>HG995254.1:10000000-12400000 GCA_905332985.1 Mimas tiliae
CAAATGCACCTAGCATTAGCTGTAGCATTATACCGTTTTGGCTTTAGTCAACTTTTATTCTACATTCAATCTCATTACGATTTATGTTCACATTTGATGCTGATTATTATTGGTTTAAGAGAATGCCATTTGCAACTTTCTTGACGCTGAGACTAGATCGGAATGATATTTTGAACGTTTAAAATTACGAGAATTGGCCTTCAGAAATGTGGTTTGGTGACCTCTTGAGGAAATCGCAGGAATACATTGGTCAGTGGTACTGCCTCGGTGGCATAACTGCAATGCGTACGCGTTACGACTGCTGTGATGAGGTCTCGGGTTAGCTTCCCGGGGTAAAAGAATATAGGGTTTTCTATTATGAAATGCGAATTAACAGCCCAGAGTCTAGAATTTTGCCCGGATGGCGATAAGCTCGCCCGATAAGCGGCGATAAGCTATCATATCATGGGATGGAAATAAGCTCGGCGAAATATGGGTTTACTGGTTACACCTCTGCCTACTCCTTCGGGGATTACAGGCGTCAGTGCCTATGCATGTATTTATACGTTAATCGCAGCGGCCTTTGCCAGATCGTATCAGAATTACGATCCCCAAGATGGCCCATAAAACGCTCTTCTGACGTATTAGAAGACGATATAAGAGAGGAAGGCGAAACCTAGCACTAAGCTGGGATATAGTCAGATAGAAGAGTCAAACAACGCTTAACGTATGACGATTGTCTATCAGAACCAATCATTCCGGTCATCATTATATTTTATAGAAAAGTATTGAAATTTGTTACATTGAAATAAAACTAGTTTATACGGATTTTATCGCGGTTTAATTTTTATTTTAGTCCCGACGTTTCGAAAGCTTTCAGCCTCCGTGGTCACGGGAGAGACTGAGGTGTAGGTTGTCTCAAAAAGTTAATGTTACATTTCCTACCTTCATTGCGTATAAACTAGTTTTATTTCAATGTGTAATATTCGCGTAAACCTAAGGAATCACTATGAAATTTATTACACTAAAAATACCGAAATAATTATCCGCTCACTCTTTTTCTTCTACAAAAAACTCAATGGTTAACTACCACCAATTGCTGAATAAGGGGCTCGGGAGTATTTTTACAAGATATCCTTAACCGAAACGGCATCCCGGTGACGCGGTCAACGCACCTCCAGGTTATTTATAACACGCGACATCTCCATCTATCGTATATCAAACTGGACATCTCCGATCTTTCATCACAAAGTATAGTAACGTTCACTTTCAAGCTGTTTACCACACAGTATATACCGCAGTTTACTTAACGTAACGTCAACGTAAGTGTACGTGAAGTTTCTCTGTTTCCTCTTTTTCAAGACTTTACGTAGTCAGGATTAATTTTTTTATTAAACTAATTTATACTTATTTTAAACTCAATTAAGTTTAAATTTATAAACACATAGCTAGTGAACGTTTCATACGAGTATTACAAGTTAACAAAAAAAGTTTCATGTTACAAAAAAGGCTTACACCTGTTTATGCAAGGAAATTTCGTAACATTTCATTAAGTTTATGTTTACACCGTAGTAGGTTAAAATGTACTGTAGCTGACGCAGCATCGTCGGTCGCTTGCAATTTTGCCTAGCCATCTGTTCGAAATGGACATCGTCACTCGTTCCCCGATATTATCAAGGAGGCAAAAAGGTCAAATCTCATTGTAGGATACGGGCACAGGTGCGTTTTAAATTCTCCTCTTTGCTCTTCATTTGCATGTTAACGAAGTCTCTTACATGTACGGCTTTCGACTCCGTGTACTAGGAAATCGTAATCCTTTAGATAAATAAAAACATCGATTACATACATACATACATAGACTCACGCCTGTTTCACATAGATTAGTATTAAAATTTACCAAAATCTGTTCAGGAGTTAAGTATATAGTGTGAGTTGAACGATAAACATATATATTTTAGTATTAGCTTCTCGCCTTATTCGTCTAGTTCCGGTTTCTTTAAATCCCAGGTCGGATGATCGCAATTTGCGTTTGCGTTTTCGATTCGAAAAGTAACACGTGTAGTCCAGGTTTGGACTTTGTGCCCGGTATCATACCATAGAACGGAAATAAGTTCGGCAAACCGTAGGTGCAAGATTAGTTACACCTCTGACTATCCCTTCTAGAGTACAGGCGTGTTTATGTGTATGTATATGTGTTCAGAAAATATTTAAAAATAGCAGAGAAATGACACAGTCATCAAATCATGAAAAAGGGTATTTTGTGTAAAAAGATAATTGTCACGGGACAAATGGAACACTTTAAGAGCGGACGGTGACAAAACAGCCGCTAAAATTCTCTATCCGCCTCACAATGTTGGTCGATGTGATTTCCTAATCTACGACCTTTATATCAACAGCAAAAAGTTCGAAATTGCTGAGCAAATATAGAAAAAGTAAATCGTGTCTGACAAAATACATTTCGGAAATATCTCTATTGTCAATTTGCACCTTCTTGTATGTGGTGTCAACGTTTACCTATTGTTCAGTTATTGAAACCAGGAAAATAACAGTGGTTTTTTTCTTCTTCTTCAGATGCTGTAGGTACTATGTGATCCAAATAATATTATAAATATATTTCCGGTCATATTATGATATATTCTTAGCTTAAATTATATAATAAAATTAAAACATTAATAAATTTTAAATAGTACTACTTAAATTATGCAGATTAAAATATATTTTTATAGCAGTGGCCGGCAAACGAGCAAGTGGGTCACCGCATGGTAAGTGATCTCCACCATTTATGAACAATCACAATACCCAAAAAATCATGGACGCGATATCGACCTCAAAGAAAAGGCATATTAAGGAATTGGGATGGGGAGAAGTTTTTGATCCTCCAGATATATCTCATCGTACGAAATACAACAGGAAGCTGCCACTTCACGTCAGTTTTCTGTGAGACACTGGTAACGATCCGGATGAGCCGGCCCCTTCGTGCTGTAGACAAATAAATTGTCTATAGCGTGGCTCTACTACTCAATTTTCAATTATTTCCAACATTTGTACTGCCAATTTATAATTGTTGCACTCTACATTCTTTGCAAATGATGAATATATCAACTATAGTACTACTGACAAAACAATAAGGTAATTGATGGACATATTGTTATTTAACGATGCATTGTTGTTCCAACAATATTTTTGTTGTGTTCGAACATTAAAATGCATTTTTATTATACCGCTGTGGTACAAAACATAGAAAAGGGAATACAAATATTCAATGTTTACTAGGGCAGGAATGTTTACATACGCACTCACGCCTGTAATCCTCAAAGGGGTAAGCAGAGGTGTAACCTGTATAGCCACATTTCGCCGAGTGTTTTTCCGTCCCATGGTGTGATAGGGGGCGAACCTATCGCCATTCCGGGTACAATTCCAGACTCCAGGCTGGTACAGAGCATTTCGTAACAGAAAAACCCAATATCACTTTTACCCGACCCGGGGATCGAACCCGAGTCCGAAGCGTCAACCTCAGTCATAACGCGTACGCATTACAACTGCGCCACCGAGGCAGTCTAGAGATGGACTAATCATATTTATAATAATAATGACAGTCCAGTATTATATACGTCCCACTGTTGGGCACTAGCCTTCTCTATGATTGAGAGGCCCTTAGTTCACCACGTTGACATATTGCGGGTTGGAAAACTTCAAATACCTTCGAAATTCTAATGGAGACCTTCTCAGGTATGGAGGTTTCCTCAGTATGTTTCTTTCACCGTTTAAAAACACATGTAAGTTAGAAAAGTCAAAGGCGCTTGGGGTTGGTTTTGAACCTGCATACTAACAGTCCGCACTGCTCCATGTTGAGCTATCGCTGCTATCAAACTAAATAAATAAAAATGTAAAATAAGAAACATGTTCAATATAAAGTTGAAAACTTTTAATAACTATAAAATGTTCGCGAGACCAACGATTGCATGAATGCGTTTGAGGTTTCCATGGCTAAGTTTTAATTAACAAATAATTAATTTAATTGCGGCTATCACCAACTATTACCGAGCATTAAGATCTGAAACAGATTCTGTATTTAACATTCCTGTTGCTTCTCGCTGTCTGGGAGTATCATTAATATGGATTAGATGTTTATTTTTTATTTATTTATTGTAATTATACAAGATATTATACAGTTTCGAAGACAAAAAAATATAAAAAGTAGATACAAACATACGCCAGTAATACCCGAAGCGGTAGGGAGATGTAACAAGTACACCCACATTTTGCCGAGCTTATTTCCGTCCCATCAGATGGTAGGGGGCGAGCCTATCGCCATACCGGGCATAATTCCAGAATCTGGGCTAATAATAAGTATTTCGTATTAAAAAAACGCAATATCACTTTTACCCGACCCGGGGATCGAACCCGAGATCTCATCACCGGCAGTCGTACCGCATACGCATTACAACTGTGCCACTTGCGTAGTGGCAAAATATTAAAATAGCATGAACCTCTCATATGGCTTACACCGCAACCAAAAGTCGAGCGATCTGAGGGCCAATTCTCGTAATTTTAATTGTTCAAAATATCATTCCGATCTAATCTCAGCGACAAGAAAGTTGCAAATGGTATTCTGCTAAACCAATATTCAAGAACTTAGAACCCAATGATATCGAAAGTAGAATACAAGTTAACTGAACCAAAACGGCATTCTGGTAACAATTTTGACACTTAACTATATAAAATGCATTTCGTCTATAGACAAACGTCAAAATATTTATTGAGAACGAAATGTGACTGAAGGTGAAGCAGTGTTGCCAAGTGCACTGTAATTACAGCAGATCTGCCGTATTTTCATGTCATCTACTGGACACCGTATTTTTATAAATACCGTATATGGAGACACAGTATTTTTTTACAGTCAAAATTTCGTATTATTATTGTATACTACTAGACAGGTTATTTAGAAGTAAAACTGCGTCACATAACGCGGGAGTTTGACAGTTCACAAACAGGGAGCGCAATAGGGGTTCTAGTTGAGAGTAAGCGAGATGATAATATTGAGTTACGGTCGATTGACTGCAACTTAGTAATACAACTAATTTACTTACTACAATTTAATTAATTTATTAAACTACAATTTCTATGTACCGCGCAGCTTGTCTAGTAGTATTCATAAAACTCTTTGATTAAACACATTAAAAAAACTAAACCGATATCATCATCATCGCAGCCATCCATTTCTGCAGCGATCGATATATACAAATAAAATGTTAAGTTAGTTTAGGATATAAAGTTTAAAATAAATTTATATTTTACTTAATAATTTAATTATTTCCTTTTTTGTACGACATTTTATTGCACTGTAAAATACACTGTATTTTTCCCATCAAACACTGTATTTTTGGCGCAAATACCGTATTTGAATGTGGACGCCACGGTATTATCAAAAATCTGACTTGGCAACACTGAGGTGAAGTGACTGTGAGTTAACTGCAGATAAATTCTTAACTTTATTCTCTTTTACTGCAAGCAACTAAAAGTAGTCAAAATTGTTCGACTTTGTGTACTCGTTATTTCAGTAAAATATTAGAATAATAATGTAGCTTTCTAACGGCCAAATTATTTTTGAAATCGGCCCAGTAGATTTTTAGTTTATTTGTTACATACAAAAATACAAAAAATCTTTCCTCTCTAGAATATTAGTGTAGATTAAATTATGAGATCAATCGCACTATCAAAATTCCCGCCAAAACTCTCGCATAATTCATAATTATTATAAATATGTCCTCAGCAGTGTTGCAAAACCGTAATTCGGTAGAATCTCAAATTTCAATAAAATAATCGCGATTGTGGTTATTTCCGGAAAGGACTGCCTCAGTGGTGCTGTTGTGCCGTTTTCCTTCAGTTATGCCATGGAATAGATAAATTAATTAAATAAATAAAATACATGGAATTAGTCAAATCAATTAATTAAAAAATCATAACCTCCAGTTACGTAATTTTTTAATCACTCAAATTAGTCATATTGTGGGTATTTTATTGTGAGTTGGTAACATTGATTTTGTCGCTTAGGTCATTTTTAATTTCTAGAATTTAGTCTATGGCAGCTGATACGTAAAATTTGGTAAAATACTTGTCATTGGCGAAATGCATAATAATGCGAAGCCATAATTTCAACAAAAGAAAGACATTGAAAGTTGATCGAATTGACAGTTTAAATGCAATTTAACTGAGATGATATCGAATTTTTAAAGGAGCAGAATGCCATATTTTTAATTAATTCAAAATGTAATCTCAGTTCGGATAAAATTAATTCGCAGTGTCAGTTAAAATAGCAGAATTGGCCCTCTGGTCCCACACTGCAAAAAACCAACATTATAGAGTAAAGTTTTTGTTCACATTCAACTTTGGCTATAAATAGAATCCATTGCTGTATGGCAACAATAAAATCAAGTATCAACATGGAAAAAATTAAGTATTTGTTATTGTAAGTCGGGAATATACCGTGATGTACCATTACTATTCTGGAATATAATCCATCTTTTCATGGTAAACGCTGATTTTTACGTTTTACCTACCGCGGACACATAAAAAATGGATTTTTATATCAAAAAATTGAGGGCATAGGTGTATTACATATGTATTTTACGTTTATATTTACAGTGTTATATATTAATATGTATTTTTCTGGGATAAAAGTAGCCTATGTTTTAATTCATGTTTTGGTCTACTTGTATGCCAGTGAAATTACTGGGTCTTATGACACTTAATATCTAATGTCTCGGGGTGACGAGCGCAGTCCAATGCCATGCAATTGTAATTCAAATGGGTAGGCGTGGCGTTTACCATCAGTCGAGCGACCTGCTCGTTTCGTCACTCAAGCTAATAAAAAGAATTTAAAAAATGACAAGTTTTATCCAAAATTCAACAACAACTTTATTATTCTTATTTATTTCGCATACCCTGATCTCATTAACAACTCTCCGAAATAACATCCCTGCTTAAACCAACCCGGCATCCACCGAACAAATCTGCCGTTGAATGCAAAAAGTCCAGTTAATTTCCATTCAGTCATTTCCGCGAGTTCCGACCAACCAACCGGAAATAGTCAGGAGATTTCTTCTCGCAGTCATTATTCAGTTTCACTGTAGACGTGACTTCGGTCGCTTGATATAGAAACTTTTTTATGTCTCCGAAAATAAATGGAAGTGGCTGAGACTTAAAACATTCTTGGAGGAATTCGAATTAGTCGTATAAATTAAGAAGTCTTTTGATTTATTGAGAATTCACATATTTGTATGTGGTTATTTTTGTGGAGATTATTATAGGTTATTTATTATGCTTTAAAATAATCGCCTTATTGGTCTAATCAAAACATATTTCGGTTGAAAAATCATCATATCTTGGATTCAAACCCCCTGGCAAACACAATTTGGTCAGTTTTCGATTCGAAAATTAACCTGAATTAACCGGTATGGCCATGGCCTACTGGGGTTAAGGGCGAAATGGTTGAACTTCAGTGAGCTGATCACCCGTCTGTGCTACTCGCAGACGTCCCCACCAAAAATACAAATACAATGGTCGCCCCCTATCACACCCTGGGATAGAAGTGAGCTCAGCGTACCATGGATATACTTGCATCTCTGCCTACCCTTTTTCAGGGATACAAGCGTTAGCTTACGCTATGTAATTTTTTTGCGTCATGTTGAGAAAGCAATCTAAAACACGATCAGAGGTTAACAGCAAATTAAAGACTATTAATAAGACTTTGTTTTCATTTCATAACTTCTTCCATCTGCCCTTATTCCGCTCGCAGTGGGGTCTGCGCAACATGCTTTTTAAACACGTTACAGAAAGATTTGGCTTGTAGTTTTTACGACGTTTTTTTTGCCTGCCTGGCGTCAAGCCCTCTGGGGAGAGTTCACTCCATAACTAGAAAATAAAAATACAGTATTGTCCATGTACAAATAGACCCAAACAAACCTATCTATTAAGCGGCAAATACAAACATGCCTTTGTGAGAGTATTACACATTCCGTTTTAATTGTCTCAATAAGGAAAAAGCTTACCGCTATGGCTAAACAAATTACTTCCTTGTAACTTCGTGTGTGGTCCACAATAACAAAGACGAAAATCATAAATTGGATCTCGAATTAATTGTTTTAAACACACGATGATCTTATATTAACACTCAGTAAAAAGAGGGGTGTTTAACCTCTTTTTCTACTTGTTCTAATAGATGATTTGTTCATTGAGATTTCGCGACTAGAATTTATATCTGGGGGTTCAGGAGTATGTGTAAGACTGTTGGTGTAGCGTTTAATTGCCGTACCTGTCACGTAATGCGTATTTACGAAAATATGTATGCAAAACCGTACAGAGCACCTGGCGGACCGTATTGTAATATTGAATTCATACATATTTTTCATATATGAATCACATAATGTGACAGGTATCGTAAAAATCTCTTATTATAGATGGACAAGATCGTGCGCGACCGTCCTGCGGGGTACGAGACGTTGGGGGGACGAGGTTCTCTAGATGTTAGCGGTGGCGGTTGCATTTGTTTCCCTTCCCCGGTGCACAAACCGCCCATCATATCGCCCATCATGTCCATCTATAGGCATTTCATTTCAGACGCAGATCTGTTTTGCGGCCAATATGGCACATATACGGTGCCACCAAATACTGATCGATGCCTTGGACGGATTGCAGTGTCCGTACTCGTATTGTGAACGATGCAGACGTTACCAAGAACTTTGAGCCACTACAGCTGCATAGGACCATTGCCTCACTTAGCATTTTCTATCATCTGTATCGCAATGAATGCTCTGAACAATTATTTGACCATTCACTTTCCAGCTTTCCTTAACAGAACTACGCGTGATGGCTTGCGGAACCACAGCTTCGTGGTCTCTTTCATCTCGATTCGAACTAAGAAGTTTGCAAATTCTAATAGCCGTACCATTAAGCTGTGGCACAGTTAGCGTGCACATGTGTTCCCTCTTTCCTACAATTATATGCATCGTCTGGTCGACACTATTCTTGGATTTCGTGGCGTGATTTACTAACAAACATCCAAATTCACAAATATCCAAACTTTCACATTTATAATAGTAGTATGAAAACGGTCAGATCATAATGAGAATTGTCGTAGTCAGTTGTGTATTGATCTTCATGTGAAAGGCATTCTTTGTAGACAGTGTTAAGTACTGTAACATCAAACATAAAGTAATATAACCAAATCAAAGGCCTTCTACGAACTCCTTGCAACTACGTGATAGTTATATAATTGCCATAAGTACCTGAACTTGTACATTAAAGCGCGCTAAATGAGTACTATTCGAGATATAACGCTAGAGAAGTTTCTTTAATTACAGTCAGTAGGCGCTAGGACCCGCTAGGTCATTGCTAATTAGCACCCCCCCCCCCCTCTCTTTATGGGTAGCATCGCCCTCACTCTTCTCGCAACTAACATATAATTAGCACGTACATACTCATGACTTATTGTTACTTGTGGAAGCATATGTATTATAAGCGATAAACTTACCGAGGGAATTCTTGGTATTCTTGTTTGTAATGTGTTTTTTTTATAGTATCATACAAGCAAATGCTGTAAAATCTCTAGTAGGAGAAGGCGGACCTTGGCATTAAGCCGGGATAACGCCAGGCTGAGAGAAAGAATAAGTTAAATATATAATTATTTGAATTATTATCCTAGCTTAGCACATCATACAAAATCAACCTATACAATACGAAGCTGCTTAGTTTCAAGCAACTATGAAAGTAATTTTTATAATTGAATTGCTTTGTTACAAACTAAAATAATTATTTTCTTCATAAAAATTCGTAGATTTTTGGATACTTGCAGACGGTGTTAAAACCTATATTTCAAGATTGATAATAATTTTAATCTTTGTGAATGTAATCCGTTCAATCTGAACTATATTGAATAAAAAGACAATTCATAAAAATATCGCTCTTGTTTGTTTAAAATGTTTACCAGATCTATTAAAAATCCAAGAATATATTTTACAATATTCATAAAAGAAAACAAAGACCTTACAACCAATCAACCTAATTTCTGCAACTTGTTTCCTTTTCGTCTTATCTTATTGTAAAATTACTTGCTTATTACTTTGTAAACTCATCTTCCCCACGTCAGATCCAATGAAGTTGATGTTAGTAATCAAGGAAACACTCCACTTTACTGAAATTTACTAAGCGGCCGTCTTTATAACAAAAGATACAATAAAATTGGTCCATTAAAACTCAATTGTTTCGCAATTCTCGTAGAAACTTCTTTCCGGGGTAAAAATCAGCTCAACGGAGACTTTTCTTTTACAGATCCTTTTTATTGTGCTAATAAGAACGATCAGTACTTAATTTATATTTTAATTAATTAACTAAACTAACGACATTATGAAACTGAAGAGTATATTTAGCTTATATTCTTTCTGCCTGGCGTTATCCCGGCTTAATGCCAGAGTCCGCCTTACCATCATGATTTGAGGGTGGATATGGTATTATATGGGGCGACCACCGTTTGACCCCCATAATCCGCAACGGTAACCAAGTTTCGCCATTGCCTTGTTTATTAATCAGCAGAGTGTACCACGTGCAAGTGAGGTTGGCTTTGAGACTAAGACGTTGGTGGCCCACTTACACTCCAGTTTAGTTAACCTACAATATGTTTTAAATACTTTCATCGATTTAACTATGCAATGTTAAAACAAAATCGAGATTAAAATATAATAATAATATGTTAAATCATTAAAAGTAACAGTTTAAATAATGTCTAGTTGTTATGAACATAAAAAACTTTTGCTACATACATATATCTAATTTCCTGATAGTGGAGTATTTCCATCTCTATCAGCATAATAATATAAGTTATGTTCTTTGTAAAATGTATTTAATTTGCTCTCGTTTATGGCTCAGTATCTGTACTCTTCATTATTAATTGCCATTTCATCTTGTTACGCTACGTGTGGTACGCTAAATATAATATAATGTTTATGATCTTGGTATTTCCGTACTGGTCTAATCTTGATTGATTTATTTATAAGAATGACTTACATACATAAATAAATTATTTGTACATTAGCAGTTATCACTCTGTCTTCTATGCTTCCTGACAACCCATCAATATTGGTATACGCATTCAATTCTGAGATGTTATTTGTGAACACTCGCTATATAAAGAAATTATTCGCTATTAAAGAGGCCATAACCCATAAGTTTGTTTCGGCATTTCTTCTCATGGCTAGCCCCGAAATGCCGTCGTAACAGTTATGTAGCATAAAAAATGATTGACATATAAAAGTGATATTTATGGCTCAATTTACAGAATAAATGATTTGAATTTGAATATAAACTAAACAGCCACCTCTTAACAATATTACTAGAAAACGAGCGAGAGCTTAAGATGCTTTAGCCAGAACAAAAGCGGCAGCAACCAGTCCAAGGGCGCCCCTATTATTTACCACGCTGTAAGCGTAGATAAAATGATAAGTAATTTGTAATTCTGAGATGTAACGAATTATATCAGCTAACCGACTCTAAGATAGTAAGGTTATACTAGCAATTTCACATCAGCTACAAATCAGAAGAAATTTTTCCAGATTATGTTGAACCGTATCTTTAAATTTCACTACTACAAATACAAGGACTTTGGTAGCAGAACCTTTAGAATTTGACGCTGAATTTTATTTTGTTATCAAATTCAATAGGTTACCAAGAAGCAACGTGCAAAATGCATTTTTTTCCTGTAATTTTTCAACGTTGCAGTAAGAAAAGCTGGCGAGGCTTTTCAAATTAAAAAAATCAGGTTGCTGTTGTGACGAGCCCGCTAACGACCCTCGTGCAACTGAGAGCACTTGCGGGAATAACCGAGAATTACCGCCTTTAGACCTAAACAACGCAAGCTCTGTTAGAATCAGTTAGCTCGTTTTCCTACTTACCACTCTGGTACTTTGATAACATGACGAACATTTTGACGCTGGTCGCTGAGTCATGATTTTAATTTCAAGTCACCAAAGATCATTTGAATTACTTTCAAGTTTAATACATAGGATATACGGTCACATACCTGCACCATTGTAACTATTAATTTCAATAGCCCTTCAGCGTCCCTTTGAGCAATATGATCTTACGTTTCTGAAAATCATACGAGCGTCACTAGCTTGGTATTTGCTTACAAAGGAATTGTTCGAGTTAAGGGTCGTTGTTTTATGTTACAATTAATTTTGAGAGTATTAAATTGGCCTCACATTAGAAATGAGGAGAATAATCGCAATTTGCACAAAATTGCTTTAAAAATACGAAGTCATTGATCAAAGCTGAAGTCGTGTTATTTGATAAGATATTTGAAAGCACATCTTTATGTGAATAATTAAAACAATTTCAGGCCTAATAATTTAGAACCGACGATAATGTGGCAAAAATTACAAGCAAGATACACAATTGTAAATAATTAAGAGGCCTTTGTTTTCATTAAGAAAATCCGTGAATCCGAAGCGCTTTCGATCTGTATGAATTAAGCCGAAGGGAGAAACACGAGTTACGGTATTACTGATTACTTCGAAAATTTCAATTATCTTAGAAAAAGCGAGACCCAATTTACAAAACCAAATAAGTTCCTGTTTTGTAAGATTGAGAAGTAAAACATTTGAGAAACCGATGACGTCCCGGATTCAAATTCCAGCTCGGACATTTTTTGAGTTTTCCAGTTAAAATCATACTTGAATGCAAGATTGAATAAAGCTTTTTTAAAAGGTAATAATTTATACTAAGTGATTGGTAACATCATGAATTCAACATTCATCGTTTGAAAAGTATTGTATGCAAAATATTGCATACGAGCAATAAAAGAGCTAACAACGAATATCGTAGATCCTGGTTACATATCTTATGAACTGCATGCGGCTTGCTGCAGACATCTGAATATAAACTGCCACTTACGCTAAAAGGTTCAGTTGACAGATGAGTGGTCTCATAAATATGCGTACAAAATTTACAAACGATATAGGATATAGACTACCGACTGCCTCGGTGGCGCAGTTGTAATGCATACGCGGTACGACCGCCGTGCTGAGATCTCGGGTTTGATCCCCAGGTCGGGTAAAACTAATATTGGGTTTTCCTGGCACGAAATGCTTAATATCAGCCCGGAGTCTGGAAATGTGCCCGGTATGGCGATAGGCTCGCCCTATCACATTATGGGACGGAAATCAAATCGGCGAAATGTGAGTGTACTGGTTAGGGCTCTGAGTACCCCTTCGGAATGTACAACCAGTGTACATTCAGTAGCTTCAGTCTGCCGACAGTAAATAATTCTACCGACCATCGAGGAACGCAATGTTTCTTGACGGTCGACATTATAATTGGACTGCAACTTAAATCAGGTCCAGGGTATTCACTTCGCCGTGCCCGGATAAAAAAGTCTTCGAAGTTCTTATGGAAAATCCTAGGGTTGCATGTTTCCTCATGATTTTTTCCTTCACCGTTTCGCTTTCTCGTTTTAGCGAGCAACAAGCACAACTAACATATGTAGCTTCAGAAAGTGTCAATTCGACTAAGTAAACAGTACAAATCAACATCTATACTAATACGAGTGGTACGAGTGGTAGAGCCACGCTGTAGACAATTTTGTCTACAGCATGAATGGGCCACTGTCTCACAGAAAACCGGCGTAAAGTAGCAGCTTGCTGCTGCGTTTCGTACGGTGAGTGAGATATCCGGAGGCCCAAATACCCCTCCCGTTCCCAATCCCTTATTATCCCTTTCCTTTAAGGTCGGCAACGCGCCCATAATTCTTTTGTGTTGTGGGCGTACATGGGCGGTGGAGATCGCTTACCATCAGGTGACCCACTTGCTCGTTTGCCAGCGTATACTATAAAAAAAATATATTATAAATGCGAAAGTAACTTTGTCTATCTGTTACATTTTCACGACTCTTCTTCCATCTGCCCTTATCCCACTCGCAGTGAGGTCCGCGCAACATGCTTTTGAGTTTTAACACATGTTACAGAGAGATTTGGCTTGTAGTTTTTATGACCGGCCGCCTGCCTGAAGTCAACTCCTCTGGGGAGAAAACACCAAGACCCGAAACAAATAATTATGGATCACACAAACATTTGTCTCGGTGCGGGAATCGAACTCACTATCTCTCGCTTCAAAGCTGGCTACTCGTCCACTGCGCCACGGCGGCTGTTAAGTTTTCACGACTAAACTAGAATAATTATAAGTCTAAGCGAATCTTACAAAATTGCTGAACAATCAGCAATTAAAATCCGAAACGCGATGCATTGTTAATATTATTAATCGACGAGTTTCTCATTTTTTTCTCGTATTCTGTCATCAGATAATAGTCAAACATTTAAGAGAGAACCCTCGATATAAAACATAAAAATGACATAATACATTACAAAAAGACTTTTTTTTTTGTATTAGCTTGAATGACAAGACGAGCAGGTTGCTCGCCTGATGGTAAGCGCCACGCCTGCTCATAAACAGAAGCAACGCCACACAGAATTTTAAATAACAAAGCACTGCATGACACTGGACTGCTCTCGTCACCCCGATACATAAGGTGTTAAGTCTCATAATGCCCAGTAATTACTGGCTTCAATGTCCTTCAAACCGGAACACAACAGTGCTTACACACTGTTGCTTGGCGGCAGAAATAGACAAAACGGTGGTATCAACCCAGCCGGCCTCTCGCATACGAGGGACCTACCACCTTGTTAAATAATTACCAAAATCGATCGATGGAAGATATCGCATGTAATACCTAAAATTAAAAATACTTTAAATATGGAATATATTCGATAGGCACAGCGTCGGGAAACTATTAGCAGCAACTCATGCTGTCTAATGAACATGCACCACAGTACCACTTAACAATTCGCACACGACTCTTAATTATCTCCATTAGTTATCTTACCGAGGACAAAGAGCAATTACGTCAAAGGGGAATAAATAATTAATGACACAAAACAATAGCTGAAGTGCCAACCAACTTGTTCTATGGAATTAGATGAATGAAAGTTGTAGAGGTCATACCACACGAGGCTTGAATCATAAACAAGCCCCGACACAGAACTTGTTGGAAGTTACTCATTTAGTACATGTTAACGAAGAATGGTATCAAGCTGAAACACCCATATTAATTCCCTTAGCAAAAGTGTTGCGGACAGTCTTAAGAAAGTTTCAGTGAACGGTGCTAATCGCATTAAGTAGTAGAACGCTGGACTTCGTTGCAGATTTGGAACTTTGTTTGGTTACTTTTTGAACACTTAAAGGCTCGTTTTGAGGTATATGACCGCGACACGTCACGCAAGTTAGACAAGGTGGTAGGTCCCTTGTATGTGAGAGGCCGTCTGAGTTGATATCACCATTTTGTCTATGTCTGCCACCAAACAGCAGTGTTGTTGTGTGTTGTATTCCGATTTGAAGGACATTGAAGCCAGTGAAATTACTGGGCATTTTGAAACTTAACATGTTATGTCTCGGGGTGACGAACGCCGCCCAATACCATGCAGTGCTTTGTAATTCAAAGTTCTGTGTGGTGTTGCTTCTGTTTATGGGCAGCCGTGGCGCTTACCATCACCTGACCTACTCGTTTCGTCACTCAAGCAAATAAAAAAAAGACGCTAGCGACAAGTCCGCTTGGTATAAATATTTTTGGAAAACGCGCTGGTCGCGGTGTCCTGTTTCGGTTACATACCTCAAAACGTACGTAAACAATTGCATTTTTTTATTTTTATAGCATAGGCCGGCAAACGAGCAACACCTGATGGTAAGTGATCTCCACCGCCGATATAATCCCAGTATACTAAAAGAATAATGGGCGCGTTGCTGACCCTAAAGGAAAGAGTTAATTAAGAGATTGTGTAAGGAAAGGAGATTTGGGTCTCCGGATATCTCACTCACCGTACGAAACGCAGCAAGTCGCTACTTTAGGTAAATTTTCTGTGAGACAGTAACGACCCGGTCGAGCCGGCCCATTCGCGCTGTAGACAGTTTTGTCTACAGTGGCTCTACCACTCAGAAAACATATGAACTAGACGTATCGCTGTCGTCGTGTGTCGCGGTCTCTTGTCGCGGTCGCGTCCCTAAAAACGTGCCTTAAGGATTGTCTCCAATTGGAATAATACAAGTTTTTGAAATATAATCACTGAATGTGTGGAACGCAATAACTTTGCGACGACATTAGTAAGTTATTGAGTACTTCAACAAATAGTCTGCGTGAAGTTCCACCGTCTACTATCGAGATTTTGTAAAGTATTCACAAGACAATTTGCCTTATCTTTGGACTTTATGTCCTTAGTTTCATATCCTTAATCTCTTTGGAAAATGTGGTTGTAAATTCCATTTGCTATATACTCGTATGTCGGCAGCAAGCCATGACTTTAATGTATACTACTAGACAAGCTGCGCGGTACATAGAAATTGTACCACTAAGTTGCGGTCAATTGACCGTAACTCAATATTACCATCTCGCTTACTCTCAACTAGAACTCCTCTCGCGCTCCTTGTCTGTGAGCTGTCAAACTCACGCGTTATGTGACGCAATTTTACTTCTAAACAGCCCGTCTAGTAGTAGTTTTGTGGTAGAGCCACACTGTAGACACTTTGTCTACAGCATGTATGGGCCGGCTCGTCCGGGTCATTACCACTGTCTCACAGAAAACTGGCGTAAAGTAGCAGCTTGCTGCTGCGTTTCGTACGGTGAGTGAGATATCCGGAGGCCCAAACCCCCTCCCCTTCCCAATTCCTTAATTATCCCTTTCCTTTAAGGTCGGCAACACACCCATGATTCTTTTAGTATTGTGGGCGTACATGGGCGGTGGAGATCACTTACCATCAGGTGACCCACTTGCTCGTTTGCCGGCGTATACCATAAAAAAAAAAAAAAAAAATATTTTTGTCTTTAGTCTTTGGCAACAAGTCGCTTTTTGAGAAAGTGGTAACAACCCGGTCGATCCACCCTATTTATCGTGACATCTTATTAAGGTTTTATTAGCTGTAAATAACGAGACGTGCAGGTGGGTTGCCTAATGGTAAGCGTCACGCCATAAACAGAATCAACACCACCGGAACTTCGAATTATGGGGTAAAAGGGGGGCCTGAACTTTGTATAAAACACGGAAGCGGAGCAGTAATATGCACCCGGGTGAAACCGCGCGGGATAGCTAGTCTTATATATGTATAGATGAAACAAATAGCACACAAAAATGACCCTTAAATACACAAAAAGAAACACTTGAATCCCGTTAACATCATCCACACGGCTAGTTGTTCACACGTTTCAATATTAGTTGATTAATTGACTTGAATCAATCATGGTTTTTCGATCGACTTGATTGAAAGTCTGTTCAGATCGCACGTGTTTTAGTAATGGATCAACTAAAATCGATTCGTGTGAACCCGTTATAAGTCCGAGCGTTGTAACCTCTGAACGCTTTCCTACTACGCTGAGTAATTGGCGCAAATTAAAGCCATTAGTTTGCTGCCCAACTGGACCATTACGTCAATTACCGACAAATGTAGATAAAATGACGCCCACATAAAATTAACAATGATCTAGTATGTAGCGGAACAATTTTGCGTCTAGACTTCGTCTCGTTCTTAACTCGGTATCTCTTTATTATTGTAGTTTTTTTTTATTTATTAGCTTGAGTGACACAACGAGCAGGTCGCTCGCCTGATGGTAAACACCACACAGAACTTTGAATTACAAAGCACTGCATGGCATTGGACTGCGCTCGTCACCCCGAGACATAAGATGGAAACTGTCTTCAATGTCCTTCAAACAGTGCTTACACACTGCTACTTGGCGGCAGAAATAGACAAAACGGTGGTACGAACCCAGACGGCCACTCGCATACGAGGGACCTACCACCTTATAGTTACTTTTGGCATTTGAGGATCTTCTATCAGACCATTGGCCCTAGTGCCCTTAATTAAAAACGGATCTGCTTATCAGGCTTAAATAGGCCTAAATAATGAATGCGATATTACCTTAAATTGTCAACGAAAGTGAATAAGAAAGGTCAAATACAATCTACCTATAGGTTAAGTATAGTAAGTAAATTGAATTTCAAGAACTAAGTAGATCTAGGTCATACGAATATTAGAATACTATTACTATATAAACTTCTCATTCATTTGGTTAATAAATTTGTACCTAATATAATATTTATGTTTGAAAGCAAACTATTCTGCATGTTTATAGTGTAAAATATAATCTGATAATCCACAACTGCATTGCACGGGTCGACACTAATGAGCGCATACTGTCTAAAATCCTGTTGCCACCCGATATTATAACTTTCGTGCAAAAATTCTATTATTACATTTTTACGTCAATGAAGTTTCATAAAATGTATGTTTTATCCTTTAATATGTATGTGTACATATAATAAGTATTTACCTATGAAATTGCCGTTCTGTACGAAATAAGTTACGTTTTTATTCCATCTTTTTTATTTATTTTAACCAATATAGTCACCCATGCTATCGATGCCAGCGCAGTAGCAACTTATCAATGCCCTTCTTGAAGATATCGACTGGACGGGAGGTAACAAACTCTTCAAAGGCATTTTGTACTGCCTCTCGGCTTTTGTATTGATTTTTATCTCGCCATAAAGTTGTTAATGGTGAAACAAGACAATATTTTAGGTATCTAATACTAATAATATCTACCACTGATTTTTAGCGGTTTTGTATATCATCACCCTTGCTTGGACTACGTTTTCCTTAATACTAAGCCGCTAGTGTTTTGAGTCTAATAAACGGATTTCTTTCATATAAAAACCCGACCCACATATTACCGCAAAATATTTTACGACACATTCTATTAAATATTTTCGGCGCCATATCAACGATATTACATAACTAAAGGAGAAATTCTCTTCTGAATAGAGAGCACAATAATGAATTTGCTTTCAAACAAAGTAAAAAATGCCTGAGGAAAATTACCAATATCATAAATATAAGATAAGAGAACGTTCGGAGGAATATAAAATTCTTTTGAACTCTTACATGTGGAGCAGGGCTGTGTAATTGTTTCAATTTTTTACCCTTACGACGTCAAGCCAAATGTAATTATTGTGTGTGTAACTTAATTTCATAATTCGTCTCGCTTTCGAGCCAAAAGTTTTATTGGAAAGAGGAGGAGGATTCGGACCTTTGGATATCTCACTCATCATACGAAATGCAGCAGCAAGCCGTTACTATGCGTCGATTTTCTGACAGTGGTAACGACCCGGTCGAGCCGGCCCATTCGTGCTGTATGTAAAACTGT
Source organism: Mimas tiliae (assembly GCA_905332985.1). NCBI lineage: Eukaryota > Metazoa > Arthropoda > Insecta > Lepidoptera > Sphingidae > Mimas > Mimas tiliae. The sequence continues at coordinate 10,019,274 of HG995254.1, forward strand.
CTACAGCATGGCTCTACCACTCATATTTCAATTTGTTAACTAATTTTTACTGCTGTATAAACAAACACAAATATTGTTACACAAAAAAGTTGCTTGATTCCCTAGACGCTGTCAATACGCCAATGCGGCGTAAAAAAACTAACCAAGGTCACAATTAAAGTCGTCACTAAAATAGTAAAGCCAAAAGGCCAAGTGGAGTGACTAAGCCCTCACAAAATACGGTCGGTCTCTAAAGTAGTCTAAAGCCACTGCAGGGGAACAAAGCCACTCAATGCTTCTAATATCTTGAATCGTGGCAGAACACAGGCGCTTGAACAACCTATTGTTACCATATGTTTGAGAAAGAGTAGGCATAAAGCTAAAGATTCAGATATATTTTTCCACCGTTTTAAATGTTCAATATAAATTCAATTGGTCCATGTATGAAAGATCATCATTTGATCACGGCTTGACCGATTTGGCTGATATCTTTTTGGTTGCTATCATAATTGTTAGAACAAGGTTTGTAAAAAATATTTTTTTTGGAAAATCTATCGGTAATGTCGGAAATTTGTATGGTATTTTTACACAAGGGAGTGGAGCAGTAATATATATGCACGCAGGTAGGTATAACCGCACAGGATAGCCATTTTTTATTATAAATATAAAACTCAATTACACTTTAACACCAGAGACTGTTCAAACGAGTAAGTTCTTCTGAAGGGTATTTTGCTAGTAAATTGTTTTTTGTAAAATTGAATGCAATTTTTCTGCCGCCAAGCACCATTGTGTGAGCACAACCCAGTGAAATTACTACACATTATGACACTTAACATCTTATATATCGGTGTAATGAACGCAGTCCAGTGCCATATAGTGCTTTGTAAATATCTGCGTAGTGTTGCTTCTATATAAGGGTAGGCGTTGCGCTTGCCATTAGGCGAGTGACCTGCTCGTCTCGTCATTCGAAGGCGTATGGTAAAAAAAATCCATTATTTCTCAAAACACGTAGCCACATTAGTGATACAGAGAAGAGCAAAGACTTAAGTGTTCTCTCGGTGTAGGGCTTAACGACGTCAGTCATTGATAAGCTTTATGTTCCAACTTCTAACCTATAACGTTGGCCCCTAGGCGCATATGGATTTTTGCGTTCAATTAGGTCTTTGTGCTAAGTAGGGCACAAACTTAATATTTATTTATTTATTTTAAGCGATCCTTCCTTCTTTCCACCTGTCATCCCACTCGCAGTGGGGTCGACGCAACATGCTTTATAACACATATTACAGCATCATTTGGCTTGTAGTTTTTACGACCGGCCGCCTGCCTAACGTCAACCCCTCTTGGGATAAAACACCCAGACCCGACCATAATATTTATGGATCCCACAAACATTTTGTCTCGGTGCGGGAATTGAACACGCGACCACAGCCGGCTACTCGCCCACTACGCCACGGAGGATGTTGATAGCTCACATACAGTTACACGCAGCACGCATCACAGCTAAATATATAACTAAATATTTTTGAGTAGGTGTGGTACTTTAGTCAATGATTGATAACACTTGTACTTGTAACATTATTTTTTTTCGTCGGGTTTATTTTTTGTTAATACGTTTTTATTCCAATAGGCTTGGTGCATACCTGTTATAGTACTATACAGTTCCATTCTAATATAAATGTAATATACAAACAAGCGTTTTAGATTCTCCGCTAAGTTCCATTTTGCATTTGACTGTGATAAGAGCAAAGATAAATAAAACGTTAAATTGTTGGAACGTCACGGAAAATCCACGCGCGATAATTAGCACGATAAACTTTAGTATACATGTTGTTATTTAACATATATATGATTATTATTATTATCGGTAAATCAGTTTGGCAACGGGTGTTAACTATTTCGTCGGTTTACTGCATGAGTACTTGCAAGTTTTAACAATGAAAAATCATCAAGTAAGTACAGTTTATAACAAATACTCGGTTTAATAAAGATATTCAACAATATAAAGGTGTTTAATTGTTTTTGGATCGTATGACTAACAATCGACCTGACTTACGTGTCATAGCTTATTGCGAAGTTGTCCAGAGTTACATCTACCTGGGATCCACAATCACAAATACTGCAAGTTGCGAAGAAAATATCAAAAGACGGTGTGCCGTGACACGATCAGCCGTAGAAGAACGAAGATATGAAAAGATCGCCGCGTAACTAAAAACACCATGGTCCGCTTAATGAGATGCTTAATATTTCCTATTTTCCTGTATGGAGCTGAAACATGGACGATCTATCAAAAAATCCGAAAAAGGATTGACGCCGTTGAAATATGATGCTGGAGGCGCTTGCTGAGGATAAAATGGACTGCTGACCGCACTAACGTTTCCATCCTGATAGAGCTTCGCAACAAACAAAGACTTTGGTCGATTGTGCAAGTGCGAATCCTTAAGATGTTTGGACATATCATCCGCAATGATAGTTCTTTGGAACGATTAATGATACAAGGAAGAGTAGAAGGTCAACGTTCTCGCGGTCGATCACCCACAAGATGGACAGACCACATTAAATCATCTACAAAATATTCCCTTACACGTAGTGCCACGAATAGAGAAAACCTCGCAAAAGCCGCAGCCACCCTATCAGATGATCCATGACCATGACCACTCCGCTAGGAGTGTACGACTAAGAAGAAGGATTATTTTTCTTTAACATTATTTTATTTCTGATGATACTTGCTTTGGATCGCGGCTCCGCACGCGTAAATGTTTTTTTCCGGGACTAAAAGTACCCTATTCCTTCCTCAGGATATAACCTATCTCCTTCAATATCATTAAAATCCGTTCGGTCATTTATCCGTGAAAACATAACAGACATACAGACGGAGTTACTTTCGCATTTATAATATTAGTACGGATAATATTAATATGTAGGTATAGGGTAATCAATAAAACCAATATTAATTAATTATTTATATAAGTTTTGCATAATGGCACTTAATTAGTTCTTGCAATAAGTCGACGATTTATAGTGCAAGCTCATGTGTTTTTATATTTATATTTGCTCTGTATTATATATATGTCCCACTGCTGGGCACAGGCCTCCTCTACTGAATGAGTGGGGTTAGGCCTTAGTCCACCACGCTGGCCTTCTGCGGGTTGGCAGACTTTACAAACCTTCGAAATTCCTATAAAGAACTTCTTAGGTATGCAGGTTTGTTCACGATGTTTCCTTCACCGTTAAAGCAAGCGATAAAAACCTATTAATAGAGATATAACTTTAGAGGCACGGTCTTGGGGTTGGTTTCGAACCTGCGACTTTCATCTCGTCAGCCCGTACCAGTCCCCGCTGAACTATTGCTGCTTTTTTATTTATCTATTTTACAAAATGAAATTCCCAATCTCTATTCCTTTGCTTTAAGGTTGACAACGCATCCCCGATTCAATATTTATAGTATCTTTATAAAGACTTAATAACCAGTATCTTTCTTCCACTTAGCCTTATCCCACTCGCAGTGGAGTCAGCACAACAGGCTTTTAACATATGATACGAAAATTTTGCTTAATAAATATAAATATTATAAAAGTAATTACATTTTGTTGGCAACTATTTTTAAACATACTATCGTATTATTGCCTCATTAACGTAAACAATTAAATGTCGCGACTGTTCTGGACGTATCAATTTGAAAGTATAACACCCATATACAGACGATGTCCTTAACATTTATAGAGTTGTAAATCTGCTTATATCATTACGCTCAGCCTATCCCAGTGGGCTCAGTGGCTACCAAGGTCATGCGGAACTAGTCTACAACTTACAAGCGACATTCAATTGGCTGATTACCTTCACTTGAACCACTTTTTGCATCGAGATCACTTACCTGTCATTTAAGTACTAGTCGGTAATAAGGAAGAAGGTACATGTGAGTTATTGGCTTACATTATTTGAAATTTTATAACATGTTATCGAAAATTTTGTGTTTCAGCTATGTTCGTTATTTACGAATTCATACGAATATGTAACCTACCACTCCAGTCCAGCCAGTCACTCAAGAGAAAAATAATTCTAACATACCTATTCATTATCACGAAAAATCACATATTCACGACGCTGTTTTAGTTCCCATATATACGAAGGTTATCTGTCTTACGAAGGTTGATTTGGTTGTGGTGGGTTTAATTTGTCACAACGTCTGTCCAACATTTGTCTAATAGCGGATACACATGGTTCGATTTTAGTCAGTAAATTACATGTGATTTGAATAGATTGTAAATGGGCGGCCAACATCTTAGGCCCAAAGCCAGCCTCAGCTGCACGTGCTATATTCTGTTGATTAACGGACGAGACAATGGCGAAACTTGGTTCCCGTTGCGAGTTGTTGGGATCAGACGGCAGATCGCCCCATAAATACCAAATCCACCTTTAAATCATAATGGGAAAGCAAACCTTGGCATTAAACCAGGATAACGCCAGGCAGAAAGAAAGAACTGTATGCTATTTGAAAAATCTGAGAGACGTTCAATTGAATCGATCAACAGAAATTACACATGTTATGTTTATTCTAGTCAATGGATCAAGTAAAATCTAACCGTGTGAACGCGCTATAACAGAGAAGAAAGGGAACTTTGCTATATCGACAATAGCTATTATAGTATTAGACATCATGTTTTATTGTAACATAAAGATAAGATTAATAGCAATTAATAATTCAAAGGAAAAACAATATCGGGTAATATCCCAGCATAGAAGCTCATTATTAGATACATCATGTTCATGTTCTGTGATTTGTTTAGGTTCAAGGCATTGTAGGTTATCATGAAATGTATATTTATTATCAGAATAATTATAGTTACACATGTTTATAAACATATGTGGTCTATTGAAATAATCCTATATAGAGATATAACTATTTATTTTACTAAATAATAGGGCGACCGGATTATAACGTTGTTTTTGTACATTAAAATGAGATATATTTTTTATAATGTTGATCATAATATGTCTTTGTCACTACTTTGAAATACACAATTAACTGATAAATAATAGATAAATACATGCGTAAAAATTACGTTACCTTCCGGTCTCCCTAATATTTTTACGTTATACGAGGAATATAAACTTAACGGCTTACCTATACACAGTAATTAGGGAAATAGTGATTATTTTTTCTCTATCGGTCTATAGAATACAGTCCAAGATATAATAGCTCAAAACATGGAGTATAATTTACTTTTATTCTTTTCAGACGAATTTTGGATGTATCGATTGCCTCAATCTTTAGTAGCTGCTTTACATCTCACGTGTTAATAAACTTGAGTGTAAAATATATATAATATTTTGTTATTTTTTATCTATTCAGCTTTCATTACTTTGTACGGTAAACGAAGTATCGCTTGAGGCACTGATCAATCTACCACGATATCAAGTCTATTACCAGTAATAGAGTTTGTGACAATAGATGGAACTCGACCCTTGCAAATATTATTTTCTTTTTATAAAAAAATATTTTTTGCTTTTATTAACTGAACCGATTTTTTGTCAAATATTCACGTATTTCATATCTCGGGACAGTAAATTATTTATTTATTTAATTTAATATACAAATGTTTAGGGGTGGATTGCCAAATGCCAGAGGCAGTCTCTACCAGTCAAACCTGGGCAAGGCAAAGGACCTCAGGAAGATGTACGTGGGACCAAACCTACACGTAAATAGAGGATTTTGATAAAATTAACGCACGTGATGTTATTATTAATTATGAATAATTTTATATTAAAACAAGGCGTTTATGTTTATTCCCATTTTATCCAAAGTAAATAGTCCCAAAATGTACATTACTTCTGTTTGGAGCCTTGCGAACTGGATTGTTGTGTTTTTACCTGTAACAAAAAATATACATTTTAATTATCTCTGGCACTACAGAGTTTTATGTTTGTGTTTTAATGCCACCTAACATAGTTGCATTCCATTACTAATAAAACTCTAATCAATCGTACATAACAACGTACAACGCAACAAAAGGAGCAGTAAAGTTTTATTACTTCCTAAAAAACACATTTCGACAAATCGACTTAAATACTTTATTTCAATTAACATTTTTCAAATTAATCTCTAAAGCCGTCGGTCCACAGTTCTCTTCAATCCGCTTACAAACGTTTAGCAAGTACAGAATGCCTCACAAATCGCAATCGTGTGGATAGTTTGGAAACGCTTGCCACAACCTTCCTTGGATTTATGACAAAAAACTGACACTCAATCGAAATTCGGATCGACGGCAATTCGACACAAGCCAGACGCCTGGAGGCCAACTCTCGTAATTTTAAATGTTCAAAATACATTCCGATCTAGTCTCAGCGTCAAGAAAGTTGCAAATGGCATTCTCTTAAACCAATAATCAACGTCAACGTAATGATATTTTGAACATTTAAAATTACGAGAATTGGGCTCCTGATCTATACATATGAATTTGTTAAGGGTTGTTGAGGCTTGGCAAGTGTGTGGATCCTGGATAAAATTTATTAACAAACAATTCCAAAAACGCTGGTATAGTCTGTATCTAACGTTTCAAAATTAAGATGTCTACAGCATCTAGCCAACACCTTGCATCCTGCGATGAATCGGAAACAACTGCATTAGAAATGATATTCCCTTAAACCATGGCGGGCATGTAACTATAATCAAATATAACCCATGATTTACTTTAAACATACAAGAGTTGTAATGAAAACATATGTTTTGATACGCGTAACGATGACACCACTCCCGCGCTCTCAAACATATTACTTTTCAAAATCTCTACGTTAGCATTTTCATCACGCACACGCTTTTGATAAGGGTAAACGAATTACTCACAAAATGATTCGAATAAATTCCGAGGACGACCATTCAATAGATACATAAAAGAGATTACATTTTTTTTCATGCCAAACGACTTTTACATCCATATAAATTATGTTTACCGAAAAGGAACAGTGTGTAAGCACAGTTGTATGGCGGTTTGCAGGACATTGAAAGTCAGTGAAATTACTGGTAATTATGAAACTTAACATCTTCGTGACTAGTATCTTCTTACTCTGTGCTATACTTTTTTACAGTCTCCTGGGTGCAGTTGGCGAGTAGCCGACGAAAGAAGGGGTCGCGAGTTCGATCACTGCGACTAGAAAAATGTTTATTTGATCCATGAATTTGTTTCGGTTCTAGGGGTTGTGAGACCAAACGTCGGTCGTAGGTCCTGATACCCACGACACAAGACTTGTATCATAGTGAAGTTGCATTATATGCGACTGTTGGGTGTAATTTATTTATTATGATGCAATGCTTTTACATCTATAACTAAAAGAAAAGGTACACAGGTGCATGTATGTATACGTCAAATGGTTATATTATAAATGAAAATTGCCTAGCTAAATTAATTTCGTACCACTCATGAATAATCATACATAACTAAATAAGCCCACGCCTTTATCCCCGAAACCGTAGGCAGAGGTGCAACTAGTGCATCTACGTTACGCCGAGCTTATTACCGTCCCATGATGTGACAGGGTGTGCCTATCGCTATGCTGAGCTCAAATCAATCCCGGGCAATTCATGTGTCGTTTTTCGAATCGAGAATTCAGACAAAAATTGTGATTGTCCGACATCGGAATTGAACTCAGGATCTCAATAAGTACGCTGCCTCTAGACCAATGAGACGATGAATAATCTCCCGCATTTAATCCAAAATCTATTTACGTCCCAAATAAAGGCGTTCGTTAAATGTAAATACAGTCTTTAATATCGTAACGATTCCTATTGTGGTACTATTGAGCACGACGAGCCACAAAATTGTTCGCTCCCTGATTGCTACCGGATTACTATTTATGGCAGCATAATTGCGATCTACAATTAGACACTGACAAGTGACATTTTGGATATTTATTCCAATAGTTTAAATGTCACTTGCTAGTTGTGAACATAAAATAACATAGTATAATAAAATTATGTTCTTAAAATCAAACTGAATTTTCCGGAATTGGAATTTGTGCTCGGTTTGGCGACAGGCTCGCTCCCTGTCACATCACGGGACGAAAATAAGTTCGGCAAACCGTGAGTATATTAAGTAGTTACACTTCTGCCTACGCCTTAAAATGAAATAAATATTTACTATCGAATACGAAATTTCACTTATCCGCTTAGATATTAACTTAGATGATTGAGGTAATATGGAGTATTTAGTTTTTTTTCCAAACGTGCAAGTAGGTCACCGATGGTAAGTGATCTCCATGAACACCCAAAACACCTAAAACACGGAATCAAATTTAAGACCACCATTTTTATTTGGTTTATACTCGTTAAGTGTTTGGTAAGTCGTCGATTTCGTTAGACTTAAATGTTTGCTAAGCTTGTACTCAGCGCAAATCAAAGATCACTAAAATACCAACACAGACTTAAGTACTATAGAGTGGTAGACCCACGCTGTAGATACTTTTGCCTACACAGTCTTAGAACATGAATGAGCCGGATAGTCCGGGTCGTTAACACTGTCTAACACAAAATCGATGTAAAGAAACAGCTTGCTGCTGCGTTTCGTACGGTGAGTTAGATATTCGGAAGCCCAAATCCCCCTCCCCTTCCCAATTCTTTAATTATCCCTTTCCTTTAAGGTCGGAAACGCGCCCATGATGTCTTTGGTATTGTGGACGTATATGGGTGGTGGCGATCACTTACCATCAGGTGACCCACTTGCTCGTTTCCGACCTATGCCTTAAATTGCACAGCTAAGGCAGAGATAGATCAAAAACGCTCTATAGATTTCAGCCTTAGTAATATCTACTTTGAGTACTATACATATGATTCTGTATCTATTAATCTTTCCGTATCTCCTTATCTTATCAGGTGTAGTGGTAATCTTCAAGTTAATATGTCAAACGGTGTGCCCGTGCCAATATCCTGTGACAGCGACCCGCGTTCCGGGTTCGGCCGCAAGTTTAATATGGAGATTGTAATACTGTGGTTAAACGTTCTATGCTTGCTGATTAATCTTAACTAACCCACTACCCGGAAATTTTAACCAAGATTAAAGAGCCACAAACAGGAGAGAAATGATTTTTCAGAAAATATCCGATAAGACTGCCTTGGTGGCGCAGTTGTAATGCTTATGCGGTATTGCTGTGCTGAGGTCGGGTAAAAGTGATATTGGGTTTTTCTATTAAGAAATGCTCATTATCAGTCCGGAGTCTGGAATTGTGCCCGGTATGGCGATAGGCTCACCCCCTATCACAGCATGGGATGGAATATGGGTGGATCTAATGGCTACACCTCAACGGGGAATACAGGCCTGAGTGCGTATGTAGCCGATAAATGGTATCATTGGTCTAGTGGCAGCGCACTTAGTCTGAGGACTGGTGACGTCCTGGGTTCAAACCCAGGTCAGACTAACAGCAAGCTACTTCACGTGGGTTTCCTGTGAGACGTTGGTAACAACCCGGTCAAGCCGCCCAATGCATACTGTAGACAAAAGTTTCGACAGCGTAGCTCTACTTACCACTTAAAATTATAATTATTTTGCGGTACCAACTTTATGTTGGAACCATTCACACTCAAAAGACCCCTTCACTTTATACTTCAATAAACAGAAAATGTCTTTAACACAACTTCATTCACCCGTAACTGTGTTAAGATAATTGATTTTAAAGTCTCCGTGTGAATAGAAGTGCTTCTTCGTTCCACATAAGAGTCATTTTCCAATGCACACCACGTATAAACACAGTTTATCAGATTGCCTAGAAGCATGACACAGTATACTGTATATTAGGTGCAAGGGAAAATATTATTGATGTACCAAGTTAACTGTAAAATGGCAGAAAATTGAACTACATATAGTGTTCTCAACTTAATGGAATTATCCCTAGATTTAGTGGGTTGGACCCGACGCTAGTTTGTAAATTTGGCTATCAAGTGGTTAGTGGTATAGTTAACTAATCAGTTAGTGGAAAGAAATATTTTCATCCACTTAACAGACACATGTCTAGGTTTTCGAATTATGAGTATACAATTTCACTGTTTATAGATGTCCAGACGCCTTTTTTCCATTTTATTTTTACCAAAATCTATTAACGTATCATCATCATATAATCTCAGACAGAAGTATCATCGTTGCATGTGTAAAATATTTATTTAAGTGGTAGAGCCACGCTGTAGTCAATATTGTCTACAACATGAATGGGTCGGCTGTGGAAATCACTTAACCTCAGGTGGCGTACACGCTCGTTTGCCAGCCTTTGCCATAAAGAAATAAAAGTTTTAAAGTAGACCTTTGTATTCAAATAATTTCCAATTTAATGAATATCGTGTTATAAACTCTCATATAGTTAACACAAAACCAATTGTTACAATTTGTCAAAGTAGTGCATGGAAACCAGAATAATTTGCTTCATAGCGGAGGCACATTAGTTTTAACTCTACAATGAACTTACGCGAAGTCAGAGTTACGTGATAAATTAAAACTATTGAACTGTAGTTAAAACGGTCTACAGTGTGGCTCTACCACTCACAAGAATTTCGTTATTTACTTACAAGATTTATTTATTTTTAATCCACACTCTTTTTAATTATATGACACGGTAGACAAAGGCTCGGCTGTGCCCCTAGCATTGCGAATGTCTATGGGCGACGGTGACCACTTACCATCAGGTGGGCCGTCAGCACGTTTGCCTTCGAAAGCCAATAAAAAAAAGAAAAAAATGAGACCAGACCACATTACAGACCAATCTATCGATGTTTTTTTTCAGTTCACAATTGGGGGAGAAATGGATGTACATACATAAAAAATACGCGCCGAATATAGAACTATTATGGAAGTATTTAAAAATAAAATCTCATAACGATATTATACTGCGTTCTTTCTAAAAATACTACCTTTGATGTCTAGATCCATTGTAGAACTCAACGCTAAAAATATAATTATCTTCCGCAAACATAAGACCTTTGAAGGGATACGATAATATCGCATTACATTATACTCCAATGGACTGCCTCGGTGGCGCAGTTGTAATGCGTACGCGTTAAGATTGAGACTAACGCTGAGATCTCGGGTTCGACCCCCGGATCGGGTAAAGTGATATTGGGGTTTTCTATTATGAAAAGCTCAGTATCAGCCCGGAGTCTGGAATTTGTGCCCGGCATGGCCATAGGCTCGCCCCCTATCACACCATGGGACGGAGATACGCTAGGCGAAAAGTGGGTGTACTGGTTACACCTCTGCCTACCCTTTCTGGGATTACAGGCGTGAGTGCGTATGTATGTATGTATAATACTCCAATGGAACAAGACACAGAGTCTCTACAATTGCTCGAATACTTCGCGAACTCCTCAGGACTATTTGGATTACCGGCTGGCTTTGCTTTGAAATCCCAGATAGCTGTAAATTATACATTAAATCCTTTTCACATACCAATGGAAACGCGAATTCTCGTATCCGGGGCGTAGATGTGCGTTTTCCCGAAGCAGTCAAGTTGGCGTGTTATACAGCAATATATCTTGCTCGATAAAAGGAGTGTAACTCAAGCGAGGTGAATTTATCGTCCGACCTCACACTGCCGTTCACACCCTGTAGGTACGCGAATGATACTTCATGTGCCTAAGGACTGTTTACGAGGAACTGGAAAAAGTATTTTCGGCGTTTTGTTTTCATTGATCGTTTCCTTTATAGGTTCCTAGCTTTTGTTCACGGGTCCGGCCGCGTGAACAATCTTATCCGGGATAAAAAAGCCTATAACTGGGATAAAAGTAGCCTATAATCAGGATAAAAGTATATCTGTCTCCAAGGTCCCATCTATATCTGTACCAAAATTTATCATAATCGGTTCAGCGTTTTGGGCATGAAAGCATAACAAACAAACGAACTCACTTTAGCATTTATAATATCAGTTAGGATGCTTTTAACCCTCGACAAAAAAGAGGAGTGTGACTTACTCCTTGGTCTGACGGTGGTGGTATTGTAGCGCCTAAACGAATGGACTGATTTGAATGAGGGTTTTTTTGTTTGAAAGCCGGTTCAATCGAAATGGTTGCTACTTATGTTGGAAGAAAATCTGTTTAGCCATTTATAAAATACAGATGGTTTTTAATTAATTCCAGAATTTTTTGATGGTTAGGGTCTTTAAATGAGTTAAGTAATGTAAGTAATGAGTTAAGTAATTAAGTTAGTTATGATTAAGTATAAGGTTTTTTTAAATTCGTAATAGGCTTTAACCTTACACTCCAGTAGTCATAATAAGAGTCTTTGTCACATCATTCGTATACGCGAAATATAGGTTAAAACCCGTAGTAGTTCCGTCTACTACCAGTTCCGCGGGTATTTTACTTACCCATGGACCCCTAACACTACATACATCCATACGCACTCACGCCTGTAATCCTCGAAGGGGTAGGCAGAGGTGTCACAAGTACACCCACATTTCGCTAAGCGTATCTCCGTTCCTTGATGAGATAAAGGGCGAGTCTAACACCAAACCAGGCAAAAATTTCAGACTCCGGACTGATACTGAATATTTCGTAATAGAAAACCCAATATCACTCTTACCCGACCCGGGGATCGAACCCGAGACCTCAGCGTCAGCCTCAGTCGTAACGTGTACGCATTACAACTACGCCACCGAGGCAGTCCTCTAACATTAGTGATACAATTCGATAAATAGGTATGTATGAAGGTAATACGTTTCCAATACGTACCGCTAAAGGCGCTGTACGGCTCTACGTACATTTTTCATAAATACGGTTGACGTGGCAATTTTAATATCGAATAACTCACGAAATATTACACTACGAGCTCTGATGATACATTACGTTCGAATAATATTCACGACAACCCAAAATACAATAAATCTATCTACGACTAATCTTCGACGGCAAGTTGGAACTTTTCATAGAGTATTTTATTCTATTTTATCCTGAAAATATGTCAGAACAGATTTCCACGCGGGCAAAGCCATGAACAAAAGCTAAGTATGTAAGTTAAGTATTCAGCAATATAATATCCATTCTAAATATACCTAACAATGGTAATATGACACAAAAATAACCTCAGTGATACTGGCCGATATTCGCTTTGACAGCCTCCGTGGGGCAGTGGGCTAGTAGACGGCTGTGAAGCAAGAGGCCGCGTGTTCGGTTCCTGTACCGAGACAAATATATATTCCGGGTCTGGGTGATTTCTCCCCAGAGGGGTTGATGTCAGGCAGGCGGTCGTAAAACTACAAGCCAAATCTTTCTGTAACATGTGTTAAAAACATGTTGCGCTGACCCCACTGCGAGTGGGATAAGGGCAAGTGATAGAAGACGCTACTACGTGAAAGGAAAAACCAACAACCACACTTCCGCATTTATAATATTACATACGCACTCACGCCTGTACTCCTCAACGGGGTAGGCAGAAGTGTAACTAGTGTATCCACATTTCGCCAAACTTATTACCGTCCCATGATGTGATAGGGGGCGAGCATATAGCCATATTGGGCACAATTCCAGACTCCGGTTTGATAAGCATTTCATGAGAAAATATCACTTTACCCGACGCGGGGATCGAACCCGAGACCTCAGAACAGCAGCCGTACCCCGTACGCATTACAACTGAGCCACCGAGGCAGTAAATATTGGCATAGATTTATATATCTCCGAGGCTGCATTCGCTTGATAATCAAGATCAATGGCTTTTCACGCTCGCCAAGGTCCGGGCGGTTTTGTAATTTCTTCCACTATGTGCGGTGACATAGCAGTAATGACCGCAACTGACGTTTCCTCGCCGCTGCTCTGTGTCTCTACATTTTCTATAATATATACATACGCACTCACGCCTGTAATCCCCGAAAGGGGTAGGCAGAGGTGTAACGAGTACACCCACATTTCACCAAGCGTATTCCGTTCCGTTTCCATTGTTCTGCCAATGGCGAGCCTATCGGCATTTTCTATAATATTTAGAAAATTCTTAATATCACGATCTTAGGACCACAATAATACGATTTCTCTGTTATATTAAATACAATCTGTCTGTGTGTAGGCAATAGACTATACACGGCGGGTTTGAGTTTAATATCCAAGAAATTCCCATACAAAACAAAGTTGTAATACTTTACCCTTTAGAGTGAACTTTAGACTGTCTCAGAGGTGCAGTTGTAATGCGTACGTTGTACGACTGTTGTGCTGAGGTTTCAGGTTCTATCCCCGTATCAAGTAAAAGTGATATTGGGGTTTTCTATCACAAAATGCTCAATATGGAAGCCGGAGTATGGAATTGTGCCCGATATGGCGATAGGTCATAAGGGATCACATCATGGGACGTGGTTTGAAAATAGCAGCATGTTTGTGTTACCTCGCTGCGAGAGAGATAAGGATAGGAGGAACAAGAAGAAGAGTTTCGAAAATAGAACGATATTGAAAATAGCAGCATAAAAAGCATGTTGTGCCGATCCTACTGCGAGTAAGATAAGGGTAGGTGGAAGAAGAAGAAAAGTCAAATAACAACGTTGCTCGTCCTTCTCTAGAGAAACAGCCTTCTGAAGTGGTGGTGGAGTTTAAATTTGACTGAATCATATAATATGTCTAACATTTCATGAATTTAATAAATATTTTAATTTGATTTGCAGTTATATGGTATCGAAGAGTAGTTTAACTCATTTCACCTTTATATAATCTTTAAGGACATAGACGAGACGATGCGCCATATCAATAAAATAACAGGGCACATTTATTTCCGTCCCACGAACCAGTGGAGATCCATGCTGTAGACAGTTTTTTCTTCAGCATGAATAGGCCGGCGCAACCGGGTGGGATATTAGTACTATCTCAAAGAAAACCACCGCGAAGTTTCAGCTTGCTGATGCGTTTCGTACGGTGAGTAATATATCTGAAGGCCCAAATCCCCTTCATATTCCTTAATTACTCCTAACTTATAAGACATTATAAGTCTTTGCGACAGCAAACACTTTCATTATTCTTCTAATAAAGCCGATTTTTATGGGCGGTGGAGATAACATACCATCAGGTGACTCACTTGCTTATATGCTATAAAAAATAAAAAGGTCAATAAGGGTAGGTATATAATATCTCAAAACATCGAATTGAATGGCTCACGGTCAAATGAATCAAAAAGTAAAACGTGTTTTATATTGGCTCACAAAAGAATAATAACACAAAGAGAGGACACGCCAACTGTAAATGGAAGATGAAAATTGTTTTTACGACTTTAATTTTATCGAAACTCCCAAACCAAATTAGGTCAGCGTGGTGGTCGAAGGCCTAACCCCTCTCATTCAGTAAAGGCCTCCTTTACCCATCAGTGGGATGTATATAATACAGGGCTATAAAGCCGTATTTCGTCGTTTAAAAATCTGACAAACTAACTAAACAGCTTATAAAGAACTCGGTCAAGTACGGTCCATACTCTCACACCAAAGGTTTCGTATCACCCTTCAATTATTGTTTTATTTATGATTTGTTAAAATATCTGCCATAATATTATGTGATTTCTGCCAGCTACCTATTTTGGTTCACAAGACAGAGCTCTTTAAAGGTAGGACAGACAGACACATGGCGCAGGCTTAGTAATAGAATTATTTTGGCACCCATTGGACCGATCCCTAAAAAAGAATCCAGATCATGTAGTTAAAAATTGTTTTAAATGTTTTAACGAATACGGTCCAAATCAACACAAGTTAAAGGCTGTTGAAAAGCTTTGTACATTGAGCTCCCAAGTCATAGATAACGTTGATTGCATCCCTTGAGAAACTATTTCGCAACCACAATTTGTTTATTAATTTGCAATTTGAAAATAACCCATGATTTGCTCGGGATTGCAATTTGCCCGGTATGGCGAGGCGAAGCGCCTATCACATCATGGGACGGAAATAAGGCGAACCGTGGATTCACTATTTCTACCTGTGCCTACTCCAATGGGGACATAGGCATTCGCTAAAAAAAATGCAAAATAACAAACATTGTTTGTGCAAGCTATACGTTACTAGTCTATTTGTTTCAAGCCTTCAACTATATGAATATCGATAAATAAATACACAGTATTGTTCACAACACTATGAATTTCCACGTCTTTTGTTCGTTAAGAGCGCGGAAAACGCCAAGATACAATTGTCGACATTTGATATGCTCGGCAATTCATTGCGCAGTAGGGATTAGGGAATTGAGTTATTTCAATGGCATTAGGGTTATATTACAATTCAGATGAGTATTCATCTTTTCGCGGATGAATTAAAATATAATGAAAGTATTCTGGCCATATGACGTTATTTTTTTACGGACTTAATTTTTACCCGTCGTTAAATTCGGCTTTCCCTCAAAGTTATAATGAAGCGAACTCGATGTCAATACATTTTGAAAGAGGGGGTAAACGATTATGTGGGTCACCTGATGGTAAATGATCAGCCGCCCATGAGTAATAGCAGAACAATCGTCGGTATTGCCGGCCTTTCAAAAAAGAATAGTCTCTATTAACGTACTTTTCTGCAGTTGACGATCGTTTAACAAAAACTAGGCTAGAAGTTGATTAATATGTCTCACAATTATTTATATCTTTAGGGCTGGTTAATTTGCTTGCGTGCCCATGCTCTAAACTTAGCTACGATGAATGATCGTGTTTTTTTTTTATTTGATAACAAAATTTTATTAATCGAGAGTATTTTGAGCTAGGTAACTTTAATACATACGCACTCACGCCTGTAATCCCCGAAGGGATAGGCAGAGGTATAACAAGGACACCCACATTTCGCCGAGCGTATCTCCGTCCCACGATGTGATAGGGGGCGTAACCTTAATCTGCTGCACCATAACGTGAATCTTGATAACGTGATCATGTTCTGATGATGGAGTAGAAAGGTAGTCACAGTAAAGTCCCATTTAAACGGAAAAATATCATACGACAGAGACGAGAAAACAAATAACAGACAGAACAATACAATTAGTTTTAACAATACTTTAAGTCGGTTTCTAAGTTTTGTTAAAACTTATTTTATTTTAAAAATTTTAGGGAGAGTTACAGCAATGGCATGTAAATTCCAAATTATTATATTACACAATCGCGACAAGAGAGTTGAAGAGTTTCATTTTTTTACTCCTTACTCCGTCATCAGATCTTAATCAAATTTATATGGAACCACATCGCAGCTAAACTCTATTGAATGAAGTTTTTTCCAACAAAATCGGTCAACAATTGGCGGAGAAATAGATGTTCCTCCTTTTTTGAAGTCGGTTAAAAACTCTTGTTTACGACGCCGCGTCATGTAATTGGACAGCGAGAATGGTATGACGTGGCCTTGGATATCAAAGCTTACTGTTTTATAAGTGGTTGAGCCTCGCTACAGAGTTTTGTCTACAGCATGAATGGGCCAGCTCGAGCGGGTTGTTACCTCTGTCTCACAGAAAACCGACGGGAAGTAGCAGATACTGTTGCGTTTCATACGGTAAGTACATATCCAGAGGACCGAATCTCCTTAATTATGCCTTTAAGGTCGGCAACGCATCCATAAATCTTCAGGTATTGTGGAAATTCATGAGTGGTGGAGATCACTTGCCATCACCCACTTGCTGGTTACCGTCCTTTGCTATAAAAATGCTATATATAAATTGCTATACATATATTCTCGCTTCCATTGTTCGATAAACTCTCTTTGTGTAATTAAGATTTTATACTGCCTTGGTGGCGCAGTTGTAATGCGTACGCACGATTGAGGCTAACGCTGAGGTCTAGAGTTCGATCCCTGGGTCGGGATATGTGATATTGGGTTTTTCTATTACGAAATGCTCAGTATCAACCCGGAGTCTGGAATTTGTGCCCGGTATGGCGATAGGCTCGCCCCCTATCACATCGTGGGACGGAGATACGCTCGGCGAAATGTGGGTGTACTGGTTACATCTCTGCCTATCCTTTCGGGAATTACAGACGTGAGTGCGTATGTATGTAAGGCTTTATACTATTTGATATCGGTGTTTTTAACTTCTAGATTATACGAAGTGAAACATCGTTAAACAAACTGGCGAATTCATTCCACCGAATACTCGACACAACTTATCGAGAAATGATTCGAATAAAATCAATATTGATATAAATCACGTTGACGATCGAATGAATTGTTAATCGTTATAATGTGGCATATAACGTGTTCATTATCATACTACATTCGGCAAAAAACAACAAACGACTTTGGATATGATGGCGATTTACATGTTAATTGAAAAATCCCGCTGAGTTTACATTTCATAGCTTATAATACGTAAAAATAACAATTTTTGATTTTTGTTTACGGAGCATGTTTATTGGTTTGCATGGAGTTAATTTGGCCGGCTGACGTTACAACATTTTTTTTCTGATTATATTGAGTTTTTTTTTTCGAATGGATTTGTGCTGTTAGCCTATATTGCTTTTACAGCTTCACCTGACAATAAAGCCGGCGCTTATGGCGCTCTAGCCAGAAATATGTATAGTGTATTTAGTAGCGAATAAGCACTGAGGCGCCTTTTAGAAGGCTCAGACCTCAGCTTGAGCAATGAGGAGCTTGGGAGTATAGTTTAGGTCTCTGCACATCATTATGCCGAGGGCCAGTTGTGGGAGCTCTTTGGACTCGCAGGCGCGTCCTATGTCGGGGTCGCGTATTATTATTGCGATTCGGGTCGGGCAAGGAAAGTGCTGCTTCGATAGCGACTGTGATGGAGTCGTTGGGATCTGCCAAAACATGTTTGGGACGTCGATGGAGGATATATTGAGTGCTCGTAAGGTTTTCTAATAGAAATCGCTTTAAGCGATATTACCGTCTGTTGACCTGTTATAGTTAGGTATATCGTTTATCGGTTACTCAATTCTACAATCATTGGTGCGGTTAGTCTACCGCTTGTCGTATTTCAACTGAGCGTCTCTGTGCTTCGGAGGGCACGTAAAAGAAAGTCCCGACTGTTATCAACTGACAGCAGTCATGAAGCCAAGTCTGAGGTCTTCGGGTGGCTTGAATCTCTATGCAAAAATCATGTCAATTCGTTGCTGCGTTTCAGAACAAACCGACAAATACCCTTTCGCATTTATAATATTAAGTTCTCTACAGTAGAATATATAGATATATATAGATATATAGATATATAGATATATAGATATATAGATATATAGATATATAGATATATAGATATATAGATATATAGATATATAGAATACATAGTAATCATTTGATTTTGCTGTGACATTGTTTTGTAGGCGACTATAGGAATGTTAAAATATCGCGTAAGTTTTTAAAGGCTGTTGTTCGCGATGACATAACAATTAAGTAAGTAAATACCAGTAGTAGTAAGTACCTACCGTATGAGTTGGGTGAAGTCCATCGGCAAACACGCGTCGAGTGCTGCGATGGGTTACTCAACCGGCACAATAATGAGGGGTTTATAAATGTTATCCTCACTTTTCATGAAAAACGGACCCTGTACAATAATCGGAAACGATCATCACAATGGCTAAACCCTGGGGAATTATCCAAAACTTGCCCTAAGCAATAGTTGACTAAAAATAAGATAATGTGAGTGAGATATCCCGAGCGCAAGTCCCACTTCCCCTTTTCAATCCCGTAATTATCGCTTTCCTAAAGGAAATCTTAAAAGATTTGCAACGTGTCTATGGTTTTTTTGTAATGTGGGCGTTAATGGGCAGTGAAAATCACCTATCACTAGCGACTATCTTGCTCGTTTGCCAGCCTATGCAAAAAGACTCCGAACCCATTCCTTTAATGGGAACAGAGGTCTTTGTCCTGCATTGAATCAATATAATTAGTAGTGGTCAGTGACTAAACAAAGCATCTCGATTGAATGTCCATATTGCATTGGTTACTATCAATATTGTGCTAGTAGACATCAGTATTGTGCATTGACAATAATTAACGATAAATGCTTAAGCAAATTTCCACTAATGATACGTTTTGAAGTGCCCGTACGCGACGAGAGACCGCGACATACGACGGCAGCGATACTTTTTCTTTGTATGAAATTGGACAGTAGCCTAGTTTTGATAGTTTCATAAAACGATGACGGTTTAAATTTTCTCTCCATACGTCAAATAGTATTAAGCACTGGTGGGAACTATAATGAATTATTAAAATTGATAACATGGTTAATTATATTTCATATTACTTGAGTACGAAATTAGTTTTCTGGCGATTCTTTTCTTTTTTACAGTATGAATTAGTAGTTTGACATTTCGACGGTAGTAATTTTATACGAATTCGAAAACTGTGAACGTATTTGTAACTCGCCTACTGGTACGTTTTGAGACATGCGGCCGAGATAACAGACCACAACACGCGACCGATTCCATTCAATTTTACACAAAGCATAGTTATCAGTATCACCTGGATTGCGCAACGGTTGTCTTGACGCACCTTGTCTCGATCGCGTTTCTCAAAACATACCTTTAATTTCTTTTTATAAACGGATGTTGTAAAAGTGACTGAAACTAATTTGTGCGAAATATAATTTTAAATGAATGAGATTTAAGGTCTGTTATTCTCAAAGAACCGTATGCCTCAGTTTTATTTTATTTACTTAAATTTAATTTAAAAATGTTTCTTTGCGCCAATACATTGGTTGTATAAAACGATGCTTAATTAACTTCCTTTCTGTTCATGCCGTTGAAATGTTGACTCTCTGCATAAACTGTAAAGAGATTTATGCGGTATTTTTATTCAATTTCGTACTGTCTTGCATATTATACTCGTATACCAAATAGTGTACTCGAAATACGTAATAATAAATAACCAGCCCTGTATTATATACGTTCTACTACTGGGTACATGCCTCCTCTACTGTAAAGAGGGGAGGCCTAAGTCCACCACGCTGGCCTAATACGGGTTGGCGGACTTCACATATCTTTGAAATTCTTATGAAGAATTCTAAGATATGCAGGTTTCCTCATGATGTTTCCTTCATCGTTAAAGCAAGCGATAATTAACAATAAATACACACATAACTAAGAAATGTCAGAGGTGCATGCTATTGTGTTCGAACCTGCGACTTTCGTCTCGACAGCCCGTACCACTCACCGGTGAGCTATCGCGAAGAGATTAAATGCACAGTTTATTTAAGTAATGTCTCTTGGCAATATCGGTTATTTTGAAAAAAACGGAAGGCGTTGATAAATAAATAAATATGAGCTAATATAAAGCAGTTATAATATTAAATTACTCACTTATTTTTCTCATAAATACCTGACAGAACCTGGAAAGCCGGATGTTGTATGCATAATTGTAATAAATAGTAATTAACAAAAATAAAACAACTTAAATGATCGCCTCATTTTAGCAGTTTTATCAGAATTACTGTAGAGTAAGCAAGACAGTGTGATAGAGCCACTATGTAGATAGTTTTATCTACATAGCAAAGCGATACACAAAATAATGAACCAAGGAGGCATTAACCTCAGACACAAGGACATTTACAAGTGGAGAAGCCAGATCTAAAGCACCACGGATGTCATTAAGTTGTGTTTTATCTCCAGAATGAATGGGCCGACTCGACCGGGTAGTTAGCACTTTCCCACAGAAAACCGACGTGAAGGCTTCCTCTGCCTGCCCTTATTCCGCTCGCAGTGGGTTCGCAACATACTTTTTAACATATGTTACTGAAATACTTGGCTTGTAGTTATTACGACCGGCCGCTTGCCTGACGTCAACACCCCTTTGTAAGACCACACAAACATTTTATCTCGGTGGGGGAATTGAACCCGCGGCCTCTCGCTTTACAGCCGGCTACTCGCCCACTGCGCCACAGAGGCTATCGTGAAGTAAAAGCTTGCATTACATTGCGTACGGTGACTGAGATATCCGGAGTCGGAGTCCCAAATCAGCAGAGACTAGCTAACGAGCAAAATTGTCACCTCATTCATCAAGCGATCTTCACCGCCCATAAACACCTACAATACTAAAGGAATCGTTGCTGACCTTAAAGAAAAGGGATAATGAAATCATTTTTTACTGGTGAGTAAAAACACTTATTGTCAAGAGTCAATGACTGCAATCCAGGGGGGGTGGGACTAAGGGGGTCAAGCCTCCCCCCCCCCCCCAAGCATTTGGGTCCACTGACAAATCTCAAATTAATCTTGATATTATCCTACTTTCTTAATACTCCTTTAAACTACCTACAATACAATTGTCATTGCTTATCATTTTAAGTACGTATAGTACGAGTATATTCTCATTTCTTTTTCATTCCAATTTTGGGTCAGCCCCCCAAAAAAAACAACCAAAATCCTAGATCCGCCACTGAGTGACTGCGCTTGATTAATACAAGGAAAATGAGTATTTATTCATCAACAATATTCATAGTACCAATAAAATATGCAAAGTTCAAGGGGAATATGAAATAACATTGCGCTGTGTAAAGGAATTTGCTCGTTTTCATTTCTGAAAATCGTTTAGCATTTGTTTTTGTAAACTAGAAATAATTTATAGTTAAAACTATTTCTATTCAAGACACAGGTTTTCGTCTATTAATTTACATTGCTACTTGCTGGAAGTTACCGAGTCTGCATACTTTATGAAAAGGATTTTGGTCATAATTTAAATAAAAATACAGCAAATATATTTTTTTACCTAAACTGCCTCAAAAAACTGAAAAGGTTAAAAATTTAATAAAAAAAACTAAACAATTTGAGTCGGTGGTAATGTAGGTTAACATCCAATTTTTAATACCCTGTATCAATACATAAAATAATAATTATCCAAATAGGTACATAATGACGAGATTGTGTTTTTCATTGAGAACCTCTTTGGGTTTTTTGCGTCGGTTAAAAAATACAATCTTATAAAGTGCTAAATCCTAGTATTGAACGTTTATTGTTTAAATATTATATCTAAGAAAGCAGAGTTTTATGAGTTCATTTCGACGTAAGCGAACAAATATTAGAGGAAGCTAAATGAAACAATCTAACAAATTGATTGGCGCTCTCCAGCACAAGGAGAGAGTTATTAAAAATTCCAATCATTGTAATTTGCGCTTTGTCTAACAGACAATTCGATATTGTCCATGAAATTAATGATGTCGGAATCCCATACTGACACAAAGATTTAATATCCTTTGTAAAACAGCGCTTTGGGATCAATCGTCATGAAATTTTAATACGACTTCGATTTCGTAATATTTGTTCAGAATTAAATACTAGGTGGTAGGCCCCTCGTATGCGAGAGGCCGACTGGGTATGTACCACCGCTTTATCTATTTCTGCCGCCAAACAGCAGTGTGTAAGCACTGTTGGGTTTCGGTTTAAAGGACATTGAAGCCAGTGCAATTACTGGGCATTATGATCTTACATCTCGGGGTGACGAGCGCCGAGCGTCCAGTGCCAGGCAGTGCTTTGTAACTCTAAGTTCTGTGTGATATTGTTTTATGTTTATGGGCAGGCATTGCGCTTACCATCAGGCGAGTGACCTGCTCTTTTCCTCATTCCAGTTTTAAAAAAAAAAACAAAAAAATATAACTGTTTAATCTCACATATTATTACTACTCTAAAGTTTAAGTTTTGTTGCAAATTACATTGTAATCATATATCATCAAAAACATCTGTACATAATGTATTAACGATTTCTCGCATTCAATACAAAACATCAAACTGCATGACATTTCATTTTCCGTTTTACTTTTGTTTTCCTGGAACATACACCTTGAATATACATTTCAGATACAAACAAGTAGAACAAAACAAACTTCTATTTATTCAGAAACCATAATAACAATTAAACATTAACAGATAATACACCAATAATAATTAATGTAATCGATTTCCCTTAGTTAAAAAAAAGACCACTGGGCATTCATGCCTACGTTTTGCAATTTTATCATGAAATATTCAGAAGTTCTATAATTGCCTCTTAAAATTGATTCCAAAACGTTAAAATTTGTTATGATTGTAAGCGAAAAAATATTCAAGTCCGGCGGTTCGACCGTTTGCAATTCGACCAAAGCTTGTTTCATTAAACGTGTTCGGTGTGGAATAGCAAACCAATTATGTCAGGATAAGTATAAATCTGATACGCGGGATGCTTGGGTTTGATGTTTTGCGCGTGTACAGATTGTTTTTGATCCGCGGATTCGTAATTAATATAGGATTAGTCCGCATGGACGGATTTGTGTTTCGAATTATTGTTTGATAATCATCGTGTCAGATGATGAAAAGTTAATAATTAAATTACTTTAGTTTCACAAGGTGATAGATCCCCCGTATGCGAGAGGCCGTCTGGGTTGGTACCACCGCTTTGTCTATTTCTGCCGTCAAGCATCAGTGTGTAAGCACTGGTATGTTCCAGTTTGAAGGACATTGAAGTCAGTGAAATTACTGGGCATTATGAGTCTTAACATCTTATGTCTTGGGGTGACGTGCGCAGTCCTATACCATGCAGTATAACTTTGGTTCTGTCTGGTGTTGCTTCTGTTTATGGCCAGGCTTACCATCAGGCGAGCGACCTGATCCTTTCGTCATTCAAGCTAATACATACATAAAAGTTATCGGTTGTTAAGTTCCAATGTTTCTTTGTCTGGCGTTATCCCGGCTTAATGTTAGGGTCTGCCTTGTCATCATGATTTGACGGTGGATTTGGTATTATGTGCGGCGACCCGCCGTCTGACTCCCCACAACTCGCACGGGAACCAAGTTTCGCCATTGCCTCGTCAATTAAAAGACAGAGTGTATACTCTGTGCATGTAAGATTGGCTTTGGGCCTAAGATATTGGCGGCCCACTTACACTCCAAAGATTGTTAAGTTCCAATAATTGATAGAAATATAATGCCATACAGCAATATAATATATTCCATATCCCGGTATGTAAAAATATAAGATGAAAGAAACGAAAGTAAACTAAAATTAACTCTATAAAAATGCCTTTAAACTTGCAGATGTAATATAAAGTACTAATTTATGTAGCAACTAGTATACTACAATAGAAACAAAGAACAAAACTCAAAAGGATATATCAACGTCGGAATTTAAAATGCGAGATTTTACTATCAAAGTCAACATAAATGCTGGAATGTTGTTTATTTACCAACGCTTTGAGATTCAGACGAAGAAACGGCGACGGAACGTACAATTCAACAATTTATCTTTCGTATCTTTGCTCTATACTCCAAGACTACATTCTTCTTTTACCACCTGCCCTTATCCAACTCGCAGTTGGATCGGCGTAACATGCTTTTTAACACATGTTAGAGATCATTTGGCTTGTAGTTTTTATGATCGGCGTCAACCCCTCTGGGGAGAAAAAATCCAGAACCGAAACATATATTTGTGGACACACAAACATTTTGTCTCGGTGCGGGAATTGAACCCGCGGCCTCTCGCTTCACAGACGACTACTCGCTTACTGGACCACAAAAGCGCTCCCAGACTACATTAAATATTTTAAAAAATATAGCCCAATTCACCAGGCGTAACTGTTGTCATAAATTGCAACAACTGCAATACTATGTCGAGACAATTTAGGGATTTTATTTACGCGATAAAGGACAGGTTAGCGATTACGTCGCAAAGCCAAACTGGAGAAAATGAACAAAACAAGCGACTGTTTATTCGACTGCTCTTTCAAGTATTTTATTTGTTTGCCCTTGGCTCTTTGTATTGTAGCAGACATTTACTTTCGAAGCGTTTTTGTTTCTAGTGAACGCTAGGTGCCCAAAACATCAAATGACAATGACTGGATTGAATAGTAAAGTTACTGCAGTCTAATGGCCGTTTCCTAAATTCTGTTTAAAGATAGATTTGCTTACCATCAATATAATTTTGAAAGATCTTACCTACAAAATGTGTCAACATTTTACTGCCAGTAAGAATCTACCGGTAGACAAAATATTGGGAACGGCCATAAAAGGATAATGCTCCACATAAGGTGACTCGCAATTATCTTATCATCCTTCAAATACAGAATGTCATGATGTGTCGATTTTTTGCTCCATCAGCTGACGTAAGCGAGAAAACTTGAAATTATAAATTTATGGCTTTAGGATTACGTATTTACGACTGTTTTGATTAAAACTGATCAAATTGAAGCGTGTGTGTATATGAATACGGTACTATGAATTTATGCTATTATTAAATGCGACTTGTGGGTAGCCCAGTCTATGTATACATGTCCATCCTACGCACTACAAATTCATACATAGGGTATTTACATACATACATACGCACTCACGCCTGTGATCCCCGAAGGGGTAGGCAGAGGTGTAGCCAGTACACCCACATTTCGCCGAGCGTATCTCCGTCCCACGATGTGATAGGGGGCGAGCCTATCGCCATACCGGGCACAAATTCCAGACTCCGGGCTGATACTGAGCATTTCGTAATAGAAAAACCCAATACCACTTTACCCAACCCGGGGATCGAACCCGAGACCTCAGCGTTAGCCTCAATCGTAACGCGAACGCATTACAACTGCGCCACCGAGGCAGTCATTTAATCATAGGGTATTTAATCTATTACAATTAGATTATTTCTGGAAATTCGCCTTAACGGCTGAACGGTTTTCGATGAAATTTGACACACAGATAGATTATGACCAAGATTAGAACATAGGTTAGTTTTATCCTGAAGAAGGCATTTCACGCGGATGGGGCCGCGATCAAAAGCTAGTGGTATATAAATATTTTTTTTATATATTTATTTTATTGCCTACAAAATAAGTCGCCTAATAAAGAAAAAAAATATAAATAAATTCAGAAATTGGATCAGATGATTATCATGAAACACGGGTTAAAATGAACATACAATATTATTATACACTAGGCTTACATATTAAACCTACGTTCAAAGCGGTTCTAAATGTAGATAATATGAAATGAATTTCGAAATAAAGCAAATTGAATATATTACAGGTACATTGACCACCCCAGTGCAAATTTCACTTTATGCACTATTCATAAATGCAACGAATTCAACCATAATGGTACATTAAATAATGTAGCGTAGGTTATGCTAGATAAATGTCGTCATAATTTCCTAGGGTTGCTACAGTGGAAGGGTATATTAGTAACCGCCTGAATAGCGGCACGATTAACGTACAGAGAGTGAATAACTCACCATACAAAGTGAATAGCCCACCATACTGACGGATACGAAAGGGCCTGAAACATTTGTACCGGACTAGCAACCACCGTGCATATGGTAAAAACTTCCCATACTACCAAGCTCTGGCCAGTCGCGTTCTAGAGTTAGCCACTATATTCTAGATTCTGCCGACCGTCGAGGGACGCAATGTGTCTCGGTCATCGATATTTTAATTGATTTACACTTTACTTACCATCTGATGCAGTATAATCACTTAAGCGTGCCAAAATACCAGAATAAAAAAACTAATCAGAACACAATTTGAAAACCATATACCAAAACAATAAAGCAGGTAAACCATATCAATAAAGATTAACTTATCTCGTTAGTTAATAAAGTCGATCCCAATTAATTGAGAAAAGTTTGCTGATATAAAAGCGATCGACGGCGAGGCTCGATCAGATTACGGTTAATTAGTACGAGGTCTAAATTTCGGTGGCAACCCTACAGCGGGTGAAGTATTTCGAGGCGCGCATTGTGCCAGGGCGCGAGATTGCAACGTGCGGTTTACATCCGGTCGTACACAATGGCCTTTTCGATTAGTATCACGATGCGATCAGACGGTCACACGTATTACGCATCCGTGTTAGCTTTGTGTCTATGGCCATTATTCAAAATTCTATTTAGCGAGCTCTGATCGTGATTCGGCTTAAACGGTATTTTTATTAGATACTAGATTTTGCTCGCGGCTCGGCCCGCGTAAACGGCCTTTTTCGGGATTAAAAGTAGTCTATGTCCTAGTCCAAATCATGCTCTACTTGTGTGCAAAATTTTATCCCAACCCTTCAGCTGTTACGGCGTGATTGTCTAACAAACATCCAAACTTTTACATTTATGATACTAGTAGGAAGTAGTATAATTTGTTCAAAGGTATATTTTAGATGCACGACCGAGTATATACTTCACACACATAGCAAGACGTGCAAAAATTATTTGAAGTATCTATAATCTGCAATCAAAATAGAAACCGCAGGATCAGAGGGTCGCGATCGCTACTAATAACATTACCGGCTAAACCCACGAACCAAATATAATATCGAAGCGGTGACTTAATATCAATTTAATATGGTTCGTTTAGCCATGGTCATAACATGGTTACCTGCATGTGTTACTACGGAACTCGATAATGTGTCATATGGGTAAGAATAGGTAAAGTAGACCTGAATTTACCTACCTTTTGAGTTAAGGTAAATTTGCACGGAAAATTAACGTATATTTAGGCTATTAATAATATTGTTCATAGTCTAAACCAGGAGGATAAATATGAATGCGGTTTTTTTTTATTTAAAAGTTGGTTTAATTGAGATGGTTCGTAGCTATGTTTGAAGAAAATGTTGGTTATATAAATAATAAATTATTAAACAATATTCGGCTGTTCATGAGTTTTATCGGAAGACAGGTAAAATAGATGGAACTATATTAAATTAATCTAAAAATATGTTTGCTCATTAAATCAAATATATT
Organism: Mimas tiliae; assembly: GCA_905332985.1. NCBI lineage: Eukaryota > Metazoa > Arthropoda > Insecta > Lepidoptera > Sphingidae > Mimas > Mimas tiliae. Next base: position 10,047,810 of record HG995254.1, read on the forward strand.
TAATGTTTCGATATTCATAATATAAGCAATTGATGTTTTAAAACAAGTTCTATAAAACGGCAACGACGCTATAAATAATCTGCAGCTTAAATAGTAAAAAAATCTAAACAGAAAATTTAACAACGATCCAATAACCGTTTTATTGCAGATCCCGAAAAATGCTGCCTCTCCCAAATAACATGAACAAAAGGATCGCAGTTTCAAAAGTCGCTGGACGAAAATATTCACTTTATTATTTTCAAAACATTTTCCAACACATTTTTTTGTAATGCAGAAGCCAACCGATGCAAATTTGTAGGGACATGTGCTCTCGGTGAAAACGTAGGTGAAGTTTTATTCGTGTGCAAATTTAAGAACGATATTTACACAGAATTAAACATTAGAATACGTGAAATCTTATTCGTTCTATTTTTGGGATTTAAATGTTCAGCCATAACACAATGAAATTAAAACTAGATAAATAAATTTAAATGCTTAATTATGAATAGAATCAATATCATATTTTTGTTATTATGGCTTTGTTAAACCTTCTTTTTCTTTTGGGATTCAATACCCAATAATAGAACCATAATACTAAGCCTACATCTTCCGTCTGTCTGTCTTACATTAAAAAGGCTCTTTCTTTTGAACCGTAATAGGGCGAGTCTACCTACAGTCTACACCAGTTTTTTATCCTGGCCCGGCAAAGTGACGTCACTGCACCTGATGGTAAGTGCAGTGCAGTCCAAGTCAATGAGAGACACACGTCTCTCGATGGTCGCCAGAGTTAAGTTAACGCTTAAAGTAACTGAATATACAACAGCTGATCACGGAACACGATTCGGCGGACAAGCCACTATGACGATATTTACACCATGGGTACGGTGCAGTGGTACATTCCCTATCTCCTCTGTACCTTGGTACCCACCATTGAATAGTCGATTAAACATACAGGATACAATAGTTACACCTAGATTGTTACATAATGGTCAATGGGCAAAATATTCCACCAATCATATAGCGGAAAGCTGCCACCCAAATTGCGACTGTCACTTTGTCAGCTGTTACGTGAGGAGATAATGGAACGGTACTATTCTTAGACTAGAAATGTTAGTAACAAATGTAGTAACGTTCCTTTAAAGCCACCCAGAGCGTGCTTACATTAATATGACTTTGAAAGAAACAACATTTTTAGAGAACATAGTGTGCAATAATCACGTATTTAAAAATACCGTTCAACCCTGACAATTTCAAAGAATTTCATGTAATTTTATCTACGCTGTTTCTCAACCGATAAGATTAGAACAGCTTTTTAATGTGGACGTTCCACACAAAAAGACAAATGCCGTAGCAATTCTATTGTGGCTGGATTCCGCATAAAACACACTTCAAAGGTAGTGTGTGAGTCAGTTACTGACTTCAAGAACTGATTTAATTAATTTACTGCTTTACAAACTTTATTAAAGTTAGTGTGAAAAATTACATTTACCGAATCATTTCCGCTGGCGGGACAGCGGGCCATAGATATCACACATTTTTCTTTTCTTATAGCAGTAGTCGGCAAACGAGCAAGTAGGTCACCTTATGGTAAGTGAGCTCAACCGACCATGAACATTCATAATACTTGAGGAATCATAGATGCGTTGCCGAGCTTTAAGAAAATAGACAAATAAGGGATTGGGAAGGGGAGGGGGATTTGAGCCACTTAATTGAGCACCGATGTGCTAGCGTTGTACTGACTTATTATACGTGTATAGTACGCCAGGACCATATCAATACTGATTTGTCCTGAATTTGGAAATCAGTGACTGATTGAATCAAAAGCCGATTTAACTATAGCAAACGTAACTTACAACTACACTTCAAGGGCCATTTACTACAGATTGGAATCCTCAACTAGGAGCCAATGTAAAACGCAATCCCTATTGTCACTCCGGAACTGAAATTTATTGGGCTGAATCGCAGTTTATTGTCTGGCAATAGGGTGAGAACTTACACCGTGTGGACAACTTACAAACGCTATTTTCTCCCTGTAAATAATAAATTGAGTCAGGTATACGAAAGCATCACGTTTCGTATTATGTTTTATTCAAGTTACGTACTAGCTCGCCAATTCTAGGTCTTCAAATAAAATGATTTGGATTAATTTTCAACTGACTTCACAAAAAGGTGTCTCAAATTCTCAATTCGTCTGTCTTTTGTTTTTTTTATGTTTGTTACGCGATTGTCCGTCAAATTTGGACCGATTTTGATGATTCTCTTTATACATACGCACTCACGCCTATATTCCGAAGGAGCTGGCAGAAGTGTAACAGGTACACCGACATTTCGTCGACCTTATTTCCATGATGCGATACGGGGCAAGCCTGTCGCCATATCGACAAATCAAAACAACATATTTACAAACTCACACATATACAATGTGTTACAGAAAGGTGTGGTCATATTCAGGTGTAATGCACCTGATAATGAGTGTTTATGTACCGGATCTTATCAAAATCTAGACATCCTAAAATTTCACGCTAATTTTAATCACTCGTTTGTTACGATCGGTAAGATCGATCATATTCCTATAAATTAAGTGAAGTGTGTGAGTGAGAATAACAATGCTGGAGTGAGAGAAAAGCTCGGCAAATTAGTATTATCAGTTAGTGTTGTCCAAATTTGCAAGTCAATTAATGTTACTCATTCGATAAAAAAGAAAATGTTTTATTTATGTCATAGCAATGCAATCAAATTTGGGTACTATGGAAGGTGAAATACTTTTATCGTACACTAAATTATGTAACTTAAATTTGACCACACCTTTCTGTAACACGTTGTATATAGCAAGACGTGCATAAATGACCAGATCTACCTTGAAAGTCCTTAGAACTTAGAAGTAACTTCAAGATTTTGTTGAGCGTTGTTTAAGACTAGTAGCATTTTACTAGTTTTTATATCTTGTACAATACGTTTCAAAAACATTGCATTTTAAAACTTCGTACTTCAATATTTAATACTTTCTTATATTTGATAAAAATATATTTCCACGTAAATGTTTCATTAACACAATTGCTTTCTAATCATTTTATTTCGTGGTTTACCGTCACTAGAATAAAATCTCTGCGGTTTGCAAAACGGTTTATAACCGTTGATAAATCCGGGTCGATTTATAACATTAACGTCAAAGTTTTAGCAAAAAACATACTGAGTTCATTGTACCCACGAGAGCGTGAACTTAAATTGTTTCACAGTGTGTCGTTTAATCATTTTTAGCACATCAAAAATCACTTGTGTGTAAATAATAACGGGAGTGCAACGTTGACAATGTGCCAAGGATTGCAGTGTTGGATTTAATATACTAGAATGTGTGTGAAAACAGATTTATGATTGCGTTGTGTTACGCACCATTTCAGCAATTCATCAGATTACTTTGTACTACGAATTATCTAAGATCTAGATAGTGGATGAGTGACGAGGCTAAGCATCACCTAGGCCGACTTGGGTGGTCTAAAGACGATAAACATTTATTTTAGGTCTGGGTATTCAACAAGACTAACGCCCGGTTTCTGGCGGCTGAGAAAGGCTGATCAAATCAACATTCAACTGACAGAACTTTGAGTTGACATCGCTGTCAAATCAATTCGAGTTGCTGAAACGTTATTTAGAGAAAAAAAAAAATAATATTTGATCTCTCTTTAGTACCGTTTGACATACGATTTTTCATATTCATTCAAATCAAAAGTGTTGATCACGCTTCTAGCAACTCAATTTCGACTTGACATGAGATTTGACACTTGATTAGTTAATTTAACATTGACCAGCCTTTCAGAACCGGGCGTTAGTAGAGCTACTTTTATTTATTTAGATACTCCACAGCGACTCGACCTCAACGGTCTAGATAGCCTGTCAGTATCGTATTGTAAGACGAGGGCAGTCTAAACCAGCAGATGATATATAACCAAAACGCTTCAGTAGCTAAATGTAATAATGGAGAAGTACCGTATACTGGTGTATAACTTGTGGATATAAATACCTTAGCCCTCTTTTAATCTGTTTGATCAGCGGAACAAAAACATATTCGCATAATTTATATTGCAATAATTAACCCAATTTAATATAAAAATATTTGAGATGCCTTTTATCAGTCGTGAAGCAGATCCGGCGGAAATTATTATTGCTTGAAAGAAGTATTGCTCAATCGCTAGTGTTTTAATAATATTATTAACATTACCAATTTATGTTACCAATGTGCTCATTAAAGACATAGCTCAGAACTCACTTTTATAATGGTAGTGCCTCGCTGTAGACTCTCGGCATGAATGTGCCGGCTCTACCGGGTTATTACTGTCTCACAGAAAACTGACGTGAAACTGCTTCTTCATATGGTGAGTGAGATTTCCGGAGGCTCAAAACCCAATTATTAAATTTTATGAAGAAATTTCGCCCATAAAAGGTGATGGTGGGGATGAAAGTTTTAACATCATAGTTTTTTTATGTACCGATTTTAATGATTATTTTACTAAATATAGTAAAATAAATACTATTTGACAAAATAAAACCTATTAAAACAAAACTAAATATGAAAATAAAAATATCCAATTTTGAATAGGTGCTTTTTAATTAGCTTTAGATGACGAGGTCGCTCACCTGATGGTAAGCGTCACGCCTGCCCATAAACAGAAGCAACACCAATCAGAAATTCAATCAGAGCTTTCAATATCAATTATCAATAAACTGCGATAGCACACGCTCAAAATTTATTATTTTTATATTATAAAAATACGCACTCACGCCTGTAATCCCCGAAGGGGTAGGCAGAGGTGTAACCAGTACACCCACATTTCGCCGAGCTTGGTGATGATAAAGCCAGCTTATCGCCATACCGGACAAAATTCCAAACTCCGGGTTGATACTGAGCTTTTCGTAATAGAACAACTCAATACCACTTTTACCCGACCCGAAGATCGAACCCGATACCTCAGCACAGCAGTCATAATGCGTATGCATTACAACTGCGCCACCGAGGCAATCATTTAATTTTATTCTCATCTATATTTTGAATAACCTATGAATTAATGAAAAATGTTTAGTTAGTAGTTCAACGTTGAGAAAGGCACGTGCTCTAAAAGAGTATTATAGTAATCCTTTTTATTAAACCGTCTTTTATCCGAAAATCCCGTGGGATTATACTATTCGATTATTCGAAGAATAGTTGAGAATATGGCGGCAAATATGAGGCGTCCCCCGAGACGGAGCGAAACCTCGCCAAATACGCTGGTAACTGAACGACAGCCAAGATCGGACTTAGTGATTCTACTGAGAAGTTTGATATTCAAAAGTGGATTTCAGTAGACTTATGCTCGTTTTTAGTTTTTATTGCTCCTTACCCAAAGGGTGTCAATGGAACTCTTCCTTTTTTTATTAGCTGGAACGACGAATCGAGCCTGGTGGGAAACGCCACGCCTGCCCATAAACAGAACCAACACCATACATTACTTTAAGTTACAAAGCGCTACATGGCACGGGTCTGCGTTCGTCACCCTGAGATATAAGTTGTTAAGTCTCATAATGTCCAGTAATTTTACTGGCTTCAATGTCCTTAAAACCGAAACACAAAACTGCTTACCTACTGCTGCTTGGCGGCAGAAATAGAGAAAGCGGTGGTACCAACCCATACGGCCTCTCGCATACAAGGGACCTACTTGTAATCGCAGTTTGCCGATCCTACCTTTATAGACCTCTATATTTTGAACAGTCATAGTTATCCAGATGAAAATTTCACATATATGTTATTATGGTGACACAGCACGATAGGCTGAATAGGCCGGTTCAACTGGATTGTTACCACAGATTGACGTGAAGTTGTAGCTTTTTGTTGCTTATTATATTGTGACCGACATATCCGGAGGCCCAAACAGTATTTAAACCATTAAACTATTTAATCCAATTATTTTTTCTACACACATACATACAACACACATTGTACCACAAAATAAGATGATAAAACATACATTTATAAAGCATACATTTGCTACGATATATGCGGTAGAATAGATAGAATATATTTGGCACATACTCTCTCTCCTTTCCAAACCCTTAACTATTCCTTTTCTTTAAGGTCAGTAAAGGACCCGTGATGCTTCTGGTATTGTGGGTGTTCATGTGCGAAGGGATCACTCACGATTATAAAAAAACCCGATTCATTACGAAATGTTTGTAACAATACAAATGGAAACGTGGCTGAGCATTTAACAAGCATATTAAATCGATCGAACCCGCATGCCACTCAAATAATACTGATAACGTATGAACTATATTTATAAACTGACGTAAATAATGTTGACTGTATCGGTGGCGCAGTTGTAATGCATACGCGTTACGACTGAGGCTGACGCTGGGGTCTCGGGTTCGATCCCGGGTCGGGTAAAAGTGATATTGGGTTTTTCTATTACGAAATGTTCAGTACCAGCTCGGAGGCTGGAATTGTGCCCGGTATAGCGATAGGCTCGCCCCCTATCACATCATGGGACGAAAATACGCTCGGCGAAATGTGAGTGTACTGGTTACACCTCTGCCTATCCCTTCGGGCATTACAGGCATGTATGTATGCTTGACATGATTGTACTGGTAATGTGATTGATCACGTTCATGGGCGATTGATATCACTTACCATCAGGTGACCCACGAGTCACGTGTTTGCACTTTTTCGTATATTGGCCTCTGCTATAAAAATAATACGATTATTAAGGATCCAAAAGCATCTTTTATCCCTAAATTTAAAGCTCTCGAGTTCCTTTGAGCCGACTGAATAGGGTCACAGGGTTGTTTTTTTAAAACTTTAAGCTTTATTTAAATCTTATAATCTTTATGTGAATAGACTCATATTTGGGATTCGAAATACGAGTCTTTTAAAAACATTTACATAAACTGATATTTAGAGACGGCTATTTAAATATCATTTATTATATATTAATTTAATACAGTTACTGTAAAATAGTTTGATCAGATATTTTATTACAATTTCACAACACTCTTTAGACTCAACGCCGCACCCATATGATCTGAAATTATGTCTTTAATATTTTTTTTAATTAGCTTGAATGACGAGACGCGCATTTCGCTCGCCTGATGGTAAGCGCCACACCTGCCCATAGACAGAAGCAACGCCACACAAAACTTTAAATAACAAAGCACTGCATGACATTGGACTGCGCTCGGCACCCCGAGACATAAGGTGTTAAGTCTCATAATGCCCAGTAATTTCACTGGCTTCAATGTCCTTCAAACCGGAACACAACAGTACTTACACACTGTTGCTTGACGGCAGAAATAGACCACCACCTACCAACCAAGGTACCAACCCAGCCGGCATCTCGCATACGACCTACCGCCTTGTATATATATATATATCATATTAAGAATATTATACAACTTCAGACCATAAAGTGAAAATGGCCAACTAATTCAAAAATACTTCGCCAAAGACAATCGCCGCGCCGCGCCGGTTTGAACAATCTTCTTCGCAAATAGTTAACACATCTTACTCTGTAGTACACAGAAGTTCTTATTTATTAGAAAACTTCGCCGGTCCCGTGTAACTACATTGTTCACTTCAGATGTAGTTTGATTAAAATAAGCTCTCTGATAAGGGCTTGTTGAAGTATTTTGATTGCAATTAAATAGCAACCCTTTATCGTGGATAGGGGTCACTATCTTAATATCATTAATTATTTAAATCAACTAGTACTTTGTCTTAGTCCTACATTAGGATGTTATTTCATGGGTATTAAACCGTGGTATTAACTTTGTGCCTGCACCAGTGTTTGGAACAAATATTTGCTCATGGCGTGGGAGTATAAGTAAGTCACCAACATCTTAAGTCCAAAGTCAACCTCACCTGCACGTGGTACACTCTGCTGACTCAAAACTGTTTATTAAAAATAGATCTTTTAGGTATTTTGACTCTTTTTTATTTTTGTTATAATGTTTTTACTCTACTAATTTTAGTGAAAGAATTATCGAAATCGGTGCATAAATGACGAAATTTGAATCTTTTATCCCCGATTTCACACCCTTAAGGGTGGAATTTATCTTTCAACTAAAATGGGACCAACTTTGAGCTATTTTGAATGAAAAAAGATATTTTCAATCCAGTCCACATTTGGCGGAGTTATGTGTGGTTACACTTAAACATACAAAAAAGGCATCGAATTGAGAAGAAAGAATTGCGTCTTTTACTTGTTGGTTAAAAAAGGAAACAAAATACATCTCCATAAGAATTAAAGAATATAAAAGATCATTTCCTACACAGCACATTGACCGTATCTCGCGTGATTACGGGCACGTTGCCAACAAATAAACATGTTAATTATTTATACTTATAAATGAAAAGACGTACATAAATATGGTTTTTTATGACAGTAATAAATTTTAAAGAGCGATATTAGCCTAAATTGCAGTCATTGCCTTAAAATGAAGAGCTTCTGCTTTACAAAGTAATCGGTTTTATTCGAGTTTAACTTCATAATATATTTCATGAAATAAAAAGTAATATGTAAATAATTTTATAATAATACCGCTGTATGGGGGACACGCCCAATTTCACAAAAAAAAATAGTCATAATTTTCAATAACTTAAGCTTTTTGACATAATCATTACTCCACATAGCGCTCATATGGAATAACCGATTTGAGATACATTTTTGGCATAATATATGTTGTATCTGTAGCTCTAAAGTTTTCGTCATAAACTTTTAACGCGTTTTAACATATATCGTGGTATGTTTACCTCGAAACAATCTTTTGCTTAATATCTCAAAAACGAAAACAAATATGATGCTCATTACAAAATACTCAAGTAAAAATGATTAATGAATTACTTAATTACCTTCATTCAATTTAAGTACGTGCCTGTAGCACAATCGAGTCCAGTGGAACATAAATTATATCAGTTAAAATAACAATGATGTATTGTTTAAGAAAGACAAAGAACTTAGATTAGATAAATTAATTTGACACGAAACGTCCTGTCCTCTTGTAAATTGCAGTAATTAAAAACCATCATTTCTTTGGGAATTAGTGGAATTAACGTCGTCCAATCTTGCCTTTGTAAGTATATAATTTTTATTGTTTATTAATTGCTAATAGTTTCATTTAAATAGTAAGGACTCAAGACAATTAGTAAATTAGTCGATAATAATTATCTAACAACTACAATACATTTCCAATATATTTAACTTCAAGTGATATTATTATCCCCGATTTATAATGATTTAAACAACAACAAAAAAATAATATTGTAAGAGTCTCAAGAAATTTTCAATGCAGATTTTCTAAAGTAATCGAATGGAATTGATAATTAACTATTTAGCATACCTACCACCCCATCGAACAATTTAAACCCTAGACTTTCAAGACAAACCACATTCTTAAGTTAAGTTTTTGACGTCATGAGAGCCGGCTATAGGAATCCAGTTTTTATTCGCCAGCCCGTACAAGTGCGTGTAAAAAACGTTCTGACTATCATCGAAGATCGATGAATTAGCTAGAAACGAGGCGCTGAATGATAAATATAGAGAAGAAAATATGTATTCTATTTTGTCTACTTATCCTGACGAGTGCGACTTAATGAGACTTAAGTATATAACCAGATAGACGAGCTTAAGGCGCTTAAGGCAAAATAAAAATCAAACCAACTCATTTTAAAAAGTATCTAGAAGAACGAGTTTGGACACCGTCCATTGCTGCCAAGGGGGAAATAAAAAACATTCAAGTATTAATTGGACTGGAAACAGGAAGTGGTATTTTTTCAGATCCGCGAGCAGATGTGGTATTTTTGTTTTTATTTTGAGCAAAAACTGTTTTATATTTAAATACTTTTCAAGAAGTGGATGCGGTGATCATTATTATTGTATAGGAGTTAATATATTCACAAGCTTTCCGCACTACTTTAATTTCAATTCCATAATTTTAACCTCGTAATACTAATTTACTAGTCTGTTTGCTTTTTTATTTGTCTTTTAATAATAATAATACTAGCCCTGTATTATATACGTCCCACTGCTGGGCACGGGCCTCCTCTACTGAATGAGAGAGATCAGGCCTTAGTCCACCACGCTGGACTAATGCGGGTTGGCAGACTTCACATACCTTCCAAATTCTTATGGAGAACTTCTCAGGTATGCAGGTTTCCTCACGATGTTTCCTTCACCGTTAAAGCAAGTGATAATTAACAATTAATACAAGCAGTGATAGCTCTGCGGGGAGTGGTATGGACTGTCGAGACGAAAAAGGTTATTATAGTGTGAAAGATTACTTGGAAGACAAAACAGCTTGGAATTGAGCCGCTCACTCCTTACAAAATTGGGTGTACCTAGGTCTCTTCTTTTATATAATATATTGTTTAATATTGACTGCTCTATTGGCGCAATATTAGTATTTAAGGCAATACTGACATGTTGATTTTTTAAATTTTTATAACATTTATTATATATTTTGTTTTTTTTTGTGAGTGCGAGTGCCAAGTATGTCTGGTATACTCTTGGCCATTTCTTCAAAAGGCCAATCCAGGAATTTCTTTACATTACACTCGCATAATTCTGTAAAACAATGTCTGGACATTAAAAGAGGCCGTAACCCATGAGTTTGTTTCGGCATTTCTTCTCATGGCTAGCCCCGAAATGCCGTCTTAAATATAATGTAGCATAAAAAATGATTGACATGTAAAAGTGATATTTATGATCCAATTTACAGAATAAATGATTTGAATTTGAATTTGAAAGTGGCAGCTTCGAAACCAGCCCCAAGTGCATACACCTCTGACTTTTCTAAGTTATGTGTGTATTAATTTGTCTTTTACTCTTATTTAATCAATTTGTGAACAATGGTGGGGGTTGTACCTACTTTTACATATTCATTTGATAAGATAAGTTTGCATATTCTTAACTCGTATTGTCCCAACAATAAAAATAAAATAAATCATTTTATACGTAAGTTACCTACGAAGTTTGTAACTAAAGTCCCAGTTTTTAATTCACCTATGAATAGCCTGGAATTTAAATTTGCCCGGTATGGCGACAGGGTCGTCCCCTATCATATAATGGGACGGCAATAAGCCCGGTGAAAGTGATAAATGTCGGCACGCAATGTAGTCTACGATATCTATGTTTAAATTATTCATAATCTGTGGTCAGTACACAAGACGATACAAACAAATCACACGCACTCAACAGTAAAATACTGTTACCCCGTATTCAAAACCGTTACTATGAGACCTCATAGTGAGCGCGAACGCATAGTGACGATTTCTCTAATCGCCATTGGTTAGTTTTGGCGCTAAATCAAAACAGACCAATCATGGGACACTTGGCAAAGACCTTACTTAAGTGTTGTTTGTGAATGCCGGCCTTATTAATTATACATTGGGTTCAGACAATCTGCTCACGAGTCACGAGCCACAGTCCCTACAAATGTATATACGGCTCTAAACACTTGTGATCTCGTATTTACATGTTTACTCCAAATAAAGGTCTGAATCCGATCTCCAATTCTCGATACTGGAATACGTAATGTAATAAACACTCGCTATTTGTGGTCGCGGCAATCGTTGTTTAACTCTTTCAAAGATTTTACAGCGGTAGTAAAAGAAGTATAACCGTCGCTTTAAATCTATTCTTGGTTCTGTAAGGGAACGGATCACATGGGACCGTTAAGTTACTCAACGAAATGGCGAACAGGGCGATGTGATCACTCAGCGACAAAACCCTGATAACATAAAAAATAAAAAATTGAATACGACTAGTTTGAATAGTTTTGAGAAGTCTATAAGACTGGCAACTATAGTCTCTCATCAGACTCAATCATCACACAAAAATAATAAGTCAGTATATTCTGAAATCCCAAAATACAACCCACGGAAGTCACTCTGAAAGGATTGTACGAGCAATATCCTTGGTTGCGGGGCAATTAAGGCTAAATCGTACAATCTTCATTAGGTTCCATGAAAAATCTGGGAAATCTGCTGACCCAATCGCTGTATACAAAATTATGTGTAATGCCTACGTTCATTACGCAACATTTATATTATTTGAAAAAGTTTACTGCTATTTACTATTTTAAGTTCCGACTTTATTATTCTTATGAATACTAAACCAAAAAATCTTTGTGATCGAATAAAACGTATTACTTATTAAAATGTCAAAATAACAAATAAAAGCAATTGAAAACTCTGCTGTCTCGTCGCCATTGATCAAGAAAGAAAGAAAGAGACAAAACTCTGCTGTCATGCTGCGTACAACCTCTACAGATATTTGTATAATCGAAACTGAGTAAAATCGTTGGCATATGTAATCCCCTTAAAATTATATGAGGAAATATATTCAAAGTCATGGTATCAATCAAATCACGTACAAACTGCCGTCAGTTTCGCAGACACAGACGTATAGTCTGTGATTCACTTTAGATGGCCTTGATCAAGTAATTGTATGTGATTTTGAGTCATTAACCACAAATTAATGGCACTATTGAATCACAATATCCAACGGAATAATAGCAGTTAACATCCAAAGACGTTTAATATGACATATCCAGTTACTAAATTTGTAACAAAGGATTGTTATATTAGGGTTTGACAGTAACCACAACAATGATGCGAGGAAAAACTTGGTACAAAAATTAAATATGTATGTTAAGACACTGCCCCACCCTAATGACCTTGAATAATTTGTGCATTACAAAAATCTACCGGAATGGAACATTCGTAAGACCAAGATGCAGGGGGAGAAGCGTTTTTGAAGGTTTTTAATTGTTATTTTAATTTTTTGTTTAGAACGGCTTAGAAAGGATCATTTTGGTTATGTATGAAAACTTGTTTAACATAAGTTGAGCGCACTTATAAAAAACGGCTTACTGGCCTTAGTTACAAGTAAAGTACAATGTACATACATGCTAAAAGTAATAAATCAAAGATGACCAAATAAGGACCTCATTCAATAGAATTAAATGATGACAATGATTATTGTAGGCATGTTAGGAGTTTAGGAGCGAAAAAACGATTTTATATATCGATCCATATTTATTTTAAAGATTATTTTTATATATTGGATTGAAGTCTTTTTTGAATTCTATAAAAATATCGTTATTGATATGATTTTCTTTATTTAATAAAAATATCATAATATGTATTTGACAAAATTTTAATAAAATATCGATATATCAAAGAAAAATATTGATGTATCGATACAAAAATATTTTTCAAAATGCATAGATTATTGGATGTTATCCAAGTGGTGGCCAGTGCCATACGATTTGATTTTGAAAACTGATAAAATAAGACACTAAGCAAAGTTATATAGGAGGTTTTTAACAAGATATGCTATGAAAAATAGCATTAGTTGCTTCTAACACCATAAAAAACATAACTAATGAAAATCACGTTATAAATACTTGTAGTTAGTTTTAATTAATACTCAAATATCCATGTGCATGGCTCTTAATGACTGTAGACAGGGCTGCCAGTAGACTCAACTTATTTTATACCGTTAGATCTCAGAATACAAAATTGAATTTCTAGATACCAATAGTGGTAAAAATATCGAGACGAACACAATAATGATTATTCATTTTATCACTTGAACTTCCATTCATCTTATTCTCCTTTCGTAACCAATTAATTACACATGAGATTTCATGATATACAAAGTTTACAATTGACAACCCAATTATACAGATTTTGTAGCCAAAACAATCTGGCAGCCCTGATTATAGGGATCATGCTATGCTATAAACAGTGTTAATGTTACGTCTATACTTGTGACCGCTTTGAGAATCGAAAATAGTTGTCGCATAGTACTGTTCATTAATGTAAATCAACGACTTCGTAAACAAACACCATTTTCGATGGAACTTTCGTTTGAACCTCTCTTAATTACATTCTTGTATACGTTACAAAAATAAGTGTCGTTTTAATTTACACATCTTGCTGTTATATTTAGAATTCAAGATAATAATATCTAATCTTACAGGGCAATAATCATTAAAGTATTCGGCTCTATTGGGCTAGTACGGAATACTATCTGACAGAAACATAAAATAACACACACCTGGCTGTTGCGTTTCATATAGGTAATATATCAATGGTTTCATATTATGATTGAAATTTACCGGGGCTCAAATTGCCTCCTCCTTTCCAAGCCCTATTCTTTTTCTTCGTCGGCAACACAAAAAAAATCTGGTTTTGTCGATGTGTACAGGCGGTGGAGACCATTTACCATCAGGGTCACCCACTATCTCGTTTGCCGGTCTTTCTTTTTCATTTATTGGAGATAACATATAGTTACAAAAAGGCAGTAGCAGTAGAAGTAAATACAAAAAAAAAAGATATAATGTAACCAACACCGCAGCTATCCACGTTACATAATTATATAGCAGAACTTAAAAGAAACGCTGTATAACTAATACAGTGATACCTACACTTGGAGCAAAAACCAGAGCTTAAAGCCTTGGGAGCAGAATAGAAGCCGCAACTTCCATAACGGTAAAAACGCAAAAACGTACCTCTCCACGCTAAGCTAAAGCCGCTGCAGTAGATACTGCTTCTTACTACCTAATCGTTTCGTGAAGTCTTGTAAGAACTTGTTTTTCATATTGTGTATGTGATAAAGCATTTATAGCAATTTCAGTAAGGTGATCATTATAAGATTGCATTAAACGTCGCAAGGAATATTGGAATTGTGATTTAGAAATGATATAAGGGATGTCAATAATGTGAGATGATATTGCAACTCTGGCAATAAATAAGCTATGATCGACATAGTTTCATATTCATTGCAATAAAATATCTCAATAATGTCTTTATTGATTCGTTTGCCTCATTTCAATGCTAAAAATATAACAAAAGATACTGGCAAGGGGCACTCATAAAAATATTATTTAAAAACGTCCCAATTCCAATCGTCGTCAGTCAGCGCACTGTTCGTATTTAGAACGCAAACACATTTCGCAATCAATTGACTTTCTGAATCGATACAGTACATAAATTAAATGAACTGCGAAAATGTAACCTTCGTACAGGGTGCAATTCTAATAAAACTAAGTGACGTGTACGTGTTAGTTGGCCCGACGGAGCGCTTTACGAACTTCGTCCAAGTTACACAGTGGTCGGGGGAAAAACTGTTAGGTATCGAAAACGTTCGTAACAGGTCCCCTATTATTCACGTATCGGGTAGGCAATAACTCAGAGAAGGGAACACCTGTTCTTCCATTGCAAACAAACGGCGCATAATCGAAATTCATCCTGAATTGGATAGCGTCGTGTGTCATCAAAAAGAGTGATGGGATTCGTGTTTGCGATGAACACTGGACGCACGGTATCGGTTCGCAGTAGTAAGGCCCATTTTACTATCGGGGTCAGCGTTATGTTAAAGTTTATATTACCAATCGATTTAGAGGGAGTTTTAACGTTTTTCAACCTAATTCTACGAATACATTAATTATGTATACATCATCACTAAATACGCAAAAACGTTTCAACCCTCAGTAAATTCAAATTGAGGTATTGATTTAATTTGCTAAAAGTATTAATTAATATTTAATTTAAATTTCGTAACTTTTAGCAAAATCGTAAATGAAACATTTTCCACGTACGATTTTGCAAAAAACAAAATAAAAGTAATATCTCAATTTAAACCGGCTGTGAGATGAAACGTTTTTGCATTACTACGTCCTCTGTTTGTGTCGATCTTTTTTTTTTTTATTACATTGAATGACGAGACGAGCAGGTCGCTCGCCTGATGGTAAGCGCCACGTCTGCTCATAAACAGAAGCAACGCCACACAGAACTTTAAATAAAGCACTGCATGACACTGGACTGCGCTCGTCACCCCGAGACATAAGGTGTTAAGTCTCATAATGCCCAGTAATTACACTGGCTTCAATGTCCTTGACACCGGAACACAACAGTGCTTACACACAGTTGCTTGGCGGCAGAAATAGACAAAGCGGTAGTACCAACCCAGCCGGTCTCTCGCAAACGAATGACCTACCACCTTGTAAGATCTATCTATCTATCGCCCGTTTTTTCTCCTCCTAAATCCAGTCCATCCAAAGATTGTCTGGAAGAAATCGCAGTTAGCGATAAGACCGCCATTTGTGCTTTGTTTTATTTATAAATTTCTTTTGTATTTTTCGTTTTCTTTCCTAATAGGATGTACAATAGATTTTATAAATAAATAATAAATTGAATAAAAATGTAATCGTATTTGACTTAAAAGCGTAAACAGACAAAAGTAAATATCGTTTACTGCGCGCGTATATTAACGTATCGTCTCATTATCTAGAGACAGTTTACTTAGCTATGAAACCGGTCCTAGATTTAATCTCTATATATCAGGCTATAACTTTGAGCACAGTAGCTCATTTTCTTATTACTATAATAAAAGAGTTTGAGATGCAATACGTTGTGAATATTATGATTAAATAATGGGATCTGAATATTGCAGTTCTTATTGTTGTAGATTGAATAACAAGTTTTATTGAAGCGTAAAACTTTCTTAATCGTCAATTCCATTCAATGTTCAAGTCAGTTTATGAGATATCCCGGGAAGTAGTAAAATAATATGAATTAAATATGGCAGATGCATTGAGCTGATGAATTTGCTTATTGTTACCCTGACAGTGACTACACTGGACATGATGACATGAAATGACATAGTTTTATAAATCATGTAGCATCATCAAAATACACTGGGCATCTATAAATTTTATAATATTTTTATTAAGGAATAGTCCAGAATCGTTAAGTATTATTATTTTATTTTTTCTTCTTTTTTATGGGTCGATATGGACCATGGGCATTACCGAAACGGCACGTGTTTTAAAACTACTACCGGATCCAAAACGACCTAGCCTGAGAAGACCCGGCGAAACAAACTCAGTGGGCTTACTTTACCACTGGATTTTACGCGGCGCGAACCAGTCCTGAGAAGATCCAACTAGTCAAATTCAGTGGGCTTGATTTTTCAATCCAAATTAATTAGGGAAATACAAAGTCCTATTTTTATTTAAAGGGAGATTGATACGGACCATGTGTATGATGTTAAGTATAGTACAGTCTAAATAATGTCAACTATCAACGAGAAACTGCGTCTCACGACGCGACGGTCGGCAGATTTATGCCGGCTCGAAGTTACTGGATGACTGAACCCGGAACACGACTCGCCTAAACGAGCCATTATGTTTGATAATTCACCATGTGTACGGTAGTCGTTACTCAGGTGGGTACAAAAATAATCAGGTAACTTCTACCAGTATTTTCTTTTACATTTCGACCTGAATTTTATTGTAAATGTAGTTTTTTTTAATATATTTTTTACTAGCCCCTATTATTATGCACATCCCAAGCTAGGCACGGGCCTCCTCTACTGAATGAAAGGGGTTAGGCCTTAGTTCACCACGCTGCACTGGCCTAATGCGGGTTGGCGGGCTTCACATATCTTCAAAAATTGTTATGGATAACTTCTCAGGTGTTCAGGTTCCTCAGAATGTTTCCTTTACTGTTAAAACGAGCGATAATTCACAATGAATACACACGTATCAGTCAGAGGTGCATGCTCTTAGGGCTGGTTTTGAACACGTGTCTTTTATCTCGGCAGTCTTTACCACTCTGGTCTGAGCCGTCGCTGCTCCATATGGTACAGATAGTACAAAATAATTATTTTAGCCCGGTGAAAAAGGTCACGTATTTTCGAGCACTTGCGTCATATTCCCGGAAGATGTGCAAATTTCGTATATAGGAAACTGGGTTTTTCTGTTTCAACTACTGCGAAATGACAATGCATACATACATACTCACGCCTGTAATCCTTGAAGGGGTAGGCAGAGGTGTAACAAGTACACCCACATTTCACCAAGCTTATTTCCATCCCATGATGTGATAGAGGGCGAGCCTATAGCCATACATACCGGCCGCAATTCCAGACTCCGGGCTGATACTAAGCATTTCTTGATTAGAAAAACCCAATATCATTATTACGACCCGGGATCGAACCTGAGACCTTAGCACAGCAGTCGTACCGTGTACGCATTACAAAAGCGTCACTGAGACAGTGAGTCACAAAACTAACAAATTCTATAATATTATAAAAATGTATTTCATAATGTAGTTCCTAAAGTAAGTTATATTTTATCACACCAACAGAGCTGTCTGATCATCTATTATGAAAAATAAACTCAACGCAAAAAAACTAAAAAGCTAAAAATAATCTATTTTAGCTCAACGAACCATATTGAGTTTATTTCCATCCCATGATGTGATAAATGACGAGCGATCTCAAACAAATTGTGAATACCCGACCTTGGATTAGAACCTAGAAACTCATCAGCCTCCGTAAGCTCCTACTAGCCAAATAATGCTATAATCTATAATTATAACACTATCATTAACGTGCCTGCCTCGGTGGCGCAGTTGTAATGTGTAAGCGTTACGATTGAGGTCAACGCTGAGGTCTCGGGTTCGATCCCCGCAAGAATCGGCCGGCTCGACCGGGTCGTTACCACGGTCTCACAGAAAACCTATGTAAAGCAGCGGCATTTCGTGCGGTGAGTGAGATATCCGGAGGTCCAAATCTCCCTCCCCTTTCCAAAACCTTAATTATCCCTTTCCTTTAAGGTCGGCAATGGGCGGTGGAGATCACTTACCATCAGGTGACCCCCTTGCTCGTTTGGTCAGTCTATGCTATAAAAAAGACAGAAATGCTCTGTCAGATCTTATTGCCTGCTTATAGTTGGTGATAGCCCTTATTAACTAAGTGTAGAATAATTAAAATGTAGCCAAAGAAACGGTCCTGCAACGACGGACTACTATAAATGAAGTAAAAACAAACGATTAAATATTATACAAACTCGATAATGTGGATGCGTACAATTTACTCTATAAGTTGACTGTAGCCTTCAAACAAAAATACATTTAAATATAAACAATAAACAATGTTGGTACATTAACGCATCATTAAATAACAATATGTGTACAAGAACATCCAATTACCACATTGCTTTTGCCAATCCATAAACTACAGTTGACACATCCATCAATTGCGAAGCGTATACCGTACCTGAAAATAAAGAAAAAACACGGTTATTTTCTCGGTATCAACTTCATAAATGCTATAGTTCATGTCATACAAGAAGGTGCAAATTATCAATAGAAAATTTGCCAAAAAATATTTTACCAGACATGATTTACTTTTTCTATGTTTGCTACGCAATTTCGAGCCTTCTGTAGTTGGCGTAAAGGTTGTAGATTAGGAAATCACATTAGGTCAACATAGTGAGACAGATAGAGAAATCTAGCGGGTGTTTTGTCACGGTCCGCTCTCAAAGTGTTCCGTTTGCCAGTGACAATGATCTTTTTGACACAAAAGACCTTTTTCAACATCTGATGACTGATTGCTCTGCTATTTGCATGAATCACTCGTACTTTAGATAAGGTGATTTCGAAACTTTTAACATAAAAAAGAAGGACGCCATAGTTTTAGGATAATAGATTAAAACAAAGAGAAAAAGGTGGTAATTTATTGTAGCATACTGCACCAATAAAATCTTGTTCGTTGTAATTTTTAAATATCAGCTTTAAGGATGTACAAAAAAGTTAAAACTTTTAGTGAACAAATTAATTTTCGTATAAATACTTCTTTACACCTGGTTGACTTCATTCCAGCTTGATTTATAATTTTCGCTAAAACAATAAAGTACGTTGTCGGCTGTCATAACATTATTTTACAAGTACTAAAGCCTTGTTATTTTCCAAAACAAGTCGTCTATTATTATAACATCAAACTACTAACTTGTGTGTAAATAACCCCAAAGAATATGCTCATTCAATATCTGACCTAATCTATCGCTTTGAAGGGAACAAACGCCTGCTGACAGGCACTTTTTCAACTGCCCTAATAAGAATAAATAAAATTACATCGTCATAAAGTTTGAACAAGGTGGCCCCGAAGCTAATGCGATATCAAAAAAGAACGCTTGAAAACATCTCGGCAGGACATCATTCATCATTACCGCCGGAGACGGACAAGTGAGGGCGGAAGGCAACGGAACCAAATCTGGAACCATAAAATATCTTCATCATAAATGTATTGATCGATACTCATAATAATGTACCGGAGTAAAATTCTTTATAGGATATTTAGACGTGGTTTAGAATAGAACAAAAAATATGTCATGTTTAGAGTAGTGGAGCCATACTGTAGACAGTTTTGTCTACAGCATAAATGAGCCAGCGCGACCGGATCGTTACCACTGTCTCACAGAAAACCAACGTAAAGTATGGCTTGCTGCTGCTTTTCATACGGTAAGTGAGATATCCGGCGGCCTAAATACCCATCTGTTTTTGAGTTTGGATACCTTGAAGAATACCTATGTGCAACTCTTGGTTACCAGAGTATGAAACAACTAGGTATGAGACTAATGTTTATGTGGTACTAGCTTCTAATCACAGGAATGTATGCATGAGTAGAATGGTAAAGGTTCATCGCCATATAAATCAGGAAGATAAATTATGAAGTAAAGCGTGTCATTTGCGCTGTTTGTGCAGCGAGGCGAAAAAGGCAAACGAACATGTGGCGCGAGGCCGAGGGGACACGGAATAGCACACGCGGTGCTTTTTATCGTCTGGTTACGTATTACCGGAAAGTAGTCACGGGACAATTTAGTAACACTGTAGGAGTGAATGGGACTACAATTTAGAGGAGTTCAAATGACTTACATAGATATTATAGAAGAACAGTATATGATTTACAATTTTCATGGTGCAGAGCCCTTCTTGGTTTTTGTTACCAGGTTTTATTTTAGGAATATTTTTAAAAAATGATTACACATACACATACAGTGTGGAACTGATTGGCGCGGGCTGAACAAATTACCAAACTTCTGGTACACGCAGTCATGACTTATAAAGGTATATTTTAATTGTCGCTGGCTTCAACAGTGAAATGAAATATCGTGAGAAAAACCTGCATACATGCGATATCCAAAAAAAATCGAAGATATGTAAATCGTACCAACTGGCATTATTCCAGTGTGCTAGACTTTTATTCTTATTCTAAAATGGAGTCGAAAGTCATATACGTGTAAGGACCTTTATTAACAGGAAACTTAAGAGCGAAGTGACGAATTTAAAACCACGGAGTCATCCCCGTAGTCTATAAAGAGATTTGACCTTTTCGTCTCCTTGATAATACCGGGACACAGGGAACGAGTCACGATGTCCATTTCGCGCAGATGGCCAGTAAAAATTGCAAGCGATCGACGATAGCAAGTCATCTATGGTACATTTTATCCTACATACACACGGATTAAACATTAACATAATGACATTTTACTACAGTTTGCTTGCCTTCATACATCTTGTGATATATAAAACGCACACTAAATATTTGTTTGTAATTTCAAACTTCAAATTCATCTTCTTGACGATATTAAAGTCGTTTCTAGCATAAACTCGTACAACGTCGACGCAACGCAACGGTCGTTACGTACACCTGACAATGAGTGTTTATATACCGGATATTATCAAAATCTGGACATTTTAAAATTTTAAGCTAATTTTAACATCTCGTTTATTACAATCGATAATATTGATAACATCCCTATAAATTAAGTGAAGTGCGTGAGCGAGAATAACAATGCTGAAGTGAGAAAACAGCTCAACTGTTTATCATTTAGTATTCTCCTAAATTGCTAGTCGACATACTTATTCTATAAAAAGAAAATGCTTTATTTATGTCCTAAACCTACATACCTGAGAAGTTCTTGATAAGAATTTCGAAGGTATGTGAAGTCTGCCAACCCGCATTAGGTTAGCGTGGTGGACTAAGGCCTGACCCCTCTCATTCAGTAGAGGTGACCCGTGCCCAGCATCGAGGCATATATAATGCAGGGCTAGTAAAAAATGTCCTAGATTGCAATCGGATTTGGTACTACGTGGTGTGATATATTGATATCGTAAATTATGCGTTTCTTAAATTTGACCACACCTTTTCGTAACACGTTGTATAATTCAAATGTGGTTTGAAAGCTGTCGATGACGCGCGAACCATCCGCGTCAGTCGTCACCGTTCTCGGAAGGATGAACAATAAAAACTGCACGCAAATGCGGGTTATTCCTATTGTTATATATCGATGGTTATATCAGCAGACTTATTACGTACACAATAACAATGCGATATCGAATATTTCATAATAGTTCAACATCACTGTTTATGCTACAGATTCTGTTTGCTCTTGTAACTGGTATTGGTATGTTTTATTATTTGCCGTCCTAAAAGTTATATTAATTTTGCTGTGAAATCTATACTTATAGCATTACATGACTGACTGATTCTTCAACGTCCAGACCAAACTACCACGCTGGACGCAAAATGCGAATTTTTTGGCAGCGGGTCACTTAATCAACTATATGAAAGACTTTTATATTCCACCCCTAAATGTGCTTTTTAGAAGGGCAAAGTTTGTATGAGATATAAATATATTTGGGTCAAAACCTGCAACTTTGGTTTAATACCTTTATTCCTGTGTTATGTGGTGTTAATGCTCAATACAATAAAATTAACGTTAAACGTATTTTTTCTAAGATAAGAAAGTGTGTATGGACAAATTACATTTATCATTGTAAGACTTTCTCACGGGCGAAGCCGCGATCAAAGCTATAATGACTAATTGTCCTGTAGAGTGTGATTGCGGTATTTGTGACAATGTAATCGCTTTGCTATCATAACATACGTAATAAGACTTCAGATCTCGTACAACACAGGTGGCAAAAATAAGTCAATAAACCTATATCGGCATGTCACGACGAATCATCCGAAAAATTCATAATACCACCTGAATCGGAAAACACCGTGTGCTACATCAGTATTACTACGGATTATCGTGTCGCGTTAAATGTAACGATAGCTTGGTTACTTACTGAAAAATTACAATGTAATTTTATTCTAAACTAACCACTACCTACTTATGAACAACTTATTAGAATACAAAGACGATTAACGATGAAGAAAAACATCGTGAGGAACCCTGCAAGCGTGTCAATTCTCCAAAAATAATTTCCAATGTATGTGAAGTCTGCCAAGCCGTATTAAGATAGTGTAGTACACTAAAGCCAGAGTAAAAGTAAGTTGAGTAAGTAGAGGAGGCTGTCGCTCAGTAATTGGGCAATATAATAATACAGGGCTGCTAATATACATACAAGAGTAAATAAATTTAGACGAGTAAAAATAGAATTATTCCGATCTACGAGTATATCTATGAATCAGATATGCCTGGTTATATTACAAAAAAGTATACGTGTTAGATAGAGACGTTCCTCCGTTTTGTTTTCATTGGTAAAAAACTGAAAATAAAACATGACATCGAAACCTCATTATGTATTATGTCCTAGTACGGTGCGAGCTTTATATACGTTTAATTGATTCTGGAAACATAAATACATAACCATTGGTGCTATTATAACCCGTTTATTTTCTTCTCTCTTCCTCCACATGCCCTTATCCCACTCGCAGTGGGGTAGGCGCAAAATGCTTTTTAACGCAGGTTACAGAAAGGTTTTGCTTGCATTTTTACGACTGGCCGCCTGCCTGATATTTGTGGATCACACAAAAAATTGTCTCAGTGCGGGAATCGAACCCACAGCTTCACAGCTGACTACTCGCCCACTGTTCCACGGAGGCAGTCCCGTTTATTTTAAAATAACATAAATCCTTTCAAAGGTATAATAATATGAAAGATTTAAAAATTAAATACACACTCGTAAATATCGGCACGGACAGGCAGACACGTAAACGTTTGTTTTTGCTATCGACCGATGGCCAACTCAATTATTGAAATAAATGTTAGACAATACAGCACCTCAACAGTATTTATCGGGTTCTGCAGACATTTTAAACTACTTTATTAATAATAGTGCTAAAATCTAGAATAGTTAAATTTGGTCAAATGAAATTTAGTACACATGTAGACCAAGACCTGGATTAGGACATAGGCTACATTTTATCCTGAAAAAAGACATCTACGGGCGGAACCGCCAGCAAAAGCTAGTGTACATTGATAATTATAAAATATAATTATAATAATAATGGATGAGACCTGAGATTCATTTAAATTTTTCATTTAATTGTATAGCATTTTGAGCGTTCAATAAAAAATAAATCGACTTTAATCTCAAAGGTTCCATTGTGCAAGGACCTCCAAACCTCTCAGCAGTTTATTAGCAGATGCCCAACAAATATTGAAAGCAGGTAGAGCGTGTTACAATCCATAACATTATGTATGCTATAATAACGTCATAATCCACTCTGTATTAATGGATTATCTTTTACCGTATTTTAGATTTTAGACATGCAAATTTGACGTCAGCAGATATTTAGTAATACAGTGTTATAGCCTAATTTCACACGTTTGGGGTTTAGTCGATATTGTAAATTTATTTAGACCGGCTGAAAATAGGTATTAATTAGCATGTTTATTTCATAATGTATGCCGATAATTATGATGATTGCCTATAATGAGTTCAGCACTACGTGTTTACAAATATAAACGAACATTACCGAAGGATATATTTTATATAGGGTATTTGACTATGTCTAATTTTATACATCATTTTATATTCAACCAATATATACGAAAAAGAAACAGTCTTGAGAAAACAGAATTAAATTTGGTTAAATAATGAGGCCGCAGTGCACGTTTTAAATATTGGTACAAAAAAGGTGGGTGCGGTAGGGAAAATCTCACTATCTCCCTCGCACACGTGCACCGTAATGGCGTGACCTGCTTATGACGTAACTTGCCATGTTTTGCATCCTCTTTCCGTCATTTAACAACTACCCCGAGCAGATTTGAATGGCGTCTAACTTGTTTATTTGTGACTTGATTTATGTAATTCTTTCAATAATAGATTTTAACAAAAATTAACTAATTAATTAAGGTATTAAAAATAATCGAGTCTAATATCCTATTATAACTAATACCTATTTAATGTACATAAGACTCCTTAAAGGGGTTGACGTCAGGCAGCCGGCCGGCCGTAAAAACAACAAGCCAATTTTTTCTGTAAAGTGTTAAAAAGCATGTTGCGCGGACCCCACTAGACAAAGCGGTGGTACCAATCCAGACGGCCTCTCGCATACGATAGACCTACCACCTTGTGCCTTGTGTATACATAATTAAGTAATTTATAAAGATTAACTGTAATCAAGTTGCGTCCAATTAGTTGTAACAATCTGGCCAATCAATTTACTTACACGCCAAGGAGTAATAGACACCACATTGCTGATTCGACAGCCTTCACCGCTTTATCTTTGCCAAGCGATACGGCCCTATTCTAGCTATCGCATTCACTAAGCCCACCCAAAAGACCCTTTTTTGCCTCAACTAAAATAAGAGGTAAATCACCGCCCTGGAGACCGGCTATTTGAAAATAAAAACCCGGATATAATTAAGATCTTTTACTGTTTTTTTAAACTCGTTTTAGTTGATTGCAACGGCAATGTATTTCACGGCAGTGGATTTTAAAGCTTTTAATTTGAATGCCTAAAATGATACGAATGGCTTACGAAATGTGAGGGTAAATTTTTACTACTCGGTATAAAGTTATGAATTGTTGTGAATTATTTTTAGAGACAGTTTTGTACCGCGAACTGCTTCATTCCAATGAGGAATTAGTTGACTATATGTCGGTGTATTACTAGGTAAAATTTAAATGACACGTTTCTAGCAACTCAATTATGACTTGACATGATATTTGACAGACGATTAGTAAATTTTTAGATTGATCAGCCTTTCTGAAACCGGGCGAGACTAAAACAATCTTGACCCTAATGTGTGCAAGCTCTAACCAACGATGGATGGTGCAATTTACACTAAGCCTAAATATCACTTTAGTACAATAAAGAAAACACACATAAAGTTCACATGTGAATATACATTGTCAATTTGTCGCTATCGTATCCATTTGAAAAGGTCGTGTTACGAGAATCTTGTCCTTTGAGGTTATGAGAGCACTTCGTTAGTTCGCAATAGGTAGATCCTGCATGTCTGGAGAACTTGGAGTGGGCTCTTTGGTGAAAAACTTGGAGAAAACGAACGTAATGTGGTTGCAGATGTTGGAGTGGCGCGGGCGGCGTCGCGGCGAAGTCGAATTAGAGGCTTGAATTTCACGAGTGTAGTCATTGAAATATACTCGAATTTACATGCTTAGCTCATGTTTACGTCATGTATTTTAACCGATTTCAATAAGGAGAAGGTTCTCAATACTTTTGTATATATTATATATTTTGTACATTCACGCATAACTCTGCCATATTTGGACCGATATTGATAATTCCTTTTGTTTTCGATAGGGTTAGTTTTATGGTGGTCCTATTTTTTTAAGTCATCATGACGGCATACGATGTAAAATGGGAATCTCCTCTACGGATAATATGCAAATTCTCTAAACGCACCGCGATTTGAGTTTTAAAGTCGATTTTGAAGTTTCTAAGTTATGAGGTTTGACTTGGAGATTTTTATTGCCTACGTTGGTAAGCCAACGCCCCGCCGCATATAAACTTCAATAATGTCAGGGCAACTATGTCGCTGCCTACCGTGCAACATGGAAGGGATAGAGGGGATTTGAAATATCAGGCGTAAGACCTGTTGGTTTCGACATTCAGACTAATAAAAAAGCCTCAAATCCTCCTGCTCACCTAATTCCTTTTTTAACCTTTCCTTCATGGTCGGTAACACGTCCGTGATTCTGGTATTATTGGTGCTCAGGAGCGGTAACCCATTCGCACGTTTTTCGGCCACTGTCATTTTAAAAAATATATACGCACGCCTGTAATCCCCGAAGGGGTAGGCAAAGGTGTAACCAGTACACCCACATTTCGCCAAATTTATCTCCGTCCCATAATGTGATAGGGGGCGATCCTATCGAATGTGATAGGGGGCGAGCATATCGTATCGTATTTTTAATATTCATTAAAAAATAGTATTCAAAATACCTTGGGGACGTAACCTTTATCTAACGCCGAACAAAGCGGCCATGTCACAAAAGACGCTAATCCAATGGCTAAGTTATAAAATGGACTGGAACGTCGAAGGCACACTGTCAACTTTTTACAACAGAACTGTAATGTAATTTTCCGTTTCCAATAGAATTTTAAATAGAACCTTTGTGATCAGGAGTACTGCTCTCATTTTATTCAATGTAATAGTTTTAAAAGACATTAATGAAGTCTTTGGGAGAACCTCTATAAATTGAATACGTAATTTTATTCTCGTCGTTCGTTTATACTGGTTATTAAAACTCTGAACAATATTTTACAGACTATGACTAAAAGCAGCGAGAGCTCTGCGGGGAGTACGGACTGCCTAGACGAAAGTCTCAAGTTTGAAACCAAACCCAAGAGCATGCACCTCTAACTGATCTAAGTTACAAGTATATTCATTCATTATTAATGATTTATCGTTTGTTGTAACGGTGATGGAAAAATGCGTACTTCAGAAGTTCTCTGCAGGAATTTTGAAGGTATATGAAGTTTGCCAACCCGCATTAGTCGAGAATGATGGACTAATGCCTAACCCCTCTTATTAGGAATTCCTTGCCCAGCAGTGTGTAGTTTATAACACAGAGCTGGTATAATTATTACTATATGCATAAAAGCAAAAACTGTTTTCTAGTTAATATTACTCAAGGTAGCTAGTTTAGTAAAATCGTCCTTGATGTAATAAAATTAACACTGACTGACAGACCACGCACAGCATAAAGCAATGGTGGGCCGCCCGATCGTCTGTCTGGGCAATAAAAAAATGAAAATGGCCACGGATTTCACGAAGTTAACATATACATGCACGTAACGTGTTTAATAGATATTCCTTATCTTGAAACATCATACAACGTACAATAGGGTGTTTTTTTACTAGCATTTCGTAATCTTTAAATAATAAATTAATATACTGTTTTGATTGGTTTGAATGACGAAGCGAGCATATCGCCTTGTGGTAAGCGCTACGCCTGCACACAAACAGAAGCAATACCCTATAGAATTTTGAATTACAAAGCACTACAAGGCACTGAAATGCGCTCGTCACCCTGAGACATAGAATAACATTTTCATAATGCCCAGTAATTTCATTTTTTTCAATACGAAACACAACAGTACTTTGTTGCTTAGCGCCAGTAACAGAAAAAGCTGTGATACCAACCCAGACGGCCTCTCGGATACGATGGGCCTACCACATAATGAATTTATTACTTAATATTTGTATTAATTGGGTTAATTAGGTATACATTTTTTGTACAACGAACAGTAACTGACATTTTATTTATTAATTCCCTCATACATTTTCTTCACTTCTACAATTATATTAATAGTACATAATATCATAGGATCAACGACATAGACTCATAGACTGCATCGGTGGCGCAGTTGTAATGCGTAGGTGTTACGATTGAAGCTAACGCTGAGGTCTCGGGTTCGATCCCCGGGTCGGGTAAAGTGGTATTGGGTTTTTCTATTACGAAATGTTCAGTATCAGCCCGGAGTCTGGAATTTTTGCCCGGTATGGCGATAGGCTCGCCCCCTATCACATCGTGGGCTGGCGATACACTCGGCAAAATGTGGGTGTACTGGTTATACACCTCTGCCTACACCTTCGGGGATTACAGGCTTGCGTGCCTATGTATATAGAATCAAATAACCTCAAGTAAATACGAGCACTTATTGACAATTACTGAGAAATATTATAGTGAAATAACACTGTTTATTCTAGCCTAGACTTAGTATTGACTCGCTATGTAAATAAACTAAGACGTTGATCGATGTCCCGGATATCTCTAAGATTAATGGACTCTCATTTTACCTAATTAACGCAAGTAACGTAATATGTACTCGAATAAACATGTTTTGTTTACACTATATTTATTTTTGGAATGATTTGTGTCATATCTCATATGTCTATTAGTAGAAGAGGCCCGTGCCCAGTCGTTGGACAGTGTATAATGTAGGACTGTAGCCATTATTTTTTGGTTTAGCTTTTCATAAGTCTCGGTTTGAACATCGGTATATCATAAAGCATAGCCTAAGCCAAGTATAACTCATTTTATTCTATCTAATTAGGTTCCCTACTGATACTTTTTAACAATACTGCATGTATTTTTGTAGGGTTGTATAAATGAAGTTCAGCTACGTAAAGACCGCTATTGCTATTGCTTCGCTTACCGTCTTTTATCGTCTGTATCACGGTGAATGATATGAAGAATTGATTGTCCTTTATTCTATCCTCATCTTTTCTTAACATAAACACGCGAGCTGTCTTACGGAACCACAGCTTTCTGGTCTCACGTCAACACGGCTCAAACTAAGAAGTTCTCAAAATCTGACTTCTGCCGGACCATAAAGCTGTGGAATAGTTTGCCGGCATACGAGTTCTCTCCTTCCGACAATATGGGATCCTTTAAACGGATTATGAAGAAGCAATTAGGCAAGCCGGCATATTTCTGCCGACCTACGTTAAATATATTGTCTGTCACTGGTCGACACTTTTATTGGATTGCGCTACACTTACCATCGGATGTAGCGTAGTCTTAGACAAGAGATGTTAAAAACAAAACGGGAAGAAGTTGTAAGATTTTTAGCGATTCATTATGCTTTTTTTATGGTATAGGCCGGCAAACGAGTAAGTGGGTCATCTGATGGTAAGTCATCTCCACCACCCATGTGCACCCACAATACCAAAAGAATCATGGGTGCGTTGCCGACCTTAAAGGAAAGGGATAATTAAGGGATTGGGAAGGGAAGGGGGGTTTGGGCCTCCGGAGATCTCACTCACCGTACGAAACGCAGCAGCAAGCTGCTACTTTACGCCGGTTTTCTGTGAGACAGTGGTAATGACCCGGACGAGCCAGCCCATACATGCTGTAGACAAGTGTCTACAGCGTGGCTCTAACACTCAAATGCTGTACGGATATGACATCGGTAGTAGAGAGAACAATCAGGAACATTGTTTTGTTCAGATTATTGAGTTTCTGGTGTGTCCATTGTGAAGATGTCTTCGTAAATTCATGATAGTTGGTGGTTACAGGCTGGTAATGTCTCGTATGCGACAGTCCGTCTGACTCTGAGCCGCTTTGTGTTTTTCTGTCTCAAAGAGGAGTTTTACTTATTTGTCGTAGAACTTAGGAATAACTTAAGACAACATCAGAGTACGTAGTAAAATTGGCACACTTGGTTCTGGCAAGTATCTCACTCAGTTATAAAAAGATCAATATCCCAGAGTTGCTCATTTTCCGGAAAGCTATGACTCGCGGAGGACAAAGATTAAATCATTTGCCATATATTTTTATAGCACCCACACAATTTAGAAGTGAATACTTGAGTCATGTTTGAGATACATTTGAGACAGCCTACCCTCATATTAAGGAAGTATTATCAACGAAATACTGCCTCGGTGGCGTAGTTGTAATGCGTACACGGTACGACTGTTGTCCTGAGGTCTCATGTTCGATCCCCTTGTCGGGTATTGGGTTTATCAGAAATGCTTAAAATCAGCCCACAGTCTGGAATTGCACCCGGTATGGCGATTGGCTCGCCCCCTATCACATCATGAGTTGGAAAATAAGGTCGGCGATATGTGGGTGTACTGGTTACACATCTGCTTAATTTAAAGTTCGTTCTAAATTTAAATTACTGGGTGTTGTAGCTACAGTTTACGCGCAGGTGTGGTGTTTACTATCACGCGAGCAACCCACACGTCTCGCCATTGAGGCGAATAACAAAACTTAAATAGTGACAAAAAGACAAATCACTATTGCATTTATAGGTTATGTTAAACGATACTAACTAACGTATAATTAAATACATACGCACTCACGCCTGTAATCCCTAAAGGGGAACATAGAGGTGTAACCAAGACACTCACATTTCGCCGATTAAATGTATATAAAAACATCCATAATGTACACAAAACCCAAACCTAATTGTTGAAAACGGTTGGTTATATTGATACTTTAAGGAATATGGGCATTAACACAAAATACCTTAATTATACCCTTGTACATTTACTGTCATTTTGTATAGGCCGTTTTGGAATATAACTTTTTGGGTGGTTTAATCATACTTTTATTAAGTATTAAATTTTGTGGCATTGTACTTAGGATTTAATAAATAAATACACCCAATAGTCCTGACCCCACACTAGGTTAAGAACTACGAGGGACTTGTGGTCCCACAATACCCAGACCCGAAACAAATATTTGTGGGTCACACAAACATTTGTCTCAGTGCGGGAATCAAACCGACGGCCTGTTTCGCCACTGCGCCTCGGAGACTGTCGGAGTTTCGAAATGGAACAATTATTTTTAAAAATAATAAGTTACCGAACAAGAAATTGTTCGTGTGTAATTGCTTATTTTACATCTGACATATCCGCAGGTTCAAATCCCCTTCGCCTTCCCAATCCCTTAATCATCCCTTTCTTTTAAGGTTGGTAGTGGATGTTCATGGGCGGTGGAGATCACTTACCAGGTGACCCATTTGATCGTTTACCATCCTCTGCTATAAAAAATAACAGAAAAATCATGGTTGACAAGCAGCGATAGCCTAGCATGGAGTGGAACGGACTTTCAAGACAGAGGGCATGGGTTCGATCTCAGCCCTCAAGGCGCACACCACTAACGAAGTTTCGAAGTAGCTTGTGTGATGTGGGAAAACATCCTGAGAATTCTCTTTAAGAAGGTCTCTTAAGTCTACCAATCTGCGTCAAGCCATTGTCGAGTTCTAACTCAGAGGAGTTATAGTCTTCTCATAAGGGTATGAGAAGAAGAGACCTGGGCCGAGCAGTAGAACAATGCCATGCAGTGCTTTGTAATTCAAAGTTCTGTGTGATGTCGCTTCTATTTATGGGCAGCCGTGGCGCTTACTATCATAATATGCCGGGCTGGTATAACTGGTGGTTACGTATTCGTTTTAGTACATTTCAAGTAAAATGTAACAACCAGTTTTAACTCGGCTCTAACAATAGATGCAAATTTAAACCTCATTTACAAAACTTTGATTACATAAAAATCGCAATAATTTTAGCATACAAATGTGTGCAAACAGACATCAAAATAAAAATGTTAATGAACCGCAACACAGCTGTTGGCTGAACTAAAAATATAGTCAACTCGCAAGGGGAATGGCAATTAAGTTAAACATGTAAATAAAGAGGTATTATTTACTCGTATCTTGGCAGTGTTTATGGAGCCACTAATTGTGTGCAACGCAGCTGCTGGCTGTGGTCCGCACTTATTTCAGACTAGGTTTTGCTCGCGGCTCCGCCCGCGTGAACATCCTTTTCCGCGATAAAACGTAACCTTTAACCGTTTCCAGGGTCCCATCTATCTATGTACCAAAATTCATCAAAATAAGTTCAGCGATTTAGGCGTGAAAGCGTAACAAACTGACCGACGCATTTACAATATAAGACTGCCTCGTAATGCGTATGCGGTACGACTACTATGCTGAGGTCTCAGGTTAGATATAAGTGTTTGTTTCGGGTCTGGGTGTTGTGGTATCGCAAGGCCCTCGTAGGATCAGGACTATATGTGTGACTGTTGGGTGTATTTCATTTTATAAATATTATTGCCGGGTTTAAACGAATTAATTGTAATTTAACTGTTAGTTTATATTTATAGTAAAATTACGAGATAAAGATCTTATATCCTTACCCTACTTACTATTTTATTATCTGCTGATACTGCTTAGTAACCAAGTACGGCTCGGTAATAAATTTTACTACCACTATATGCCTATAGATGGCGTTGTAAACAATATTTATGCGATACTTGTGTCGATCCACCCTCTTATATAAAGTGCTGAAGATCAATGAATAATGATTAATCCTGCAATATATGTGTTATTAAAAACATACTATATTTATACAGCTACGTGTGCGCGGTAACATGGCATATGAGTTAATGAGAATATACAGGATCCGGCACTATTCGTGAGCATAAACTTCATCTGCACAGTAGTTTATTTATAAGTCTGATTGGTGGAACGAAGGAGCGCGGGGCGCCGACGCATCACGCGATTGGTTTGTCAATCGTTGATCCGCATCTATTGGACTGTCAACTGCCCCCACTACTGTGTATCTATGGTCACGAATCGTGCAGGTGAATCAAACGCTCTTTAGGCTATCTATAGATAAGAGGCGCACAGTTTATTTAATTAAATATTTGTTTTTAAATACTGTTTTCAGTAAAAAAAACCATATGTCTTGACCAATGTGATGACTTTTTAACCGCGAGACAATTATACGACCAAATTAATACGCTTCTGTGCTACTATGCAGCATGTTATATTCCAGGTATACTTAGTATAGTTTGATTGACGTTATATGTTTATATCATGTATTGAATGCAAAAGTTTATCAAATGATCGAAAATAGTATTATTAATCTCATTCAAAGAGAGAATAGCAACTGATTATATTTAATCAAATTGATTACCAATGTTTAGCTAATAACATGAGGTTATTCACCTGATGGTTGTAGATGCAATACATAATTGAGATACTATCCCAGTTCATATCTTATACATAAAATTCTCGTGTCACAATGTTCGTTCCCATACTCCTCCGAAACGGCTGGACCGATTTGTATGAAATTTTGTGTGCATATCGGGTAGGTCTGAGAATCGACCAACATCTATTTTTCATCCCCCTAAATGTTAAGGGTGGTCCACTCCTAAATTTGATTTTTTTATTTTTTAGACCAATTTTTTTGTGTTTATTTTTTTATGATGGAGCATTAAAAATACATACAACCCTAAATTTTCAACCCTCTACGATCAAACCCTATTTTTTAATAGCGTAATTAGTATTTTTAACGGGACGGGACTCGCTTGATGCGACTACTCTAATCCTGGAAATAGGCATTCACGCGGGCGGAGCCGCGGGCAACAGCTAGTTATTTTATAACAAAAAGGTAGTCTTTTTCCACATTCGATAAAATTATCATCGAGTTCATTTTATATTTTTGTAAATCTATATTTTATTGCAAAAGGAGCAAACTCGTGGTTGACTCATCATCGCTTAACCTAAATTGTTAAGAATAGGAATTTGAAATTTTGGTAGGGTATTGATTTCACATCGAAGGCATCGTTTAAGAAAAAAATCCCTAAATTTAAACCTTGAGGTTGCTAAGTTTGTACGGGAAATATATTTTGCACAAATTTTATTGACACGAGTAAATCCGCGACCAAACCTAGTGAGAAAATAAAAACAAAACATTCTAATTTAATCCTTCCGTATGCTTTACAAACTACTTACCATACAAACTGGGATCGGCGGCCCAAGATACAAAACCCGTAACATAGTATGAGCGATTGAAATCCACCACTTACCTTAAGACTTGTTGGTGGGTTCGAATCGCGTGAATCTTGTAATAGGTTACACAGTTGTCAATCAGCACTTTCTAATACACACACAACAGTGCTTATATACTGCTGCGTGGCGGCAGAAATAGACAAAGCAGTGGTACCAACCCAGACGACCTCTCGCTTATGAGGGACCTACCACCTTGTTACCACCTCGTTTTCTTCTTTCTCCCAGGCGTTATCCCAGCTTAAAGCCAGGGTCTGCCTTCTCGTACCATAGATTTGAAGGTATATGCTGTCTGACCCCCACAACCCGTAACGGGAACCAAGTATAATTTATATTCCGAACAAATTAAAATAATCGGCCAATACAAAATGTTTCATAGACATTGTATGAAATGACTATTCAGCCTGTATCTACCCACTGCTGGCTATAGGCCTCCTCCAATTCACGCCAATTCTTCCGGTCTTGTGCGAGACGCATCCAGTGTATAC
This sequence comes from Mimas tiliae, assembly GCA_905332985.1. NCBI lineage: Eukaryota > Metazoa > Arthropoda > Insecta > Lepidoptera > Sphingidae > Mimas > Mimas tiliae. Next base: position 10,082,665 of record HG995254.1, read on the forward strand.
CGACGTATTTCACTATATCATCAGTCCATCGGACTGGTGGTCTGCCGCGAGGTCTTCGATCTCCTCTTGGGTACCATTCTGTAACTGCCTTGGTCCACCTGTTATGGTATTTTCTAGCCAAGTGTCCCGCCCATCTCCACTTCAACCTGGCGATTAGCGTACCCACGTCAAGCTTTGTACTAAATCCAATGTCGGCGTTTGAGACACGATCTACCAAGCGGATCCCCAACATTGTACGCTCCATAGCTGTTTGGGCCACTCGGATCTTATAAACATGCTCTTTTGTGAGCGGCCATGTTTCGGCCCCATATGTGAGTATGGGCATCACACATTAGTTGAACACCTTGCTGTTCAGGCTTTGCGGGATTTTTTACTTAAACACGTCATTAGGTTTACCATTGTATGAAATATTTATTATAATTCCACACGTCCCATTTACCTCAGATCGGCCTTGTCTAATGATATATTGATGGAATTCAGCCCACAATACCCACGTGATTACGGCATCTAAAGTATTCGGTTGCTTAGCAACCATAAGGATCAATTAGCTCCCATGAATGTCATATCGAATATCTGAAATTTGAGCCCTCGCATAAAAGATGTATAGAACTAGAACCATAAGCGAAATTGGGCGGCTCTTTTGTCAAACGATGACATTGTGGTAGGTTATTATTATTACTTATGCAGCAGGGTATTTTTTATATAGGCCGGTAAACGAGCAAGTGAGTCACCTGATAGTTAATGGGCACTAGCCCATAAACATCAATACTTGAGGAATAATGGATGGGTTGCCGACCTTAATAGAACCTTAAAGAAATGTTTGGCTTGTAGTTTTTACGACTGACCACCTGCCTGACGTCAACCCCTCTGGGGAGAAATACTAATACCCGAAACAGTTGTTTGTGGCTCACATAACCCTTTATCTCGGTACGGGAATCGAACTCGCGCCCTCTCGCTTCACAGCCGACTACTCGCTCACTGCGCCACGGAGACTGTCTATATGTGTGTTTATTATTATTAAACAGTAAAGTTGGATAAAAGAAGCAATTAAGTCTATTTTGGGACAAGACTCACATGATCACGTCCATTTTAATTGGTAGGCACTTGATCAGATTACTTTGATAAGCACCAATTAAGAAATTTAAGCACCAATTGGTGATTACAATTGACTCAACGATTAATATAAATACTTTTTTTTTTTTTTGAGTGGTAGTGCCAAGCTGTAGATAGTTTTATCTACAGCACGAATGTACCGGCTCGACCGGGTCATTACCACTCTCACAGAAAGCCGACGTATAGTAGCGGCCTGCTGCTGCGTTTCGTACGGTGAGTGAGATATGCGGAAGCCCAAATCCCTCTCCCCTTCCCAATCCCTTGACTATCCCTTTCCTTTAAGGTCGGCAACGCACATGACTCTTCTGGTATTGTGGGCGTACATGGACGGTGGAGATCATTTACCATCAGTTGACCGACTTGCTCGTTTGCCTGCTTATGCTATTTATAAAAAAAAGTACTATCGCCTTATTGATCTAGTGGCAGTGTACTAAGGCTAAGAAACCGTTAGGTCGTGTGTTCAAGTCCCTGTCGGGCAATCACAAATGGTGTTTAAGTTTCAGATTCTAAAAAATCACACGAGTTACCCTGCATTGAAATTCGTGCACGGTATGGCGACAGACTCGCATGTGATGTGACCATAGGAAATAAGCACCGCGATCTGTAGCTGTTATAGTTGTCTACCCCTTCGTGGTTACAGGCGTCAACCTATGTATTTGTCAAAATGTTATTTATTTCGCAGGCGTGTCCTACGAGTATGTCGGGGTCGCCTTTTATTATGGCGATTCGGGTTGGACAAGGAAAGTGCTGCTTCGATAGCGACTGTGATGGAGTCGTTGGGATCTGCCAAAACATGTTTGGGACGACGACGGAAGAAAGTGAGGTTGTGTTTAGTGTTGGTGGCCCACTTACACTCCAAAATGTTACTTCTATATTCTAATAAAATCATATCAAACTAAAAATATAATTACTTTATGATATCTTCAAAGGCAATGAAACGTGTTTGCTGGCTCAAAAAACCCTCTATTTATATTTAAATTATCTCTCTTTAGATGAATACCAAGAGCAACTAACGTAGAACACTCAATAATAAACTTCATCGTATCGTGGGAAATATTTCCTGAGACCGCAGTAAACTAACCGGCAAATAAATAACTTCGATACAGTAAATATGTGTACGGTGAAAATGTAAGTGATAAAATAAATAGTGGAAGTCGAGGAATAAATTAGAAAATAGATAGATTGTAGCGTGCTTGGTATTTGATAATTATAAAGATTTAATAGTGTCATAAATATTTAGTGTGAGGTACCAACATCATAGGCCGTAAGCTAACCTCACCTGCAAGTTTTGTTTAATTTGCTTGAATGACGAGTCGAGCAGTTCGCTCGCCTGATGTTAAACGATTTAAACAGAAGCAATGTCACACCGAACTCTGGATTACAGAACACTGCATGGCACTGAACTGCGCTCGTCATCCCGAGACATAAGATGTTAAGTCTCATAATGCCCAGTAATTTCACTGGCTTCAAAAAACGAAACACAACAGTGCTTACACACTGCCGCTTGGCGGCAGAAACAGACAAAGCCGTGGTACCAACCCGACGACCTCTCGCAAACGAGGGACGTACCACCCTCAGAAACCCTGACAGACCATTTTTAGTCAAATCACAATCTAATCTCAGTAAAAATTCAGTTGGTTCAGTTTAGGTTAAAATTCAGTCGCAGTGTCAGTTAAATACGAGAATTGGTCTTAATGACATATTATATCGCATTTAGAACATCATCAACTAAAATGGTACATTTGAAATGGCACTCATAATTCAAATATTCAGAGTAAACATGGCCTTTTAATTGATGATTGCAAATTAGCTACTGAACAATATATTGCTAACAACTAATAAATTACGACCAGAATCAATATTGGTTATGAATATAATATCTCCGTGTATTCAATATTCAACATGGTAATGTGCGTTTCAAATACCGCAAAATCAAAGCCCACATGGTTGCTTTCACGTCAAGTAAGTTGAATCAAGTAATGGAGTAGTATATTTTATATTAATTGATCAAATTAAATTTGAAAGCCGATGATATAACATTTCATCGGTAAGATTGTTTATAAATGATTTTAAAACATTAATTTCAGTACAACCAGAGTTCATTTTTATGGTATTGTGGACGTTAATGGGTATTCGATTTCAATTACCATCAGATGGCCTACTTGCACGTTTGCCAGCTTTTGCTATAAAAAAGAACATCTCTACAATTTGTTAAAAGGATTAAAATTTCCTTGCAGTTCCTTCCTAAGCTAATTTAGACATCATACGTATTTATTCCAATGTCCTGTATATATAATAATTAGCTCTTTCCGTCCGTAACTTGTACCTCATCCGTGGAATGAGATTGTAACAAATATTCGTACACAATAGATTGTTCAAATATTTGGAACTCGATAACAGAGGACTAATTCAACATGATGTAGGCGGGACTAATTTCCTTCAATAGGTACCTGTACGTATTTTGCAATACGTAGAAAGAAAACAATTATAGTCGGTAAATGGATTCAGAATTATATAATTCTGTATCATACTAGTTCTGTATTATGCATGTCCCACTGCTGGGCTTAGGCCTCCTCCACGAATGAGAGGGGTTAAGCCTTAGTCCACCACGCTAATCTAATACGGGTTGGCAGACTTCACAACAATAGTTATTAAAATAATTCTGTGTAATTTAATAAAATGTCAATGCGTTTTATTTACATATCTATGTTGTACGTTAAAAGATCAAACAATCGGACCGCATGGTTGTTCAATTTGTCATTCATTCATGAATGTTTTGCTTTCATTTGAATGTAAATATTTAGTTTAAAGATCACTTCAAATTAAATGTGTTTTATGCGAATTTTGCTTTATTTAAACCCTATCTTCCTCAACTAGCCATACTTTAAATTTCAATATGTGCAGTAAAGTAAACTACGTTTTAAGCCCAACATGCAATTTTATTTTAGCAGACTCAAACTGTCTTGGCTGAGCTTGATTTTATCTGAGATGGAATGGGTTTGAAGCAGATATTTTTTATAATTTTAATCAATAGCTTACATTGCCCATAAGTCATAATAGAAAGAATTTAATTGATCCCAAATTAATTTTAAAAAATATATTATGATTAAATCTGGTGGAAAGCATGACTATGCAGTGACAATAAAATGATGCACACCATTTACGATGCCAACCTACACATTGGTCAAACGCACGCGTGCGTAGGAAATAGCGAGATGGTCCCACTACTTCTTCACGTTATACGAGCTCTAATCAATACTTGAGATATTAATTGTTGTCTAATTTTTCAACTAAATTTGATTCTGTTTTCGTAATAGGGTTTCTTTTTCGTATTATTTACCATTGCGTATACATTCATGTTTGAATTCAAGCATCAACCCTATTATCATTCAGATAGGACTTGCGAATCGAGTGACGCGAGCACCGAGCACAGATAATTAATTAACGGTACCGCCGCGCAGTTAACAGCACCGTCACGAGCACGTGCTCCGCGGTGTCAGGTGACTCACGTTTTAGAGGTTATCGAGGCTTCGCAGACCAAATTTGAAAAGTTGGCTTATCAGTTAAGGTACTCGATGCTGAGCTTTATATGTATGCTATTGTGTTTTATGACACAATACCTATACACCTGATAGTACAATAAATACAATACAATTCAAATACAATCTGTGTAATTTTATTATTCTAGGTATGGAAATGAAAAATGTATAATGCTGGCAGTGTCCTCCGTGGCAAACTGGGCCAGTTTTTTCTTACATACGTAAGCTCACGCCTCTATCAAACGGGTGAAATCCACGTTTGGTCAAGCTTATTTCTGTCGCATTATGTGAGAGGCAACGAACTTATCGACATACTGGGCACAAATTTCAATACTAGGCAATTAATTGTGTGATTTTTTGAATAGAAAACTCAAACACAAATTATGAACCTAGAACCTAACGGTTCTCAGCCTTCACACGCTGCCACTACTAGACCAGTGAAATTGAGAATTCTTTCGTTTTCTTTGCGTTGGTTAAAAATTCTGAGCACCTTTTTCACCACTTCTGGGTAAATGCTACTTACCAAATAAAGTGTGACACGTACGAAAACAAAAGTCAATAAAATATACCGATAGAAAGATATCTACTATTTTTTTAAAGGTAGTTTCAATAATAGCTGTGGTATCGTTGTATGGTGGGTAAAATTTTAACAGACATTCTGAAATATGATAAATTTAAAAAAAAATTAAATTAAAAAATTCTGGCCCTTATGATGACAAAATGTCTCGTTATGGTCTGTTTTTTCTCTCAGGTGAAGAAGAAAATTGTATTCCGGAAAGATTTTTATCTGCTAAGAACACGCTTATGTAGCGTTACCTACACAGCTGTTGATATTTTTAATTGACATAAAAAAAAGAGTTTCTTAATTCATCTGTATATATTTTTTATGTATCACCCAAATTCCGCCGAATGTGGACTGATTTGGATGCTTCTTTTTGTATTCGATGGGGTGTACTGCAGTGGTGGTCTCAATTAAATTTAAAGATACTCTTCTGCATAAGGGCGTGAAATCGGGGATGAAAAACTAAAACGCCTTCATGCGATAATTAATGCACTGATTTAAATATTTTTTCTAAATAATATGTTTTTGGCAAAAACTAAACGAACCAAATAACTAAAATAAAAGTAAGCAATTTTGAGTCAGTGGTAACTATTAAACTACAGTACATCGAAAAAGTTTTTATACTATATTTATTAGAAGCTTCCTCGACTTTTGCACATACCATGCTCATCTCTACACGACTAACAATAATTAAGACTGGGAGCGAATGCTTCTGGTATAACCTAAGGTCGCCTTTATAGTACTTAGTACCTATTATAAAATTATTATATTGTATCAATATTAAGTCTACCAGCAATTCAGAAATGAAGCAAACTTTGCAAAAATTGCAGAAAATAAAATCGAGAGTTATAATTGCGTTAGTAATAATTTATTATTGTTACAAACTAAGTTTCGGAATCAAAAGTTGTCGAAATGGCTCAATAACGTTTCCGTAATAATTCTGGTTTCGTAAAAACGTACATTTCCCTGCAAAAGCAGTGAAAGAAAAATATACTTCAAGATCTGCTCCAGTGATTATTATTGTTCGAAGTTCTATAAATTCGTTCTTTGTGTACTTAACCTGCAATTTCTTCGTTGAATTCACTTTCTGCAATCGTGAACAATTTAACTTTATTTTATAGCTTATCGACAGTGACTACAAACTCTTATATGTTTTTTGTAGCCCAAAAATGGCTATGAGCGAAAGAGTGGTTTGTATCGATCGACATCGTGCTAATCTTTTTACAGGATATCTGCGGGAAATTACTAGTTATTATGAGACTTAACATCTTATGTCTCGGGATGACGGGCGCGGCGCAATGCCATACAGTCCTTTGTAATTCAGAGTTCAGTTGTTGTGTTGCTTCTGTTTATGGGCAGGCGAGCGACCTGCTCGTTTCGGCCATCAAGCTTATAAAAATAGAAACCAACACAAATAAAATGGTAGGGCACGCTGTAAACAGTTTTGTCTACAGCACGAATGGGCCGGCTCGATCGGGTTGTTACCACTGTCTCTTAGAAAACCGACGTAAAGTAGCGGCTTGCTGCTGCGTTTCGTGAGTGAGATATCCGGAGGCACATATCCCCCTCAAATTGCACTGTTTTTTTAAGGTTGACAACGCGCTCATGATTCTGATATTGTGGGCGTATGTTGGCGATGGAGATCACTTACCATCGCCAACATACAACCCACTTGTTTGTTTGCCGGCCTATGCTATAAAAAAACAATCAGCCTTGTCAATAAAAATCAAAACGTTTATTAAGTAAATAGGCATCTAAGGGCACTTTTTCACGATAACTACTTAATATTACATAAAAAGACTATCGGTGTTTCGCAAAAGCCCACAGGTCTGTTAAGGAGCTCCAAGAAACTCAGTCGTAGGTCCCTTTTTTAATGACATGTCACACAATTTTGAAAAAACATTGATGACATTATATAATTTCATTAGACTATTGTGCATGAAACTACATAAGTATGTATAATATGAAGACAAGGTAATATCAAAGGAGGCTCAATTCGGAAGTTTCTTAGTGTCGTCCCAACTATCACTTCGTAGAACCTATTACGAACTACCCAACTATGTGCCAATAGGAGTGTCCATAATCAAGAAATTAATCCCACAGGAGCACAATCTGCTCGCTGCAGAAGCACACTTTTAACTTTCATGAAAGTTTAATTAATTTTCTATCAGAAAATATGCAAACCACGTACATTAATTAAGCCTCCTGCTCATATAAGTACGGCACTGCATTGTGTCTGCGGCTCACTTGTTTTCTCCTTACTATTGTGCATTCTTTTAATAATACAGATGAAAATATAAGAACATTAGAATAAATAAATTTATTAATAAATAAATTCACCCAACAGTCAGACACATAGTCCTGACCCCACACTAGGTTAACCTGTATTGCGAGTATTGCGACGGACTGGCGATCCCACAACACCCAGACCAGAAACAAATATTTGTGAATCACACAAACATTTGTCTCGGTGCGGGAATCGGAAGACACGGCCTCTCGCTTCGCAGCCGGCTGTATGACCGCTGCGCCACGGAGACTCAATGTTTTAATACTGTTGCAATAAAAATTACAGAACTCAACATTTCATATTATAGTTCCCGATGTAATAACAATAGAAAAGCGATTCACTTGCAATCCATACTCTCCATTTTTATTATTAGAGAATAGAAACGTTTTCTCGCTCGTGAACGGTGGCAAGAAACTACAAAAGAGGCCAAGTGAGCCGGTCTTACGGCGGTAAAGAAAAACTGCGAACATTCCGGTGAGCGAGCAGACTGCTTTCTGCTTATTGAAAATTGTATTACCTCAGAATGGTACAGTGAAAATTATACCCTTATTCTTTTATATGTGGTTTTAGTAAAACGTTTTCCGAATTATAAAGCCGCCTCTTGGCATAGCAAACGGTTTTAAACCTAAATATAAAATGTTCCGTCCAGGTGGAACAAAAAGTCAAAGAGCCGGAACAAAAAGTCAAAGAGCCGGAACAAAAAGAATAAGACCTTAGCGGACCAAGGCAAATAAAAGAAACTGAAGCAGATTGCTTCGAATGGACTTATTATTAAGTCGGACCTACCGCGAGATCCACGCAGCCACTACACACACCAAAGCCAACTACAAAAAAGTTATCATAACTTATTTAGAACTTAAGAGCTTAATGTAAATTTATGTAAAAAATAAATTCGTGTCCAATCCGTTTACGAAATTCCATCGCGTCTTTTATCGCAGTGACAATGCGTAAAACGGTATCGAAAAAATACTTTATATTTTGTCATATTTTATGCTTTATCACTACACATATTTTTATAAGTATTCAGGAATATTTACGTACATGCATAAAAATTATGAAGATTAAATTAACATTTCTATGTTTCAAATAAATTCCTTTCATTTTTTTACTTTCTTTCGGAAGTATAATAATAACAGTCATTAGAAGCACTGCTAAAGTCATTGGGGAGTGCGATTAAACCAAATGTTACCTCTCCAACGTCAATTTTTTGTTGAATTATAACTTTGACTATACATCCGTTGCCACTTGCCGGTAACATTTGTTCCAACTGCGACCTTCATTAGGGCAAACGGCAGGTACAAGTTTTTTCAACTCGGTCGTGCGTTCGACCATATTATCTTCGTGTAATCGTTCCCCTAACGTAACATCACGACTATTTTATTACTCAGTTCCATGATTGCTTCTTATTGCTTCAAATTGTTTGTTTCATTTTGGTTTTTAATTGAAATGTATTAGTTAACTGATCGCATGCGGTTAAATTGATTAATATAACGTTTTTATTTCCTACGTAAAAATCATTCAATTTCATAATCTTTCCAGGACAATTTTAATGAAATAAAAGTGTTTAGGGTTCCGTAGCCAAATGGGTAAAACGGAACTCTTATAATTTCGTCATGTCCGTCTGTCCGTCCGTATGTCACAACCATTTTACTCGGAAACCTAGCACTATACGGATGATTTTTTTAGGAATGTATACTTTGAACCGCTACATGAAGTTGTAATAAAACTTAAAAAAAAAATGTGGGTCTTAATAGTACCTAAATGTATTGATAGACCCCAAAAAAAATTGAGGGATGTTTTTAATTAAATAAATAAATAAATACACCCAACAGTCACACACATAGTCCTGACCCCACACTAGGTAAACCTGTATCGTGGGTATCAGGAACTACGAGGGACTTGCGGTCCCACAACACCCAGACCCGAGACCAATATTTGTGGTTCACACAAACATTTTGTCTCAGTGTGGGAATCGAACCCATAGCCTCTCGCTTCGCAGCCGGCTACTCGCCCGCTGCGCCACGGAGGCTGTCATGTGTGTGTCACGTAAACATGTGTGGTATAATTGGATAGGTCCTTAAAAATGTATTAAAAATGATGTAGGTAGATGTTGCTAAATGTTTGGTTTTATATAAGTCATTAGTTTGTGGGATATGCGTCTCCAAAGCCGTGAAAATTGTGTCCTCCCTCTCTAACTTTTAAACTACGAGGTGGAAACTACTGTAAATATTTAAGTTAGTATATCTTAAGGTACTTCCAATATAACTTAGTTTTTAAGCTACGTTGTATAGTTTTTGAGATAAGTATGAGATATTTTCGGTTACACTACGGAATACTTCACTCTGCGTGATCCGACACGCACTTGGCCGGTTTTTTATATCGTTCAATTTATTTATAACCAACAAGTTCATTGCAGTATTGACATTATTCAATAGTACAAATAAATTCAATACCAATTTTAGCATATTTCCGTACCATGATGTGATAGGGGATGAGAATGTGTTAATCCATAACAATAAATAAAAGTGTAACTATTTTTAATCTTCCTGATACAAAATCCTCTGATATTGCATCACAATAAATGCAAGTAATTTCAACCTGAACAGTTTTAAGCCGTGTGCACCTCGAGACATCAAGACGCGAACACAGAAACTTGAATATTCATTATGCGGAACCCATTCAATAATGTCAATAGCTGAAAGTTACACAATATTTCAATATAGTCGACATCATATCGATGCCAGTAAATCACGTTTTTGCAGCGGGTGTTTGAACTAAGCCCGCAAATATTCTGGAGGGAACATGAAAAAGCTTTATTGAACCCCTTTGATTTGGCTGCTTGGGAAGATTACGATGGGAGGTGCCCATTTTCGTCCCAAATCCCGAGACCCCGAATGAAAACTCGTTTGCATAATATAAGACAAGCCTAGTATCGAGACTAAACGCAAATAAATGGTTCCTTCGAGTTAAGACGACAATTTACCGGGTCAACGGAACCAAGATAAATTTGCTACCAGACCTTTCAGAATAGAAAATCTGACGTTCATGTTTGTGATTACGATTCTGTAATGTCGAAGGGGATTTTTTATTTGCCCAAAGCTTGTAAACATTGCTATAAGTTCTGAAAGAGTTCCTAGTTTCAAAGGAATTTGTATTAGAGGTATTGGGGAATGTCACGACGAATGCTTATTGCCCGCGCCACACATTGGCCGAGACTCGTTTCTGATAAGATAATACGACAATATATCTACGAGAACACACGAGGCGAGGCAAGACAGCCTTCCATGCTCGCGTATTTGTCAATTCTCGGCTTGTCACACCAATGTGTAGAGCGGGATTTTTTATACGCTCAAAATTTTTATACGTCTAAATTATTGACGCTCGATTCTCCGAATTATATTACAAATTCACTGGTATTGTGCAATTTTTCACTTTGTAAGACAGTTACAAGAATGATTTCTAGTTTAAACGAACTTAGAATTTACAATGAGTTCATTTTATAATACTTGAGTGCTTTAACTTTACAACTATTTTTTGGACGAGTTGCTTAAATTTACGCTTTATAGCGGCAATAAAGCGTCGTAATAATGTAATTCGTAAACACTTCAAGAATACTGATTGCAATTGAACCAAAAAAATCCACTTTTTTTATTAATAAATGCAAACTTACTAAGCCTTATTGTACAACGTAGTCTAACTTTAAACTAAGTTTACATCGGGGAGTCTAACTATCGTAACTACACATACACCCAGTTCATTTTTATAAAATGTAGACTCGTTTTAAAATAAGGCCTACTCAAACCTATCAAACATACAACCTTATACAACCTTAAGCCCCATCGAATACAAAAAGAATCATCAAAATTAGTTCACATTTACCGGAGCTATGCATGAACATACATAAACAATATATACAGACGAACTGAGTATATATATGTATATTCTTTTTGTACTATATGTATGTATGTGTGTAAAAATGGTTTTAAATGGTTTACAGTTGGTTAAAAGAATAAGAGAACATAATACTTATATTACCTACACATTACACGTTTAGTTTACTGAGGAAGCTTTGGCGAGAAACACAAGTTGAACAAGTAAAGGGCAAGTAAGCAACAAAGTAGTAAAATTCGTGGCTTGTTTATTACTAAAAGGTGTAGATTTGAGACAAGCACTGGTGCCACTTTGTTTCCTTATTCACAAAGTAACACTCTCAACAACATTTAGCATTTGTACTCAAAGCCCGAGTAATAAATATAACAGCTAAAGGTAAACTTCAAGGTACGCGACAGGGACAGACGACCGGACGCGCGACGACAGCGAAACGTCCGGTTTGTATTTAGTAAAACTTATTTTTATTTTAATGTTGCCTTAATCACTGCGGAGTTAAGTGGGCCACCAACATAAGCCCAAAGCCAACCTCACCTGCACGTGATACATACTGCTGATTCACGGACAAGGCAATGGCGAAACTTGGTTCCCGTTGTGGGTTGTGGGGACGTCGTCGCCAGACGTCGGGTCGCCCCATATAATACCAAATACCGTCAAATCTTTGGTACGAGGAGGCGGACCCTGGCATTGGGCCGGTATAACGCCAGGCAGAAAGGCAGAAATAAATTTACCCCAATATGACGATAGGTTCACCACTTATCACATCATGAGACGGAAATAAGCTCACCTATGGGTGTACTAGTTCCATCTCTGCCTATATCTTTGAGAACACGCCCTCTAAGGTGAGCCTGTACAGTACCGAGCATAAATTGTAATTGTAGGGTGTTTTTTATACGAATACTTGAAACATAAATCGTGATTGTTCGACCTGGGATTTGAAACCAGGACCTCACGGTTACTCAGCCTAAGTATGCTACTACTAAACCAATGAGGTGACAAGAAAAATATTGATACAATTTATAAAAGACACACAAAGGCCCGCCAAAAACATCCTACGCACGTGCCACGTGTGTCCTTTACACAAAGAGACAAGATTTTTGTTTAGGTACTAGGGGCGTTGCCTATGTTTTTCCACAAAACATAAAATAAAAAAAACTTAAAGTCCGTCGAATATGAGACATATCTTACTTGCTTCCCCACATTATTCTGCATCGATTGGTATCGGTCTCGACCCCATACCCCCAGCGGTTTCGGAGGAGATAGCGTGACAAGCTTTTGGCAGCGGCGGCGGCGGCGCCAGTTACTTTTTTTAGAATAGAGAGACTATTGGACGCTTCATTCGTTCCCGTTTAAATATTCTTTCTATGCATAAAGTCGCTTGTTCATATCGCTTTCGCACTATAAACGTTTGCAAATCCGGTCACTAATATTTAAGAAACATTCATGAACTGTGGACATCAAATTTTGTGCGAGCCATTTGAGTGTCACCATTTCAATAATTATTAGGTGACCCGTGCGAATACTTCGCACCCATAGTGGCCAGTAATTAGTTGATTATACTGTCAACATAGATAGTATTTTTTTTTTACTGTCGAGCAGATGGCCCACTTGATGGTAAGTGGTTACCGCCGCCCATGGACCTCAGCAATACTAGGGCACAGCCAAGCCGCTGCCTACCGTTGAAGGAAAACTCTTTTTAAACCTCGCTTAAAGAAGGACAGGTCATAACGCTCGGGAAACACCGATGCAGGGAGTTCATGCCAGAGCTTGCATGTGCGTGGTAGAAATGAACGCTGGAAACATACCGTGCTAGACGGCCGTGGTAGGTATTGCTCATTTTTCATCTTTTTTTTGGCAAACCCTATAATTTTCAAACATTTGTCTTTTTTCGACAAACATAAGCTTTAAAACGGTGTTTGAATCACAAAATTTTACGAAGAATTATGAAAGTTATAGCGTTTCGACAAAAAACACCTTTGAGAAATAATTTATAGAGATACTGTGTTGCAATAGCTGTGACTGTATGTACTATGTGTATAGTTTAGATAAATAGCTAACTTTATTAATAGGTACAGCCCTCATGACATTTTTTTTACATATTAGCCCATAACTGCAACTGGTGCATCCAGTGTTTACCAAGCTTATTTTCATCCCATGATGTGATAGGGGTGACTCTATCGCCATATCGGACACAAATTCTAATATCGGGCTACACATATCTGATTTTCGGATCGATAATTCAATAACAAATTATGATTGTAATATCATATCATATCAATCAACCCGGAGTTTTGAATTGTGCCCGGTATGGCGATAGGCTTGCCTCCTATCATGGGATAAAAATAGGCTCCGCGAAATGTACTGGTTGTAACCAGAGGTGTGCCTCTGCCTACCCTTTCGGGGATTACAAGCGTGGGTGCGTATGTATGTAAATTGTAATTGCTCAACTTAGGATTTGATTCCAAAATCTCACGGTTCCAAACCCAAAGTGCATCAATACCTAAAGAACATTATTTCTTATTGAACGGAATAAAAAGCCTGAAATCACGCTTGGAACAAATGTTTACAAAGTAAATTGAATTGCAAACTTAAAGAAAAACAGTTCTGTCACTCGCAGTTACGGAATAGTTGTTGCAGTAAACGCAATCGTCTTAGCAGAGTCTTGGTTCGATGTTTGCTGGTCGAAGATAAAGCCTCGGACACAAAGGCCGGTGCCTTGCCTTGTCTGCAACCCCCTTTGCCCCGAGGACTCGGAAACTTTAAGCGACGATTGCCTCTCTCAAAAGTCACCCATGACGCCCCCTCCACCCCGTTTTCGACTGCATAAGATCAAAAGAAAACGAATATCATTTCGTACCGACGCGACGCTCATTTTTTGAGATTCTTTCACAATTGCTTTTTAAATTTTACAATACTCTGCTACCTTTAGTTTGGAAGCCGATTAGTCAACCGGCTAGTTTCATTTCCGTGGCTATATTATTATTTTCAAGATAAAAAGTTTAGAATTAATATAAATATACTTACCCACCCTATAATCATTAAAGAGATGGGTAGAGGTATAACGGGTACACCCACATTTTGCCGAGCTTATTGCCGTCCTATGTCATATAGGGCGAGCCTATCGCCATACGAGGCACAGTTACAAACTCTGGGCTAATACTGAGCATTTCGTAATAGAAAAACCGAATATCACTTTTACCCGACTCGGGGATCGATCCTGAAACCTCAGTATAGCAGTCATACCGCATACATATTACAACTACGCCACCGAGGTAGTAATTGATATTAACGTCAGTCCATTATCCTACTACTATTTTATATGTGAAAGTTTTAACGTTTGTGAATTTGGATCGCCTTAACAACTGAACGGTTTTGAATTAAATTTGGCACACAGGTAGACCATGACCTGAATTAAGGCATAGACTACTTTTATCCCGAAAAAGGCAATTCATGCGAGCAGAGTAGCGAGCAAAACTAGTTATTGAATATTTTGAAATTCATTAAAATCATGAAACATTTTATTATTGTGTAGTATTTAAACCCGTTTATAATGTAAATAAATACCACCCAGCAGTCACACGCATGGTTATTTTTCACACACATTTATTAGCCGAAATCACAAAGTGAGTGGTAGAGCCACGTATAGACAGTTTTGTCTACGGAATAAATGGACCGGTTCTACCCGGTTATTAGCACTGTCTACACAAAACCCAACTAAACTAACAACTTGCTGTTCCATTTTGTACGGTGAGTGATGTCACTCCATAGGTCCAAATCCAATTTTCCTAATCCCTCAATTATCTTTTTCTTATAAGGTTACCAACCTTCCATCCATAATTCTGCTGGTATTGCGGGAGTTCATTTGTAGTGAAGATCACTTTCACTCAGATGACCCACTTGTTCGTGTACTGTCCAATGATCTAAAATCTACTTTTAATATAACTATTTTAAAAGAACAGTTATTAAAACATCCGACATATTATTCCCTTCAATTATGAACTCGTTTAAAAACATACGGAATATAACACAACATTAATCTACATCCGTTTTTTATTGGTCCGCTGTTGACGTTCACATCCTAATTGTCCCAAAAAAGAGTATTTAAAAAGTGGTGTGAACGACTCTTACAATTAAACACAGTTCAATGTAGATCAAGCGCACATGGTTCGAAACAACAACGTCGGGATTCGATATCGATTCGAGTACTTATTTAATATCAGACGCCAATAAATCGATAATATTACACTACTCTGGAGTATCGAAGAGTAAGTACTTTAACAAGCCAGATCAATCCGTCTTATCTAAATTCAATCCCAAAACGTGTAAACGAATTGCGAATTTAAGAATCCTGCCTAAAAGCATCGATACTTTATCGATAAATTAAATCCAAGTATCAAGCCATAGTTCAATAATAACAAGCAGGAATAGCACAGCGGGCGTGGTATGGCCTCCGAGAGCATGCACCTCTGGCTTATGTATGTAATGAATGTATTCATTTTTAATTATCGCTTGCTTTAACGTAGAAGTAAATATGATGAGGAAACCTGTATTTCTGTGTTCTTCATAAAACTTAAGGTATGTGAAGTCTTCCATACTGCATTAGGCCAGCGCGGTGGACAAAGACCTAACCCTTCTAATTCATAGAGGAAGTCCGTGCCGAGTAATGTGATGCGTATATAATAATACAGTCCTGGTTGTCATACAGCACTAATTATTATAAAACGTTTTTTCTTACATTATCAAAAATAAAACCATTAAAAATGAAAATCAATCTCCAATGGCTCGCCATTGGAGAGTGATTCATTTATTTCTTGGATTCTAGGCGTCGGCCTAAGATCCAAGCCACTAGCGATTAGGACCCCAAAGTCCTCTCACTATATGTGTTGTGTCTAATAACAGCGCCTTCTGAATTTGGTTCTTGACCCAACGACCAATCGAGATCCTCTGGAGATCTTGGTCGAGGCTCTTTGGTATCAACCCATTAGCAGTAACGACTATCGGGACAATGATTGTCATTGACATTGATAGGCCTGCTTTTATTATTAATATTTATCATATTGAAATTAAAACAAGTTTGTACGGGTTATTTAATTTTATTTTAGTTCAAAGCTTATACGGATTTTGTCGTGGTTTAATTTAATTTTAGTCCAGACGTTTCGAAAGATTTTCAGCCTGCGTGGTCACGGGAGAGAAACTAATTTTATTTCAATGTGTAATATTAGCGTAAACATAAGAAATCATTATTTATCATTATATTAAGCAATGCTCAAACCGATGCTTAATAACGAAAACTTCGAACCATATAATATAGATTTATCCGATTAATTATAAGATAAGATTTATCTTATTTCGGTGGATTTATGAACGTTTTAATGCGGCTCTTTGACTGATGTGTGCCAAGTCACGTGTCTTGACTTCTCGCGTCGCGTTTATGCACACACGCATTCTACAAGAAAGCCGCAGCCACTTCTCAGCCTAATTTAAAATTGCAACACTCTGCGTGACACCACGTTCTTATTATTATTGTCTGCGATTCCATTTTATGGCTAGTGCTGACATTTAAGATTAGGTTATGATGTGTTAAGTTTATAGTGTAATAAACTTTGAAATCATTGTTGTATAGTGATTTCATATGTTTAGACGAATATATCACATTGAGATAAAATTAATTTATACGGATTTTTATCACTGTTTAATATTATTTTAGTCCCGACGAATCGAAAGATTTTCTGCCTTCGTGGTCACGGAAGAGTCTGAAGTGTAGTTCGTATCGAAAAGTGTTACATTGCCTTCCTTCATTTTAAGATTATAAATTTATTTTTTATAAAGTTAGTTAACACTAGTCCGATCTACGCAGAATGAGCTCACGGCGTCTTAAGGTCTGGCAGTTGGTCTTTTGAGTTCCGATTTAAATAAATTTATAATTGGATCCTAGGCTTGTGTAAGCTTCCAACCATCTTCTGTATTAAAATTTGGATGTTTCTTTAATTTCAATAGCCTCGCGCATCCTAGGTAGGAATCAGTGTTCTTTGACAAGGATATGTGGTTTGTCAAATCTAAGATAATGTTTGAAGCTTTCCTCTGGAAACCTATTTCGATCATTGTTGTAGTTAACAACATAAGGTTTAATAATACAGTAGCAAACATAATAAAATATTTTGTAACATTTTAAATCCAACAAAATCTTACAAAGTCCAAATAATCCACTAATGGATATTGTTTGAAGCTCGTATTAGTTTTTGAAGACGATACTTATTTCTTTGTTATAAAGAAAATGCACAAAAAGATAGAGCACACTGAGGCCCGTATTAGCGAAGACAATGGAAACTAGGAAAAAATAAGTGTCCTTGTTTCTACCCTTTGTTTCGACTGTCCGCTCTTTCGACATATTCGTTTTCAAGTAATATTTAAAAATAATCACTCTTTCTAATGAGAATGCATATTGCAAGTCAACTATGAAACATAGTAGTTTTAGTTGCACAAATATATGACAAAGGAATGTAAGTATCTATCTTCTTTCTAGATATAGATACGTATATATAAAACCAAAATACCACTCACCACTCACTGATTAATTACAATATCTAAAAAACTACTAAACCTTCCTAGCTTTAGTAGTTTTTGTCAGATAGTTTGTGTAAAAGGGCCCAGTAAAACTCAATTTTTGGAAATATATATTTTAAAGCGTATAAAGGGGGTTCACGTGGAGGTAGCCGCGGGCATATCTAGTTTATAATATCTATCACTCTATAGAAAACCTGTTAATTATTGGCCGCCATATTATATATAAAGATAGATATGCTTACTATCAATAGTGTTTTGACTGATCTTCCATGCAAAATGTGTCAACATTTTACTGCCAGTAAGCAAATCTATCGATAGACAGAATATTGGGAACGGCCACATGGAATCTATCATTACCTATAACTACTCTGGACACAGACATGTACTCGTAGTATACAATAAGTAAACCTAGATCTAGAACTTGCACATCAGCCACTTAACGTAGCGTAACACGGTGTGAGCTAAATGTGCTTCTAGATTTGGCGGCGGGTTCCACTCCGCGCTTTTCGCTCGGCGCCAACGCATATTGGCAAGTCGCCGACAGCTTTGATGACTGCACGTATACTGACATGAGCGGAGGCGAAAACAAAGGGAATATGCAAACAGTTATTTTTGTCACTGAATAAACTGCATCGGTGGCGCAGTTGTAATAAGCACGCGGGACGACGGCTGTGTTGAGGTCTTGGGTTCGATCCCCGGGTCGGGTAAAAGTGATATTTGGGTTTTCTATTTCGAAATGCTCAGTATCAGCCTAAATCTGGAATTGTGCCCGGTTTGGCGATGGGCTTGCCCTATCACATCATGGGACGAAAATAACCTCGGCGAAATGTGCGTGTACTGGTTACACCTCTCACTATTACTTTAGGGATTACACTCGTGAGTGCGTATACATATATGAATAAAAATGAACATATAGACATGCATACATAACTATCAATATCCTGTTACTATGTACCTATTCATGATACTTTATCATGGAGGAAAATTTATTTATATAACCACAAATGCGAAATCATGACAAATAAGCTAACATACCTACCTATTCACAAAAACTATTTCATCTACATAATACAACGTGTTACCGAAAGGTGTGGTCAAATTTAAGCAACATATAGTATACGATATAAGTTTTTCACCCCCCTTAAAGCGTTTTCTTTTATATCGAATGAGCAAGTTGTCGATATTCGACTTGCAACTTTAGTCAACACTATGTACAGTATGTAACAAAAACCCTGTTGGACTGTTTTGGGTTGTGAAGATAGACATTAATAAAAATAAAAAACCCGTACCAGACATATTTTTCAAATACAAAAACTCATCAAATGGATTTTCTGATCCGTGAATCCAGGACTTCAAGTTTCAAAGCCGTTGGTTTCCAGACTACGAGGCGCCAAATATAGTTATTTTGCTCGCATACGTTACTACGGCACATCTATAAAAAGTATTAGATCTTTATCCTGGCAATTCGTCAAGGACGGTATAATGAGAGTATGTTATATTGAGATAATCCTAATTTGCCTTACAGTATGTATTAAATGAGTAAACATACCAACATGCATAAGAAAAGTAGCTAGATATATTGTTTAATTAACTAACAGTGTATGCAAAGCCTATTGAATAGATCAATACTATTTGAAGACTGCCTCGGTGGCGCAGTAATACGTTACGATACGACTGCTGTGCTGAGGCCTCGGGTTCGATCCCCGGGTCGGGTGAAGGGTGATAAAAACACAAATCATAGTCGAGTCTGGAATTGTGTCCGGTATGGCAATAGGCTCGCCCCTTTTCACATCATGGGACGGAAATAAACTCGGCGAAATGTGAATGTCCTGGTAACACCTCCGCCTACCCCTACAGGCGTGAGCTCATATGTAAAAGACATTATGTCGGGTGCCAGGATTATTTACTATAATTTATGTTGTGTCTCTGGAATCCTGGATATAGTCCGTAGATATTCAATACATCTTAACACCCGCCAATCGCAACACAATGACCATTGTACTACAAAGGGAGGTCGCAACCCGTCTACTCTCACTACAATGGTTAATGTACACATACGACACTAGTTCAGTCATTACACTTCCAATATAAATAATTGCTTTGAAATCTTAATAACATCTAAAATGTAGTACAGTTTAGTTAGTAAAATAAGTGTGTACTAAGTTTTTATAGAGAAAAAAAACCGATTCTACTAGGTGGTAGATCCCTCGTATGCGAGAGGCCGTCTAGGTTGGTACCACCGCTTTGTCTATTTCTACCGCCATGCAACAGTGTGTTTCGGTTGAAGGCCATTGAACCCAGTGAAATTACTGGGCATTATTACACTTCGAGGTGCCGAGCACTGTCAGATGACAGGCAGTATTTTGTAATTCAATTTATCTGCATAGTATTGCTTTTGTTTGAGCAAACATGGCGCTTAACATCATGCGGTCGATCGTCATTCATATAAAAAAAATACATTTCAGTCAAAAATTATTACGGAATACCGATGCAAAACAGCCGAGAATGAAATCTCACAGGAACACAATTACACAGAAATCAACTTACAATAGCTCTGTACATACAACTGACTAGACAATGCGAGCGTCAGCCCCACACGGGCTTCATTATTTGAATTTACGCAATTATGCCGTCGAACAGGAAAACTCCTACCAAAATGAACGTAAGTTCTGACTTGATTTTCATTGTGAATAATTTTATGTAAGGAGCAGACGAAATTACTGTTTGCATAAAAAGATAATAATTTTCTCTACATCTTTAACTTCTATCAAAGTATGCCGTTGTTTGAATGGAAACGTTCTTTTTTCGAATTTTAGCTTTTAAGGTGGAAGATCAGCACGAACCCGCGGAATTCAATTAGATTTTAGGTTTTTAAAAATTGCAGCTCGATCCTTTGATTAAATATGGATAAAAATGAGTTTGCGCAAATAATCACCATGATATACGGAATAATAACAATGAAAATTATAAATACTGCTTCTAGAGTCAATTAATGTCCAAAATGACTAATTTGAGAAAAAAAATAGTTTCGGTACATTACTTGCGCAAAATAATTTCATCCATATTTAATCGAATGATCGGAGCTGCAATTTTTAAAAAACCAAAATTTTATTGAAAATCACGGGATAGTGCTGACATTCGATATTAAGGTGATACATATATTTAAAGCATTTGTAGTTTATTCTAATATCTATTCGGCAACCAAGCCTAAAGCTTTAACATTTTGTTTTGTTTTAAGTCGGTTTTATTTTTTGTTAATAAGTTTTCATATTAACAAAGTGAACATACATAAAAAATATATATGAGGACGAACTGAGAGCATATATTTTATGTCGGTTAAAAACTCGAAAGTTATGGTTGGCAAAAAAAAATGTTAGCTCTTCAATACCTAACACTCGTTTACCTATATTCAAGTTCTAGAATCGACGTCCCAGCATCCTTGTGGAATCAGCTATCGCTTGGGATATTTCCAGACCGATACGACTTAGGGACCTTCAAGAAAATAACACATACTTTCCTCAAAAGCCAGTATTAACATACAGTTATGTTATCAATGCCTTCGTCGTCACGAATATTTGTATTATGTATTTGTAAATATGTATGTATAGTTATTAAACATGACTGTCACATCGTGTTATCACAACTTGAAATAGTCATTTCGTACACTTTCAAAGATCTTCGTATAGATAACCTATTTAAACTATTCTTGCAAAGACCAATGCTTATCTTGGATTATAGTTTCCTAATATAACTAATATGAAAACAATAAGACTGTTATTTAACGCATCATATCCGAATTCGGTCTGAATCCGAGAAATTTCGGTCCTAAATATGAGCCATGAGAGGTTGGGCAATGGACTCGAATTCTGTATTCCGAAGCCACTTAATGTAGCAGTATGTCAACGACCATATGTGTAAATAACGTGGTATATATTTTCCTGATTATTACCACAACCATACCAAATAACATCCCCAACTACCTTAACATTATACTACTATTGAAATAAAACTAGTTTATACGGATTTTATCGCGGTTTAATTTTTATTTTAGTCCCGACGTTTCGAAAGCTTTTCAGCCTTCGTGGTCACGGGAGAGACTAAAATAAAAATTAAACCGCGATAAAATCCGTATAAACTAGTTTTATTTCAATGTGTAATATTCGCGTAAACCTAAGAAATCACTATTATACTACTATCCAAAAATAAATATTGCATACTACTTATTTTCTTCTAACGATCGTCGCTTGATCAGCCAAGCAGAGCGCCACATCAAAGACACAAAGAATTCTTGACAAATGCGAAATCATCGCTTTATTACGCAGTGGATATTATTATAAATGTTTTATCCGCTATTCAGAACGTGTAAGACTGCTGGTCACATGGATTTATCTTGAATTGACCTCTTGTAGATGATTGCGCGTGCAAGGAGGTCAAATTGTATCTTCTGTACTACACAACCAATTTTAATCAAACTTATTGCAGTATTTAACTTATACTATGTGACCATCGAAATAAGATGACCAGAAACGTAACTCAAGCAAAAAAATACCCACCAAAACTCTGTGCAAGGAGGCGGGGCTATAAAAGTTTGTGCATAATAATCTCTAGTTGACTCTTGATACGTCTAATTTTTTGCACGGTGCAGAACGTCGTATCTCGATCTAGAAATTTTATATTTAGACATTAACTTTTATGAAATAAAGTTCATTTTAAACATTCATACATTTTTGTTGCGCGTATGAGTGTTACGTGTTATTTTAATTTTGTAAGTAAGTGAAGCCGTATTTATGGCAGGTTCATCATTCTAGTTATCTTATGGTTAATATATGTATGTGACATATATTATATTAATCTATAGATACTAAATTTATAATCTCTCTAAAATCTTTTTTATGTATTTTAAAAAAGCATGTGAAGATCGTTCCATTATGATTTCGTAACAGTAGAGTGCCGATTACGTGTATAGTGACGTCACATCGGCCCATCAGTTATCACGTGTGACGACACAGAGGTCTGGCTCCAACATTTTGTTATCGACTTCATGGAATGACAGCTTTTGTCTGCGGCCCGGTGGCGCATCAAAGCGTCTATTCTTCGCCCCTCCATTGGATACTGTCGTTGTATTTCTATAACAATTCAACGAGAGAATTTCGAGGCCGTTATTGCTGAGCCCGTGCGATGCGGAATAGTGTTATATACGCACTCACGCCTGTAATCCCCGAAGGGGTAGGCAGAGGTGTAGTACACCCACATTTCGCCGAGCGTATCTTCGTCCCACGATTTGATAGGGGGCGAGCCTATCGCCATATCTGGCACAAATTCCAGACTCCGGGCTGATACTGAGCATTTCGTAATAGAAAAACCCAATACCACTTTACCCGACCCGGGGATCGAACCCGAGACCTCAGCGTTGGCCTCAATCGTAACGCGTACGCATTACAACTGTGCCACCGAGGCAGTCAAAGTAGTCATAGTGTTATGTATATTGAAAATAAAGTTTGCAGGCCTAGGATTAGTAGCTAGGGCACTCATTTGCATGAATTGAAGTGTTAAAATGTTTACATTATTGATCTTAGTTCTGGAGCAGGACGGGTACCATGTCTTCTTCTTCTTCCACCTGCCTTTATCCGACTTGCAGTGGGGTCGGCGCGGCTCGGAATATTTGTTTAACTATTGGGTGTACATTATTTATTTATAATTTTATTATACCGTCGCCTACCGCCATTCCATAAGTGACATAATATACTGGTCATGCCTGATAAGCGTAGAAGTGCAATAAGTACGTGAACTTTACGACACGCGCATAATAATTTGGCCGCGCTGATGTTGGTCACTTCATCCCCTTCTTCGTCTCCTGTCTTTCTTTGTCTGTGAAAATAATAGCCGCGACGTCACTCTTGCCTAACTTCAGGCCGGCCAAGTTATTTTGTGCGTACTGTACAAAATAATTTAGAGTTACACTTGGGATTACTGTCACAGATTCTTTTAATATTCTGTAAAGAAAACAAGCCACGTGTTTAAAGTATGTTCATCAAGAAAGGAAGATGAACATCCTAATGAATATTACTTTGAAAGTATTTGTAGAGTAAACTACGAAAAACGCCACCATACAAAAATAGAAAGTAAATGGATGAAATCCCGTTGTCACTTAAAATAAATAACACTGCTCACTTAAATTTCCTGTTTATTTTGGTCCCCCCACCATATAGCGACGCGACGCGCTCCTTCTAAATGTAGAGACCGCGCTACGCTTAGATTTAAGGATCAATGTTTTAAATATCTCAGAACAGCGTAGTAAAGGAATTTCGTTTGAGTAAGTTCGATAATAAGAACAGGAAGAGTTAATATTTTAGCGAGGCGAATAATATTCCCAATTAATTCGCATGTTTAGAAGTGCTTATGATGAAAGCGCATGAGTTGCGGGTAGGCGGCGCGGTGTAGCTAAATGGTGCGTTTCCTCAAATCTGTTGTTACATGCTCGCACAGTTTACTCAAAATAACACTCTAATTTTATCTCAGTGCAGTGTTAACGATGCGGTTCACTTGTTACGTGATCTCGACGATTTTATTTTTGTTGGTTTTTTCTAGACTTCCGCTTGGCCTTTGATTAACGTCGAAGAGTGATAAGGCAAGGTATTTTTTTTTAAATAGTAGATTATAATAATATGCTTAATGCATATTCTATTAATGAAATGTATTCTTGTTCTACCTTTATTTCTCAACAGAAACTTATCATGGTAAAGTCATAGAAATATCAAATACAATGTTCTCAAACCAACTTATTTACACATAATTAGAGGTGCTGTTATTTTGTTGGCTTCGTTTTTTAATACTGGCTTTTACTCGCGGCTGCGCCCGCGTGAATGTTTTATCTGGAACATCCCTCGTCCTTTTAATGCATTTCACCCCAAAAAGGGTTGATTTCCGAAAAATCGCGATATGCGTATTTGCTTATTTGTTTTGCAAGTCTAAATACCTAAGTGTTATTGTTTCTTCATACAAACTTCGAACCCCCATTTTACCATTTTAGGGGTTAAGCCTCGAAATATCCTTCCGTATTACATGTGTACATCAAAAAGGAACCTCTGCGCAAAATTTCAGCATTTTAGGTCTAAGATTTGGGCTACGCGTTGATGAGTCAGTGAGTCAGGTCTTTTCTTTTAATTTAAATATATAGATAACATTTGTCATTTTTGGACAGACTCCATGGCGCAATGTGTAAGTAGCTTTATTAGTTGCGAGTGAGATAAGGGCAGGTGGAAGAAGAAGATAAATGTTATGTTTTTATAATGTAAATCCGTTATTAGTCATAAGATATATCTGTAACTGGGCTGTGGATTTTGTTATAAAATAAAATAACATTTGAATGAAATGTGTCCAAATTACGCCAGCCAAATTTCTTACAGATCATATGATTTGAATAACAAATTAAATATCAAGGTGACTTAATAAGCATTCGTAAAAATCCTTGTTTTACTTTCCTTTGAGGTCAATAACTTAATTAACCGGTCAATGTCAAAGATTGTCTATTGATTTTATTTGATAGTAGTTGTAATTGTTATAAAACAATGGTTGAATGCCCGCCAATAATTTTGAATGAGTTAATGAGGCTAGATCGCTAACTGGCCTGGCAATGACCGTTTTAACTAAGCAAGTTGCGTCTGCGCTCGCATCCTGTTCGGCTTTATTGACGTCGAAGCGTGCGTTTAGCCATATAGGTTTCCTAGTTAATGTCAGTCATCGTCGGCTACAATATTTCACATCCGCTTATGTAAATAAGGGCAAGTCGTGGGCGGCTATGACTAGAAATAGACCTTTTGTTTTGATTAATGAATAGAAGTATATTAAACCTAATAATATAGGAAATTATGGGTGTCTGATTTCATTTTTAGTGCCAAATTCTTTTTTCCGATGTACGTCGTAAATTTTTAATAAATTTTCTTTAACGTTTATATATATATTAAAATATGTATTTCTTTATAAATAAAACTCTTTTGGATAATACTCTAACTCCTGCAGTCGTTGCCCAGCAATGGGACAGTATAATACAGGTCTGATGTTGTTATTTATTACATTAATTTAGAAAAATAGTTGATTCTGTACTCTGAGTAAATAATCTGATATTATACCAAAAATCTCAAATCAATAGTGACTAACTATTAATGCGTATCTATGGCTTAAGCTTGTAATCTCATTACAATTAAAATTGTACTTTAACTGTCATTCTGATTTTTATTAATATGTTGAGAGCTCAATTACATGTTTAAATGTTTTATTTGATAACACGGAACCTTTGACCAAAGGAGATAATATGTATTCAAGGCTAGTTGATTTAAAAACTTTGTATGTAGGTAAAGTAGACCTACCTATCTATAATAATATAATACGTATTGCTTAACATGACGAGTAACGGAAGATAAGATTAGAATGTCATATACAATTTACAATCAATATAACAACTGAAGTTTTACAAACTCCCGACCATCTCCCGACGAAGATGTGTTGCAAGTAAACAACACTTGAAAATTACGCAGTGGATACAAAATTACAAAAGACTTTTGTTTTACGACTTTCCTAATTGACCAAATGTTTAAGACATTTTCACATCAAAGTTTTTGCTTACAGAAAACAAAATACAAGTTACCAGCTGGAGAGATTTGTTTTGTTTACAAAAAGAAGTCTCTCATAAATTTTCGTTCTGGAGTACTTTTGTATTACCATAATGAGACTTCGCGTGTCTGACGAACACAAAATATGCTTTCAAAATAGAGGTTGTTATCAATAACAGAACTAGATAATGTAATGATAACAGTATACGTGTAAATTATTAGGAAGCATGTCATATTGGAATATTATAGTCTTAACCTGTATCAATTTATATAAAGTTGATTGAAATAATTTAAAAGATTTAGGTGGTTACTGTTGAGTAAAATCTTTGTCTCTCTTCTGTGTTATCAGATAGTTACTACCCAAATCTGCGTCTGCTTTTAAAATTTTAAAGTTCATTCAGCCAGGTTTTTAAAGAAATAAGCCATCCTTTTTGGTTAGTAAAAATTCGTCAGTCGTTTAAAATATTCGTGAACATTTTAACTGCTGAAAATTAAAGTAGAATTGTCGGTCTTACCTCTCCAAGATTGACGAACCCGTGTTCCAAGGCAACTGCATCGGCAACATCCTTCCCCTCCGGTATATGGACGGCCCATGTCGACGTGTAATGAGCGAACGTAGTCTCCAACAGCGACAGAACCGACACCAGTATGGCTAACAACACTAAAGCACTACGCGCCATCGCACGCACTCACCAACTAGTACTTGTCAGCATTTCACGCACACCAAAATGTTTAAATGTACAAGTCTCCAATATTTAATCAAATAACGTAAAGGTCGATGCTGTTTGGGATGGAAACGCCCATGGCTCTATTGATAGAGATGACTGTAAACATGGAATAGCGATACAATTTTTGGAATTATGATGGAATGTTCGAAGGAAACATTCTTCTATTACATAAAACGATTCGACGTGGGCTGTGGTTTTTGTATGTTAATAGTTGTATAAATTGAAAGTTAATTAAATTCCTTTTAAAGATTTTTGGTTTGTAATCTAGGGGTTACTATTTCTTACTATCTGTCTCAAACCGGAACGTATTATTCATACAAAAAATAAACTATCTAGTTAATAACTCTGAGCAAATGTAAAATCATATAATTTTCCAATCGATAAACATAACAATACCCATTAAATTTTCAAAGTATTGATTGCAAACAAACACGTTTTAACCCAAGTAAATTACCAATCAATCGGAAATAGGTTTCCGGCAAATTAAAACTTGGACGAGCGTGCGAGGCTGCGTTGCCAACACTTCCACAATAAATGGGTCAAGTATATACGAAGGACAAAGCTACAAACTCAACATAGGGCTGGTGTTGTATCGTTCTTTATTATCGTATCACAGGAAAACCATTAATCACCTCTCTCCATCGATATACTTCAGCCTACTTTCGCCGAATGTATTGTCTGATATCCTTTTTTCTCTATAAACAATACAACCCTGATTCTTTCTGCCGCGTTCCTTTAAGGTGTTCTGCAAGATTTATGTGGCTTGGTTCTTCGTCATTTAAAATATTTTATGAATATATTTTTAGTCCATTCGCGTGATTATACTTTATATAGGTCATTCTGCTTTTCAATTGTGTTTATTCCACGTAATGAGTGTGATGGGATAGTGCATAGTAAAGGAAAGTGTTTCCTAAAACGTTTTCTCTCCATTAAAAAGGTGAATAGCCGGTGTATTGCAAGAAGGTGTAGTAATAAACGCCTTCCAGAAAGACCACCCACTTTTGCCATGATTTATTTTGATTCAAAACGCGCTATGTGGTGAACTCATCGTCGTATTACGCATTCAGAAAACGTGCTACTCTCAGGATAAGAAGAATATAAAATGTTTTGACGTAAACTCATTCGTTTTTTGTCCCATTAAAATGTTATTACTAGAGATAGGTATTATAATATGAACCCTGTGGACATCTTGACACACAATGAAAAATAAGTCTTTCTAAATTCCAGACACAAATTGGCCTGGGTCTGAATGCCGATTAAGTTACTTTACTTATCTTCTTAGTCATCCATGATTCATATTACAAAATGTTAATTGCACATAACTCGGGGTGATTTTACATTAAAACTAAGTATTAAGGTCATAGGGAATTTATGTTTTAAATACATACAAAAAACTCTGTCATACAAAAAACATGTTCTTTAATTAGGGTTTTTAAATGGCTCGTTTTTAATATAATATTATCACAATATTAATTAAAGTCCTTACTTGTAATTAATGTCATTTACAATGAATATTGCCTATTCTCTGAAAAGTCTACAATACTACGTGCGATATTTCCTTTTAAAATATTGACACTACACTTGAAATGTGTAGCTATGAATAGTGACTGAATCTTATCTCTTATCGACATTCTTTACGTAGCTTTTAGAGTATTGCTTTGTACTTTTTCAAGGAAAATCAATGAGTTGCTAGTAAACTAAGTAGAATAGCTGAACTTAGCTATAAACTATTTCTACATGTAGGTACGTGCATTTCTGAAGTTTTAGTATACTATATTAATTATATGTGATTTGTAGATATTTTTTATATTGAAAATGCCGTATAAACTAATTAACGCAAAATAATAATCGCTACATATACACAATGATAACCTCAATGAGTACAATAAAGACATATTTGCTGTTTGGAATGATGTCACAATGCTGTTTAATGTTTTGTATAATTTTGTATAGCACAAACATCCACTATGTTATTTATACAAAGCTCATTATATTTATGCTGAATTGAAAAATCGCTGTCATAGTTTTTTCAAATTATCGTATCTATGGAACCTGCATCTCTACCTCTACTCTATAAAATCAAATGTAAACAAACTTTCTCGTGTACTGATAAACGACTCGAGATAAATAACTAGTTTGAGCCTAACTTTAGTCCAAAAGCGCACATTTAAAACGAGTTCCGTTTTGTATACAGAAATATGAAGTGTTTTCGTTTTAATTTTACCTTTAAAATGAAAAAGTAGGACAGTCTCAGCCACAATCGCACGTTTACCTAGACTGCGGAATCTGTTATTTACAGTTAGCATCGACAATTATTTATCAAGCAAATGCATACCATACCGGCATGTAATTTGCATAGTTATTTGGTTGAAAAGAATCGTCAGACAATTTTCGGACTAAGGCGTTTTTCTTTTTGTTATCTTATCTGTGTCCATCGGCGGTGTAAACATTCGTGACGAAGATATGATTTCGCACACAGCCCACGTCGAAAAGCGGATGCTTCGATAGAATCCGATGGGAAGGACCATGATTCCGTGGCACTTAGACAATAGTCCGGTGAGAGTCGGCGCCGCCGTGACGAGCCCACGAGCGTTCACCTCTCGCATCCCATCGCTATATCACTATCGATACGAACTGCTCACGTTTTGATTAACAGCAACAACCACTACGTTGTACAGTGATTCACTACTGTCATTATAATACACGGCACAACTGTCAAATGGCGCGTGAATAATGCAGCCGCGGCACACGAAACACAGCCGTCACGTCCGCGCACGTGATGCTGACTGGTTCGTTTGCTACTTTGCTCTCGGCCGCTCGCCGCGATTGGAGCCCAAATCGGCGTCGGTGTTGCCATGAACGGAATACTTTCCGGAATATAGGGAAATTTACCGAGCGATTGTACGCGTGACTCTACATTTGGGAAAAGTGTAATTTAAGTATTGTAAATGTGTATATGGACTTGAAGTAACTAATTTGAAGCTATTAAAACATATTGTAAAATATATTTAATATGTAGAGTCAAGTCTACATAAATAAATAAAGGTATTTATTGTCTTTAAATGAATATTGTATTAATATGTATGTATGTATTATGTGAGCATTGAATAATAAAGATTGAAGTATTTTATAAAGGCCGACGTCTTTAAGAAAAGTTGTACGATTATTTATATTACTAGGTCGTAGGTCCCTCGTATGCGAGATGCCGACTGAGCCGGTACCATTCCTTTGTATATTTATGCCACCAAGCAGCAGTTTGTAAGCAGTGTTGTGTTTCAGTTTGCAGGACATTGAAGCCAGTGAAATTACTGGGCATTATAAAATTTAACAACATATGTCTCAGGGTAACGAACGCAGTCAATGCCATGCAATGTATTATACTTTCAAGTTATGTGTGGTGTTGCTTCTGTTTATGAGCAAGTGTGTGCTTACCATCAGGCGATCGACCTGCTCATTTCGTCATTCAATAAAAAAAGTTATATATGTCAAAAAAATTCAAAATTTGTTAATTCCTATAAACAAACCATTTCAATCAAGATTACAAGTACATGTTTTTTTACGGACACATGCAATTAAGTGTTTATTTAATTAGGTATAAATCGTATAAACTACCGAAACAAAACAACCATTCATCTAAACACACCCTTAAGAACTTTTATGGCCTCTACTTGATTACTTTTCCCTTTAAATGACCGGGGGTGTGTCACGAAACACCCTTAACATCACTTAAGGCTACCCACATATTTCAATGCCGACATTCCTCAAAGCACGTTAACAGGCACGCGACTGAGACAGGAGACCGCGACATTCGACAGCAGCAACACGTTCGCTTTGTATGCAAAGCTTTAAGGTATGCGAGCGAGACCGGACTCCGCGACATGCGAACGTTTCCATAAAAAGCTAAGTTGTCGATATAGATAAAGGTATTTATTGTCTCTAAATGCATGTTATATTAATATGTATGTATTATGCCAATATACAGCCTCCGTGGCGCAGTGGGCGAGTAGCCGGCTGCAAAGCGTGAGGCCGTGGGTTCGATTCCCACACCGATACAAATGTTGATGTTCTCCACAAATATTTGTTTCGGGTCTGGGTGTTGTGGGACCTCAAGTCCTTCGTAGTTCAGGATACAGGTTAACCTAGTGTGAGGTCAGGACTATGTGTGTGACTGTTGGGTGTATTTATTATTATTATTGACATTAAATAATAAAGCGATAAGATTTGAAGTGTTTTATAAAGACCGAAGTCTCTAAGAAAAGTTTTAAGATATTGTATTGTTAAGGTGGTAGGCCCTTCGTATGTGAGAGGCCGTCTAGGTTGGTACCACCGCTTTGTCTATTACTGCCGCCAAGCAGCAGCTGTTGGTTGGTTGGTAATCGAAGCCAGTCAAATTACTAGGTATTATGAGACTTAACATCTTATGTTTTGGGGTGACGAGTGCAGTCCAATGTCATGCAGTGTTTTATACTTCAAAGCTCTGTGTGGTGTTGCTTCTGTTTATCGGCAGGTATGGCTCTAACCACCAGGCGAGCGATCTGCTCGTTTCGTCACTCAAGCTAATAAAAAAAAACTCCAAACTTGCTTCACGCGTCACGGTCTCCCTGTCTCTGTCGCGTACCTCAAAACGGGCCTTTAATGTTGAAATGCGGGAACATTTATTGACACTGGGTACACCTGAAACATCAATGTACCTCAAATAAATCTTTCCTTCTTTGCCAGTACCAAACGCCAGAACCTTATATTAGGGGTGGCCGTGTTTTTGGCGAAAACGCGCACTGAATACGTTATTGTGAACTAACAAAAAAATATGTGAAGATTGCTCTACATCGGTAAATGTACAGATTCCGTAGCGGTACTTTTATTAAAACAACTTGAATAATCTGAATACAGACTTTCTTATACTGCCTCGACTGCCTCAGTGGCGCAGTTGTAATTGTAATGCGTACACGTTAAGACTGTTATACTAGTCTCAGGATCGACCCGGGGTAAAAGTGATATTGGGATTTACTATCTCGAAATGCTTAGTATCGCGATAGATAGATAGGCTCGCCCCCTATCACATCATGGAATGGAAATACGCTCGGCGAAATGTTGGTGTACTAGTTATACCTCTGCCTACCCTTTCGGGGTTATTGGTCAATATTGTCGGTGAATCAACAAAAATATGTCAAAGCTCTGTATTCGGAATGCATTATACAATAAACTCTATATGTGCCAAATATTTGAAATAGACTGCCTCGGTGGCGCAGTAGTGATTAGTACACATTACGACTACTGTGCTGAGGTCTCAGGTTCGATCCCCGGGTCGGGTAAAAATGAAATTGGGTTTTTCTACTATGAAAGGCTCAGTATCAGCCTGGAGTCATAGCGGTCGATAGGCTCGCCCCCTATAACATCATGGAACGGAAATACGCTCGGCGAAATGTTGATGTATACCTCTGCCTAGTCCTTCGGGGATTACAGGCATGAGTGCATCTATGTATGTACTTAAAATGGACGAAATCCCAATCCATATTTGATTTGTAGAATAGGATATTCCTTGAACGTTCCTCACGGTACCCTAAAACACGCCTTTTTGTCCGTCTTACGTAACAGAGGTCCTTTTTCAAAGTTAATAAGTAATCTTGTTAGCTACTCGCAGTTTTAAAATATTAAAACTTATTTCCAAGATTTAAGAAAAAAAACTAAATGGTTGATTTATAAAGATTTTTATATTAAAAAGGGGATAAAACTTGTAAATTAGATTTAAGACAAAAAAAAACTCTTTTTCCGTCTCGCAGCGAGTGCTATTTACTTTTTTTTATTCTTTTTTAATTGCTCCAATGACAAGACAAGCACGTTGCTCGACTGATGTTAAGCATTAAACTGAAGCAACGTCATACAGAACTCTGGATTACAGAGCACTGTATGACACTGAACTGCGCTCGTCATCCCGGGACATAAGATGTTAAGTCTCATTATGCCCAGTCATTTCACTGACTTCAATGTCCTTCAAACCGAAACACAGCAGTGCTTACACATTGCGTTTTGGCGGCAGAAATAAACAAAGCGGTGGTACCAACCCAGCCGGCCTCTCGCATAAGAGTAACCTACCACCTAGTAAATGAACATTTTATTTTAGAATATTATCATCGTCAGGCTAAATTGATCCACTGCTGAGTAGAAGGCTCCTCTCGCTTGTACCACAGATCATTGTTCTGCGCTAGTCGCGTCTACGTCTTTCCTGCGACTACTTGTGTGTTGTTCACGCATCGGGCAACTAGTCTGCCAACGGATCGTCTTCCGTCAAATAGTATCTACTTGTTTGTATAATGTAAATCCGTTATTGGCCATAAAATATATCTGTAACCTTTCATATGATGTTAATTTTAAGGGCTGTGGATTTTGTGATAAAAATAAATAAAATAAAAACATGTTGCACAGACCGAACTACGAGTGGGATAAGGGCAGGTGGAAGAAGAGATAATACATATTGGCTATTGTCTAGTGCTTGTTTATTAATCCGCTCTAAGGTTTTAGAGGTGAAAAACTCGGAGCGTTGCTCATATACAACGTGTTATAGAAAGGGGCGGGCAAATTTAAGCAATGTATAGTGTAGGGTATAAGTATGTTATCTCCCACAGTACCAAATCCGATTGCATTGCTAGGACAACAAGTATTGAATTTTCTTTTTTATCGAATGAGTAACATGTCGATATCGACTTTTAACTTTGGACAACACTAAATGATAAACAATGATACTATAGACATCCTTTCATATAAATATTTTAATTAAAAAAACATTAAACAGTTGTCAAATGTCAATATTTATTTGACGCAGTCAGTTCGGTAATTTCTGATTTTATGAAGTATGATTACGAGTTCAAAAAATATGTTGTATTTGAATAAAAACAAGTATTATGAATTGGTACTTTGTGTTGGTGTAACTGATAACAGCTTTTAGGAGGATCGTCGACTGTATTAAGCTAAATTCATTGATGGAAGACCCGAGAATGAAGTCTTTAAAATGTTTCTAGAGGATGGTACCAATATCGTCTTCAGCACACAGTCTCTTTCAGGTGTTAATTTGTGTTTAAATTACAAGTTACACGTACGTATGTCCGTAGAATTACGTACATGTTTATTAAAAAGTGAGTGTCGTTCATAATAATTAATAGTGATGTCATTAATCTTATCGATCTTAATAAACGAGTGATTAAAATTAACGTGAAATTTTTGGATGTCTTGGTTTTGAAAAGATCCGGTACATAAGTACGAATGTAAGGTGTATGTAATGACCCTAAAATATGACCACACCTTTCTGTAACACGTTGTATATGTAACGTCTAATTGTCATATTATGTTCCATAAATTTAAACAGATCCAGTTTTATTTGTAACTAAATAAATACATCCAAGTTACACACATAGTCGTGACCCCACACTAGATTAACCTGTATCATAGATATACCAGGAACCACGAGGGACGTAAGTCCCGCAACACCCAGACGCGAATCCAATATTTGTGGATCACACAAACATTTGCCTCGGTGTGGGTATCAAACCCGTGGGCCCTTGCTTTATAGCAGGTTACTCGCCACGGAGGCTGTCAAAAATGGATAGATATTTACATAGCTAAAAGGGGGTAGATATTTACATAGCTAAAAGGGGGTAGATATTTACATAGCTAAAAGGGGGTAGATATTTACATAGCTAAAAGGGGGTAGATATTTGCTTACATTTCAAAAACATGGCTATAAGACTATATTATTATGATTCTCAAACCCAGGATATACACTCATTATAGTAAATTGACGAAAAAGTTAGGTGTAGAAAAAAATATTTATTCGTGTGATAAATACATAACCCACTCACGCCTGTAATACCCGACATTTCGCTGAGCTTATATTACATCCCTTGATGTGATAGCGGGTGAGCTCATCGCCTTAACGGGCACAATTCGAGGTTGTGATACTGAGCATTTCGAAATAGAAAAACCAATATAACTTTTACCCGACCCGGAGATCGAACCGGAGACCTCAGCAGCACATCAGTTGTACTGCGCACGCATTACAACTGCGCCACCGAGAAAGTAAAAAAAGGTAGTTGTGTGATAAATATTACCTACAATATATTTACAATGAACCGAAAGCTTTTTCTAATTTTTTTATTAATATATTTGAGTATTTTAATAAGGTTCAATGCCTTAATACGGAAAATTTAAGACTTTTGTTATCGTGAGATCGAACCCGAGACCTCAGCACATCAGTTGTACCGCGCACGTACAACTGTGCCACCGAGAAAGTAAAAAAGGTAGTGGTGTGATAAATATTACAATATATTTACAATGATCCGAAAGCTTTTCTAGATCTCTGTTAATTTTTTTGATTATTTTAATAAGATCCAATGCCTTAACACGGAAAATGTAAGACTTTTGCTATCGTCATTACCTTTATAGCGCCTATTTATTTCTTAATAGCAAATTAAATTCCTCAGCAAATTCAACGAGAGAATATTTTGGTTCAAGCATACATAAATGTTGCCATGGTGCTACAGAAATCTATAGTCATATTCTTCTTCTTCTTCCACCTGTCCTTATCACACTCGCAGTGCGGTCGGAGCAACATGCTTTACACATATTACAAAAAGATTCGGCTTGTAGTTTTTACGACTGGCCGACTGCCTGACGTCAACCGCTCTGAGGAGAAATCTATCCTATACCTTTATAGGTATAGGCACAAATTAATTGTTAAATTCGTCTATGGCGTAGAGAACGAAAGCAGTCAAAAATAAAAATCTGCACAGTATTTAGTAAGCATTAAAACGAACTACAAATATAGCGTTAACACAATTTGTTGTCCGAGATGTTCCTTTAATACCATCATTAAACTATTTCTTTATACATTTTCAAAGAACTATACCTGGCAAAGGCAAACGACCTATACATTTGAATTTCTTCGAAAGTGATGCAAAAAATTGTTATTAACACATGCACAGGTACGTATTATATAACCTCACATTTTAAAACCCCCGACGTGTACTTATTAGACAAACATCTACTACTTTTAAATGTCTTAACAGATTTGATTCAAACATAGCTATGAATTATTTCGATTAAACTAGCTTTTAAACAGTGGCCAGAATCAGAAATTATGGTTGGGGGGCTTGACCCAAAATTATAATTATAAAAGATAATATACTATACCTACTTAAAATGGAATAAGTAAGCTTAAAGCGAAGAAATTTATATTGTAGGTAGTACTAAGAAAGTGCCTCGGTGGCGCAGTTGTAATGCCTACGCGTTACGATTGAGGTCAACGCTGAGGTCTCGGGTTCGATCCCCGGGTCGGGTAAAGTGATATTAGGTTTTTCTATTACGAAATGCTCAGTATCAGCCCGGAGTCTGGAATCTGTGCCCGGTATGGCGATAGGCTCGCCCCCTATCACATAAGGGACGGTAATACGCCCGGCGAAATGTACTTTTACACCTCTGCCTACCCCTTCGGGGATTACAGGCGTGAGTGCGTATGTATGTACTAAGAAAGTAGGATAAT
This sequence comes from Mimas tiliae, assembly GCA_905332985.1. Taxonomy (NCBI): domain Eukaryota; kingdom Metazoa; phylum Arthropoda; class Insecta; order Lepidoptera; family Sphingidae; genus Mimas; species Mimas tiliae. The sequence continues at coordinate 10,119,487 of HG995254.1, forward strand.
ATCAAGATAAATTTGAGATTTGTCAGTGGATCCAGATACTTTTGGGGGTGAGGGCTTAAAACCCTTAGCCCCCCTGGATCCACTAGTGCTTTCAAACATAAAAACGCTACATTACAAAACATTTAGGCGCTATGATGCAGATGCCACAAACAGACAATGGAGTCAAGCTTGTAACACGTCTCTTTTTGTCCGGGGTTATTTGATTCAAACATAACAAAGCACTATCTCAATAAAATTTGCTTTAAAAAATAAAAACGCTTCATTACAAAATATCTATGGCGCCATAAGCAGACAATGGAGTCAAGCTTCTTTTTGATAATACACCCTTCTTTTTGTTAATACATCTAGAAATTCACATATGCATCAAATAATACGAAGAGCTTCTATATCTTAATATTTAAAAGGAAGAAGCGCTGGTGTATTTTATATTTTGATAAAACTTCAAGCGGGAATTGCTTCTAAATTATTAATAGCTACTAGAATAGGGTGGTCCGGCCCATCTGCAATATATCTTAGTACGTGCCTGTTTAACAACACGATGTATTTTTGTTTTACACACCGTTAATGCCGTTAGACTGACCACAAAATGGCGCAGTCGTCGTTTGCGAAGAGTTAGTATGTTTTTTGTTTGTAACAAAAAATGTTTGTTATTATAAAATACATAGCAACATCCTTTTTGAGCCGTGACCAATGTCGGTTTTGTTCTGTTATTAGTAACGCGGCTCAGTTGCAAGGGAATGGGTAGGACAATTTTATATTTAGAAATGGACGAGCAAAAATGAGGGGCTATTACCAGCTTGATGTAAATTTTTCATCATCATTTCTAATATTGTGTGCGTATTTTTTATACGCGTTTGTACCCTGAGTATAATATAATCACTATATCTTGCTTATACACATAAAATGTTTAAAATGTGAGGGGGATTTGGGCCGCTGGATATCTCACTCACCGTCCGAAAAGCAGTAGCAAGCTGGTTCTTTACGCCGGTTTTCTGTGAGACACAGTGGTAACCACCCGGACGAGCCAGCCCATTTATGCTGTAGACAAAACTGCATGCAGCGTGGCTCTACCCCTCCAAAAAATCGTACGGCGAGTAAGTTTTTCTTTAAATACGCATAATATATATATCACTGTATGATTTGCATAGCAGAGACTAACAAATGTGCAAGTGGGTCACTTGTTGTTAATTGATTTCGACAGCCCATGAACAATTTCCTATGGTAGATGTCCAAACAAAACACTGTTCTTTAAAAAAAAGTTTGATTTTCTAATCCTCTCTAATCTAGACCCAACAAAGCAGCCAGCAGAAACGTCTAGGTAAATGCCATATAATATTTTACGTTAGTATTTATTAGAATGTAACTTCATTTTACAATTTAGCTGCGCCTTTCATGCTAGTCTATCCTCTTTGAAACTAATACCGCAATCTAACGCTAAAGGTTGCTCGATTCAGAAATTAACTGCACTTTACCGTGCCAGTTTAAAGGCGATCGTTTCTGTTGCAAAATGTACTTATTTAGTGTATTTAATATCAGACGGCAGTGCTTGTTTTATCTTCTTAACTTTAAATTATGTTAATGCAAACATGTGAATGTATTGAAGGCACATTTAGTGATGTATACAGTATGTTTTTATACTCTGTAGGAAAAGGGAAAAGACGATCTCTATATTATGTAGATAAAAAGCTATTCGTAACTACAGGTTTGTTCAACGTTTTTTCGCAGGTAAAATAATTTATCACGACCACTCTACCCCGGGAAGAGGCGGGATGGTTGAGCAACAACTGGGCCGACTATGTACACCCTAAACCATAATACCAACCAAATGCCCTCAGTTGTCCCCTTCGGCGCATTAGAGACGGCCTCGCGTCCCCGTCTGCCGGAACCTTCCCTGCGCAGTGACGCGTAGGGGTCCATTTCCATATGTGGCAGCGCTCAAAAGCCCACGCATAAGGATGCTCTCGGCATCTTTGGCAGTAACGAGACTAACCACCGGCGCTGCCGTCGATCTAGGTGTCGCACAATGCAATGTACAAAAGTACTGCAGTAACGTACGAAGGCGCTACAACAGTGCCCTGTAGCGTGCCCACGATCGCCGATGGCCCTAAGATGCCCGTTCCTAACAGCCTTTCTATCGACAGATTTGCTTACTGACAGCATAATTTTGACACATTTTGAATGGTAGATCTGTCAAAATCTTAGAATAACTACTTACAGAAGGTTGATGTCTATACAACGCATACTCACAATCGTAAGCTGAAAATTTCCTAAGTCTGCGTATGACGTTGCAAGTAAACGCAAAAGAAATGTCAGCTAAAATGTATATTAAAAATTTCGTAATTTGTAGATGAGCAAAATGTGTTTCATATATTGATCTATAAGTGAGGATCATAAACATAATATGGTGAGTAGTTATTAGTAGTGTGATCGTAGTTTCGAGACATAGTACATCACTACAATTGAACGGCTTAAATTTAAAGCACAATACCAAAAGAATTATGGGTGCGTTGCCGACCTTAAAGGAAAGGGATAATTAAGGGTTTTGGAAGGGGAGGCGGTTTGGGCCTCCGGATATCTCACTCACCGCACGAAACGCAGCAGCAAGCTACTACTTTACGACGGTTTGTTGCTTCCTAAAAGAAGCTTAAACTTGTTTTAAAAGAGTGTTTTAATATCATAATAATATAGCATAAATACATACTTACCTACATATTATATAAATTGTGCATAATATTGGCAGCCTAAACACGTACAGAAAGTTGGTAAATATAAGTATTTATTATATTTTAGAACAATTAATTTCACAATACAATAGTAATTAACCTACAAAAACGGAGCACATCGATCGTCTACGAACCACAAAGTCACAGAAATTCTCTAAATAGAATCCCGGACCTTGGTTCGTGAGTCACATTGACAATTGGGTTACTGAACTGAACAGTTTAAACAATGTAGTGATAGTTATATATAACAGTGTACTATTTAATATTTAGATGGTAAGACCCGCTTCCTTTAACTACAAAGTTTTATTAGTGATGAAATCAGTGAACTATATCCGACTAAAAACGTAAATGTGCACAAAATAGTTTACCTTTCATGGTAAGGTTTTTGAGAAATGGTAAACGGTATATTTTATTTTATTTATTTATAAACTCTTTATTGTACATATTAAAAACAGAAAATTAAAGAACCGGTAAAATTATAGCCAAGTAGGTACAAATGGCGGTCTTATCGCTAACTGCGATTTCTTCCAGACAACCTTTCGTAATATAAGGTGTACCTTTAAAACATGTTGCATTCGTTGGGAAAAGGGTACAGATATGATTCTGTGAATGAGTGTCAAAAAGAAAAAAAAATACAAGGTGGAAGGTCCCTCTTAAGCGAGAAACTGTCTGTATTGGTTCCACCGCTTTCTCTATTTCGGCTGCAGTGTGTAAGCACTCTTGTGTTTCGGTTTGAAGGATATTGAATCCAGTGAAATGGGCATTATAAAACTTAACAACTTACATGCACATAACTGGCTACAGTGTGGCTCTACACTTCACTTCAGTTTACATCAAATACTTTAATACTAATACATTAAAGTCTTTGGTTGGCATTGCTGTATTTTTAATCCTAGAACGGCAAAGAAACTACACTGGACTTGATGTTAAGTACAGTTCAGTCAAAATATAATGTCAACCGTTCCTCGACGGTCGTTGGTCCGACGGCCAATTTTTTATTGTCCAATATCTTTGAAAAATGAAGACTTCACTCGTGTTCTCATTGTTATAGAAAATGTAATAAGGATATATTACATCATACAAAAGACAGAAACATGACTGGCGCTTCGCATCGCCAGTTCATCACCTCTCCCGCGCTAATGGAGCACATTACGTACACTTACTTACACAAAGAGCACAAAGGCCCTTTCAAAAGTGCACAGTTTCCAGAAAAATTGAACCACTACACGACTTATCTAGGAATAAAATACAGGATTTGCTACACAGCAGAGTGTTTCATTTACGGACATATTTACTTCCCTTTAACTAATGGTTTTTTTTAAATTCTGGCACGGCAAAGTAACACTGTACCTGAATTGTTAAGTATTTTTATAGGGAATCGGTTACTTGGCTATTTACTTCGTTGTATGACAGTATTTGGAATAGTTTTGTTTATATAGCAGAGACTGTGCAAACGAGAAAGTAGGTCACCTGTTGTAAGTGATCTCCTCGGCAAAGTAGGTATCTAAGTACTTGTTTTTAATTCTCATTAAAATTATAACATCTAGCGGTTGAATTCCCGCCAAAACTTATAACACAAATCACACTTATTTCACTCAAAAACCTGGCGTTGAAAATAGTCACGTTAATTTCGTATAAAATCTTGAGGAAAATATTTGAATTGTTTGATTAAAGAACGGTATTTTTTAACTTTTAATAGGTAGGTAGGTACTTGCCATTTACAACAATTAACTAGGTAGGTACCTCCTTATTTCCATACAAATACTCCACAAACTGTACTAGGCATATATTTGTAGAGGAAATCTAATATACAATTTCGAGTAGGGCAAAATTACAATGTACTATTAATTAAATTAATACCCTCCGTACCAGCGCTAGATTTGCCAGTAGGCCCCCGAGCGCTCTTTATAATCTGGCGCCCCTAGGACGGGGCCTACACAGCCTATTGGTAGCAAGTTATAAAGAACGCTTGGATGCCTAATCAACTATGTTTATTTTAAGATTAATTCATACATACATACATACCTACGCACTCACGCCTGTAATCCCCGAAAGTTTAGGCAGAGGTAGAACCAGTAGGTAAACCCACATTTTGTCGAGCTTATTTCTGTCCTATGATGTGACTGGGAGCGAGCCTATCGACATACCAGGCACTGATACTAAGCATTTCGTGATAGAAAAATCCAATACCACTTTTACCCGACCCGGGACCTCAGCAGCAGTCAGTCAGTCAGTCAGTCAGTACAGCAGATGTACCGCGTACGTATTATAACTGCGCTACCGAGGTAGTCGATTAATTCAATAGTATTTAATTTCACTTTTCAGTACAGATACGTAAAATTGTTTGTAAGATACTTAATAAAGGCGTTGGGACGTCCGAATACTGAAATAAACCATACCATACCAACCATCTATCAATATTGTATGAAAATAAGTAGCTGTTAGAGAATCGGCCGTTGAGTAGCTTTTCAATAATCGGACGTAAGATAGGCAGGAAAACGGAAGTGCATCACAAAGTGAAGTTCCTCTACTTATGAAAAGTATACATCCGTCACAGGTCCGTACACCGCAGGCAACTAATTTAGTTATCATGCCACAAGTAATACAGGTGGTAGAGCCACGCTGTAGGCAATTTTGTCCGGGTGGTTACCACTGTCTCACAGAAAACCGGCGTAAAGTAGCTGCTTGCTGCTGCGTTTCGTACGGTGAGTGAGATATCCGGAGGCCCAAATCCCCCTTCCCTTCCCAATCCCTTATTATCCCTTTCCTTTAAGGTCGGCAACGCGCCCATAATTCTTTTGTATTGTTGGCGTACATGGGCGGTGGAGATCGCTTACCACCAGGTGACCCACTTGCCGGCCTATAGGTACTATAAAAAAAAAATACAGGTCTCCAATGTACAAATATCAATCAATAATTCATCCTTTTATAATCCGAGAGATAAACTTTCTTTTCAAACAGAATATAGGTACATGCCACACCATAGCTCTATTGTCTTACGCTACAAACTGACTGGCTCGACCGGGGTGGTTCCACTCTGTGTATACCTGAGTATATATATAAAGTGGCTATACTAGTAATGTACTACTAGTGATTATTCCACTGTGATTGTATTTTATTATACTAATACTATACAATATGTAACAAAAACCCTGTTGCGCGTTTTAACCGCGATATCAGAATCGATATCCAAATAACTCGCATTCGAAAATCTAGTATATAAAATTCTCGTGTCACAATGTTCGTTCGCATACTCCTCCGAAACGGCTCGACCGATTTTTATGAAATTTTATATGCATATTTAGTAGGTCTGAGATTCGGCTACTATCTATTTTACATCCCCCAATTTGTTTTTTTTTATGGTATAGGCCGGCAATCGAGCAAGTGGGTCACCTGATGGTAAGTGATCTCCACCACCTATGTACGCCCACAATACCAAAAGAATCATGGGTGCGTTGCCGAGCTTAAAGGAAAGGGATATTTGGGGATAATGGGGAGGGGGTTTGGGCCTCCGGATACCTCACTCACCGGACGAAACGCAGCAAGCTGCTACTTTACGCCGGTTTTCTGTGAGACAGTAGTCATGACCCGGACGAGCCGGCCCATACATGCTGTAGACAAGTGTCTACAGCGTGGCTCTACCACTCATAAATTGAATCATCTCCCTAAATATTAAGGGTGGTCCACCCATTATTTGTTAATTTTAATTTCAAGACAATTTTTTTTATGATACAGCATTAAAAAATACATACAACCCTAAATTTTAAACCCTCTACGATAAACCAACGACATTAGTATTTTTGTCGAGCGCGTTTCTTACCGGGACTCGCTTGATACTTTAATCCTGGAAATAGGCATTCACGCGGGCGGAGCCGCGGGCAACAGCTAGTAAGACTATAAAAATATAATATTTATTTTTATACATTTATTTTATTGTTTGTAAACCGTATTTCGATTGATTACCTCTGCAACAGCGATGTCTCGGAGCCAGAGCAAGATAGCAAGTTGCGGTGTCTATGTGCATCAAACGCGCAGCGCCGCGTGTGCACCCGACTACGTCAATACCTAACATCAGTCAGCTCATTAGTTTTCAGATGAAAATAACATTTTTTAAATATGTTCATTTTTCTGAGCTACATACATACGCACTCACGCCTGTAATCCCCGAAGGGGTAGGCAGAGGTGTAACCAGTACACCCACATTTCGCTGAGCGTATTTCCGTCCCTAATGTGATAGGGGGCGAGCCTATCGCCATACCGGGCAAATTCCAGACTCCGGGCTGATACTGGGCATTTTCGTAATAGAAAAACCCAATACCACTTTACCCGACCCGGGAATCGAACCCGTGACCTCAGTGCTGACCTCAATCGTAACGCGTACACATTACAACTGCGCCACCGAGGCAGTCAGCTACCTGTGTAAGGATAATATGTACTCGTAGCTTACGTTAATAATTTTTTTATTTAACTATTTTTATTAAGCTGTCTACATGTCTATCTTCACGACCTAGAAAGGGCCAACAGGGTTTTTGTTACATACTATCAAATACTTTAATGTATATATAATGTATGTAGTATACACTAAAGTCTTTGCATACTATAATATGATATATTACCCTTAGACTACTTTCGCTCGCGGCTCTGCCCGCGTGAACGGCAGTTTCCGCTATAAAAAGTAGCCTATGTCCTAATCCAGGTCAGGGGCATTTTATGGTTCCCCCGAGAGAGATGGACGGCAGTGCGAAAACATTATGCTGCCGTTTGTGTTGCCATCTTGAGGGGCTTCTAAATCCCTCGAGAGAGACGAGCCGCAAAGCGGCATACCGGTTCTGGTAGCAATCCAGAGTACACTCAGGATCTCCCAGTACCGTCTGCATTGCACCGAAGAAGGCCACCGCGGGGTTTTTAGTCGGTATAGCAGCGTAGGTATTATGGATAGGCACCCGATCCAGTGGTCGTTTGGACAACTGGGTCGGAAGGCTGGTGAGTCCGGCATAACTATCTCTCCACACCCGAGGTTGAGAAGATATCCATAAATGGGATTTTCCCCGCGGCAAACAAAAAGGCCTACCTGTGTAACAAAACCGTTCAGCAGTTTATGACGTGATTAACTAACAAACATCCAAATTCACAAATGCTGACAAACATCCAAACTTTCTCATTTATACCTAATCCTACCTACTACTATTATAAATGTAAAAGTTTAGATATATGTGAATTTGGATGTTGGTTAGTCAATTGTTGGCTTTAACCACCGAACGATTTTGGATGAAATTTGGCACATAAATTGACCTGAATTAGAACATAGGCTTTTATCCCGGAAAAGGCCGCTGAGACAGGCGGAGCCGCGAGCAAAAGCTAATAGGATATAGTAGAAAGTAGGATAATCACAGTAGGTACTCTCTATGGTTCACACAAAAAACGCGACATGAAGTATTTTTTTATGTAAAAGCATCTTCATGTAGGTCTGTGCCCAAAATATTTTCTAACATACATTTATACATTTATTACACATAAAAACTATTAAAATAATATAACAAAGACTTCAATGTAATAATTTACGAGCAAAAACATGTAATAACTTATCATCCCCATTATAATATTTCAAACTAAAACTTTGTAAAATGGAACGTATTACGTTAATTAGAAAAATTTATAAGAGATGGCGCAAGTAGCACAAACTGCTTTAGCAAGAAACCCACCAATCAAATTCAGAAAAGTGTCTTACTTTCATGACGTCATTATTTCCACGTTGGAAGTTGTGCGGGAACGTCATGTTCCTTTTTATTTTGTAAACTATCCCTTGATTATTGTAAATAAAAATGGTAGCAAATTAAATAATGACATTAGGCTATAGTGTAAATGAAACATACCATAAAGTGAAAAGAAATTGAAAGGCTGTTTATGATGACCTCTGTGCGGTTCTTATCAGATAAAAATGACTTTCCACAATGATGACATGAACAGGATACTAGAATATATCACGAGAAATGAGCAATTGGGTGAGGTGAATAAAAAAACAGACAAAATGGAATTTCAAGACGGTCTCATGGTTAGTATTGACAACGTAATCTCATTGATAAATTATCACATAGCGAAGGAGAGCAGATTACAATAGGCGAGTGTTCTGGTAGACGTGCGGTGAAGTAATAGTGATCGTGCCGATCGGACCTTGTTGAACAGCTTTCATGAACTCACGCCGCCACTTTTACCGTTATACGTTCATTTCATTTCGTGAACGGACGGGGTTCGCTCGCCGATTTACCTGCTCACCTTTCGTTCCCGTGTCATCATATTCTAATTAGTGCTAATTGGAACAAGGATAGCCCCAGCGAACACATAACTGTACAATTAGTACACAGTGTTATTCAGTCGCGTCATCAATCGCTGGCGGTGCGCCGGGTACATTCGCGTAAACAACATAGTGCCAGCTAGGCACCATGCGGTTGCTGCATATACCATATGCCGCGTAAAATTTTAAAAAATAATTCAAATGTGAACTTTGTCAATACTTATTGTTACTCAGTGATCTTGTTATAGTGTGTGGGGACTTTCTTCAGTGTATTTTTTCATAGTTTTCATACAACTTGTGATTCATAAATGTTGATGTAACAGACTTAGTGTGGTGTAAAGATGGATAAAAAGCTCGACCTCCTGTCACTCATTGAGGTATTAATTAATCTATGCTTTGAAGTAATAAAAGCTAATAAATTTTATATTCTTATGTTTTAAATTATAATTCAGCATTATACAAATTATGAATGAGATAGGCATAACAACTGCTCTAATAACTCTGTTAGTATTAAGTTTTAGTTTTGTTCTTAGAAAAGTTACAATTTCATACCTACTGGAAAAAATAAACCTTAATTTCAAGTATTAATCAAATTATATAATTTGATAATTCTTGAATTAAAACATGCTCAAAAACAGCAATCTTCGTGTAATTTAAGCTAGCTCCTAACTGGGCTAACATTTATCAGTATTATTATGTGTTTAAGATAAGACATAAGATGCCTACAAAAATATCACTAATATGTACCGAAGCATGAGCACTTAAGTACCACATTATACCAAAAGTATGTTACTTTTGATATTGAAATTAATTTAATTTTTTCACACAATGAAACATTTCACTATCTGAAATTGGGCACCTTTCACTTTGCCTGCATTTGGCTGTTGAAAATGAAAGTAACATTATCATGTTAATGCAAGACTGCTCTCTGATTCTGTGACTCATGTTTCCTTTCTTTTATCCTTTTTCTTCTTCATCTTACTTATTAGTCATTGAGGAAAACATATACATCTCAATTGTCACTAGAAAGAATTCTTCTCATAGTGATGAAATTTCAGCAATAATAACTATTGTCCCTGACAAAACTAAATTAGTTCAAAATAAACCTTTTTACACTACCAGCAACAAATTAAGTATATTAAAGTATAATTTTAGTCAAACTAAAATTAGCCAAGTCCATTGGTTACATACCCATTTGACAGTGGTAAACTAATTTTGTTTAAGCTTATAGCTTAGTTTAGTTAGTGATAACGGAATAGTCACAACTAAGAGAACATTCTATATCCTGAAATAATACCAATTTTCTACAACTTTCAATTATCTCTTCTTCCACCTGCCCTTATCCCACTCAAGCCCCAACAACTTTCAATTATACTGAATTAATAAGAATCTTAATATTTTTCTAATATCAGCCTTATTACATACAATATGTTTGCTACTGCAACAATTGATAAACATTATCTAATCAACATGTAATAGTGAGTAGAGAAGTTAATTCTTATTGTATAACAAAACTAAATAATATTCAACTCTATTTTTATCTCATTAAAGTACAAAGTTTTCATCTGTTATAACTAAATAAATAACAAAGCATCTTTGTAATAATAATTCTTGGAAATATGGACAGGTCTCAATTTGAAGGAGTATTATTTGCAAATGCATAGCTTATAATTTGGGTTAGATTGGAATTGTCCACTAGATCATAATATACTATTTATGATCATAATTTAATGTAGGGAATTTCTAGTCTACATCAAATATGAATATTAATAAGATATTTTGGTGTATGACTGCCTCGGTGGCGCAGTTGTAATGCGTACGCGTTACGATTTAGGCCAACGCTGAGGTCTCGGGTTCGATCCCCGGGTCAGGTAAAGTGGTATTGGGTTTTTCTATTACGAAATACTCAGTATCAGCCCAGAGTCTGGAATTTGTGCCCGGTGTGGCGATAGGCTCGCCCCCTATCACATAAGGGACGGAGATACGCTCGGCGAAATGTGGGTTTACTGGTTACACCTCTGACTACCCCTTCGGGGATTACAGGCGTGAGTGCATATGTATGTATGTATGTATGTTGGTGTATGAAGAGTATGGACACTGACTCCACGAATTATGTTTCCATATTAGAATGTCTTTGTCCACATATTGAAGGTAGTTAGTGATATTGATATTGTTTTACAACAAAACAGTGTCATTTATCATGTGAATGAGTTAGATATAGGAATCTTTTCCCAACTCCCAACCTTTGCCCATATAAGCAGATAGATATTTAGGTTGACTTGCATGACGATCCTAAATCGAAATTTATCACTAAACTTATTTACTTATGTCGAATGTTCATACGATTTGATGTTTCTTAAACTGGTTTAGTGGGTTAAACTCGATTAAGGATCGTCATGCAACACTCAAAATCCCTCTCATATTAAAATAATCTAGAAGAAATCAAATGTATAAAAATATTTTATTTTCTGAATACTTTACTAAATATATTTTCATTAATTAATGATATATGTGAAAAATATTTTGTTTCGTTAACAACATTCCCATAATTAGAACCTAATTTTGTAATTAGGTTCAAGCATTGTTGCTTCTATTATGTAATGACTATTAAGAATATTAGACTAAATATTATTGCAGCTAAATAGAAGAAGTAATTAAGTGGGAATAATCAAAATATGAAATTTTCATTCACTTTTAAATCTAGATAATTTAACTTTAATTAATAATTATTGAATGAGGCATGACCAAATTCGACAAATATTTTTATTTATAATGCGACAGCCATTTTGGCGCAGTGGGCGAGTAGGTGGCTGTGAAGCGTGAGGCCGCGGGTTCGAATTCCGTACTGAAACAAAATGTGTGATCTACAAATATTTCTTTCTGGTCCGGGTGTTTTCTCACAGAGGGGTTGACGTCAGACAGAACGTCAAACGTCAGGCCGGTTGTAAAACTGCGAGTAGGATAAGGGCTGGTGGAAGTTTATTATTTATAATATTTATGTAAATATTTTTATTGTCAGTTAATTTTAGGAATATTAATTCCATAACATCACATAAAATATAAATAATTTATGAACAAATATTTATACTTATATCTCAAGGAATATTGGTTCAATTGGGGGATTTCCTTGTTGGATGCAAAGACGTAAAGGGCAAAACCAGATATAAATATAGTTGTGATGATGATTCATACTCAACCTCTTGTAATATCATTGTGTAAATATAATTAAAATGGTTTATATAAAGCTCATTTTATTATCATTTGAATTTTATGCTAAGAAGTTGTGTGGAAGAAATCGCAGTTAGCGATAAGATCGCCATTTGTACTTATGATTATTTAGGTTGTTTTTATTTTTTTAAGATGTACAATAAAGAGTTAAGAAATAAATAAATATAGGCTCGCCCCTTATCACATCATGGGACGGAGATGCGCTCGGCGAAATGTCGGTGTACTGGTTACACCTTTGCCTACCCCTTCGGGGATTACGGGCGTGAGTGCGTATGTATTGAAGCCAGTAAAATTATGCTAGGCATTATGAGACATAAATTCCAGGATAGCTGAGGTATTCAGTGCAGCGCCTTTGCAGTACTTTGTAATTCTAAATTGTGGATGTTATGACTACTGTTTATGGGAAGGCATGGCATTTACATGGCTTAGGCATTAGACAAGCGAGCTGCTTGTGCTATTCAGGTGAATAAAAAAGGCCTAAAGCAGCGTTTACAAAATTAAATATTCTTAGCTTGTCGATTAGAGTGGCTTGTTTTAATTAATTTGTAATCATAAAAACGACTGTAACTAGTACTTATTCACGTAATTTACAGATTATTGTAGATAATTACATTTATTTCAACACTAAAATATGTAACATTTGTAAATTTTGTGAATTAATACTTACGAATACGAAATGCACATATGAATTTTCATAATGGCTTTGGCGCAATTGCAGAAAAAAGGAAGGAAAATCATATTGCGTCAAGTATTTCCTAGTCTAGATAAAACTTTATCTATAAAAATCATTAATACTATACTGTTATAAGGACGAAACTAAGCTGATTATCTTATGACTGATTTCTGAGTTTTACACAAACGTAAATATATTATAATAACAATATATTCATCCACACACATTCATATTATTACAGAAGGCAGTATAAGTATATTAAACACGTTTTTTTTTTTAATACAGTAAGACCACCAAGATGAACCACCTAAGTTGTTTGGCCAAAAGCCTGCAACTTTGGTGTAATATCCCAGAAATGAGGTAAAATCTTAGGTAATAATAATAATACTAGTCCTGTATTATACACGTCCTACTGCTGGGCATGGGCCTCCTCTACTGAATGAGATGAGTTAGGCCTTAATCCACCATGCTGGTTTCCTTCACGGTTAAAGCAAGCGATAATTAATACACATGTAACTTAGTAAAACCATAGGTGCATGCTCTTGGGGCTGGTTTCGAATCAGCGACTTTCGTCTTGACCGTCCGTACCACTCGCGGCTGAGCTATAAACTTAAATATGTTTCAACAATAATAATATTAGACAGACAGACAAGTCTGTTGTTATTTCGCTCAAATCTAATTATAGTAACACTTGTAACAATGTTTCTGTCTTATAAACCAAATGTGAAATGATATCATCCCATCCTCTACCTATGTCTATAGCATCCACTTTATATGCAACTAATACTCCGTATTCTATACGCACATTGATTAAATTGACTAAATCTTCTCCCACCTTACCCTATTCCCACTCACAGTGGGATCAGCGCAACATGTTTTTAACGTATGTTCCAGAAAGGTTTGGCTTGTAGTTTTTACGACCGGCCGCCGGTGTGACGTCAACCCATCTAGGGAGACCATATAAATCACTATGTTCGGCATAAAAATAAATAAATCATTTTTTTTCTACCTGAAAAACTCACAAGAACTCTACGACTTTAAACCGAGTCCAGAGATTGACGGTTTCTAGTTTTAGATTAAAACTAGATCAATCAGGTGACCGCGACGATTTCGACAGATTATTGGAAATATCCCTAAAAATAGAATAAATAAAATTGCGGCAACCGGTAAAACCAGCTGTATTAAACCTGCTTTACACTTGAGTCCGAGGACAACCTCTACTGTGCCTATGATACCTATCAGATATTAAATGACAGTGTCGCCATGTTCGAAAGTAGTTTTCATTCTTTCTACTGTGGCAGTAATGCAGCAATTTGTCTACAACTCGAATAGTATCGAATCAAATAAATAAATAAATACACCCAATACACACATAGTCTTGACCCCACACTAGGTTAACCTGTATTGTGGGTATCAGGAACTACGAAGGACTTGCGGTCCCACAACACCCAGATCCGAAACAAATATTTGTGGATCATACAGACATTTGTCTCGGTGCGGGAATCGAACCCACGGCCTCTCGCTTTGCAGCCGGCTAATCGCCCGCTGCGACACGGAGGATGTAAATCAATTGATTTTTTTGTGGTGTTTTTACTTAGAAGACTCATTACGACGCCCAACAAATACCACAAGTAAAAAAATTCAACACTGACACAAATCACGGTGTGTATGCTCTGTTTTTAGGAATTCCCTTTTTCCCTAGTACTTCTTTATCAGACTTAAAAAAGTGTTTCCACGGTAGGCAACGGTTAGGCTGTGGCCCTGGCATTACTAATGTATATGGGTGGCGGTAACCACTTACCACCAGGTGGGTCGTCAGCTGTTTTGCCTTCGAAAGCTTACAAAAAAAGATCTTGACCAAATGGGACCACCTTCAGAGTAAACTCTCTTATATAAAATTTACATCAAAATCGGTCCACATTTGGCAATCATGTCGCGGAACTTACAATAAAAAAACGATTGACGAAGTAAAAATCTTTTATCCGAGAAAGCCGACTGTAGCTTATGTGTGTAAAACCTTCCGACCCGATTATCGTCTCCGGTAATGGTAAATATTCAACCGGCAGTTTCGTCTTACCCTCCTGTAGGCACCGAGGGTGGGCCTGATGAGAGCATCCTAATGCCAAAACCCGACCTTTGAATAGATTTTTAATATAAAAACCAATTTGCTTAAGACTATTCGACAGTCATTTGGCTGATGATAATTCGTGCTCCGTGGTGAATGTAAAATAAAAAAAAAAACTTTTATTTACTGTCTTAAAAGGCCCCAACCTTGTTCCCTATTGGCCTACGCACGGCAACTGGTCTTACCCATGTTCATCTTTGCAGTCGGACTCATGGACGGCGTCGGACGACTTCTTGGAGAACATTTTCTCCCTGGAGCAAGGTTCGTTAGACTTCCTCGGCGAGTCTATGCCAGACTTCAATCTATGTCCAGACAACGTTTCACCACCGTCAGAAGCGATAAGCAGTTCGTGTTCTGACAGCGGAGTGTCCAGCGATCACGCCGAGTTGTAAGTACCTATTAGTATTAAGATTTTATTCAATAAGAAGTACCAAGTCAGTTCACAATATTAACATCTACTTTCTTACTCAGTAGGTACCCCATAACAGTGATATTGGGTTTTTCTATTACGAAATGCTCAGTATCAGCCCGGAGTCTGGAATTGTGCCCGGTATGGCGATAGGCTCGCCCCCTATCACATCATGGAACGGGGATACGCTCAGTGGCGGACTAAGAGCTAACCCTTCTTAATGATTAGAGCAAGCCCGTGCTCGTCTGTGGAACGTGTATAATGCAGAACTGGTATAAACTGGTTTAAAAAAATATCGATATCGCAAATTTTATTTTGTTGAAGTGACCCCGTTAGGTTACGCCGGCCGGTCCGGTCAAAATAGTAACATGCGTTTTACCCATGGGACAATCCGACGTTACGTAACGCTGACCGAGTTGCTCTACAAACATTTATTGAGCAACTTTATAGATCGTGACATACGCAATTATTTAGGGGCGCCCACCTATTCAATGCTGGGGAAAGTTGTACCGACTCTTGTTATACGACATTTGTATGAATGTGTCTCAGCGTTGAGCCTCGGGCATTTCCAAGCATAGAAGGGGTTTAAGCACAGAACACCTTATTCTTGTGTTCCGTGAGTTTAGGAGTATGTGTGGTAACGTTGTAATTTTAATTAACAACTGAGGATTTTTTTTATCAACAGAATGACGAGACGAGTAGGTCGCTCGCCTGTTGATAAGCCTATTTATAAACCGTGCAACCCCAGTACATGTTAAGTCTTATAATGCCAATAAGTTAGACACAAGTTACTTTCAGCGTCTACTCTGCTCTGTGTACTCTTATAACTGGCCATGTTCATAGCTTTTAATGATTACTTAATTAGAACACACACACATACGCACTTACGCATATAATCCCCGAAGGGGTAGGCAGAAGTGTAACCAGTACACCCACATTTCGCCGCGCATATTTCCGTCCAGTAATATGATAGGTGGCGAGCCTGTCGCCAAACCGGGCACAATTCCAGACTCCGGGCTGATACTGAGCATTTCGTAATAGAAAAACTCAATATCACTGTACCCGACCTCAGGTTCGAACCCGAGACCTCTGCACAGCAGTCGTACCGCGTATGCCTTACAACTAACGCCAACGAGGCATTACCAACTTAGTTTAAAAAAAATGCAGACCTTTTACGTATATCTAAACTACGGGTCGAATACAGAGCCTCCTTTTTTAAGTCCGTTAAAAATCCAATTTACGTATAATGAGGTTCAATTTTGGTAAGTGGCTATTTCGCCCACACACCCGCCACTGAAACTCCTGTAAGCCAGGATCGAGCAATGAAGCTCGAGTCTCTGGGAATGCGAAGCAGTCTTAATAAAAAGGGTTGCAATTTTAGTAAGTCAATAATATACATATTATAAATGTTCAGTACCTAATGGCATTACAATAAAGTCTATTCCACCTTGAGTAGGTGTACGCAACAATAACAACTTATAATACATACAATTGCTATAAAAGATGACAATGATAATGACGTATAAAGCTCTATATATAGTCATAGAATACAAACATATTACTTATATTTATACATATTATACTTTTCGTTGAGTGGTAGAGCCACGCTGTAGTCAGTGTTGTCTACAGCTCGAATGTGCCGACACGACCGGGTCATTACCACTGTCACACAGAAAACCGCAGTAAAGTAGCGGCTTAGTGCTGCATCGTTCAAACGATGAGTGAGATATCTGGAAGCCCAAACTCCGCTCCCCTTCCCAAGCCCTTAATTATCCCTTACCTTTACGGTCGGTAACGCACCCATAATCTTATGGTATTGTGGGCGTAGTGAATGGGCGGTGGAGATTACTTACCATTAGGTGACCCGTTTCCTCGTATGCTGCACAATGCTATAAAAAATGCAGGGAAACATAACATGAGTGTCCCATGATATATTTATATAAGTACACTAGCTGTCCCGCGCGGTTTCTCCCGCAACTACAGCAGTTCCACCTACCGGGTCCAATTGTGAATCTAAACCATCCAGGGCGCCACCCACGCATACAAAAAATCATTCAAATCGGTCCAGCCGTTTAGGAGGAGTTCAGTCACATACACACGTACAGTAGAATTATATATATAAAGATATATATATATATATAAATATAAAGCCCGCCATAGTGGCTCGATCCGGGCTCAGCCTGTGTATATCGAGTAACTTCAGTCCGGCAAAATTCTGGCGACAGTTGTGGGACGTAATGTCTCTCGACAGTCGACATTATATTTGGACAACACTGTACTTACCACCAAGTGCAGTGTAGTCGTTTGCTGTGACAGTATAAAAAAACAACTTGGTTAACCAAAAGCTTTTGACCGTATTCATGAAACACATTCCAATAGCAAATAGTTAGTCACGTATCACCGAACTAACGGTTACTACGAGACAGTCCGCGTCGCGTCGTCGGTCGGTTCATCCATTCACATAGTTTGCTTAGTTAGCCAGTGAATCATTACATCGTGTGACCAACTTATACCGCGGTGTTAGTGACACCCATACATTTAATATTCCCTACGGAAACACGCCGGCAACTGGCGCGTGATAAGAATAATCATGTTTAAAAACTTCAGCCAAAGGTCACACTTGATAACTGCATTTTACTCGAGTGATTTTCTTACGTAAATGCTATCTGTTGCCTTACTCTGCAACATTGTGTTTATGTAGATACTATTTTTGGTAATTATTCAAGTTATGTCATATTATTACAAGGTGGTAAGGTCCCTCGTTTGCAAGTGACCGTCTGGGTAGGTGCCATCGCTTTGTCTATTTATGCTGCCAAGCAGCAATGTGTAAACACTGTTGTGTTCCGGTTTGAACGACATTGAAGCTAGTGAAATTACTGGGCACTATGAGACAACACCTTACACTGTCAGGGTGACGAGCGCAGATCAGTTCCATGCAGTACCTACATCATAATTCGACGATCTGGTTGGTGATGTTGTTGGCTATGTTTATGGGCAGGCGTGATTACCATCAGGCAGGCGACTCGATGAAGTCCACAATAGTAATATATTATTATTCTGTTTTATCCAACATTTAAATAGCAAGGTCGGTAAGTTGTTTTTTCTTTACGTCAAACGGAACTAACTTATTCCTCATAAATGACCATAATTCCAATACAATACCGATCTTACCGTAAACAACCTCGCATACCACTAGCATTTAAGACGGATGAATAATCAATTCGTGGAACCATCGAGCATGGAAATAAAAATATGCCGCATTAGAAAATAAGAAAGAAATAAGAAATCTTTATTTGGAATGGTAGTCCGTAGTACAGTAAAATTTATTGTTGTTAAGGCGAGGTCCGACTACGATTGGAAACAATCGAATACGGCTGATAATTGCATAGCGTCTCAGACTTGACTGTGAAAATTTTAAAGGCTTTTCTTAGACTTATCAATTAAAACAAATTGTTCTCGTTCAAAATACAGAGTTTCCACGTAGAAGTTTATTTTGTAAGGGTTTTACCTGGCGGGATATACTCCTTTTAAGAAATGGAGCCGCCATTTCGTCCCTTCTTGAGCATCCTCTATAGTGAAATCATTGGCTCTTATGTCTCCCTTTAATACGTCATCGCTTTTTGGGTCGTTCGCATGGTCGTGATGTACGATCTGACTCAGAAATTTGCGACCGACATACTTCTGTGGTTTCCTCAAAACGTGACTAAACCACCTTAAATAAATAAAAATAGCCTTTATTTTACTCTGACCTTTCATACAAAACTTACATACAGAATTTTTTAAACTAGTGAACTTATCTTATTTATTAATCTACTTTTTTTATTGTTTCTTATCAGCTACCACCAGGTCAGGCTGTTTTGTGACATATGCCTCCTCTAATTCCCTACACTTATTACGGTCCAGTACGGTTCTTCTAAACCACCTTAGGCGACATACATTTTATGGAATAATAAACCACATTCGAAGCTCTAATTCTGTTAATATTTTCGACTCATCTATAAACCTAGTGTATTTTTGCGTTGTTAGTTTTTTCCATACGCCACACACGGAGTTCAAAAATAGTAGTTTTCCTGGATTTGAGGTCGGGCTTCGCCTTAAGTACGAACGCCTACGTTTTCGACGTATTCTAACATAGTACCTATCGTGATTCGCCACGTTTCTAACGCATGGTTGATATTAATATGTAAATATTTTCCTCGAGTCAATGCACGTGGTCGGCGTGCCCTTTATTTAAACTATTCACATCAATCTTCTCTAGTTTTCACTATATGAATATATTGACTGCCTCGGTGGCGCAGTTGTAATGCGTGCGCGGTGCAACTGCTGTGCTGAGGTCTCGTGTTCGATTCCCATGTCGAGTAAAAGTGATATTGGGGTTTTCTATTTCGAAATGCTCAGTATCAGACTGGAGTCTGAAATTGTATGGTATGTGTACTGGTTACACCTCTGGCTACCACTTCGGGGATAACAAACGTGAGTGTGTATGTATGTATAAATATACTGAAGATTGCGATTCAACGCCTCATGGGCAACTGGCCGAGAAACCGTGAGGTTCTGGGTTTCAATCTCAAGTCGGGCGGACAAATGTGTTGTAAGTATGTATTCAATTCGCAAAATCACACATGGGTTGTCCGGGATCGGAATTTGTGCCCGATGTGGCGAAAGCTATCACAACGTGAGACAGAAATGAATTCGCAGTTATTATGGTCTTGATGTAGAATTTATTCTGTGAATTCCGCTACTAGGTGGTAGATCCCTTGTATGCGGAGGCCGTCTAGTTTGATAACAATGCTTTGTCTATTACTACCACCAAGCAGCAGTGTATAAGCTCTGCTGCTTGGCGAAAATTCTGTGCACTATGAGACTTAACATTTTATATATGCGCAGTTAAGTATCGTGCTGGGTTTGTATTTCGAAGTTCTGTGTGGTGTTGCTTCTGTTTATTGCGCTTACTATCAAGCGAGCGATCTGCTCGTTTCGTCATTCAAGCTAATAAAACAATGAGTTCAGTATTCATGCAGAGTGCCGGATTGTTTGATAAGCAGACATAGTAACTGATTAGGGATGTCAAATAAGTACAAGGTCTTAAAATCTAATAATAATGAAGATACATACGCACTCACGCCAGTACTCCCAAAGGCAGAGGTGTAACTAGTACACCTACATTACGCCGAGCTTATGTGTGTGCATGATGTGTTAGGGGCGAGCCTATCGCTATACCGCACAAAATTCCAGACTCCGGGCTCATACTAAGCATTTCATGATAGCATAAGCATGACCCAATATTGCTTTACCCGACCCGCGGATCGAACCTGAGACCTCAGCACAGCAGGCGTACCGTATTAAAACTACGCCACCGAGGCAGTCTTAATAATAATCATTAATAATTAAGATCTTGTCA
This sequence comes from Mimas tiliae, assembly GCA_905332985.1. NCBI lineage: Eukaryota > Metazoa > Arthropoda > Insecta > Lepidoptera > Sphingidae > Mimas > Mimas tiliae. The sequence goes on from HG995254.1 coordinate 10,140,338, forward strand.
GCTATAATCTGTCTCCACTTGGATGTTTTCATCTTTCTTATCGATTATTATTATTAAAATAATTTGTGTATTGTACCTATTCAAGTATAGTATAAGTGGTATTCATACCGTTCTATTCAAATAAATAAATAAATGACATCTAAATAAAGTACAAATTATTTTATATAGTAATAATATATAGTTCTAGAGGGAGAGCCACGCTGTAGACAGTTTTGTCTACAGCATGAATGGGCCGGCTCGTCCGGATCGATACCACTGTCTCACAGGAAACCGACGTAAAGTAGCAGCTTTCTGCTGCGTTTCGTACGGTGAGTGAGATATCCGGAGGCCCAAATCCCCTCCCCTTCCCAATCCCTTAATTATCCCTTTCCTTTAAGGTCAGCAACGCACCCATGATCCTTTTAGTATTGTGGGCGTACATGGGCGGTGGAGATCACTTACCATCAGGTGGCACCCACTGGCTCGTTCGCCAAGTAACGTTATTAAAAGAAACAATCCCTATTTCACTGTCTCGCGCTACATTCATGACTATATAAATGTTAAAAACACCTGCAAAACATCTACAATAATTATTATTATTGAAGCCCATATTGTATTGTTGATAAAAATAATTACTGCTTACCTATCTGCAGATATCCAATTGTTATCATGTTTCCGCAATACCTCTGCAGATTATTGCCATATCTCTGCGTGTTACATTACTAATAAAGATAATAAATGTAGAACGTTCGGATGATTGTAAAGGAGGCTAAAAAGTACCCGGCGATTGATAAATGTAGATTATTAAAAATATCGAGAATTTAAGCATATTTTTTTAGGTGGTGATCGAAGAATTCCAGACGATCATAATTCTGATCAGCTTTAGTTATATTACGGATAGCTACTATCTATGCATCTGTAACTTACCTTAGAAAGTCATCCCTAAATCCTCCGGTTTAGAAATTATAAATCTACTTATTTTGTACTTCCGCGTTAATATCGTCTGATAAAAGCGTTCGAGTCTTAAGTTTCTTTAGTATTTTTTATACTATTTAATCTTTCTGTAACATGTGTTGAAAACCATGTTGCGCCGACCCCACTGCGAGTGGGATAAAGGTATGTTGAAGAAGAAGATTGGTAATAATTATTTTGCCTTCTTAATTCGATGTATTTTGCCCCGCCAAGATAATAAGCAGTCCGCAGTTTTGGCGAAGAAATCGAACATACATTAAAAAAACATACGCGCCGATTTGAGAACCTTATCCTTTTTGAAATCGGTTAAAATCTCTGGAAACTACAACTTAGTTACGTTTGTGAGGCAGTCAGGTTCTTTAACAATCTTGAGTTTAACCGAATGGTGAGGAATTTGATTGAACTGGCAATAGTCGAAGTCCGTTCAGATGCACAAACTGGTTCAATAAATCTAGACAGTTCTACGACTGGAAGTAAAGGTCGACACAGACAAAGGCCGGCATTGTTATAAGACACGTTTCTCGAACGCCTTTCACCAAGTTCAAAATAAAATGGCCAATTTAATACCATTATGTAACGTTAAACCAGCGCAGCAGCTCGCTAGTTTAACAGATTCTATAAATTCACATAATTATTATAAAACTCCAAAACTTGTTATGGTAAAACAAAAATGCCTAGATTTTTATGTTAATCAAAGGTGTTGGTGTTCTGTGTTAAATGTTATGTTTTCGAAGTCGAAACGGCGTTTGTATAGGCTATTTTTTATGAAAATTTCAATTATTGCCATGTTTCGAACGATAAGCGACAGAAATGTGATTTTATCACGCGATTATATTCATTGTAATATTATAGTTCAGTGTGAAATTATTCTATATTATTCACATGTTATTCCGAAATTGTTTATGTACAAACTTAATTTACCTTTTGTGATTTTATGATCTTTGCCCAGCAGTGGGACACAAATGGCTGAATTAACATTAAATAATTAAAATATATTGTTCAGGCGAATGGCAAATGATGCTAAGTACTTGGCTTGGCAACTTTTCATCTTTCTTGAATAATTTATCATATTAGAAAGCTGTGCCCGGCAAGCGTTGCAAGGCCTTCTTTTCTTTCTATGTATTGCAGTTTAAGTGAATGAATTAACAAGTTACGTACATACACACACTCACGCCATGGGGGTAGTCAGAGACTATTGGGTGCCACAAGCTAGCGATCCAGACACACCACTTTCTTCTCCTCCACATTTATACATTTCCGCCGATTGAGGGTACTCATGACGTGTTCGTTTTCGAAGTTAGAGGTTATTAAAGATAAAAGCTAAAAGAATAAAACATTAAATTAGTTTCACGGATGTTTGCTTTTGTTCCAAAGGCATAATTAAATATTTTGTTTTTTTATTCTATTTATGTTTGTGTTTTGGAAATAAAAATAGCCGATGATTGATATCGCCAATTCAAAATTGGTGAATTTTATTTTTGTCTTTTTTGAGTGGTTTTATTTTTTGTTAACTATAGATTTAATATATAGATGGCTTGTAACCACTCAACCTTAGATCATCATTTCATTATTTACAAATTATTTTACCTTTACTTTTAATACGGAAGAGGCTTTCATAATTGCGTGTACGTGATGTTTCGAAGCTATCGAAATCACCTATTCTCATTATCGTCACGTTTTATCGAAATATAACAATGCTCTTTTGTAATTGTCATCGAGATAAAATATAACAGCTAGATTTCGATATCAAGTGCGTTGAAAATCGTGAGAGATGATCCAAGACGAAACATCGGCGTCGTGGCCGGTCGATGCCACAGACAATATTGCAGCAACTTGATGTCATACGCCGAATATATTCACATATACGGAAACGACTGACTTCCGATCGGGCATAATATAAAATAATCATACGGCCGAGAAAATGGCGAAACTTGGTTCCTGTTGCGGAATGTGGTGGTCAAACGACGGGTCGCCCCACATAATACCAAATCTACCGTCAAATCATGATGGGAAGGCGGTCTCTGACATTAAGCCAGGATAACGCCAGACAGAAAGAAAGTGCATAAAAGTGTTTTCATCAATGGATGGAATTATTTCTTCAAGCGGGACTAAATACCGTCAAATCTATGGTCCTAGAAGGCGGACCCTGGCATCAAGCCGGGATAATGCCATGCAGAAAGAAAGAAAGAAGACTATAAACACATGGATCATATAAAGCATAGTAATGTAATTGAGGTTCTCAATTCTACGGGTATATTGTGTACTTTAACGATATAGTTGGCAACCATATCAGCAGTACCTAATCTACTTATAATAAAAATATAATAATATTAGCCCTGTATTATACACGTCCCACTGCTGGGCAGGGGCCTCCTCTACTGAATGAGAGGGGTTAGGCCATAGTCTATTACCACGCTGGACTAATGCGGATTGGCAGAAATCTCAGATATGTAGGTTTCCTCACGATGTTTCCTTCACCGTTAAAGCAAGTGATAATTAACAATTAATATACACGTAACTTAGAAAAGTCAGAGGTGCATGCTCTTGGAGCTGGTTTCCAACCTGCGACTTTCGTCTCGATAGTCCATACCACTCCCCACTGAGCTATCACTGTACTAATCTACTTAATTTATTTAAAATGACTACTAGTTTTATCATGAATTTTAACAAAGTAGTTGTTTCACTAACTGTATACAGGTGCCTACTTTATTAAACAAGACTTTCATAATCAATGTACGTAGGTACTGTTTAAACATGAATATTCATATGTGATTCAGTCGGGAGCTGAGCATTACCGCATTAGTCATACAAATTGATGTCACTTACTTACACAAAGTTGCAAACGTTATATGTTACACGTCAGCAAATTGCACAATCATATTGTTTGTTTACATTATCCAAATAAAAGACAGTTTGGGGCCGTGATTCCGCCTGCGTGATTTAATTTCATGATAACGCAGTATCTATGGCAGCATTAAATTCAAATGTTGAATATCTGCACCTAAAGATTTTTTTAATAAAAAGAACTGTATATTATTTCATAGATATATTCACGTAGTTTGTATGTGAGATTTATTAAAATATCCATCAGGTGACGCACATAAACGTTTTTTTTATATTTTTTTTATTTACTAATGTCGAGACGAGCAAGTCGCTCGCCTGATGTTAAACGTCACGCCGACCATAAATAGAAGCAACGTCACACAGAACTCTGGATCACAGAACACTGCATGGCACTGAACTGCGCTCGTCATCCCGAGACATAATATGTTAAGTCTCATAATGCCCAGTAATTTCACTGGCTTCAATGTCCTTCAAACCGAAACGCAACAGTGCTTACACACTGCTGCTTGGCGGCAGAAATAGACAAAGCGGTGGTACCAATCCAGATGGCCTCTCGATTATGTGAGACTTACCAGCTTGAAAAGATCCAGTACATAAATAAGAATGTAAGGTGTATTTAATGATCCTAAAATATGACCACACCTTTCTGTAACACGTTGTATGTATAGATTTATATGTTTACTGTACTTTGTAATTTGTCAGTCCTAATGACATAACCAAATATTATTATTTATTTATGTTATTATACGTTTAATGAGTTTTGATAATAATTATAACCGAAACTATATGCATAGTTTATATTTTCATAAAAATCATATATAACTTCTTTGTTCCTCCGTAATTTCCTTATCTTACCTATATCTTATTCTTAGCATGGAATTATTAACCGTCGTAAGAGTTATTTACGTTATAAATCACATATCCATACTATTATAATAAAGGCGAAAGTAACTACCTATCTGTCTGTTACGTTTTGCACAGCTAAACGGACTTTAATTAAATTTGGTAAGGAGATAGTTTATATCATGGAGAAGGGCATAGGGCACTTTTGGTCTCGGAAAAGACATTCGCGCGGGTGAAGCTATTGTTCTATAAACATTTCAAAATTTCTTTAAAACGGTTCAAAAGATTCTTGCAAAGGGAAGGACAGACGTTACACATAGATATAGTGTAGGCGCCTCGATTAGACTGCCTCGGTGGCGCAGTTATAATGCGTACGCGTTATGATTGAGGTCTACGCTGAGGTCTTTGGTTCGATCCCCGGGTCGGGTAAAGTGGTATTGGGTTTTTCTATTACGAAATGCTCAGTATCAGCCCGGAGTCTGGAATTTGTGCCCGGTATGGCGATAGGCTCGCCCCCTATCACATAAGGGACGGAGATACGCTCGGCGAAATGTGGGTGTTCTGGTTACACCTCTGTCTACCCCTTCGGGGATTACAGGCGTGAGTGCGTATGTATGTATAGTGTAGGCTCTGTAATAGGGTTCCTTTAGTACCTTGTTAGGCTGTGTACCTTGGGTTCGGAACCTTAAAGACTGTTTGACAGGGTGTATTTATTCGTGTATTTTTGTTTGTTATAGTGACTTCGAACAACAACTATCACCATTCCTCATACAAAACTCGTGCGATGAAGAGAACGTCGCATCGGCCGGCCTCGAGCCGACGAGTCCTGCCAACATGGAGGACGTCATCATCCAGGATTCCAACGACACGTCCAACAGTTCCAGCGAGGTCGTGGAAGACACCTTCGACATGACGGACTTTGAACAGAACGTTATGCCTGGTTTCATCAATAAGAATACATTTCAAAGCCCTGGTAAGCACTTGATATTAATTGCTCTTTTCTTAAGTCGCCTCATGGAGTGTGATTGGTCCACCAAACATCATAGGTCCAAAGCCAACCTCACCTGTACGTGGTACTTTCTTTTAGTACGTAGTACATTCCCACAGGATCATTTTAACTTTCCAAAAGACTTCCACGCGGGCGGAGCCACGAGCCAAAGTCTAGGTACCTGATGTTCTAGAACCACGAGCTAAAGTCTAGATCTTTTGCACTATGTTTGCTAAATAACCATCATAGGTCAATAATTGTACTAGATTCACTAGGTGCTAGGACCTTCGTATGCGAGAGACCGTCTAGGTTGGACCCGACCGGTACCCACTATTGTGTTTCGGTTTGAAGAATATCGAAGCCAGTGACATTACTGGGCATTATGAGACTTAACAACTTATGTCTTGGGGTGACTAGCGCAATCCAGTGCCGTGCAGTTCTTTGTTATTCAAAGTTTTGTGTGGTATTGGATCTGTTTATGGGCAGGCGTGGCGCTTACCATCAGGCGAGCGATGTGATTGTTTCGTCATTCAGGCTAATAAAAAAATATATAAGAACGTTACGTTTATAGCTTAGTTACAGTCCTTATCCGATTTACAAATTAGATACAAAATAAATATCAAATACAATATTATATTTTCACAGAAGAAATCTCTTATGTTTTGTCTCGCATGATGTTATTATAGTGAGTAATGGTGATTTTGTATTCTTTATGTATTAGATTCAATTTTACTTTTAAATATGACTTGTGAATTCATCTACAAAGGGGTACATAAATATTTTAATCTAAATATAAATTATTCTGAATACTGGATTCGTTTTGTGAGTAAATCCAGACTGCACTCCGTTCGTTTTTTTTTCTACCTAAGCTATTCAGGTGATCCCTTTTGTCTTTGTATAATACAAATAGCACTAAAGTAATTTTATTTTATTTTATTTCAATGTCCAGGTTTTTTACACTTTGTTTAAATTACTAAACTGGACATACAAAATCTGTATAGTTTTATGATGGTACAAAAACCATTTTGAAATCATTAAACAAATCGGTTCACGAGTTGATTCACCTTTTTCTATCGCTTGACGTTATCCCGGCTCAATGCCAGGGTCCGCCTTCCTCCATCGTGATTTGACGGTGGATTTGATATCATGTGGGGCGACCCACCTTCTGACCCTACAACCCGCAACGGGAACCAAGTTGCGCCATTGCATCGTCCGTTAATCAGCAGAGTGTGCCACGTGTGATGAGGTTGGCTTTGGTCCTAAGATGTTGGAGGCCTTACACCGCCAGGTATTGATTTACCAAACATCAATATTTGATTGCTGGATTTCATTGATAGTTTAAAGGACTTTAACAATATTGACTTGAGTGAGTTTATATATCATCACACAGCAGTGACAGCTCACCGGGGATTGGTATGGACTGTCGAGACGAAAGTCGCAGGTTCGAAACCAACCCCAAGAGCATACACCTCTGACTTTTCTAATTTACGTGTGTATTAATTGTTAATTATATATTGTTATTTTTTTTAATTATTATTTATAGTTATTTGCTTTAACGGTGAAGGAAACATCGTGTGAGAAAACTTGCATACCTAAGGAGTTCTCCATAACAGAATATCGAAGGTATGTGAAGTCTGCCAACCCGCATTAGGCCAGCGTGGTGAACTAAGGCCTAACACCTCTCATTCAGTAGAGGTGGCCCGTGCCCAGCAGTGGGACGTATATAATACAGAGCTAGTATTATTATATTATTATTATGTATATCAGCATCGATAACTTCATAATTCAGTAGCCTTGCAATTTTATATCTATTTTTATCGGAAAGGATTTATAATCCACGATTTGAAAATAACAAGTATTTTATTATCACACATTTGTATCGCAATTTAGTACCGACCTTCGACATGTTTTCGAAATTGATCCACATATTGATGAAGCACTTGTGTCAATATTATATTAAGCTTTAAAACCTAAACGTATATGTCGAATTTAACCGTACATACTCGTATATAATACGACGTTTTAAAGTATATTATTATATAATAATATAAAATTAATTAAATTCCACCTTCAGTTATATTTAATGACAAACATGATTCAATGAGGTGTAATAAATTGTTATGTACCTACCAATTATAATGTTGCATGTTTAATCGTATCTTCACTTCATAATCGAGGCAATGGCGAATCTTGGTTCCCGTTGTGGGGGGGTCAGACGGCGGGTCGTTTTATTCAGGCGGATAACATGGTTGAATTATTTCATTTTAGGTAAAGGAGGCAGAAAACGACGTTTGTCATCCACACCGCAGATAGCTGTGCAACCAAAAGTACAGAAGCCGACCGTCAAAATACCTGTAAACACACAAAAACCCCAATTGGTCGTCAAAGCGCAACCTCAAAGACCCGTTAAAGTCGCGAACATTCAAGTGTTGGGCCCACAAACTAAAGTCTATTCAAAACCGGTGGAGTCAGTGGCGCCTCAAAGGAGAGTGATACGCGTGGCCCCAATGGCGGGAAACCCCAGATCAATACTGCTTCCAGTAACAATAAAGGATATGAAAGATTTGAAATCGATCAAAATTATCAACGCGGCAGATTTAAAGAACGCATCAAATATTAAGTTGGCAGCGGCGAATCTTCTTTCGCAGAGCAAATTGCACGATTTCAAAACGGAGTCCCGGATCGATTATGAGTATGAGCACAACAGCAACAATTGCGGTGAGTCCAGTTTCACAACTATCTGATAATTACAAGCGTCGATTCGTTTTGATTGAGGACAATTGTATAAGTTATTTGTGATTGATGCGGTCGTTGGCTCTGTTTGGAAATTGTCATACATAAATGTGTTAATTGACTGCCAGATCTAATGTTTGTTGTTGATCATGATAATATGAATATAGAGTGTTTTAATTTCAGTATTACAGTTTGGGGCTATGTCTTTATAAAATAAATCATATCTCGTGTAGTTCGAGCGAAGACTTTAATGTATACTACTAGACAAGCTGTGCGGTACATAGAAATTGCGCTACTAAGTTACGGTTAATTGACCATAACTCAATATTACCATCTCGCTTACTCTCAACTAGAACCCCTATCGCACTCCCTGTCTGTGAGCTGTCAAACTCCCGCATTATGTGATACAATTTTACTTCTAAACAGACCGCTTCTAGTAGTTATACATTAAAGTTTTTGAGTTCGAGTTACATAAATTTTCGTATTTTGAAGGTCTGAAACTATTTCACAGTTTGTGATACCATGTCAGAATAGGGTATTTGACTCTATTATTTATAATATCTTGATCAATAAGGTATGTTCCAACACAATTGCGGCGTAAAGGTTTTTTAGTTGTAGAAATAAGTAGTAGGCGTTTGAGGCATGGTTGAATAATCAGAACCAAGTACCAGTGGTATAGTTGTATTGTGGATGTTCATGGGCGGTGGATACCTATCGACTACCTATATATACCTACTATCGTTTACTGGCGTAAACGATATAAAAAACATTAATAAATAAAAAACATTAATTTATTCACATTTTTTAATCATCAGTAATAGGGTAGTTTCCTCTATTGAAATTTCTACAGGATTTGAATGGCTTCTAACTTAATTATTTTTGGTCCGATTTATAAAATTCTTTCTGCAAGCTGATTTTGAGTAACGTAACTTATTGATTTAAATTGTAAAAAAATCTAGTCAACTACCCTATTGTAATCATTTACCTACACCTTAATATTCCCAACAACGTACAAACATAACTTATATTTGTCCATACAGATGATTCAGGTAGTGATCGCAGCGATGACGAGGACGATCACAAGGATCCAACCGACGGCAGGAACGGATATCCCCGTCTCGTTCTAACAGCGGAGGAAAGACGGTTGTTGGCGAAGGAGGGCATCACTTTACCTACCAGCTACCCCCTCACCAAACACGAAGAAAGGGAACTGAAGAGGATCCGTCGCAAGATTAGGAATAAGATCTCCGCTCAAGATTCTAGGAAACGCAAGAAGGAATATGTTGACGGGCTCGAGGATAGGTGAATATTAATGTATACTAGCTTTTGCTCGCGGCTTCGCCCGCGTGAATAGACTTTTCCGAAATAAAACGTAGCCTATAACCGTCTTCAGGGTCCCATCAAATTTCATCAAAATCCGTTCAGTGATTTAGGCGTGAAAGCGTAACAAACAAATAGTTTTTTTTTTCATAAAAAGTATCCTATGTTACTTCTTATACCTCCAAGAATAATATGTGTACAAAGTTTCATGATGATCGGTTAAGTAGTTTTCGCGTGAAAGCGTAACAAACAAACTTACATTCACGTTTATAATATTAGTATGATTTTAAGTCGAAAGATTTTTTATTATTAGCTTGAGTGACGAAACGAACATGTCACTTGCCTGATGGTAAGCGCAACGCCTGCCTATAAACAGAAGCAACACTACACAAAGCTTTCAATTACAAAGCACTGCATGGCATTGGATTGCGCTCGTCATCCCGAGACATAAGATGTTAAGTCTCATAATATCCATTTATTTTATGGCATAGGTGGGCAAACGAGCAAGTGGTTCACCTGATGGTAAGTGATCTCCACCGCCCATGTACGCCCACAATACCAAAAGAATCATGGGTGCGTTGCCGACCTTAAAGGAAAGGGGATAATTAAGGAATTGGGAAGGGGAAGGGATTTGGGCCTCCGGATATCTCACTCACCGTACGAAACGCAGCAGCAAGCTGCTACTTTACGCCGGTTTTCTGTGAGACAGTGGTAATGACCCGGACCAGCCGGCCCATAAATGCTGTAGACAAAAGTGTCTACCACTCTCAAAATGGTTTCAATATCATTCAAAACGGAATACAACGGTGCTTACACACTGCTACTTGGCGGCAGAAATAGAGAAAGCTGTGGTACCAACCCAGAAAGCTGTTCGCATACTAGGAACCTACCTTGTAAATACATACGACTATAGCAATTTGCAAGGATTTATAGGAATTACATAAGGAAAATAATAAAGGATGTTTTATTTTCAGAGTAAAGCAATGCACAGCCGAGAACCAGACATTAATTAGGAGGATAAAAATACTGCAGTCGCAAAATCAGACGCTGAGCGCACAATTAAAACGGTTGCAGGTAAATTACATCACTATTTAACGTACATTTTGAATAAATGATCTTTGAAATAAAACTAGTTTATACGTATTTTATCGCGGTTTAATTTTTATTTTTATTCCCGACGTTTCGAAAGCTTTTCAGCCTTCGTGGTCACGGGAGACACTGAGGTGTAGGTCGTCTCGAAAAGTTAATGTTACATTTAAACCGCGATAAAATCCGTATAAACTAGTTTTATTTCAATGTGTAGTATTCGCGTAAACTTAAGACATCACTAAATGATCTTTGTTTGAGTATCCGAATAAAACCCACAAATCAACCAAATAAACTCAATAATTTGTATTCTGTATTCTGATTGGCGCACAATTGAGCCGGAGAATCAATTTAAGATTGTTTATTAAAAATACATACATATATAAGCTAACGCTTTTATGGGCGAAGGGGTAAGGAGAGGTACAATTAGTGCTGCACCCACGTTTCACCATGCTCATTTCCGTCCCATGATGTGATAGGGGGCGAGCTTATCACCATACTGGCAATTCGTGTGTGATTCAAATATCGAACAAAAAAAACCTACCTAGGAATTGAACCCAGAACCTCACGGTTCTTAGCCTTAGTACGCTACCACTACACCAATGAGGCGATTATTGAAAATGGCTGTTAATAGGTATTGATAGTTGCTTTAATTGTATTCTTTATTATGAATATTATTATTATAATGAAATATGTTATTTAAAATATACATTAAATGTAAACTTGAATATCTCTTCTTTTACATAGGACGTTATACAAGTCGATGAATAATAAATAATTTATGCATTTCACAAATAGTGTTATTTGTATTGCTATGTACTACAACACTATACCATACTAGCTGTGCATATTAATAAGAAAATATGCGAGTGGCATCACACGTATGCACTGTGGGCGTTACGGATCAAAATGTATTTATTCGCTTTAAAGAAAATATAGCTATCACCGGCAAACGAGCAAGTGGGTCATCAGGGGGCTTAGCATAAGCAACATGGAATATCTCGCGCACGATACTATTGACGACAAATATACATACATAAGTACTCATGTCTGTAATTCCTGAAAGGGTAGGCAGAGATGTAACCAGTACACCCAAATTTCGCCTTATTTCCGTCCCATGATGTGATAGGAGGCGAGCCTATCGCCATACCGGTACTGGGCACAATTGTAGACTCCGGACTGATACTGAGCATTTCGAAATAGAAAATATTATCAATTTTACCTGAACCGAGGAATGAACCAGAGACCTCAGCATAGCAGTCGTACCGCATACGCATTATAAATGCGCCACGGAAGCAATTGACAAATATCTCGCGAAAAAGTGTCAACATTCGATAAAATTACACGAACATCGTCATGTTAGGTATACCTAAACAAAATACCACAGAGAGGTTAAAAGTACTATTTTCTCTACGTTATCTCTATTTTTGACATAACGATTCGAGTATTCTAAGCAACCATGTTAGCGTCGATAGAGATAAAGATAACTAGTTAAAACTTTTTTTTACGATAAAAGGTGTCGACAAATCTCGTGTTGTATATGTTAGGTGATCTCCAGCGACCATGAACATTTCCACCTAAAGAATCATGAACGCGGTGCCGACCTTATAGGAGAATAATAAAGGGTGGGGATTAGGGTCTCCGGATTTCATCTAATGCACAAACTATAACTTTAAATTTCTGGACCATTGACGTACATATTCAAATATCTACGCATAGCAGAGCGCTAACTAAAATGTTATTCTTGAATACAGTACAAATGTATATCAATTATTTATTTATTTACACTTTATATACAATGTATAAAGGCGGACTTAATGCCAAAGGCATTTTTTACCAGTCAATCTTAGGGTGATGCAGAGATGAACAAAGTAGATGCAAAATAAGGGAAAATACATAATCTAAAAATATTACCTTGTATGTAATAATAGTTAAAATGCCGAAAAAAATATATAAACATATAATAATATAATAACTTAAATACAATATATGCAATATGTAAGACAAACTAATGTGATTCAACCACTCCGTCCAACAATAGTTGACGAATTAGTTTGTCTTATAAAGTTCGCAACTCGACTTTTACAAAAGTCCGTTATTTATTGCACTCTGCACGCTCGAGTTATAACAGAATTATTGTACATGCATTTTATAATGTACCGGTTTGCAGTCATTGCGGTTTTGCTAATATCAATCGATTTGCACAACATGAAGGATTTTTTTAAGTTTCATTATATTCTGAAACACGAGATTCTAGGCGTACATTTCGTTGTGTTTCTATCAAACTCACTAACCGTGAAATTAAACTTTAAAATTACCTATGTATCTAAGCGTGTCAACAGCTTTACTTACACAAATGAGTTAGTACCTACATTAAATTACTGGGCATTATGAGACTTGTTATTTTATGTCTCGGGGTAACGAGCGCAGTCCAATGACATGCATGTCTTTATAATTCAAGGTTCGGTGTTTTTTTTTTACTAGTTTCACTGACGAAATGAGCATGTCGCTCGCCTGATAGGGGCGCTACGCTTGCCCCTAAACAGAAGGAACACCATATATAACTTTGAACCACAAAGCAATGCATGACATTGGACTGTGCTCGTCACACCGAGACATAAGATAGTAAGTCTCATAATGCCTAGTGATTTCACTGAATTCAATATCCTTTAAACCGGAACAGAACATTGCTACACAGTGCTGCTTGGCGGCAGAAATAGACGGCGCGGTGGTACAAACCCAGACGGCCTCTCGCATACTCGGAACCTACCTTGTAAGTAATATGTTGGTATTGCGTTATTTAATGATCATGTATAACTTGTTGCAGAACGTGTTGACTGGCGTGGCGAGTGGTTCCCCTGGTAAGTCCGCGCAGCCCGCCACCTGCCTGCTGGTGCTGCTGTTGTCCGTCGCACTCGTGGCGCTGCCCTCCATGCGAGAGGAAATGAGACCGAGAGATCAGCATCACGCCAACACCAACACTCCAGCCGTCACCAGGGCGTTACTCTCCGCCACCAACAGTAAGCTACTTATTTTTTTTTTACTGCCTGGATAGGCAGATGAGAAAACGGGCCACCAGATGGTAAATAGTCACCGCCGCCCATAGACTTCTGCAATGCCAGGGCACAGCAAAGCCGCTGCCTACCGTAATAATATATAATATATAATCGAATGAAGCTCGCCTGATATTAATCCTACTTATACAACATGTAACAAAAACCCTGTTGGTCCTTTTGACTCTGTTGTGAGAATCGATACTCAAACATAAGGAAATATCTCTAATGAGAAAAATCTAACGTAAAGATTGTACAGATGGTGGGCCAGCAGCTCAATGAAAGTGGTATTTTAAATGAAATACTACTAAAAACTATAATTTTATGTGTTTTACGTGCGTATTAGTAAAGCGACGACTCGCTGTATTAGTAAAAAGGTGCCGTACCGAGTAACTACCACCTTTGATAAACCACCGGATGATCGCCAATCGTTATTTTATGGTAGAATTTTCTTAATTGAGATATTTCTTTACATTTCAATAACGATTCTGATAACGTGGTTAAAAGGAACAACAGGGTTTTTGTTACATATTGTACAACGTGTTACAGAAAGGTGTGGTCAAATTGAAGCAAAGATATACGATATAAGTATATCAATCCCCCGTAGTAACAAATCCGATTGCCTTGCCAAATAAAGTATTTTCTTGTTTATCGAATGAGTGACATGTCGATATTAGACTGCTAGTCGGACTTGACAACACTAAATGATAAACAGCTGAGGTTTTGTCTCACTCTAGCATTGTTACTCTCCCTCACACACTTAATTTATAGGGATACGAACGACCTTAATAAACGAGTGATTAAAATTAGCGTGAACGTTTAGGATATCTAGAGTTTGATAAGATCCGGTACATAAAAACCGAACCATAGAAAAAATGGTATACCACGCATTCTGTATCAGTCTCTTTGGTCATCACTACTATGCATATTACACCATCTTTCAATCATACGTCTCGCGAATAGTTCCATCCATTTCTAGGTAATATTTGCATCAATTCAATTGATTCAGGTGATGAAGTAAATTAATTTCTAAAGGCAGACGTTTATTTATTTAAGGATTACCGACTGTGTCTACAATGGTACAATTAATAAGATATATCTACTATATTACATACTGAATTTTAAAAATTATAATTTATTTCAAATAAATTGCAATGCTCTGGACCGCGCTTGTCACCCAGAGACATAAGTTGTTGTCTCATAATGCCCAGTATTTTCCCTCAAACCAGAACACAACAGTGATTACACACTGACTCTTGGCGGCAGAAATACACAGGCGGTACGCAGATGGTCTCTCATCAGTATTATCCATCATTTGCCAATTACATATATATAAAAACTGCCTGAAGCAAATCCGTGTTAGAATACGGAAATTAGGTAACATCATTTTGTCAGTAGCTGCAAGTTTACATAAGTTTTAAAAAGCGTCAATTGCATTTACGGTTCACTTACAGCTTTCACTTTACATAATGTCCATAAAATCAATTCGTCACAGCATTACACGCCTATGTTTGATTCGACAAGAATTTGTTAAATGCAATACCTAACCTCCTTTATTGCTGGTTTGCTTTATGTTACTTATAGTGATAAAAAGTCGGTTCTAACGATTTACATATTATTATATTAGTAACTCACGCCTGTAATCCCCGAAGGGGTAGGCAGAGGTGTAACCAGTACACCCACATATCACCGAATGTATATCCGTCCCATGATGTGATAGGGGGCGCCTATCGCCATACCGGGCACAATTCCAGACTCCGGCGTACGCATTACAACTGCGCCACTGAGGCAGTATATTAGTAACAGAATACATACATACATAGACTCACGCCTGTTTCCCATAGGAGTAGGCAGAGACAACGGATTTCCACTTGCTACGATCCTTGCATACCTCTTTGGCCTCTCACTCATTCACTCTCATTAAATTTTTCATACATGCACGTCGATTTAGGGTACTCCTGACCTGTACAGAACACCTAATAACAAAGTACTAAATTAGTATTTTGAGTCCCAATATACCCATATCGTGATTGACATATCCACGGATACCGTGATATTTTACATTTCTTTTATAGCAGGTACATGTATATGGCCAAAAATACTAGTACTACTACTATAAGTGCCTACCGCATCTGAGTAAATGTGCTATTTACCAAAATATGACAAGGACAAATCCAAAATTCACTAAAATGTCAAAAACATAAAGTTTCACTAAAACTGTCAAAAATAGCTGTCTTATAACGTCAATTGGCGGATAAATTCTACTCGAATATTTTAAAACAGACCCCAAAATAAATTGTATGTTAGTCACATAACAATATTATTATTACATACATACGCACTCACGCCTGTAATCCCCGAAGGGGTAGGCAGAGGTGTAACCAATACACTCACATTCACCGATCGTATCTCTGTCCCTTATGTGATAGGGGGCGAGCCTATCGCCATACCGGGCACGAATTCCAGACTCCGGGCTGTACTGAGCATTTCGTAATAGAAAAACCCAATACCAGTTTACCCGACCCGAGGATCGAACCAGAGACCTGAGCGTTGGCCTCAATCGTAACGCGTACGCATTACAACTCCACCGAGTCAGTCCAGTAATATTATTATTCCTTTAAAAAAATTATATTGATGTAAAATATTATTTCCTTTTGTCTAGAAATGGCGCTCGATGAGACAGTCATCGATGACGGTGAGTTCAACATGGACGAGCTCATCACGTTCAACCGACCTCACTCGGACCACGACTACCAGGTCGTCAAAAATTTGGACACACACAAAGTCTTGCCCAACGGATATGTTGACTTGCCTATAGACGAGGACTGGCCTCCCAACTTAAAGAAGCGTATGAAAAAACTGGAATTCGATTATGAAGACGGCAGGGATTATCTGCCACCTATCGTTAAAGAGGAGAACTATGAAAACTTCTACAAATTAGATTCGAAGCTCAAGCCGGATGACGATATCGGTGAAGGCTTTTTGGTCAACACTCTATTATCTACGGGAAGAAAACTAGGCGAGTTACTCGATGTAATGCCTCCAATACCTGTCAAGAATGAAGACATCGTCATAGATGAGATCTCTGACTACGAATCAAGAAATATTACTGAAGTGAAAAGTTTTGTCGTCAATGGCACCCTCAACGAATTCTAGGATAAGCTCAGATTATATTATTATTGTATTTTATAATTCCTTTACATTTATTCAAGTAATTTTTCCATGCTAAGTTTTAATTTCCAATGAAATTATTCCTGGTGTAATTGCGCTGAAAGGTGACGCGTGTTCGTAATTTCGAATGATTAAAAATATTTTATACTTATTGCTGTTACGATAAGTTAGTTTAGTCGTATGTTGTGAATACATAATAATTTTTACGTTAGTGAGATCGTGATTCAGCACTGCTTTATTTTTAAACATTTCATTATTTACATAGATTGATGGTGAAGCGAGAATATTGTTAATATTTATTTGGGAAATCAAAATTAATATATTATAATTAAATCAAATTTTATTTTTTAGTTTTTATTTACTTGTACTTTGTTTAAGTTTATTTGAAGCATTTTTTTTAAAACACGGTGCAATTATCTGTAGTTACTGATTAATCAGTGTGAGCTAGAATTAATTAAGATTTTATAATGCAATTAGATGTAGTTTATTTTACCTACTTACAGCATTGACGATTTGTATTGTTGAGTATATTGTATACATGATTCTGGTTCGAATAAATTGCGTTAAAAATAATGAATTATTTATTTGCCTTTATTTCGCGTACCTAAGGAAAAAATATCTGTCGATCTTTTATGTGTAATATATAAATTGGTAACAGGACAGTATTTTATTGACACAACTATAATATATTTCTGCCTGGCGTTATCCGGATAATACCAGAAGGCCAATTCTCGTAATTTGAAATGTTCAAAATATCATTTATTTTTTATATATTTATGATTATTAGTTTAAGAGAATGCCATTTGCAACTTTATTGACGCTGAGACTAAATCGGAATGATATTTTGAACATTTAAAATTACGAGAATTGGCCTTCAGGTCAGTCTTCTAGTGCCATAGATTTGACGATATTTTGTATTATATGGGGCGATGTCCGCCGTCTAACGCCCACACACTGCAACGAGAACCAAGTTTCGCCATTACCTCTTCCGTCAGCAGAGTACTACGTGCAGGCGAGATTGCCTTCGACCAAAGATTTTGGCCACCCACTTAGTTACTTTACAAACTCAATAAGTGAAACTATAAATTGCAAATGCATAATATAAACCGTGAAATCGGGTATGAATAAATAAAATAAAATAAATACACCCAACAGTCACACACATAGTCCTGACCCCACACTAGGTAAACCTGTATCGTGGGTATTAAGAACTACGAGGGACTTGCGGTCCCACAACACCCAGACCCGAGACAAATATTTGTCAAGGTGCGGGAATCGAACCGGCTACTCGCCCGCTGCGCCACGGAGCAGACAAATAATAAATTTGAGATTATTAGACATTCAATATCAAAAACCCTGTTGGACATTTTAACTAATATTAGAATTGATATTCAAACGTAATGAAATATCTCGC
Organism: Mimas tiliae; assembly: GCA_905332985.1. Lineage (NCBI taxonomy): Eukaryota > Metazoa > Arthropoda > Insecta > Lepidoptera > Sphingidae > Mimas > Mimas tiliae. Next base: position 10,158,741 of record HG995254.1, read on the forward strand.
ATACGTAAATTACTTTTATAGTATAGGCCGGCAAACGAGCACCTGATGGTAAGTGGTCACCGCCCATGTGCGTTGCCGACCTTAAAGGAAAGGGATTGAGAAGGGGAGGGGGATTTGGGCCTCCGGATATCTCACCGTACGAAACGCAGCAGCAAGCTGCTACTTTACGCCGATTTACCGTCTATAAAAACAATCATATTTAATTTTTATTCTTTAATTTATTTTATTGTTTGTAAAGCGTATTTCGAATGATTACTTCTGCAAGAGCGATGACTCGGAGCCAGAGCGAGATAGCAAGTTGTGGCGTCTACGTGCATTAAACGTGCCGTGCTGCGTGCCCGCCCGGCTTCTTCAATACGTCAGCTGTTCATAACTTTTGAGATGAAAATACATGTCTTTTGATATGTTCATTTTTCTAAGCAACCTTTGTAAGAATAATATCTCGCTTATATTTATAATTTTTTTATTAAGCTGTCTATATGTCTATCTACACGACCTAGAAAGGGCCAACAGGGTTTTGTTACATACTGCTTATTTTTGACCAAAAACGTATAGAAGTTTTATTTTTTAGTCAAGTACAGTTTATCTAAGTTTATAGGTAGAACTAGTAACAACCAATTTTGTTCCTATTTACCCAGATTTACTGTATATCTGGGCCTAAACAATATTATTACACGTCAGCGTTTTACAGTAGCTATAAGGACATCTGTTGCCCACAGTAACAGACCAAAAGGAAGGAAACGTTGAGAAGGAAGGAAACGTCTGTCGACGATGTCGTGTTGCTGGACTACATTGATCGTATCTCTTCTTGCATATGATAGGTGACATTTCACCTTGGTTGGATATACCCACCAAAAAAACTGATTCCTCGACTCCAGGGGGTTTACCTTAGCATCACGATATATTTTATCTCGCGGACGATAGAGTTAACGATATCGCGTGTCAATATTCGATAAAATTACGTGATGTTAGGGTACGTAGACATAATTCCACAGAGGTTGAAAGATCTATTTTCTCTACATTATCTGTACTTTTGATGTGTTTTACATATAGATGTCGAGTAGAGTAGGTATTCTAATGGCCGTTCCCAATATTCTATTTCACAGATAGGTTTGCTTACTATCAATAGTCTTGACAGATCTTCCATACAATACCAGACGATTTACCCAAATCAGCACTATAAAACGTTCAGATAATATTTTTAAGTAGCTTGAGCCAAGGACACAAATAGCAGAATACCAAATTAGCATAGCAAGCTGTAAACCTAACCTAACCTTATGACGAGCGATCAGTATATTAACTACTTTCTGAGATTATGCGCCTCCTAGGGTTATAGAATCTGCGATTGGGTTTTGCGGTTCCTAGGATTATAAAAATCCGTGATTGGCTTTTGCGGTTGCTAGAATTACAAAAATCTGCGATTGGTTTTTTAGGGTCCAATAAAATGTAGCGACTTTCTGATTCTGTAATGTTGATATTGGACTACATTTTTGGCGTCATAAAAAGTTAATAATTATATACCTATTGAGCTTTAAATATTTGGAAACACTTATTTTTGTAGAGAATACATATTTTGTTAAACTTTAATTGCAAACTATATTTTGTTATTAAAATAACATTTTTGATATTGTAATATCAAAAATGTTATTTTGTTGAATGTTCGTTTTTCTGCGTTTGTAGGAAAAAAACTTTTGTATAAAATAATGTAACGAGTCTATTCACCGAAACTGCTTCAAAATGTAAATACTTAATTATCTACCCACTTTACAAATAATTCCTTGATTTGGATTTGTCAATGCGCCAAATAAAATAAACTGAAAAGTAGGTACTTAAGTACATATTTGTTTACATTTCGGGAACAGTAAGTAATAGCGATTAGACTTTAGTGAAGTCAAAATACCACAAAATAATTATACAGTATCACGGAACTGTCCAGAAATTAATAAAACGAACATCTTATAATAAGCTTTATTAATTATGATTTAATAACAAATGTTTTTATAGTTTCGACAAGGTTGTGACCTTAACTGAATACAAGATTGCATATGCAAAATGTTTACCATACATCTTACAGAAAAAATAAACACTGAAAATCTTGCTATGAATATTAATATTTATTTTTATACTTACAATAAGAATTCAATTCTGGTTCCGAAGCATCATGTATTATAATACATAAGTTAATAACTATACGTCGATAAATCTTCCGAGTGTCCACAAGCCGACCGACTGAACATGACTTATTTAGTAAGCGATATTTTAAAATTAACTATAGATTACACCTGCGAGCCCAAAATCCACGCGTGGGTGAAACTGCATTTCGTGACACCGTAGGATGGTGCTTTGGTGCAATCTTCGCTATAAATAATCATGTAATGGTTGTTTACATAGAAGAAATTTAAATTCAAGTATGCAAACAAATAAAACTGTCATATAAATATCTGATAATATATATTATAATTAGTAATGGATATAGGCTTCTCAGGATCAGACGACGATCTGTATGACAATTAACTCGCTCCACAAACAACTTACAAGATATTTTACAATATGAACTCGAAATGAACAACACTCGCAAGAGCTGCACACTTGACAACACGTCATTCGATTCAACATTATCTGTTCACACAATAATTTAGTCACGCATCAGTTATTCACACGCGGAACTAAAATAGTCCAAGTTTAATACAAGATCACACAATTTGACTTCAATTTTTAAATACCCAATCTAATTTCATTATTCTATCTAGCAAATAGAAAGTAACAATTACGTACGACTATGGTTTTAATCATGTTTTAAGGTTTATTACGCTCGATTTCACCACAATGATTGTACAATATGTATTAACGATCCATTCAACGAGAAGAATACTTCAATTTGTTCACAATAATTTATCAAAAACCATTAATAATGAATTGATTTAAAAATTTCCCATATCGACAATATTCGCATTAACTATACTTTTTCTAAAAATATGAAAACGACACAACAAGATGTTTTTATTTGTTATAAAACATTTCAAACTTACTTAGCCGAATTGGATAACTCCTAATGCAGAGGATACAATTTTGTGATGACTACATATCCGTGACTAATCCGAAATACCTTATAAATATGTCAATGTAATCAGTAGAGTGGCGTGCCTCTAATAATACAAGCTCGTGTAAATTCGTGTCTTGAAGCAGCAAACAGACGCATTCCGATACCATTCGACTGATCACAGTGACACATACAAAATCTTACGCCTACCCAAATCACGTTTGTCGAAACTTTGCCGCTTCCAGTCCAAGCAAAAATATACAAATGTATTTGTTTCTAAAGCTGTACACAATTTATACACCATCAATGCAGCGAGTCCATGTTGACGAGTTATAATTTGGACATGGTTTCTAAACGAGCACGCACGAGCGGCGCCTAGTGATGCGCACATCGATGACTTGTTTACTCAGTCTATTCGCGAGCCGACTGGTGGCCGACAGTCGGCGGTCGTGAACTATCGATAATCACTAGTGTTGTACAGTCGATAAAGTTGCGACCACTACAGCCGCGGCTGCCTTTTTTATAACCACTAACGTTGTGTGAACGATAACAGTCAATACTTTGGAATGACTCGACTTGAGACAACCGCGACCGCAGCCGGTTGCGTCGTTTCTCTCACCAACATGACATCTCTCGTAAATCTAACATCAAACGGAAACGAATTGCATTAACAAATTGACATCCCGAAGTCACGTGTTTTGTACACAGGGTGAAATGTTTCATTCAGTCTTTAGGATTATTTAAGCCTGTTCACTCGGGACTCGACGAGATACATCGAATTACAATACAAATTTACATCACTGCAATGGATTTATACATAACATATTGCATTACATTTGTCATTCTACAACAATTAGCGGTTTCCTCACGTTCATATGAAACACCAATGTACGTCACAATATCTAATGAAATCAATATTCTGCCGACACAATTTTCTTGTCCTTATTGCTAAATTGCCAGTAGTTACCTCATTTGTTTTAACTAATTATTGATATAAATAAAAGTAGGAAAGTATGTGGCATCACCATAGGAACGGAGCCAATTCTTAAATAATACCATTTCGCGCACGCACACTAATCGGACTTAGATGTAGAGAATGACTAAATAAAGTTAAAACCTAGAATATGCATACATAAGGTGTGTTGGATACTGCGGCATCAATGAGACATGTTACAAGACACATTCACTTCACTATATTACCATAGAATGTATATTTTAGCTAACAATCAATAAAACCGTCTGGTTAAAATGATCAACAAAAACATTTATTGAGGTAAAGTATTCATAGTTTCCTCTGTGGTAAGCGTTAACCATGCATTGAAATAAGCGCAATACCACGTTCGTATACGCTCTTTAAAGCCAGACTTATATCACAACCGGGACTAAACACAAGTCGAGTCCGCAGTACCCAACCCTCCGGGACGAACTATACACTTCCACACACAAAACTTACACATTAAACGTGGCGATATTCTACGTTATTGGTAGTTCAATACTTAGCAAAAAAAACCTCAATTATAATGCATTCACAGAAAATTATATATAGAATTCACAAAGAATGTATAAAAAATAACTGTATAATCATTCGTCACTAATAGGATAAAGCGATACACGGCTATGTGATAAGCATTTTTTTAAACTACAGCTGTTTATGAATTAAATGTTAATGATTTGTTTTGATGTTACAAATCGTGTCGATTTGTTCGAACCACGTTGGAATGGACACCACTGATGTGTGGACGATGCAAATCAACGGGTGAATGATATAGAATTTACAAGAGCTTCGGTGAAATGAAACGTAATTCACTACGGACGGGAACACAAAATGTTAATTACGCCAACCGCACACTGACTAAATGACGCCATTTTTTCAACTATATTTTTCACTATTGATATACGCCCAGGTTTTAACAACAATAACTTTATTAATAAATGTCATGAATTCTAATCTAAAATGTCCAGTATCCTTAGATTAAGTATCAGAGTGATGATTATGAATTCAAATTTTCACCGGCGCACCGACCGACTTTTCGAATGTTGATAGAAAAATTTACTTTTTTATTCGGTTCATTAACGCGTTTAGAATTCGCAACACTGTTGTCGCGTACTATTTTTTTTTGCATACTAATAGTAAAGACAACAGTCATCGGAAATCACAAGACCTGTCGCGCTCGAAATTTATATAATTGATGTCATTTTCAAGAATGAGTATCACTGGTGGATGTTTTCAACAATATTTTCTCTAAGAAAACATTACCGTGAAGAAACTAATCTATGAAAATTTTGAATAAGTTGCAATAACTTGGAACAATAATTGAACTGTACAAATTACCCCATTAAAATTTTAATTGTATTTCATAATCAGGAAATATATCGATACTTATCGATAAATTAATTCCGAGAAACAACGATAGATAAAACGATGGCAAAACTGACTTATAAATTTCTTATCAATGATTATATAATGGTAATACCGCGGGGGACGTTGCTTACGCATGGGGTCGGAATTGGGGTTTTTATAATTCCCAGTTGCTCGTATATCCAAGTTAGTCGCCCCGCATGCGAAAGGAATCATGACTATTCGAATCAGTTTACTTTAAAACAATTCAACTTTATTTACAAACAATGTGTGATGGCAACAATCAGTATTTACCTATTGAATGAAGTATGAAACATCATAACTACGAAAACTATCGACATTCTTAGAGCAACTGGAGAACGCGTTTCCATAGTTACTCTATTTACATTAATCGATAACTAGGTCGACGTGTCGAATCTTCGCATTCACGACAGCAGTTAAACCGAATAATCGATTGTGACTGTCATTTCGAAACGCCTAATAAACTATTGATGGTGTTCAAACAAATTATCTATTTATTGAATGCGATATATTCAGTCAATGAACACGTATCACATGTCTAATGTCAAACACGAGCAACCGAGGCCGTTACGAACTGTGGCCTCACTAACGTTATTCTTTGCACTTATATCTAAAACAGCTCACATAAAACACTTAATTCTCGCAACTAAAACAATCGATAAAATTTCCTTCTGACAAAAGACGATACGCGTAGTTTTTGAGAGCTCAGTTCATATCGACATCAATAACAGTGCCTAATCAACACTAGAGATGCAAGTCAACCGGTGATATCGATTAATGCAAGCGCGCGGTGTAAGGCGCGGCGGGTACGGGCAGGGACAGGGCGAGGGGGAGTGTGTTGGGATGAGTAAGCGCGGTGCGTGTGTGTGTGCGGGTGTGTGCGTGCGTGCGTGTGTGCGTGTATGTCACGAGCCACACACGCGTCACTTGCCCGCGCGGGCGGCGCACTTCTTCTTTTTACGCTTGAAGAAACAACAGCACCTGGAATAAACGGATTGCCTACATGACGATTTTACAAAATCTGTCTGAGTTTAAATTGGTACATTCACATAACATAAATTAAATTAATAAGCAAATATCTCAAACAGTCACACATATATTCCCAAACCCATACTTATGATATGCTGGGTGGAAAGTTCACATGGTTAGAGCTTTGACCCACCAACCACCTGGAGAGGAAAATATACTAAATATTTAAGTTAGCAAAATTTACCTAAAGATTTTCCCTTAAAGTAATAAAAACTACATCGAAAAATTTATAAATCATTCGGTTCAATTGGGAATGTACCGACACTAACGGAAATGAGGACATGAAGGGCCCATGTCTGAACTTTCCACTCTGTATTTCGTTTTGAATGTAACAGCTCGTCACCTTAGCTATTTCGTCGTATTCCCTGAGAAGCGTGAATATTCCCTGAGAAGCGACATTCAGTAACACTTCACATTGTTTATCTATTCGGCTTCCATAACTTCTCTCATTGTGTATTTCGTCTCATTGCCAATTTGTTTGACACATATTACGTATAATTAGGTAAAAAACGAAGAGTTAGAAATGAGACGAAATTTAACATGATTCGAAATGGGAAACTGACTGTTACACAAAGTGACGTATTACTAAATATGACCTATCTAGGAAAACGACGAAATAGCTAATGTGACGAATTGTTATCACAACCCTTGTTTCATGTGTAGGAACGACGACACCGAAAGTCCCCAACTCTCAAGACCGAGACAAATATTTGTTGATCGCACAAACATTGGTCCCAGTGCGGGTTTCGAACCCGCGATCGTACGTATATTATGTACATACGTAAGTACGATTTTATTGTATAGACCATAGAGCCAGACCCACTATGCCATACCAATTACCATCATAATATTATGTTCACTTAAACATGACTTACTTATATTGTATTTTTGACAACTTACATGACAAAATTAAGTTGAGGTTAGTAAAATGTGCGTAGCTGGAGCCGTGACATAATATGACATTAGCAAGTTAATGTAGATTTAAAATGAAGTTGTATGTAAAATGAAACACCACATCCAAAAGAGAAAATAAGGTAAGACATATATTAAAAAGTCGATGAAATAACGAGGTACTGTACGATTGTAATGATTTAGATGTTGTAACAAAGCACCCCTTTACCCAGCCCAAACTGCTTAAAAATAAAAAATAAAAAATAAAAAGGTGGCCATACAGTTGGAACACTGACTTGGTGTCGTCGACCACATCGACCTCATGATGAGGCTGAGTGATCGGCGTGTTGCTGTGGCCCGCGGTCGGGTCGTCAGCACCTAGCTCGCCGTTCGTCGAACTCACCACCTGTACAAAATGAGAACGTATTGAGTATTTATGATAATGAAAAATAACGATAAATTCTATCGATAGAGGCCCCTATTGATACATCTCGGATATGGCCGATAGAGTGGCTAAACGTCGTTACACGATAGCTAATAGCAAAATATTTTCCTGATATAGCCACACCATATTATATATTTGGAGACTAAAATATTAACATCATGTAGAATAGTGTTATAAAATCAGCCACATCCGAAAATGAATTGACGTCGAGGTCGACACTGAGACTAAATCTATAGAGACTGGACATAGAATACTCTAAACGTACCTACAGACACTCAGATACTTTATACACCAATTGCCTACTTTAATAATGAATGACTTATTCTTGGCCGAATGCATAAAATGTGTCATCGTGACATTGAATAACGTATCTAACAAATTATCAGACAAATGTTGCTATTAGTTTCAAATAAATTGTTAGCAGTTAAATTGCAAGCTTTTATACGTAGTGATAGAAATTATTAGAGCGTATGCTAATAAGCGTTTTGTAATATTATTTCAAATAAACACATTTCAATAGCATCCTAAGAATAAGCTTGAACACGGTGTTTTTTTTATGAATGAATATTGGCAGTGCTTTGTTTGTAAGCTTTGAAAAAGACCGCTTGCGCCAATCCGACGTACAATTTTACCATTGATTTGTAGTACTAATTTTATTAATTTATTATAATAACGTGTCTGGCCCTTGAAAGAACTTTTTTAATTATTATGTTTTTTGTAGAATTCAATTTGTTTTGGAAGCCATGATGATGTGTTTGATGAATATTTTTCTCTAAACTAAATTCGTAATTCGTGTAATGTAAAAGGAATAGCATATTTTGAGAAATTAATATTTAGGCAGTGGGTATATTCATGGTGAACCCCAGATAATATTGTCGGTCGGATATGAGGCGGTCTGTTACTCTTCAAGTCGTAGCACAACAATTTAAAGCTTCATGCAGACATTCACACAAGGATTGCCGCAAAATGTTCAAAACTGACCGTTGAAACCGATCCGGGAAATTTCACATACCGAAAATGTTTATTCTTCAATAGCTAAAAAATAAATACACCAATATACATTCACAATAATTGACAATACAAAAATAATGTCGCAATAAATAAAGTGACAAATAAACAGTGGTACGATAGGGTCACGAAACAGCATGCACAAATCTTTTTTTATTCAATCAAACAACGTCAAGAAAGGTGGAAAAAGGTATCTAAAATTAAAACGCTACTTGTATCGTTTGTGCATAATTCGTTGCAGAAAGCTGTCATAGTGTATGTTAAATTTAAAAGTAAAAAGGATAATTCAAATTCAACAAATCAACAACAAAAAATGGCCTTTCACTAGCATAGCTATATGAAAGTTGTCTTTGTGTAAAATTGAGTAAGTACTTCCAATCTATTACAATGCTTGGCCCAATATGTTTTGTATGCAATGCTTAGCAGCCAATTAAACCTTATGTTTTTAAATTAAAAACACCAAAACTTGCATTACATAACGTGAAAATGATAAAAAAATATTAAATTTCTTGATAACAAATTTCGACAATTTCTCACAAGAATTTCGTAATTTTATCGACGAAATAACATGTCAATACGTATCCATTTTCCCGTACAAAACACTAAAACACGTATAGTATACCTGTACAGATCCGTGTCTATCGGCCGGCGTGAGATGTCCGGCGGTGAGTGGGGTTGCCTTCCCGCTGTGAGGCCAGTTGCCGCCGGAGTTGGCGGTCCCACCCGTGCCGAACTCCTTGGCAGCCAGCGCCGCCATCTGTAACGTGCCACGCTGAGGACAGAATACTTCTATACAACTGTACTGGTCAAATTATTTATTATAGCGTAGGAAAATTAAGAACCATCTGGTATTTGTCAATACTTTATGGCATTGAAAAATTGGGAGGGGTCTAATATTTCACATCAAAGGGTGGAGACATAGCTGTTTTAATTTGGACATAACTACAAAAAATGTTGGGTATATGTATGTAGACAATCACAACAATATGATTAAATTAATTTAGCACAAAAATTGCTATTCGATATTGTTTATCTTGTTCAATAAGTTGTGATCAGAATTTATCGATGATTTTTTTGTTTAATACTTAGCACATTGTAAGCCACACAACTTGTCAAACTAAACTATATATCGAGAGGAACGGATATACAAGAGCTTTCTCTCAAATGCAAACACACTTTGGTTGATATCAAAGTTAGGGAAATAAAAAAAAACTGATATTCGCATATAATGAATGCATGAAGTAATTTTAGGTTTAAAGAAATTTATTCTCAATAAAAGAATTTTATTTGTTTTAAGCATCGAAATAAGATAACTAGAACGATAACTCGCATATGAATCTGCCAAAAAATACGGCTCTACTTACTTACACATCTAAAGGTAAAATCACACGTACACATACACGCAACAAAAATTAATGGACGTTCAAAATCAACTTTATTTCATAAAAGTTAATGTCAAAATATTAAATATCTGGATCGAGATACGACGTTGTGCACCGGCATGAAAATTAAACGTATCAAGTGTCAACTAGAGATTATTACGCACAGACTTCTAGCATTCATTTTTAAACTTGGGAAGCAAATGATGAATTTGAATTTAAATTGTACAATATTGTATGAGTCAACAAAGCTACTCAATATTCCTTTGTTTTGAACCTATAAAAAACGATCACAATTTACCAATCATGATTCGTAGTCTATGTGAACATGAATGCATTAAAATTGTGTCGATTAATGAAACATTAGTTCTACATCGTTTTAATGGCTCGCTATGGTTAATTTAGGTATAAAAACAAAGGTATGCAAGCGGTAGAGGAATGCTAATAACTAAGTTGCGTGCGCACGCGCATTGCTTTCCAAACCTCTCCAGATATAAGCGCCGCCTCATCGTCCTCAACCAAACCAATCATATAATCACACAAATCATCCTGTACCGACAAAAACATTGTGTCAGAATTGGAAATGATCGAGTGTTTAGATGAAAATTAATGTGAGAATGGAAAAGATCATATTATGCAGTAGTTAAGTTTTGCTAAACAGAATCTTTTATTTAAATGTAAAAATGATTGCCTTTCGATAAATTTATTTAAACCTCAGTAATAGTAAAAAAATTGTAGTTAAATTATACCCTTGTTTTGATGTACCTAATTTCCGGTGCGGATTTTCTGTGATATCATTTGTGCTAATTATGTATACATCTGCTAATTGCATCAGACATCAAATTTATAACTACCACCATGAATACAACTAACTAACCGACAAATAAAGTACGTAAAAAGCTTATGTGCAAAAAATATGCAAAATAAAATATACTACTCGTCCTTTTGTATTACGAATTATATTGAAAGCTTTTTATTAAGTTCCAATCATGTTTGTATATTTTACTCACAGGCTTATAAAGACTTGTGTAAGTGGCTCACATATATGTGTACACCAGGACGAACTTCTAGATCTGACATATGTTTCCCAATTTACAATTTACGTAATTTAATGTTCACTTACGTAAGTTTAAGTTACAAATGTAATCCAGACTTTTAAACTTTATAGCATAAAATATGAATTGAATTGGATACGAGAATTGCAATTAGTTACCTTATGGAACGGCTGATGACTGTCGCGGTTTGGCGACACAACTATCTCGTGGCCCGTTTGTATGGAGCCAACTGGTGTTGACTGAAAATTTAAATACATATATTAATATAAATAGTGATTTTTTTTTCATACACTACTGGTACTAGCCTTGTCTATTTGAAAACATTAATTTATAATATTTTAACTGACACCTAAAATGTAAGTAAAATGAAAAAATATACTTCTTTTAAATACATAATAATAATCTAGCTTACTGATTAAACATATTTAAAACATGTAATTTACAATTCACAGCTTTATTGAAACACAATATCTATTATTATATAATAATGTGACAGCAATTTAATACTGTGGTATCTATAGGAATCTATATTATAAAATAACTTAAGTACACAGTACAAAAAAATAGGCATAAATAATTATTGGATGATATTTATCTTTACAAAGCTTTAATAAGTATCGGCATCTGATTCTTAAGTGTAACAAATTAATATTTTTTTTATTTTAAGGTGAGGATTAAAAATATCAAAACAGTTAAAACCTTCAGTAGTTTCACCTTTTTACCCAATTGCAACTGGAGGGAAATATTTATTATTAAATATAAATTCATTACAACACTTAAAAGTCCGAAAAATACAAGACGAAAGTTAGAAAGAGTTAAACACGAAGATTTTGTACGAAATAGTATGAAAGTATCCATTATCCAGCTTAACATGGCTCGTCAGCACTTAAGTTGCTACTTCAGGTCGGTTTTTTGTAAGACAGTGGTAACAATCCGGTCGCACTTATAGAATTCATGCTTTAGGCAAACTGTCTATAGCGTGACTCTACCACTTATGTCATGATATAACTCTATATGTTACACCGTACACATATTGAACTTTATTGCTATTTTAATACTCGACATTGGCGAAATTACCGAAAGTCGATGGGGCCATAATTTAAAAATAGAATAGAAAATTGTTACACTTTCAAACTGAGATATCGATACGCACAACATACAAAGCGGATAAATTCTCGTACACACCACTATCTACGTCACTAACCTTGTCGGATTTATTTCTAATGACATTGGAGGGCGGTGCGTTGCGTAATATTCTCATCACGTGCAAGTTGACCGGCTGATCGTCACATAAGCGAAGCATGCATGCAATAACCCAGTGTCAATACTACGTAACATGGGTACAGGTTACAACCCAACAGCAACAATACATACCAGCCCGATTTTTTTATATCAGCCCTCTATTATACTGTTTCACTGCTGGGCACGGACCTCTTCTACTAATGAGAAGGGTTAGGCCTTGGTCTATTATGTTGGTCTAACGAGGGTTGGTAGACCTCATATAAATTTGAACGTTTTATAGAGAATTCTCATTAAAAAAAATATGGATAAAAAGTTTGAAACGTTTGAGGTACGCGGCCTGTGGGTTTGAACCCGCGACTTTCGTCTCGTTAGTCTATAGTCTGTACCACTCCCTGTCAAACTAAGCTTTTTTTAAAGCGACATAAACACTATATAATTGGATAAATATACTAGAACTGTATGATACACATCCCAATGCTTGGCATGGGCCTCCTACTGAATGAGAGGGGTTAGAGTTTATTCCACCACGCTGGACTAAAGAGGGTTGGCATTATAATTTGATGTACATACGAATATGTGTTCGAGGAAATTGCAACCAAATAATTATTTAATTTTACATTTTACAGGTTCTTTGCATTACTTTATAGTACAAATGAGAGCATGAGAGGAAATTGATATCACTCGGGGGGAATCAATAATCTAGGAAATTTGTAATTACGTCGACTTTTAAGAAGTACTTGAGGCTAGAAATCTCGAAATCGACGTCACGGTCACCTTTTTTGATAATAACAGATAGTGATCAACACCCTTGAATATTAGACACTGCAGAAGAATCGTGAGTTGATTTAGAGGGTGGTTGGGCAGCCGACACGCACTCACGCCAGTAATCCTCGAAGGGGTAGGCAGAGGTGTAACCAGATAACCCATATTTCGCCGAGCGTATCTCGTATCTCTCTCAATTATTTGTCGCTTGGCTTATGACATAAATTGTAAATAATAAAACATATTTCGACTTTCCACTAACCATCACATCATCGACATATTCGTCTTGAATAGTTTTGACAAAGTGTTACGTAATGAGTGGTACAGTTTTTTTAAAAATATGTTTTGTTTATTCCAAAGGCCATTATAACAGTTCCTTTAAGTACTTGGGCATGTTAAGCATCGCCGCACATAAATTAAGCACACAATCACTGTTCATTATTTAAACATTTTTAACGTGGCATGTAGACCATTAATAACCTTCAAAATTGAATTTCTTTGGTCTAAAGAAAATTCTAGATAATAAAGACGCCCCGACACACGCCGAAAGAAAGAAAAAATGTGTCAAAAATACAAAACAAAATATGCAACGTATTACAAAAAGGTGTGGTCAAATTTAAGCCATGTATAGTGTATAAGTATTTCTCCCCCTGTAGTACCAAATCCGATTGCATTGACATGACATGCAATAAAGCATTTTTATGAGTAACATATCGATATCTGACTTGGAACTTCTGGACAATATTAAATGATAATCAGCTGAGCTTTCTCCAGCATTGTTATTCTCGCTCACGCACTTCACTTAGTTTATAGTGATGTTATCGAACTTATCGATCGTGATAAACTAGTGATTAAAATTAGCGAAAATGTTTAGCATATCTAGATTTTGATAAGATACATACACACACACACTGTAAGATGTATGCAATGACCCTTAAATATGACCACACCTTTCTGTAGCACCCTGTATAGTTATACGTTTTATATATTAAAAAACAAACTAATCTGCTAAACACACAAAAACACCACATTAAGGTAACAAAATTGTATTTTATTTATCGAATAATAAATATAATGTCTACTAATAGATATGTTAAGTGATCTAATTCAAGCATTCACTTTTATTTCATCCAATCATATGTCTTTAGCCTTAATACTTCTGTGCAAAGTAGGACATTAAAAAAACTAAAATGTATAACAAAAACTATCGAACTGTGGAGCATATGGTCAAATTGAATACAGTTGTGCAAATAATTAATTTAGCATATACCTATATATAACATTTAAATCCGAAATTATAAAAATGCATTATATTCTCTGGCAACGTCTACAATAATCATTTACACACATAAATTATTTAAGTTTTATAAATCGAATAAAAATAATTAATTAAAACGTCGATTCCCAGAATTATTTAGTTAACCTTTTACCTTTATTGAGTCAAAAAAAATATAATTCTGTAGTAAAATGATCCTATAATATTTTTAATGCTTTAAATCTGCCATCAATGATTGGAATTCTGGTGAGCATTTAACAAAAAAACATCTTTAGGTGTAAAACATATCGATATTTTAAAAATATCGATATTTTCATAGACTATCGAAGTCTAGATATATTTGAACACATTTCAAGTCCAATTTTAAGTACGAGGTTTTTAACAGTATTTGTGCTACGCAAGTATGTATAAAACGTTTATTACAAAAATACCCATTCATAAAAATCACTTCCATCATTGTTTTATACACAAACAAATTTGTTAATTATAAAATAAATAAAGATCAGGCAACGAACATGTTAAAGAGTTAGTATAGTTCACATTAAATCTAAAAACCATTAGTAAGCAATAAATAAAAATCTTGCAGCACCATAGCTAATATTATGATAAATTAGGCAATCTGCGTAGTGTGACTGTAATACATTTTTTATTCTTATGGCAACTCCTTACAAAACGCCAAAACCACTATCTTTGGATATTATAAGAATTTAAAGTTGTTGAAAGATTGATGTTTGTATGTGTATTTGTGTTATGAAAAAAGACGCCATAACTAAAGGACTAATGCATTGACTTACAGCAGATTGCTTATAAGGTATAAGATTAGCAATAGGGTTGTTATTAGAGGTAAATAAGGCAGTGAAAACCATGCTTTATACATAGCAATGCTTGAAAACAAGAACATTTGTTTGTTTCACCGACAAGTAAGCCTAAAGACGCCACATAAAATGAATATTAAATTAAAACACAATTGTAAGTTATGTGTATTCACACGGAGAGTGGATTCCGTTACGACATAGTGCCGCATTTTTTATTGCCTTGAAATACATGATGGAACGCCACTGAACGATGATAAGACGCCCAATATAAAGCGATTACCACCGCCCATGGACATCAGCAATGCCAGGGCACAGTCAATCCGCTATCTACCGTCATACATCGAGACTAAAATTGCATGACGCCACCTAATAAACGAGAGTATTCTAGTATATTCTAGCCCCTCTCGTGCGATAAATTCTCTCCGTGTAAATAGTGCTTATATGTATAATATATTTTTTCAATGAACATTTATAAACATGACCGGACATAGCCCTAAAATGTGGCGTGTTATAGGTTTATTTGTCTGTAGTTTGTTTACGAGCATAGACCAATGATATAAATAAATGTCGTAAGTACTTCAACTTGTTTAAAAACCAAGTGTGTTAATTTTTATTGCATACATTGTTATCTCTATGGTGTGCACTTGTTATAGTCTGCGATGGCGCGTTGCCCAACAAGGTTTCCAATAGACAATTTTCTGCACGCGAAGTACTAGGACATACGGCGTCTATTTATATAATAGAACACGGATAATATAATAGATGAAAAAGTATGGAAACCAAGCATGCCAATTTTTCTACGTAAACTAGCGTTGTAATCGCGGTGATATAGGTTATAAAAATATTATAGTGAACTTGGGCACGTTGTCCTAAATGTCATCATGCGATATAGCCTAAAATACGACATCTAAGTATCATCCGTGGTCTAACGTTTTACAGAAACCTGTGGTAAAATTTAAGCAACGTATAATGTACGATAAACGAATTCACTCTCGTCGTACAAAATCATAAATAAAGCATTTTCTTTTTAATCGAATTAGTAACTTTGGATAACACTAAATAATAAACAGCTCAATTTTTGACTCATTTCAGCACTGTAATTGTCATTCACGCACAAGTGAAGTGCGTAGAGATGTAATCGATCTTATCTATTGATATATGAGGATTTAAAATCAGCGTATAGTTTTAGGATATCTGAATATTGATAAGATCCGGTACATACACACTTACTGTCAGGTGTATGTAACGACCCTTAAATATGACCACACCTTTCTGTAACACGTTGTAGAACTTTCGTGTTGAGATACCAATTACCAAATAGTGTGTTATAGGTATATTTATGTTAGTAAGCATGTTTTCAAGCGATGGAGTTGTTTACCATGGTCTTGCCGGTCCAGTCGAACTCGCCGTCGTCGAGGTACCCGCGCCGTTCGAACAGGTCGCGGAACATGCGCCGCAGCTGGTCGTAGTCTGGTGTTTCGAAGAAGTCGAGCCGCCGCACGTAGCGCAGATACGTCGCGAGCTCCTCGGGGTGGCCCTCGCATAGCACCTACATAATTAATAATAAATACACCCAACAGTCACATACATAGTCTCGACCACACACTAGGTTAACCTGTGTCGTGGGTATCGGGAACTACGAGGGACTTGCCAACCCACAACACCCAGACCAGAAACAAATATTTGTGGATTAGGCAAACGTTTGTCTCGGTGTGGGAATCGAACACACGCAGCTGGCTACTCGCCCACTGCGCCACGGAGGCTGTCAATCAAAAACTTTAATACCATAGACGGGCTGTTCAGAAGAAAACTTGTGTTGCATACGCGGCCGGCGAGGCGGGAATGACGTCTAAGGCGTGGGAGCGAGAGGAGTTGAGAGTAAGCGAGATGGCAATATTGAGATGGCTGTTTTGTTTGATATTAGTTTTCATTAACAATAAATGAATTTTTCGATCAAAATCAAGAAATAATATAGTTACTTCCGTAACATAACTTCAAGTTGAATGAATAGTATATGCACATTAATAATGACAATGTTTTATGGGTCACAATAAACAATTTCGTGTTAGTTTATCGAATTTAACGATCGCAGCTATTCAAACAACTGCTCTTGTCGCTCTCTCGCATGCGATTAAATGAGTTGCGGTCAATTGACCGTAACTAAATTCGCAATTTCTTTGTACCGCACAGTTTGTCTAGTAGTATACATCAAAGAGTATGTATATGGAGTATGTGTATGTGTATTTATGTCAAAGACCCCACTAGCCTTATATTATACTAGGTGGTGGGTCCCTCGTATGCGAGAGACCGTCTGAGGTGTTACCAGCTCAGTAAGCAGCACTGTTGTTTTTTTTTAAATCCTAGCTCGGCAAAGTGACTACGCTACACCTGATGGTAAGTAACAATGTGTCTATCGTTGGTCGGGAAAATTATGCCGGCTTGTCTAACTGCTTCTTCACATTCCGTTTAAAGGACCCCATGTTATAGGAAGGAGGGAATACGTGTGCCGGCAAACTGTTGTGTTTCAATTTGAAGGACAGTAAAATTACTGGGTGTTATGAGATAACATCTTATGCCCTGGGTGATGAGCGTAGATCAGGTGTAAGGTAAGGTTTATGGCGAGCGATCTGCTCGTTTCGTCATTCAAGCGAATAAATTAATAAACAAATGGCGTTAGAATCCCCCAAACACCGTCACGCACATCGGTTATGAGTTATGACTCATACACCAATCTTGATTTAAGTAGGTCTTTATAAATAAAATTGTGTAACAAGGTTCACGGTGTAAGGTCACAATGCTCTAAAAACCTAGACTCGAATCTCAATAACATATTTCAATTACAGACGATGCAGGAGGTTGGTCAATCTCTGTATAAAAATGTAAACAAGCCTTTACGAGACTGGTATATCGTAGAAGAGATGTATTATAGCAATGAACATTCATACCTCAATCGGCGTCGCTCGCTTGGTGTCACCAATTTTTTGGTATCTTTCTTTGAGTGTGTCAGCTTTTAAACCCTGCCAGGGTAAGGAACCACGTAAAAAATACATAAACATATGACCGAGAGCCTCTAGGTCGTCGCGTCTTGATTGTTCTGAAAGAAGATAATGTTAGAATTAAGTATTTTTATGTTCGTGTGAATCACGTTGTAGACTGTACATTCAACATGAATGGGCCGGCTCGACCGGGATGGTACCACTGTCTTATAAGTCATCGGGACGAAGCGGCTTATTGCGATTCGTGCGGCAGGTCGGTACTCACAAATTCTCCCCAAAATCTTTTTCAGGTGATTCAAATCCTATAAATCCTTAAAAATAGTAGTTTGGAGACCGGAATAGAGAATGGAATCAACAAGAGCCACCTTAAGTTGTCAACGATTTTGTACTGCATTTGTTGCTTTAGGTTTAGGTGTTTATAGAAAGTCGGCTAATCTTGGGAATCGAATGGGGTAGTTGACTCGACTTCTTTTACGGACATTTTTAATTAACAATCTTAGTTATTAGGGTTTCCTTTTTGTATAACTTTTGGTGTATATAAAGTAACGTATACAATTATACATAGGAAACTACCCAATTGTATCAAATTGGATCCATTACCACAAAGACCACAGTCTAAATGGTAGATCAATATATTCATTACACTAGTCAATTTGATGATGTTACCTTTTCCTAAATGTGTATTTATTGACATGTATCTCGCAGTCCCGGTGAGTGACTTGTGCTCCCGATATGGGATATGTTTGTTGGTTTCTAAATCTATATATTCTTTGGCCAAACCAAAATCTGAAACATAAAAAACAATATATTGGACCATAATGCCCCTTTGAGCTAGGGGAGCAAGACAATATAATATTTATCTCATTATGCTTATTGGCAAATATATGTCTACATCATTAAGATTGTGACTGAATTGTGAGAAAAAATTGTGATTTGCAAATTTATCCGGTTATATTTTTACACCTTTTTACTTACCAAGGCTCAGTAAAATGACATCGACTAAGCCGAAAAGTAAAATCAGTGATCTAAGAAAATAAATGAATGAGTAACTTTCATAATTTTTGTTATTCATAGTTCTGAAGGGCACAGAGTTTACTAAGGTTTACTCAGGTAATATTCTCGTGACAGGCTATAAATAAATTTTAAAGTAATACACATGCGTATGTGATTGTTGGTTTTATGATGAAGCTAGTGAAATTACTGGGCATTATGAGACTTAACACCTTATGTCTCGTGTGACAAGCGCAGTCCAGTGTCATGCAGTGCTTTGTTATTTAAAGTTCTGTGTGCCGTTGCTTCTGTTTATGAGCAGGCAGGCGTTTACCATCATGCGAGCAACCTGCTCGTCTTGTCATACAAACTAATAAAAAAAATAACCCTTAACAATTGTACGTATTTTTACACATTTCCGACATTATATCACTATTAACAGATTTGCAGATAACAACAATTCATAAAACGCATACTTATCAATGGAAACAAACAAATGAAATAGATGTGGGCACACACGCGCATATTTATATTGAGGAGTCATTTCAACCGCAGACCTCGCTGTACAGTCTACTGAACGATTGAATTACTTCACTATTCTTATATCTTGTTACTTAATCATTGTGACATGTTTCTATTTATCATAATGGAGTTTGATCGTTTGCTAAAACTAAAGTAATTTAAATAAACGGTTGTCACGCGTATGCATTAATTACATGTTATATTATCAAGGTAAATTTACAGAAAACGCTTTCACACTTAAACTCCCTAGCTATTCTTTTTGGCTTAATAATATGTCTGCAACTTATCACGAATAATATAGATAGGACTATCTGTATAGAAACCAAGGTGCTTAGCATATGCAAACGACATATCTCGCGCACGAGAGAGATAACTATTGACGACATATCTCGCGTAAAGTGTCAACAATCGATAAAAAATACTATTCAAAGTACTATTTTCTCGACGTTATCTCTACTTTTGACATTACAATTCGAGTATTCTAATGGCCGTTCCCTATATTATATTTAAATATAAATTTGCTAATGTTATCAAGTGTTTTGACAGATCTTCCATACAAAATGTGTCAACATTTTACTGCCAGTAAGCAAATCTGTCGACAGACAGAATATTGAGAACGGCCATAAGCCACCATGTCAGTTTCGATTGACATATAGATAGGGTTAACCAGATAAAACTAGTTTTGCACGAAAAAACGCATGGATAATATTATCTCGTGTTGCATATTGCTAAGCCCTCAAACGTGCCAATTTTTGCTACGTAGATTGAAATTGTCATCGCGGTGCGCATAGATTTTATAGTGCGCTTTGTCGCCTTCCTCTTCATCGCAGCAGGGATTAACAGCAAGCAAATTAAGGAAGGCATACGAAGTCTATTATCTGTGGTCCCCGTCTGTAACTGTAAGCTCTTAATTCAGTTACTAACCGTACAAATTGTGTGATCAATGCGCTGACATAGGTTCAAATACCAGTTAGATCGATTTCATTTAGATGCTAAACCTCGAGTCTTTAATTTTTTTCACAAATGAGTAGTGAATTTTAAAAGGACTTAATAGTGAAATTTCTTAGGGCACTGTCTACACATATGACATAACGCAGTCTACACGTAATTAAACCAAAATATAGTGTAAAATGGATGGCTCCAAAATAAAACGATAAGCGTTAGCAAATTTTAATCTTATAGGACTGACCTATACTGTAGATTGACATTATACATTGACTATGAGCTAAAAATTATCTAATATGTTTTTATAAAGAAAGACAAGAATAAAAACTCATATAGATAAAATCTATTTTGACTGGAAATAAGGTTGTGTTGACCCATACAATTAAACAGATTTAAACAGAAAAATTCTTCAATGAATTCGCCTGGGCCCCAAGATACAAGCATATGCTTAGTTTGGGTCCCACTGTTTAATATTGTCATAAATTTAATATGATAGTTATTATATGTTGATTGTATTCGTTTTAAGGCAAAATTGTACACCTATTGCTCAATAAACATTATTATTATTATAATTAGCAGAATAAAATTCAAAATGAATTAGCCACTTATTGCTTAGCATTATTAGTCTCTGAAAGCTTTCTTAAAATGTTAGTAATTGCTTTCGTGTAATTAAAATTCAATTATTGTCGACAAATAGTTGTTAATTCGATTGCCGGTTGAGTTATTAAGCAATTTGAATTAGTTTATGCAAACGGTACTCGTTTTAGTTCTATCGTATTTTTAAAACATTTTATATGTCATATCAACGCTTAGCTGCCAATACCGTTCAACTAATATTTATCCTATGTATTTGTCCCGAGTTTTTCGATGCGAAAAATCCTCACATGAGTTGATCGGGATTGAATTTGTGTCCGATATGCGTGATTAATATTTGAGTGTGATAACTGAACGCTCAACGCCCCTTCCCCTTTTCTAATGCGGGTTGGTAGACGTCACATACTTTCGAAATTATTTTTGGAGTACTGTCTAGTATGCAGGGTCATCACCGATAAAGCCAGCGATAATTGAAATTAAACATATTTGAAACTTGTAACTTCGATAAGTCAGAGGTGTATGCTCTGAGGACCATACATGCGACAACCGTTCAGGCAGTCTATTTCGCTCACTACCCGCTAAACTATTGCTTTTAGTTTGCCAATATTTCACAGAGCCACTAACTTTACCCTGTTCATTGTAAGATTTATTTTCAATCACGAACGTGTGTTGTTTTTGTTAGCATAATTTTTCTACACTGCAGCTGCGGTAAACCACAGAATGGCGTCAATATCGCCGTGTAATTATTCGCGAGTTGCGTAAGGCGATGTGCGACGTGAATGTCGAATTTGACGAGGTAATTACGATTTTATATCTTTATAATACAATCAAGGTGAGTTTACCCTAGATCTAAAGGCATAAGTAATACTACCCCAGCCCCCGCCATACAGAGTTTAATAAATATACACATGCAAGACAACGTCTAGTATAATAGACTTCGTATGTCTACTCTCTTTGTACGCGCCAACGCGCACTATAAAGCCTATGCGCACCGCGACGACACCGTCAGTCTTCATAGTAAAATTTGGCACGTTTGGTTTCTATACAGATCGACGTTAAACAACGTGTTACAGAAGGGTGTGGTCAAATTTAAGCAATGCGGTTTAAATTATGATTTAAGTTGTTCGCCCTCTGTAGTATCAAATTCGATTGCATTGCTAGAATATAAATAAAGCATTGTCTTTTTTATCGAATGAGTGACATGTCGATATTCAACTTGCAACTTTTAACAACACTGAATGATAAACAGCTAAGCTTTCAGCTCCAGCATTGTTATTCTCACTCACGCACTTCACTTAATTTATAGGGATGTGGTCAATCTTAGAACGAGTGATTAAAACTAGCGTGATATTTTAGGATGTCTAGATTTTAAGATTCGGTACATAAACAGTAACTGTCAGGTGTACGTAAAGACCCCAAAATATGTCCACACCTTTTGCAACACGTTGTATATGTCATATCTACTACTATACTATTATTCGTGATCAGTGGTCGTAATTCTAAATTATTCAATGTTTTTTCTTGTTTACTCTGACATTAAATGTCACTCAATATATCAAGACAAAACATTATATAGTCATTGTGGTAAACTTGGGAGTGCACCACCGAGACAGGAGACCGCGACGCGCGACAAGGACGAGGTAGGTGTCTACTTGAACAGTCGCGCGTCGCAGGCCCCTGTCGCGGTAACTCACCTTAAAAAGTCTACCCCTCCAGACTTATACAATGTTAATTTGTAAGACGATTGAAATATAATTTTAAAACTCACCAATGATGTGGATGATTTTTTCCCTTTTAGTTGCAGTTCTACCTATTAAAAAATTCTCTGGTTTCACATCTCTGTATATGAGATGTCTCGTGTGTACATACTCGATGCGGTGCAACTGAAAACATATATATAAATCGTCAAATATACAGTAGATAACAATAAAAATACAACCTGCTAGATTACAGTAGTATACCCCTTTCAATAAATTGGTCCAATATGTATTTGACCAAATAAATAAGATTTTTTAATATTTGATTCAATATCTTGCCAAGAAATACACTAAGCAGTATGAAACTACCAACTAGTACTTACTAAAAGTGTCAGCTGCGTGACTACCACTTGGTAGTCAGGCAGCTGACACTTTTATCTTTATAAAGCTGGATATGAATTGGCCGGCTCGACCTTAACACCTACCACTGACTTTAAGGCCGACGATGCACCCATGATTATTTTGTTATTGGGTGGGTGTTTATGAGTGGTAGAGATACCATCAGTTGACCGACTAACTACTCGTTTGCCAGCCTGTGCTAAAACCACCTGCCATAGAAATATGATCAGCTACAGATAAGAAATGGAGAATTATTTTCATTTCACGAATACAATCCTTAAACAAGACAGACTTTAGTTGGTAAGCACGTGAACACAGATTAAACAAGCAGGATTAAACGTGTCACTAGCATATGAAGGGTGGGGGAGTAATGATATAATTAAATAAACCTATTTATGGTTTCAGTGTCGCCGTTGACGTGCAGTTTTATTAGCTGGCGGGAAAATCCCAGATTTGTATCCATGTATCGATAATTCAGTTACGTGTAACAACTAACAAGTCTGAAGCTAAACTTATTTGTGTTGAATTAATGACAAAATGTTACGAATAACATTCATTGTGGAGTTTTGAACTCTTTGTATGATATTATATTGTATGGATATAATAACAGAAATAGTCAGTTTTCTTTTTGTTTATGAAAGATGAGGGCAAACGTGCAAGTGGAACCTTATCAGAACCTCATCAGACTTTTCTCAAATGTCAAGAGGTTTTGGATAATCTAATATATGCCATATTAATTTGTGTTATGTATATATAATCTTCCACGTTTCTAACTTCAAAAATTACGTTCTTCCCATACAATTTTCATCCCTTATTTTATCCCTTAGGGTATGAATTTTAAAGTCCTTTCTTCGGTTGGCCGTTGTCTATCAGTCGGTTGGTGTTAAGTTTTATTATTTAGAATCTAGATATATAAAGAAGTATGTAGGCTGCATGGTGCCTTCTTCTAATTCTTAATCGATCACATTGTTTTCGGTCTGTTGTTGGACTATGGTACTAAAGCATCGACTGTTATTAAAGTTTTGATAAGTCACTAGTCCCTGTCTAGCGTTATGCATGATAGTCTCTGAGCATTAGATGTCAACTGACAAAATATTTTCAATAGGAGACAGTATTTTTCTCGATATAACAAGTGATCATGATGCAGATTGAGTGTTGTAAATAACAGACGCCATCAATCGATCAAGTGGGTAACCTGATGGTAAGTGATCTCTACCATCCATGAAAACCCACAATACCAGAAGGACCATGGATGAGTGTCAGATTTTAAAAGAAAGGAATGAGATTTGACATTATTTGGGCCTTCGGAAAATCATTCATGTTGTACCACTTATGTACGTACAGATATGCGTGGATGGGCATGGCATAACTAATCGTTACTTTGATGCCAATCATGACGTTATTGACGTCACGAATTATTATTATTGCGTTATAGCAATGTCAGTTTAAAAATAACCATGTTTACGTCTATATGAATAATATTTGCGTGACAGTAAACCGCATATAGGCAGTAAAAATCAGAGTGCGTACATAAAAGTCGTGATTTCTTAAAATGAATAATTTAGCACGTCGGCACATTTCGCCTGACGTAAAACACCCCATACCACAAATGGTGTAAGTGTAAAAAACCTATACTTATCACATATTTTATGATTTCTGAAGGCCTTCCCTTCCCTCAATTGACATTATTTCTTTTTGCCTAGCGTTATACCGTCTTAATACCAGGATCCGCCTTCACGTACCCATAGGTTTAGCGGTATTTGGTATTATAAGGGGCGACCCATCGTCTTACCCCCACAACCCGCAACGGGAACTTAGTTTCCCCATTGCCTCGTCCGTGAATCAGTAGAGTGTGCGACGTGCAGGAGAAGTTGGCTTTAGGCCTAATATGTGACCCACTTACTTAGGTAGATACACTTCATTAAAAGTCGGCTACGCATCTATAATTCTTCTGGTACCTATTATGGATGTTTATGGGCGGTGGAGATCATTTGCCACCAGGGTGCTTAGCATATGCAACACGACATATCTCGCGCACGAGATCGATAACTATTGATGACAAATATCGGGGGAAATAGTCAACATTCTATAAAATTACGTGGTCATGTTAGGGTTCGTAGACAAAATACAACAGAGGTTGAAGGTACCATTTTCTTTACATTTTTTTTTTGAGATAGCGAGTCGAGTATTATAAGCAACCACGTTAGCTTCGATAAACTGGTTTGACATTCATGACAAAACAAATCGTCAAATTATCTCGTTTTGCATATGCTAAGCCCCTATTTGACCGACTTGCTCGTTTTCCGGCCTCTGCTATAAAAAGCACAGCAACTACGAAAACTTCGTGTAACAACGAAAACTATGGTAATGGCGTATTAGCATATTAATCGCCGGGGGTTTTGTAACATTCGCAAGGTTGCAAGGGTTGCCATATGGCATCCAGCTGGTGTCAATTGTGGAATTATTGTATGTTTCATCACACTGTCTCCGCCACACGTCGCCGCGTACTATAATAATAAGAGTGTTCTCTTAGTCTTGGTGCCTGGTGGTTTTGCAGACAGTAAGTTTTAGGCGAATATTACATTTTAACTACAATTTCGAACCCTATAACTAGATTTAGTTTGTGTGGTAAGCTCAAGGTCAGTTCAATGCATCGATAAAAAAATAAAAAATAAATACACCCAACATAGTCACACACATAGTCCTGACCCCACACTAGGTAAACCTGTATCGTGGGTATCAAGAACTACGAGGGACTTGCGGTCCCACAACACCCAGACCCGAGACAAATATTTGTGGATCAGACAAACATTTGTCAGGGTGCGGGAATCGAACCCACGGCCTCACGCTTCGCAACCGGCTACTCGCCCGCTGCACCACGGAGGCTGTCAATGAATAGTTAAAATAAACTTCTAGCAAACTAAATAGTTTTTATTTGATATTAATAAAATTATTTATTGATGAGACTACTCGAGATTAGAGAAATTACATGAAACGAAAGTAGTATATTAGGGTCGTGTAAAGAGGAAATCTATAGGCTCTGCCTAATCTTATGGTCTACACGTGTGATATAATTTGTGTATTTGTGTATTATAATTTGTGTGTTACTTCATAATTGGATTCGGCATTCGTTTCAATTTGATTATATAAAAAAATACACTTGTAAAAAAAAACTAAGTCGTGACGATCTTTAGTTTACCAAATGTATGTGCCCAAAAAAACGCGCCTAGCTAGCTATGGTTGGCATAACGGTTCCTGACCTCTTTTAATTTCCTGAATCAATCTAGCAGGCTTTAGATATTCTTTAGATTCATAATGGCATAATCTTTCCAAAACGTCCGGCCTGCCAACTATTGACTTCACCCCACCCACTTTACTTCACTAATAGATCTTAACTCTATCCTACGAAGTTGGTTCAAAATTGCTAGTTCCACTTACACAAACACAATAGCTTACACTAATATTAGATTACAAACTTATCTAACTACTCACCAACTGCATAGCGATCATTAACACAGTCTTTAGAGAGAACCGACGTCCGCACAGATCGAACAAATCCTCCAACGATGGTCCTAGCAACTCCATCACCAATGCATTATATTTACCGCATGGGCCGAAGTAGTACACTTCCGGGATGCCTTCCGCTGTCGACGGCGCTAAAGGAGTCACGGGATAAAGGAATGGGACAGAGAGAGAGAAATATAACATTTTAGTACTCACATTTTGTATAGCATTGCTCTCGCGCGCACCTGTACGACACAACACTGTATCCGATACCGAGCGATTCGCGAGAGCAATGCTCCGTACGTAAACAAATTAACAAAACATAGATGCTGCGACAAGCGAACGTCAACAACGGCCATGACCACGTAGTTCGAACCCTCGTGAAAACGATTTAGCTTCGAATATCGGTTACGGTGTTGTGTCAACGTGACGACCTAGCTACCGGAGTCAGGGCTCGCGCGTACAGAGCTCTGCGTCATTCTGGGGTACGCAGTTTAATATAAAATAAAATATTTATAGGGTTTGTGTCAAAGCTCTTTACACACGCCCTGTGAAACGTTCGCACGCACTTACAAGTTGCATAGCAATCATAAGGACAGTCTTCAGTCTGAACCTGCGTCCGCAATGCACGAAGAGGTCTTCAAGCGAGGGCCCTAACAACTCCATGACCATGGCGTTGTATCGGCCGCCACATGTTCCCAAGTAGAACACTTTTGGTACGCCCTCTAAGGAAACTTTGTTGTGAATATCTAAGAATTTATAAGTATCTTATAAAACGGCTAATAATGTAATTGTTTCCAGAATAATTCGAATTGAGATTGTGATCCTTATATTACTAAAATCTAGTGTGTATTTTCACAGAGCCCACGAAGCAATCGATCTCGATTGCCGCCATAAAGCAAGCATAAAGACAACCCAGAAACTCAACGTATAGATGTATCGAAGGATTATCAGGTTTAAACGATACTGTGGGAAATGTAAATCTTAATTTCTTAAAATTGTGATATTACTCAATACCCATATTAAGAGACTACGAACTACAAAATATTAAAGATGAATCTTTTCATTTGCTCCATTTAGGTAAGCAAATATTTATACATAACGTAAGAGTAAAAATTCGACACACGTACCATTGGGTAATTCCTTTGAAACGGTGAGGAATAAATCTTTAACATTTTGTACAACTATATGAATACAAAGAAACCTCATGGACGGAAGATAGTTCCCGTTCCGAATCTATTAGGAATACGATAATAACTTTGTATAAAACTTTTAAAAGAATGACGACGATAAAAATAAATCAAACGCTTTAGACATTGCGCGCATAAATAATTAGGTATGAAATCATACGCGGACAGATGTGGCCACCAGATTTGTATGAAATTTATTACTAGTTTATGTGAGCACTTCAAACGCATAAATGGTCGTTATTTAAATGTACTAAACTTATATTTTAAATAGCTGTATCCGCGACTGTTCGCCTAGATAGATTTTTTGTATAATAAGATGATATCATAAGTTCGGAACCGTTTGATACATCACGATGAAAGAAACACAAACTTAAATCCACTGTTACTACCTACGACTAAGCTTGAGCGAGACGTGCATCTTCATTAGTTCGGTTTCAGTATTTTCCGAGCTAAATCCGTTCGTTCAAATATTATTTACCATTAATCCGGTTGCGTCAAATACAAACGGGAATTCAAATACGCAGACACATCAATTTGATTTTATATCTATCAATGTATTGATAAGAATGTTATTCACATTTGTTTATCGTGAAAACATCTAACTAAGACTAAACGCTTCCTAATTCATATTACAGAGGTGACCAATTAAATTAGCGGAAACCTTGGCACACACCTCGCCGCGGCGACCGGCCGGTATGGTCGTGTATACCTTTAATTTGATCATACACAAAGCTCATAAAACTAACGCTGCGAACGGTACTTACAATTTCCGTAACATCACCTCGTTTCGATCGTACATGATTCAGCGGACTTTAGGCTGATCAGTTTTAAAAAGTCGTTATTATCGTGTTCGCAATAGGGAGAGGCGACGGGGCCGAGCATTCGCCGTGTGACTCATAAAAATGTATACAATCCATCTTAAGCGCAACCCAGACGACTGGCTTTAATCGGTCACAAACTTTTGTCGGTAATGAGAGGTGACCGATTGTCTACCGAATAATCGTACACGTACCTTTGCACGTGTCCATTTGCTTTGCTTGTTCGACGCGGTTCACCGACTCCCACAGACTTTTGGTCGGATTGGGTCGTTCAATTAGTACCAATTTACTTAAAAACATACATGTAACCCATTAAAAAGATCGTCTGCGTTGTGTCATAACTTCGGACAATCACTTACCATGCGTTCCTAGTAACTTGTAAAATCGGTATTCTAGATGCAATTGGGGAGCCTTCGACTTCATCGGCTCCATTTTAATCGCTACATGTTCATTGTTGTAGAGATTTTTCCCTGTAATAAAAATAAATATTTAATTAATAAATACTCTCAAGTGACACAAGTGACGGGAATCGAACCAGTGGCATCTAATTTCGAATTATTACTTCGTTTACGTACATAGCTAATTAACATAAAAGTTTGTACCGGCGCGGCGCGTCACATGCCAATATAGGATATCGTTTTAAATTGTAGTTCTATATGAACTATCAATCTGTTTATATTTATTAATGAAATCCTCTATGTATCACATGCTTAAAAATAATATGACTCACACCGAATTTGGAATTCTTGCTGTTACCGCATCGACTTTGACCTTAGCCAATAAATAATACATAGCACACGACATTTTCGTGAAAGGACGGCCTAATTCACTGAAACACTACCTTGGGTATTGGGGTTGCTTTTTTCGTATTGTTATTTTTTTTATGGCGAGACTCTGAACAGGTCGCTCGCCTTATGTTAAGCACCATGTCTGCCTATAAACAGAAGCAAAGTCACATAGAACTCTGGATTACAGAGCACTCCATGAGACGGAACTGCGCTTGTTATCCCGAGACATGTTAAGTTTCATAATGCCCAGTAATTTCACTAGCTTCAATGTCCTTCAAACCGAAACACAACAGTGGTACACTCTGCTGCTTGGCGACAAAAATAGACGAAGTGGTGGTCCCATCCAGATGGCCTCTCGGATATGAAGGACCTACCACGTAGTAAGGTTAAAGAAAAAGTGGTGAGAAAATCTACTGCCTCGACGAAAAGATGAAAAGGCGCAGTTATAATGCATACGTGTTACGACTGAGGCTGACGCTGAGGTCTCGGGTTCGATCCTCGGGTCGGGTAAAAGTGATATTGGGTTTTTCTATTATGAAATGCTCAGTATCAGCCCGGAGCCTGAAATTGTGCCCGGTATGGCGATAGGCTCGCCTCCTATCACACCATAGGACGGAGAAACGTATGGCGAAATGTGGGTGTACTGGTTACACCTCTGCCTACCCCTTCGCGGATTACAGGCGCGAGTGCGTATGTATGCGTAAAATCTATACGTTATTGAAATACAATTACTTAAAATTGCGTAAATCGTTCCCGACGCAGCATATAAGTATCCAAGCCCTGTCTAGTCTGGGAAAACAAAACGTGGCAATATTTCGATGGTTTCGATAGATAGCTCATACAACAATGTGAAATCGAGAAAACGTACATGAATGTATACTATATTATACTAGACACTTGTTTTTACATGCAACCTGTAGAGATAAAGGTGGTGTATTGAACAAAATATAAACCATGAGAAATTGATATCAACACAAAAAGCTGAGAGTTGTTCATTGCAAGGAACGAGAAAGTTCATGAGAAAAACCGAGTTTTCGTTTTTATCAATATTGTCCTTCGACACACACTTTATTACACTTAATATGTTTTTTTTTCATAGCGAAGTCTGGCAAACGAGCATGTGGGTCACCAGCAGGCTTAACATATGCATCTCGAGAAAATTTGACCAACTCGTTTTGTCGTGAAATAACCAGTTATAACAGGTTATCTGTTTATTTCTATCTAAGCTAACATGGTTCCACATAAAGCTCGACTTGGTACGTCAAAAGTAGAGATATAAGTAGAGAAAATAGTACATTTTATTTATCTCTGTGGTATTTTGCCTACGAACCCGAACATGACGTAATTTATCGAATATTTACACTCTATCTATCGACACATTTATCTGAGATATTTGTCGTCGCTAGTTTTCTCACTCGCGCGCGGGATATAGTCTGTCCATGTTTGCCTCCCTGATGGTAAGTTATCTCCACCGCCCATGAGCGGTGGAGATAACAAATCAATACCAGACGAATTATGGATGCGTTGTCGACCTTAAAAGAAAGGGATAATTAGGAGGGGAGGGGAGGTGGATTTGGGCCTCCGGAAATCTCACTCACCGTACGAAACGCAGCAGCAAGCTGCTACATTGCATCGGTTTTCTGTGAGACAGTGGTAACGACCCGGACGAGCCGGACCATTCATGCTATAGAGTTATAGTATAGACCAAAATGTCTAGAGTCTACAGCATGTCTCTGCCCACTTAGAAATTGAAATGTTTAAATATTGTTATAGATAACCGGGCATAATCAATACCGGATTCCTGACTGGCTCGAATGACTGACGAAACTGTGATTAATTAAAGATAACCCACACACACTTATCGTACAGGCAAGTTTATATGCAAGTGTGGTTGTTACCGCGGTCCGCCGATGTCACAATCTACAATACTGGCGACGTATTAACCTTTATCAACCACAATAAAGATCGTCATCTAGCCATATCTACAAAGAATTAGATCTGCACAATCAATAACTTATCGCGGTACGGCAGGTAAATAAAGTAGAGCAGTGGCGCGGTCACGCGTTCGTATACTCCACCGCATTTCAATATGTATGAATGAATTAGTAAGGCGAGTGTCCGAGTTTTATTTTTTAGGTTTATTTTACTTTTATTGTGGGATTGTGAAACGTGAATTGTTGTTTCTAATAGTTGCGACAATGTTATTAACGAAATTTCATTGTGCAGGACAGACTACAATCTAAGACAACAGAATGGTAGTGTAAAGTAATAAAAACAAAAACGGGCACGGCAAAATCTTATAATGTCTAATTTTAATCGCATCTGATGCTTAATTTTCATTTGAGAGTTAATAAAATTAAATAACCATTTTTATAAGTTATTTGGCGTGGGCTAACTAAATTGCCCTGAAATGCGTTGAGCTCCATTCTAGGCATTCAATAATCTCATTAAAATCTAAGTTGTGGAACTAAATGAAAAAGAAACTCTCCTTATAAATTATTGCTTACAGGCAACTATACAACAGTGAAAGTGCCTAAAAAATTATTTCAGACGATTTAATGTCACTCGAGTTTATTCTAAGAGTATTTATTACGGTGTTTATCGACGACCCGGAATCACATGAGCTGAAGTCACCACAGACCAAAGATATACATAGTATAATAGACATCGCAGGTATACGTACAAGACGTCCCAAGACAAAGTATGAAATCATGCATACGCGTA
This sequence comes from Mimas tiliae, assembly GCA_905332985.1. Lineage (NCBI taxonomy): Eukaryota > Metazoa > Arthropoda > Insecta > Lepidoptera > Sphingidae > Mimas > Mimas tiliae. Next base: position 10,191,230 of record HG995254.1, read on the forward strand.
ATCTGATTTAGGCTGCACTCGATGATACCGCAGTAAGATGTCAGCCAAACACACGAAAAATGCATTTCCGAGTCGTAAAGTATTGTAAACGCTAGTGTTTCTAAGTGTGTTTTTCATGACTAACTCTTGTGACGTTTATCTGATACTAGAAATATGATACGCGTTGTTTCATACATTGAAGTACCTACTTGTACTACGTGTTACAGAATGCTGTGGTCAAGTTTAAGCAACGTATAGTAAGTAAAGTATAGTGTAAGGTATAAGTATTTTAACCCCCGTGGTACCAAATCCGATTGCATTACTAGAAAATAAATAGTGCACTTCATTTGTTACCGACTGAGTAACACATTCGATTTGGAACTTTGGACAACACTCAATGATAAACAGCTAATACGAATGAAGGCGTTACTAGGCGCGTAGAGGTAATGTGATCGATCTTAATAAACGTGTGATTAAATGCATGTGATTAATAGCATGAAAATTTAGGATCTTTAGATTTTTATACGATCACAAACACTTAATATCAGGTGTATGTAACGAACCTTATATATGACCAAACATTTCTGTAGCACGTGGTAAATTACTTACGTCTTTGGTCACACCACTCGGACACCACTCACTGTCCGCTGTCATTAATTTATTTACTTACATGACGTTTTCTTTAGACGTATTTTACACGTATATAGAAGTTAATGGTATTCTCCAAACAAAAAATTACGAATACTAACTGTATAATAAATAGGTTAGCTTATAAAATTATAATTCAACATATTTCCATAAATTCTTCCGTGGTATTTGGGGCTTATTGTACGCATTCAGGGGGTATTCGACAGTTTACTTTACGTGGGAACGCAAGACATTAAATAGCAAGAAGTTTATGTGATTCACAAATATTTGTTTCGGGTCTGAGTGTTATCTCTCCAGAGGGGTTGACGTCAGACAGGCGGCCGCTCGCAAAAACTACAGGCCAAATCTTTCTGTAACATGTGTTAAAAAGCATGTTGCTTGCGAGTGGGATAAGGGCAGGTAGAAGAAGAAGATATTATGTGTTGGCAACATTGGCATCGCTAGTACTATCTGCGTGCCGTTGCTACAGTGGCGCCATCCGCTTCCAAAAATATATATAACGGCGACTACCCGAGCGGAGGCACTTTTACTTTGGAATTCTGATACTGTATCTAAAATATGAGAATATAAAATATAAATATACTTCTATGTGAAATAAAAGAGTATAAGTTTACATATGTAATTAATGTTTTTGAAAAGTTAATTAAGAAAGTAGGTACCTAGTAGTCAATTTAAAGGACAACAAAACGTAAGTTGACTACACCGAAAGAGATATGGGTACTAATCACAACTATTGTAACACTCATTATGGGAAACATTCAAAGGGTAAGCAATTAAAGAACCCACGCAGTGAATTACTAAGACCAGACAGGCCGTTTAAATGGATCCTTTATTTATAGACCGAGCATTTTACCAATTCAAAATAAATACCTACATTAGTTTCTTTTTTATTTATGCTACTATTAGGAGACAGAATCAGATGGTTTTTCCCACTTAAGTATTAAAAAGGAAGCACTTCGGAATTTACATTTAAATGACATAGATACATGCAACTGAAATTTGTAGGCATCTAGAGTTTTTTGTATTAAATAGTAAAATATGATTAGATGCTGTAGTCCGGAATACTGAAACGCAACTCAAGGAGTGTCTGGCGGCTACTTATTTTCATACAATTTTTTACTTAACATGTTTAACACGGGCTTAAAGTGTTTTAGTATATTAAGGTGACCACTGAAAATCAGCGCTGTGTTGTGGTACGCGCCAAAGGACAGCGGCACGCTGAGCTGTCACCTACCTGTCACAGTCAAGACGCGCAAATGTCAAAACTATATTGATGGTTTTTAGTTAGTAATGTTTTACTGTAAAATTATTGTGATCTGTGACTAATAAATTGTCTTTCTTTCTTTCGTCTTCTAGTATAGGAGCCATAGTGACGAACAATTTTAAAATAAAGAATATACGTGAAATACTTTATAGGTATTACTATTTTCGATACAAAAAGCGTCGCGTATTCACCACACTTGCTAGCAATATTAGAATAATACAGGAATAAGTCGAAGATGTTTTTATAACTACGCCCGTGTTTATCAAATAAGAATTATTTAAACAAACAACAAGTCGTAGAAAATATGTATTAGGTTTGGATCCCACTGCGTGATTTCTATCTGTATAGTTAATTACTAATAGAGGAATACGGTACTGCCGGGTTGCCCATCATTCCTCACTTGGCCGCAACATCTTGGCAGCCAGTTGTAAATTGCTTTTAGGATACATTATGCATCTATATGACCATAACGTATATTTATGTGATATATCAAATTAAGGGTAATTTATTTCTCTACGCGATAGAATAAGGTTGTCTATGTAAAAGTGACCAAATGGTGGTAAATTAAAATAAAAGTACTTGCAGAATCGTTCTCCTATATTGATAATTGTCTATGACAATTGCATTTAAATTTTTCTTCTTCTTAATTATTTCAATTAAAAACAGTCACACATAGAAATCGTGGGATCATTTGTGATACACATATTTATGGTAAATAATTTTTAAAGTAGGTTTCGCGATGTGATACGACCGTGAAAAAAAGCATCTTTCCAAATACGTGCAGGATCGGAAAGTAATGTATGTACCGAGTTAATCACCTCACGCACGTGTCCGCAATAATGTTATTTTCAGTGACGCGAGGTTGAATCCAATTCTCATCTACACGCAGCCATATAATATACGAAAAACGTTTGCAAAAAGAAACCTTATCCCCAACACAATAGAGTACACACATGGTTAACTCTTAAACCATGTTTAAAAACAAATGGTTTTCAACGATATCGTGATAATGTAATGCGACGATTTTGTCAGCGGTGTGTGAACATTGCCTATTTTAAATGGGTTGTTCTGAAAAGTGTCAGCAAAAGAATGACTCATATGTACATATCTTTATTATTAGGTCTTTTGTTAACCGCTCTTACCTGCGGTCTGTATTCAGAATATTTAAAATTTATAGGCTTCGAGAGAATTGAGGCCATACAAACGTACCTAGTTATGCTTTTGCAATATTATTATACGTTTGGATACGTTATGTCTGCAATATGGAGTTATATGTTTCGTTTTCTTTTTAATTTTCATGTACATATTTTGAAAATACTTTATGATAGAAGATACATGAACCCAGTTATGCCTAAATATATCTACAAAATATCTAAAAATGAGTAAATAACACCTTACTGATCAGAATGTGACCTTACTGCTCAACTTAAACAGTCCAAGACATACTGATTTCTTAGGTTTACGCGAATATTACACATTGAAATAAAACTAGTTTATACGGATTTTATCGCGGTTTAATTTCTCCCGTGACCACGAAGGCTGAAAAGCTTTCGAAACGTCGGGACTAAAATAAAAATTAAACCGCGATAAAATCCGTATAAACTAGTTTTATTTCAAAGTCCAAGACATATTCAAATCTAATATAATAGAGGCATGTATGAACTATGAAACAACTCACAGATATCCAACGTGTTACAGTGAAAAGTTACAGTGAAAGGTATGGTCATATTTAAGGGTCATTACATACACCTTACAGTGTGTATTAATGTGCCAGATCTTTTCGAAACTGAAACCTCCTAAAATTTCACGTTAATATTATCACTTTTTTATTTAGAACGAAGATTGATCTCATCACTATTCATTATTATGACACTGGCTTTTGAAATTGCATTAAAGGAAAATATCATTTAAATAACACGTGTATCGCCACCTGGTGATATATTCAGAACTATAGTTATATTTAAAACTAGCTTTTGATCGCCGCTTCTTTTTTTTATATATCATAGGCCGGCAAACGAGCAAGTGGGTCACCTGATGATAAGTGATCTCCAACCCCCATATACACCCACTATACCAGAAGAATAATGGGCGCGTTGCCGACCTTAAAGGAAAGGGATTGGAAAAGGGAAGGGGATTTAGGCCTCCGGATATTTCACTCACCGTACGAAACGCAGCAGCAAGCTGCTACTTTACGCCGGTTTTCTGTGAGACAGTGGTAATGACCCGGACGAGCCAGGCCATACATGCTGTAGACAAGTGTCTACAGCGTGGCTCTACCACTCAACAGCATTGTGAGCTTATCCAGCATTTAAGTCTTTCTTGTCACATTTTCGAAATAAAAACCCATGTAACTCTCCAGCCCGTATACTATCATAATACAAATAAAAATGATCCCTTGTTCCGTCTATGCAGGACAAACCAACACACTTTACACAGCTTTCACACACTATGATATTTCAATAAGAATCAAGATTGAAATCGGCGGGAGGGTACGAAGCTTCGAACCGAATGACATTGGGGCGAAATAGTTCTGGAGTGGCGAACGTGCACCGGAAGAAGGAGTGTGCCACGGCCCCTAGGTGAACTGATGACCTGGCGAAGGTCGCAGGCAGATGGGCCGCTCATTGTTTACATTCTTGGCGAAGGTTGTGCTTTCTTATAGCAGTCGACTTTCCAGTTCCAAACGAACGAGACAAAATTAAGAAATAAATTAACCGGCCAAGTGGTAGTCGGAAACGAGCACAAAAAGTTCCGTACCATCCTAATTGTTTTCCTTTTGGTTTTCATTTTTTGTCAAGTAATCATAGCCAGTTGGCCATCTTCTTCTTCCACCTGCCCTTATCCCACACGCAGTGGGGTTGGTGCAACATGCTTTTTAACAAATGTTACATAAAGATTTGGTTTGTAGTTTTTACGACTGTTCTCCTGCCTGACGTCAACCAAGAGGGGTTGATTATAAAAAATTGTGTAGTACAAACAAACGGACAGATACACAAAAAGTATAAACTTAGTAATAATAATAGTATACTGTTGGTACCTTTGCGTATGGAACCTTTAAAATGTTACTACTATTGATTTATGTAGGATGTTATATCTCAATGATTCATTCCCTTTCTTGAAAGATACAGGTCAGTCAGTCTATAAGTATATTAAGATCATTATCGAATCCGTCATTACAGCGAGTGGTGACTGGCGACCCATAGCAGTAAATACGGTTCATTGCAAACAACCATATAATACCTGCATCGTCGTTTCGAGCAATAATCTATTTTATCACAAGTTTAATTAAATTCGCTTTAGTGCTCCGGGCTCACTGTGTGAATGAATAACAAACATCAAATAAATCACGAGACATCCCTCGGGAGCCGCAGGCGATTCAGGAATGAGTATTGAGTACTCCAAACGTCGCGTCAGTCGTCTAGGACGAATTCCCACCTTCTGGTCTGGTTCGTGTTGTGTATGGGAGCCATTCGGGAAAATTCAAATTATAATTAGATTTCATACGATCAATATGTGAACCGTAGTTCAAATATTTAAGTGACACCGAATTCCAAGTCATATTTTAAATTGCTAAACTCATGCAAACAAGGGGCATTCACAAAAGATTAAGAAAGAAAATCGATTTCTAGGAATTTCCTATAATAGTAAATTGGTGTTGCCTAAAAGTAAGCGATTTCGACGAAAATTGATTCATTGTAAACGTTTTATCTGTTTACATGACAAAATAGCCTTCGCGAACAATGATGCATTCAAAACACGTGGATCTAATTTACAAAAATAAATTATTTAGTAAGCGATAAGTAGCTAGTTCCCACTTTCGTGCCCACGCCTAACTAAGGCGTTATCCAAAATAACATTGATTAAATCAGTTGTTGTTGAAGCTACCCGTACTGAGAATACGCTTGACGTAAAACTACTAAAATGTGTCTTTGCAAATGACGATACCGTTTTGAATTTTTTTCTATGGAAACAAACGTAAATACCTCGCGTCCGTGAAACGCAGATGTAAAGTTTCCACATAAATCTAAAGACTTTTTCACAAAACAAAACGTCTAACATTTGTCTAAAAGAAAACGTCGAATACCCGCATACGTAAAATAATAAACCATGTTTACATTATGATGATTTGGGCAATACGACGAGTGTGTTAATGGTACAGATCCTGGCGTGCGCAATGGCCGACACTTGACTGGTTAGTATTTTCTATAAATATTTCAGAATACGTGCACAAGGTTGTTGAAACGCATTGTTGTTGGTTGGATACGCCATTGCGTTTAAGTTCAACTAAGGAAACAGACGCAAAAAAAAAAAAAACAAGATTATATGGAACGTAATTTATCTTCACTAAAGGTGACAACGGAAGGAAAAGCGCCAAATTCTAAGGCTACATTAAACACAATCATGAATGCAAAAATGGTTTAAATCGGTTTCTTAACGCGTCTTAGTCTTGATCTTGTGGATAATATAATGGACGATGAGAAAGTTCTTTTGAAAGTTAGCACGTTCTGTATATAAGTGTTATCCAACAAAAAAGAGTTTATGCTATGCTCTTGTGTGAATGTTTGTTACAACACATTACTACGCGCCATAACACTGCAACTTGCGAGCTAGTTTTGTTGCAAACAAACCTACGCGAAGCTCTTAGGATCTTCCCCTATACAAACAGCTAGCTATCATAGACGCATTTATTAAGGGCTATGAATCCCTTTTATAGGGGAATGTGTCCGAGCATAATGAAATTCAAACTAAATTAAGCCCGAGTACACAAGGTATTTCAATTAGATAGACCTGTAAATCATTTCAATCGAGTTATCATACTCCTTCTTTCGTTCAGAGAATTGAGAAAAGCAATGACTATATGCCATACAATGAAATAATCGCGCAATTTTAAAATTTGGGTGTTATTTTTCTACTTTTACTATTAAACATTTTGTTGCATCATTCACATACAAGAACACATGTTTCGAAACTCCTCCTATGAAACATGCTGAGCGATACGTTTTCTTGATGGTTCTATTCCCACTCCGAGAAACATGTTCCATTTTTATTTTAAAAATTGCAGTAGTGTGCTATTAGCGGCTTCACATGGTTCGATTTTATTTGACCAACTTACTCGAGTCAACAACAGCTGTATGGTTATGGTTTAAAATCTGTTCAGACGGTTAAATCGTTTGCGATTTAGCAGTTGAAGAACTACAACGAACCGTGTGAATCTTATATAAAATATTTGGTTTCAGGATGTCTTTTGGCGATGCGAACGCGGTTCGATACATGTTGGAACATGGTATACCTTTATATAAATGTTTCACCTATGCAAGCCCAGAGTAAGATGAAATGTGACCAAAGTGTTGAATATCTAAACCGCTGCTGTCATAGCGTCGTAGTATGAATAAGGTCGCTAATATAACGTTTAACATTCCGCTAAGACCAGGATAATCCGTGAATGATGCATAATTAGCGACAGACGTTAGCTGCGAACATTGAGGAAAACTTACCCAGTCTGAGTTCACCAAAGTTGCCGCAACCGATCTTCTTGCCGACCCTGAAGTTGGGGCCGACCATGAGGACGCCCGAGGACGACGTGACCGAGTGCCTGGACGTGTGCATCGCGCTGCTGCCGCCGCCGCGGCCGCCCACCGCGCCGGTCACGCTGCAAGTGTACAAACACCTTTATACATGGTTTACATACAACATTCATAATTAACGTAAACAGTGCACCTTTAAAATAAGTCTCTTATGCGGCACAGGAAGTCTTAAAGTAACCTAATATGTATTTAAAATTAGTTTATTATAATTCTGAAGATGAGAGCAAAGTGGCAATGGGAAAGTGCAGCCGTTGCACTGGCTGCATTGATAGTAGGCATTGGATGTTCGACTGCATACGAGAGTGCCATCGTATACGGAAAGCATCTTATCCTACTTCCTGCTAATATTATAAATGGGAAATGTTGGAACATACGCAGTCACGCCTGTAATTTCGAAGGAGTAGGCAGGGGTTGTAACAAGTACACCCACATTTCACTGAGCGTATCTCTGTCCCATGATGTGATAAGGGGCGAGCCCATCGCCATACCGGGCACTAATTCCAGACTTCGGGCTGATACTGAGCATTTCATAATAGAAAAACCCTATATTACTTTTAGCCGACCCGGGGATCGAACCCGAGACCTCAGCGTCAGCCTCAGAGTTGTAAGGCGTACGCATTACAACTGCGCCACCGAGGCAGTCATGTTGAAATGAAATGTTGGAAGTCTGTGAATTTAGATGATTAATCTATCACGCCTTAACGGCTGAAATTGTATGAAATATGACACAAGTAAACCATGATCTATATAAGGACATAAGATATGTTTCTATCCCAGGCCAGTAGTACCTACGTTCCTGTGAGATATAATACAGATAAAATATTCAGGCAGGCGGAGTTGCGGGTTAGTTCCATATAAAATCATTTTAACCTCATGTCTCGCCTGCGGTTTGATAAACAGACAACATTAGTCATCCTTCGAAATCCCAAAACCACGTCTTCTTTAAAAAGCCACTCTGTAGACAGTTTTCTCTACAACATGAAAGGGTCTGCTCCACTGGGTTGTTACCACTGTCTCACAGGAAACCGAACTGGCATCTTGGTGTCGCGTTTCGTACGGTGATATATCCAGAGGCCCAATTTACCCCGATAAAGTAAAAAAAACTAAATCTAATGGCTTATTACACAATATACGATTAAATTTTAACTGCCAGATAACGCATAACTCACAACTAAATTAGGAAGTAACAATTTGGCATACGCTCCGTCATGTATAGACATATCATATGGCATGACAGCGTGATGATTTTGCTGGCTTATATTATACTTGATAAGTAACATGTTGATAAGTAACATTTTCATAAGTAACATTTAGTTAGTAACATTTGTAAAACAGGCGCTAAATGATGTAAAACATTTATGGATACAATAAATATTTTGAATCTAAACTGTTTTGCTAGTGTGATTATAAAATACGATAGTATGTGATGAAGATGACAATGATAATGAATTCTTGTTATCTAATAAGGGGAACTACCCGAGCGTGACATTGGTCTAGTATAGACTGTATATAGGTAGGATGAGGAACCGTGAGGCCCTGGCTTCAAATCCCAGGTCGAGCAATCATACAGGCAGCAATCCAAGCAATCCAGGATCCCCGGAACCGTTCCAATTGCGCCGAAGGAGGTCACCGCGGTTTTTACCTTGTACACCGGCATAGGAAAATTGGTTAAAGCCCCGATCCAGTAATCACTCGATGTGACCTAGGTCGGAAAGCCGGTGAGTCCGGCATAACCATGCCTTCACCCCCAGGTTGTGAAGGTATCCTAAGATGAATTTTCCCCGCGTACAAATCTCTAGACTGCCTCGGTGGCGCAGTTGTAATGCGTATGCGTTACGATTGAGGCTAACGCTGAGTTCTCGGGTTCGATCCCCGGGTCGGGTAAAGTGGTATTGGGTTTTTCTGTTACGAAAACGCTCAGTATCAGCCCGGAGTCTGGAATTTGTGCTCGGTATGACTATAGACTCGCCCCCTAACATCATGGGACGGAGATACGCTCGGCGAAATGTGAGTGTACTGGTTACACCTCTGCCTACCCCTTCGGGGATTACAGGCGTGAGTGCGTACAAATCTCTATTCAAATCTATGGAACGGAAATAAGTTTGGCCAACCGTAGGTAACTTGGACCTTTGCTATCCGTACGGGATACAGGCATGAGCTTATTTTGTTTTTGTTACCAGAGTATGTGAATTTCAAATTATACATAAAACTTCGTCATTTATGTACCGTTTTTAATTATTCTTTCACTTAATTTTGTTTTTCTAGAATCAAAAAATTATTCTTAGTAGATTTATATAGTGACCAGAGTGATAACGAATTATAAGAAGAAAGCGTATTAAATTCCTCTAAACTAGGAATAAAGAAGCTGGGATTAGAAAATCGTCAAATTAACGTTCAAGTAAGCTACACAAAAGAAATATATGATATCACACATGCCTATGTGCAATAGGGAAAATATCACATTAGAACATGTATGTAGTGCCACGCAAAAAAATATTTTTACTTAATTTTACCACAGCTTTGGACAGTGGTTCATAGAATACACCTACTATCTAAATATCTCCAAGTACTTCAATGCTCGAAATTGATGTTTGGTGTTACTAGGTGGTAGGTCCCTCGTATGCGAGAGGCCGTCTGGGCTGGCACCACCGCTTTTTCTATTTCTACCGCCAAGCAGTGTGTAAGCACTGTTATGTTTCGGTTGGAGGACATTGAAACCAGTGAAATAACTGGGCATCATGAGACTTAACAACTTATGTCTCGGGGTGACGAGCGCAGTCCAGTGCCATGTAGTGTTTCAAGGTTCTCTATGGTGGTGCGTCTGTTTATAGGCAGGCGTGGCGCTTACCATCAGGCGAGCGACTTGCTCATTTCGTCATTCAGGCAATAAAATAAGAAAAAAAGTTGTGTTTGTTGTATAAAAGTGCAGTGCAGTGCATCGTATGGATTTTGCGATAAACATTACCGGTGATGAATAAAATATAGTATATGGAAACACTCAAAATAAGTGAATTTAGGTGTTTGATCGACCTTGTGCGTTCGATTCGCTTGAAGAAAGTCATCTGAGAAGCATCGTATTGAAAGGAATTACCACCAAAATTCCGGCAAGATTTTTAAATCGACCACAACGGTGTTTCATGGTTCTTGGAAAACTAAAGGAATAACAAAAATACCTAAGACGGACACGTAGGACAAGTATACAGTGCCACATAATAATTTAAATAAAAAACATGTGAAAAGGAATCTGTTCGTTTCGTTTTTAAAGTTTCAAAGTTTATATGGAGAAACAATATTAAATAGATATTTCAATTCGAAACTTGGTAGGACGAGTGCTTCTAAAAACAAGTAAGCAAATACGTACTTCGTGGTTTTTCGAAAATCTACCCCATTAAGGGGTGACGTGCTTTAAAGGAGCGTGGGTGTTTTGGATAAAGATATTCACGCAGGCGGAGCCACGTGTAAGACTTAGTACGATACAAAATTACTCATTTACCAATTTTAGTTCGTCAAAATCTCCCATCATTTTCGAAAAGTATAAAGACTTTACTAGACATACTGATTGCAAGCACAACGTAAAACGACGTATTAAATGTGTCTTCTTCCACCTGCCTTTATCCCTATTCTGTGGGATCAGCCCAATATGGTTTTTATCACATATTACAGAGAGATTTGGCTTGTTGTTTTTACGACCGACCGTCTGCCTGACGTCAACCCTTCTGGGGACAATAAACGTATAAATAATGTTAAGTATTAATTAATATTAACTCTTAACTACTTTATTGATAGCAATTAACACCTGTGAATAAGTTTATTTAGGTCTCCGTGGCGCCGGAGCGCCACCTACTTTTGGGATCAGTGTAGCATGCAATGTTTGTAAACAATCCTCTTACAAAGTTAGCCGTTTCATGCAAACAAAAGACATTTTAATACACAGCTAGCCTACTTAAGATTTAACTTCTGAAAAGTGTATTATTAAGTATTCCAACTAATACGGAGTTGTTTACACGCGATTACTCTTGAAAAGACGCATTGTAATATTTCTAATGAAATAAACACACTCGCCACTCAAGCGAGTATAGTTTCCATTTAGAAGCAGAATGCCATTCATCGATGGCAACAAAAATCACAAACAACTTTGGTTCAATGACATCTAGAACAAAATACTTGCGGATCCGGTAAAGAATTCGTTAACTTCCGTTTCTCTGCAAGCTACTGAGAAGTGAGTACTGACTCAGCGCGATATAGCTAAATTAAATCTACCGGTCAAGTGTGACTCGTATTCGCGCACCGAGGGTTCTGTATTTAACGCCCCCAAAATACTATTGGGGGGTTTCTATTACGAATTGCTCAGTATCCGCCCGGAGTCTGGAATTGTGCCCGGTATGGCGATAAGCTCGAGCCCTATCACATCATGGGACGGAGATACGCTCGGCGAAATGTGGGTGTACCGATTACACCTCTGCCTATCCCTATGATTACAAGCGTGAGTGCGTATGCAGAAAATACTTCTTCACGCAGTAATTCCTATACGCGAACAAATGTGTTTCAAACAACGTCTAACACAAATCCGGATTCATAAGAAATTAAATTCAATGACTAGCAAAATTACATCCTGTTATATTATGTCGTTAAAACATTGGTAATGGCACTGTTTATTATACAAATAGTTTTTTTTTAACTCCCATAAAAAGCAGCAACACCGACAGAACTTTGAATTACAAAGCACTGCATGGCATTGGACGGCGCTCGTTACCCCGAGACACATAAGATGTTAGGTGTCACAATGCCCAGTAATCTCACTGGCTTCAATGTCCTTCAAACCGAAAACAACAGTGCTTACACACTGTTGCTTGGAGGCAGAAATAGTCAATGCGATGGTGCCAACAGAGGCAGCCTCTCGCCTACGAGAGACCTTCTACCTAGTATGCTATGCCGATTAAAGACTGTGGGAATCAGCGTCCTTTTATAACCTGAGTAGGGTGTCCAGCAGCGCAGAATAGAACCTCCCTCATTTGTACGACCGGTACGGATAAATGAGCCTTCCTTATTGTGGATCTCGCCGGATATGCCTAGGAGGGTTATATTAAAAGTTCATGAGAATACCTACGTTTATTTAAATCGCATAGCAGTGTTGCTTGAAGTTGTATTTTGGAACGGAAACTTTTATGATATCCCCTCATTGATCTATTGGCAACGTACATCGCCTGAGAAACCGTGAGATCCTGGGTTCAAATCCCAGGTCGGGCAATCACAATTAGAATTAAGAGTTTTCGATTCAAAAAATCAACACATAAGTTGTCCGGGGATAGTTTGTGCAACAGTATGGCCATAGGCTCGCCGTTACGTCTTGGCACGTATGTACATTAGATCATGGAACCACGGGTAAGTGCACTAGTTGCACCTCTGCCTACTCCTCCGAGGATACAGGCATGAGCTTACGCATGTAATATGAATAATGTGATAATAATACTAGCTCTGTATTATAGACATCCTACTGTCGTGCACTGACCTTCTCAACTGAATGAGGGGTTAGGTCTTGTAGGTCACTCTGGCCTAATGCAGGTTGACAGAATTCACACAGCTTCGAAATTCTTATGGAGAAGTTCTCAGGTATGCAGGATTCCTCACGTTTTTACCGTTTAAATAAGCGCTAATTAATACATATGTAACTTATAAAAGTCAAAGTAGCAAGCTCTTGAAGGGTGTTTCGAACCTGCGACTTTCGCCTCGACAGTCCGTACCACTCCTCGCTGAGCTATAATTTCTGCTTGTAGGTAAATTATGCATGTAGGTTACTTTTAAGATAAGGTTGATATGGGTAATAAACTATACATTCCCGCGACCAAATTTCAATTCCGGTATTTGCCGCACTCCAGGTCTTTAGCCTAGCGGGATCTAGGTATTGCCGGAGGATGCCGGAAAGCATCAATAATAAATTAACGCGTCATTATATTTTCCAAAGGACTTGACTTAAAAATAATAACCAAAATTGAAATTAAGTTAATACCAAACCACATAATTACGAAATAACTGCAAAACAAAAATATTATGTAATTGACTAATACATAGTTGATAACGGCTCCTAAACCTTACAGCAATCTAACAAATATATTATATCAAGAGAAGGGTTCGTTCTGCTTCCACACTAGTAGGCACAATGGACAGTAACTAGTTATAGACGAACTAGTTTTTGCGCGCGGCTCCACGCGTGCAAGGTACACGCCGGTTCCGGGATAAAAAGTAGCCTATAACCGTCTCCAGGGTCCCATCTATCTCTGTACCAAAAATCGTCAAAATCGGTCCAGCGATTTAGGCGAAAGAGTAACAAACAAACTCACTTTCGCATTTGAATAATTGTTTACACCTTGGATGTTTTCAGATTACAAATAAATAGACCAGGTCCAGCCCTAAACGTAAATTATATGCAATCAACAACTCTAATATCATCAGCACCCTACATCAACAGTTTTTCATTGCCCCCGACGCCCAGATATTGATTAGAAATTGATTCATAATTAAGTCAGCCATTTACTTATTCAATCACGGTAATTTATTCACAACAGGGGTGAAATTGGTTCCTCTTCAATGTTAACTCAACTCGTTTCAAGAGAAAGTCAGCCGGTTGATTGATAAAAAAAACTGTTTCTTAGCGAACTTTACGTGTGTTTGTTACGTCACGCATTGTTTTTGCTGATAAAAAATCAAACTCGGGCGTGAGCAACACAATGATTTTTATTTGTCCGACACAGCAATTCAATTCAATTTAGGGATGTAATATACCTCTGCCTATTACGTGTATAATTATATAGTTTGTAATGTTTCATTTGTCCTTATCTTTTATTCTACACTAACTTTTGCTCGAGGCTCCATCCGCGTGAATGTCTTTTTCCGGGATAAAAGTAGACTATGTCCTAATTTAGGGCATAGTCTACCTTACCTATATTCAATACTCAATCCAAATCCGTTCAGCCGTTGCGCCGTGATTGATTGACAAACATCTTTCACATTGATTATAATTTTAGTAGGATAGCTGCTGGTACAAACTGTGTTTTAACCGAGGGTTTTTTTTTCTATCACAGGAGAGTTACTACACTGGACTTAATGTTCAGTAAGAGTGCAGTCAAAATATAATGTCGACCGTCAAGAAATGTTGCGTCGTTCAACTTAAAAAAGGAGGTATTCCAGTAATCACTGCAGTAAGTTTTCTTTCGTAGAGTAATTATGTACTTTAGGCGACTTCACTTACGTTCTATCATTTATTCAGATCTTAATCATTTTATCGATAAAGACAAGAAATAAGTTAGTTTTTTATTAGTGAACTTGGCCCGATTTTTTAAACAAGGCGTTTCGCTATGGACGTTTTAAATCAATGTGCTATATTTTATTTATAATCTCGAATTATAGAACATTGGCCTTGCTAATACAAATACACAAGACAATCTAAAAAATAGGCACAATATATTTTTTTTTTATAGGAGAGGGTTCAGGCCAGCAAACAAGCAAGTGTATCGTAAATGATGTTCATCGCCCATGAAGATACGACAAACTTGAATACCTTTATGATAAAGGTCAATGAAATATATATTTTTTACCAGAATCTCTCGTGTCAGAAACCTAAATAGACAACGTCTAGGAACATACGATATCATTTGAGATTACCTACATGTTGCATCTATACTGTACAGCCAATGCCCACTTTCCACACATGCCCACAATAAAAACGTAAATGTATATCGGTAAAATGCTAATGAGAAGCTCTCCTAGACGTATAAACTATAATTAAATTTTATTTTATGCTTTACGATAATTTGAAAGAATTCTTTATATTTGATCAGTACTTGGAAGTAGCGGTGAAAACAGACAAGCTTAAGAAGGCATTTAGGGTCTGTACTGCATGAGTCCGATGAAGACTTGACATCAAGGCCTGTATCGGCGTCACTCGAGCTAAGTGGCGTGAGGTCACAAATGTAATTTATGAGTAAGGTGCTGATGAGATTCAAAGGTCTTATTTATTATTTTTTATAAATAGACCGGTAAAAAAGAGTAAGTGGGTCACCTGATGGTAAGTAAACGCTGACAATACCAGAAGACGCGTGGACGCGTTGCCGCCTATAAAGTAAAGGGATAATTATGGGAATAGGAATGATGACGTCATGATTTGACGATAGATTTGAAGACTTTAATGTATACTGCTAGACAAGCTGCGCGGTACATAGAAATCGTGCCACTAAGTTGCGGTCAATTGACCGTAACTCAATATTACCATCTCGCTTACTCTTAACTAGAACCCTCTCGCGCTCCCTGTCTGTGAGCTGTCAAACTCCCGCGTTATGTGACGCAATTTTACTTCTAAACAGCCCGTCTAGTAGTATATATTAGTCTTTATGGATTTGGTATTATGTAGGGCGACCCGCCGTCAGACACCAACAGCCGCAAAGAGAACCAAGTTATATACTCTAATTTTGGTTATACCTAATTTTGTTTATGTTTATATTGTGACACATGGTTTTTACGAATTATGCGCATTGCATACCTACCGGGTAGCGCCTACTTGACTTATCCAATTCTCTGAATAGATAAGTAGTTATTCCACCAACCGATATTAACTTATTACATAGATAATTGATATTATATTGTGTCAACCTGTGTGGAAATATCAAGGAAGTAGCTTATCACAGGTTACGTACGTAATTAAAAGAAATAATTGGTATTACATATACAACATACATACGCACTCACGCCTGTAATCCCCGAAGGGGTAGGCAGAGGTGTAACTTGTACACCCACATTTCGCCGAGCGTAGCTCCGTCCCACGATGTGATAGGGGGCAAGCCTATCGCCATACCGGGCACAAATTCCAGACTCCGGACTGATACTGAGCATTTCGTAATAGAAAAACCCAATACCACTTTACCCGACCCGGGGATCGAACCCGAGACCTCAGCGTTAGCCCCAATCGTAACGCGTACGCATTACAACTGCGCCACCGAGGCAGTATTACATATGTTTTTTTTTATTCATTATTCATGTCTGCCCTGGAGAATATTATGATAATCTTCTAATGAGGTATATCAATAATAACTTTCATGTACTTTTGTATGATACTTCGGTGATACTTTTTATATTTTTAAATGTTATATTTAAAAACCTTTTAAAATAAAGAGTACTGTATAATAACTTTATATAAAACTTTTAAACCGACTTAAAATTCATTATTCTTTGAACAGTTCTCATATCTCACTTAACGGCAACAACTTGGCATCTTGGTGTAATCTATTACTTCCTAGAATTGTTATATTAAAATAATATGTGTCGAATTGAGAACCTGCTCCTTTTTTTGAGGTTGGTTAAAAATACTTATAATACTTACATGTAGTTTTAGACTATGAGAGTATAATAAAATATTTTGTTCAGTAAAAATGTTATAATTTCAGTTTTTTTTGTGGATATTCAATAAAAATATATTGTAGGGGTCTCAAGTACCAAGTTCATTTTAAATTCCGCAACAAGACAATATGATACGGAATGTAAAAACCAGAATTGAAGTAGGTAGGTTGGTACTTATATCTAATTGAGCTGGGTCATTTTCTATGTAATTGTGACTTTTACTTTTAATTAATTGTACAATTATGTGCTAGGCTCGCCACCTATCTTATCATGGGGCAGAAATAAGTATGGCGAATAGTAGGTGCACTATTTGCATCTCAGCATACCTTTTCAGGTATACAAAGTCTGAATTTTTCTAAAAAATATCTATACATATAAAGAAATAAACTTAACGCATGACTACATAGCAGTGATAGCTTAGTGGGGTGTGGTATGGACTATCGAGACCAAAGTCGCAGGTTCGAAACCAGCCCCAAGAGCATACACCTCTGACTTTTCTAAGTTACGTGTATATTAATTGTTAATTATCACTTGCTTTAACGGTGAAGGAAACATCGTGAGGAAACCTACATACCTGAGAAGTTCTCCATAAGAATTTCGAAGGTATGTGAAGTCTGCCAATCCGCATTAGGCCAGCGTGGTGGACTACGGCCTAACCCCTCTCATTCAGTAGAGGAGGCCCGTGCCCAGCAGTTGGACGTATATAATACAGGGCTAGTATTATTATGACTAATTTAAGTAAAATTCAAGTGTGATAAGAACACCAATCATAAATTAATAAATAAAAATTAGATACGGCAGGATCATTAAAAATGATATGCATAAGCAGTTCAAAATGTACGCAAACTGTAGTGAATCATACAGACCGTTATTGGCATTGAGTCTAAAAGTGAAAGTTACAATGCACCACCAAGCAAAAGCATGGAATGGGACAATTATCTACCAACATCCAAACAATGCATATTATATTCAGCTTATATTTTTCAGTGGAAATATATATTTTTATATTTCGATCACAACAACTATTTAAATGTTACAAGATTAGAAAGTTGTTGCTGATGAAGGTATTTTTATGAAAACAAGTTATGAGATGTGTTCATGCATTGTAACATAATTAGTACTGCTTTATGAAATTAAGATATAACATATTTTTTTTGTTACTCATGTATTTGTTTACATAATTGGGTAATTACTTAATTATAATTTACATTTATAAATGTGCATCATTTAATTATATATAGTTTTTGCACCCTGTCCACATTCATTAAATGATTTTGAATGAAATTTTCAGTGATAAATTAAGATAAGCTAGGGCAAAAACATAGGTATTTTTTATCCTGGAAACAAGTTCGAATCTGGCACTAACGATAATTTTATAGATAAAAATGTTGGGTATACCTATTTATTGTGTAGGGCAGTCTCACCTAGGGTACCAGTGAACCTAATCACGTAAGTGGGGCTGCAGTAAAAGACTAGTAAATAATATTAACAAATAAATAGTTCTTTCGATTATTCAGTTCTTTTAACATGCTTAGCAATGCCTATATAAGTAAATATAAATAGTATAATGAGTAGTATTCAAAGTATGCTTAAATGTATAATAAAGATTATAACCTACCATTTTCAAAATTATTATTTTTTTGGCTATAAATCTTTAGCAAAGTTGAATGCTAATTGACATACTCACAATTTCCTATGCATTGGGGTATGTATTTATATGAATACAATGACAGTCACTCCTTTGAATATTCATTGTTGCTATAAAAATATTAGTCACAGTGAGGGAACACAAACCACTTGTTAATTTTCATGACATACAGCCATTGCTCCCTGGATTATTATAATTTTTTATCATGAACAATTACATACATGATTAACTCTCAAGTTCTACACAAGATGTCACTACTGTTCTATTTGTATCATTATTATTTATGACTCAGTGGTGGCTGACTTTCTTCCTAATACTTTCGGTTTAGACTCCAGATTTATTTATAAATGAGAATGCAGTCATATGCAAGAACATGTGGCAACACTATGTAAAAGCATACAAAATAGGAATTAGGTAAGTGTTTGCCTACAGTGTACACCATCTTTTACTGTTATTATGTAAACTTATGCCACATTATATCCATTTCCATTCTTTAATTATTAACATAAAAGGTGTAATTTAACTGCAATAATAAATTCATAGTTTAATTTAATGAGTTCCTAAAAGTATGAACTACGATAAAGAAAAAGCATTCAAATAAAATGTATAGTGTGAACTTATATTGGTATTTTTTTTCATATTATCATAAGTTAAATATTTTGTAATGAAAACTATGATTGACTGAACCAATGAATTTACATGAGAGTTATACAAAGTATAATATATTTTAGCA
This sequence comes from Mimas tiliae, assembly GCA_905332985.1. Lineage (NCBI taxonomy): Eukaryota > Metazoa > Arthropoda > Insecta > Lepidoptera > Sphingidae > Mimas > Mimas tiliae. Next base: position 10,210,474 of record HG995254.1, read on the forward strand.
TTATGTGAGTGACACAACTTTTGAATGAAATGTAAAAATAAACAATACATATTGGACATACATTGTATCATAAATTATGTTTTTATTATGAACTTGTTATCAGTGTACACTGAGATTCAAGATGTTAACATTCTATGATTCATGGACACAATGTGAACATGTAATTATTGCAAATATCAATATTTTATTCCATATTATCAAAATATAGTGTCTTTTTTTAAAATATAAAAACCAATGTATTTTAAAAAAGAAAGAATACTTAACTTCTATGTTATATCATCTTACAAACATATTATAAACTGCATGATGAACATTATTATTATTTCAAATGACATGTTAGATTAGCATGTGCATTGTTGAGGAAAGCCCAAAGATACACTTTTTGGGAGGACTCGAGGCTTCCTCCAGTTAACTTGAAAACTCAGTAGATATAAGTAATATTCACATATATAGATCTTAATAGATGCTCCAAGTACTTCAATCTCTATGAAACCACACATGTCACAGTTTTAGTACCTGCTGTGATAATATATAGCTATAGCAATTTAGTAACAAGCAACAATAATAAAACACTTTTTTTGTGTATTTTACATCATCTTATTGCAGTAACGTCAAGTGCTTAATAAATGCATGCTAACATTCTAGTGCAAGATCTCATACTTTGTCTCTGCACATGGAACACTTTTACGGCATCTATTAGATTTATGTCTGAGGATTATTTACTATCAAAAGCTTTGCATTACAGCAAAATATGAAGACATCAAATCTTGGACCACAATGAAAAAAAAACGATATGCACATAATTATGTAAAATATAAATGTGCCTACAAGTCCCTAACCCATCAGACTTATAGGTTATATTATCAATTGTGTCTGAAAACAGTCCTATTTGTAGTGATACATATATTAAAATTGCAGGCTATAGATAAAATAAGATTACTAAAATGATAATTGTATTAAAATAAATTGTGAACATGCAAACAACAAACTTGTATTTTGTATTTAATGTTTAAAACTTGTTATATAATAAAAATAATAAAAAATACTGTGCATGCAGTTTATTATATTTGAGATGATATTATCTTTTATGATTATATGTATAGCTGAATGTATAAATAAAGATATTCTCACTAGGGGCATTGCCCTGCCTCCAGTACTCGTATTCTTTATAAGTAACACATCTTCATACAGATAGGTCAGCTGATAGCAAATGACAATGTACCTACATCAAGTACCATAAATTAAAATCATTAACCTAAGAGTACATCACACTAGCTCTAGAAAATTTTATGAGTGGATGAAGTGTGTAGTCTTTTGCAATTTGTTAATTTATAGTATATTTAAAAACTTAATAAAGAAATAACATGTGGGTAACATGAAAATACATTTTTTATTTCATAATGGGCATTGTAATTTTATAAGGCTGACACTTGATATAATAGGAATACATATTTAAAAACTGAGTTATTTTAATACAAAAAATAGATTTGATTTCTTAGTGTCAACTTAGGTATTAATATAACTCTTCCTATAATTTTTATACAGTAATTACCCAGTTGCTTAAAATTAAAGTAAATATACATACCATTTACAGTATAAGTAACATTTCAACATGGCACATTTATGTTTATATTACGCAATAATAAGCAAAAACATTGTCTGCCTGTGTTACCACACAAACATGTAATGCTAAATAGAATAAGGTAAAATCCAAATTTAATAAAAATACATATGAATCATTATACCAGTTGATTAATCAGAATTGTTTGTTATTGTATTAAAGAGGTTAGAAGCGAAACCATTTATTTTGTTACCATATTTTCACCATACTAGTTCAAATGATCATCATCATTCAATGTTGTCATCATCATATTTAATCAGGGAAACTATAATTTCTCAAAAAACATGGGATAGTATTCCTTTATGTCTTTTATGTATAAAGTATGAATAATATTTTATGTGTTTTGTTTCTATATTGCAAAAGATTGAAGAATTGAGTGATAGCTCAGCGGGGAGTGGTATGGAATGTCGCGACTAAAGTCGTAGGTTCAATACCAGCCCCAAGAGCATACATCTCTGACTTTTCTGTGTTTTATTAGTTATGTGTGTATTATTTGTTAATTATCACTTACTTTAATAGTGAAGGAAACATTTTGAGGAAACCTGCATACCTGAGAAGTTTTCCATAAGAATTTCAAAGGTATGTGAAGTCTGCTAAACCACATTAGCCCAGCGTGGTGGACTAAGGCCTAACTCATTCAGTAGTGCCCATCAGTGGGATGTATATAATACAAGCTAGTAAATAAAAAAATGCAAAGGATATGTGGTCAGTACAATAGGCTTCCACTAAGCCCAATATAAAAGGGTAGGCATAGTACACTAATTTGCACATCAATTTATCAAAATGTAACAATAAGGTAGGTAAATATATATGCGTTCAGCGTTGTTTATTTATAAACAAAACCATAACCTACCTTAACATTATTTTCACAGAAGTATGTATGTAGTTGTTTATGGCTCTTACAATTTTAATTCAATAAGGAAATAATGTTAAAAACTAATCAGTTAATGTTTCTGCTGAATAAAATGATATGTTGACTATGAGTGTGGTCTGAAGGTCAAAAGTAAAGAATTTGAGGGTGCTATTGTGCTTTATTGTCAATATATTCCTGCACACATTATAGTTTAATTTATTATGTTCACAAGTATTCTTGACCCACAACATGTGTACATCAAATGTACATCAATGTGATATATTTTGACAATTTTATATCCTACTACTACTATCAATGAGAAAGTTTGGATGTTTGAGAGTTTGTGAATTTGGATATTTGTTTGTCAATCTCAACTTAACATCTTAAAGGTTTTGGGTGAAATTTGGCACACAGGTAGATTATGACCTAAATTAAGACAGAGGCTACTTTTTTTCCCAGAAAAGGTAATCCACACAGGGAGAACCGTGAGCAAAAGCTAGTTTATTATTATGACATAAAAGTCAGAATTTGAAAAGTGAATTCTTAACTTTCTTAACCTTACTATCAAATGCAAAACAAATCGTCTATCTTTACTTTCATAGTTATCTTTTAAAGCATTGTAAATTTCAGGACGTTGATCTAGCAAAACCATGTTCAATGTCAACTTTAGATTTAAAGCTTCCAGATAATTTAAATCTTATTTACATAATTATATAAAGGTTCCATAAGTGTTGTTTGTGGATGAAACATTATTGAAATATTGTTAGAACTGCCCTCAGACATAGGCATAAATAGGACATGTAATCACAGACTGCTGTGCTGAGGTCTTGGGTTAGATCTCCAGGTTGTGTAAAGTAATATTGAGTGTTTCTAATGCTTACTATCAATTCGGAGTCTTAAATTGTGGCCAATAGGTAGGCTCGCCCCTTATAACATCAAAAAACGGAACTAAGCTTGGGTGAAATGTGGGTGTACTAGTTACACCTCTACCTATAGGGTGAAATGGTTCAACTTAAGTGAGCTGATCACCCGTCTGTGCTACTCGCAGACGTCCCAACATAAATAAAAAAATAAAAATACACCTCTGCCTAAGCCTCTTGGGGGATTACAGGCGTGAGTGCATATGTATGTATAATTGTAAGTACTACAATCTATGGAACCTAAGTATGCTAACTTTTACTATGTAAACTGCTTATAATTACGGTGCACACAGACCCTAACATCATTACATAGCACATGTTGCACAATATGAAGTAGTATGATATATGACATCTAGTTTATGTCTATGGTCTATGGGATTGCTTCTATCAGCTTGTGGATGTGAGTGTAGGAAGTATAAGTTGAAGATATTCTTACGTGGATGTTCTTTTATCCTCGCTCTGACGTTCTTTGTCCTTGTTGCTCTCACGCTTGTTCATATTACTATGTGTGATGTGCAGGTGCTAGCCCCGCACGCCTGTTCACTCCCAGAGCCCAGCGTCTGTCGGGGCCGCGACGCAGCCCATGTCACCACTGCCAACACGCGTGCAACTCACGATGCATTGCCACAACAGAGTACACTCACACACACTTTTCTATTATTTAATTTTTTTTTACGTACGTTGCAATATTGTTATCACTGCACTACTGTTAAATTTATCTTAAAATCATTTTTGTTACACTGCAACATGTAATTTCAACGTGCTTTTTAGAATGTTTCGGCGACACTTGACTGTCGATATCTATCAACGTGTGGGGCAAGCCTTTGAAGGTAATTATTTTGTGTATTTTAACACGAAAAAAATATAAAATTGAATAGAGGTCGCCTAGCCAATGTTATGTTCATTGAAGAGTGACAACAAGCGATGTGGGTGTCCAACGTTCGACCACACTGTATAGTATACACTTTTATATACTATTATATCTCTCGTATACTATATACTTTTATCTCTCATCGATTGATCACACTTGCAATTAACTTATGAAATATTGTATTGTAAAAGAAATATACCGAAAAAATGTATTGACAGTTGTTTGAGAGAAGTCAACCCCAATTTATTTATTGGACAGCACGGATTGTCTTGAAATATTTTATTGCACAGACCCTTGGTACCGATATTCACTACACTCAGACAGAACTAATCGTAGCGTGTAAAAAATTAAACACGATTTTTAGGTAGCTTCTCATGAGATTAGTCACAACGTCGCCGAAACATCAAATGGACATTTGTTCTGATAAAAAGTTTAGGTTTTGTAATGGCCACCAATGTTACACTTTTAACACTTCTAAAATTCTATTAAATGAATTTTGAAAATAAAATGCTCAAACTAAACAATTTAATAAATTACACGTTTAATAAGTATTACCGACTAACGATAAAATTTCATATTTATAAAATATCTAACTCAAAGAAATAGTCACTGATTCGCCATTCGGCGCATGCGCAAACTCGCAGCAATCGGTGTGGTCAGATTTGTAAGTAGAAATTATTTTGATTTAAATAATTAACACCAAATAAGACCTACGCCGCTATTCAATATGTTAAATTCATAATTAATAGCAACATATACTATTACTAGATAATTACAAATACAAAAATCGATTTATTTACTTATTTTTTCAAAATAAAACATTTTTAACGCTAGCAATAACCTTTTATGTGAAAACGCTGTTCTTAAGGATGCGTTCGGATGTTAGAAACGGTACCTATTTTATTAAAATCCAGTGTTGTCAGTATGTATTCCATAAGCTGTACCCCACGCCGATTACGGCATACAACATTTTAATGGACCAAAATAAATAGTTTTGTTGGTTTTTATTTGTTATTTAATTTTTTTTATTAAAATGTTATAAAAGCAATACAAATTGTTTTTTATTCGACCAAAGGATTATTTTAGTTATTGATTATTTTAATTGATATGGCGATTCACTAGAAATTATTTTGCGTCAAAGATTACAAAATAGCGTTATTTGGTTATTTTTAAGTCCACTCAGACTTAGTTACGTATCCTAGAGTATGTGTACGATCTGATGGCGTCGCATCACAGGATGTACCCCAGACGCAAGCTAAGCACATTTTGTAAAACAGTAAACACTTCTTAGAACAAGTACATGTTGTTTTTATGTAATCACATCACATCACAGGCACTGGCACAGACATCACAGGTGTGCTCCAGGCGCTACCTCAGCACTTTTATTGTCAACACGTCGAACCTTCTAGAATAAGTAATGCGTATTGTTTACATCGCTCCACATTATAAATAGGGAAATTGTAAATAAAATTTCGCCCAGCGTATTTCCGTCCCTTTTGTGATAGGGGGCGAGCCTATGCGTACGCATTACAACTGCGCCACCGAGGCAGTCTATCTATCAGTATTTGTTATTTATTTTGCTAAAAAGTTTTATTTTACAAATTTTAGTGAAAATATCATCAAAATCGTCACGATTTAACCTTCACTCGTAGAGGTGTCAGATTATAAAAACTTGCAACACTAAAATAAGGTTACGTTCGCAACTGATTCCTGACTGCCGTCTGACTGCGGACAATTCAGAATATAATCTATGGCGTACAATAATACAGGCTTGCCATCTATTGACTCAATTTCTAACTACCATGTGTTTTGCCGTGCGCTCATTAGAGGGCATTAAAAGAAATTAACCAAGCTTATTCTTTTAAATGTTCTAAGTTGCAGTTCATTTTTATATACCCGTTTCAAACTAAAATAGGACCAGCTATAATAAATATTATCCTCTATCGAATAAAGAAAGAATCATCAACATCGGACAACTCTGTGTAAAGATATACATACATATTCATACGTTTTATTTAGGTATACATACATTAATTGTTACATTCGTGTATATACATTAAAAAAAAACAAATGTGTCAAATTGAGAACATTTTATGGAATGTCTAGCTTTTTCTCGGGGCTCCGCTTGCGTGGACGATCTTTTCCGAGATAAAAAGTAGCATAAGTATGTCCTAACTCCAAATCCAGGTCATGGTCTACCTGTGTACCATATTTCATCCAAAACCGTTCAGCCGGTAAGGATACCAAACATCCAAACTTTGTTTATTAGTGGTATGATGTACTTATTTCATTTTTTTTATCAATCAGTCTGTACCTACATACACAGGTAGGTCTGTACAGTCAAGTTATTTGCGATATAATGTTGTAATATCCCTCCTAAATAGATTTTTATCAACTTATACCTACCTAATTCAAAAGTAGAACCATAAGTATCATCATAATATACATTTAAATTAAAACTGCATTAGGTATAGACAGGTACAGAGTACCTACCTACGGAATGGTAACCACAGAACATTATTAATTACATATTTTTTTTTTAGCTAGACTGCTATTCTATTTGTCTATGGCTAGAGTGACGAGACGGGCAGGTCGCTCGCCAGATAGTAAGCACCACGCCTGCTCATAAACAGAAGCAACACCACACAGAACTTTGAATTACAAAGCAGTACATGGCACTGGACTGCGCTCGTCACCCCGAGATATAAGTTGGTAAGTATCATAAGCCTAGTAATATCACCATGGCTTCAGTGTTTTTCAATCCGAATCAAAACAGTGCTTACATATTGTTGCTTGGCGGAAGAAATAGACAAAGCGGTAGTACCAACCCAGACGGCCTCTCGTATACGAGAGACCTACCACCTTGTAAACCTGGTGGTAGGTAAGTAGGTACAGTGCAGTCCAAATATAAAGTCGACCGTCAGAGACATTGCGTCCCTCAACAGTCGCCAGAATTCTGCCGGTCTAAAGTTACTTGATGTACACTGGCTTCTGATCTGTGACACTGGCTGAGCCCGGAACGCGAATGAGGCGAAATAGTGTGCGAGATGGATGAGGTGAATCATTGATGAAACAACGTACGACTTTACTTTCGTTTCTTTGTGTTTTGCGTCTAATTATGTCTGTAATCGTTCCTATAATAAAAGTAAGACCGTACTGTAGTCTGCACTGTAGATATAATAAGAATTTTACGAGATCGTTTGAAAATAGAACGCAATAAGGCGTTTGCTGCGCAGTTCCGCTGCCCTTATAATTTAACTAGCTTTTGCTCGCGGTTCCGCCCCCGTGAACGCTCTTTCGGAGATAAAAAGTAGTCTATGTCTTAATTCCGGTCATGGTCTACCTGTGTGCCAAATTGATTTAAAACCGTTGAGTTGTTAAGGCGTGATTGACTAACAAACATCCAAATTCACAAACTCACAAACATCCAAACTTTCACAATTATAATAGTAGTAGGACATGAGCTAATGTCTGTATACCCGACGGGGTAGGCGGAAGTGCTCATTGTTCCCCGAGCTTATTTTCGTCCCATAATGTGGAAAGGCTCGTCCTACCAATATTGAATGAATTAATTATTTTGGAAAATCACCTGATTTATATTTGGTAGATATGTAAATTCCATGCATAATATTGTATAGATGTATAGTACTATCCTCTCATTGGTTTAGTGTTTTCCTAAAGTGGGTTCCGCAGAAACGGAAAGGGTTATTTTTCTATCCTGGTACAGCAAACTGAACGAGTGTCAACAAGATGATTCAATTACGCCTTAACGGCCGAACAGTTTTGGATGAAATTTGGCTCACAGGTAGACCAGGACCTGCATTAGAACATAGGCTACTTTTTATCCCGGAAAAGGTCGACGTGGAAGAAACCGCGCGTTAAAATGCTAGTTTTAAATAAATAATACACACAACAGTCACACATATAGTCCTGTCCCCACGCTAGGTATAACCTGTATCGTGGGTATCAGGAACTAAGAAGGACTTACGGTCCTACAAGACCCAGACCAGAAACAAATATCTGTGGATCAAACAAACATCTGTCTCGGTGCTGATTCAAACCCGCTCACGTAACACAGCGAGGTGTCACTTGCCCACTGCGCCCATGGATACTGTAAGATATAAAACAACCCAGATTACCTTTTTTCATAACTTGTGATAACACTATATTATTACCTTTTTAGGCGCGAGAAAAATTCTCTTGCGTGTACCTTCGAAACCTTTGCGGGAATTAAACCCGCGGCATCTCGTTTCACAACCAGCTACTCACTCTCTGCGCCACGGAGGCTGTCAAAATTCATTCGTCATTTTTGCGCCGTTCAGTCCGTGATTCCGTGCCAGCCGTGAGTCGGCAGCCCACTCGAATCAGTATTCAAGTGTGCGCGCTGTTATATCGACGTGTCTTATCAAAACAAGTTTTCATACAATTTTCCGTGACCCAGTATTTAAAATATTTTAACGGCTTAATTTTATAACAGCTGCTCACTTTTATCCAGTGCAAAGTAAGTTAATTAATTTATATGTTGTAATTTATTATCATGATCACTGTTATATTTTACGATGGTAGTATCATCTATTAGTTGATATTGCTAAAACCTGTAGTTTATAGTTATAATTATAACTAATTAGTTATTGTTAACATTAATCTGTTTATTGGACCGTCGCGTTTTGAAAACGCTGCTTCATAAATAAAAAAATAATGGTCATATTTAATAAATTAATGTGCATACGCACTCACGCTTGCAATCTCCGAAAGGGTTGGCAGATGTGTAACCAGTACACCCACATTTCGCCGATCCATATCTTCGCCCCATAATGTGATGAAGGCGAGCCTGTCGTCATTAATTTATTGTTTGTCTAGTAAATATAATTGAAAAATTAAAAGTTATAAAAACTGGATACATTTTGGCGTATCTAATGGTTGCACGAATCCGGCGCGTGTAAAATAAACTTTTTATGTCTAAGTTTTTACGTCAAATGAATCATTGACGGATATATTCAATGATTTATTATAGCAGGTTCGAACGCTTCTATTTTAATTGATCAACTGCTAAATTGCATGCGACTTGAACCATCTGAACAAACGTGCATTCGAATTGATCAACAAAAAACATTCAGCTTTTATTGATGCAAGTCAGTGGAATAACTAAAATAGTTATTAGCGTTAACAGTAACTCCAAAACGGCATTATATACATAAATAACGAAATGACGCACTTAGGTACATACCTAGATGCAATATGGTATTTATTAAAAACACCTGTTTATATTTGGGTGTCCCCGACACAGACCGAATTCTGGGTATTCTAAAGTAGGGGTAAAATTTTACAGTCGTTTTAAGGCTGTAACTAAGGTTAAATCGTAAAAATGAGTTCATGAAATGAGTATGAGATGAGCTGGGTTCCAAGAAAATTCTGAGAAATCTGACGATCTTATCAGTTAATAAAAAATAAATATTGTGTAATATTGCTTCAATAGAGAACTTTTTGTTGAAGCAGAATTTGTATATGTGCGCGGAAGTAATGGAAATTTCTAGTTAATTCACATCGATTCAAATGAACCGTTGAACCGTTGAGCAAAATAATTCTTATAATCGAATATTAAACAGAAAATTTAATCAAATAAAAACCATTAAAATCGCTGTCGCCGCGCTGCATTTCGATCGCGCGAAGCCTCCATTGCGGTAGATTTTTGTATAGCGCAAAACTTCAAGGTCATTTGCGTGGGGTACAGTCTTAATTTTCTAATTATTCACTTCAACTTCTATCTGGCCTTGTGCCGGGCCAATCGCGGCTGATCATAAGGTGCTTACTGTTATACATTTTGCACGATCTAATCTCTCATCCTCGGTAGCAAGAGCTTTAACTGTCATAACAGAATATTCAATGAAAGTAAACACATTACTAATTTGTTATATACAAGAGAAAGATTTATGGAATTTCAACAGTTTGTGCAATGTTTGGAATACTCTGGAAGTATATAAAATAGTAATGTATCATAAAACAGTTGTTTACTTGCGTTTTATGTTTCTGAGGTTTCTGCATACTTTCCCGAAAACCTATGATTAGTTTTCGATGCTATTGATCCTATTCCTTATTTTACAACGTGTTTCTGCAAGTGATTGATGACTCGACTTCCTCTAGTTTGACCTCAACGTATTTTAGCATATTGAAGGTTAACGTTTATTTTTTTATAGCATATGCCGGCAAATGGGTCACCTGATGGTAAGTGATATCCACCGCCCATGACCGCCCACAATATCAAAAGAATCATGGAAGTGCTACCGACCTTGAAGGAAACGGATAATTAAGGGATTGGGAAGGGGAGGGGATTTGGGCCTCCGGATATCTCACTCACCGTACGAACGCAGCAGGAAGCCGCCACTTTACGTCCGTTTTCTGTAAGACAGTGGTAACGACCCGGTCGAGCCGGCCGGGAGCGTGGCTCTACCACTAATATGACTTAACGTTTGACTTAATTTGATGATCTGCTCCATTTTACTGGTTCTCATAATTCACGAATATAACGCAAATTTACTACATAGGTACTTAAAAAAAATTGGAAGCCACTTATATGTCTGTCTGTCCGCTTGTCTGACGATTGCGGTAATTTCGAAACTATCGTGTTTTTTTCGGCAACTTGGGGGTGTTTCACAACGTCCAAGTAAACTTTATTAAGCTGTAAATATAAGACCCCAAAATACAAAATTGTCACGCTGTATACACACGGAGGCGACTCGGTATTTTCTAAATCCATGCGGACTGTTTCATACGTTATCTGGTCGATAATATTTAAACGAATATTGTGAAATAGGTCGTAATAATATCTAATTGGAAATTAATAAGAAACAGTGTATTCTCACAGAAAACCCACGTAAAGTAGTGAATAGCTATTGCGTTTTGTACGGTGAGTGAGATATCCGGGGACCCGCTCGTAGCCGGCCTATGCTATGAAAAAATTATAACCCCAAAAAATGTATTTAGCATCCTCTCTAACTTCATGCTCAGAACGGTCGTATTTCTTGCTCTACCTTAGAGCTAACGTTCCTTTGTGCCTAAAGGATCCGCAGGTGTTTTAGTATAAATTTTGATGAATGAAAGAGCATTTTTTATTCCCGCTGACAGGTATCATCATGGACGATACTAAACAATAAAGTTACAAGTTCCTTAAAACTCATTATGCATAGATCAGGTTTATCAAGTTTTTATAGAGCAGTCAAAATGCTTTTAACGCTAATGTTAAAAAGTTTCCATCGGTGACAACATCAGTTTATAAATAGGCGGGAGTAGGTCTATATATATTGTTAACGCCAGAACTCTGGTGTAAATAAAACACATAATTAGATTTATTTATCTTCAATCTGCGATAAGATGGACGCAGCGTAAGTACCTGCTAGTAAACACACAGTTTTGTTTTTCGTTCTCCTAAAATATTGTTTATTTACGGAGGCAGCGGCTTGGCTGTACTCTAGCATTGCTGAAGGCAATTGGCGGCGGTGATCACTAACCACCAAGCGGGTCGCACGCTTGTCTCTCTACCTATGCAATAAAAGAACCTGTATTCATACATAATATATGATTTATAATAGTCAGTTATTCAAATGTAGTTTAACGTTTCCTACGTAATTTAATTGTATTAGACAAGGTAAATTTGTTTTCTAAGTATCATGCTATGCACGTTAGTAAAATGGATACTAAACTTTATGATATAATTGGCTTAATAAAGGAAACGCAAATGGACCGTAAAGGACAAGAAATGGGGATAACGAGAGCGCGTCGGTCAAGGGCAAAGGTGAAACACAATTGTGGGTCAATTTCATCTCAATTGTGTTCAATTTTGTCCGTATATTACGTCAGTGATATTATATGTGAGACGGATCTTTGCCATGCAGTGTCAATTGTTGATTTATTAATTCGGAATTGAGTTCTAAGTAGTTTGTTTATGTGGTAGAGTTACATCGTAATTTTGGTCAACGGCAACAATTCTTAAAGTATGTTCCGCAGAACCCAAGGGCTCTTTTTTATCCTGGCACGGCAAAGTAACTATACTGGATCTGATGTTAAATAGAGCGCAGTGCAAATATAATATCGACCGTTGAATATGATTGATTTACGGCCATTTTCAATAATATCGCTTGATTATCTGGATAGATCCCGGAATCCAACCAATCAAACTAAGTAATTTGTACGCGTGACCTTTAAACTGTATTCTGATTAGCTCATTTGTGTGATCTATCCTATGAAACAAAATAAAGATAATTTATTGAAAATGGCAGTTAGACTCACTTAGTATTAAACAATTCCACAATTATAGATTTTAAGTTCAAGTAGCCTTAAAAGTTTAGGAATCTCTGGTCTACAGTATAAACGGGACGGCACGACCGTGTTAGTTACCACTGTCTCATAAAAAAATATAGGGAAGTGGCTTGCTGTTGCGTTTTGTACGATGAGTGAGATTTACGGAGGATAAATCCCCAAGATTATTATCTAGTATTGTTAGTGTTTATCAGTGGTGGACATCACTTATCATCAGATGATGAATGATAGACCATTTTATGGTTTGCTACTAAAAAAACTACTTAATGATTTACTTAGAATTAATGGATCTTGAAATACGAACTCATGACAAATAATATGATGGAAACAAAGCTATGTGTAGCGCATAGAGTCCTCTATTGTAGTCGGATGCGATCATTTGCTCTAATGAATGAAATCCGTAACTATTAACAAATTTTAGTCCATCTCAATCAATTTGATTTGCTTGCCAGCACATGAGCAAGTGAATAATATGATGGTAAGCGATTTCCACCGCCAATGTATGGCGCTATTTAGTGTATATTCTCGTCGTAGTAGGTAGTAGGGTCGTAAAAACTACAAGCCAAATCTTTCTGTAAAATGTGTTAAAAAACATGTTGCGCCGATCCCACTGTGAGTGGGGTAAGGGCAGGTGGAAGAGGAGACTATTTACTACATTCTACTTTGGAAGAAAATATGAAGCTTAGATGTGTGTTACGTCTATAAACTATTGTAAAGAAACGTCATTACCCAAATTGTTTGCAATCTTAAATTTTGCAAACTGCATCTAAATAAATCTTGATAGAAAACCATGTACCTAGGTACCTTAAACAATTATTTGTAGAAATAAGTTTAATGCTATCGTAATTTATTATTATATATGCGAGAGTCCGTACCAAAAAAAAAGTTTTATGCAAACTGCACAATAAATAATATGATTCACTGAGTAATGAAAATACATCACGTGCATAATTTAACCGACCTTCTTACCTTAGTGAATGAGGGCAACCGATCTTTTGTGCAGTATAATCATAATCTTTATTTTTTATTTGACGATCTTCTTGACGTGTTGAGCGTGTTGCCTGAAAAACTAGACAAATGTTTGTGTTATCCGCAAATATTTGTTCAAGTTTTGGTGTTGTTGGACTAACAGTTCTTGTACCTACTTTATGTTACCAAATAATTTTATGTTTAATTAGGACAAGTAAGTGAATATATTTAATCTATTCTTTTCTCCCGAAAAATCTGACCCAAGAGATTGTATGGTGTAATAGTACATAAGGCTATAAAGCCTCTCACTCACTATAAATAGAAAATATGGGTTATTAATCTAAGTCTATTCAAGCCATAGTGCGTGAAAGGCTTTATTTATTCGACGCGAATACACGGTGAATTTGAATTGGTATTTTCTCAAAACATATAACATTATAATATACTCAGTTTGTGATAAAGAATTAATCGTTTGCCGCCGAACAACGCCGTGCTTACACACGGTTGTGTTTCGGTTTGAAGGACATTGAAGCCAATGAAATTATTGAGTAATATGAGAGAGCACAATCCAGTGCCACGCGGTACTTTGTAATTCAAAGTTTTGTGTGGTGTTGTTTCTGTTTATGGGCAGGTGTCGCGCTTACCTTAAGGCGAACCACCTGCTCGCTTCGTCATTCTAGCCAATAAAAAAATACCCACATATGTATGTACTACTGTATTACTATTATTTTATTCTCGTAATTATGTAATTACGAAATAAACTGAAAAATATCCTCAAAACTAGGCATTTCAAAGGTTGTTAACAGCATATTAAACCATTAAATTGCAATAACACCGCCTCAAAATTAGTAAATATCATCGACCACCATCAAAAAGAAGCAGGTTGTTGCTACGTTTCGTACGGTGAGTGAGATATCTGGAGCCCAAATACCCCTCCCTTCCCAATCCCTTAATTACCCCCTTTCCTTTAAGGTTGACAATTCACAATATGCTCATGATTCTTTTGGTATTGTGGGCGTACATAGGCGGTGGAGATCACTTACCATCAGGTGACCCATTTGCTCATTACATCATTTATCGTCGTGTAAGTCGGCCTTAGTGTTAATGAAAGGTATAACATTGTAGAGTTCTAAACTCTACAATGTTATACCTAATATTGCGGAATATATTTTAACAACAATATCTCCAGTAAAATAAAATAAGAATAACACATTATTACATTATTTTTGATAATTCCAGTGCCAATAAAAACTATTATCATGTTCAGTAGGAAAAAAACTATGTAATTATTTGAATTTCATATATCCTATATTACATCTAAAACAACATTCCATGTTTCCATGATAGTTTGCATAGATATTTAATTTAAAATATATTCAAAATAAATTATTTTCGTTTCAATTATTATTCATTTAAAATATATGGGCAAATATTTATTAAAATATATTCTAGGTATCTTATACAAGGTCACTGATACCATTAGCTTCAAATCTAGTTAGGTTATATCTTAATGATTTGTTCCTCGCAGTGCCACCAGTTCTCGACTAGTAGAGCTTTGTAGACCTGTTTTGTTTACAGCACGAATGGCACAGCTCGACCGGGTCGCTACCACTATCTCACAGAAAAACGACGCAAAGTAGCGACGTGCTACTGCGTTTCATACGGTGAGAGAGATATCCGGAGGCCCAAACCCCTTCCCTTCCCAATCCCTTAATTATCCCATTCCTTTAAGAACGGCAACACGCCCATGATTCTCCTGGTATTGTGTGCGTACATGGGCAATGGAGATCACTTACCATCAGGTGACGCTCTTGCACGCACAACATGCTGTAGGTATTATCTTTTAATCCTCGACAAAAATTAGAGGTGCTATAGGTATGACCTTTTGTCTGTCTATGGGTACATGTTTTAAACTTGGTTTTAAAACAAAAAATCCGCTATAGGTTAGGCAAAGGTTTTCAGCTATGTTTGAAGAAAGTAAAATCTGTCTAATTAGCGTTAGGGGTTTTTAATCAACTCATCTATTTAATTTTAGTTTGGTTTAGTCACAAATAAAATAGGCATTGATACTTTAGTGCAACATAAATTTATTTACAGACAACATTGGATTAATGGATAAGGATTTGACACAAATTCCCTAGAATCAAAATATTAATTTGCAAATTACGCTAATTAAGCATCGAGTAAGCCATTTAATACCTGATGAACAAAGGTGCCCGAGGTAAATAACTTAAAAAAAACTAAGATTCTCAGTTCCTGGGCTTTATATGAAACTAGCTTTTGATAGCGGCTCTGCCCGCGTGAACAGTCTTTTCCAAGATCAAAAGTAACTCGTATAACCAGGATCAAAATTAGCCTATAACCGTCTCCAGGATCCCATTTATCTCTGTGCCAAAACTCATCAAAATCAGTTTAGCGATTTATGCATGAAAGCGTAACAAACAAACACACTTTCGCATTTATAATTTTACTTGATGAGTGGTAGAGCCACGTTGCTGCTGCGTTTCGTACAGTGAGTGAGATATCCGGAGGCCCAAACCCCCTCCCCTTTCCAATCCCTTAATTATCCTTTTCCTTTAAGGTCGGCAACGCACCCATCATTCTTTTGGTATTGTGGGTGTACATGGGCGGTGGAGATCACTTTCCATCATGTGACCCACTTGCTCGTTTGCCGGCCTATACTATAAAATAAATAATAAATAAATAGACTTAGTTATGATTGTATGGAAATAGTCGCACGTCGCGTTCTTCTGTCTCGGTCGTAAACCTCAAAATGTACATCTGTCTCGGTCACTATAAAACAGGTATCTGAGTATGCTGTTAAAACTAAAGATACGCTGTTAAAATTAAACAATGTAGGTACTCTAAGTTATAAATAATTAGTGTTATTACGAAAAATCGATAAATGTACCAACCTAACACGAGTAGAGCAAGTTCAAGAACGCAGTGATAAGCAGAAAAATAATCAATACGTGTGGAAAATGTGTTGTTGTTGTAGTGTAAAACAACAATAGTAGTACATACATACGCACTCATGCCTGTAATCCCCGAAGGGGTAGGCAGAGGTGTAACCAGTACATACACATTTCGCCGAGCATATCTCTGTCCCACGATGTGATGAGGGGCGAGCCTATCACCATACCAGGCACAATTCCAGACTCCGGTTGACACTGAGCATTTCCTAATAGAAACCCCAATATCACTTTTACCCGTCCCAGGGGTCGAACCTGAGACCTCAGCGTCAGCCTCAGACGTAACGCGTACGCATTACAACTGCACCACCAACGCAGCAATATATACTATCATTACTATATTATTTACAATAATAATAGTAGTATGTAGTTCATATCGTTCATTCCTTTTTGATAACGTGTTATTGTTTTAATAAAAAAAAATTAATGACACGTTCGTATCGTTAGAAAACTTAGCACTAATTATTATTTTAGCGTTCCATAGCTAAATGGCAAAAACGGAACTCTTATAAAATCGTCATGTCCGTCTCTGTCCGTCCGTATGGTACAGATATTTTACTCGGAGACTGTTAGCATTATATGGATGAGATTTGGATGGTAAGTGGTTTCCATTAAAACCGCAACACAAAGGTGTACTTAGTGAAATTAAGAAAAATCATAATTTGTGGTGGCTCTTCATATGGTATTATTGGATGTCATTCATCATCAATTACAGCCTTTCTCATCCCACTGCTGGGCATAGAAGAGGGGCTCTTCTTATATGCAATTCACCACGGTCCTGTGCCAATCTAATCCAATATCGAACCCCGGTGTTGACAATATCGTCGGCCCATCTTGCCGCCGGACGACATATCGCTTCTCTTGTCTCGGTGACCATTCCGTTACTGATTTGAGGTACGCAACTGTGGTCCCGACATCTCGGACCTTCGTAGTTCTTCGTCTGATTTCCATATTGCGAACTCAGTCTTATAGTTTGATGCCGAAAGAGCCATGAAGCGCACTATGGCTCTTTGTGCCACTTTAATATTGCGCATAGTTCCGCGTTATAGTAGGCAGGACACATTGATTGAACGGGAAGTTATTAGGCATTGTGGAATTCGACAACACTTCAAAATCGAACTTGCGGCTTCTCGCTTCACAGCCGGCTACTCGTCCACTGGGCCACGGAGGCTATCATAAAAGATATTTATTTTTATAGAATGTAATTTTTTATTTAAATGTAAACCTTTTTTTAAGTCTGAAAATTAAAAAATAAATTAAAATTTATGTATGTCCCTTCGATTAAATAATAAGGTGGGAGGGAAAATATAAAACAATACTTAGTTTGAATATTGAGATATCACACAAAGCACGCACGCATATAAATAACACGATTGTATTATTAAATTTACTGATTTAAGAATGGCAATGAAACTGTTGTGTAAATACATTTAGTACAATCTCCGTGGCGCAGTGGCCAGTGGGCGAGTAGCTGGCTTTAGAGGCTACTTTACGAAGTTATTTGTGGTATCTTGTACTTGTTTAAAATTATGAACTTCCACATCATCACAACATCCTTATTGCGGAACCCTATGTGTGGTGTGACACGTACTTGGCTGGTTTTACATAGGTACCTACTTATAAAACAATGTATATATTCAAAGAAATACATGTTTTGTATATTAAAAACCATACCTACTACCTTCTCTTGTTTTAAGTTCTATAAAAACAAATATAATTTTATTAAACTGCCTTGGTGGCGCAGTTGTAATGCGTACGCGATACGACTGCTATTCTGAGGTGTGGTCCACGGTTCATGTAAAAGTAATATTGGGTTATTCTATCATGAAATGCTTAGTACCTATAAGTCCGGACTCTGGAATTGTGCCCGAGGTGGCGATAGGCTCGCCCCCTATCACATCATTAGACGGAAGTAAGCTCGTTGCACCTACTGGTTACACCACTGCCTACCCCTTCGGGGAAAACAGGCATGAATGCGTATTTCATTATATTATAATAACTTTCGAATATTTACTAGCTAAACCGCAATTTACGGGCTAGGAAACCCATGTGATTAAGAAAAAATAAAATGAACACCATCACAGTACTGTGGTTTATGTTCAACATAATGACACCGAAACAATAAACAACTTTCTCAGACTTAAAATTACTACATCTTCCTTATGTAAATGTTGTTTTCTATAATGCAGCGTTGAACATTTATTTAACTTATTTATTTATTGGAACACCATTACGTAATACTGTGTACAATTAATACATAATACTAATCATAATATATTAAAAAACATAACATAAGCCCACGTCTATATTCCTCGAAGGGCTAGGCATGCAACTAGTGTACATTTCGTCGAGCTTATCTTCGTCCCAGACACATATCCAATCCTGGGCAACTCACGTATGATTTTTCGAATCGAAAACTCAAACACAAACTATGATCGCCCGACCAGGGAATTGAACCCAGATCCCCACGGTCCGCAGCCTTACGCTGCCGTAACCAGTGAGGAGAATATAAAAATTATATAAATATTAAACTAAGTGCTTACCTTACTGTGAAGTATTCGTTGCACTTCCCTAATTAAAATACTTACCCAGTTGTCTACAAGCTTGAACCGGCCGGCTCGACCGCTGTAGTACCAATGTGTTATAGAAGCCCGACGTGAAGTAACAGCTTAGTTGTTGCGTCTAGCTAGTGAGACTGCCGGAGGCCTACCTCCTTCCTCTGAGGAGGGCTACATCCCTATCAAAGGCTGGCAATGCTGGCGAGGATTCTTCTGATATTGTAATTGTTGGTATTGGTAGTTCAATGGCGGCGGTGATCACCATCAGGTGACCCACTTAGTTTATGTTCCCCCTCTTCCATAAAAAAGGTATTGGTATGACCAAAGATCGATATCGAGTAAATATCGAGGAAATTACCCTATTACAGGAAATCGATAGTCAACAATAGTAAATAGTCGATTGGACCGTATGTATCTATATTGTATACCTTTTTATATAATATATTACATATTACATAATATAATATTAATATTTATGTAAAAAAAAGGTATACAATATAGGTACATACTATATTATATACATTGTTTTTCATTTCATAATTTTGTTAAGCCCCGTCTCATTTACTCGTATTGCATATAAAGATGCAGTATTTTTCCACAGATTAATTGGTGAGAAACAGGAAATACATTGGCAATTCATAATGTCTGTTGTTCGTGGGTAATGTCTTTATAGCCGTTCATTATAAAAATTGTAGGATTATTATAAATGAGTTACGGAGTTTTAATTTATACATGACATTACATAAAACTGTTTATTTCTGCCGCCAAGCAGCAGTGTGTTTCGATTTGAAGGACATTGAATTGAATGATAGAACGAGTAGGCCGCTTGCCTGACGGTAAACGCCATGCCTGCCCATAAACAGTAGCACCACTACTCGGAACTTTGAATAATTATTATGTACTGCATGGTAATGCATTGCGCTCGTCACCTCGAGACAGGAAATGTATTCCGCTAGCTTCAATGATCTTCAAATTGGAACACAACAGTGCTTACATACTTTTGTGCGGCGGCAGGAATAGATAAAGTGTTAGTAACCCAGACGGACTTTAGTATACGGGAACTTATCAGGTTGTAGCCCTGTCTGAGTTACAGATTTATCGATTGCATAACACTCGTTTTTATTAGGATTTGATTTCTCTCATGATTAGGTTTTTATTTTCATTATAGATAGACCAACCTGACTGTGAATTAAAGAGCGTCGCTCGGTTCGCTTCAGTATTGCCATTTTACGAATAATAATTCATTATGAGGGTGTTATGACACATATATTTGACATAAGGTAATTCGTTTATTTTCAGCCAAATTCCAGAAATTATAAAAATTACTTTCAGAATATCAAATAAAATATATCTTAAACGTCAGTATAGTCATTTCTTTAACAAAAAATCGAACAGTGTAATTGTATACCCATGATCCGAAAACCTAGACACATTAATTTGTTTCTTTAGGGGATGAAGACATGACACAAACGTTCATTAGTCACTAGATCGCAAATTACCAACCCACCAATACTTAATAATTATTATATTAATACCTATAATTAAGTTTACTAATACTCATTTTAAGTGGACTTCTTGTGTTTTGAAATATTGAAATTTTACTTCCTAACTTCAACTTGAAGATGTGAGCTCCAGCGAGCTCAGAACGAATGTTTTTTTTACAAATATTCATATAACGTGATACGCATCCTTTTTCCTGCTATTATAAATGTGAAGGTTTGGATGTGTATTTGCGAATTTAGATATTGGTTCAGCTGAACGAATTTGAATGATTGGCACACAGGTATTATGTGACCTACATAAATTAGGTTTATTAATACATTATATCCTGGAAAAAGATATTCTATGTCTAGCGAAATCTGGTAATTGTAATAAGTATTAATGTCAAGACAGTTTTTTTAAGAATTGTATACTTAATTTTTTCAGAAGCATTCATAGTTTTACTGTTTTAATATCTCAATTAAAATACTAAATTCAGATAGCAATTGCCAATAATTGTGATAAAGATTGGAAAATCAATTTAATACGTATTTGGTATATCAACAACATCGTTAAATATAACTGCACACAAACTTGTTGGTTTATTTAATTTAATTTATCTAATATATTATTTTCAGCACCATCTCGAACCTGGCAATATGAACGAGAAAATGTCTGACGAACAACGGAAGCAACTAGAAGAGATAAAACAATGGGCGAGCACGCAGCCACTCATCCCTAATGACATAGGTACTGTATCATTATATATACCGTAGTATTATTTCAGTATTAAGTGGGCCACATATTACGACAACATCTTAGGACCAAAGCCAACCTCACCTGCACGTGGTACACTCTGCTGATTACGGGCGAGGCAATGGCGAAACTTGGTTCCCGTTGCGGGTTCAAATCTATGATATGAGAAGGCGGACCCTGGCATTAAGCCGAGATAACGCCAGGCAGAAAGAAAGAAGTACTAGAGTCGCGCTGTAGGCATACAGCATGGTCTACAGCATGACTAGGCCGGCTTCTTACCACGGTATCACAGAAAACCCACGTGAAGTGGCAGCTGTTGCGTTTTGTATAATGAGTAAAATTTCCGTAGACCCAAATCCTCGAAATACCTATTCCTTTCCTTCAAGGTCGGCAACATATCGATTACAGAAAAACTGTGGGGTTCGCATTCCCGAGAAATCACGGGAAATTTAAAGTTGCTTGTCCCGGGGATTCCTGAGAAGACGGTAACGGATTCGGGAGTAAACTAAGTAGAAAATAAGCGATCAATTTCAATAGATATTCATAAAGAGATGCTCTCACACCTGTATCCCTGAAGAGGTAGACTGAGAGCGTACGTAAGGGTTGAGGGCAATAACAAAAAATATGCAACAAGTGGACCCACTGTTTACCCATGCTATATCCATCCATGATGTGATAAAGTCTATCGCCATACTGGGCATAAATTCCAATCTTGGGTAACTAATGTGTAATTTCTTGCATCGAAAACTCAAATGCAAATTTCGGTTGCCCCTCTTTAGTTTTGAACACAAGACCTCAGCTGTCACTAGACCAATGCGTCGATGATTTCAATATATTAAGATAAATCAATGCTACTAATCAAAACCTTACTCAAGCAAACCTGCACCGTCTATATTACATGTTTTTTATTAGCTTTAGATGACGAGACTTGCAGGTCGCTCGCCTGATGGTAAGCGTCACGCCTGGCCATAAACAGAAGCAACACCATCAGAGCTTCGAATTATGAAGTACTGCATGGCATTGAACTGCCCTCATCACCCTAAGACATGGTTTTGAATCTCATAATGCCCAGTATTTTCATGCTAAATCAAAAAATCCCCCGTTCGCGCAATTTGCTTAAAAAGGGGTGCGTAGTTTTCTCTTATATCGATATACTTATTATGTATGCATGGTGGGTACGTTGCATTGCTGTTTTACAACCGTGAAGCGACTCTAGGATCGTCGATGCAAAGAAGTATGCTATAGTCCTTCATTACATCTGACAGCTCCGTGGCGCAGCAGGCGAGTAGTCGGCTGCGAAGCGAGAGGCCGTGGGTTCGATTCCCACACCGAGACAAATGTTTGTGTGAACCACAAATATTGGTCTCGGGTCTGGGTGTTATGGGACCGCAAGTCCCTCGTAGTTCCTGATATCCACGACACAGGTTTACCTAGTGTGGGGTCAGGACTATGTGTGTGACTGTTGGGTGTATTATTATTATTATTATTACATCCATTTATTGTGATCCAAGACGTGATATGGAATACATTTGTATTGTTCTTTTCTCGGCACAATTGAATCAGTTGACATAATGTCCTATTGTAAACTGTATTTCTGCATATTACATGGAATTTAAGAATAGAAACCACTTGTATAAGAAATTGAGTTAAACGGGCTATTAAGATCTATTATTATATCTGTTATCGTACTATTATTATCTAATAATGTAATCGCGATTATTCATAAACGGCTAGTATTCTTGTTACCTAGTGTATTAGAAAAATGATTGTATTCATAAAACTAATGTACCTCAGAATAGGTCTTTAGTATAAAGTCAGCATCTCGTGTTGGACTGTTGGGTGGATTTATTTATGTAAAATTTAGCGCTTTACCTCTTGACCATTGATATTAACGCACGCCTTAGATTATGAAATGAATCATTCTTCAACTAACATTTTTTAATTTTTGTAACCGTTATTGTAGTGTTTGTCCATGAGAGAACAACTATGCTTAATTACACACGCATTCACTCATGCCTGTAATCCCCGAAGGAGTAGGCAGATGTGTAACCAGTACACCCACATTTCGCTGAGCGTATGGAGATACGACGACAGAGGTCCCATGATGTAATAGGGGGTGCCTATCGCCATACTGGAATATTCCAGACTCCGGGCTGACACTAAGCAGTTCGTAATAGAAAAACCCAATATCACTTTTACCCGACCCGGGGATCGAACCCGAGACGTCAGGGTCAGGCTTAGTCGTACGTATTATAACTGCGCCACGAAGGCAGTCCGAAGCATGCTTAATTAATTATAAAAATAAAAATATTACTTAAATCATGGAGTAAGATATTATGCCAGCTACTAAATTGTACGTGTATTTTGCGTTGCATTGTTAACAGTATTTAATATTGAAATAAAACTCTTCTTGAAAGTCTTCTTGAGTCTCTCCCGTGACCACGTAGGTTGAAAAGCTTTCGAAACGTCGGGACTAAAATAAAAATTAAACCGCGATAAAATCCGTATAAACTAGTTTTATTTCAATGTGTAATATTCGCGTTAACCTAAGAAATCAGTATTTTATATTTTATTCTGACTTTAACTGCAATGTTTGTGTTCTTGACCTCTCAGTCACTGATACATTTTTTTCCTTTCACCATATTGCAATGTTTTGCTTCCACTGCTGTTTTTCATTAAGATTTTATTATTTTATTTTCATTTAAATATGATAATAATTAAGTGTAATGGTTTGTTGTATTGTAAGTAATACGATTAAAATTACTCGTATATGCTTCGGCAATCTTCGGGAATTACGCTCATATGACGACCCTAATATAAACCTGTTACATTACATTATGTACTTATTTTTCTCTTGACTGACTGACCAGATCTGGATGAAATTTTTTGAGTGGTATAGCCACGCTGTAGACAGTTTTGTCTACATGGGCTGGCTCGTCCGGGTCGTTACCATTGTCTCACAGAAAACCGGCCTAAAATAGCATCTTGCTGCTGCGTTTCATACGGCGAGTGAGATATCCGGAGGCCCAAATCCCAATCTCCTAATTATCCCTTTCCTTTAAGGTTGGCAACGCGCCCATGATTGTTTTGGTATTTTGGGTGTACATGGGTGGTGGAGATAACTTACCATCAGATGACCTACTTGTTCGTTTGCCGGCATATAATATATTAAAAAAAAGAATATTCGTACTAATTAGTAAAAACATATACATGCGCAAGTGTAAACTTGTAGTTCCCGAATGGCTAGGCAGATGTTTAACCAATACACTCACATATCGCCGTACTTATTTATGTCCCATGATGTGATATTGCCATACCGGGCCCAATTCCAGACTCTGGACTGATACTAAGAATTTCGTGATAGAAAATACACAGTATTACTTTTACCCGACCCGGTGTTCAAACCTGAGAACTCAGCACAGCAATCGTACCGCGTACGTTTAACAACTGCGTCACCGAGGTAGTAAATACAAATGACTAATTAATTAATTAACTAAATAATAAAAAGCAAACATTTGCGACGCGTATAATTTAGGTCGTCAAGCTGTAATTGAATAATTAACTATAATTTAATAACATGCAATATAGTTTTTATAATAGCTAACATACATACAAATACATGAGCTCACGCCTGTATCCCTGAAAGACTAGACAAATGTGCAACTAGTACACCCACGGTTCGAGGACCTTATTGATGATGATAGTTAGCGAGCCTATCACCATAATAAATGAAAATAAATAATGAAGGAGAAATTTATATGAAGATCATGCAGATTATGAAGATCATACATATTTCTTCCTTGAAACGTCGATGCTCTGCCATTTGCATTAATTGCATAATAAATATTAGTCGAGACCGAATGTGTTTTACCTCTCCATAGTGACTCAAGTTATGCAATATTATTAACGCCCGGTTTCTGAAAGGCTGATCAATGTTAAATTAACTAATCAAATGTCAAATCTCATGTCAAGTCGAAATTGAGTTGCTAGAAGCGTGATCAACACCTTTAATTTGACACACAACATAACTTTTAAATGAATATGAAAAATTATTTTTTTCACTAAATAACGTTTCAGCAACTCGAATTGATTTGACAACGATGTCAACTCAAAGTTCTGTTAGTTGAATGTTGATTTGATCAGCCTTTCAGAAACCGGGCGTAAATGTACTCGTAGTTTCACCCATGGGAATATCAATCAACTCATGCAAGAAAAGGAAGCTCTCAATTCGACGCGTATTGTTTTTGTATAGTATAACAATGCTTAAGTTTTGAAAACATATTTTTCACAGAGTGACCCGATTTTGATGATTCCCATATAATGAACAAAAAAATTCATCCATCAATTTCAGCATTAATTTATTTATATATTTTGTGTACAGGAAACAAAAAGTATTAATGTAATAATAATAATAATAATAATAATACACCCAACAGTCACACACATAGTTCTGACCCCACACTAGGTAAACCTGTGTCGTGGGTATCAGGAACTACGAGGGACTTGCGGTCCCACAACACCCAGACCCGAGACCAATATTTGTGGTTCATACAAACATTTGTCTCGGTGTGGGAATCGAACCCACGGCCTCTCGCTTCGCAGCCGACTACTCGCCCGCTGCGCCACGGAGCTGTCAATATAAACTAAAAGTAATACATATATGATAGTAATTTAACCAAAATAGTTTCCAACATTAACATGGATCAGTTTTAATGATTCTTTCAATAAAATTTGTAAAGTAATACCTTTTTAAGAAACAATATGTAACAGAATGCGAAAAACAAAATATCAAAAATAAACTCCTAAACTACCTAATCAATTATAACTCTCATGCCAGAATACTAAAACGCTACTCACCGGCCGACTGTCTAATGGCTACTTATTTTTACACAATTTTGACAGATAAGAGGGTCTTAATATGTTTTGATATGTCTTAAATGCTTGAGTCGCTCGTTTCATTATTCCGGCGTAAATCATTAAAGAATAAAAACACCCCGGCCTCTCTCATTCATCTCTGCTCCCATCTATTCTACTCTCCTCTCCTCCGTTCTTTCTTACTTTACTCTCTTCTGTTCTCTCCTCTATCCAACGCTCACTTCACACCGGTCCTCCTCCCATCTCCTCTCGCTCGTTACATTGTGTTATCCACGTGTGACCTTATGACCAGGAAATGCTTTGTGTTTCCGGGAAAATATTTTTCGTTATGTTATACCTAATATGAATTATATGATTATAACATTTCATAGCAAATTGTTATTGACTGCGAAATCAATTTATAGTTATTAGTTATTATGCAGTACGCTGCTTTAAATGAGGTCAATATAGTAATTGATGTCAATAAAATCACAGAATGTCCAATAAGTACTATGTTTTAAATGCGGTGGTTTGATGGTATTAAGGTAAGGCCACACAAATCAAAAAATTCTATATTTATAATCTTACGCACACATAGCAAAACCTGCACAAATGAATCGTATTATCCATATTAGAATTAAGTAAATAAAGCATTTTTGTAATACGTTTCAGAGGACCGAGTTCTACTGCGGTTCTTACACAGTTGCTTCTATAACTTGGACAAAGCGAAGGTAGCGGCTGAGCTATTCTTCAGTATAAGATCAACAAGCACAGAACTCTTCACCAATAGAGATCCTTTAGGACCTACAATGCAAAAGGTTATGGAAATTGTGTAAGTAATTGTATTTCCTTCACGTAGAATATCATACTAGTTATAATAAATGCGTAAGTTTGATGTTTGTCAATCACACTTTAACGGCTGAGCAGATTTGAGTGAAATTTTGCGCGGCCGGAGTCGCGAGAAATCAGAAATGTTTATTCGCAAAAACCTTTTAGTTGGTATATAATCCTACCAATATTATAAATGTGAATGTAAGTTTGTTTGTTACGCTTTCACGCGAAAACTACTTAACCGATCATCATGAAACTTTGTACACATATTCTTGGAGGTATAAGAAGTAACATAGGATACTTTTATGAAAAAAAAACTATTTGTTTGTTACGCTTTCACGCCTAAATCACTGAACCGATTTTGATGAATTTTGATGTAGAGATAGATGGGACCCTGGAGACGGTTATAGGCTATGTTTTATTTCGAAAAAGTCCATTCACGAGGGCGGAGCCGCAAGCAAAGGCTAGTAATATATAAATAAAACATTGTATTATTGTACAATATTTTATATTGATGGATAGTATACTCTTTGAAACCTATCTAGTTACAAAAATACAAAATGGACCATTCATCAGTCTTTAGCAAAGTTTTATGAAAAACTAACAAAAACCGAACTCAAGGTCCGTGTCCATCAGTGTGATAGTCTCTAATATAGAGCTGATAATATTATTATGTATGCCTTATCATATCTCGGGACTGTAATAGTCCTGGATTTTTGGTAGACGTGTGTGAGGCCAAAACGAACACTTGTAGAGATGTTGGCAAACATATAGGTGTAGAGGACAGTTAGACAATTTTTATATAGTATAGATAGTATTTTTTATAGCATAGGCTAGCAAACCAGCAAGTGGGTCACCTGTTGGTACAATACCAGATCATACAATCACAGTACCAGTAATACATCACAATACCAGACGAATCATGGATGCGTTGCCGATCTTGCGAGAATGGGGTATTATGGGAAGGGAAGGGGATTTGGATTTCCTATCTCACCTACCGTACGAAATGCTGCAGCAAGCCGCTAATTTGCATCATTTTTCTGTGAGACAATTGTTGATCCGGCCCATTCTTGCTGTAGACAAAGTCTAGAGCGTGGCCACTACTATTATTATATGTAAGTTCTATTTATATACATACATACATAGACTCACGCCTGTTTCCCATAGGGGTAGGCAGAGACAACGGATTTCCACTTGCTACGATCCTTGCATACCTCTTTGGCCTTATTCACCCTCATTATTTGCCTCATTTAAGTTCTATCTTGACGAAGTATTGTTTTTATATACGGTTTTGAAGAGATTAGGTATATTATATTAATCTGGGCAATAACATGACTATTTATATTGAAAAGGTGCCTCGTAGTACATTACTCCTCCTAATCTAGCAACGTGTTATCTATCAATAACATTACTTATTATCAGTAACCTGAAAGAGTTACCAGATATAGAAATTAATTAAAAGTCCTGACAAAAACCCGAATAAAAAGTCCTGAATTTTGCCACAAGTCCACGCATTTCTTTGACATAGGTATATTGGATTCATTAGGTTGATTATTATTAATTATCAAATTAAAGTTGAGTTTTATGCCAAAAATGAGAATTATTCGTTCTAATTTTTTCATTACAAGTGTTCATAGTTACAGAAATTCCTGACATTTTCAAAGTGTGTCCGGAATCCTGACAAGTGCTTAAAAATCCTGACATGCCAGGGAAAATCCTTACGTCTGGTAACATTACCTGTACTCTCAGTTCACATATTTTGCGAGTATTGATGTACCGGAATACCCTTATCTACAATCTACTACACATGATAGATAACTGTATATACAATTGCAATTAAGTTGTTTACTGTCGACTATTCAAGGACTGCATGATGCGATGACAAATATACAACGTGTTACAGAAAGGTGTAGTTAAATTTAAACAACGTATAGTGTACAATATAAGGATTTCACTTCCCATAGTACCAAATCATCTTCTTATTTATTTTTTCGTAGACACTTTTGTCTACAGCATGAATGGGCCGGCTCGTCCGGGTCGTTACCTCTGTCTCACGGAAAACAGACGTAAAGTAGCAACTTATTGCTGCGTTTCGTACGGTGATTATTCATTCGATAAAAAAGTTTTATATATAGCATAGGCCGGCCAACGAGCAAGTAGGTCACCTGATGGTAAGTGATCTCCACCGCCCATGTACGCCTACACTACTAAAAGAATTATGGGCGCGTTGCCGATCTTAAAAGGAGGGGATAATTAAGGGAATGGGAAGGGGAGGGGATTTGGGCCTCCGAATATCTCACTCACCCTACGAAACGCAGCAGCAAACTGCTACTTTACGTCGGTTTTCTGTGAGTCAGTGATAACGACCCGGACGAGCCGGCCCATTCATGCTGTAGACAAAAGTGTCTACAACATGAATGGGCGTTTAGATCGTCTCGTCACCGTTTCCTAGGACCGGACGGCCGCGTCATCGCCGACCATCAGGTTACGTTTTAATAATTATGTTTAGTAATGTAAATATCCATTGACAGCCTCTGTTGCGCTGTGGGCGAGGAGCCGGCTGTTAAGCGGGAGGCCGGGGTTCGATTCCCGCACCAAGACAAATGTTTGAGTTATCCACAAATATAATATGTTCCGGGTCTAGGTATTTTCTCCGCAGAGGGGTTGACGTCAGGTAGGCGGCCGGTTGCACCTATCCCACTGCGAAAATTCCATACGTTTTAACGTTTCTTTTAAATAAATACTATTATGGATCGTCATGCAACTCGGCTTAAATTTTTTACAACGCGGCTAAGGTGTCTTTAGTGAGCAGGTAATCACTTTGACAAACGACATTCAGACGGTCAACATTAAAATATAATAATTAGTATTAATTGTTTCTTAGAAGAATCAAATTATAATTATTATGGTTTATCTTTGTATGTAATTGGTCGGTAAATCCGATAATAAAATTAATTACAAGCACTAAACACAATTCACAAGCAAAAAATTTAAAGCATATTTTTATTTCTCATTTGCTATTTTTCAAATAAATCATATTTTAATTACTTTAACATGTAAGACATTAAAATAATTTCAATTTGTTTTCTTTATAGAATATATGTATAGAATAAAGAGTAGGTACCTTAGGAAAAATTTAAATATAAAATATTTTTTAACAAAACCTAGAAACCAACTTCAAAATAAAAACACTGAAAAGTCGCAAATAACAGTGGAGTCGGTGTCTGTGTCGGTGCCGGTCAAATAAAATTGCACCGACTAGTCGGTTTCTAGGTTTTGTTAAAACTTATTTTATGTATCAATTTTTCGTCGTAGTTACAGCAATAGCATGTAAATTCCAATTCAATAACACAATCGCGACGAGTGTACTGTTTCTGTTTCCTTTCCTTTATCTGTTAAGGAATTTTATTTTTTTACTCCGTACTCTATCAAAAACTCTATCAAAATCGGTCCACAGTTGGCGGAGAAATCGAATTGCATACATAAAAAAGCAAAAAAATTAAAAACGCGAAAAAGAATTGCTAAGTTTCTCCTTTTTTGAAGTCGGTTAAAAAGGAGACGCAAGTTTAGATTTCTATACTATTGAGGCGAAGAGATTAACATTATGAAACAAAATGCTAACCAAAATACAAACGTTTATTAAGCAAATAGGCCACCCAGGCCACCATTACACATCAATTACATTAACATTACATGGAAAGACTACCGGACTCTTTATACAAATCTTATCCTTTATGTACTTATACTGACGCGCTCGTAGAATATAACCCACGTCCCACCGGTATGATTGATTAAACATAAAATGGTCGGCGATTGCAGTCAATTTATTATAATAAACAATATTAAAAAAGAAAGCATAATATGTTAGATATAAGTGACGATGAATTAACAAGTAGTCTTAAAAAGCGTTCAAGTACAAATAAGACTAGAACTCTGGGAAGGTGCGGTGCACTAAATGGAAAAAAAAACGTTTTACATATACTTTTTATATTGTTATAATTTCACACAACCAATTTGTTACATCGTTACTGTCTCTGATCGATCCGTAACCCTGGTTTATGCACCTGTTAAGCCATGCCCACTCGCGTACATTTCAATTGCAGTGTTATTTCCTTGCATTATTTTTGACATGACAAGGTTATTTGCTCTGATGCGTACGTGATCATTTGGCCAGTAATCAGCACTCAGGTCGTACATCAATTCAAATTATCCTTATTATCTGTTATTCGTTTGTGTTCTTTAGTGCATACCTATTATTATGTTTGAATAAGATTTTCTTTTATAGCGTAGGCTAGCAAACATGCAAGTGAGTCACCTTATGGTAAGTGATGTCCACCGCCCATGTACGCACCCACAATACCAGAAGAATGATGGGCGCGTTGTAGACCTTAAAGGAAAGGGAAAATTAAGGGATTGGGAAGGGAGGGGGATTTGGGCCTCCGGATATCTCACTCACCGTACGAAACGCAACAGCAAGCCGCAACTTTACCTTCGGTTTTTGTGAGACACTTTCGTTCGCACTTTCCCGTTTTAACATTTATCACAAATCAACCGACAAGCATTAAATTTCAAATTGGTATTCCCATTTTTCAACGGAATTATAGTTACGCACATAACAGGGGAATCGATCGCAGCATCATCAGTGGCTGCATCTAAATTTATACTAACTACATACCTACGTTAGAAATGTGCCCAAGTGACGTACCTATTTCATTATTTAGATATTCATATCTAATGTTGTTGTACTTCGATCTAATCAACAGAATTAAAATGGCTTGTGTGTAAACATAGGATTTGAAGATATTAAAGATAAAACAATTATAACGTGTAATTGTTCCGCTCCGCTTGCTCAATTTCCTTTTCCGGAATAAAAAGTAGCCTTCATATTAATCCAAGTTATAGTCTACCTGTGTGCAAGAGTTCATCCAAATCCGTTCGAAAGTACTTTACTTAGAATTTATATTACATATAAATAAAACTTTACGGGACTGCTTCGGTGGCGCAGTCGCGCATTACGACTGAGGCTGAGATCTCGGGTTCGTTCTCCGGGTCGGGTAAAAGTGATATTGGGTATTACGAAATGATCAGTATCAGCCCGGAGTCTGGAATTGTGCTCGGTATGGCGATAGGCTCGCCCCCTATCGCATAAGGGGACGGAGATACGCTCGGCGAAATGTGGGTGTACTGTTTACACCTGTGCCTACCCCTTCGAGGATTATAGGCGTGAGTGCGTATGGTTAAAACTTTTCTATTATAAATAAATTATTGTGATCAAATCAAAATCAAACCCTTTATTAAATAATTAGAGCACAATTTCACATTATATTTCCACGAATTATTGCAAAAACTTAAATATTATTTTCCAGGAACTTAGCACAATACACTTCTTCAAAAAACCGCAATATATGGATATGGCAGCTGAACGACCCTGGACTAGACCGCTACGACTACATCCAAGACGCTAGGTTGTTTATGCTGGCTACAGACTCTTGGATGCTCAGCAACGATATGCTGGAGGAAGGCGATCTCATCATCATGGATGTCAAAGATATAACTCTCAAGATGCTTACCAAATTTAATATTTCCGTTGCTAGGAAATTGACTAAATATCAACAGGTGATTTAAATCTTACTACTATTATAGGTAGAGTGAAAGTTTGGATGTTTATGAGTTTGAATGTTAGGTGATAGGTTTTGGATGAAATTTAGCATACAGGTAGACCATGACATTTTTCATCCTGGAAGAGGCCATTCATGCGGGTAGAGCCACGAGCATAAGCTAGTAAGTAAATAAATAAATACAGCCTAAAGTCCTACTTAAAGTCATGACTCCACACTAAGAAAAGACTCTTGCGTCTCTAGACGCCAAATGAATATTTGTGGATCACATTTTTAGCATGAGCCGGCAAACGAGCAAGTGAGTCACATGATGGTAAATGATCTCCACCGCCGATGAACGCCCACAATACCAGAAAAATCATAGACGCGTTGCCGACCTTAAAGGAGAGGGATAAATAAAGGATTGAGAAGGGGTGGGCGATTTGGGCCTCCGGATATCTCACACACCATACGATACAGCATGGTTCTACCGATTTAGATTCACAGTTGTCTCGGTACAACGAACGAAGCCACGGTCTCTTATTTCACAGCCGGTTACTTGCCCACTGAGCCACAGACGCTGTCATAACAAATTAAAACATTGGTTTTAACTGTTCTTTTACGTGTCAATAATATATATAGTACGACGTATTTTTATCACGAAATGCTTTGTATCAGCCCGGAGTCAGGAACTGTGTCCGGTATAGCGATAGGCTGGCCCTTTATCACACAATGGCACGGAAATAAGCTCGGCGAAATGTGGGTGTACTTGTTACACCTCTGCTTACCCCTTAAGGGATTACAGGTGTGATGTATGTACTTATTGTGTTGGTCGATGGTTTTCAGGAAGCAATGCCACTGCGGCTAGAACAAATCCACATTGTGAACGCGCCTCCAATCATAGACAAAGTGTATGCCATCATGAAACCATTCCTTAAACAAGAAATTACTAATATGGTAAGGTCTTTTTTTTTCTTACACCACATCACTCTTCAACTTACAGCGATCCCTTATCACATCTTGCTAGCGGGGGGTACCTGCTAGTAGATATATAATTGTACTAAATTGGATAGCGAGCCTCGTAAATATTATGAAAAACACACCGTACTGGTTCATTCCGGCAAGTCCAAGCAACAGTATTGTGTTCTGATTTGAAAGACAAAGAAACCAGTGAAATTACCCCTCCGTTCACTAGAATCCCTTGCTTGAATCCACTCACGGAGCATTATGAGACTTATTATATTATGTCAAGTACTGTCGTGGAACAGAAAGAAATTCGCATAACGACCCGTCACCACTTGTCTCTGTCGCTCGCGTACAAAAATAAAGCATCCCGGTCGCGGGGACACCTTCGTGAACGCAGATTGTAAATCTTTTGTCTTGGCAATACAAGACGTACCTTGTAAAAGTCGATTTGCGAATTTCTTTCTGCTCAGTGACCGTACTTATGAGGAGTACGCGCTAGATCTGAACTCCGATTTCCGAAGTCTAGAATATCCCCACTTCGGATTTCAGATCGATCTTGAATTCCGATCGGATATAGAGCGTAATCTCACACCTTTATTTACAGATTCGTTTCCACACACCCAACTCTACAACACTGTACGACTTTATAAGTAAACAAGATTTACCCCAGGACTATGGCGGTGAACTTGATAAAATGGAAGTTTACATGAAAAAATCTCTCGAATTACTTGCGAGGAATAGGTACCTAATTATTTTTTAATATATCGAACTTTTGTGATTTTGTTTGTGCATGCCTCGATTGATTCGATTGGACATTCATTGAATCGAATTGGTCAACAATAACCTTACAGATTTTGTTGATTCAAGTCACTTGTTGAAAGCGATTCGACTCGTCTAAATTTGTCAATGAATGAATGAAAAACTTTAGGCTAAGATGTTTTTACCTAGACAGTCGTAGGCTGTTAGTAGGAGGCTGTAGGTATTAAATATCAAGACTTCTTGAAATTTGCGCAGCCATACAGACTCTAAAAACATTTATTTACCTGCCTGGGATTGTCTTTTATATTGTTTTATATAGTAAGTTGTGCTTTTTCTTTCAGGAAACATTTCTTGCACGACAACTTATGGAGGGTTGAAAAGAAATCGAAGAATAAAGGGGATATAACAACAGAAATAGGTTCCTTTCGGACACTTGCCATAGATTAGCATTTGTGCAGTTTTTCGTATTTTAATTCTTTATGCTAATTAATTTAAAAAAGAAAAAGTGGAGTATGGATATTTTTATATGATTATATAATTTATAGCGATAATTAAGGACCAATTTTTATACTGTAATGTAAGGTTTGCCAAATTTTAATATATTCTGCAGTGTTTCTGTATCTTATTTAACCTCTCAAAAATGTACTATAGCTACTTTAAAAAATGGACGTGTTCGAGCGAACAAAGTTTCAAGTTAGAATTTTATAATATCTAACTTAATTTTGGTCCAGAACACCTTATCTTGTTAATATCATGTGTATTCATAAATTCTGTTTCAATTAAATTGAATAGCGATTAGCGACTTTATTTACGGTACATAAACATGTCACCCATAGATAGTGAAAGCAAGCAAAAGCAAAAATATTGTTTTGCGGCTGAAAGTATGTGTACGTGTACGTGTACGACACTGGGAACGATGTGTATTATTAGCACTTGTTAGAAGCGCAAATGAATTTGTAATCGTTATTACAAATGACACTGAGTTGAATTATATTTAAAAAAACTAATGACATTAGTCAAACTGACAGTATGAGTCATGTAGTAAGAGTTGCTTAGACCTTTATGCTGAGTATCTGACTTAGCTGCTCAGAACTTTGTTCGCACGAACACGCCCAATGTATGTGAGGTATGGATAAAATGTGAACTACTTTAAAATGTGAAAATGTTACCTAGCATACTTCTACCATAATGATTTCAATGATTTTTGTTATATTATTTTTGCATATTGCCGTGATTAAGCGCACTACGAAAACTATGCGCATTGCATAACGTCAGTGTACACTCTACCCGGTAAAAATTGGCACGCTTGGTTTCCATACAGATCGTCGTATTATTTTAATTTATATTTATTTTATCTTTGATCACATAGTTCCGTTTACTAGAACTGCAGCTAAAATAATCTTTAAGAAATAAAAGAATTATGTAGTTAGAAGGACCGAGAAGCAAAAGACGACTTTGAGTAAGATTTTTTTGTATAGTGAGATAAATGATTAGCGAAAAATAAGTACTTACCTTAGAATAACTACTTATAGAAACGAAGTTCACGCACGAAATTTAAGCCGTTCAATTGGAGTCATATATGGCTCCAAACTACGATCACCGTATGGTGTAATTAATACTGGTAATTAATATGGTACTAATTTTATGATTCTCACTTATAAATCAATGTATGGAAACACATTTTACCCATCTACAAATTACCAGATTTTTAGGAAAAATATTCAGCTGTTTATTATTTAGTCCAAAGTTACGAGTCTCTGAGTGGTAGACTCATGGTAGATTCATGCTGTAGACAGTTTTGTCTACAGCATGAATGGGCCGGCTCGTCCGGATCGTTACCACTGTCTCACAGAAAATCGGCGTAAAGTAGCTGCTTGCTGCTGCGTTTCGTACGGTGAGTGAGATATCCGGAGGCCCAAATTCCCCTCCCCTTCCCAATCCCTTACTTATCCCTTTCCTTTAAGGTCGGTAACACGCCCATGATTATTTTAGTATTGTGGGCGTATATGGGCAGTGGAGATCACTTACCATCAGGTGACCCAATTGCTCGTTTGCCGGCCTATACATACTATAAAAAAAGAATATCGGTATGTTACACATTCGATAAAAAGGAAAATGTTTCTATAATGTCCTAGCAATGCAGTCGGATTTGGTACTACGGGGGATGAAATACTTACATCGTACATTAAACCTACGTTGCTTAGATTTGACCACGCCTTTCTGTAACACGTCATATATTAATTTCTTTAGTTTTTTATACTTATATCATAATTTGTTACCTTTATCTGAATAAAAAATTCGCTGATATAATAATGTAGATTCTTATTGATGAAAGATTTTTTATAATTGAATCAGTAGTTCTAGAGATTACCTGTTACAAACCCACAAACTTACAAACGTTACCTCTGTAAAATATTATTTTATAAAGGATCTGAGATGTAATTTTATTTTTGTAATAAAATCTATGGCTGTTTAAAAAATATGTTTTTTTACATAAATCGATGAGGTGTATCGTTTTCAGGTTATACACCGGTTATTTAGTGAAGAAAATACAGCGTTTAAAAAATTTCCCTCAACAATTTAGACGACAACAATAATTAATTACATACGCAACATACACAATCACGCCTGTAAGCCTCGAAGGGGTAGGCAGAGGTGTAACCAGTACACACCCACATTTCGCCGAGCGTATCTCTGTCCCATAATGTGATAGGGGGCGAGCCTATCGCCATATCGGGCACAAATTCCAGACTCCGGGCTGATACTGAGCATTTCGTAATAGAAAAACCCAATACCACTTTACCCGACCCGGGGATCGAACCCGAGACCTCAGCGTTAGCCTAATCGAAACGCGTACGCATTACAACTGACCACCGAGGCAGTCTAACTAAGCAATTGTCTAACATATCAAAGATGTAAAAGTGTTAAGGATATTTAGTTTTTTCCACATTTGATATGAACGCTTAAAAAGCTTTGTAAGAAAAAATGTTTTTATGTTGGTGTTTTTTTACCGACTACGATAGATAAAGGTCAATGACGAAACAAAAAATTAATTTGGTGTATAATTATCAAAGATATAAAAAATCCTGCCTGTGGCTTGTGCTATAAAAAAAACAAAAATCAAAAGGTTTCCCATTATACAACTCGTCATTGTGATGCACATTAGTTTATTACGTCCAGTTTGTCAAGTCCAAATTCCATTAAATCCCAAATCCTCATCGTTTTTAATGACATAGTAATTGTGTCTTGTTCCCAACCAAATCCTTGCTAGGCAAGCGTTCTTCATCTTAGGCCACATCATCGCTTACCATCAGGCGTGATAGTGGCCAAACGCGAGCCTATTACGTATAAAAAAAAGGTCCAAGGGAAGGGAAAAGTGTTCTTTAAGGTCGACAATTCACCCATGATTCTTCTGGCATTGCAGGCGTACATGGGTGGTGGAAATCACTTGCCATCAAGTGACCCTCTTGCTCGTTTGCGGGTAAAAAAAGTTATCACTTAGCTACGTTTTTGGCAGTTCGTTTCGCATCATCAAACCCTGATCACCATCGGGAAACCCAATTACTCATCGAAACCTATTAAGTGAGCCCAAACACGAAGCTGCGTTCCCGTGCACACCTTCCTTCTATCATCAAACCCTGGATACCATCAAGAAGTCAACTATGCACAGTGTCACCTAGCTAAGAACACCCCTTTTTAGGTCGGGGGTAAAAAACATACGACTAAGTTTCTTAATGCTTCATCTCAGATTAGTGAGCGATTCCGAAGCACCAGTAAATTTTAAACAAGAAGTGTAAAAGGTGGCTCTTGGTCGCCCTTTATTTTAAAAATATATTTATTTCAATATTTAAAAAAGTTATATTTAATAGTGCAAAATTAACTTAGCAACTGTAATACTTGAAAAAAAATTAATCGACCACATGGGATTTCATGTCCTGTCACCTTTTTTCGCCTTTTTTACAGATATTTTGTTAACATGACAACCACGTGGCTAATTTAATTTGAAGTGTTAGCGCTATGTATATAAAATGGAATTTTATTAGAAGGCCGATGCCGACGAGATAGATGAAACTCAAGATATTTTCTTGCGTCAAGTTTGTATGAGAAGTTAGATCTAGAGTATTTATGATCGAAGTATGGTAAAAAATAAAAAATAAAATTTAGGGGTCCATCCTTAACATTTAGGGGGATGAAAAATAGATAGTAGCCGATTCTCAGACCTACCCGATATGCACACAAAATTTCATAAAAATTGGTCGAGCCGTTTCGGAGGAGTTTGGGAACGAACATTGTGACACGAGAATTTTATATATTAGAAGATTACCTGGGATTAGAATAAAAACTAAGCATTTTATTATCTACTAACTTTTGTCTGTGGGTCCATCTACATTAATGTATATTTATTTATTTTAAGGTTTTAACATTTCTAAGATTTAGACAAGTGTCAATTTGCTCTGGGACTAAGGAATAACAAAGAGCCTGTAAAATAATAGCCCTAGTTCATACGATCAGTTGATTATAGTCCAGTAAAATGGAATAAATTACGTCTGCTGTTTTTCCACCGGTAAAGCGATTACGTTCCGCATATCTAAATGGTCTATTCGCAAAAAAAAGAGCCGTAGTATATATTTTTTTTCCACACCAAAAAATTAAAACTATACGTCGTGCAAAGTTGATTGATGTGTAAAATGCTCCGAAACTAAAACTACAACTTAATTTTCTGCCTTACGTTATTCCTGCTCAATGCCATGGTCCGCCTTAGTGTACAAATCTGATTGCATTCCTAGGCCATAAATAATGATTTTTCTTTTCTTACCGAATTAATAACATGTCGATACTTGATTTACTACTTATTTATTTATTGGAGTACCAACAGCATTACAATACAATATGAATAAAGGTACTTTGGCTAAGCTCAATGATAAAAGATTTTTTATCAGTCCAGCATTGATATTCTCGCTCACGCACTACACTTAATTTATAGGGATGTGATCGAGCCTATCGATCGTAATAAACGTGTGATTAAAATTAGCATAACATTTTAGGATGCCTAGATTTTGATAAGATCCGGTACATAAACACTCACTGTCAGGTGCATGTAACGATCCCTAAATAAGACCTCGCGTTGTATATTGTTGCTGTACCTACTTTGATTACTGAATAATAATCATATAATTATCATTGTGTTCGTTGCTTATTACATAAAATTATGAATAACATTGTAAGTAAAATAAAGACTGCCTCGGTGGCGCAGTCGTAATGCGTACGCGGTACGACTGCTGTGCTGTGGTCTCGGGTTCGATCCCCGTGTCGGGTAAAGTGATATTGTTTTTTTTTCAATAATAAAATGCTTAGTATCAATGCGGAGCCTGTAATAGTGCCTGAGATGGCGATAGGCTCGCCCCCTATCACATCGTGGGACGGAAATAAGCTAGGTGAAATGTGGGTGAACTAGTTATGCTTCTGCCTACCCCTTCGAGGAGAATACAATGCGTATACATTGTAATTCAATTAAGTCCATGACTTTGAACTTATGTCATATTTGCCCCCCGTTTTCTTTCTGTGATTAGTATTATCTAAGGGCATCATACCATATAGCTTCATAGGTAATGTATCTGTAAGGACCTCGACACACTAGCGCTTAATTAACGTAATTTGATTCGCAATGAATGCAACAAGCGATAAACTTTTGATCCGTTTTTGTTGCCATACGGAAATGCCAACTCTTAAACAAGATTTCCAACTTATCTACTTACCTCTAAATTATCCAAAAGTAACAGTTAGCGTTAAATTTATTTTGGCTAGAATCAATCGCTAAACTCTTTAAAGACATAACATAAGCTAACAACTACATCCTCGAAGACATAGGCTGAGGTACAACTAGTGTACTCACGGTTCGCCAGCTTATTTCCATCCCATGATGTGATGAGGCGAGCCCTAGCCCTAATCTACGGCAACTTGGATCATATTTTCGAATCGAAAACTCGAATGGAAATTGTTAGTGCCCAACCTGGGATTTGAAACCTGAACCTCACGCTTTCTCAGTCTAAGTACACTGGCACTAGACCAATGAGGCGATTTAAACTACCCAATTGCACATTTGTCGGCTTGTGCTATTAAAAACATTGTAGGTAATTAATTGCCTTTGTTGAAACAAAAGAAAACAGCTAATATAAGACAAATCATTCGATTGCGCGTGCTTGGCCTTCCGTGCATAAATTCAAATTGACAAGATATGTGGCGAAACACTATAGTTAGAGCTATACCACGGAGCTGAGCGTACTGCTCCGAGAAATTCGATATTTCGCGTAAGCAATATATCGTGACAAATAATTTTGTAAATTGTGAAATATACAAAGGTAACCTGTGTTTTATGCTTTCTAAACTAAGGTAGCAAATAAATACACTTAATTATACTTTAAAAAAAATGGTTATTAAATGCATCTTTGCCCAAGTGAATTGAATTTAAACAGTAGTTATAATTTAGGTAAAAATAATATAATCTTAACATTATGTGCAAAAAAGGAAGAGTAACTAAATAAATGTAACTAAATCAATGAAATATTTAAATTTTTGTTTATTATATTTTTCACAGTTCATCATCCAGGTCTTGTTGCATATTGTTTGGAGGTACATTCATTATTATCGTATCAATAAAATCATAATACAATTGTACAACCGTATCGTTGAATATCGTTGAAACCGTAAGTTTGAATGATGAAATGAGCAGCTCGTTCGTCTGACAGTAAACGTCACGCCTGCCCATAAAAAAACAGCACCACACATAACTGTGAAATCTCTTAGGAATATCATGTATCATGAAATATAACTGTTTTTTTAGTATTACTATTATTAGTAAATATAATGCAAGTCTTCGCTTTTGCACGATACATTAAGTCGTATCAGTAGGCGGTCGCAAAGGACGCTGCAGTGACGAATCATAAAAAGATCGAACATCTATGACCTACATAATTATTGTTATGTATGTATGTCTTCTGTCGCAACCAAAATATTCAGATTTATTTTTTGTAAAATTTAAATAAGGCTAAAGTAAGTTTTGTTTACGATGCAGTATGTCAAATTCAATAACTATATATTTGTTATACGCACCGTAACGCATAACAAAAATGCGTAAAAACACATTTTTTTCGAATGGATTTGTGCTGTTAGCCTATATTGCTTTTACAGCTTCACCTGACAATAAAGCCGGCGCTTATACATATGCCGGTGTTCTAACCAAAAATATACACTTATTATATATTTAGTCCCCGATCCCCGGGTCGGGTAAAAGTGATATTGGGTTTTTCTATTACGAAACACTCAGCATCA
Source organism: Mimas tiliae (assembly GCA_905332985.1). Lineage (NCBI taxonomy): Eukaryota > Metazoa > Arthropoda > Insecta > Lepidoptera > Sphingidae > Mimas > Mimas tiliae. Next base: position 10,252,122 of record HG995254.1, read on the forward strand.
GCCCGGAGTCTGGAATTTGTGCCCGGTATGGCGATAGGCTCGACCCCTATCACATCATGGGACGGAGATACGCTTGGCGAAATGTGGGTGTACTGGTACACCTCTGCCTACCCCTTCGGCGATTACAGGTGTGAGTGCGTACGTACGTACGTATCTATTTAGTAGCGATTAAGTAGAGAGGCGCCTTTTAGAATGCTCAGGCCTCAACTTGAACAATCCCTGGGGAGGGCTGTCTCTGCACATCAGTGCGCCGAGGGCCAGTTGTGAGAGCTCTTCGGAGTCGCAGGCAAACCTGATGTCGGGATCGTGTGTTATTATTGCGATTTGGATTGAGAAAGGATGGGGTAGTTGAGACCAAAACATATTTGCGGCGACGACAGAGGGGATAAAAGTGCAGTGTGACCATCGAGTGTGACCTCCACTATTGCGATGTTTCATAGGTATTAAATATACGAAAGCGATTTTTTTGCTGCTATGCGCTGCGGAGCGACTCGCCTAAATGCGTGTTTGGCTCTAAGCGGTGGTTTCTGTTGGCTGTTACATTATTGATGAAGCAGTTATTTTAGTGGCAATCAATTTATTCAAAATTAATATACTCATAAGGCTTTTAAATTATAAATTCTACCTTGATGGTAAGGTTGTTCATCTAAAATATTAATTATCATTTGAGGTTGTCGCAATATACGGTATCTATTTAGAGCTTTGGTCCGTGTATACACAAATACAATAATTTACAGATGACGAACATCAGCAGCCATGACATCGAGTTCATCAGAGATTGGATGGCGAAAGAAGATCATCTGCCGAAAAATTTCAGTGAGTTATTTAATTTTTAACACCCAAAAAAGGCGTGTTATAAATTTTACCTCCTTATCTGTACGCATCGTAGCGCCTTATTAGAGCATTTATTTGAGCCATTGAAATATTTTTGTGCGATATTGTTTCTTTACTGCATCGGTGGCGCAATTGTAATGCGTACGCGGCACGACTACTATGCTGTGCTGTGGTCTTGGATTTGATCCCGGATCGGGGTGTACTGGTTACATCTCTGCCTACCCCTGCGGGGATTACAGGCGTGAGTGCTTATGTATGCGTATTTTTTTCTTTAAAAGCTGGTTTAGTCGATATGGTTCAGAGCTACCTATGTTTAAATAAAACGTTTCAAAGTTACAGATTTTTTTCTAACTAGCGCCGGGGTTTTTAACGGTTAGGTTATACACCTTAGGTTAGGTTAAGGTGGTACACCTTTTCCTATCTTGAGTGGTAGAGCCACATTGTAGACAGTTTTGTCAACATCATGAATGGGCCGGCTGGACCTAGCCGCTACCACAATCTCACAGAAAATATACGTAAAGTAGTGGCTTGCTGCTGCGTTTCGTACGTTGAGTGGGATATTCGGAAATTCAAACCCTCACCCTTTCCCAATCCGTTGATTGTTTCTTTCCTTTAAGGTCGGCAACAGGTCCATATTTCTTCTGGTATTATGGTCATACATGGGTGGTGACTGGTGACCCACTCTCTCGTTTTCCGGCATATGCTATAAAAACCTCTTAGAAGATACGGGGGTGAGCTTATATGTATGTAAATCTAATTAAATTATTTTTAGCTGACACTATGATTAAGAAATTCCTACACAGTTGCTACGGAAGTCTGGAGCAAACCAAGAAATGTATAGAAAAGTTTTGCGCGGGGAGACATAATATGCCTGAATTGTATACCAAAAGAGACCCAATGTCACCCAAAGTACAAACTGCGTTCTCGATCACGTGAGTATTATTTATCTTTATTATCAAGACGCATACATATAAGAGTATTTACAAATATAATTTTCTAAGTTGTTAACTACGGTGTTTGAACACAAAATAATTTCTATTAGCAATGATATATTATTTTCAAGGCCTTTGAATAAGTATTCTCTAGGCCGACATTTGATATTACTGATCTTGGTTAACAAAAATAAACGCAGATAAAGGGCCGACCGCTGCATCGACCGCGGCCGCCTACGGTCCACCCGCTTGTTAAGCATAACATTGTTTCTGCTCTCTTCTTTGATATCTGTCTGAATCACGTTTCACCTCTGAATAGGATTGCCAGGAGGCTTAGCATATGCAACACGTCATATCTCGCACCCAAGAGAGAGATAACTACCGACGACAAATATCTCGTTTAAAATTCTTAACATTCGATTAAATTACGTCATCATGTTAGGGTTCATAGACAAAATACCACAGAGAGGTTGAAAGTATTATTTTCTCTACATTATCTCTACTTTTACCATAAGAGTTCTTCGATAGACATATAAAGCCAGAGAGATAACCAGATAAAACTTGTTTTTCACGACAAATAGAGTCGACAGAATCATCTTGTGTTGCTTGTTCTAAGCACCCGTGTTTGATATTACTATTTACCTACTCGTACTAGTCACATAAATGCCTGCACCTGCCGCGGTCCACCCGCTGGTTGCACCTATGATTGTTTCTATATTTATCTTCTAAATACATACCTACATACGCACTCACGTCTGTAATCCCCGAAGGAGTAGGCAGAGGTGTAACCAGTACACCCACTTTTCGCCGAGCGTATCTCCGTCCCATGATGTGATAGGGGGCTAGCTAACGCCATACCGGGCACAAATTCCAGACTCCGGGCTGATATTGAGCTTTTCGTAATATAAAAACCCAATAACACATTTACCCGGCCCGGGGATCGAACCCGAGACCTCAGCATCAGCCTCAGTCGTAACGCGTATGCACACACACCAAATTAGAACAGGTTTTGTCTGTTGTAGTGTATTTGCAAACGTGTTTAATGAAATGTGACAATAAATAAACGGGACTAATAAAACTGACTAAGGACAGTCACCGTAGCGCAGTGGAATACTACTAACCAGCTTTGATAAGAGAGACGAGGTAACGGGTTCGATCGACTTTTGTGGTACACAAAATAAATATTTGCTCGAGTCTATTAGGTTTATTTATTTAGCTTTTTATACAAAACATTTATAAAAAATCGGACTTAATGTCTACGGGAATTTTCTAAATTGGTGTTATGATACCGAAAGTCCCTCGTAGTTCCTGTTACCCACAACACAAAACTAGTATGTGTGTGCTTGTTTGTTGGGTGCATTTATATATAAAAACGGTAGGCAGTGGCTTTATTGAGCATTGGCATTAAGCGGTATGCTCGACTGCCCACTTAGGTAATTAAAATAAACTCATAAGTATTAATCGCCATGGACGCCTACAATGTAACTAATATGCACAGAGTTACGGAAAATATAAACAGAAATAAAATGTAATTATCCCATAGACAATGTAACGATGATGTGAGAAATGCTACATGCATTATAAAGTGCGTAATAAATCCGGGTACAAAACAAAGTAATGTTAAATGGTTATGAGAACCCTACTGTCATCTCTAAGAGGACAGAAGTAGGAAATAAAAAAAATAATATAATATTTTACGCGAGTCTTTTAAAGTGTATTCTTATTGGCTCATTTGTGGTATCGGTAGGGAGACTCAATCCATGATCGTTTATTGAAATTGGGCGTAAGACGAAACAAGTCTAAACTAATTAAGTTTTTCGTCAAATGTAAGATATGTATTTACAGATAATATATTTTTATCGTAATTGAAGTTTATCATTCATACGTACAAATTGCTGATTTTGACTTTAAATATCGTGATCGAAACCCGTTATATATATTTCCTTACAAAAAAACGGCATCACCATCGAATCCACAACTGATTATTACTGTTTTACTGTTTATTAGCAGTGCCAATGCCGTCGAGTCTAATCTGCGCATTTATTCTATCCATTACGTAATTTTAATGAAGAATATTCGATGGTAGAGCACTATCCCACTAACGTTATTGATGCCTTCTGTAGAGTATTTAATTTTTAATTTGTTTTCTTGAATGACGAGACAAACAGGTCGCTCGTGTGATGGTAAGCGGCACGCCTGCCCATAAACAGAACACCACACAGAACTCTTAATTATAAATAAAAATCATTTGACTCGTCATGTCGTCGTCTCGCCATAATGCCCAGTAATTTCACTGGCTTAGAGGCGGAAATAGACAAAGCGGTGGCACCAACCCCGTCGGCCTTTGTCATACGAGAGACCTACCACCTAGTGTTGATAAAAGTTACTGGCGCCCGGATTTGATGTTTGACAGCACTACCGGAAGTTTGCACTACCGGATATCCTTCTATCCCATTCTACTTCCTACTCTCTTATAAGGTATTATAAATATCACGTTTTATGGGTTGAATAGATTTGGATGAAATTTGGCACACATGTAGATCATTATCTGGAACAGGATATAGGCTACTTTTTAACCCAGAAAAAGACATTCACACGAGTGAAACCGCGAATAAAAGCAACAACATTTAAACAAAGGAGGAATTATAACTACATAATATAACGTTTAACTAAACTTAGAAACCGACTTCAATGTACAGCAATAGCATATAAATTCCAATGCAATAACACAATCGCGACGAGTGTAATGTTGTCCGTTGAGGAGTTTTATTTTTTTTCTCCGTACTCCGTCATCAGTTCTTAACCAAATTTATATGGGACCACACCGCAGCTTAACTCTTGAATTTTTTTCTATAAAATCGGTCCACAATTGGCGAAATCGATGTACATACATAAAAAATCTAAATATATATATAAAAAAACGCACCGAATTGAGAACCTCCTCCTTTTTTGAAGTCGGTTAAAATATACAATTATTCAAAATGATATGTTTATTAGGACCACTGCTATGGCTAAGTTCTACTTGGAGTCAATAACCCTTTACAACAAACTATAAACATGTTTTGCCGCTTTTAGTTTTGTCCTTTCAAGCCTGAACAACCTCTATAACAATTATCATTGTACAGCTATAAATAAACAATATGTAATTAACTCGTGTGTAAGGTATATTTTTTATAGTCCATCAAAAGAAAAAGTGGGTCACCCTTGGAGTCATCTGATAACAGTGATCACCACCGCCCAAGTATGCTCTCAGTAAGTACCAGAACTACACGGGTTTGCCGGTTCGATACCTGCACCGAGACAAATGTTTGTTTGATCCAATAACATCTCTCGTATATTTGTATAAAAATATAATAATAAAATAAATAAATACACCCAACAGTCACACACATAGTCCTGACCCCACACTAGGTAAACCTGTATCGTGGGTATCAGGAACTACGAGGGACTTGCGGTCCCACAACACCCAGACCCGAGACAAATATTTGTGAATCAGACAAACATTTGTCTAGGTGCGGGAATCAAACCCACGATCTCACGCTTCGCAACCGGCTACTCACCAGCTGCGCCACGGAGGCTGTCAGATCTGTATCAGAGGCTGTATGATTTCTTTGTCTGGCTGTTGTGGCACCGTAAGTCTTTCGTAGTTCTTGATAACCATGATACAGGTTAACCTGGTGTGGAGTCACGACTATGTGTGTAAAACTGGCTACAGTATACTGTAAGCTATAGCTTTAACACATATTTATAATCTATTTATAAGTAATAACTGAAATAGTGACTGCCTAAGTGGCGCAGTTGTAATGCGTACGCGTTACGATTGAGGCCAACGCTGAGGTCTCGGGTTCGATCCCCGGGTCGGGCAAAGTGGTATTGAGATTTTCTATTACGAAATGCTCAGTATCAGTCCGGAGTCTGGAATTTGTGCCCGGTATGGCGATAGGCTCGCCCCCTATCACATCGTGGGACGGAGATACGCTCGGCGAAATGTGGGTGTACTGGTTACACCTCTGCCTATCTAGTCCACTACCCTATTACGAGATCGCTTCATACGATTCTTTTTCAAAGTGTATAATGCGGCCTCTCGGAAACAAGAGTTTTATGTTATTTTCTCTGTGTCAATGCGATAAGCTCTCTACACTTCAAAAGAGGCTAATATAAATATGTACTTTAAAAGATATCAATTTATTTATTTAAAACATTAAAACGCTAATGTTTCAAGTTTAAGTTAGTTATGAAGTAGTGCGCTATTTACAGTTGCCGTTTCCTCAAAATATTAATCTCGAAACTATATCGATTTATAAAAACTAGTGGTCACCCACTGGTCAAAATTACAGGACAATAAAAAATCATATTTTTTTCAAGTTTCAAGGTTAATGGAGATTGTTTCGTCAAAGATTACATCTAGGAGTTTTGGCGAGAATTCTGACAATGCGGTCGACCTCCTATTTTAATGAATTCCTAAACTAGTTTAAAGTTGTGTTTTTGTATAAAAGTGGTGTGGATTTGTGCAATAAAAATTGACAGCGATGAACAGTGTATGGAATCATTGAAATTGGTTCATTTAGATGATATTTGAACAAGTGTATTGATCGACCTTGGTCGTTCGATCCGCTTGGAGAAAATCGTCTATGGAGCTTTGTGCTGGAAGAAATTGACACCAAAACTCCAGCAAGATCTTGAAATCGGCCACACCCCAGTTTTATCGTTCTTGGAAAATAATAAAATAATATAACTTGGCAATATGGTCTCTGATCTTAGCCGGTTCCTTATGGAAAAAAAAATTGAATGTTATGATCTGGGAAAATCTGAGCAGACATTCAAAATGTACAGTTTTTTTTAATTAACGTCGCGTCGTGAGTTTTTAAACGGTTAGGTTAGGTTAAGTAAATGTCGTAGCGCTCATTCGTGCTCTCGTACGTGCGACCCCGAGATGGACGGCAGCACGGGTGATCGGCCTTGTCACTGACTAACACCGAGGACGTCCTTGCAGGGGCAATTCCGGCAACAATCCGTAGCTTAACTAAGGATATCCCAAAGGCCGCTCCACAAGCCCCGAAGATGGCCACTGCGGGGTTTTTAGTTAATATTGCCGGTGTAAGGAGTGTATATAGTGTTAGGAACTCGGCCCAGCGCGGCGGTCGGTCGGATGTTTACCATCTCTCCCGGGCGCCTTAACATTGGGTCGTAAGACCAGTGAAACCAACATAACCGTTCCGCCTCCTCCCAGGGCGAGGCGGTAGCGATAAAAAGCATTTCCCAGCGAGAAAAAAAAAATTAAGTAAAATGTTAGAGTCCTATCTCCAGATGTGGACTAACACAGGCCTATAATAATGATGGTGATGATTAAGTAAATGCACCTCTTCCATCCCATAGCTATAAGCAAGTATTATCAATGAACCATAACCTATTATATTTTTCAAATATATATACGTAATTATACGACATGAGAATTAGCAATTTGTTTCCAAAATTGTTACTAAACTGCCATTATCTCGCATAAGGCTGGTACGCATTACATATGACGTCAAACTATTTTATTGAACTATTGTCTCTATACAAGTTGTTGATTACATATGGGAATCTGAATGGAATGTTGCCATATTTTACAGTCCTTGAACCCCCAATTTTTAAGTAAGCGCCGCACGTTGACCATTTTTGTTATAACTTATAGCCCTATGCTATAAAACGATACGAAACAACGAAGTGAGGAAATGTAGACAAAATGTAGTATATAACATCTTTCTTTCTACTTGGCGGTATCCTGGCTTAGTGCCAGGGTCCGCCTTCTCATCGTGATTTGAGGGTGGATTTGGTATTATGTGGGGCGACCCGCCGCCTGACCTCAGCAACCCGGGAATCAAATTTCACCATAACCTCGTCTGGCCTTATATTAGACGCAGTATGAATATAAAGTGGATCTTCAAGAAAAATTGCGTCACTCGACCGTCGGCAGAATTATGCCGGCCTGCAGTTACTGAATATACACTGGCTGACCATGGAACGCGAGTCGTCTGAACTTGCCACTATGGCGGGTGCCATGTGTACAGTGGTCGCTATCGATTTGGGTTACCTTTGCCAACAGTTTCTTTATGAATTTTCCAGAACCGTGGCTACATACAACGTTGGAGACAACGAAGTACTTATACACCAACTGGATGACCCGAATCTTGATAAATTCGATTTCTATGACATATTGAAATCGTTCTCTCTGCAAGCTGATTACTGGGTCAACAACTATCCTGTTTATGCGGAAGGGCACATTGTACTTCTGGACATACAACATTACTTCCTCAAGATAATACCGAAAGTCAACGTATTTTACTTCAGACAGTTTCTTCTATACTTACTTGTAAGTATTTTAGGGTTTTTATAGTATCAGGCTTACTATGCTATGTTATTTTTCCAATAAATGATCAATTAGAATATCCGGGTAAATTTCGGAAACCAACGAATTAAACTAAGTAATTTATACACGTCACCTTCAAACTGTATTCTGATTAGCTCATTTGTACGATCTATGTAATTACTTATACATAAATTGATATTATTTCTGATACATACCTACCTTTCGTTATATTTGAACTGACTTGACATAAGCCCTTAATTGAATACAAAATGATTTCATATTTTCATTCATCGTGTGTGATTTTATGGTAAGTATTCACTGACGCCACACTGAGCAATCATGGGTGGGTGGTCGTACCTTTAAGAAAAGGAATATGGATTGATTGCGCATGCGCTAGCGGAACACAGGAATACGCGCTCGTCAGCCCTTGACACAAGATGTTATGGTTTTTAATATCCATGGCTTCAATGTACGCTGCTATATAGCGGCAGAAATATACAACGTGGAAGTAAATACCTATCTGTGCATTCTCGCATACAATTTGACAAATGCGAATTTGTATATTATTTCAGGAAGCCATGCCTGTAAGGTTAAAACAAGTTCACGTTTTCAACTGCCCATCGTATTACGAAAAACTGTATTTACTTGTGAAACCTGTGCTTCCTCAGGAAATTTGTGATTTGGTAAGTTTATAGCTGGCTTCACACTGTCCAAGTGGAAGTTTAATAATAATAATAATACTAACCCTGTATTACACCTGTATACACGGCCTACTGCTGGGCACAGGCCTCTTCTACTGAATGAGAGGGGGGGGGGGGCTAGGCCTTATTCCACCACGCTGACCTAATCCGGGCTGGCATGATGACCAAATCCGGGTTGGCAGACTTCACTATCAAAATTATTTTGGCGAATTTCCCAGGTATGGATGTTTTCTCACAATGTTTCTTTCACTGTTTCAACAGCAGATAATTAACAAAAACCATGTATTTTAGTGCTTCCTTAGAAAAGACATGCTCTTAACACAAAAAAATACATAAACGTTATTTAACAGATAAATTATAAGGATATGACTGCCTCGGTGGCGCAGTTGTAATGCGTACGCGTTAAGATTAAGCTAACGCTGAGGTCTCGGGTTCGATCCCCGGGTTGGGTAAAGTGGTATTGGGTTTTTCTATTTCGAAATGCTCAGTATCAGTCCGGAGTCTGGAATTTGTGCCCGGTATGGCGATAGGCTCGCCCCCTATCACATTATGGGACGGAGATACGTTCGGTAAAACGTGGGTGTACTGGTTACTCCTCTGCCTACCCCTTCGGGGATTACAGGCGTGAGTGCGTATGTATGTAAATTATAAGGAGTGTAAATACAACATAATTACTGTCAAAATTCACAAAGAAGCGTACCTATATCATGTTGATATTTCTAAATTGGAAGATTTAAACGGACAAGGTGAAAACACATAAAGTATCAATTAAATACGTTTAATAAGACGTTTTACTATTAACGGCTGAGGCAATCGCGAAACTTGGTGCATGTTACGAGTTGTGGTAGTGAGACGGCGCGGCGGGTCGCCCTACATTATATCAATTACCGTCAAATCAATTATGGGTCGAGAAATTAATAGGCGGATACGGATGAATCTAAATTCTAGTATACATAACTATTCTCTAACTTTTTTCCAGATTCACTTCCATCCCACCATTGAAGGTGTCCACAAAGTAATAGATAAGAAATTCCTACCAACAGAGTTAGGAGGCGAAGCACCAAGTATGAGGAAGCAGATGGCAAGCTGGGTCAATAAAATTGAAGAATTAAGGTAATATATCATATTTGATACTTATTTTTTTTTATTTTGTACTGACTTGTCTTAAGTGCTACATAATCAACAAACGATTCAATTTCATTTCAATAATAATAAGAATGTAATACAATGATAAGAATGTAAATGTGGTTTGATTGAGAGAATGGATGATAGTACTCCGACGAAACAGATATACAAGGTCAGTGTGGTATTGGTAAAGCTCGACCCACCGAAACTGTGTCGGCTGTGGTGACATCCTAAATAAAGGACAGGTCGGGAGTATCCTAAACTGACGAAAATTCCTGATGAAGTTAATGAAAGTAGATGAAACGAAAGTTGAATACTAGGATTTTGAAAAGTGGAAATCCGTAGTCCCTATATCTCTTAATGTATGTAAGAACATACAATCAAATAAATTAATTATACATAACATAACTTCCACTGTCCAAGAAATTCAGAAATGTATAAAAGCCAACAACTTCAATGTAAACTATTAGACCGGCTGCGTGGTAGATAGATCAATGTCTATCTACTAATGGCCGTTCCCTATATTCTATTTACCGATAGATTTACATACTGCCATTTAATTTTTGACACATTTGGTATGGAAGATCTGTCAAAACTCTATTGATAGTAAGCAAACCTTTCTGAGAATATAGGCAACGGCGTTATGTGGCACAATTTTACTTCTAACCGGCCCGTCTAGTAATATAAATTGAAGACTTTGAGTAAAGCAGGCGCGGCTGGCTGTGTAGAACGGGATGCCACCGGCTCAATCCTAGAATCGATAAAATTATCTTTGTATTTAATATAATTATTTAACATTTTCAGGGATTTATATTTAGACGACAACTTATGGAAAGGAATTGCAACAAAGAAATCCAAATCTGTCGAGAATGCAATGAGTGGATCATTCAGAACTTTGTCTATTGACTAACACTAGTTTCATAATTATAGTCAGAATTGGGTAATGAGTAGCTACTTATTTGCGTACTCAATTAAGTATAGCTGCCATACTATCTCGTACAGAATTAGCAGAAAAACAGGAATGTCGAAAAATAATCCTATACTACATTCTGCAAATACATTTTGAGTGAGTGATGAGTGGTAGAGCCACGCTGTAGACAATTTTGTCTACAGCATGAATGGGCCGGCTCGTCCGGGTCGTTACCACTGTCTCACAGAAAACCGGCGTAAAGTACCGGCTTGCTGCTGCGTTTCGTACGGTGAGTGAGATATCTGGAGGCCCAAATTCCCCTCCCCTTCCCAATCCCTTACTTATCCCTTTTCTTTAAGGTCGGCAACGCGCCCATGATTATTTTAGTATTGTGGGCGTATATGGGCGGTGTTCACTTACCATCAGGTGACCCACTTTCTCGTTTGCCGGCCCATTCTATAAAAAAATAAAAAACATTTGAAAAATGCAGTAGGTACTGATTATAAATTTATTCATACTTGATTAAAGCGTGCACCAATGTGTAGGTAGCGATTCTAATTTGTAGTGTTGAGTATAAATCTGAGTTTCGGGATGAGTACATTCGGCCGGAATCTTAGTCACAGTTTTTTCATTTATTTTCCACAAATTGTTTTGTCTAAACATCATTGTACACACCACATGATTGTTTACAACATTTGTCGCTTGATTTTGGATAACTATAATATGATTTTCGAAATGTAGACGTAAGTAATTAATATTTACCTAAATGCTTTACATCATCATTATAAATGGTTAGTATTCAATACTATTACAGATACTTATTATATGAATTCTATTTTTTATATCACACATAGTGTAATTAACTCAAAATGTAGGATGTAATGCACTATTAAAAAGTATGAAACTACGTGCTTTTAAATTTCTCACTATTTCCGGAACCCGCAAATTTCCCGGTACTTTATAATTTTCCTGGGTCCAGGATATAATACACAATGCACGTAAAATAAAAAAAAATCGGCTTTGTTACTAAACATAGGCTAATAATGTAAATAATGTTATAAATCTAGATTTAAGGTTAGTCTACGGTATACAAATGTATAAGGCCTATTGGAATAATGATACCATCAATATGCATGTTTTTGTCATCATTTTTGATAGAAAATACCTCCAGAGGTTGTACTACATTATGTTTTTATAATAAACTTATGGTTGTTTGGAAAATGAGTTTCTTTTGTAACCATTCGGGCTAGCATTACTTCAAGGAAAAATCTGGTAGATAAATATGAATGGTGATAGCACCGAGGGTGGGAAGGGACCTGATATTTTTGTCCCAAACTGAATTACGACCACCGTCATCATTGTGTCTGTTTCAGTAATCAATTGATTCCGGTGTGCAGGTCCAGTGATTAGCCCACAGCACCGTAGTTCGCTGGCCGCTGGAGAAAGACTTGCCATCGTGATGTAATATAACATAGTACATAGTATTATTTCCTGGAGACAAAGGTTGTATTTTTTTTATGGTATAGGCCAGCAAACGAGCAAGTGGGTCACCTAATGGTAAGTGATCTTCACCGCCCATGTACGCCCACAATACCAAGAGAATCATGGGTGTGTTGCCGACCTTAAAGGAAAGGGATAATTAAGGAATTGGGAAGGCGAGGGGGTTTGGGCCTCCGGATATCTCACTCACCGTACGAAACGCAGCAGCAAGCTGCTACTTTACGCCGGTTTTCTGTGAGACAGTGGTAATGACCCGGACGAGCCGGCCCATACATGCTGTAGACAAGTGTCTACAGCGTGGCTCTACCACTCATTATCATGTATTATATGTATCATGTTATATTAGCGTATGGTCCCATACATTACCTTGTTATTTGGCGGTGGAGAAAGTTGTCTAACAAGTTGCTTGGAGTTGAATTAGGTCACGTGTGATTTACGAACGTATATGCTTAAAAGTGGCTCCCTCCATTGCTCAGTTGTACGCGTTACGGCTGCTCTGCTGAGGTCTCGGGTTCGATCCTCGGGTCGGTTACGAGACTATCCCGCCCACACACCCGCCACTGTAACTCCTGTGCACCAGGATCGACAGTGGCACGCATTTTTGTTGACACCGAGCAGTGAAGCTCGGCGAGTCTCTGGAAATGCTAAATTTTCTTTGTCCCGCAACGAACTCAATCAAATAGAAAATTAAGGAGGAGTTGGAAATAATAATTGTCCACTTCCCTCCATAGCAAAGCGGTAGACAAAATAATGAACTAAGGAGGCATTAACCTCAGGCACAAGGACATTTACAACTGGAGAAGCCAGATGTAAAGCACCACGGATGTCATTAAGTGGGTCCTATCACGCGAGCTGTTAAACTTGATTCCAATAATAGGTATGACAAAAACGCCGAAAAGCACGGAAGTTCCTCCTAGTTTCCACAAGATCCATATAGTATACAACTCCAGATGTTACTGTCTAACATAATGTTGCGCTCTTGTTGCCAGAGACCACACTCCCAAAGAATATGATGTCGGATTGTTCGTACCGGCAATTAGGTGTAGAACATGGGCACGTAGGCGAATCAACCAACCTAAATGAGAACAGTCATAGTTCGGGTCGGTTAATAGTGATATTGGGATTTTTTATCACGAAATGCTTAGTATCAGGCCGAAGTCTGGAACTGTGCCCAGTTTGTCGATAGGCTCACCCCCGATCACACCATGCGACGGAAATAATGCGGCGAAATGTAAATGAGTGTACTGGTTCCACCTCAGCCTACACCTTCGAGGATTACAGGCGTGAGTGCGAATGTGTGTATGTAAGTGCTTTCCGACGCTGACTGATGTGATAACAACCTTTTGAAGAATTGTCCTCAAATATTGATATGAGATGAATATTTATTACCCACATACAAAGACTTTAATATCATAGACGGGCTGTTCAGAAGTAAAATTGTGTTGCATACGCGACCGGCGAGGCGGGAATGACGTCTAAGGCGTGGGAGCGAGAGGAGTTGAAAGTAAGCGAGATGGCAATATTGAGACGGCTGTTTTGTTTGGTATTAGTTTTCATTCACAATAAATGACGTTTTCGATCAAAATCAATTCCGTTTCGTTATTCATGATGATTAACAGCTTGGTATCAAAATGGTAACTAAAGATATAATTAATATTATAAATAATTAAAAAGAACTAAAAAAAAACCTGACTTAGAAACTAACATCAGGCGAGCGACCATCATTATATCTAAACACGAAAAAAATTTACAATTTATTGAATTATTGAAAGTGAAAACAAAAACATAATCCCCTATTCATTTATTTAAAAATCTAAAAACTAAACATATCACATAAAAATAGGTATGAAAACATACCTTTTACAAATATTTCTTAAAACGTTACTTATTACAAATTCGGTTACGATAGAACTTATGTATCTATGTATTTTGATGTGACGGTTTTTGTGATGAAAAAGAAAATACATTAAACAAAAAATAAAATGTTTTATATCCCCTTAATAAGTTATCATAAGCATTTCAATGTAGAGTTTATACCAATACGATCTGTAACGGTATCACTAAATAACATTGTGAGGGAGTCTGGGTTGATACTACCGCTTTGTCTATTTCTGCCGCCAAATAGGACTGCGTAAGCACTGTTGTGTATCGGTTTAAAGACATTGAAGCCAGTGAAATTGCTGGGTATTATAAGACTTAGCATCCTACGTCACGGTGTGATGAACGCATTTCTGTGCCATGCAGTGCTTTGTAAAAGGTTATATGTTGTGTTGTTTCTGTTTATGACAAGCGTTACGCTTAACATCAGGCGAGCCACTTGCCTGACCCCACACTAGGTTAACCTGTATCGTGGGTATCACGAACTATGAGGGACTAGCGGTCCCACATCACCCATATCCGAAACGAATATATATGGATCATACAAACATTTGTCTCGGTGCGGGAATCGAACCCGCGGCCTCTCGTTTCACAGCCGGCTACTCGCCCGCTGCGCCACGGTGGCTGTAAATGATAAACAGTCTCAAATATATGAGTAGCATTTCAGTATTCGAGTAATGTATTCTAAATTAACAGCTTGATATCAAAATGGTAACTGAAGATATAATCCATAAAATCATAGAAAAAGCAGTAAAAATACTTACATTAAGCGCTTGTTTCACAATGTCCAAGTACCAAATTAAATATCAGACGGAAATTATTCACTCTCAATAAATATGGAGAAGTGTCAATAACTTTTTTTTAATGCGATAACTACGGATAAAATTCAAACAGACATTATGAAAGCGGCCCTTAATAAAGTGACACTAGGCTATAAATCAGTCTAATGCTAAAGACCGGAACGATCCGGGTAATTCCTTGACTTTATCGATCCTGTCATCTTTGCAGTTGATAGGTCTGAGAGACTCGTCCACGGCCCATCGCTTGTCGTTTGTTAAGAACCAATCCCTGGAAAGAGTTATAAAATTGGTTTTAATTAATTTACGAGTAATAATACTAGCCTTGTCTACACTTCTACACTAATATTATAAAGAGGAAAGATATGTATTTTTGTATGTAACGAATAAACATAAAAACTACTGTACCGATTTCAAAAATTCTTTTGCCGTTAGAAAGCTATATTATCACTGAGTAACATAGCCTACTTTTTATCCCGGAAAAGGCCGTTCACGCGGGCGGAGCCGCAAGCAAAGGCTAGTATTATTATATATAGTCCCACTGGTGTGCACGGACCTCGTCTACTGAATGAGAGAGGTTAGGCCTTAGTCCACTACACTGGCCTAATGCGGGTTGGCAGAAATCAATCATCATCATACCTTCGAATTCTTATGGAGAACTTCTCAGGTATGCAGGTTACCTTCACCATTATAGCAAGTGATAATTAACAATTAATTAGAAAAGTCAGAGGTCCATGTTCTTAGGGCTGGTTTCGAACCTCCGACTTTCGTCTCGACAGTCCATACCACTTCCCGCTGAGCTATCACTACTTCTACTACTATAATAAAAAAGTGGTGATAGTTTAAAGGGTGGAATGGACTATTGAAACAGGAGATAGATTAAGCGGGATTCTTTCTACCAACTCGCTTTCGGCCTGTGCGATGGAGTAAATCCTAACCCCTGAAACAATTATTGAAGGTCCGTGCCCAGTAGTGGGAAAGTATTAATGAGAAGCATGATAGCATTACCATCATATTCGTCCATCTTCCTTTGTAGATGGTCTAAACATAATTTTAAGATTTTTATAGCTGAAGACTAGTAAAGGAGATACTGGGTAACGTGCTGTTAAACTCCAAGTTCAAAGCTCAACAGCTCAAAGGCTTATGCTTATGTAAATGCGACAGCTTAAAGGTACATCAAAAATAATATAATAATAATACCTGAAGAATTATGGACTCGTTGTCGACCTTAAAGGAAGGGGATGATAAAGA
This sequence comes from Mimas tiliae, assembly GCA_905332985.1. NCBI lineage: Eukaryota > Metazoa > Arthropoda > Insecta > Lepidoptera > Sphingidae > Mimas > Mimas tiliae. Next base: position 10,268,399 of record HG995254.1, read on the forward strand.
AATTAGGAAGGAGAAGGGGATTTAAGCCTCCGGGTATATTGTCATGTTGATAGTTCTATTTAATTTATTTTTATAGCATAAGCCTGCAAACGAGCAAGTCGGTCACCTGATGGTAAGTGATCGCCACCGCCCATGTACGCCTAACATACCAAAAGAATTATGGGTGCGTTGCCGACCTTAAAGGAAAAGGATAATTAAGGGATTGGGAAGGGGAAGGGGTTTGGGTCTCCGTATACCTCACTCACCGTACGAAACGGAGCAGCAAGCTGCTACTTTACGGCGGTTTTCTGTGAGACAGTGGTAACGACCCGGACGAGCCGGCCCATTCATGCTATATACAAAAGTGTCTACAGCGAGGTTTTACCACTCAAAGACTAGACTTAGGTTCACGGGCCGCATTCATCTTCGATTAACCATGCAGGCGGGCCACTGTTTAATATCCAAGACATTTGGCTACATATTTTTTGTTCAACTGTACCTTTTCGATTCCATCTTCTTAATCCATTCTTTCTTGATCTGTTCTACAGAGCCAGCCTTCCCTCCATATTCATTAGGCAGTATCTCTTGTGGTATGTCCTTGTACAGAGTGTCGGAATTCGGCTCGTGGAATTTTATCTGTAATCAATTATTATAAATATTATAAATATAAGAAGATTCGACGATGAATGTATTCAAATTATCAAAGTGGCGATGATATGTTCTTTTGTTAACTTTCGTTCAAAATCCTACTCTCGGTGGCGTAGATTTAATACGTACGCGTTACGAATGCCTTGCTGAGTTCTCCGGTTCGATCCCCGGGTCGGGTAAGTGATATTGGGTTTTTCTATTACGAAATGCTCAGAATTAGCCACGAGTCTGCAATTGTGCACGGTATGGCGATAGGCTCGCCCCTTTTCACATCATAGGACCGCAATAAGCTCGACAAAATTTGGGTGTACTGTTTGTAACTCTGAGATGTGTACCTCTGCCTACCCCTTCGGGGATTATAGGTGTGAGTGCGTATGTATGTATTTATTACCTACTTTTTAAAATTGAATACCGAAAACTGTGTTAGTTGGTGCATTCTTAAAGTTCTATAATAATATTATATATCTTTTAGTAAGTAGTTCCTGCATAGTCATACGCATTAATGACCCTAGTTATTTATTTACCGAAACAACTTTTTCAACATCACCAGCTTTTAGCAAATTAATGACTTTAAATTTAAATTATGAAATAAATATGTCATTTCATACAGTAAATGACCACACGTATTAGTAAAAGTAACCAATGCATTATTAATATTAATAAATGTCAATGCATGTGTGTGGCATGACTATTAATCACTATAATAATTTAATAATTATATGTACGAGTATGTATATGTATGTGTGTATGATGTAATATGGTATATATATACTCTTATTCGTAAACTGTATATAATCCGTAATAATCTAATTTCATGTAGGTACTCTTAGACAGTCATCTCTTATTCGTACTCTTATCTCCATCCTATGGTTGCCTGATTGCCCTGAGCGATAAGGCCGCCACTTATACTATGTTTAAAAGTTTAATGTCTTTTTAGTTTTACTAAGTGTCTAATGTACAATAAAGCATTATAAATAAATAAATAAAATGCAGCAACTTAGTCGCACTTTCATGATGATCTCAAATCGAGTTTAACTCACTAAACCTGTTTAAGAAACGTCAAATCGTAAGAAAATTTAGCATACGTTAAGTTAGTTAGTTTTTGTTTAGTGGTAAATTTTGATTTAAGAATACAGTTAGGAAACTCGTCTCACCAGCTTAGCGACTTCTGTCTTGAGGAATGGCTTGCAGATCGCGTGCAGTTTTCCGATGTATGACGGGGCGTTGATCACGTGTACCTGCTTTAGCCGAATCGGCATCGCTTCCTGAAATTAACAAAATCATAATATTTTTTAAATGTTAAGGCCCAAGTCCCCCTCCCTTTCCTAATCCCTTTATTATTCCTCTCCTATATTTTCGACACATCATATTGGATTAATTTATTATTTTGGAAGTGGTAGAACCACGCTGTAGACAGTCTTGTCTACAGACTCGACCGGGTTGTTACCACTGTCTCACAGAAAACCGACGCAAAATAGTGGCTTACTACAACATTTCATATGAGTGAGATATCTGGAGACTCAAATCAGAAATATAAACAAACAACAAACAGACAAAATTATAGATAGGTAATTATAGTAATAATATTCTGGTTTATAATCCTTCAGATAATTATGTTGGTATTTCAATTTTGACAATTTAAATATAAATCAGTGGTCTAATCTAATAAGGCATTGATTAATATAAGACACTGCCTACATTTCCGTATCAAACCAGTGTGACATTAAAATTGGAATGCAGTAACATCAAGAAGAACATGTATATTCATAATTATACAAAAACTATAATATGTAACTCAAACGTATTTACTTTCAACTATCCTTTCACTTCTTTTGAATGTTGACCGATATAATTTCGTAATTAACCTTTTTTGACATCCTCCGTAGCGCAGTGGGCGAGAAGCCGACTGTGAAATGTGAGGCCGCAAGTTCGATCCCCGCACCGAGACAAATATTTGTCTAATACACAAATATTTGTTTCGAGTGGGTGTTGTGAGACCGAAAGTCTCTTTTAGTACCTAATACCCACGACACAAGACTCGTATCGTACTTTGGAGTCAGGACTAAGGCCCGTATTATAGAAAAACACTCAAGTGAGCTCTTTTAAAAGTGTCGATTTCAGTACAAGTGATTGGTCTATTTTTGACTGTTGGATGTTACTTATTTATTTTTTATTTCGCGCGTAATGTAGAGGTAAATTTGGTAATATTGGATCTGAGTGTTGTGGGACCAAGTTCCTCGTAGTTCCTGATACCCTCGATACATGTTAGCCTAGCGTGGGATCAGGAGTAAGACTATGTGTGTGACTGTTGGGTGTATTTATTTAATTTATTAGAAAATACTAATTTAAACTTTATAATAAACTAAAACAGAGGTAGAGACACGCTGCAGACAGTTTTGTTTACATCATGAATGGGCTGCCTCGACCAGATTGTTACCACTGTCTCATAGAAAACCGATGTAACGTAACAGTTTGCTGTTGTGTTTCGTACGGTGAGTGGGCCAAATCCTCCCCTTCCTAATCCCTTAATTATCATGTTTCAGCATCCATTATTCTCCTGGTATTGTGGGCGTTCATTAGGGGGTGGAGATAACATACCATCAGGTGACCCACCTGCTCTTTAGCCACTCTAGACTCTTTCTTTCTTTCTGCCTGGCATTATCCCGGGTTAATGCCAGGGCCCGACTTCTCGTACCATAGATTTGACGGTATTTAGTATTACATGGGGCAATCCGCCATCTAACCCCACAACCCGCAACGGGAACCAGCCATTGCCTCGTCCGTTAATCATCATCAGGAAGTGCCACGTGCAGATGAGATTGACATTGAGCCTATGTTGGTGGCCCACTTACACTTGGCCATAAAAAAATATAGCAAAAATAAAAGTCCTAATAAACATTTGCAATACACTGTCGATTAACTTTAAGTTAATCTTAAACTAACAAACATACAGACAAAATGAACAATCCAGCGACCTACTTGAACCAGTCGAAATATTTGTATAATTGGCCGATAATAACTTGATTTTTGTACTGCAATAATTTAGCAAGCATACATCACATAATGGTACTCACGTATATTTACGAAATACTAAAGGTCGAAGATCATTTTATGGCTTTCACGAAATTCCATAGGCAACGTGTAATTGTTCTATAGATGAGCCTAAATACTTTGGTATTTATGAAACATCCCAAGGTAGTGTTTAGTAGGACACGATTTTAAAATGAGTTTGTAAGAGTAGCCTCTTTTTTGTACTTGTACTGGACAAGGACCCACTGCAAATGAGGCGAGTGTTGAAGCTCATTCGCTCGTTCTCACTCTTTCATGCACATGGCCCACGTCATGGGAATTGTAACAGAGTAACGCGACATAAATTTGAAGTAGTATACATGCAAATATTTTAGCCACTTTTACAACATTCGTCATGTACCGGACAAGTGTAATAAAAAATCAAATCCTTTATTCAGTAATTAGACCCCCAAGGGCACTTTTACACGTCAAGTCTAAAATCTACCGGTGCTTTGGAAATCCCTACTGTTCTGAGAAGAAGCACCAAGAAACTCAGCCGTAGGGATTTTGAGTGTTTGCAACTTTTTATCCATTTATATTTATTATACATGCGCGTTTCGATTGAGGCTAACGCTGAGGTCTCGGGTTCGATCCCCGGGTCGGGTAAAGTGTTTTTTCTAAAGGCTTTTTCTATTACGAAATGCTCAGTATCAGCCTGGAGTCTGGAATTTGTGCCCGGTATGGCGATAGGTTCGCCCCCTATCACATCGTGGGACGGAGATACGCTTGGTGAAATGTGGGTGTACTGGTTACACCTCTGCCTACCCCTTCGGGGATTACAGGCGTGAGTGCGTATGTATATGTATGTATGTATACAAAATTAAAATATTTACGTAATGTAATGCCTCTTGTGTGTCCTATTCAACATTATCTCAAGATTGTCTTCGTAAATCTCCGTAGGACGATACTGTGTCACAAAACAAAAAACTTCAAATCAATATTCCTAAAAAGTGATAGAAATTCTGAAACGGTCCTTGAACAGTTGATTTGTAAAATAATTTGGAGTGTTGGGTAAGAATACATACTCGTAAATGGTTATGAAATAGGATTGCCAATTTGAATATTAAGTGATGTGTATGCGTCATTGTCCGCTTTCCTATGGGTTCGTCAATTTTACAAAACATAAGCTCACGCCTACACGCAAAGAGTGGGGGCCGGGCCTATTGTCATAATAATAATAATACTAGCCCTGTATTATATACGTCCCACTGCCGGGCACGGGCCTCCTCTACTGAATGAGAGGGGTTAAGCCTTACTCCACCACGCTGGCCTAATGCAGGTTGGCAGACTTCACATACCTTCGAAATTCTTATGAAAAACTTCTCAGGTATGCAGGTTTCCTCACGATGTTTCCTTCACCGTTAAAGCAAGTGATAATTAACAATTAATACACACATAACTAAGAAAAGTCAGAGGTGTATAGGTACTTGGGGCTGGTCTCGAACCTGCGACTTTCGTCTCTACTGCTTTTCGAAACTAAAACTGTGATCTGCTGTGTGAAAAATTGTGATCGTCCAAACTGGGATTTGAACCTGATAAAATATCTTAAAAACGAGAATCACGATTTTAGGATATTTTACTTCTAAAAAAAATACACTCTGGTCCACTGTCTCAAATGACACCGACATGCACTGGTAGGTGTTGAGTTTCTTATGGTAAGTAAGATTTCCGGAGGCCAAAATCCCTCCGCCCCTTTTCCCAATCCCCTTTTTTTCTAGTAGTATGTCCCTTAGGTCGGCAACTTTTTATTAAAATTCAATAAATGTTAATTATATCTTCTATCTCGCATACGAGGGACCTACCGCCTTGTAGATGATGGTTGGCGTACACATGGGGGCGCCTACGTCCAGCAGACGATGGCGATGATGATGAACTACGGTTAAAGACCATCTCCGCAACGTGTGGGAAGCCCGTATCTAGCATGTCATTTATAGTATTCATAGTACCGTATATGTGCAGGACAGATGTATGTAGAGTAAAGTATAATGATTTATTTTAATTTGCCAATGTATAACGTATATAACTTAATAATATTGCCTAATATGTTTGTCTGAGTTATGAATCGTGTAGTTACTTGTGTAACTAGTTTCTATTCTATATTAATTGAAATAGTTTGTGTATAATTTCGTAGCATAAGTAAGTATATAAGATTAATAATGTACATAGGAAATAGTGTTCTGGTTAAGTTTATCAACAGGAAGGCAGAGGGCGCTGCACAAGCGCGAAAGGAGTGGTAGAGCCACGCTGTAGACACTTGTGTCTACAGCACGAATGGGCCGGTTCGTCCGGGTCGTTACCACTGTCTCACAGAAAACCGGCGTAAAGTAGTAGCTTGCTGCTGCGTTTCGTACGGTGAGTGAGATATCTGGAGGCCCAAACCCCCTCCCCTTCCCAATCCCTTAATTATCCCTTTCCTTTTAGGTCGGCAACGCACCCATAATTCTTTTAGTATTGTGGGTGTACATGGGCGGTGGAGATCACTTACCATCAGGTGACCCACTTGCTCGATTGCCGGCCTTAGCTATAAAAAAAACAATAAGCACCGCCTCTCCCCGCGCGGGCGTGTGCGCACCACACCCGCCCGCGTGCGCCTGCGCAACGTTCCGGCGTTGTGCGCGCGCTCTGATTGGTCGAGCGCCGCGCTTCCGTTTGGAGTGTCGACCGGGAATACGGGGCAAAAAGGGGCCTAATTCCGGCTGAAATTCAGTTCGGTCCGGCACTCCAGAAGAAAATCAAGCAAGAAGAAGTCAGCAAGTCCGCAAGTAGTCAGCAAGTAAGAAGAACGTCTGAGAACCAGGAATCACGACGCAGCCCACGCCGACCGAGAACGGAGCCAGCATCGTCGCTCCACGAGAACGCTCGCGGCGTTTGAAACTCAACTGCACTTTTCAGTGCAAAGCAGCTACTGTACTTTTTAGTATAGGCTACTTTTATTGTTTCTGGTTCTCTAAATAAATCCGATTTCCTACTGTCTCTGGATCATTGGTTCTCCTGCTCACGCAATCCCGGCAAACCGTTGTGCACCGTACACACACACACACACTGACATACATACAGTCCACATTTACCACCTGAGTACCAGTACAGTCGTGCACAATATAGTACCTATATGTTACGTATAAACTGTAATGTTAGAAGAACAGGTCAACGGTCAAAGAGTTATCCGAGTATACATACATACATACATACGCACTCACGCCTGTAATCCCAGAAGGGGTAGGCAGAGGTGTAACCAGTACACCCACATTTCGCCGAGCGTATCTCCGTCCCACGATGTGATAGGGGGCGAGCCTATCGCCATACCAGGCACAAATTCCAAACTCCGGGCTGATACTGAGCATTTCGTATTAGAAAAACCCAATACCACTTTACCCGACCCGGGGATCGAACCCGAGACCTCAGCGTTATCCTCAATAGTAACGCGTACGAATTACAACTGCGCCACCGAGGCAGTCCGCAAGGATTATCCGAGTATTTAGGATAAACTTAGATTACTCAAACTCTTTGGGTAAAGTCCGAATAATGTTTCAATTTCCAGTTATCATAGTAGAGCCGTGGTTAAATGTATGTTTTATCAAAAAATCCAATACTAGAATAAATTATTGTTTGTTAGTATTGTGAGGGGATACCCGATAACGCTGTCTTCTTCTAACTGCCCTTATCCCACTCGCAGTGGGGTCGACGCAACATGAATTTTAACACATTTTACAGAATAATTTAGCTTGTAGTTTTTACGACCGGCCGTTTTAACACTATATAATAATTAATCCAAAATCCAAACTTTATTTGATCCGCTATTGACCTTCGTCCATAAGGATGTGATAATGCAAATTTTACAATTATACACAAACAATAGAAAAATACTCTCCACAAAAACACCCATTATAAAAATTATTCTGTTATTGCCGCAAGACAAAAATAAATTACGGCTGTATCATAAAAAAACAGTACACTCATAGTATAGGATAGGTACTTTAAATAAAAGGAAATGAAAGACTCATGATGTAATAGTTAGTACCTACTAAAATACTTTGACGACCTTTGTCTAAACAAAAAAGGGTACTTATCTAAATGTTTTGCAGATCCAAAATACTTAATTTCTTTAATTAATTATTTTGTTGTAATGACTGCCTCGGTCGCGCAGTTGTAATGCATACGCGTTATCAGGCTGACGCTTAGGTCTCGATCCCTGGGTCGGGTATAAGTGATACTGGGTTTTTCAAATATGAAATGCTCAGTATCAGCCCGGGGTCTGGAATTGTGCCCGGTATGGCGATAGGCTCGCACCCTATCACATCATGAGACGGAGATACGTTTGGCGAAACGTGGGGGATTACAGGCGTGAGTGCGTATGTAATTTTTTTGTTTTATTACCAACATGCAGTCTACTGTTTTTTCCCTAGTCTTTAGGTTACATCACTACTGAATATATTTTTTGTTTGGTAACATTATTACACTATTAGTAATATAGTGGGTTTAGACATTTTGATTTCAGTGTCCCGGGGCCCGTTTCGAACCTGCAAGTTCCATCTTGATAGTAAATTTTCTAGGCCGTTTGAGCTAGTACCACCGCTTTGTCTATTTCTACCGCCAAGCAGCAGTGTGTAAGCACTGTTGTGTTCCGGTTTGAAGGACATTGAAGCCAGTAAAATTACTGGTCCTTATGAGACTCAAAATCTATGTCTCGAGGTGACGAGCGCAATCCAATGTCATGCAGTACTTTGTAATTCCAGGTTCTGTGGTGGTGCTTATGTTTATGAACAGGCCAGCGGTTACCATCAGGCATTACCAATAAAAAAACCATTCCGAACCCCACTAGGCCATTGTCGAAGGAAATTATTTGGTAAAATTAGTATCGCACTAAATTAAAGTTAAACATTTCGTTAGCTGTGTAGGCGACGCGTTATAGATGGCCGGCAGATATTATATTTATAAAACATTGTAAGCCTTCGTTTTTTGAAAATTATAAATCTAGATGGTCGAGACGCGGTAGGTGTGCCCAGGGCGACAACGGGGTAGGCGCGGGAGGGGGGCGAGCTCCGAGCGTTTAGGCGCCATCAGGGGAGTTTGAATGAGTTCACGTAAGAGGGCGCCGCAGTACACACCTATTGTTGATCATCATCTCGAATTTTGGAAATTATCTTGTTTTATTCGCACCCTTATCCCTTACCCTTTTATTCGAAATAAACACACGAAATAGCTTCATACCTAATTCATACATACATACGCAACCTTGCAACCTGCAATCCCCGAAGAGGACAATGGGGCTAACATATTACTATGTAATAAAAGCCCCGAAAGAATAGAGGTACTTACAACCAGTACTCTCACATTTCGCCAGGCTTATTTCGGTCCCATGATGTGATGAGGGCGAACCTATCGCCATACCGGGCACAATTCCAGACTCCGGGCTGATACTGAGCATTTCGTAATAGAACAACCTAAGATCAATTTTAGCCCATCTAGAGAACCTCACACCACACACGTAATCTAATAACTGCGCTACCACCTAAATCAATTTCATTTAAAATATTGAAAATACAATCACCGTACCAATTTAGATTATTAAAATAATAGTGCAGTTACATACATACCGCTAATGCAACACTGATGCAATTTGTCTAGACAGTGTACCAATGTAACTTTTTCTTTTTACTTGTCGAGAACTGAGTGAAGTAAAACGAGAACTGAGTAAAGTAAGAAGTTTTTTTATTCGCTTGAATGACGAGAGAAATAAGTCGCTCGCTTGATGGTAACTGTTACTGTTAACAGTTACTGCCCATAAATAGAAGCAACCCTAATGTACTTTACATTGCAAAGTATGTAGTAAGTTATTTTTTGAATGGTTTTGTGCTAGCCTATATTGCTTTTACAGCTTCACCTGACAATAAAGCCGGCGCTTATGGCACTCTAGCCAGAAATATGTATAATGTACTTAGTAGCGATGGCGCCTTTTAGAAGGCTCAGACCTCAGCTTGAACAATCACTAGGGAGTATAGTTTAGGGCCGTCTCCTCACATCATTTTGCAGTTCTTAGGACTCACAGGTGTGTCCTATGTCGGTTCCGCGTATTATTATTGCGATTCGGATTGGGCAAGGGAAGTTCTGCTTCGATAGCGGCTGTGATGGAGTCGTTGGGATCAAAACATGTTTGGGACGACGACGGAGGAGCATGTAGTAAGTATGTAATGCATGGCACTGAACTGCGCTCGTCACCCCGAAACATAGGATATCATGATTCCCAAAAATATCAGCTTTAGTGACCGAAATACAACAGTGCTTGAATACTGCTGCTTGGGGGCAGAAATAAACAAAGTGGTGTCTGGCATACGATAGATCTACGAGTGAGAACCAAGAATTTATATCAACCATAATTCGAAATACCAGCCGGCTAAGTGTCCTATATTAATAAGCCATTTAAGTAAAGATAATGAAATGATTTATATTCAAAGAAGTGCCAAAGTGTACGGTCAAGGTCACCATCTTTGAGGTGTTGCTCAATATCTATAACTCTCTATGCAGTTTAATATACTAAATACATGGTATGGCGATAGGTTTACCACATGACATCATGAGGCAGCAATAAACTCGCCGAAATGTATTTTTTTATGACAGAGGACTGTAAACAAGCAATTGAGTCACTTGATAGTAAGTGATGTCCACTGCTCATAAACATCCACAATAGCTAAAAAATCATGGACGCGTTACCTACCTTAAAGGAAAGGGGTGATTAAGGGATTAGGAAGGCGAAGGGGATTCGGGCCTCCAGACATCTTACTCACCATACAAAACGCAACAGAAAGCTCTTACTTCACATCGGTTTTCTGTAATACAGTGGTAGCAATCGAGCCGGCCTATTCATGCTGTATGCAAACCTGTCTACAGGTGGCTCTACCACTTTACACGTCTAAGTGCCCCTCTGCTTATCCCTTTAGGGGTACATACGTGAGTTTGTGATTAAAGATAATAAACATTTGGCAACATACTAATTCAAAAGTTGGGTTATCTTCTTTGTTTTATAAAAGCAGTGGCTGTGATATACAACATTATAAATCTCATCAATTCTAAATGTTTTTCTTCGAGAATTAGAAAACTTATAGATGGGAGCTTATCCAAATCCGTTCATTCGTTAATGAGATTAACAAACTCGGCTTCACATGCTTCATACTATATTTTTTATATAGATAGATAACGTATTCACAACTAACCTGCGTGTAAAGCATGTATTTCCTCAATGCTGAGAGATTAATTTTTGATATAAATTTGAGCGTCACATTTGCAGAATCGAATATCGGTATTTCTCCCGAAGGCACGTCTGGATCTTCCGTAAGCCTTGTATCAGCCAACATGAAGAATGTCTTCACAGCGTCCACGAAGTTGAACAGATCCAGTTCGGGAGTCTTCAACCGGTAGATAAACACTTTGTAGTTCTCTTTTGTTTTGTTGGGTAGGGGCAACATGTCTCTGTAACAAATGGTTAGGATTCATTAATATGTATGGCCAGCAATTAGTTTATCAACTTCTTTTCCCGAAATAAATATAATATAATAAATTTTACTAGTTCAGTAGAATTTTATAATCTTTCACTAAGTGGTAGGTCCCTCGGAGGCGAGAATCAGTCTGAATAGGTACCACTTATTTTTCTATTTCTACCACTTGAAAGACAGGAGCCAGTAAAGTTATTAGGTTAGTTAGGGTATAGTTAGAATTAATATCTTTTGTCTCGAGATGACGCGGGCGAGCCCAGTGCAGTGCCGTGTATTGTAATTTAAACTTCGTCAATCCTCATTTCAAAATCTATTGTCATTAACAGCCTGCAGTCACTAGCTTTACTAACTGATTTAAGATTCTCTGAGTACGATTACAGAATTATAAAGTTCTTAGTGATATGGATTTCACAAAATAAAATAATAAATAATAAAAACATACGTAGCTTCAAAAGTGCGTCTTATCTCCGGCGCCCACGGATCCCTTTTACAGAACAGCTCCGGAGCATTGTGTCGGATGGTGAAGAAAAAGTCAATCGTGCGCTTGGTCCGTTCCAAGCTGAACTTACAACTCGTCAGGAACCTTATCAGAAGAATGTCATCTAGAAAAAAAAAATGTTATAAATTTCGGTGTCCGGGACCATCCGGTGTTGCTCTTTTAAAGATGAAAAGCAGCGAGCGGATAACATAACACACATATGTTCACATCTTTATCCCCGAAGGGGTAAGGAGATATGCAACTATTGCTACAACCAGGGTTCACGGAGCTAATTTCCGTCAAATTATGTGATACGGGGCGAGCCCCATACGGAGCACAAGTCCAAACTCGGGCAAGTCATGTATGATTTATCAAATCCAAACACAAATTGGGATTTGAATCTAGAACCTCACGGTTTCTCAGCCTAGGTAGGCTGCCACTAAAATAATGAGTGAGAAGAATACATTTTGGGAGTTTTCAGCTTCTATAAAACCACTTCATAGTGTGGAATAATAAGAATTGAATTTACTTCATAGTACATTTCTTTATAATTTAATAGCCACATAGCCAGTAATTTTATTAGTAAAACCGCTACGACGCGACGCGGTCTAGCAAAAAGTAATCCTGAATTCCATTTGGAACGAAATCAATGTAGGCTTGCCACACTTTCCAACGCAAGGAGATACACGTCATTTTAAATTCAGAGCAAAATCTTTTTTGCCGTCGGTATTTAAAGGATCTTGCTACCAAACCAATGCCTTATTCGTAATGCTAATTTATTATTCTAGTCATGTCGTACTCGTATGCTACCCAAATGTGTTTGCCTTAAAATAACAAGATGCCTTGACCTAGTCGTCACTCTGTGGTTAATTTAAAATAGAAAATTAAACTCACTTTACAAAAACATGTGCTTGGGCACATATTTTTAAAACATCTAAGGCTTGGCCACATCAATACGGCGCGGCGCGGCGGTTATGTGGCCAACCCTTAGGATTCTATACCAAATAATAAGGCTCTAGCGGCAAATATAGATATAATATTTGAACTCAATATAAATACACTATATGTCCTACTGCTGGGCCTCCTCCACGCTTTACGCATTAGTCCACCACACAGGCCAATGCGGGTTGATAGTCTTGACATACCTTTGAAATTCTTATGAAGTATTCTCAGGTATGGAGATTTCCTCACGATGTTTTCCTTCACCACTATTGGAGCGTGCTCTGGAGAATCGTTCGAACATGCAACATTCGTCTTGGCGAAGATGTAGATCGTTAAAAAAATCCACTACGTTTAGCGGTCACAATGTTTGCGTAACCGCTGACATTGACCATTGGTTGTCAATAAAACAAGTTATTGTGTACATTTTAATATATCTCATTGGTATTTTTCTTTTCTTTTAATATTAGATTATTGTGGTTATTTTTATGAGTTATAATAAAATTGTAGTGTAGGTACCTAACTATACCTTATCTGTAATTATTTAAATAATAGATCGATTTATAATAACAATTTACTTACATACATTATTAATAACCTATAAATATATCAGAAACTATAAATAAATAAATACACCCAACAGTCACACACATAGTCCTGACCCCACACTAGGTAAAACCTGTATCGTGGGTACCAGGAACTACGAGGGACTTGCGGTCCCAAAACACCCAGACCCGAAACAAATTTTTGTGGATCACATCAACATTTGTCTCAGTGCGGGAATCGAACCCACGGCCTCTCGCTTCGTAGCCGGCTACACGCCCGCTGCGCCACGGAGGCTGCATGTTAATTTAGAAAAAACCAGTTCTAACCTTGCTTTTGCTATGGGGAATCCTTGAAAGAAATACTAGAACTGGATATAGAATATTGCATCAAACATCAGGGCAATTTATCACAATCTAGTTATTACGTGATGATCCTCGATATAAAGTATCGTGTCTCGGAAAGTCTAGATTTTGAAATATTTGTTGCACGGACGCTTCCGCTTATGTACCAGTATCTATCGAGAACTCTGCAATGCTTTCCTAGATTTCACCCAAGTGACACTCCACGAAGATAAAGCATGGTATTCTGATCTATTTTATATGAGCCTGTCCCAAAATGCCACCCATCTCTTTAAAATTTTCTTCTAAAATTTTTTAATCTTTTAATTACCTTAAAAGCCCTGTAGGCTTAGTATATGCAACACGAGATAATTTCGTCGACTCGTTTTGTCGTGAAAAAAACACTTTTATCTGGCTATCTCTGTATGTCTATCGAAGCTAACGTGGTTGCACAATTTATTTCAAAAGTAGAGATAACGTATAAAAAGTAGTAATTTTAACCTATCTGTGTTATTTTGTCTACGTTGGTTGGCCATAAATTTCAAAAGTCAATATGGTGTCACCAAGGTTAAATAACCATAATCCTTAAAAACCCTCCGACGTCAGTCAGAAAAACATCTGTAACATTAAAACGGCCGAACAGACTTTCTAGAAATATAACTAAGAACCATCTCGATAAAACTACCTTTCAAAAAAAAAAATCGCATTAAAATCGGTTTATACGTCGGACACACAGTACACAGGTAGACAAAGGGGTCAAACTTGTAACACACCTCTTTTTTGGCAGAGGTAAAAATAATTATTGCTTTTTCCAGCATATTTATTTTATTGAAGCAGCGATAGCTCAGCAGGAGTACGGACTGTCGAGATTTAAGTCGCAGTTTCGGAACCAGCTCCAAGAGATTACACCTCTAACTGTTTTTAAGTTATATGTGTATTCGTTGTTCATTATCGCTTTGTATAATGGTGAGGAAAACAGGAGAAGTTCTTCATAAGAATTTCGAAGATATGTGTAGATGCCAAATCGCATTAGACCAGCGTGGTGGACTGAGGCTAACCCCTAGGAATAATATATAATAATAATACATAGGAAAAGGAACTGATGGTGTCTCATTATGATGACACCTCGCATTGCTATAAGAGCAAGGAAATATCAATTCACTGCCATCTGTAGTTCAAAGTTTTGTATGGTGTTAGCATCAAGCGCGTGACTTGTTCATTTCGTAATATCATATACCTAATATAATTAATTTAGTTTTTTGTAATATATTATTGTACGCAATAATGGTAGCGTAGGACACGTAGAGATTAACTAAAATGTTATGCTTTAGAATTTTAACTAAAAAATATGATTTTCAGAGGCTTTCGAATTTTCCAAGGCAAGGCAAACGACTGTATGCATTAAGGCGACAACAAACATTGGTTTACCTGTTAACGCATTTGCATTACCATTTAGGGCAAGCTAATTTGCAACACACATGAGTTTTGTAAAGAAAACTAACAGAAATGGCTTGTTTTGTATTGCAAATTTTATTACAAACTAAGGTTTATGACGGAGTGAATTTCATAAGCCGTTTTCTCTGTTTGTACATACATGAATTTACGCCTGTACCTCCGAAAGGGTAGTTAGAAGTGGAACTAGTGCACCCACGCCTACATAATATAAAATCATTTGTATTGATCGGTATATGATCGGTAGACCATGGGTGCTATCACCTCGAAATCTCAACTGCTTGAATGATGAGACGAGCAGATTATCAGTCAAAAAAGTAACGCAGAGGTCTAATAATATGGCGAACGAAGCGGCCGCTCCAGACGTCGAAGCGGGAGAAAGGCGCCTCCGCATGTCCATTCTCTGAGTTCAGGTTTTACACATCGAAAAACACGGACAGTGGCACCATATTTAGATATAGCCTCATCTCAAAACAAGCCTCGGGCCGGTACTGTTTTAACGAATTAATATGAATAACATGTAGAGATCCTAACAAATTAGTAGAAGACAAAAAAAATTGTTTTTCAAGACGGATTTTCCATGACATTTTAAAATATTACCCGAATCTGTTTCTCTCGTGATTGAAGTTTCTATGGGGTGATTATTCAGATTATAGTTACTCATCGCATAGAAACGACGCTGTTTACCATTTAACAATTAAATTTGCAATACCACACACGAATATTTAATGACATTTTTTTGCCTGAATGACAAGACGAGTACTAAGTACCATGAAAAAGAGATAATATTATCCATTGCTCATTAGCATGTGTGGTATCAATTGATAGATCTATAAGTCATTAGTTTGTGAGATATGCGTGTCCAAAGTCATTAAATACGTGTCCTTTCCCCTCTAACTTTTAAATTAAGGGGTGGAAAATTCTAAAAAATTTCGAAGGTACTTTCAACGAAAATTATTCATTAAAAATTAAATTGAAAATATTTATGCCGCAAAACAGCAGTGTAAGTTCTGTTGTGTTTCGGTTTGAAGGACATTGAAGCCAGTGACATTACTGGGCATTATGAGACTTAACATCTTATGTCTCGGGCTGACGAGCGCAGTCCAATGCCATGCAGTGCTTTGTAATTGAAAGTTATATGTGGTGCTGCTTCTGTTTATGGGCAGGCGTTGCGCTTACCATCAGGCGACCGTCATGCACTTGGTCTGTTTTATTTGTTTCTTACTGCAACTTTTTGTTTAAAATGTTATAAAAGTAAAACGTCACGTTTTTCGGATCATAAGGAATATTTTGGTGCAGGATTCATTTGAATTGATATGTCGTGTCACTAAAAAAGTTACGTCAAAGATTATAAAACTGTAGTAATTATTAAATTTTTTCACATTAATATAACGCACTTACACAAATTCTGCTTCGAGAGAAAGTTCCGAAAGTATTACACATATATTTTTTATAAAGTAATAAAGACTTAGGGTTTATCAGAATTTTAATGTAACTCAGCATAATTATTAAGACTTTATGAAATCGAAAAACCTTTATGAACGCGATATTGTGAATATTTGCACATAGATTTTATTAATATTTAATACGTTACATCAATTTCTGTCCTTCATCCCTCCATACTTCACGAAAGTTCAATGACGCTGTTGAAATCAAAGTTACTTTTACTTTCTATTGTTGCGAAAAATTTGCATGGGCAGGACTCGTAATGAATGCGAGCCATATTTAAATACAAAAACTGAAGGTTACATTTTTAATCGGTTGTGTTTGCCTTAACATATTATATTTTATCCAAATTTACCAATGATGTTATCATTGGAAGGGTTAGTCGTGACGGACCATAAAAAACTGAGTTCCATCTCCTCGCTCATTTATACTTTGTATAAAGAAATGAAAGTGAAATTACTGGCTAATAAGAGACTTCATACCTTATGTCTCGGGGTGACGAGCGCCATCCAGTGTCATGCAGTGCTTTGTAATTTAAAGTTCTGGGTCTGTTAATGGGCAGTCGTAGCGCTTACCATTAGGAGAGGAACATACTTGTCTGGTCATTCAAATAAGTAAAAAAATGCATGCATTTACTAAATGCATATTTTATCATTTCAGTTATGTATAGCTTAATTACATATCCTTAGTGTCGGGTAAATTGAAGAAAATTATTTCAATTTAGTTTGCATAACACGAGTATTTTGAAGTCTTCATATTGCACAATATATGCTTACAGTTACTATTGATGTGGAACTTCTGTCGAAATATGTAGGTATAAACAAAGTTAGGGACGAGGTTAACCACTAACAATTTGCATTTCAACTGATAAACGCGATACTCTGGAATAATGAACTGTGCTGTTTTTCTAACGTAAAATGTCACTATAAATAAACAACAGTAAATAAAAGTCTCTGACACACAAAGTGTGGATTGGACTAACCGTCAGTTAAGGTTAAACTTGTTCAAAAAAGTAATGGTTCACAATTTCTAAATATTGTATAATTTGTAGGTCTCCCGTGGCCGTCTGGGTCGTTACCACCACTTCATAAGAACAATTTAGCCAACGAAGTTAACTGGGCATTTGGAGCCTTAATATTATTATCCTTTATTATACACAACAAATCACAGGACAGTTCTTACATACAATACATATATAAAGGGGGGCATATCTCTATAAAAGATCTTATGTGTCAGCATGACGAGCGCATTCCAGTGCCATGCAGTGCTTTGTAATTCAAAGTTCTGTGTGATGGTGTGTTCGTTTAAGAGCAGGCGTGATGTTAACCATAAGTTAAGCAATTAGCTCGTTACGTCATTGAGGCTAATAAAAAATCAAAATCTGTAGAAGTCGTTAACCATCGCTAGTTACAATAACATTAACTTTAACCAATAGGTGATGCAATCCACCCTCAGTGGCAGTATACAACATTATTATGAACACCTATCCTATTATGTATCTAAGTTGGATTATATACATTTTTTTATATAGATAGCATAGGCCGGCAAATAAGTAAGTGGGTCACCTGACGGTAAGTGATCTCCACTGCCCATGAACGTCCACAATATCAGAAGAATCATGGGCGCGTTGCCGAGACACCAGATATCTCACTTACCGTACGAAATACAGCAGCGATCCTCTGCTTTACGTCGGTTTCTTTGAGACAGTGGTAACAACGCAGTCGAGCCGTTCCATTCATGCTATAGAAAAGACTGTCTACAACGTGGCTCTACCACTTTAAAATCTGCAAAAAATATTGTGTGGTACGTAAAAACCATTGAATAGGTTTGACTAACCATAATTCAAGCAGACAATTAGGGTCCATTTAAATCATACTTTTCCACCGACGTTAAAAAGGAGAAAGTTCTCAATTCTTGTGTATGTATTTATTCGATATTGTATCATAAAAAATAACTTTTTATGACTACGTCGGTAGCGTAGTTGTAATGTGTAGCTACGCGGTACGACTACTGTACTTAGGCCTCGGGTTCGATCCTCGATCGGATGGACTCTTGCCCGGTATGTCGATAGGCTCTCCCCACTATCACATAATGGGATGGAAATAAGCTCGACGAAATGTGGGTGTACTGGTTACACCTCTACCTACCCCATCGGAGATGAAAGGCGTGCGTGTATGTTTATGTATACATACATATATACAGCCTAACTGTGACTTTGTAAGATGCTATGATGATTACGAAAATAATTTACATTTCGGTCTGTAATGCATTGCAACGTTATACTTAAAACAAGAATAATCGTGCACGTGATGTTGAAAATGTTCAGTTTTTATTCACAACTTGTGTTTACCCTTGGTTTTGCTCACTACATATTGTTATAACATTAATGGAGTGGAATGAAAAATAATGAAGTCTTACAATTATCTTAGTCTTATCTTAAGCAATGGTGACACTTGGTTACCGTTGCGGGTTGTGGGAGTTAGACGACGGGTCGCCACTTTATAAAAATATAAATAGTTAAAGCTTTATATTATTTATGTTAAGCAGTGATAGCTTAGCGGGGAGTGGTATGGACTGTCGAGACGAAAAGTCGCAGGTTCGAAACCAGCCCCAAGTGCATACACCTCTGACTTTTCTAAGTGATGTGTGTATTAATTGTTAATTATCACCTGCTTTAACGGTGAAGGAAACATCGTGAGGAAATCTGCATACGTGAGAAGTTCTTCATAAGAATTTCAAAGGTATGTGAAGTCTGCCAACCCGCATTAGGCCAGCGTGGTGGACTAAGGCCTAACCCGTCTCATTCAGTAGAGGAGTCCGACGCTTGCTTGTCTTTTGCCGGAATACAAGTTCCAATGACTAATGCAGGTCATGTTTTCCTGTATGCTATATCTATGTTCAATCTATATACCTATATAAAAAAGCGAAATACCACTCACTCGCTCACTGATAAATCACGATATCTCAAAAACTGCTAAAGCTAGGATCATGAAATTTGGTCAGATTATAGTTTGTGTAATGTACGGGCCCACGAAGAAAGGGTTTTAACAAACTTACATTTAATGGGGATAAAAGGGGGTGTAGAACTTTATATCAAACACGGGAGCGGAGCAGTAATATGCACGCGGGTGAAACCGCGCGGAACGGCGGGAGAAAGAAGGGTTCACGCGGGCGGAGCCGCGGGCAATAGAGTAGTTTCTTATATTGAATTTTATACATTATTTTATAAGCAACAGAAAATTATACGCAAAAGAAACCCCTTTATTAAAACACAATCAAAATTGGTTCAGAAATGTCCCCGCAGTTATGACTTTAAATGTTGGTATGAGGAAAAGTGGGTGCGTAGTAGGGATATCTCACTATCTCGCCTGCACGCGTGCACCATAATGAACATTTTACACAGTGACGTCAAAGTTTGCGTCGTCTGTCATTTGACAATTACCCCTTCTACAGGATTTGAATGGCATCTAACTTATTTATTTTTGGTTTCGATTTATAAAATTCTTTCTGCAATAGATTTTGTGTAACGTAACTTATTGATTTAAATAATCAAAAAAACCTAGTCAACTACCCTCTTTCATACAAATCCGTTCAGCCTTTAAGGCGTTATTGATAAACAAAAATCCAAACGTTCACATTTATATTATTAGTAGGAAGTAGGATTGCTATTGGTCAAGGATGCAGGTCGTACGTTTTTATTTGCTTAATATTTTTTGCAATATTAATATATGAGACAATTTATCATAATTTATCGTAAACATTTAATACGCGAACCAGAAACCACAAAAATAAAAGCAAAATTTAAATAATAAATACATTTGTTTTAAGATTTTGTGGTTCAATATATTTTTACACGGCCATTTTATGAAAAATCTTATTAGTTTCAACAATTGGTTACTCATTGTGCCTATAAACTCTTATAAGCACAATGAAATTAACACTTATTTTTTCCTGTCATGTGTTACTACTACTAGCCCTGTGTTATACATGTCCCACTGCTGGGCACGGGCCTCCTCTACTGAATGAGAGGGGATAGGTCTTAGTCCTAAACGAGAAACGAGCAGGTCGTCTGATGGTAAGCGCCACGCGTGCCCATAAACACAAACAACACCACACAGAACTTTGAATTACAAAGCACTACATGGCATTGTACTGCGCTCGTCATCCCAAACATAAGATGTTATGTCTCATAACTCAGTAATGTCACTGGCTTCAATGTCCTTCAAACTGGAACAAAATAGTGTTAACACACTGCTGTCTGGCGGCAGAAATAGACAAAGCGGTGGTACTAACGCAGTCGTGCTCTCGCATACGAGGGACCTACCATCTTGTAAAAAAATATTTAAATGTGTATAAAGGTTGCTTGTTGAACTATGCATTAACGTACGATTGGAAAGGTTTAAAATGTAAACCTGTCCAGATTTGATTTCACAAGATTAACTTCCTTTATATGTCTACACATAAAGATTAAGTAAGCTGGTTCGTATAAATCTCAGAATAAGGTATTAAGTTATTAACCTGAATTCATACTGTGGATCGATTTACTGGAATAATTATTCTTATGTACCTTTATAACATTCCTTTCTTCTTATAGAACGGGATTGGCCAACCTAGTGTCAAAGTTTTAAAGCCGCCCGAAGGCCTCCGACTTGGCTTAACGACTTCTGTCAGTTAATAACAGCCGGGTCAGACTTTTTACATGCCCTCCAAAGCACGGAGACGTTCAGTTGAAATACCACTAAGCGGTCACCCATCCATAGACTGACCGTGCAAGGGTCGCATAACACGCTAATCGTTTACCGATTAGTAGTTGCAACTGGCTAAGACTAACCAAGTGGCATATACCGAACTCTGACATCTTATATCTAAAACTTCATTGATGTTTTTTTTTATTAGCTTGAGTGACGAAACGAGCGTTTCGCTCGCCTGATGGTAAGCGCCACACGTCTGTATCCTGCAAATGTTCTGCATCCTGCACTTTAATAGAACTTTGAATTACAAAGCACTGCATGACGTTGGACTGCGCTCGTTACCCCGAGACATAAGATGTTAAGCCTCATAATGCCCAGTAATTTCACTGGCTTTGCACTACTGCTTGGCGGTAGAAATAGACAAAGCGGTGGTACCAACCCAGACGGCCTCTCGAATATGAGGGACCTAACACCTTGTAAAGCCTACACACGCGAATTAGGAAGCAGTAAGTGCTCGTAGAGCCACGCGTTTTCTCTACAGCATGAATGGGCTACCCATAACTCTTATAGTTTTGTGGATGTTTAAAGATGTTAAAGATCACTCACCATCACTTGATCTTTTGCCAGAATTTTGCTATAAAAATAAGGAATTTGATAGTCATAAGAAATATACAACGTGTTATAGAAAGGGGCGGGCAAATTTAAGCAATGTATAGTGTAGGGTATAAGTATTTATGTCCCATAGTACCAAATCCGATTGCATTGCTAGTACAATAATTATAGAATTTTCTTTTTTATCGAATGAGTAACATGTCGATATCAACTTTCAACTTTGGACAACACTAAATGATAAACAATGATACTATAGACCTCCTTTCATTTAATTATTTTATAATTAAAAAAACATTAAACAGTTGTCAAATGTCAATATTTATTTGACGCAGTCAGTTCGGCAAGTTCTGATTTTATGAAGTATGATTACGAGTTAAAAAAATATGTTGTAATTGACTAAAAATAAGTATTATGTATTGGTGTAACTGATAAAAGTTTTTAAGAGGATCGTCGACTGTAATAAGCCAAATTCATAGATGGAAGACCCGTGAATGAAGTCTTTAACATGCTTCTAAAGGATGGTACCTATTTGTCTTCAACACACAATCTCTTTCAGCTGTTAATTTGTGTTTAAATTACAAGTTACGTACGTATGTCCGTAGAATTACGTGCAACTGATTCAAGTTTATTAAAAAGTGAGTATCGTTCATAATAATTAATAGTGATGTCATCAATCTGATCGATCTTAATAAACGAGTGATTAAATTTTACGTGAAATTTTCGGATGTCTTGGTTTTGAAAAGATCCGGTACATAAGTACTAATTGTACGGTGTATGTAATGACCCTAAAATATGACCACACCTTTCTGTAACACGTTGTATATGTTACTCCTTTCTGTATAGAAAGGAGTTTAGATATGTTTCTTACTTGTATACAAGTTCTTTGAAGTACTCCAAATTTACATGTGTACAGTACGAACTTGGTCGGATTTTTATTAAATAATGTTAATTTAAGATTGACTAAAAGATACGCACTCACGCATGTAATCCCCGACGGGGTAGGCAGAGGTGTAACCAGTACACCCACATTTGGCCGAGCGTATCTCCGTCCCATGATGTGATAGGGGGCGAGCCTATCGCCATACCGAGCACAAATTCCAGACTCCGGACTAATACTGAGCATTTTGTATCTACGTATATTAACGATTCTTCTTTTGTCCGCATTTTACAAAATGCCATCTCAGTAATTCAATTCTAGATTTGACAGTTGACCCTACATTTTAATATTTTGTCTTGTCTGTAAATATCGTCAAATCCTAAACGAATGTTCCCCACGCCAATGATATTGATGATTTGCGTAATATAAAAATCTACCGGAATGGAGGTTTCCAATTATTTTTATTTAATATTTGATTTAGGATGTTAGACAGTGGTAACGACCCGATCGAGCCGGCCCATTCGTGCTGTAGAGAAAACTATCTACAGCGTGGCTCTACGTTCTGTACGTAGTTATTCTAAGTCCGTGACAATAAAAGAATGGTGTTATAAGTTTGACTCCCTTGTATGTATGTTTGTATATATGTCTGTGGCATCTAAACTTCTAAGCCAATAGACCAATTTAAATGCGGCTTTTTTATTTGAAAGCTGTTTTAATCGAGAAATTAATAATATTTTTAATCTTAGCTACGTTTGAAGAACATATGTTTTAGCCATTTAGAATTATCTTTTTCTGTGACGTGTTTGATTACTGGAATACTAATTAATAGTACCTATTCAAATAAAATTATATTTAAATGCTGCTAAGTAGCATGATCATGAATATTAATCAGAAACTGGAATTGGATAAAATTTGGCTCATAATTATTTAATACTTTCCGAGAACAGTCACGTGGATTATAAAGTATGCGTTTTTTATGCGTTATAAATATTTTTTATTGAGGTTAAAAATATCATAGTAATGTTATCTAAATTTTTGAAGCAGCTTCAAAAAGCATCGTCTTTGTTTAGATTTTTTTTATGTAATAATAAAAATAATAAATTTAAATTAAATTAATTAATTTAAAATAATTTTTAATTTAAATTATTTTTATTTTTTTAATTAATAATATTACGCAAATCTCCGCTATTGTTCCATAGAGTTTACTTCAGGAGTGATCTCTTATGTATTTAAATACGAATATGAGAAACTCATTAAAAGGAATGCGCCAAAATGGCAAATGAAATAAATACAAAATATTATCACTTGCTTACCAACATCGTGGGGAAGATGGGGTTGTTTGGAAAGCCAGTCCTTGATTGCGACCAGATCCACGCATGGCATCATATCTTGGTCCGGCATTTTCTGAAAAAAAAAAACGTATTTCATAACCATTTATTGTTTATTTTAGATATACCACCTATTAAAATAGGATCAAAATAAGTCAATGGTGGTTGACAAATTTCTGAAGCGGGTAATTATGATTATGAAAAATTTAATTTAATTGAATATTCGAGTAATCATATTAGAAGTAGCCGATACTAATATAAATAATATTGATCATAAGTAAACCTTTTTTGGTTCAGACCAACGTTACTTTATCGTTAAAGTAATCATGGAGTACAAATACAATACACGTTTATGGTTCCATATTCGTGGAGTAAATGAAAACGTTAATTATAATCAATATTGATCTTTGGTTATCCGTCTTCCGACGAAAATGATGTTCGCAGAAATTAATTCTATGACGCTAGCAATGAATCCATTGTTACATTTATGGCGCTATAAAGCAATAACATAAACTGATTGTTTCAGAAATGGATTGTGTTTGATGCTATTAATAAATAAATATATACACCCAACATTTACACACATAGTCTTAGGTTAAAATCAAAATCGTGGGTATTAGGAACGTCGAGGAACTTACGGCCCCACAACACCCAGACCCGAAACAAATATTTATGGATCACACAAATAAAATTTATTCTTTATTCTAGCACGGCTACTACACTGTATCTGATGGTAAGTAGACTACAGTTCAAATAAACCGTCAAAACACGTCGCGTACTTCGAAGATCACCAGAATGGTGCTGGCGCGGAGTTACTAGATATGTACCGGCTAACCCCGGAACGCGACTTGCCAAACGAGCCACTATGGTGAAATATTTCGCCATAAACGTAATCCAGTCAGCTTTTACGATGATTAAACGAATTGTAATAACACAGACTACTGACGTGGATTTATCATAAAACACTTATAATATTCGAAATCCAATTTAAATATTAAATATTAATAGTATTATTAATAATATAACAAAAATAGGAATTTGAAACTGGCAAATTGATTACAACTACTTTAGACCTTCGACTGCATTCGTAAGACAGTCCAGTAGAGTATGGATGTGCAAAGTTAGAATATATTTTACTAACTTTTGCTTACGGCTGCACCAACGTGAACGTCTTTTTTCGGGGCAAAAGTAGCCTATGTCCTAATCCAGGTCATGGTGTCTACCTGTGTGTTAAATTTCATCCAATTCCGATCAGCTGTTATGGAGTGATTGATTAACAAACATCCACATTCTCAAACTCACAAACATTCGAAGTTGCGGATTTATAATATTAGTGGGAGTAATTTCTCTATTTTTGCCTAGAGCCAACTTAACCAATTCTCCCTAAATATTTTTGAAATAATCGGAATATATACAACGTGTTACAGAAAGGTGTGGTCATATTTTAGGGTCATTACATATACCTTACAATTCGTACTTATGTACCGGATCTTTTCAAAACCATGACATCCAAAAATTTCACGTTAATTTTAATCACTCGCTTATTAAGATCGATAGGATTGATGACTATTAATTATTATGAACGACACTCACTTTTTAATAAACTTGATTATGATGTACGTAATTATAGAGCCATAATTATATTCTTTCATATCCGATTTTATTGATTTTATTGAAGTGAAACCAAGTCTAAAGTATTAAATATAACATACAAAAACAACAAGAACCTTTTCAAATTTGTTTACTGTGTTTAAAATTAGTTAATGGTTATGCGTGGTTATACATACGAAAAAAAACAATCGTCGAATTTTAAATCTACATCGTTTTTTGTTGGTAAAAATAAAATATTTTTTTCCTAAAATCATAACTTATTACAAGTCTACATACGCACTCACGCCTGTACTCCCTGAAGGGGTAGGCAGAGGTGTAACTAGTACACCCACATTTCGCCGAGCTTATTTGATGATGTGATAGGGGGCAAGCCTATCGCCATATCGGACACAATTCCAGACTCCAAGTTGATACTAAGCATTTCATCATAGAAAACCTAATATCACTTTACCCGATCGAGGATCGAACCCGAGACCTCAGCACAGCAGTCGTACCGCGTACGCATGACAACTGCGCCACCGAGGCAGCATTTACAAGCCTATTTTATTAAATTACTTTATTATTATGTACCTTATATTTATGTCTCAACTCGTTGGCACGCACCGGCAAACCAAGTTCAGTAGAGTCGTATTGGATACGTGATTGAACTCGTAACACAATACAATGTATGCATACTACGTCATCTTTGCAACGATGTCCAAATAAATTTATGTATGCAACAAGAATTTCATTATGTAATAGAACAAAAAACGCTATCGGCCTAATTACAAAACGTAGATAATCAATATAAGTACTATTATTTTATAGTTTATTTTTCCGGAGGGATATCCATCTCACGAATTTCTTCCCAACTCGATGGTGAAGAGATTATTATGCCGAACTCATCAGTCTTTCAACCTAATTGACTCCTAGATCGGAGTCCTAGACAATTTTCCTACGCCTGTGTACAGATTTAAATTCCGCGATGGCCTCCTTAGGCGCAAATGAGAAGGTTGCTTTGTGGCCCGTCTCTAGTGGGGCTTGGGGGCCCCACCCCACCCCAATCAGAGCACCGTCAGGATCTGAGCCAGTACGATCTTTTCGCACTGCCGTCTGTCTCGATGTGACACTACGAGACTATCCCGCCCACACACCCGCCACTATATCTCCTGTGCACCAGGATCGACAGTGGCACGCATTTTTGTTGACACCGAGCAGTGAAGCTGGGTGAGTCTCAGCGAGTGATAAATTGTCTTTGTCCCGCAACGAAATTAATCAAATAGAACCTTAAGGAGGAGTTGGAAATTATAATTGTCCACTTCCCTCCATAGCAAAGCGGTAGACAAAATAATGAACTAAGGAGGCATTAACCTCAGGCACAAGGGCATTTACAACTGGAGAAGCCAGATGTAAAGCACCACGGATGTAATTTAGTGGGTCCTATCACGCGAGCTGTTAAACTTGATTCCAATAATAGGTATGGCAAAAACGCCGAAAAGCACGGAAGTTCTTCCTAATTTCGACAAGATTCATATAGTATACTCCAGATGTTATTTACATACTGACTAACATAATGTTGCGCTCTTGTTGCCAGAGACCACAATCCCAAAGAATATGGTGTGCGGATTGTTCGTACCGGTAATGTGACACTAGGAAAATCTATAGTAACTCAAATAAACCGATTTATAAAAGCCTAGTTTAAAATTATATAGAAGCCCCTTCCTAATCCTTTATTCATCCCTTTCCTTTAAGGTCGCCCACACATCCATGATTCTTTAAGTATTGTGGATGTTCATGGGCAGTGGAGATCACTTAGCATCAGGTGACCCACTCGCTCGTTTGTCGACCTCTGCTTAAAAAAACAGGTTCTTGGTAAAGGTGAAGGAAAATATCGTCAAGAATCCTAAGACCTCTGTCTGTATCTCTAATAACCTAACATTTAGTACCCCCGATGACAATTATTAGAAAATCATGTATAATTTTTAAACGACTGAACACATTTTTTCCTAAGCTAAGGACCATCTCGAACAATTAAACCAATTTACAAACAATAAATTTGCAATTTTAAATTCAGCCCAATCCCAGTAAAGTGCTTATTAATTGTATAATTAAATACCCAAATAAAAAACGGTTAAAGAAACAATCAAATGTATAATTGCAATCGCCATAAAAAATAAATACGTCAATGAACTTGTTGACGTCTTTTCGATGCTCAGTCTATCGAGAATATTTTTTTCGTGGACTAAAGTGAGCACACATTAAACTCTATACATATAAGCATATAGTTTATTTAATGATAAGTATTTCAAGTAAAGTGTTTCATTTTAAAGACACGCTAGTAAGAGGACTATAAAACATTTAATACATACATATGCACTCACGCCTGTAATCACCGACTGGGTAGGCAGCGGTGTAACCCACATTTCGCCGAGCTTATCTCGGTCCCATGATGTGATAGGGGGCGAGCTTATCGCCATATCGGGGACAATTCTAAACTCCGGGCTGATATTGAATATTTCGTAACAGAAAAACCCAATATCACTTTTACCGGACCCGGGAATCAACCGTACGACTGCGGACGCATTATAACTGCGCCACCGAGGCAAACATTTAACAAAAATAAAAGCTTTTCAAATAAGTATAAAATAAAACTAAGCAATTTTGCAAGAATCATTAAAATCCGTGCATAGGTAAATGTCGACGTTTTAATTTTTCATCCGCTATGGGTGGTATTTTTTTCTTGAAAATAAGTAAGACCAATGTTGAGCTTTATATGCCCTTTCCAATAAAAAAAATATTTATCCTAATAGAATCACTCTGTGAAAAGTTGTTCGTAGATACATCTATAAAAAAAACAACAGAGTTTAATTGAGATTTAATTTGAACGAATTAAGAATCTCGTCTGTTTTTCGACAGTTAAATAATATAATTAATGTTAAAAAAGTACGTGTGAAAAAGATTTTTAGTAAAGAGGTATCTTATTCATTTTGGCCTGGCTCGACCGGGTTGTTACCACTGTCTCACAGAAAACCGACTTGAAGTAGCAGCTTGCTGTTGCGTTTCGTACGATGAGTGAGATATCCGAAGGGCCAAATCGCATCCCCTACATAATCCCTTAATCATCCCTCTCCTTTAAGATCGAAAACGCGGCCATAATTCTTGATGTATTCAGTACTGTGGATGTTCTTGGGCTGTGGAGATCATTTACCATGAGGTGACCCACTTGCTCTTTTGCCGTCCTCTGCTATTAAAACTGGCTTTAATTTTTGTAATGAAAAAGGAAAATAACATAACTTTTGTTTAATTAACGCAAACCTATTCTTTTCTAAGAATATTTATGAATATACAATACTAGCAATTGCTCGCGGCTCCACCCGCGTGAATAGACTTTTCCGAAATAAAACGTAGCTTATAAGCGTCTCCAGGGTCCCATCTATCTCTACATCAAACTCGGTTCAGTGATTTAGGCGTGAAAGCGTAACAAACAAATAGTTTTTTTTCATAAAAAGTATCCTATGTTACTTCTTATACCTCCAAGAATACCTATGTGTACAAAAAATGATCGGTCTTAACCGAATGTGCAAGTAACAAACCGTAACAAACAAACTTACATTCACATTTATAATACCTATTAGTAAGTATGATACGTCTTACAAGATTATAAAGAGAAAAATAACATAGTAACCTCCATTCTGAGGTTGCTATCTAAGTGATTCTTTTATATTCAATCCTAATTATTATAACTAATTATAAATTCGAAAGCGAGGTTGTTTGTTACGTTTTCACGCCTAAATCGTTGAACCGATTGTGATGAATTTTGGTACAGAGATAGATGAGACCCTGCATACGGTTAAATACTACTTTCTGTCACGGAAAAGGCTATTCACGCGGGCGGAACCGCGAGCAAAAGCTAGTCTGAAATATTTCAATGTCAATGGAATAAATACGACAGACGTAACAAAATTTAATGCTGCAGGTATTTAGACATGATTTACCTTTATTGCTTTGATTAAATTGCATCCTTTATTGAATAGTAATGTATCGGTGACTACGTGTATGAACGAAGGTAATTGCATTCATATGTATGCGTAACTCTTCAAATAAAAATATCCTGAATTAACTAAATCTCGTCCTATTTGACTGGTAGCCTACTTAGGTTCAAATTCGTCAGGCAAACATAATTTATGTTCGAATAATCATACAATGGCGACAAGCTCGCCAACTATCTCATCATGGGTCGAAATAAGTTTGGTGAACAGTGGGTGTACTAGATGCACCTCTACCTACCGCTTCGGGGATACAAGTGTGGGATATTTTTAATCGACGAAAAAAACGGGTTCTCAATTCGTCTGTATATATTTTTTATGTATGTTCATGAATTATTCCGCCAATTATGGATCGATTTAGTTGTGTCATATGGATTCCATAGAGTTCCACTTTCATTCCTCCCATTTAAATTTGAAGAAAACATTCCTTTTCTAAGGGGTCTTTTCGATGTCAATCGGGGATTTTTTACTTTACTAAAATTTTTATATTTCTGCATCGATTTTGATTATGATTTCCAATGATTTTACAAAACATAATAAAAAAATTTTTTTTATAAAAACAAATGGGACTCAAAAATAAAAGTAAACTATTTTGAGTCGCTGGGTATTATTTTTATTAGACTGAATGACGAAAGGAACAATTCGTTCGCTTGATGGTAAAGCGCCACGCCTGCCCATAAATAGAAGTAACACCACACAAAGTACTGCATGGCAATGGATTGCGATCGTCATCCCGAGACATAAGATAAGTCTTAAAATGCCCAGTAAATTCACTGTCTTCATTAAAACTGAAACGCAATGATACTTACACACTGGCGGCGGAAAAAAATAATATTCAGATTTTTTTGCGTTAGATTTAAATAACACGTGATAGCACATAATAGGCACTATAAAATGCGTCAATACTTGACCAAGAATAACTAGTCTAAAATTATTCTGATTATTATTATTATTATCTATATAAATAAAAATAAATGCTGTTCGTTTGTAAGCGCATCGGTGAACTACTTTTAAATGTTCGTATTAGTTCGAATAAGGTTATTACGGAAAGGAAAAAAATCTAAATTGCTCGGTGTAATAGAATATTCGGTAAAAACTGAAAATGTTTTTTTTGGATAAACTCGAGACTTTAACTCCTGATTCGAAAGATGGATATGCATAATTCTTATTTTGTTTTGTTTGTTACGGTTCTAGAAAAGTTGTTGCGGTTTCAGGAGAAAATCGGAACACTCACAATTCAACTAAAAATAAACAACTGAATATAATACTGATATAGGCTACTTTTATCCCGGAAAAGGCCATTCACGCGGGTGGTGCCGCGAGTGACAGCTAGTTACTAATTAATATTTATTGCATAAACCTTGTCCCATTAAAACCCGCAAGAACAGATGGATTTCCCCATTTCTGGTATTATCATACTAGTTTAATTTTTTATGAGGCAAGTTTAATAAGATATTTGCAGTGCAGTTAAACGGGCTGAGCCACGGACGGAGCGCAATTTACATACATGAACACGTGGGACGTGGCGCGGCGTGACGTGCGTCGAATAGTACGGCAGATTTAACAACACACTATAAAAAACTAAAAAAAACTGGTGCCGTAGCTGATTGATATCACCGACTCAAAAATGTTTAGATTTATTTTTAGCTTTTTATTTTTTTTGAATCTGTTTTATTTTATTATTATTTTGTGAAAGAATTATCAAAATCGGTGCAGAAATAAGTGCATAAGGGGTTTTCATGTTTCATGATGTTTTCTTTTAATTTAATGGACCCACCACCGCAACAAACCCTACTGAATATTAACCAAATTTATTTTACCGAACATATTGTTACTTTTTGAAGCGGTTAAAAACGATGCGCAGCGTAGTGTCGGCTCGACTCGAACTAGCAATGTACACCATGACCATATATAAACTTATTTACTGCCTAATTAAACGATGAAGATGAAATACTAATTAATAATATCAATCGGTTTTCCGTTTTACGGATACCTTCTCAAGCTCGGGAGCAATGGTTATGCCGGACTCATCAGTATTCCGACCCAGTTGTAAATCCGGACGACCGCTATTTCGGGTCCCTAAGCAAAATCGCTATAACATATACGCTACTACATATACCGATTAAAAACCCCGTTGTGGCCATCTTCGGTACAACTGAGACAGTCCCGAGGGATCCTAAGTGTGCTCTGGATTGCTGCCGGTACCGTCTCTGCACTATGCTTTGCAGCCCGTCTCTCGTGGGTCTCAAAAGTCCCTAACAATACTGACGCATTTCGGCGTCTGCGACAGCACTATGTTTTTGCACTGCCATCTCGGGGTCGCACCGTAATGTGTAAATTGCGTACAAAGGCTGCGCATCCTACGTCGCGGCCGCGACACCCGGTGGCCACAATTAGTCGCCCTATGTATCAGCTTGCGGTTGCGTTTTGTACAACGAATGAGATTCCCGGTATTCATATGTGGTGAACACTAGTCTCATTGACTCTAGATGACTCAATTACTAGACTGCCGGCATTTGCTATAACCAAACCCTATTATTAAGCCTACGCTGCACTGTCGGTCTGTCCTACATTTATAGGGCTCTATCTTTTGACCTGTGACAGATAGCCAGCTGTTATCGCCGAATATTTTTATATAAGATTATTTTTAAAACACCAGGATAAGGAACATCATTTATTGACATTCAAAAATATGTAATCAGGTTCTAAACAAGGATGAAGTCCTTATGCTAATCCTAATATAATTTCGTGTAGTTTTGTTTTATAGATTTTCAAACAAGACAAAACAATTATTTCCTGACAAAATCCTACACGTTTTTGTGTCCGTAAGCTGTCGGTGTTTCACGTTCGTAATTATAAATCTTTTTAATAAAATTCTCGTGTCACAATGTTCGTTCCCATACTCCTCCGAAACGGCTGGACCGATTTGTATGAAATTTTGTGTACATATCGGGTAGGTCTGAGAATCGCCCAACATCTATTTTTCATCCCCCTAAATGTTAAGGGTAGTCCACCCCTAAATTTATTTTATTATTTTTTAGACAACATTTTTATGTTTTTATTTTTTTATGATACAACATTAAAAAATACATAAATTTTCACCCTTCTACCATCAACCCTTATTTTTTAATAGTCATTTTTGTCAAGAGCGTTTCTCACCGGGGGCGCCCACTAGGCTACTTTAATCCTGGAAATAGGCATTCACGCGGGCGGAGCCGCGGGCAACAACTAGTGTATAATATAAAATAAACTTCATGTTCCTATTTATAATAAAATTATTAAATACAAAATCTCAGCATTAACATCTCACGTGTCATGCAAATTTGTTCTCATGTTGTTAATAAAATTGAACAATAATATTAGCATAGCTTATTTTTTAGAAACTTTATTTTGTTATCCTTTGTTTCAAAGTTAATTTAAAACAATCCAAAAAGTGAGGCATTTTTTGTACATAGAGTAGGAATTCAAAATGTTGAATACGAAAATTTATATATTTATGAACACATTCTCATTTACCGATTCGACTTTGAGTAAAGATTTTTTAAATCTTTGTTCAGCAAAAGGATTATGTTTGCTGCACCTACGGTAGTGCAGTGCAATCCAAAAATAGTCTCGACTAACGACAGACGTTGCATCTATAGTAGGTCGCCAGAATTCTGCCGACCTGCCTAATTACAACTTTACACTCCGCTTAAAGTACTCTTACCTATGGAATCACTTTGATGAAATTATAAGAACCCATACTAATACTCGTATTATAAATGCGAAAGAAACTCTGTGTATGTTTGTTAAGTTTTCACAACTAAACGGCTAAACGAATTTTAATGAAATTTGGAAAGGAGATAGGTTATTATATCCTGGGGAAGGACATAGGGTATTTTTTGTCCTGGAAAAAGGCATTAATGTGGGCGAAGCTGCGAGACAACGCTAGTAACAAAACAACTAAGTTAACTTTAAAACCTCTTCGACTAGTAGATACCTACAAAAGCGGTTTTAAGCAGATCATATCGCTCTAGTTCTCAACGTAAAGCACGGGAACTACAAATCATGAATACGCTATGAAAGCATTTGGATTGATACCTGCCATCAAGGTTCATAATAATTGTATGTACTACGTAGAGTAATGGAGTGTAAGCGGACCACCAACATCTTAGGCCGAATACCAATCGAAAAACTTGTTACAACTTGTTTAACCGACGCTAAATAGAGGTTCTCAATTTCGTATTTATATTATTCGATTTCGATAATTATTTTTGTATTCGATAGAGTTTACTTTAGTAGTCCATTTCAAAATTCCACGTGGGGGTGAAATCGAGGATGAAAGACTCTTCGTAATTTATGCACCAATTTTGATTCTTTCACTCAACTTCAACATTGTAACAATAACTTTTGAACAAATCAAAACCGCACCAAAAAAACTAAAAAGCTATAAATAAAACTAAACAATTTTAAGTCGGTTGTATAAATCATTGACTATTAAACTACAGTACGCATCACTTTACGTCCTTTTTGGAATTACAATGGTGAACGATCAAAACTTGTACTAGCCCTACCTACTGTTGTCTGTTACAGCGTACATTAGAGCAATACGCAAACAAACCAACATACATACATATACTGAAACTTGAACTCTTTTCTCGATTTTAACTATATACTGAACATCAGTAAGACGACAAGATGTTGTATTTCGTAAGTGCTCACAGCTCAAGTAAATTTTAATGATGACCTCACTTTCGTCAACTGACGACATTTATCCACACCAGGTTAATGAAACTACATTAAACTGGTGTGGATAAATGTCAATGTCCCATGGAAATTATTTAAGTAATAATGTTTATAAATAAGCTTACACCTATCCCTGAAGGTGTAAGTAGAGATGCATTTGATGCAACCACGCGAAGTTTCGTCAAGTTTATTTCCGTCCTATGATATGGCGAATTCATCTCAATATTTCGCACAAATTGCAATATAAGAGCACATATGAAATCATAAATATATATGAAATATAAAAACATGTGTGTTTTGCGAATCGAAAACGGAACACAAATTTTGAATTGCCGACTTGGGAATCAAATCCAGGACTTCATCGGTTTCACAGTCTAAGCACACAAGAGTAGTAAGGATATTATAAAATAATGTTTAAAAATAATGATTTCAATAAACGCTGGGTGTTTTACAAGTTATAACTTTATTTAGTTCAGCTGTTCAATATTAATCCCATATAAATAAAATGCTCACAAATATGTATCCTTTGATGCTTACTGTGGTTTGAATATATTTATATTATGTATTGATTTAAGCACAATATGTTTTTTACGTTTGTCTGAACGAACCATTATTCACGGATTAGGTAATACCTACGAATCGAAAAACTTGTTACAATTCACCAAATCATCGGATTTAAAATAAACAAAAACATACATAAGCCGTACTAATGTAGGGATTAAGTTAATGGAATACATGTTTAGATAGCCTCCGACAGCCTGGGTCACAGTGGGTCTACCGCTTGTCCTTCGGAGTCCCTGATATCCACGACACTGGTTTACCTAGTGTGGGTCAGGACTATGTGTGTGACTGTTGGGTGTATTTATTTATTTCCGCACTCGCAGTGGTGTCGGCGCAAAATGATTTTAACACATGTAGAAATATTTGACTTGTAGTAATTACGACCGGCCGCCTGCCTGATGTCAACCCCTCTGGGGAGAAAACACACAGAACCGCAACAAATATTTGAGGATCATACAAACATTTTATCTCGGTGCGGAAATCGAACCCACGGTTTCTCGCTTCACAGCGGGCCACTCACCCACTGCGCCACGGAGGCTGAGGTTAGGTGTACATATTTATTTATTTCAAAAGAACAAATTATCAGAGTGGAAATTAAAGTGTACTTATTATATACCAACTTTTACTAACAACGATAAATACAAAAGAGATAGTACTCGCCATCAGGTTATTGAACTCAAGAACATTTTTGAGGTCATCCATGTAGATGAGACGCAATGTTTAGGTATAGGACAAACTGCTTAAACACGAAACAAGTTCTCAATTAGAATATGCATAACATGCTTATTTAAAAAAATATGTACCTATGTTATGCGAAATCTCCCTCGAAAACTACGAAAACTATGAGCCAAATCTTTGTGTAACGTGTATAAAGCAAGTTGTGCTAACCCCACTGTGAGTAGGATAAGGGCAGGTAGAAGATGCGATATCTCCCTCAAAAGTTAACAAATTCTAAAGATTATTTTATAGTTGATATGGTTTAGTCCCAAGGATGGTCCCATACAAATTTTGTTAGGCAGCGATCACCTGCAGGTAATTTCTAAACAAGAGTTCACACGCATTGAAAATGCTACGCTACAACGACTTTTTAATCCGATTCTTGCTTTATTTCTCTCAGAACTATATTGCAGTATTATGACATACCCCACCGCAATACACGTTGCGTATTTATTATAATCGAAACTTGGTTCCCGTTACGGGTTGTGGAGGTCAGACGGCGGGTTGCCCCATATAATACCAAATATTGTCAAATCTGTGGTATGGGAAGGCGGACCATGGCCACTACCATGCTTACTAGCCGGGATAACACCAGGAAATAAGAAAAGCTATTAAAACTTATCATATGATAGGATTTTTGAGAAGAAAGAAGGTAATTGGCACGTGAAAGACAATCTACGAAAGTAGAAGACCTACAACCTTATCTATCACTGCAGAATAGCCAATAAGAATGACTCTTCACTTGATGTTTTATTTGTTAATGATAATCCATTTCTTTGTTTTTAGTAGTCCGGTAAACGAAGAAATGGGCCACCTGATGGTAAGTGGTCCCCACCGACCATGAACATACACAATACCTATATAGGTACTCGTGGACGCGAGTCAACCTTGAAGGAAAGGGTTAATAACGGGATTCAGAATGAGATGCAACACTAAGCTGCAACTATACGTCGTTTTTCTGTGAGACAGTGGTAACCACCCGGTCACGCCAGTCCATTTAGACAAAGCTGTCTACAGCGTGGCTCTACCACTAATAAAATAACCCAAGTCCGCTTCTGGCAGGGTGCAAAAGACTTTGGTAAAATAGTGGTCGACTAAAATAGCGGTATACGAGAGTATCTCCTAAAAAACATTTGACTGCATGTCTTGGTCCATGTCGTGTAGTAACAAAAACTTTTAACAATCAACAAATCTCTCTCTCTTTTAAGATTCAACAGCTTTCTCCAGTTATCACGACGAATAATATAGGCAAGTGTTACGGTACGTTCAGAATATATTCGGAACGAAATAGTTCTTTAATGACATGCCTTTTATTATGTTTTGCCGGCACAAAACTAGTTTTAGGATTGAGCGAGATTTCAATCATCTCTTCGCCACATTATTGAGTTTGGTTTAGTTTTGCCTGGGTAAAGTTTGAGCTGTGTCCATTGAATGCGAAGACGTCTCTCCCCGACTTGCCGTCTGGAGCGGCGCTCCTTCACCATGTGGTAAGGCCAACCTTGCTCTGTTTTAAGTCCAACTCCGTTCTACAAGTATATACCTCGATATCCCAGATCACATTTGAACTTTGACCTAGATTTTTAAGCGAGTCTCGGTCACTATTATCTCACCAAGGTAACAGTAAACAACTTAAAATGTTGTATGTATTTCATCTCATGAAGTTGTCAATAGTACCTACTTACATTTTATAGAAATAAAATAGTTAAGGTAAATAGTTGGGTATTTGGTATGGGGAAATTTCGCACGAGAGTACATAATGCAAACTGCAAAGTTATTTCATGACATCCTAATTTCAATCTAATCTCAATGGGATAGTTTATTGAAAAAATATTTTGTTAGGCTTTTCTTTTATTATGTGGTCGATACGGTCCCGGTCTCATTCTAGTTGGACCATGAAAAATTCGATACACACACGTAACTTTCCCAGGATGGGAAATATCATGGGAATCATGTCCTATTAGTATATGGCGATAGGTTCGACATCAAAATCAAAACTATTATTTTACAAGTCACACGCATTTATGATTGATTTAATTATTTCATTCAAATAATTTGATGTACCTAAGTACCTATAAAATATAACTTAGGTAAATAATACAATCTTATATATATCAATTCCGTAAATAAATAAATAATTGGCATTAAAAAATAAATGTTGATACTTATGAAATTGTGAACTTATTAATTTATTAATCCAATAATTATATTTTTAAACAAATTCATATCTCGCAATTCAAAATACAATAAATATTTTTGATTAACCATAGAAACATACATACAGTCGTATAATAAAATAAAAAATTTAAATATATTTTATTTAGCGAACTCACCTATTTTAAATTTCCAAGATAGAAACAAAAACAAATAGTTACTCCGTAACCAATTTACGAATTGGATTTTTGGACGCGCGCTAATGCGTCCAACAATCGCGAAGTACTGAGGACTGATACCGGAGTACAGACTTCGATAGTCACGCGTGTTGCGTGCATCGCATTCACAGAGTAACCTACTTCGTAACTTGAATACTCGACAGCGTGTAGTCTGAACGTGATTGATTTTTGCTCATTGAAGTGAAAATGGGTAAACGCATTATGCTCTCGCTTTCATCGATCTTTCGCATCTTTGCCACATTAATAATACGGTCTAATTATCCAAAATATGTATTCCCTTATTTTTAATAAGTACTGTTATTATATTATTGTAAACAGACCTATTTACGTGACCAAATCAGTGCCGGATTTGTTACAGTATGAGAACTTCTCACGCGATCGCTATAAAAAAAAGGCTTAGTGCGTGTCGGACCATGCACAGTGAAGAGTTCCGTAGAGTAACTGAAAATATTCAATATGTCAAAAATTATACAATAAACAATTTTCGGTGAAAGTACTTTGTATTTTTTTTTTATTTATTAGATTGAATGACAAGACGAGCAGGTCGCTCGCCTGATGGTAAGCGCCACGCCTGCCCATAAACAGAAGCAACGCCACACAGAACTTTAAATAAAGCACTGCATGACACTGGACTGCGCTCGTCACCCCGAGACATAAGGTGTTAAGTCTCATAATGTATGTTATACTACCTTGAATTTATTCAGAATTTTCCATCCCGTAGCATCCCGTACCTCAGTCACATATTGTATGGAGAGCCAACCCATTTTTTTTTGTCTTAATTTCGTTACACCTTTCAGGCAGGCGTTGCCTACAAAATACAAGCCAAATCTTTTTATTATTATATGTTAAAAAGCATGTTGCGCCGGCCGCCGACCCCACTGCGAGCGGTATATGGACAAGTGGAAGAAGAATTTGACTACACCTTTGTGTAGCGGTTTATAGAATATACCTACCATCCATAAAATGCTAATAATCTCCGAATAAAATGGCTGTGATATATGGACCGGCCGACCGACAGACGCAACGGTCAGACGAACTGACGCGACACGACGCGGACGGTCATGACGAAATTATTAGGGTTCCGTTTTCGCCATTTGACTACGGAACTTTAAAAACAGATATTTATTATGGTCCTGCAGTTCGCCGCCTGTCGGCGCGGCGTGACACGAATTTTCGTCCCACAATGTTTTTATTGACAGCCTCCGTGGCGCAGCGGGTGTGTAGCCGGCTGCGAAGCGAGAGGCCGTGGGTTCGATTCCCACACGGAGACAAATGTTTGTCTAATCCACAAATATTTGTTTCTGGTCTGGGTGTTGTGGGACCGCAAGTGACCCACGATACAGGTTTACCTAGTGTGGGGTCAGGACTATGTGTGTGACTGTTGGGTGTATTTATTTATTTATTATTTATGTGTTACCGTATGGACAGTAATTATTGGCTCCCAAATAAAGCTAATAAATAATTTTATTTTTAGTGCCGGTTCATCGCCGCCTTAGCTTGTGAACGCATATTACTGTTAGCGTTACCCTAATTATTTGATTTAACTTGATGTCCATATCAGCTATCTAAAATAAATCTCACTTTCCATTTATCCATGAGCCTTTCAAAATAGAGTGGCGCGGACTTGGTAAGATTTAAGCCAGCATAAAAAAAATAATGTGGTTTTATTCAGTTAATACACACGCCCACGCCTATGTCCCATGGGGGTATGCAGAGACTAAAGAGGGCCACAAGCTACGACCCTAATACACCTCTTTCGCCTCTTCCATGTTCGTATATCTTCTTATACATTTTCTTCAGTTAAGGGCACTCGTGACGTGTCCTTTTCGGAGAACATTCTTTATTTGATCGGCATATGTTCTCATCGGGCGCCCTCTTCCGACCCTCCTATTCACATTTGCACAAAAAAAACCTTTCGTAAGTCATCTTTTATCCATCCTCTCCATATGCCCAAACCATTTCAACATACCCTTTTCGATCCTACTTGAACTATGAACGCTCACAATAGGTACCAGAAGAATTGTGGACACGTTGGCGACGTTTAAGGAAGATGTTAATTAAGGATTTGGGCCTCCGGATATCTTACTCAGCGTACGAAAGCACGTGAGGTTTTCTGTGAGACGG
Source organism: Mimas tiliae (assembly GCA_905332985.1). Lineage (NCBI taxonomy): Eukaryota > Metazoa > Arthropoda > Insecta > Lepidoptera > Sphingidae > Mimas > Mimas tiliae. The sequence continues at coordinate 10,308,442 of HG995254.1, forward strand.
TGGTAAAAACTCGGACGAGCCGGCCCATTCATGATGTAGACAAAACTGTTTACATCATGAATTGGAGATTGTAACTTCCGCCGTTTTTTTTGTCGGTTAAAATACACAGTAGATCGAGCGTTCCATGAAATCTGCAGCAGCCCCTAGGCCGCTGCTTATAAGTAATTAGGAAAGTGATCGGTGCGCCGCGGCCACACGCAGCGCGCATGACCACAATGACGTCACGTCCAAGAGGTACAGGTGCGAATATAAGTTTTTTTTATGGTATAGGCCGGCAAACGAGCAAGTGGGTTACCTGATGGTAAGTGATCTCCACCGCCCATGTACGCCCACAATTAGTATTGTGGGCGTACATGGGTGCGTTGCCGACCTTAAAGGAAAGGGATAATTAAGTGAATGGGAAGGGGAGGGGGTTTGGGCCTCACTCACCGTACGAAACGCAGCAGCAAGCTGCTACCTTACGCCGGTTTTCTGTGAGACAGTGGTACTGACCCGGACGAGCCGGCCCATACATGGTGTAGACAAGTGTCTACAGCGTGGCTCTACCACTCATACATTAATTCATACATCGTTTTAGAGGAATTGAATAAGAATCTTATTGGAATATTTTGTATTGGAATTTTATGATGTGAATTAGTATAAGTCTGCATTATTGTATCACATCTCATTTTTATTCTACAGTAGGTAGGTAAATGTTATTACATTTTATATTGATATTATAATGAAAGATTTCAATAAAGTCGTGTAAGTATAAAATTGTTGTTTGGTATTCTATTATTGTTTGTTGATGTATTGTATGGTTACCTACTAATAAATAAAAATTAAATGCTGTTCGTTGGTAACTGCATACTTGAGAACGACTGGATAGACTTAAGTACTTTTTTTAATTTGTTCGTAATATTCCGAATAATGTTTATATGGAAGGAAAAATTGGAAAGTACCTGTCTGAAAATTTTATGTACCTACCCAGATAACTGAATGTGCCCTTTGTATGGGATTTTTGTATGAACTTTACATATACATAATATACATACACACTCACGCCTGTAAACACAGAGGTGCAACTAGTACACCCATATTTCACCGAGCTTATTTCCATCCCATGATACCATAGGGGGCCTATCGCTATACCGAGCACAATTCCAGACTCCGGGCTGATATTAAGCATTTCGTGATAGAAAAACCCAATATCACTTTTACCTGACCCAGGGATTGAACCCAAGACCTCAGCACAGGAGTCGTAATGCGTACGCATACCTAACATTTGCGCCACGGACGCAAAAAGCCATCTGTGGGTCCCTGACTGTCTTAAACACATAACACACTTTTTTTGCTGCGTGGTTTCAAGTGGTGATAAATATATTGTGTTCAAAATAATTAGAATGTTTTTTTATATGAGAAGTATGGTTCTTATCTTAGCTTGGGTACTGACTGTAGAAATCATAATATTTGTAGTTCTTATTTCAAATTATCCCATAACGAATTGTCGCCACACGGGTTGAAAACAGGTTATAATTTTTTTTATTTGTGAACACTATTACTAAGACGATATTCTCACTAAATATTAGTTTTGTCGAGACGTTGGTTCATAGCTACAAAACATAATGCGACTCATGGGAATGGAGCTGTAGCATGTAATGCCGTGAGGCACAGCTATTTTAGTAACAAATAAATATAGGTACCCAACAGTCACACATAGCCTACACTACGAGTCTTGTTGTGGGTCTCAGGAACTAAGACTTACTAACTTTCGGTCTCGAACACCCGCAGAAACTTATATTTTACCCGAGCTTGTTTCGCGGCGGGCTTATCGACATTCTGGGCACAAATTCCAATGCCGGGCACCTCATTTGTAATTTTTCGAATCGGTAAACTCGAAACACAAATTGTTAGTTACGATTTGAACCCAGGAACTTGAGGTTTCTCAGCCTAAGTACTGGGAAAAAATGATACACAGTTGAAACAAAACATATAAAATTCGTTTATTTACAATTGTAAAAATTGTCCATCGTCACACAATGACCCCGTCGTTCCAGGCCTTGAAGTAGTTCGAGAACTACCTTGGTACTTTTACCCCCCAAATCAACGCTAACAGACGGGGCACTGTTCGACGAGTTGGACTTACCCGTGTAGATTTGGAATCTTGCCAAATACCCAGTCTGTGACTCATCTGACTTGATTCCAAATCTAGCAGCCATTGACCTTATCGTCTGAACCCAAGACAAACGACCCTTGAATAAAGTCAAAGACTCATCCACGGAGATATTCCGACCTAAATTATAAAGGGAGTCGAATTTACCCCCAAGATGTTCAATGATTGGCGACAATTTCGCCAATCTCGGGGACATCTGGCTTACTGAGGAAATTTCTTCGTTTTGGTTGTCAACAAAATGAAGAAATTTACTCAACAAGACGTAACGATTATAGGAGATCAGACGCTTGAATTTGGGCATTTCAAGGTAATCGTCTGATCTCCAATATTCGTTTTGAGATGTCCACGAACCGATTGCCATATACATGAACACCCCGAAAAGTACGATAATCTCGTCTGCATTAGTCTCCGTCCACTCATGCATACGAGATGATGGTTTCAACTGTCCTTTATCCTTTAGCGAGTCGATAGTGTGCTTGGCATACCGATTTGTTTCTTGGGCAATTCTCTCTATGATGTTTTTATCCGACAAAAACATCATAGGGAGAATCGTAGTCATTGACTGGTCCAGGGGTAGGACCTGAAAATTGTTCAGGAACACCCCTGAACGACTCAAAACTTTCGGCCCATAAGAAATTAGGCGATATACCAAGAAGAAGATTGGCCTCGTCATCCATGCCCCTCGCAATATTATTTATAACATCTCGGACGGGCAACATCGGCATCTACAGAGGATATCTTGGTCGTGCCTTCCCCTGCAGTGGTCTTTTCCGCTAAAACGCTGCCCGGGTTGGCACAACCAAGGTCTACTTCTGTAGTGGCGGTAGCCGTGAGGGTGGTTGGAAAATAACATTCCTGATGATGCATCATGCAGGCCCTGCATCCATCGTCGCACGTGCCACGGAGCCGTCGTCAAGATGTCGTCCGCTTCTTCCTCCGACATGTCCAACGCCTCTACCCGTTCTAATACATCAGAGCTACATAACAAATTGTAAATATCATCGATTTTTTTATTAAAATATGTTAGATATAAGGGGCAAATATATCTAAAATATTGATGAAATTATGATAAATATAAGTATAAGTACATTTATGGACATAACCTAATGTTATATAGATAGGTCATTCCTGAATATATGTATACTCTGATTTTTAATTAGATAGACTAAACTGACATTTGGTGGGTTGCCAGGTTATCGTAAAGTAAAAATAGTGTATCCTGAGTTATCGAGTGTTTCGATAAGGAATCAAAAAAATCAAACATTGTGATTCATTTTATTTTATAATAAAGTATTATTTTTAATTTGCATTGATCAATAAATAGAAAAATAAATGAAAAACCGAACTTTTTGAATCACTATTTATTTCTAAATAATCAATTTCAGAATCTGAGTCTGTTACACTTATTATAAATCTTTCTGTCACATCATCAATAAGGTGGTCGAGTTGCATCATTTTGTTCTCTTCTTTTATAACATGATTGATACAACTCGACCACCATTGCGGTGTCATCAATTTTAACCCGTCACTAAATAATGCTTTAATTTCGGCCATTTTAAAACTTGTTATTTCTTGCGACATGCCCCTTCACCTGTGATTCAATTCACAATGGTAAGGGGGCAGTCTTAAGATGGTGACACCGTACTCAGCAGCGAGCTCAACTACATTTATTTGATAATTAGGCTTTTCTTTATTAACAATTTCCAGAAATTCTGCTTTTAATCGTTGTATCTTCAAATTTTAAATTCTTTGAGTTCAGCCACTCTTGAATTTAGATTTTACGCCACGCCGAATTGGGGGTTTTCTCTACCTTACGGGAGTGGTAAGGGGCATTGTCTAAAACCAAAACGGAATCATTTTTTAATTTAGGCTATATTCCCTTTAGCCACTAATCAAAATGTTCTGCATTCATCTCATTATGGTAGTCACTGGAGTCTGTCTTTGACTCAAACATCAATAAACCCTCATCTAGAAAGCCTTCCTCGCTTCCAATGTGGCTAATTATAAGGCGCCTTCCTTTTCCTGTAGGAGCTTTAGCACCCGTTGTTAGGCCTTAAAGTCTTTTAAAACGTTGAATACAGTGGCCGTTCCGATTCCCAAAATATCTGCGGTTTTCTGAGCGCAGTGGCGCTTGTTAAGTTTTTCGTATAATTGCGTATCCAATTTGTTTTGCTCTTCGTTGAAAACGTATTTAAATAAGTTTTGTACCATTGTTTTCTCGGTGACACTTAGAGGAGCGCGGCGTCTCCTTTTCCTAGGAGACATAACTGCACTCGATGTGCTCGGTTAAGCATGATCCATGTCAGTTAAAAAAACAACAACACTCAAACACAACAAAGTAACAAGGAGAGATATAACAAAAACTTAACAGCAAATATTTAACAAGAAAACAGGCGTTAAGAGTGCAAGGAATATTCGTACAACCAATCGCGAGCGAAGAAGGGAGACGAATGACGCACAAAAGGGAGGATGCTTACCAGTATTGTCATATTAATAATATTAGTAATTAATATTAATAATTTCTGCAGATGCAAAACAACCTATACACATACCTACTAACAAAAACTTTAAAAATGTAACTAAATTCCATCGATCGCATTTATTTTATTCTTGATTTCTTATTTATTACAATAAATTTAATGTATTACATTTATTAATTTTGTAATATTCATTCCATTACTATTATATTATTATTAAACATTTATTTAACACAATTGAGTAAAATTAAATCGAAAGGTCATGTCACAACATGTCGATGAATCATTCATAATCAGCCATACTACAGCACTATGCTCTACGCTTGCAACATAAAAAAAAGAAAAGGTCGATCACAGCTGTCAGTTTAGTCTATCTAATTTAAAAATCAGAGTTTAATTATGTTAGCGAAATGGTCATCACAATTGATTCAATAAGTTTTTGAGAAAATCGCGCACAAGCCTACATATCTACATACAATACGTGTTTGTTAAGTCGGATAAAAATAATACCAAATTATAGTACTACAGAACTGTAAATATTTTAATGCACAATGAAAATTTACCAGAGATGCACGGCGCTGGTCATACGTCGGAGATTTCCGCCAGGGGCCCCTTCTACGGTGCCGGCCTCCCCCGTCCCGCGTACCCTCTTGGCGTGCGGACACCAACTGCCTCCATCTTGAGTCAAAAAAATCAGTATTATAATCTTATTACTATCTAATGAACAACTCGTACATTGTCATTTGTCACGTATAAACTACCCACGCAGTAACTGCTCCTACCCTACTAGACAAATCAAAAAGGAAAAAAATATATTTCCAAACAATTATTTCAAGTTTTCGAAGCAAAAATCCTGCATTCAACAAAAAATTACTAGATCTTACCGTAGTATTTACCGCCGTGGCGACGTCGACCCTACTTCGGGTTCTCCGCCCTTCTCCATAAGCCCCATTAGTAGGGCGCGGCGAGCTGCGGAGGGCCGATCCCGTGAACGTGAGATCGGGGAATGCGTTCTCATGTCGCTACTCACTGCCCTCAGTCTTACTACTAATCTAAAATGTATTTTTTTTTAATAATCATATAAGTAAGTACTTTAGAGTATGCGTCCATGGTGGACACTACTAGTGTTGGAGAATCAAGTTCGGCCACCCAAGAGCGGCCTCACCGTGCGAGACACTTGAGCCTCTCCCCGGGCGCCAAGGGTACCCTTAGCGTGAGAAATGCATAGTACGACCACCTAAGTGCAAGGCTTGACACACATAACAAAAGGTTTATATTATATCAACGGAACTTATAATTCGTTTTATAATCAGTCAATAAAGTTTCTTAAACAAACACACAACGCGAGTTTTTACACTTTTGGTAGGTATTCATTGTACTTTTATAATGGCGGGAATTCGCGGCTATATACGTGGGTGATATTTATCTCCCGAATAAGATTGCATTGTAAATATGAAATAATGAAAGCAATTATTGATCATATTACCTTTATAGGTAAATACTCTAAGGACTAGAGGTGGGCGTTATAACGAAAAGCTATTATTAAGCTCTGCTTATTATAACAAGCATATAAGTACGTTTGTAAGTTTAAGCTGTTGACGTTATAACGGAACATAGTTGCGTCATGCGTGGTTGCATCACCGGCCGCCGCTTAGTGTTGATCGTTGCCCGTTGGCACTAGCGCTGTCGTGAAAGCGATCGAAAATACACTTTATACAAAAAGACATAAAGTCGAAAGTTAAACGATGTTATCATAACGATTATGCTACTAAATTGAATTTCGTTTGATTGCATAATATTTATTATTGTTATAAGTAAATTATTTTTGGTCGCTTATATTTTGTTGTGTTAATTTTTAACCGTTGACCGTTGCGTTATTTGTTAATGTTTAAAATTACTACTTAGTATGCGTTTCGCTGTCGGGAACGAAGCATGTGTTTAAGTTTGATACATTACAAGTTCGTTCGTAAGCGAGTTCGATATTTTTAATTAATTAAATGAGATTGTTCATTTACTTAACTTATTGTAAATAGTTCAGAGGATTATAGTGTGTTTAGTGTAAATAAAATATAGTGTAGATAGGTATGTTAAGTGTGTAAATATAGAATAGTGGATGTACATTTAATAATAAATTTGACAATGTCGAGGGGACCATGCGTTGATTTGGAACTATTGTACAAAAATTTATGGCGATAAAAATTTTTGAAGTTTTTTTGAAGTCTGTTAAAAAGTGTTTTAAGTGATAAGCTTGAAAATTAAAATGAAAATTAAGAAAATTAAGCCGTTTGTCCCACTACTACTAAGGACTAATAGAGCCATACCCATAGAGTCATATTACAGCGCGATATTTATTCCCAACAAATCTAGCGCGCTGTCTCAATTTCCAATTGGCGCTAGAAATATCACCTTGCTATTTGACTAGCGTAGATATAGAAAGCGTAGCGTGGCAATATTATAGCGCCGCAGCGCGCGGCGGTCACTCGTGCTCAGTCGCGCTGCGCTATCGGCTCACACGCTGAATGTCGTAAGCTCATCACCAGCTACAATGAATCGCGCCCTCGCATGAACAAAGCGTATAAAAAAGCGCACGAGAAAAATAAAGCGTATAGTCCATAGCGTGCTAATAAAATATATTTGAAACACTACTAGTCTGCAGTAGTGTGTATAGATAGTATTCTCTTTGGTAATAGGGATGTGAGATTAATCAAAAAGAATCGATTAAATAAAAATGGATATTTTCTTTATTCAAAATTACTCGATTTGTCAAAAATAGATTTTAATAAAAAGAAATCTATTTCTGCGAAAAAACGTTTTTTTTTTGTATTATTTAAAAGTACTTGCTTTTCATATTCCAATAATAATACCTAAGAGATTTATATTAACAATTTATCAGATTAAAAATCAAATAAAATTATATGAATAAAAAATAACCAATTCAAAACTAAAAATCAAAGGCAATATTTCTTTAAAATTTCAAAGTTAGGAATTAGGAAACCAAATAGCATTATTGATACAAATTTTAGTACTATTTAACGTTTTATTTAATATAATAAATATGATGAGAATCCCATCAAAATGATAATTTTAAATTGCCTCAAAAACTAAAATATAAATCAAATAAAAAAAATACATACATATCCAGTCTATTATACATTATAAAATAAAATAAAAAATGATAAAAAAACTAAACGACTACTCTAGTCTCAAAAACTTAATTAAAATACAAATCTTTCGATAATTTCTCATCCGTCGCTTAGATAAAGGGCTGTTTCTCAAAATGGATCTAAACACGTAATTTATATAATCACTTTACTAAAAATCGATTAATACTACTATACAATCGATAATAAAAATCGATTATAAGAAAATAGTAAACGATTTAAATAAACATCAATTATTTTTTAACATCCCTAGTTGTGTGTGTTGGTCAGTGGAACGTCAGTTCTTTCTAAGTAGTCTCACATGACGAGGCTGTACGGGCTAGAACCCTTTGCCTTCCCAATAAAAGGGAAAATTGTGAAAAAAAAAAAAAAATCTAAGTAGTCTGGTTTTTGGCGGGAATTCTTATAGTGCGGTGGCTCTCTTGTTTTAATTATTTCCTAAACTGGTTTAAAGTTGTGTTTGTTGTATAAAAGTGGTGTGGTTTTGTGCAATAATCATTAACGATGATGAATAGTGTATGGAAACATTGAAATAAGTGGATTTAGGTGATTTTTGATCAAGGGTATTGTCGACCTTGTGCTTTCGATTCGCTTGAAGAAAGTCGTCTAAGAAGCATTGAACTGAAAGGAATTATCACCAAAACTCCAGCAAGACCTTGAAATCGGCCACACCCCTGTTTCATCGTTATTTGAATATAAGAAAAGATATAACTAATGACTTGGCAGCATGGTCTCTGATCTTAGCCGGTTCCTTATGGAACAAACAAACAAAAAAAAAACTATGTAGTCTCATCTGTGGTCAGTGGTAGTGACTAGTGAGGTTATGTTATGATGGGCTAATGATTTTAAATAATTGATTTACATGCGATAAATCATAAAGTGGTAAGAGTTAATCGTGCTAACGATAAATATTTTCCGGTGAAATGTTTGCTCCCCACTTGAAGCGGTTGTACCGCACGTGTGATAAATTCATTATACGAAACTTAAGAAATTCAGGTAAATGGCAAGGTCCTAGGCAAAATAATCCTGGTTTAAATAAACAGATTAAAGCCTATAACCAGGACGGTATTGAGGTTACAGAAGACAATGCGGAACAATTTATTAATGAATCCGAAAGCGACTTTTACAACGTAAGTTCATCCGCCAAAAGAATAATGACAATATAGTTAATAACCTTTTCCAGGTATCTTTCTGGTATCCTGTGTTCTATTTAGTAAATTATTATTATTTTGTAGTAACCACAGTAGTTGCTGTTGCAGCTGTTGTGTGTGTCATGTAGTTTGATGGCAATTTTATTAAGTAATGGCAATTTTATTATCGTAACATAGATTCAAAAATCACCATAACCTGTATATTTTTAGTCTTGGTTGTTCAATTACTAGGTACCCCTCATATATGCAAAAGGCCGTCTGGGTAGGTACCGCCGCTTTGTTTATCTCTACAGAAGCTGTGTGTAAGCACTGTTGTGTTCTAGTTTGAAGGACATTGAAGTCAGTGAAACTACTGGGCAATAATAATTTGAGACTTAACATCTTATGTCTCATAGTTATGAGCACAGTCCAGTACTATGTAATACCCTTCCCATTCCCTTAGTTATCTGGTCGCCAACGCGCCCATAATTATTTTGGTATTGTGGACATACATGGGCAGTGGAGATCACTTACCATCAGGTGACCCACTTGCATGTTTGCCCACCTATGCTATAAAAAAATGTACTTTATAATTCAAAGTTCTTATTGATGTTGCTTCTGTTAAGGGCAAGTGTGATGCTTACCATCAGACGAGTGATATGCTCGCTTTGTCATGTGTGGTAATAAGAAAAGTTTCTGATTTAAATGATGGGCCATAACAACCCTTGTTATTTTTATGAGTTAGTATGAATATGCAATGAGTGACAATTTGGTTCAGGTTAGTAACTCAAGTAATCTAATGTAACAGGTTTATATGAGTTCATCACATGGATTTTCTGAATAAACAAAGCACAAAATATTAATTATAGTACTGTACAATTTCTTTTATGCAGGTTGGTGGATCATTTACAGAGCATGTAAAGGAAACACTAATGGGCAAGCATGAAATGCGACATCACATTGTAAAAGAGAAATATTTCAAGGAGAACATGCCTAGTTTATTGACTTGGAGTGAAAAGGAACAGATCAGACTGTTGGCGTCAACACAACCTGACGAATGGACACCGGAGAAGATTTCGGAGAGTTTTCCTGTGACTGTACCTATTGCAAAGGTGAACATCTAGTCTTAACAACTATCATAAATTGCTTCAAGTTATTTTGTCTTAAATTTTTCAATATTCTGCATATTATAATCTTATATAGGGTATTTGACTAAGTTTAATTTTATACATTACTAGTTGTTGCCCGCGGCTCCACCCGCATGAATGCCTATTTCCAGGATTAAAGTAGCCTAGTGGGTGCCCCTGGTCAGAAACGCGCTTGACGAAAATACTAAAATGACTATTAAAACATAGGGGTTGATGGTAGAAGGGTGAAAATGTAGGGTTGTATGTATTTTTCAATGCTGTATCATAAAAAAATACAAACAAAATTTTTTGTCTAAAAAAAATCTAGGGTTGGACCACCCTTAACATTTAAGGGGATGAAAAATAGATAGTAGCCGATTCTCAGACCTACTGAATATGCATATAAAATTTCATAAAAATCGGTCGAGCCGTTTCGGAGGAGTATGGGAACGAACATTGTGACATGAGAATTTTATATATAAGATTTTATATGCAAACAGTGATACGAAAAAAAACTGTTTTGCAAAAACATAATTAAAATTATGTAAAAAATGAGGCTGTAGTTCATGTTTTAAATATTGGTACAAGTAAAGGTGAGTGAGTAGTGGGAAAATTTCACTATCTCCCTCGCACGCGTGCAATGTAACGCCGTGACCTATAGTCAAAGCGGTGACCTGCTTTATGACGTAACTTGCCATGTCATGCATCCTCTTTTTGTCATTTGACAACTCCAGCAGATTGGAATGGCATCTAACTTGTTTATTTTTTACTTGATTTATATAATTCTTTCGATAATAGATTTTAGGGAATGTAACTTATTAAGATATTAAAAATAATGCGAGTCAAAAGCCCTATTATATACCTTGATGAAATAAATCTTACTTTTGTAAGTAATATTATATTTGAGGTGGTAAATGATTAGGTGTCTATTTTAAGCTAAACAAATTTTTTAATTCTTTACTTTCAGAAACTATTAAAATATCCATGGAAACCAGCCACAGAGCAGCGCATTGCAAGACATGATGCATCTGTTATGAGAAACTGGAAGGAACTCAAAGAAGGCACCTTGGAATTACCAGAAGACATACAAAAACATTTTCTTAAATTCTCAAATCGAACTATACCACCTTTGAACAAACAATCACTGAAAATAGACATAACACAAGACGAAAATATAGGAGAATTTGAAAGTATTATACAAAGGTGTGCTGCTAATGAAACATCAAAAGAAAATTACAATGAAGAAAACACTATGTTAGGAATAAACAATGCTGACGTTAAAGAGAATAAAAAAGGTAATAGAAATCCAACAAGAATGACATTAGATGAATTAACTACAAAAATAAAATCACGCTTAGAGACTGGCAAAGATGTTGACTTACCAGATCAAATACTTTTGAACACTACTAAAACAAAAACACCTGAAAAAATTCACAATGCAAGTAAAGAAATAGAGTTATTTAATGATGATGTAAAAGAAAAAGAAATAACAGTGTACAAAGAAGCAGATGATGGCAAAAATGTAATGGACTACCCAGAACGAATAAGAATACCAAAGAAAGCTTATAAAAAAGGTGCAACATACAAAGTAAATGATTGTTATTATGATCATGATGGGAGATTCTTGTACAGAGTGCTAGGAATGTTTTAATAGGGTTTACTTCTCTTAGGTTGTAGATTGCGCTATATGCATGCAGGAAATACAGTAGCGTTCATTTTTGTTGATATCGAGCAGTGAAGCTCGGCGAGTCTGCATATAATAAATTGTCTCTGTCCCGCAACAAAATTAATCAAATAGAAAGTTAGGGAGAAGTTGGGAATATTAATTGTCTACTTCCCTCCATAGCAAAGTGGTAGAGAAAATAACGAACTAAGGAGGCATTAACCTCAGGCACAAGGACATTTACAACTGGAGAAGCCAGATGTTAAGGACCATAGATGTCATTAAGTGGGTCCTGTCATGCAAGCTGTTAAACTAGATTCCAATAATAGGTATGGCAAAACCACTGGACACCATGAAAAATCTTCAGTTTCCACATCTATATAGTATACAACTCCAGATGTTATTTGCATACTGTGGGTCCACGGTAGGAACATCGGACTATCTCTCTCATACGCGACTCCGTAATGGCGGTGGCGTCACATACAAAGTCGTGTATCCATTTTCTATCATTTGAGAATTACAACCATACTTGAATGCTAACTTGATTTGTTTTAAGCAAATTGACAAAATTCCTTCAATTACAGATCTTGGGAAGTGCTACTTATTAATTTTAAAATATTTTAAAAAACGAGTAACTTTCCTATTTAAACTGTAGGCATGAAATGAAAGAATTATTACCGAAGCATTATATATTTTTTTTATAAAAATTATATGCATTTCATTACACATTTCAGATTAAAACTAACTTTTGCTGTTGATTTAAGAGCTCAATTTAACATATGAAAATTTAATGTCTTTTACATCTTTAAAAATCATAACTTTTACACAATCTAATTATTAGACCAAACATACATGACTAACAGTTCTACATTGTATGGATCATAACATATGACTGACACAATAAACGCTAATAAATAATAAAAAAAACACCAGTATGTAATCATATAATTCCATGTGGCATGAGCATAAACTATTATGCATTTACGAAATGTCAAGATAATTGAAAAAGAAAATGATTTTTGAATTTACAATTTTGCTGACATACGACAGATCCAGTGAAAATCCATTGCAAAGGCAGTTTGTTGACTTTACGTAACATCTAAATTGTTAGTTTCAATAAATATTTCGAGTTTAAATAGTTCTGCACAGTGTGACCACTGATTGTTAGCACATTGAGTATTCCATTATATTTTTATTGTTGATTGATTCATTTGTGATGAAATAATAAATATGCAATTAGAATTCCTCATTTTGTATTTTGTTCTTAAATATGTAGTACCCATAGACCATGGATGAAATGTATATAGACTTGTGTATTCCCTTGCGTGCTGCCATTATTGTTTTCCATTGAATTTATGGATACTATAACATATTTGAATCGTATGTAAACTATTCTTTTGTAGGTAACGTAACGCGAAATAGCGCAAAGCGCACTATAATATCTATGCACACCGCAGTAATAACGTCAGTCTACATAGTAAAAATGGCACGCTTGGTTTCTATACATTATCCATGATCTGTGATAGTACTCATGTAAACACAGCTAACCGATTTCGTAATTATTTGACTCAAGGCAGTGTGTCCAACAGTTGGTTCGAAATTAAAGCAATCAATTTTGTTAGTTAACTTTTTATCAATACCGAGTCCAATAGCTCCTTCAGAATACAGAACTCATAAATATGTAATCATTTTTTAAGCAAACAAAATCTTTGTTAGCGTTAAAAACCAAAATACATTTATGATTATATCACAATACAGTAAACAATATCGACACATTTATGAATACTTGAATTTTGGCAGTCACATTATTTAATGTTCCAGTATAAAAAAAAGGTATGATAGGATCATGGAAGCATGATATCATGTGTTATGGTACGTATTGTTTTATGCGACCGTGATAGGAGACCGCGCGTCAGGCGACAGCGACACGTCCGCTTTGTATGTATTTGTATAGAAAACATCTGGGATGCGACACAGACACGCGGCCGCGACCGCGACCGCGACGTAAGATTACTTGGTGCAAGTGTCTGAGTCGCGCGTCGCCGTCGCCTGTCTCGGTGGCCTATACCAAAGCCTAACAGATGCTGTTAGGCGCATCAGTTTATCGACTAGCATAATATATTTTTCGGTAATCAATCAGTAAGTCAATAGTGATTTTACCAACAAGTCGTATTCAAAGTTAGGGCAGAAATAAAGTACTCAAACGTAAGTGTACGTTATTAAGAAACACTTATAAATACTATCTAAAATGAACTTCAACAGATGATTGATGCGGCAGCTACACAATAAGGGCTCTTTAGAGTTTGCTCAAAAATGTAATGCCCTAGGGTATTCACCAGAATCTTTAATACCTTTCGTTCCCTTTCCCCATTCCCTTCCCCCAACCATTGATGTGTCTCTGCGCAGACGACTTTGGGGATAGAAAGATCACCTACACCGAAGCTTTGGCTTCAGTACATTACATTTGAGGATTGGACCCAATCTTTACATCGATGTCCAACTCTCGTCCTATACCAAACCACACATACGGAATATTGGCTCCAGTACATTACATTTGGGGATTGGACCTAATATTTACATTGATCTCCAACTATAGTCCTACACCAAACCACATATGGGGTATTGGCTCCAATACATTATATTGGCGCAAATAGGTCCAATGGGCTGCATTTAGAACGAAAACAAACCCTACATTCAAGGGATATAGGGAAATCGAACCAATCCGAAGTAAAAGTGGGAGTGCCACCCAAACTGAGACTAAGGGTGAAATGTTACCAACTAAAGTGAGCTGATCACCCGTCTGTACAACTCGTAGACGTCCCCATCATAAATACAAAACACAATACAATGCAACATTAATAATGTGACTATTGACTAAATACAAACAACACTTCGTTCAAAATCTATCGTGCATATTAGACCTTCATGTATAGAAATTTTACAACAGTTTCAGAAGCCTCGACTTACAGCTATTCTATACAACATCATTATGTACATGTAACACACTACAACGGTTACGTACCATACCGTTAGCACCCACGTTCCTAAACTAATAATGGATATGCCAAAATGTGAATATACAATGTGAATTCACAGCGATGTGATGTTATTTCGAATTTGGGGCAACACATGTTGTATGTTAGGCCATAATTTCATACAAGTATCTAGATTAAAACGTAGTCGATTAAAGTTTTAATTGAATTTAGTAGCGATTGAAACTTAATTTCAACTTCACACAGTAATAACAGATCGTGTCACGTGACATGCCTACATTTTTTTATTTGCTTCTATGACCAAACGTGCAGGTCGCTCGTTTGGTCAAAGAAGCAAATAAAAAGCAACACCACACAGAACTTTCAAGTACAAAGCACTGCATGGCACTGAACTGCGCTCATCATCCCGAGACAAAGTTAATAAAGTCTAGTAATTTCACTGGCTTCAATGACCTTCAAACTGAAGCATAACAGTGTTTGCACACTGCTGTTTGGCGGCAGAAATAGCGGTGGTACTAACCCAGACGGCCATTAGCATACGAGGGACCTACCACCTACATCAGACGGAAAAATAACTTTGTATTACGAAGCTGTTTTCGCTGTCGAGTCGCTTTGTCTATATATGAGTGACGTGTGTTTGGACCGTAAATAAAGTTTGTCATCGCTACTAAATTCATTTGAAATTGAGTTTACATTATATTTAGTTGTTAGAATAGATTTAGAAAATGGATCCAAGAATTGATTCTTGATTCCATTAACGTGGACGGGCGAAACATTATCGCGTCAAGTGTATTTTAAAAGCAATTAAAAGAAATGGACGGTACTTTTGTCTAATGTAAAATTCCCATTTTCAATCAAACAAAGTTTTAGAATTACTGAAATGTAACTCAAACCTCCTTACTGTAATATTTTTTTATCTGATCTTAAATCGTGAGAAAAAGTTTAATTACACACAGGTCTATAAACAAGTCATAAAACAACAGTTTAACCCAAGTAACTTCCATTTTGGTCATAACATTTTCTATATGTATCACTTCTATAATTAAATACAGCTTTACATTTCAAACATATAGACTTGCTAACAAAAATAATGAGCAAATAATTTTATAAAAATAATAAATATCCCATGCTTATAATGTAGAGTGATCATCTTCAAATATAAATACACGACTCCTGAAACATTTCAACATTCGTAACTCGTGCTAACCTATAACGTTATTGTCGGCGATACATTAGAGCTAAAAGCAAATTATTATACATATTATTTATAGCGAAACACGCTATTTAATGTTGAGAAAAGCAGTGTAACTAAGTAACTTGTGTTCACAATTCACATCGATTCTAAGACCTCTTAATTTAACACTGTAAATATATAATAGCGCCGAAACGAACTCTCACTAATAACCAATTTTTATCGATCATACTTACGAATGTTTGAGTGATGTATTGACATCTTCATCGTCCTTCAAAATATCGTAATGCAGTCGATATTTAAATAAGGCAATGTTGCTAGTTTCTAGTTAACATGGAAAATCGACCTTTCAAAAACTAAATACAATCGTATCGATAAATTTCATCGACTGTAATCTGTCGGCGTTATTATATTTTTCATATGAATGTGTTACAGAGACGTTAAATATTAGTTTATTTGTCGAGCGATAGTCTCAACCGTTTGAAGTAATGCCTGCAGCAGACGGCAGTAGGTGATGGTGGAAGGTCTTGTGGTCGCGCATAGTTACCGCCGAGTCGGTCCAAGGCTCGTGTGTATTCTTGCTGGAGTGCGAACAAATTTATATTCTGTTCGCCGAGAGCTGCCATCGCGAAGAATAGTATGTCTCTGTAAGTATAAACTGATTATTACGCACCTACCGTCATAAATCGTTGAATATAACGGTTTCGTATAATGAAAATGTCTAAAAACGGTTTCTCGTCAGCAACTCGACAGCATTAACCTGGACAAATAATCGTATTATATCCAAGAATGTATCAACTCGATAAAATTATTTTATCGATAATAATCGATGCTTGGAACTGACCTGTAATAGGAGTAATATCGTTTATTGCTGCAAGTGTTCTCGCGCCATTCTGCGAGTTTCCGAAGCGCTTCCGTCAGATCATTGCTCTGCAATCCCATCAGGACCGCTTGTGACACTCTGTGAACCATTCAATGCTGATTAAGTATATTATCGATATTCGACGATTTTTTTCGAAGTTTTATGTATTATTTAAACGTTAAAGTTTGGTTATACACACTTGACGATTCTCAATATAAATCTCAAAGGTAAGTAAGTGACCCGCATCGTGCAAACGTTATAGACTTTACTATGAGGAAGTCTGTATCCAGCAGCGGATCAGTGTAATACAGGGTTGATGTTACATTATTGTTTGCTTTACCTTAACCTCGGACCTTTGGAATGCGAGGGACAGAAGCCAATACGCAAAAGCCCTTTGGCTAATTATAATTGAATAGTATTATTATTAGGAGTGGCAGAGCCACGCTGTACACAATTTTGTCTAAAGCATGAATGTGCCGGATCGTCCGGGTCGTTACCTCTGTTTCACAGAAAACCGACGTAAAGTAACAGCTTGCTGTTGCGTTTCGTACGGTGGGTGAGATATCCGGAGGCCCAAATCCCTTAATTCCCATCCCAAACCCAATTATCCCTTTCCTTTAAGGTTGGCAACGCGTCCATGACTCTTTTGGTATTGTGGGCGTACGTGGGCGGTGGTGATCACTTACCATCAGGTGACCCACTTGCTCGTTTGCCCGCCTATGCTATAAAAAAAATACTTCATAATTCGAAGTTCTTATTGTTGTTGCTTCTGTTTAAGCTGACTCCAATTGCTAGTTTGTCGGTCTATGCAATAAAAAAAAATGCCGTACGAGTGTGCAGCGGCATCGTGCTCAGTGAGCAGTAGCGCCTGCAGAGCTCGCGAGCGCTGATGGCTCTGCCTGCGCAGAGTCCAGGCGCGGTGCAGCGCCACGCCGCCCTCGTCCGCGCCCGCACCGCCACGCGTCCACTCCCAGCCGCACACCACGCGACAACCTGCACACACTTCTACTTTACACCTGACCCTCACCAATTCAGAACAGTAGGCCTAGTACAAGATTTAATAGTTTTCCTAAGCGATGAAAGTTTTCGTTTTCTCTCCATACGTCAAATATTAATAGCCACCTATGATGAATTAAAACTAATAATATGGTTAATTTTATTTCATATTAGTCGAATATTAAATTTGTTTTCAAGCTATTATTTCCTTTATTACCGCATGAATTACTAGTTTCGACACTTCGACGGTAGTAATTTTATACAAATTCGAAAACTGTGAACGTATTTGTAACTCGTACTAGGCCTACAGTTCTCATCATATTTCCGTACACATTTATTTTCATTAACTATCTCTATGTAAGAAATCATGTCCATTCATTTCTCAGTTGTTGCGTGAAAAAACAAATCAACAAACAAAATATCGCATTTATTAGTATAGGTACAAAAAAGCGACAGTAGCCTAGCGGGAAGTAGAAGACTGCCGAGAGGAATGTCGCTACTTCGATCCCAAACCCTAGGGCAAAAAATTTACTTTTCGAAATTATTTACGTATTCGTTATAAGTCATCTCTCGCTTTAATAATGAAGACCATCGTGAGGAAAACTGCATATCTAAGGCTTCTTCACAAGTATAGGTTTCACATACCTGCTAACCCGCATGGTAACTTATGTATGATTATTCGAATCGAAAACTCAAATACGAATTTTATTGTGGTTTACCCATGAGACTATTCTTTCTGTCGCATCAAGTAATTAATAGATATAGTTGTTCTAAATCCACTATCTGTATATATTCAGTGTATACATTTCAAACAGAGGAGATATTTCACACAACTGTCAAATAAATAAAATTCAAAATAACAATCACCTGTTTTATCCGCGTCCGGCAACGTGTCGGAACTTTGATATTTAGCTTGAAAATCTGGACACAGCAGATCGGGTAGATGATTCTCAATGTTGGCTCGTTCTAAGAACCAAACCAAATTCCAATACACGATTGGATGCGATTCGACGAATTCTGATTCCGCCAGGCAAGCGTCTCCCTCCCTACCTACGGAAAAAAGATAATTATTAAGACATACTAAACACCATTAGCTCTTTGCGACACCCTTAATGCTTTATTTTATAGTTTACAAAGTAATAAACATAATACATTTTGATAAACTATAATTAACCATGGGTTTTGGTGCAACTGTTTGTAGAAATAAAATAAAAGGCGCATTTAAACACAAAAAACAATATCAATCTTACTTAATATAGATTCGAACTCTTTTCTCAGCACTAGAGGATTTAAATAAGGCACGCTCAATGTTTCCGCTTGTGTCTGACCGGTGCGCATTATCTGAAATAAGGAACAATATAAAGTAACGTTTAACATACGAGATTGATTTGCTCGATAAACATTTATCTTTATATATATAATTCTACTGTACGTGTGTATGTGACTGAACTCCTGAACGGGTGGACAGATTTGAATGATTTTTTTGTATGCGTTTGGGCGGCGCCCTGTATGGTTTAGATTCACAAATCAGCCCGGCAGATGGCACTGCAATTGTATGCTGCGGGTGAAACCGCGCGGGACAGCTAGTTATATATAAAGTATGGATACTCTTTAGCTGTCTTCCGAAGTCGGAACTTTTGCTTTATTTCGAGCTAATTTTATGACAGTATGGATGTATAAAGTATCAAATATCCAAGACAACGTTATCGACACATAAGCGATATCGATAATATAGATTGAAACTTATTTTTTAGTCTCATTTGAAGAGATGAACATGGGTATGATGTAAACGGCATGACAGACGTCCTTGACATGCCTTGCCATTTTGCTTTGTACCTATCTTTTTATTTGTAACAAAGTTGATTGTTAGTCGATGATAGTATCGCTCATTGAGTGAGTAGTCGGCTATAAATGGTCGTTGCGGGTTCGATCCCTCTCCGGGACAACTGTCTATATGTTCCCCAAATATTTGATGCCCTTTTTTATAGTAGGTAAATACTGTCAAAGAAGTGTTACATCTCTCACGTGCATTAAGTAGTTATATTTTTTTTTTAATAATATTGGTTATAATAATGTACAGTCATCATGGTGCTTCGGCATTTTGCAGCCCAATCAGTCCGGGCACTGGCTTGGTGCCCCCGTACTCTGTTGAACTGGGTATGGTTTTTTTTTGCTCAAATAGACAAACGAGCATACGGCCCGCCTAATGGTAAGCGGTCACCGCCGCCTATGGACTTCAGTGATACCATGGCACTGCCAAGCCGTTGTGTACCGTTAATTGCAATAACTTAGCGGATTGTTATCGGGTATTGTGATACCGAAAGCCGCACGTAGTTCCTGACAAGACTTGTATATAATTATTGTCGAGTGAGTGGAGCACTGCGCGTATGACGCCTATGTGTATGTTGTACCTGCACAGACAGCAGCGGCACGGTGTGTCGTCCGCAGGCGGTGCAGCGCGTGTTGAGATTAGAGTCGTCTGCTGCCCATCCTGCCATGATGTCTTCATCATATAGTAGCGCCAAACACTGATGGCATTGAGAGCACGACGACATGTGCACTACCACAGAAACCTTTTCAGATTTCGATGAATTCTGCAATATGACGTCAGTATTTTAGTCTCGACAAAACACCTTCAACAAACCATTTAATAATGCATTCTAGATACGACGACGCTCAACTAAGTAATTACTCCTAACGCATTAAAAGACGGTTCACTCAGCGAAAACGTTCAATCAAGAACGTTAATTTCGTTCGACAGTTGATACATTTATTTAATTTTGTTAAAGATTCTAAATAAATGAAAAGTAGACCGTCTAATATCAATTTTAGATGCTATGTGGGATCGTAAAACTATGAAGAACGACAAATAACTATATTATGAAAGAAATGTAAAAAGTACTTACTGTAAGAGGTGGATAGAGATTATCAGGCAGATGTGAGATCAAGGTCGCAAGTGACCCGCGCTCCATTGAACACGCGAGCTCTGCTTCGCTAGACGCACGTCGGAACCCAGTGCCACCCACCCATTCTATGGACAATAACAAAAATAAATCCTTCAAAATTATAAATAAACGTTTTTATCTGTCTAATTTTACTTTATTATTGCTGTCTAAACATCGACGTGCGACATCTTCTAAACAAACTTATCAGCTATTATAAGATCTTAAAATTATGAGAAAAATGACAACACATACATTATACTGGTCTGTAAATGCAACGAATACTAACAAACCGTTTTTACTAAAAATATTCTAAAGATATTATTTTAGTTTTAAAAGATTTAGTTATTACAGATTTCCACAGCACGCTTTTTCACAGTTGGACGCATCATGATAAACATTAGTTATATCGATATTTTATTATGTTAAGCCAATAAATACTATGAAATCAATATTGCAATATGGTATATTTGCATCATCATTCACTTACCATCTGGATTAATCTCTGACGAGCCATCCGTAGAATCTTCCTCCGCTATAAAGCTGGTAAGCGCGTTGGTGGCACTTCCAATTGCGCCTTTAACTGGCGTCGAGTTCGCCGATATAACCTCTTTCATTTCATCGAATTTCTTCGCAACACTAGTCGCGGCTGATCTGAGACTGCTAAGGCCGCTTTGCAATAACTCGTTCGATTTCTTACCTGCGGCGCTTGTTGGACTGTGGAATTCATAGTAATCAATCGATATTTTAGACATCCTGCTGTTTTCAAACACAAATTAGTCATCTTTATGGGGCAATGGAATATGTGGTCTATTAATTATTACAATTGATAAGGATTTGTCGCCTAAATTTTATTTAATTGTACTTATTTAATGTACAGTATGTACATGCTTATTTGATACATTCTATCCTAACCATTCAGGCATTGTTTTGTAACTTATAAACCAATTTTGTAGAAATTATGAGATAGCCATGTCAATATGGTCTGGGGTTTTTTTTTACCTTTTTCATATGTGATGTGTATACGGCGATGAAAACCAATCATGCATTGAATAGTGCAAGAAAATAAATAAACATGCAGTTTTGGTTGCAAATGGTACCTAAGGGCTTGAAA
This sequence comes from Mimas tiliae, assembly GCA_905332985.1. Lineage (NCBI taxonomy): Eukaryota > Metazoa > Arthropoda > Insecta > Lepidoptera > Sphingidae > Mimas > Mimas tiliae. Next base: position 10,330,251 of record HG995254.1, read on the forward strand.
GAATCACTCACGTGCACAAAGCCCTTATGTGTGGACTTAAGTTACATAGTGCGAGCTGACGTGCAACTTGTTTTGAACATCCGTTATGTGGAAATATTCGCAACGAGTGACTATATTTTACGTGTTACAGCTGGATCCCATAGAAGTTGTTTACATAACCGTCTCTAGAGGATGTTTTTTTATTTCTTTGGTGGCGTATGGGCGAGTTCACATATACGATGGTATTCTTAACAACCACTTTGTGTTATCTGAACACCACATCCAGTAGCGACTACTGCGCTTAAACGGTTCCGTCATTACGAAGCAGCGGTGTAAACGGACTGTTATCTCGTGCGAGTAATTCTGAGTACGAGTTATTTTCCCGACATTTGTGTTTGTTGCAATATCTAATAGCTAGCTAATCATCCTCATGTTCCAACCGAAGCGAGTCGATGTTTTAATATACCAGTAATAGTATACTGTAAATTAGCAGTCATTTACCCGCACCTTTGACCATTCCCAGCTGTCTTTTTACACTTAACAAATTTCAGTAATAATCCAAGCTCGCATTATGCAACCAATCCGATAATGATATTGCATGCTCACCTGAAATAATTCTCGATCATAGCTTTTCCTATTTTCATGTTTTCCTTGCGCAACGACAGTCGGCCTGGTGAATAGCGTCTAAGAAAACAAACAGGCTAGCGTACTGCAGTGTCGTGTGGTGCGATAAATAATTTGCAGTTAAGAAATAAAATACATAAGGTATTGTCGATATTGCCATCTCTGTCTACTTTGTAATACTTCAATAGGTATGTAATTATGTAGATTTAAAGTTTAATCTTGTTTCAAGTTTAAGGCGTTAACATTTAAAAATCTCATTTATGGCAGAGTTTACGTATCGATATAATTTATATCAAATTTCATATGATAAATTATAAATCTATGTATGTGACATATATAGAACCATTCATAAGGAGATGAGAACTACGACAAATACCATAATATTAAAATAAGGCGAAACTAGAACACTTAATAGCAAAAAATATCTCACAGATTTCACGTAAAGGTTGATACATGCCATTGATGTTTTTGTGAAGTAAATAATGATCATTATAGCAAATGTGAAATAGCTATAACATGACACGAATATTTACAAAAAAAAACATTCTGGTGTAAGTTAGTTGATACAGAACGTAGACCTCTAAAATATCGAAGCATAAACTGCAAATTAATTTACACCAAAATATCGTCTAAATTCTATCGAAGTGAGTTAGGAAAACAATTTATCGACAATTATTTCATCATATAAAGACAAACTTTTTGGCTAAAGCAAAACATTAATTTCTCAAAAATTAAATAAAAACCATGCCAATACATGTCTTGTTTCTTTTTAATACTGTAAGTTATGCAATCCTAAATCACTTTTTCAAGCTACAGTGCTAAGATTTTAATTTATAAGCTTCGGCAATCTTGGGAAACACGAAGGGCGATGATGATGATCCAATGTAGAACAGTTATAACATTATAATATTAGATTATGTACTATGACGAGATCCAGAAAACAAAGCTGTTTGAATATTCACACTAAATCGTAATAAACTGAGATTGCCGAAGCGCACAACTATCATAGTAGTACTGTATGTTTTCTCACTTTGTTAAAAAGTATTAAAAAAAACTCACCCGAAACTGATCTTGAGTGTGTTCCCGAGACTGACGAGGCTGGATGAGACGGTGCCAGCGGGCGCGGTCTCACTCCTGTGCAGTTTCCTGCGGCACAGGAAACTATCGAGGTTATCGTGCTTCCACGCGATGCAGCTCTAGCGATACGGGATCGTTAGCATGAGATGGAGGGGCTTTATGTTATACACCATTTGTTTTTTATTACGGAAAGGGTTGTCCCGGCTTGTTGTGGGATTTTGTAGAAAGCTATTTACAAAGGTTTGTTAACATTACTATTAACCCTGTGATTTGTCGCATACACAGGTCCACGGATAATGTAGTAGATATTAACATATACGTCAATCTGTATAAAAACCAAGCGTGCCGAATTGTCGTTTTAATTGCGGTGCGCTTACATTTTATAGTACGCGTTGCATTTTATGTTGCGTTTAATCTCGGCACGCAAAAGGAGTAGACAAACGAAGCCAGTGATATGATTTTTTATTATGTTAATTTACGCCACTACAGGCTCTGGGGCCATACCGCTTTCTTTTAATTTGCTATGCTAGTCCCGATTAGTCTATAATATGTTATCCGTGATCACATACCATTTTACATCAACTTCATAGAAATTGAGAATCGGTTAGGAAAATGGATGAGTGAAAACATAATTGACATGGTGTTTAAGTTATAAGGTAGTTCAATAATCGAGCAGGAAGAAAGGCATGTTCACATCAACAACACTTTCCAATACGATTTAGATGTACCGGATAAGAGTGTTACTGAAAGTCGGTACGTAGACGAAGTTGAAAATGAAACATTTGACTATACAAAACGCACAATAATTACGCACTAAATTTTATTAATTTGTACATGCCTTAACACAATAACATTTCTAACATTCTTTCTAATTAACTCCATTTTATTACCATAATATGATAATGTATTATTTTGTAAGGTATTTCACAGACTAGGGACGGTTTCGCGTTCAAGCGCTCATTAATGTATGTGCCCAGTTCGATGAACGGTTTACGCGATACTATTAACGGTTACTGGAACCATGTTTTTACTATTATTCGTTATCTTTTACATAAAACATCTTTCTCATACTAATATAAACAGCATTATCAGTTTCTATCACAGATCACGGATATTGTAGTAGATATAAAAGTAAGATAATTGTTTTTTAACATATACATCGTTCTGTATAGAAACCAAGCGTGCTAATTATTAGTATGGTAACTGAAGTTGTCACCGCGGTGCGTATAAGTTTTATACTGCGCTTAATCGCGGCACACGCAGAGAGTAGACATACAAAGTGTATATATTATCGATGGTCCATTTAGATCATCGATAGCTTGTCTGCGAAATTCCTTACAGTGTTTGGGTATAAATATAACAGGAGTGTGTATACCCTTGGTTGTGGTCAGGCGGGTCGTCCTGGAAGGAGTTGGATCGTCGATGGAACAGCTTGGGGCTGACGCTGAGCTCATGCTTGGGCGGCGGAGGGTCGGCGGCTGCGGAGGCTGCAGGAGGCTCCGTCGTCGTCACCGGTGTCGGCTCACACAGTGCGCCCAGTGGATCATCCGACAGCACTGGCGTACGTGGCGATACTCTGAAACAATAATACATTTTTTTATTTTATTTTTATTGCATAGGCCGACAAACAAGCAAGTGGGTCACCTGATGGTAAGTGATCACCACCGCCCATGTACGCTCACAATACCAAAATAATTTAGGCGCGTTGCCGACCTTAAAGGAAAGGGATAATTAAGAGATTGGGAAGGGGAGGGGGATTTAGGTCTCCGGATATCTCACTCACCGTACGAAACGCAGCAGCAAGCTGCTACTTTACGCCGGTTTTCTGTGAGACAGTGGTAGCGACCCGGACGAGCAAGCCTATTCATACTGTAGACAAAAGTGTCTACATCGTGGCTCTACCACTCATAAAACATACAGCCAACAGTCACACACATAGCCCTGACCCCACAATCAGATACGTTTATCTTGTGTCGTAAGAATCAACAACTATGAGATACTTTCGGTGTCACAATACCCAGACCCGAAACAAATATTTATGTATCACACAAACATTTGTTTCGATGCGGAAACCGAAAACACGGCCTCACGTTTCACAATCGGCTACTCGCCCGCGCCACTAACCTCAGTGTTATTATATGTTAAATGTGTACTCTTCTACGGCCATGCTTTTTAACACATATTACAGAAAAAAAGGCTTTAGTTTTTACGACCAGCCACCTGCCTAACGACAACTCCTCTAGGGAGAATAATATTGTTACATGTGTACTACTGGTGACAATAAACTTTCTTTAAACTCAGGCAACAATCTACTTAAATTTATTATACACCATCAAAATCATACACCAACTCTGATGACTAGGTGTATATTTAAATAGAAAATATTATTATATTAGGCCATTCTCAAACAATAATACCCAGCGTCGAACTATTAGAAACAAAGTTACAAAACTATAGATCCGGAAATATTATTAAAAATACCTCAGTGGAGATGTTTTCGCCGTTTTCAAAGATTCAGTAGCCGCGTCTTCTTTTTCTGATTCCTCGGGGAAGCTGAGCGCCCTTGAACATCGGGATTTTACGTTTGGTGTGCCTAAAATAACCAAAAATTTCACGAAATAACCTTTGAATACTTAAAAACGACAATGTTTTGTTACATAAAACAGTAAAAAACTCAAATTACCTTGGCCGGTCGATATTTTTTTTTATCCTGGCTCGGATTTAGTCTCTTTTGTTGTTTTCAGATCTCAGAGAGTGACTTCTGAATTTGAATATATCATATCATTGTTTAAGTGTCTATGAGTAAGTGGCTTTTACTCTAAAATGATGGAACAGGCGCTAAAAGGGGGTTGCCGCAGTTCAATTTTAGTTCATGAAACTATCTTGAATCAACAAAATCTGTATGGTTGCTATTGATCAATTAAATTGTAGGTCTGTTTAGACGTTACGAATCGCATGCGATTTAGCAGTTGAATCTCAACATCAATCTCATGAAATTAGCAGTTTTCAAATAACATCCAACAGTGTGAACCAAATTATATACAACTTTCTGTGCAAGTAACATACTATCGTAACTTCATTGCAGTGACATTTAATGGAACACGCCCGAACTATTGTTAAGCTAAATAGTAATAGTCAAGTAACTAATATTTTTAAAGACATACCAGTGAACGATAATCGTTGAAGATTTTGTAAGATCTGCGCGTCTCCAGCGAAACTCTCGGATCTCGTGAGTATGCGCAGATCCGACGGACTGTCCGGACTTACGTGTATTGTCTGAAAATATATTAAATATATTATGTTGTTTATCAACCAATTTTCAAACGGAAGAGATTCTCAATTCGTCTGTATGTTTTATACAACTTGTTACAGAAATGTGTGGTCAAATTTAAGCAACGCATAGTGAACGATATAATTATTTTATGCAATACTTCTGTCAAATATGGACTAATCTGCATTTGATCCCGAGGGTGGTTCATTTGTTTGGAGGAAAAAAATGAAAATTAATATTGTCGGCGTCTAATACGGCAAGCATTTTCATTACTATTTTCAAATACGGTAGCTACGCGAAAATAGTAGTATAATTTTATAAAACATGTACATAATTATAGTATTTTTACATACCTGTCTCTTTTCAGCTATCGTTAGTGGAGCTGTGGTAGGTTCCTCACTTGTTAAAGAACTACTTCTTGGTCTCGATATACCACTCAAATCAGGATTCGACGGTACACCTGTGTATTGTACATTACAAAATGGTATTTAAATAAATATATTTTGTGACTTAGTTTTCAAGAGATAACGCCAGCCAGAAAGAAAGAAAGTTTTCAAGAGACTACATAATGACAGGAATCATAAAGAGCACGCGAAGTGAGTGAGTAGGTTCAGAGGAGATAATAATATTTTGGCGACGTGTAAGAGATGTGTAATAAGTTGTGGTGACTGACCAGAGATGAGTATCCCCGCAGCGGTGCTGAGATGATGCGCATGCGCAGGTCGCGTGCGCGCTCGCACTATAGCGGCGCGACAGCTCAACACGCCGAGTGCACTCGCGCCCGCAGCACCGCGACAACTCGCTGCAAGCATATTGTACAATTGGGTATCATCTGACTCAATTACATGATCCTAGCTAGCTTTAGTAGTTTTTCGTGATCGTGATAATCAGTGAGTGAGTACGTGGTATTTCGCTATTATATATACAACATCTTGTGTACAATCGCACAATATTTTAGACATAATAAATCATGTATTTCCATAAAATTCCTACCCAAAAATATACAACTAATAGAATACCTGAATCGAGACTTGACCGGCTATTAGGATCGCAGGCCGCCATGTTAGCTAAGTTGGCTAGCTCTGATCCCTCCCCCATAGCAGCTGCTGACCGAACTCTGGGTAGTGTACCGCCTGAAAAAAAAATCAAATAACAGTTATGAAATGTCTTGAGGTATCTTCTTTTATTGAACTTTAAAAACGGGCGAGGTGATGGCGTTTGACGAAGGACATATTATAGTGCTGAGAAAATATAATTTGCGTTAAAGAAAATTATCGATAAAAAATTTATCTATAGATGCAAAAAATTGCATATAATGTAGTAAATTCTGCAGGATACAGGCAATATCAGTTGCAATATCTGCCTGTCTGATAAATAAATAAATAAAATTTAATGACATTAAATATCGATAATAATCTACCCAACTTGTATCGATAATTTAAATAAATGTAAGTCCATACCTTCTCCCCCAGGAGTCGTGAGCATGGCGCCTGCAGATCTGTTGGCTCGTCTGGCTCCGGCCTGACGGAAGAACGCCGCGCCCATCACAGCCATACGGAGCTTGTTCCACATCACTTGAGAACCACTGGAAACGCACCTTATTAGCTAATTGTGGACAAATTATACGCACAAATATCCGCGTAACCTTCGTGGATACATTTACTTCTTTATAATTTGAAGAATTCTACGCTATAACAGTCGTACATTTATTAAAAACATGATTTGTCACGCCATTTTAGCTGTATTCATTGGATATAGAAACAATTATTACCTGAGCATATCTTGAGGCCATTCGGAACGCAAAACGCAACGATTGTAGTAAACGTATGTGAGTGCGTTAGGTTGTAAACCGGCGCGTTTCATTAAAAACAACAGTTGTACAGCAAGAACCGGCACTGAATGTATGCCACATAGCTGCATCATTACACGATAACACACCTAGAAACGAAACAATCGTCACATAAAATGTGTTTACTAACTAAGTTTATAGTTGGAGCCATAATACATATTTTCAGATTAGATATTATTGATTTTAAATAGAGACGGTAGGCAGCGGCTTTGCTGTGCCCTGGCATTGCAGAAGTCTATGGGACGGCGGTGACTACTTACCATCAGGTGGCCCGTTTGCTCGTCTGCCTATCCAGGCAGTAAAAAAAAAAAAAACAACACTGAGGTACCTAGATTTCAAATTGTCTTTTTATAAAATATATTTTAGGAAGCCTTTAAGAGGAAGACAAATTTACTGTTAAATATATAACATAAATAGAGAATAAACAACATATTAAATGATTAATAGAGAATTAATAGTTTCTTTTTAACGAAAAAGATGTACATATTGTAGTTATTTTTATTGCAGAGGCCAATAAATCATCAAGTGGATAACCAGGTATTAAGTGATCGCTACCGCCCATGAACACACATGATACCAGAAGAGTTATCGATGAAAAGAAAGGAATGGATTTGGGCCACCAGAAATTTCTCTCACCATATGAAAGGCAGCAGCATATTGCTATTTGAGCCGGTTTTCTGTGATACAGAGTATTAACTCTGTACCAGTCGAGCCGGCCCATTAATACTGTATACAAAAGTACCTATAGCATGGATTTATCACTTATCAACAGAATTTGAAGGATTTCAGGTTTATTGAAAGGTAACCGTATCAACCTATCACAATATTATAATTTATAAATGACTATTGTTTGAAGAGTGTTTTTTCCGGGTTAAAAGTGTTGTCCTAATCCAGGTTATGGTCTACCTGTGTGCAAAATTTCACCCAAATCTGTTTAGCCGTTACAACGTGACTCATTAACAAACACCCAAATTCACAAACCCCAAACATCCAATCTTTCACATTTATTATATTATTCGGATTCTTACCTCATCACAAGGCACTCTCAGTTTAGTGGCACGTTCTAGCAACTCGTACGCGGATCTCAACGTCGCATGCTCTTTGCCACTATTTAGCATCAACCGACAAGGTAGCGATAGAAAATAAAGCGAATAACACGCTCCTAGTAAACATTTCGCCCAAGCTTCCGGCGAGAGACTAGCTTTTCGAGCCAACCTGTAAAGAAATATAATTTGTTTCATCAATAATTGATTAAAGAGTAGTCAGGTATCCTATGACCAAACAAAATTGTTTACATACATACATACGCACTCACGCCTATAATCCCCGAAGGGGTAGGCAGAAGTACACCCACATTTCGCCGAATAGTTTATTTTACAGAATCCCCTTTGGCGACCAACAACCCTGATATTCAGGGTTGTCGGTTAGCATCCGAACGCTGCTACCAGGAGAAACTAGACTAAATGACGAAACGAGCCCGTCGCTAGCCTGATGGTATATTACCATGGTATACAAAACTTGGGAGTTACAAAGCACTACATGGCATTGGACTAAAACTAAATTGGTGCAATGTTTCATAATCTTTTTATCTTGTAATGTAGTCGCTATATTTAAAGCTAGGCTTGTTTAGATAGGTTTCATGTACAAAACTGCTGTATAAAACTCCAAAATAGTCGAAAACATTGAATTACCACTTGTTATCGATTAAGTTAAAAAAACTGTTTTGTCCCCCTTCTTTCTTATGTCATTTAATATAAGAAAGGGACAAAACACTGTTAATCAATAATTAAAACTATTTACAGATGGCCAATGACATGTACATTACACATTGATTTTTCATTGTTAATTTTTTTTAATTGTTTAATACAACTATTGCTTATTACTAACTAATACCACTGAATACATTTCTTTCCACAAATTTTGCAATTAGTAAGTCCCCTGAATTCTGAGCCAGGTGTAAACCTGTGTTACAGAAGTCAGTGTCCTCTTTCTTACATTACACATACCTCTGTGCAGCGGCTATCTCGTTCTTCGTCCGTCTGGCCATAGGAGATGCGTCCGCAAGTGATTCAGCGGATGCTAACGCAGCTGCAGGGAGCTGCATGGTGCCGGTGCGAGTGCCTAATTGACTGCACAATGTGATCAGGTCTAGATCCAGATCGAACTTCTCATACGTGTATGTTCCTTCTGTGAATATGACAAATAAATATCAGCTTTGTAATATATACTGTCCCATAGATGAGCATGGGCTTTCTCTAATAATGAGAGGGGTTAAACATTAGACTACCACGCTAGACTCATGCAGAGTCGTGAGACTTCACATACCTTCGAAATGATTATGGAAAATTATCAGATACGCAGGTTTCCTCATGATGTTTTCCTTCATCGTTAAAACGAGAGATAATGTATATATCCGTGGCGCAGCGGGCGAGTAGTCGGCTGCGAAGCGAGAGGCCGTGGGTTCGATTCCCACACCGAGACAAATGTTTGTGTGAACCACAAATATTGGTCTCGGGTCTGGGTGTTGTGGGACCGCAAGTCCCTCGTAGTTCCTGATACCCACGATACAGGTTTACCTAGTGTGGGGTCAGGACTATGTGTGTGATGTTGGGTGTATTAATTATTATCAATTAATATATAAAAAATAATTAATATTCGTTAGTTTCGCTAAAACTTAAAAACGGCTTGATCGATTTTGATGTTATTTGTGTGCATTTGAGTGGGTCCTTAGATGGTTTATATTCACAATTGGACCTCGTAGGTGGCACTGCTGTAGTTGCGGGTGAAACCGCGAGGGACAGTTAATGTATATTAATATACTTCTAAAAGTCAAAGATTTGTGCCTTGGTGAAACGTTAGCACTAGCCCACGAAACTCATTATAATGTAATTTATTTGAAAATTGTCGAAAACTGAACGGTTTTGAATGTAATTTGGCACACAGATATACTAGGCTAATTTTTAACCCGGAAAATACTGTACTCGCGGGCGAAACCCTGAGCAAAAGGTACAAAATGAAACATCTCACCTGTATCGGAAGGATCAGGCGGCGATACGAACATAGTCCTCTCCGAAGCATTGCTAGTATCCATTCCCAATAATTGTTCGTCTCCACTCGCCACTTTCTCAATACATTCGTCAAAGAATGTCAACCCTTGATCCGCGTCGTATACAAACGAACGTTCCTCAATGAAACGTGTAAACATCTGCGTTCGCATCATCAAACTGAAGAAACGATGCTGTGTCTGAAAATATTTAGTAAATGTGTGGGTAATTTGAAAAAAACCAGGCACGACAATTGACTACTTTTTAATTATTTTCTTATCTATTTAATCGTTACACTATCGGTTTACCACTAACAAAATTATAACTTCTTGTATGGCATACATTTTCCAGGTGATAAACACTTACAGGTGTATACAAAAATAACACACACAGACTTCACTGGATGTTAAGTACAGTTAAGTCCAAATATAATGTCGACCATAAAAAAAAACACCGTCCCTCGACGTTCGGCAGAATTATGCCGGCCTCAAGTTACTGGATATACACTGGTCGACACGAGAACGCAACTTGGCTAAACGAACCAGTATTTTTCACCATGTGTACGGTGGTCGCTATCCAGTCAGATACAATAATGATCAGGTACCCCCCCACCAAATAATATACATTTAATAATATCACAAAATCGCGTACAGCTGGTCTACAAAAAACTACAAGCCAAATCTTTCTGTAACATGTGTTATAAAAGCATGTTCTGCCAACCCCACTGCGAGTGGGATAAGGGCAGGTGGAAGAAGATATCAGGTTGTTTTACATACTTTTTCCCTGGACCGTAGAAATGCTTCCATATGAAACAAAGCATGGGGGTCTGTTGTGCCGACTGTAGGTGCCTTTGTGATTGGTATTAAATAGCTGCGATATCCTTGTAATGTAACTGTCATGAACCGTAGAAACGCCTCTTGGATTTTTAATTCTAACATTTGCTGAAAAATAAAACAGGCCCTCATAATTATATATATTTTTTTTATTTATACAATATTTATATATATTATTTTTATACATTTCTACATTAAAACATTATTTATTATAAATCAATAATGTAGAAATGTATCACGGGACCTGCTTGCAAGTTTTTTTCTATTTATTTTTGTCTATAAAATTCTGCCTAGTTGAACATACGGGTGTTTAACTAAATAGACCATTCGTAGCAATATTCCAAGCAGACAGTGAAAAAAAACAATAAAAAAGTATTTACCTCCTTTTTCCTCTTCTGGAAATCTCTGTCTAAACTTGTCGTGGGCTCACCATTATATTTACTTTCACTTGAATGATGGACAGGTGATGCTGGAAAAATAATTTATTTACATCTTACTGTGATCATACAGTAATCGTAGTCATTTTGCGGAGCTAGGATAAAAAAAAATCTCTTCCTTTTATCATACGCTTTTTTATTTTATATTCTTCAAAAGTTACCTGGCCGTATACTTCCATACAAAGTTTCAAGCGTTTGTCGCAGAGCTCTCGTTTGTCTCTTCGGTAGTATTTTTATCGATACGTGTCGTTGTGACTCACATATCTGTAAAACAAACAAATATTATTTAGATTATTTTTCATTGGCCATGAAGAGGTGTTTTTAAAGATAGTGCCATTAATGAAATAAAACACCGCTGTTGAAAATGTCATACGGGTAGAATTTCAAAATTTTATCGATATTTTTTTTAGTATCTTTAAAGGCTGCCTTATTACGAGTACAAAATGTCCTATGGCTCATCAGCAAATAAATTAATATATACAATTTTAATAATATCATGGACTAAGAACAAAAAGCTTTTATATATCTTACTGTAATATTATTAGTGTCTAAATCAACACACGTCACATCATTTGGGGGTTCGTAGAGATCAAAAAACCTCGAGTCAACACCGATCAAATACGGCAAAGGCGCGTGCAATACTTCAGCTAAACCTGAAATCAGAATATACCAAAATATATAATGATCATTAGTCAAGTGTTTAAAATCATTATTATGGCGTTCATGAATGCTAATACTTATTTGATATTAATTAGAAAACAAAAACACAACTATAAGAAACACTTAATATATAAACGTTAAATGTTACTTACTAATAGTTTGTCATAGGCATGGTAAAAGAATATCGATATTTTATGGCGATATATTTTATCTTATTTTCTTTTCTGTCTGACATTACCCGGCTTAGTGCCAGGGTCCGTCTTCCTACTTAATACCTTCTAAATCGCTATTAGAGAATCTTTCGTAGTGAGACCATTATACGCTCCTAATACGTTAAGCCAATTTCCTAACCAACGTAGTCCCACGGCTACGTATTTATCGAAATCATATCATATTCTTATACAATGCCAAAAATGTCCATATATCGTCAAATCAATATATCGAAATCGATACCGGTTCATACTTCCAACATGCCTAGTTGGCCAAATTACTGAATATTATAAATATTTCCAACTATGTTATATAATTATTGAATATTCTCATGTTTGGTTCTGTTTTAATTCTAAATTAAGAACAATGTTTTTATGTTTCAACTTACCTAATGGACATAAAGGTATGTATGGACATTGCCATTTAAATGGGAATAGTAAACTCGACACCGCTTCGGAAACAGCTGTTAACGTGTCTGGCCTGTAAAGTATAATTACGTTACGTCATTATAAAAAAAACTCAGTAGGTAAACTTATACAAAAGATTATAATATTATAATAATTTCAAATGATAGCACTTAGTGATACTACCAACAAAACCAGGATAAGGCTAGATAGAAATACGTTTTTAAGCTCGTAATATTGTTCACGGTAGTAGTTTATCTTATACTCGTAGATTTGAGACACATTCAATAGGTAGAAAAAATAGTCTATAAGTATTGTTAGAATTTTGTCTTGAGTAGTCTTAGTCATGTAATTTTGAATTTATAGCTCACCTAAGCGAATGTATAAGTATCTTCTGTTCCGTGACCGCTAGAGCTAATAATAGTAAACAATTGTCAGGGCCCAAGTTGAGCAGTAGTTGTCTAAAACTTGCTCCACTACGGGCTAGCGGCTGTTCGTCACATCGAGTTATTATCACACTGTCGCTTGGATTTGTTGATGATAGCTGAAACAGAAATATTAAAATAAAAAATAAATATCGCGCAACAGTTAGGTCCGACTCGGCGCAGTTAGGTTTTACTGTATTTGCTATGTAATGCCTAGACCGATAAATGTCTAAAAAATAGATTGAATTGCATTTTTGCACGGATGGCGAGACGAGTAGGTCGTTGGTCCTATGGTAACTGTCGCACCTTTACGTAAACAGTAGCAACATCACGCAGAATATTGAAGTACACAGTGGTCAGTCAGAGTGACATAAAAGAGACTCAATCGATAACAATTGAAACTCAATCTCACGAGATACGTGCATACGATTTTTAAATGGCAAAAAGGACAGCCTCCGTGGTGCAGTGGCGTACATAAACTATGTACATAAAAAAAAAGAAAAAACTGAGCGGCACCAAGGAGAGTTGAGTTCCGTGGCACAGCGACCGTAATATAATAATAAAATCTCAACTTTTTCAATACTATTTTAAAACACGCATACAGTACCTGAACAAGTAAACAAGTGTCTGGAAACGCCACACCTTCTAATAAATGTGTTATATACCTCTCAATCGGTATATTGAGTGGTTGTTTGCTCCATGACATTTCCTGAAATAAAATAAACGGATTAATTGACGAATGGTCCTTTGAGCCGGATAAGACATCAAGCTATGGATAGCCTAAAGTAGATCTGTTAGTCTTATGTTTATCCACTACCAATTACACAATTACGTTCTAACTAGGCTTGCATTACCGATTTACAGGGTAGGGTACATTATATGGTACATTGATTCTAGTGTAAATGAATATCGTTGTCGCTCTAAAGCTAGTCATTTCACTCAACCTTGTAGTAAATCAAAACAATAATAACTGTTACGCCGCTACACTGGTGATTAACTTCAGAGGCCTTATTGATTGGCGAGACTTCTACAGGTACCGACACGAGCCGTGAACATCAATTTCATCTAACTAGTATTTTACTTATAGTTCTGATTGGCGGAATGAAGGAGCGCGAGACGCCGATGCTTCATGCGATTCGTTGGTCAGTCGATACTCGTCATCTATTGGACTTCCAACTTCCCCCACTATTACCCATCTGTACTCACGACTCGTGCCGATAATTATACCCATCATATGATCATATAAAGACATTCTCACTTAGTTATACTTACAAGTATATACAACAGCCAACGTTCGAACGTGTCACTGAAAGGCCATCTTGATAATAAACAAACACATTTTATGACATGAACTGAGTGCGTATTGTGAGAAACACCAGCCCTCCATCCTAATAATTCCATTTGTGACTCCGTTAGCTGCATGTGTGGATAGCTTTCGTAGAATGTTACTGCTGAACCGTATACCTGTGATAAACAAACATACATACACACGTTAGCTTACGCCTTTATAACCGAATGGGATGGGGGGGTAGTCAGAGGTTAAACGAGTGTTGCATCCACGTTTTACCAAACTTATTTCCGTCTCATAATGTAACCTATTACAAGTTATATCATGGGAGACGATAACCTAGAGGGCGAACCTATTGAAATAAAACTAGTTTATACGTATTTTATCGCGGTTTAATTTTTATTTTTATTCCCGACGTTTCGAAAGCTTTTCAGCCTTCGTGGTCACGGGAGACTGAGGTGTAGGTCGTCTCGAAAAGTTAATGTTACATTGGCGTTACACATTGTACATTGTGTTGGCGACTTTAAAGGTAAGAAATGGAAATTGGGGAGGGGAGATTTTTAGGCTTCCCGGCATGTGGATAATCAAATTGTAAAACAATGATCTATTTATCATGGATATAATTCACACTATAGGTGTTTTTTTTTAATAATTGATTACCTACCTTTTCAGTAGCATCAGCTACAGTCAAAACAAAAGTGGAAAAGACTGGTTTTGGCGATGCGGCATTGTTAGGCCACAGCTCCAACGTCGCTCCCATGGGTAAACAAAACAATGGTACTGAGGCTGGAAATGCTAAGCTACGTCGTTCTGTCGTCGGATACCTGGAAATAATACAACTTCAAAATTGGCTTCATACAATGACCGAAAGGGCTTGAATGTAGAAGAAAGAATGTCGAAGCTGCTACTTTATGTCGGTTTTCTGTGAGACAATG
Source organism: Mimas tiliae (assembly GCA_905332985.1). Lineage (NCBI taxonomy): Eukaryota > Metazoa > Arthropoda > Insecta > Lepidoptera > Sphingidae > Mimas > Mimas tiliae. The sequence goes on from HG995254.1 coordinate 10,345,287, forward strand.
AAAGCGACCCGCACCAGCCGACCATTCATGCTGTAGACAAAACTGTCTACAGTGTGGCTCTACCACTCACTCTTCTTCCACCTGCCCTTATCCCACTCGCAGTGGGGTCGATACATTTTTTTTTAGGTGTTACAGAACTATTTGGCTTGTAGTTTTTACGACCGGCCGCCCGCCTGACGTCAACCCCCCTAGGGCGAAAATACCCAGAGCCGCAACAAATAATTGTGAATCACGCAAACATTTGTCTCAGTACGGGAATCTCTCTTCACGACCGGCTACTCGCCCATTGCGCCACGGACGCTGTCTATAGTAAATAATTGTAACATACAACGAATACGTGTGGGGTTGGCGTAACTGTTTAGCGTTACACAGTGCCTAATTGCATGTAAATTAGGTAACTAAACCACAGTCTGAAGGATCAAATTACTGACGCATCTCTAAAGTTACCGTTAATTAGCGTTTACTTTCTTGTATAAAAAGCTTTGTACTCCGTTCTTTGTCGAATTGTATCTACGTCTGAATAAAGCGATGAGCAATCCTTGTGATTTTTTTGTAGTCTTACATTGTTACCATCTTTTTTGTTAAACTGCAGTATTTTGTGTTTTTTTTTATAGAAATTGCCACCTCGCATACGTACGCATTACGACTGCTGTGCTGAGGTCTCAGTTTCGATCCTCGGGTCGGGTAAAAGTGATATTGGGTTTTCTATTATGAAATGCTAGGTATCAGCCCAGAATCTGGAATTGTACCGATAGGTTCACCCCCTATCACATCATGGGACGTAAATAAGCTCGGCGAAATGTGGTTTGTTTTTTTGTGTGGTTTTTTTCGCATGAAACGATGTATGATTGTTTGGAAGAAATCGCTGTTTGCGATGAGACCACCCATTGTATCACCCTTACTGTATGATCCTCGTTTTATAAGCTACCTACTTTATTTAGTGTGCAATAAAGAATATTCTATCTATCTATCTAAGATTGAGAGAAAACTGTGTTAAAAATTATTGTTGTTCTTAATTTAAATTCTCCACTAAAATATGGCCAAATCCTAGACAATAATATTTATCGCGGTTATACGAACGCCACAAAGTCGCACGCACGTTCAGCATGAGATTGAACAGCTCCTCAGAGAAGCGGCGGAGAGTAAGGCCCGGACTATACGCATTTTGAAAAATCTCACCAAGGGTTGGTTCGAAAAATCGCCAAAATTACCTCACATAATTAATGGACGCCCTCAAATCAGTTTTTTACTGATATATCTGGTAGATAAATTTAAACGGACATTGTGAAATATACCCATAATGGTCTTATTCATTCCTTATCAATAGGTATAATTTCCTTACACATCATTGCATATTTTTCATTCCGAATATCTATCATAAATTCTTATTATATTGTGTCAGAGTGAGTGAATTGGCGCAAGTAACCGCAAAGATTGAATCATCAATCGTCATGAATCGTCTAATGTTATTACAATATTGTAGTAACATTAGACATAGTATTTTATAATTATTCTTGAACTTGATAAGCTATTGATAACGAGCATAAATAAGTCTTTATTTACTTCGATAATTATTGATGTACAAATTATATAAATATCATTATCCATCATTAGTACAAATTTTGGATAATATAGTAGATGTAACATATACATATTTATAGAAACCAAGCGTGCCAATTTTTACGATATAGATTGACGTAATAAATAAATACACCCAACAGTCACACACATAGTCCTGAAACCACACTAGGTTAATCTGTATCGTGGGTATCAGGAACTACGAGGGACTTGGTCCCACAACACCCAGACCCCAAACAAATATTTTGTGGATCACACAAACATTACTCTCAGTGTGGGAATCGACCCCACGGTCTCTCGCTTCGCAGTCGTCTGCTGGCCCACTGCGCCACGGAGGCTTTGTACTTAGATTTTATAGTGCGAGTTGGCGCATTGAGCTGTACGTTGACCGTCAAGAGATATTGTTTCCCTCGACAGTCGACATAATTATGTCTGCCTGAAGTTACTGGATATACAATGGCTGAAATGAATCCGGTCGGGGATAAATCTTCCACCAGCGAATGGAGCAGTACCGAGCATAATCTAATGTAACCATCACATGTCCGCACTTTGCACAACCACGGTATGCCATATTGGGAGCTTAGGTATTAACAAATCTCTTAATAAATTTTCACAACTAAATTCTAAAAGAACATACACTGCTGATTTTTCTAAGTTGCGTGTGTACTCATTGTTAATTATAGCTTGCTTTAACAGTGAAGGAAACATCGTAAGGAAACCTGCATAGAATTTTCCTACCAATTTCAAAGGTATGTGAAGTCTACTAACCCGCATTATGCCAGCGTGGTGGACTAAGTCCTAACCCCTCACATTCGTAGAGAAGGCCCACTTATTTAATCCGCAACTTATTTGAATTAAACAGTAATAACAAATTTTCATATAGGTCTAATACGAAGAGATGTTTTTTTAGCATAAGCCGGCAAACGAGCAAGTGGGTCACCTGAGTGATCTCCACCGCCCATGTACACCAATAATACCAAAAGAATTATGGGTGCGGTGCCGACCCTAAGAGAAAGGGATAATTAAAGGATTGGGAAGGGGAGGGGGTTTGGGCCTCCGGATATCTCACTCACCGTACGAAACGCAGCAGCAAGCTGCTACTTTAGCCGGTTTTCTGTGAGACAGTGGTAACGACCCGGACGAGCCAGCCCATTCATGCTGTAGACAAAAGTGTCTGCAGCGTGGCTCTACCACTCAACAAATGTTATACATGCTTACCTGAATAATACTTCTGGTTTGTATGCAATTAGCGGTGGACGGTTCATTGACTTCTTGTAACATAAAAACACATCGCTGCCCATTAACCCTGTAATGTTAAACAAATTCCTCTATGATTACATATTACTGAGTATAAATATTGTATGTCTAGAAGGAATAAATGTTACGAGGTAGATCCAAAACTGAATCTGGATATTATGAAAAGCGTAATTAATATCGGGTTCACACGTTTCGATTTGAGCTGATCACCTGACTTCACAGGTTTACGCGAATTTTACACATTGAAATGAAACTAGTTTATACGGATATTATCGCGGTTTAATTTTTATTTTAGTCCCGACGTTACGAAAGCTTTTCAGCCTTCGTGGTCACGGTAGAGACCGAGGACTAAAATAAAAATTAAACCGCGTTAAAATCAGTATAATTATAGTTTTATTTCAATCTGATCACCTGACTTGAATCTACAAAAGCTTTATGGTTTTTGTTGATCAATTGTATTGAAAGTTTGATCAGACGGATCAACTTAAATCTAAGTGTATTAATCCGCTGTAATGGTTACCTAAATGCTTTTTTTTCAAAGACTAAGCCCACTGTCACAATTTAAAATGGTCGTAAGATTCTGTAAATGGCTTTTTGAATATCTAATACTGTCAAATATATGACCTGAGAAGGCGGACACTGGCATTAAGTTGGGATAGCGCTATGCAGAAAATGAGAAAATATTATTATTATGTTTGTAAGCGACCGTCTTTTTATAATAATATATCTTCAAAATCGTGTAAGTATCCAATTATGAACAACAAAATAATGAAGAAGAAGAAATAATTTATAGAATGTGGGTCAAGGATAAGTCGATGCATTCTCAATGAAATGCTTTTAATTTCTTATGTGAACAAATGCCCTTTTCAGAGCGTGAAGGCTAGCTTGTGAAGTGTGATGCTTAGAGGTCGAATTCCTAAGATTTTAGTAGTTTGTGTAGAATTTCTTACAAATATAGCGCTTTGGGCGATGCCAAATGCATTTAAAATAATTACATAACGACTTGTAATTGCCAACATCGACATGCAATAGTTAACAATGTAATGGATACATCTGCGGTACAATCTGAGTCCGCGACATGGCGGATAAGTTTTAGAATGACGTTCTATATACCGCGAGAATGCAGTCACTTATGAACATTCCCAATGTTCTGTCTATATTTGCTTACTGGCAGTAATATTTTGACACATATTGTATAGAAGATCTGTCAAAACACTATTGATAGTAAGCAAATCTGTCGATAGATAGAATATAGGGAGCGGCCATAAAACATTTGACAGAAGATATCGAGATTGAGAGCTAAATCCGATCTAAAAGTACTGGCTCTATGTCATTAAGACTTATAAGTCTATAAACATACATTGGCTTGGTTTGCTAATTTTTATTCATGATTTAATTTTATAGTCACTTTTAGCAATTTCTTCAAGCGAGGGGATGAAGGGAACCTTTGAGGATTATTTAATATTTCAAACAATACTTGAAACCCTTTGTTAGAGATTTGGCTCTCATCCAACAAATGGTAGACGGTAGAAACTGTAGACTATGCAAAGCTGATTGATCTTAACATGACAAAATATATTTTTATGCCTTACTTGCTAACATTGTTATATTTTCAGATACACTAAGTTATGTTTTTAGTTTTAATAAAATGTATGTTTAATACATAAATAACAATGTTTCATGAAAGACTTTTTTCCATACTTTGAGCTAAGTATCTTGTATATCAATATTTCTAGAAATAGTATTAGGTACACAAAATACATATTATGAATTCAGAAAGATTCTACCCAGTATTCAATAGACACTTACCCTTATTAAGATTCTTAGCTATCATACAGAAGGCGTGAGGTGGACACTCGCCCTTGCTCGCTATAATGATGCACACATCCACGACGACGAGCGCGTTGCACGGCGCGCCGGGGTGCGCCCGTCTGTACGTTAGGAACGTCTTAGCTGTCGAGTTGTTGACGTTGGCGAGACGCCCCCCAGCTGATACCAGGACCATCTCCGCGTCAGCCATGAGACGTTCTTTGCCATCGTACATGATGCCTGGTGGAGGAAAAATGACCGTTAAATACATGGTTTGTACGTCCCAGTTTGATTTGCGAATGGCGAGGAAGGCTATTGATAAAGATTGCTATATATCTTAGCCTCAGCATATTGCCGTCCACTGTTGGTCGTTGGCCTCCCCAAGTGAGCACCAATCATCCCGGTCTTGGGCAGCCTGCATCCAACCGCTACCCGCTATTTCATTGAGAAAGATTGCTATAGGTAGAATTATATTCTGTGTATCCGGTGCCATACCATAAATTGTCTTAGGTCACCAGCAAAATGGCTGGGAGACTTATAAAATTACCAAAGAGTTTGAAGTCAGATAGTGTAGAATATCTTCGGCTTTAGGGTATTTAAATAGACAATAACCCCCATGGAGGATTGGCATAATCTTTGTGTACATTGTTTTATAATATATAGTAGGATAGAAGTAATAACACGTGGGTATAATTTAAACTCAGCAACAACTTTGTTTATGTGTATTCAAATTAGTTTCGCAAATCAGGGCGTAAACCATTGTTAATCAGGCCATTGTGTGGCGACTGGCGGCGCGGTGCAGTGGCGACACTTTATCGAACCTATAATAGTTCCTAAATGTTCGATGAAAAACGTAACCGATATAACTTCCGGATGGTAATAAACGTTTACGCGGAAAAAAATGTGTCCTTTCAAGCGTGGTGATAGCAAAAACGTGGCGCGTACAGTCAGGTATCATTTGTATCACTGTGAGCATTATCAATTCTTATCAACGATGACGTGTCGAAAGTGTTATTTACCTTATTCCGGTTAAAGGATATCGTGACCGCATTCATTATATCATCGTTTTATGTAATACTGTCTTCGCGAGTGTAAATATAAGGCGATTTGTATAATGACTGGATGGAGTTATAATTCTCGCGGCGAGGCGAGGTCGTCCGCTTCCGAAGTCATCTTATTCCGACACTTACAAGTTCTTCTACGAAATATCATGGCGATCGTTTAAATTTTAAAAACATTTTAGTTTTACATAACTACATTTTTTATAGCATAGGCAGGCAAGTCGTTCATCTGATGGTAAGGGGGGGGACTTGGGTTTTCTGATATCTCATTGAGCGTACGAAACGCAACAATCTGCTGCTACTTCACCTCAGTTTTCTGTGAGACAGTGTTAACCATTCGGTTGAGCCGGTCTATTCATGCTGAAGACAAAACTGTCCACAGCACGCCTCTATCACTTATTAAGCTCACACCTATATCTCTGTGTACCCACGGGCTACGGTTCGCTGAGTTTCGTCTCATGTGAATGCTGGCGAGCTCATCGCCATATCGCATAAGTCCCGATCACCTCATTAGCCATAAATGTGATTTTACGAATCGAAAACTCACGACACAGATTGCGATTACCAGATCTGGATATTTATTTTTAAACCACTTTAAGTTTTTATACCGCCAGGTGAAGGTTGAATAATGATCGCTTGCCCATATTACAAAGATCATAAAAGGCGGGTGAACGATTCCAGGCGACAATCAGCACAGCTTGGTTGCTTAGTTATTAAATTGGGTACAACCACGATCAAAAATAATAATCCAACCGCGAAAAAAAATATGTCCAAATATTTACACCTGACACACGAGGTTACTGACATGTGGGACGTAGACTCGACAATCATCGTCCCGCTAGTCGTTTCTGCTAATGGGCTGATACCAAGAGAGACTCTCAATTGGTTGTTGGATCAAGAGCCAGATTCAGAAAGCGCTGTTGTTAAACACGGCACGCATTGGTAGGAGGTTCTTCATTCTGGGATCCTGACCACCGGTGGCTTGAGTCTTAGGCCTCGCCATTTTTTTATTTTTATGTTTAATTTTTTAGAAATGTTATATTTAAAAATGTAAAAATAAACCTTTTGAAATAAAGAGTAGGTACTACACATCCAACCGAACAAAAACCATGCAACGACTCCTCGCTAGACAGTCATAATGATGCAAAGGTCAAAGCAAAGTTTACGTAATAGTGACGTGACAAACGAAAAATACGTAAGCATGAACTCGTTCTCCACTTACGTCAAAACCTCAGCACGCAGTAGGTACATAATATGATAGGTCAAGTATTAAGGGACGACAAGTCTGTTTACTTTGATAAAGTTGTGATGTCATCGGCCTTTCGCTAGTTTTCATCCACGTCTGAGGCATAAGGATGTTGATGAATGGAGACGGCTTAAGACCATGGGATCTTTATTTAAAAAAATGCCCAAAATCTATAGTTATAGCACAGAATGCCTAATAGGACTAAGTACGTGGTTATGCTTTAAATTTATAAAACTTGCATGATAATGAGACACCTATAAAGTGGTACCTATGGATAGTATTTTTTTTTAATACATCAGCTAATAAAAAAAAACACTGGCTTAAATGTCCTACAAACCGGAACACGACAGTGATTACACACTGTTGCTTGACGGCAAAAATTGACAAAGCGGTGGTACCAACACAGACACCCCTCTCGCATCCTACCACCTTGTAAATAGGCTATTATATTGTCGTTTATGAGTTTTGATGTATTCGACTGCATTATTTGATCTTTCACCTTAAATTAAAAGTAGAAAGTGGTAGAGCCACGTTCTAGACATACGGTTACCTACTAATTAGGTGTCACAATTCACAACGAATGTGTAAGATGCATAAAATGAATATTAATTTACATTATCTCCATTACTTCCGTATTTTTTGTATAGTTTTGTATGTGTTAATTGCGGAAAAATAACACAGTTTAAAGCATTTGTATTTTATTATACTCGTATTTGAAATTTTACACTTAATATACATTGTATGGGAGAAGTCTGATATTTTAAAAGCTAATATGGCTCACAAAATGCCCCAATAGTTATTTTACCATACATTTACAGAATGTAAATAATATTTTTTAACATTCAATAACAAATTAACATAAAACCCTCAGTGGGGTTGACGTCAAGCAGGCCGGCAGGTGGCGGTCGTAATAACTACAAGCCAAATCTTTCTGTAATATGTGTTAAAATGCGTGTTGCGCCGACCCCACTGCGTTTGGGATAAGGGCAGGTGGAAGAACATTAAATAATAAATAACAGTGATAACCCAGCGGCGAGATAAACAGACTACTGAAACGAAAGTCAGACAGAAGCCTCCAAACAACAGATTCCAAAAGCCTCACGAGTACGCACCTCTAACTTTTTCTTATAATGAGTTTGTATTCATTGTTTATACCGCTTGCTTTAGTGGTGAAGGCAATATCGTCAAGAAACTTAGCCCAGCCAAGGGATAGTATAATACAGGGCTAATATTCTTCATCTTCCACATGCTTTTTTTAACACATGTTACAAAAAGATTTGACTCGTTGTGTTTACGACTGGCCGACTGCCTGATGACCACTCTTTTGGGGAGAAAACACCCAGACCCGAAACAAATATTTGTGGGTCATACAAACATTTGTCTCAGTGCGGGAATCGAATCAGCGGCCTCTCAGTTCACTGCGCCAGAGGCTGTCAATACAAGGCTAATATAATTATTATTAAATAATCACATGATGAATAATTATTATAACTAAGTCCTTTGAACAATGTTATCAATAACTCATTGATGTATGTGCCACGGATAAATATCGTCTCGGTTAAAATAATATTGATCAAATACACCACCCAACTATCAACTTTTCGGACGAAGTCAGTTAGTAGGTATATTATAAGCATCGAAATAAGATAACTAGAACGATAACTCTCATATGATTCTGCCAAAAAATACGGCTCCACTTACTTACACATGCAAAGGTAAAATCACACGTAACACATGAGTGTTACACGCAATAAAAATTAATGAACGTTCAAAACGAACTTTATTTTATAAAAGTTAATGTCTAAATATTACATTTCTAGATCGAGATACGACGTTCTGCACCGCACAGACATGCACAGACTTTTATAGCCCCGCCCCTTTGCACAGAGTTTTGTAGGGGTCATTTTTTTGCTTGAGTTACGTTTCTTGTCAATTCTCATCTTATTTCGATGATTATAACATAATATCCATAAAATGCAATACATAAAATTCTCATATCAATGTCGTGAATACTAGTATGAGTAAACAATGTAAACATTAAATGCACGCTCACCGATATCAACAAGAGGTGGGCGATCCCTTCCCCTCCGTAGACAGAGATAGCACTCCGGCGACCGCATCGACCCATGATTCAAGTCTGCGGGCAGACCGGTAGGCGTCAACTCCACTAACTCGTAGCCATCGGGCACCGTCTCACCTAGACCGGGGAAGACTATACCTGAAACAAAAGATAATTACGATGAAAATGATGGCCTCCGTGTTGACGTGCACGTCGACGGTGAACCTTGCAATTCTGGTTTGTTTTTCAAAACTGATGTGAGAGAATATGGCAAGCTAGCCTTAATTTAGTCGGATCTTTTAGAAAATTATAAAAAACACCCAACGGTCACACACTTACGCCCGTATTCAAGAACAAAACTTAAATACCTAAGCCCTTTGCTATGAGTACTTTTTACGTAAACTTGATTGGTCCGTTACTATTTAGCGCTAAAATAGGTCAACAATCACTTACCTATGTATATAAATCTACACATAGAAAAAGGCTGTTTTCTTGAATACTGGCGATAGTCCCTGATCCCACAGTAAGATATGATTTTTATCTTGTGTCGTGGGTACCAGAAACTACCGAGACTTTCAGGCTCATGCCACCCACCAGAAACAAATATTTGTGGATCATGCTAACATTTATCTCGGTACGGGGAATGAACCTGCGGCTTCTCTCTCTCCCTCTTTCACAGACAACGCGCCACGGAGGGTATCAAATAACAATTTACTGAACCCAATATGTTTTTCGTCGTCGCAATCCCTATTCCTTTTTCTTTTTCTAAAGGTCGGTAACGCAACCACGATTTCTTTGACATTATGAGTTCATGGACGGTGACCCACTTGCTCAGTTATTGGCCTTCTAGCCCAATGTCCATGGTAGTACTTGATATAAAATCTATATTTACTGCCAAGGACTATCGGCCATGAACCGGTAGGGCTTATGACCGATTGACCTGCGTCGACCTCGTCAGTCAATAATTGTGCTGATTTCGGTTCGAAAACATGATTACGTTTTGATTAACCTATTCTGAATGTTTTAGCAACGATAAATCTGCCTTCTTATCCTAACTCTGTTTAAAGAGATATGGCCATTTTAGGTCAAGCAGCGGCTGCGATTACGAAGCCAGGAATAAAATATTTCAGAGATTTGCAAATATCTGTCATAGCATTCTCTAGAGTCTAGTCCAAACAAAATAGCCCAACGGAGAGTGGTACGGACTGTCGAGACAAAAGTCGCAGGTTCGAAACCAGCCCCAGGGCACACACCTGACTTCGAAGTTATATGTGTATACAATGATAATTATCGCTCGCTTTAACGATGAAGAAAACAGTGTGAGGAAACCTCCATAAGCAATTCGAAGGTATGTAAATGGTGAACTAAAGCCTATATTCGTCAGCTACTGGCAGGACACAGGCCTTTTCAATGTAGCATTTCATTCTTCTATTTATCTTATCTACACATATTATGTTTTTTATGACATTATGTTTATCGTTCGTAGCACTAATTGGATAACGGGATTGTAACTATTGAGGATAAACCGTAATCGATTAAAGAAACCAGATCCAATATAGAACATTCAATACATTGATTCATTCACGATATTTTATAGCTTATCAAGTTGTAGGTAGAAGATGCACTGAGTTGAATAAATAAATATACCATACAGTCACACACACAGTCCTGGTTTAACCTGTATCGTGGGTACAAGGAACTACGGGGGATATACGGTCCCACACCACCCAGACAAAACATATATTAGGGATCGCGCAGATTAAAGTCGCAAAGATGGATCTACATTTAAATAGCAAGTTTATCCGTATATAAACCGCAAGAAGACCCGACAGGCCTCACCAAATCTAATTAGATCACGTTCAAATTCTTTCGCCAAAGCCAACAAACTTACGCTAAGCGTTACGTAAACATTATTATCTACTATGGACAGAATAATTAACAATTCATATACAAAAGAATGAGAATGGTGTGTTACGTCATGCAAACAATGCATTATTGAGAGTATGTAAAGGTTTCCAAGTGGCAATGAACCCGACAGTAGACTGAAGTTCATTCAGAACATTAAATGATACATATCACAGAATGTATTGGGTTACCTCTGTAGAAATGCATAGTATATATTGTAACTTTTTTCGTCTTTGTGCTGATAAAATAAAGGAAAACAAAACATGTGTCAGATTTTTGGAGACTAGGTTAATATTTTTTGTTAAAGACTATAGAGGTATTCTTTTAATAAACTAACATGAATATTTGTGGGTTTTCAGTTTCTCGCTAATCTTTTTTTGCCACGTTACCTTACCAGCCCCGGGGTGGAAGGATCACTCACTGGCCTCCTCACCCAGTTCTCATCTGAATAACTGCTAGATCGGGGCCTTAACCAATTTACTACACCGGTCATACCGACTAAAAACCCCGTGCCATCTCGGAGTTACACCAAGAAAAAGTATAAATACAAAGGTTTCAAACCCGTGACCACTGTCTCGGTAGTCCGTTTCACTCCCCGCTAAGCTATCGTCGACTTTTTTTAATGAGATGACTGCCACCTATGGACACCATCAATAGTAGAGGAATTATCGGAGCGTTGCCGGCCTTTGAGGAAAGAGTAGGCTCTTTTCTTAAAGGTTCCTAAGTCGTATCGGTCTGAAAATACCGCAACCGAAAGCTGATCCCACAAAGATGCCGTACGGGGAAAAAACTTATAATAAAAAATAAAAAAACGTATAATTGCACCGTTAGGGAACACTAGACATCTAGATGGTGGGGATGGAATCCCAACTTGTGGCATATTGTGCGGTCGTGGAATTCGACCGTTGGTACTAATGCACAGAGTTCATCGGGATACTCCCCATGATATAAGATGCAGAGACACAAAATCTCTTCGCCATACCAGTGAGTCGAGCCGATCTGATAGAATCTGGTTATAGATTTTATATCACACTTAAATATGAATGCCATATCAATCCGTCTCGTCAATTATGACAATAAATTTCGAACCATGCGATGAGGGTCAAACAAGAGTGACCCTTTGTTGAGTAATCGAGGGTACGTTGCAAGGATATCTGCGTCTGACGACTGACGTTACATACAAACGACACTGTCTTTATTTACATATCGTTAGTTCAATATTGATTCTTTGAGAAGAAACGATGAGTATGTTTTATAATTACTAGCTCAACCGGCATCTAGGTTAGTGTAGACAGATTTTTTGGTGGAGGTGTGTCTGGGCCAAAGAACTTTGTATGTAAATTGTAAACAAAGCTTTGATTGATAAACAAAAATAATTAAGGTGCATATTGAAATGGTAAGTATAGAAACATATTATTAATAATTATTACAACAATAATTTGTACGGCTACGCGCAGTGGGCGCAGATCCGGCTGTAAAGCTAGAGGCCCGGGTTCGATTCCCGCACCGAGATAATATGTTTGTGTGATCCACAAATGTTTGTTTCGGGTCTGGGTGTTTTCTCTCCAGAGGGGTTAAGGTTTTGGGCAAGGAAGTGGGGGGACCTCGAGATATCCCACTCATCGTACGAAATGCAGCAAGCCGCTACTTTACATCGGTTTTCTGTGAGACAGTAATAACGATACGGTCGAGCCGGCTCATTCCTGCTGTAAACAAAACTGTCTGCAGCGTAGTTCTACTACTCGTGTGGCATATCACTCCATCCTAACATTACTAACAGGTCGGCATTGGATGGGAACAATAATTTGGTGTCAGATATACCGTAGGTCGCGACAAGTTCTTTTTATTTTAAGTTTGATATTACGATTGGATAACCTGTCCTTAAGCACTTTATCCATAAAACTTTATATAGGAGCATTATTTGAATTGTTATTGAACGCCTTATCGATCGAGAGGCAAGCGTACTTACGCTGAGAAACCGGTCAGATCCTCCGGTCGTATCACAATTTGACCGAACAGTCATCAGTGCGAGCTTAAGTACTCGGTATAACTAGTTTTTCCTGATAAGGGAAATGTCCCACATGCGGACACAGTAGAATAAACCAGTTATATATTAAACAACCAATCAGCACGCGATATCCGTTCTTGCCACTTGAACTTGTTGGCGCTTTAAAAAAAGGACTTTAGTAAGTATTCCAAAATCAAAATGTTTTATTTATCTTCATATAAGAACACACAAGTCTTAATAAATGATTTGCCCGTAAAGAATTTTAGAACATTCTATTTCAGGTAGCGGCACGAGTCGGTAACATGGTAGAATGTAGGAGCGCGGGGTGCCTACTGCCGACGCGACGCTTCACGCGTTGGTTTGTTGGTCAATGCACAGGGTATTATTTTATTTAATTATTTTCATTTTTTACACTATACGTTATAAAAGCAGATTTATGTCAAAGACATTCTCTGTCAGTCAACCTTAAGGTGATGCAGAGATGAAAAAAGTAAGTGCAGAAAATAAACGAGAATACATAAAAAAATTAAAATATAAATATAGTCTGTTTAATATCAAACAAATATATTTGCGTAAATAAGTGCGGAATAAATGTAAAAAAAAGTTATGTATAACTAAGTCGATGCTCGTCGGCTATTAGACTCCCACATATCATTTGGCTACTGTAAATTGTGATAACTGTACACATCTGTGTTCACGATTCGTGCCGGTAACCAACGCCTGCATACATTTCAGCATTATATTTTAATGGTGTAGTTATAAAACCATGTTAATTGACAAATGTTATCTCTAACCTTGTGTTTATTGTATATACAATGTATCGCATTAAGTATAATATTAATAAAAATAGCAAAACCAACTGCAAAAAAAAATATTGTTGCATTTAATAAACTTTGTACTCTTATTACAATAAAAAAGAAATATAATAAATAATATAACCTTTTGTTTTTTTAATTTTATCTGATAAACTCGCATGTTTTACGGCAGTTTAATATACAAGGAACTAAACCATAATTTGTAATTTGAAGGGCACAAAAATCCTTCTCCATTGAACAAAAATCAGATCTAGATAAAGAACCTTGTAAACCACAACTATATAATCAAGGGCATTACAGCAGAAAGGGTTTTGGAAAGTATTTCTTAAAATATTGTCAATGAAATCAAATAGATATTTATTTAAATGTAGAAGCAATGTGATACATTATGAAACATGATGCTAACCACATTTCCTATGACAGTCGCCACAACACTGTTCATTGCACAATAATTTCCTATAACTTGATCCCAAGATACATGAACAAAGTAATAACTACAATAATTACCAGTCTAAAAGATGTTGCACATTATGTATCGAACATATTATGTTCTAGGCTAGTAATTGTAATATGGTACTCTTTATTTTAAAAGATCTTTTTTTACATTTTTAAATATTACACCTATAAAACATTATGAGACAAATGTTTGTGTGGTCCACAAATATTTGTTACAGGTTTGGGTGTTTTCTCCTCAGAGCGGTTGACCTCAGGCAGGGGATCGGTTGTAAAAACCACAAGCCAAATCTTTCTGTAACTAGTACTAGTAATTTAAACAGCGTTCTATGCCTCACCATACAAGCTAAGCTTCAGCTTGCTTAAAGGCTTATTTATTTCTATCTATGCATATTATTACGGAAAATTGGGCAATATTCGTTATAGTATTTAATTCACTTGGTGGTAGGTCCATAATGTAATAATTAAATAATAACCCAAAAAATACGTATTCAATTGAAATATCTTTAAAAAATATATATTACAATTACAGTATAACAAATATCAAGGTTCTAAACATTGGACTTTATAATACTGATAATATGATATATTTAATGAAACATTCATGAATTAACTACTACTATAAAGATACACATGAGTACAACAGTACTTATATGTAATATGAAATAAACAACATTGGGATATGGGAGCATCACATGAATAACAATAATGCTGTGACCTAGAGAATCAATTAGCGGTACGAAGCTGGACTTTAATATGTAATTAGGTACTTCCTTTTAACTATATTCTGTGTTTGGAGTCACATTTAACAATCATGTGTTGATATTGGTCTTTAAACATTTCAACAGAGATTTACACCCAAATTGTAAAATGCTATTCAAGCATTTAAGGACATTTTAAACATGTTGAGGCCCCCTTAGCTCTCAAAATTGTATGAAAATGTGTAGCTCTTAACATTTAGACAGTTGAATAGCGGTTTAGTATTTAGGCGTCAAAATAAGTATCTAAAACAAGAGATAGAAACTTGTTAGGTTGTTTTTCTTATAATTTGATCAAGAAGATTTACAAGTAATTTAAAAGAAAACCTAGATTATCAGTTTTTGCTTATCTTCTGAAATCTTAGCAAAATATTTGTTGTGTGGTATCATTAGCAATTAGCAATATGAAAAAAGTTTAATAAGGTTGATGCATGAACTTGAATATTAATAGAAATAATACAAAAAAGAAACCCTATTATGAAAACAGAATCAAAATTGGTGGAAAAATGAGACCACAATTTATATTTCAAATATTGATTAAAAAGCGTGTGATATAAAATGAAGGAGTAGTGGGACCATCACACTCTCTCCCTCCCACACATGGTTAGCGTTATGACTATTGTATATGTATA
This sequence comes from Mimas tiliae, assembly GCA_905332985.1. Classification (NCBI taxonomy): domain Eukaryota; kingdom Metazoa; phylum Arthropoda; class Insecta; order Lepidoptera; family Sphingidae; genus Mimas; species Mimas tiliae. The sequence goes on from HG995254.1 coordinate 10,360,868, forward strand.
TGTATATGTCATCATAAATGGCTTGAATCTTTTTATTGTCATTCAACAGACATACCTACCATCAGATTTATATAGCCTGTAACTTAAATATTTTTGAGGGGATTAATAAAATTCTTTCTATTATGAATTATGTGTAAGCTATTGATTAAAATCATAAAAAAGTACACGCATTGAACCTATTATAGTAGTAACCCATAGATAGTAGTTAAGGGTTTATTGTAAATGCATAGCTCTAGTTTAGCAATTATTTTATAATTAGTATAAACTGTCTTAAAGTTATATTAATAAGTACCTGTTTTATCACCTTTTAGTATTTATTTGTACTTTTGTTTATTAACATTTGCTAATTACTAAACAAAACTACAAGACATTTAAATAAAATAGTCATACATATTTATACTAACACATTTAGACATTTATACAGGGGGAAAGATGTGTACTGGCTAAATGTAAATAGTTATCTTATACATTGTGGATAAATTTTACCAGATAATTGTGAAATACACCAATAACGTAATTATGAAAATTAGGTCTTTCACATAATTTAATGAACCACTTCCTTTTGCTTGTAGTTCACAAGCAAGTCCACCCCCATGAAAGACTCTTCATCAAAATAAAATAAGACTTATTTTGCTATCTAAGTGAAATAATTTTGAGAAATGGTTCAGTAGTCCCATAAATAACCATACAAACCAAAAAATGTTTTCATTTTTTTTATTAATACAGATTAAATATGAGATAGATATTAAATTATGATTTATTGACTAAATAGTCAATAAACAATATTGTTTTTTAAAAAATATTTTTACCATCCAATTAATGACTGTTTCTCAGATACATTTTATAAAATTATATAAAAAACTATGAATGACTTACTTATATCTGTGATGGGTGCCTTGGAGCTATATCCTTTCAGGTGTCCTGAATCTGAATCATCCAGGAGCTCAGGGTTGTCTGGCAAGCCAGCCACCACAAAATAATCGGCGACTCTACGGTCGTCCATCTCCTTCACGTTATTTACCTACGGAAAGTTACAAATATCAGCACTCAATCTGGTCAAAATGACAGTCGTAAAAAATATAACCTGAATTATTTATTTAACGGAAACACAATTTTTTATTACCAAATCCTAACCAATACCGGTTTACATCTACGTGAGTTAAATAAATAAAAATATATATGAAAACAACAAAAAATGCATGCAATAACATGAAACCCTTCAAATGAACTTACACTTTTTCTCAACAATTATCAAATTGAACAACGATGCGTCACACATATTTCCTTTCATAAATCATACAAATACATACATTGGTTTTGATTTTATTTTAACATACAGAATTATAATTTACAATGAGCTGCACTTAGAAAATTATTTGATTAGTTTTTTAATTCAAAACGTCACTCCGTACATTCCGATTTCCGACATGACAATTGACAACAATTGACCTTTTTTTTTTTTTTTTTTCGTTCCCAATGGAACCGGCTAAGGTCAAAGACCATGCTGCCAAGTCAACAATTGACCATCGACTCTTTTTCCTTTAGTTTCCCTTTTTGGAAAGGCAAAAAGTTCTAGGCCATACAGCCTCGGTATATATCATATTTCTTTATTTTTCAAGAACGATGAAACACCGGTTTGGTTTCAAAATCTTGTTAGTGTTTTGATGCTAATTCTTTTCAGTACGATTTTCTCCAAGTGGATCTAACGACCCAGGTCGATCAAGACCAGAGGGGGGCTAAATTCATCTAAATTGTCATAATTCAATGGTTCCATACGCTATTCATCACCGTCAATGTTTATTACACAAATCCACACTACACTACCACCACTTCCACTACAACAAACACAACTATAAACTAGTTGAATCAATTAAATTATGAGAGCCACCGCACTGTCAGAATCACAGAACACTATTACTCCGTCAGAATTCCCGCCAAAACTCCTGACCATAGACGTTATTTTAGTTAAATTTAATCCTTTGTTAAAAAAGGCTAAGGTCGGAAACATGCAGAGACTAACTAATCACTCGTAGAGAGTTTAATATTCTTTGCTAATCACCTAAGAATGTATATACGGTACATATACAAAAATATTTTTTTTTACAATTTTTGTCTGTTTGTTCCGGCTAATCTCTGGAACGGCTGGACCGATTTTGACGGGACTTTCACTGGCACATAGCTGATGTAATAAGGAGTAATTTAGGCTACTAAGTACTTTTTTATCCTGGAAAATGACATTCACGCGGGCGGAGCCACGAGCAAAAGCTAGTCTAGTATAATACTCTCTACCGAGATAATACTGTGTGAGTCATCATGAGAAGCGGTCAAATTGATCATCGCTAAACGCTCAGAAATTTACAAAAATTCACTAAGTATTTTTGTTGACATGAATATTTATTTTATTGACACTTGCTTTAATTCTTTACCTGCAGAATGTAGTAGTTGAGACTTGGGTGGATAGATCGGCTTCACACTTAATACAACCAATAGGTATTTATCAAGTTTACATAGGTTCATTTAGTGTCAATGCCTTGAGATATTTGAATATCCTAGGAGTTTACGATATTGATCTTTAAGAAAATGTAGACTTTTTCTAAAAAGTATTTATTTTATACATCAATTACAATTTCCTTCCGTGCTTTCGATGATGGTGCAAAATTATCATTGAGCTCTACAGGCTCCGTACTAGTGCTGATCTGGGCTCCTGCCATTAACAGATTTATAGCACCTTCCAACTCACTGACATGCTTACAGACTTCAATCTCTTCCTGTATATGTTTCAACAATAACTGGTATAAGGAGAGATTACGTTCAGAAAACGAATTCACTTGATCTTCAAATACATCTATAAAGACATTCGCAGCATCTATGACAGTTCTTGTAAACCGAATCTCTCCTAAATTTTTTATGAAATATTTAAGTACTGCACCTATGCATTTCTCATTAAGACTGTCCATAGCAATATGAAGCACACCTCTTCTAAGCAGTTCTTGAATTAATGCTGCAGTTTTTTCAGGGTATTTTGTTGCAGTGTAAGTTCTTAAAGCTACATTCAGTGCTTTACCAAATTCCATCTTTCTCAAAAGGACATCATATTCAGGCATTTTAGCAACTTTAACAACAGATGTAGATGACATATTGGTAGATTTATGCATGTGGTCTGGGGCAAATTTCAATAAATTTCGTTTTTCCTCTCGATTGTGAGCTGGTCTTTCTCTTTTTCTTACTGATATGATACCATCAATCATACCAACAGCTAGAATATCATCATGTTCTGATATTGCCATGCTTAAAATTGCATTCGGAAAATCAATACTATGTAGGACTTTAAAAGTAGATATGTCATATATCTTCACATGTCTGTCCAGTGAAGCAGACATAAGTCTGCTGTTGTTACTTGCTAGACGAAGACTGGTGACAGTTTTATGATGTTGAGATATGTTTGCAAGTTGTTTCCCTCCATTGAAAATGTCCCAGACTTTAATTTCAGTGCCACCTGCACTTATAAACAATCCACCAGATGGTAAGAATAATGTTGATTCTACAGGACTGCCATGATTTACTGTCAAGACGGTTTCATTTGATCTGCAGTCATATAATTTTACTAAATGGTCATAACTTCCTGATAGAATGATATCTGGAGAAATAGGACTAGGTGCACCAGCTCTCACATAATCTGTATGTTCAGCAAAATTTGCAATTTTCTCTTCTGTTGGTATATCCCACAGTGACACTGACTTGTCATCTGAATAACTGATAACCTTGACTTGGTCTTTTGTGAAGAATGTTCTGTGAACCTAAAATTAGAAATACCTGTTACAATATTGCAATGTTTCAGTGATTACACTAAAGCTTAAAATAGAAAATATTTGATTTATATTTTGAATCTTTCTGCTTGGTGTTATCCTGGTTTAGTGCCAGAAATCCACCTTCTTTTACCATAAGTTTGATGGTATTTGGTAATTATATGACGCATTGTCTGAACACCATTCGTCATTGCCTTGTCTGTTAATCAACAGAGTGTTACACTCATTTACAATTAATTTATATTTTGAATTAAAAATATATATTTTGACAAAGATTCAAAGTATAACACATAATATGTAGTATGTAGTCTGTCAGTAAACATGATAAGATAAAAAAACAAATATTAGAAATTGAATTAATATAAATTATATTTTTTTTTGTAAGAAAAATATATCTTTTGTAATTTTTGCGAAGGACAGTATTTACTATAACCATTATTTAGTACTCACTGGTCCTGTATGTCCTGTAAAAACCCTAAGTAGATTTTTTGATTGCACATCAAATAATTTGACACCAGATTCTTCACTCCCAGCCACTAATAACCGACCATCAGACCTGAAGCATCCACCATAAGCTGCTTCTACAAACTTTGATATGTTCTTTGCTACTACTTTAGTCACGGGATCATATATCTGCAAAGAAATAGAAAATATATGTTTAGTATGGTCATGATAAGTATACCACTGACCTAACTTAACCTTTATAACCTCTGACTGTAATTTAATAAATTAATGGTTGAACATATTTCATTGATAAAAAAAACAACCACATTGAAATTAGTGCATTTATTTAGGCACTATGATGGCACATACACACATCAACATACTGACAAAGCCATCAAATTTATAACACCTCTCTGACAAGGAAATTAAAGTAATTGTTATCAATAAAGGTTGTAAAATATATTTACCTGCACTCGAACAGAACATGTTGCTGCAAAATAATAAGGTTCCACAGGGCTGAAGTCTAAGTAATCTATTGCACCAAACTCCTTTACTAAAACCGGTAACTGAAATTATAAATAATAAGAAGCTTAGACATTGGGCAACTTTATCCATAACTATCGAAGGATGACAGTTATGTGCAGATTTTGATACAAGTATAAATTTTATAATTTTTTAGGTAGATTTATGTGCATTGCTGTTAATTATTGCTATAATATGTTTTTAGTAGTTATTTATCAGAAATCACGAAGAAATAAATGGCTTACTCCAAGTTTTTTCCAATAGATTGCATCGCTTGTAAGCACTGACGCCGGTTTCTGAAATACCGCTTTGTTAGTTTTTTTGAATGGATACGATATGTGCGCCATGGTTTATAGATTTGTATTTTTTTCTTTCAACGCAAATGAACACAATTCACATTATATTTGTGATACCTAAATATTTTGTAAACACGAGATGAATTTTCACACCGATCACCACGTTGGATTGACAGTTCATATCAGGGTTGCCATTAGAGGCAACAAATTTTATACCGCTGGTTCGTAATATTATTTTAAAAGTTAGGATAATAATGAGTTTGTGAATTGAAATGGCATTTACGCCATAAGAGTTTTATAACCGGTTACGACATTGACCCACAGGCCGATCATGAGTCTGATTAGGTAATAGGCTATTTTCCGTGCCTGAGGCGGCAAATCTATTTGACCCCCAGTGAGCTAGTTTTGCACATAGGCTTCACATATCAATGAGTGAGATTTCACGATTCCCCTAAAGACGAGGGGCAGGGTGGGGCCCGGGGCGGACCCGCTAGACTGCTGCTGGTTTGGGGGGCCTTGGAATACCTTGGAAGAATGGGAGACGGTCATTTGGCAACACTGATATAATCCATAGATAATAAATGTGTTTTTTTACCTGCACACGGCACCGCACTGTCTGTCAATGTCAGAAATGTGCCGTAGTAAAAATTGTGCAACATTGTTTTTCTAAGGATAATTCGACTGAAACCTCATAAAATCATTTAACAAAAATGTTCAAATTACTCAGCCGCCATGGGCGCCGTGGTGCTGTTATGAATTTATTTTGCGAAAGGTTTGAGGTTAAGAAAGCGCGAGTTTACGTTTATTCTTCGAGTGTATCTTTAAGATTTGCTTCTAACACTAGCATCGATTTAGGAAAGACGATCCCTTTAGTTGACGCTATACCAGAACCACCGCCGGTGCCAGATCCGTCCACTCTAGCAGATGTCACAGAGGCAGTACAACAATTGGCTGCTAATGGAGAGCCTACATTCGCTAGTCTCGGCCTGGGTGGATGGGGACCAGTAGGCATGGTACAGCACTGTATGGAGTACCTGCATGTGTCTTTAGACGTGCCGTGGTGGGGCGCAATCATTATAGGTACGATAGTAGTGCGTGTCCTCATGTTTCCCCTTGTTATTATGTCACAAAGAAACTCTGCGGTCATGAACAACCATTTACCAGAAATACAAGTGTTGCAAGTCAAAATGACACAAGCAAGACAGTCTGGCAATCAGATGGAGACTGCTCGGTATGCACAAGAGATGATGCAATTCATGAAAGAGAAGGGTTTGAACCCACTTAAAAATATGGTTGTGCCGCTGGCCCAGGCCCCGCTATTCATTTCCTTCTTTGTTGGGTTGAGGGGAATGGCGAATTGTCCAGTTGAAAGCATGACCCACGGTGGGTTATGGTGGTTTTTGGACCTGACGGTTCCAGACCAATACTTTTTGCTGCCAGTAATCACAAGTGCCACATTATGGGCGACTATTGAGCTAGGTGTGGATGGAGGTCGTCTAGATGCTCAAAACATGCATGTGATGAGGTACATACTCCGAGCAGTTCCTCTGGTCATGATACCGTTCACGATCAACTTCCCAGGTGCCATCCTTGTGTACTGGTGTTCCAGTAACTTCATATCATTACTACAAGTTGGTGTACTGAGAGTTCCCGTTGTGAGGGAATATTTAAAAATCCCCAAATTGATGTCACACAAGCCAGATAACTTGCCAATAAAGAAAAAAGGATTTGTGGAAGGTGCAAAGGACTCGTGGACTAACTTGAAAATTTCCAGGGAATTAGCCGACAGGCAGAGGATTGATGAAATAATGTTCACAAAAGCGGGAAAGGGTCCCTTACAAAAAACATATAAATTTGATCCCACTAAGTTATCGAATGTCCAAGCAAAACCAAAGTAGGATATTGTTATATATTTAGAAATTATTGTAGACTTATTATGTAACTAATTATATTAAAATGTAAAGATTTCAATACATCTTTTATTAACTTATTTTTATTTACATATTTGACATTATGCAATGACATACTTAATTTGGAGACATGCTACCTATTTCCTTCTTGTAACATTTTTAATGTGGGTGTGGGTGGGTGCTGTGAGACCAAAAAGTATCTCATAGTTCATGATAACCCCAATAGACTCTTAACTTACTGTAGGGTCAGGACTGTGTATGTGTTAATGACGAGATAAACAGGTTGCTCGCTTAATGGTAAGCGTCACACCTGTTTGCCCATATACAGAAGCCACTAAACTTTGAATTATGAAGTATCTAATACATGGCACTGGATTGGGCTTGTTACCCAGAGACATGTTAAGTCTCATGTCCAGGAATTTCACTGGCTTCAATGTCCTTCAAACCAGAATACAACAGTGCTTACACACTACTACTTGGTGTCAGAAATAGACAAGCCCGCGGTACTTACCCAGACAGCCTCTTGCAAAGGAGTGACTTACCACAACCACGGTTCACCGAGCTTATTTACGTCCTATGATATGATTGGCGTGCCTATCGCCCATAAATTCCAGTCCCGGGTCATTCATGTGTGATTTTGTGATTGCCCGACATGGGTTTAGAACCCAGTATCTCACCAGTTTTTCGGCCTGCCAGACCAATGGGGCGACAAATATATATCACATCTTCAACCTGCCCTTGTCCCACTCGCAAGGTGTTCGGCGCAACATGCTTTTTTAACACGTTTCATAGAAAGAATTAGCTTGTAATTTTTAAGATCGGCCGCCTGCCTGACGTCGCCCCTCAGGGGAGAAAACACCCAGACCCGAAACATAGATTTGTGGATCACACAAACATTTTGTCTCGGTGCGGGAACCAGCTCCAAGAGCATACACCTCTGACTTTTCTAAATTACGTGTATTAATTGTTATCACTTTGCCTTAACGGTGAAGGACACATCGTGAGGAAACCTGCATACCTGAGAAGTTCTCCATAAGACTTTCGAAGGTATGTGAAGTCTGCCAACCCGCATTAGGCCAGCGTGGTGGACTAAGGCCTAACCCCTCTCATTCAGTAGATGAGGCCCGTGCCCAGCAGTGGGACGTATATAATACAGGGCTAGTATTATTATAATTAATTAAACAAGTATCTAAGTGCCTACTTAACTCAAAACACAAAGAACTGCATAGATACACCTGTAATCCCCGAAAGGGTAGGCAGAGGTGTGACCCGTTCATCCACATTTCGCCGAGCTTATTTCGGTCGCATAATGTGAAAGGTACAGTTCCAGACTCCGGGCTGATACTAAGTATTTCTTGATAGGAAAACCAAATATCACTTTTACCCGACCCGGAGATCGAACATGAGACATCAGCACAACACTCGTACCGCGTACGCATTACAACTGCGCCACTGACGCGAGATAGTCACAAAGAACTACTGAAAAACAATATCCACCGAATATTGGAATACAAATGGAAGTGCTTCCAAAATAATATGTATTGTTAGGGGAAACGTTCGGGGCCGAGTGTCGGTATGTTTTCGACGGAAATAATAATAAAGAGGGGAAACCATCGTCGTTTCAACAAAGCAAAGGCTCAAAGGCTGAATGTTTAGGACGCAATTACAGATGTTGAGAGCAGTGGGGAGCGGGAAGCCGTACTAGGTACTTTATTAACTAGCTACGCCGTAATGATTTATGTAATGGTACTATATTATTTGATAGTTTTGGTTATACATAAATACGCACTCACGCCTGTAATCCCCAAACGGGTAGGTAGAGGTATAACCAGTACACCCACATTTCGCCGAGCGTATCTCCATCCCATGATGTGATAGGGGCGAGCTTATCGCCATACCGGGCACAATTTCCAGATTTCATAATAGAACCCGGGGATCGAACCCGAGACCTCAGCGTCAGCCTCAGTGGTAACTCGTACGCATTACAACTGCGCCACCGAGGCAATTATGGTTATGTAAAGTAATTAAAACTGATTTCATCGTTCCTAATTCTTTCTACATAATTCCAATGGTTAATTGCTAGCCTAGCATAACAGTATTCAAATCCGAAGGCCCCCGACTTAGTTTATCAACTGCTGTCAGTTGATAACAGCCAGGACCATTTTTACGTGCCCTCCTAAGTACGGAAACACAAAGCCATTCACATAAACAATAGCAATACCACCCAGAGCTACAAAATAAAAAAAATCAAAATTCATGACACTGCACTGCCCTTATCATCACGAGACTTAAGATGACATGTCCCATAACGCCCAGTAATTTCACTAGTTTCGTCGACGAACGTCTTTCAAATCGGAATACAAAAGTTTTATATACTGATGTCTGCCATTATGTTTGTACTATGTAATGTTAGTATTTCAGAACAGTCAAGTATAACCACCCACAGTTAACAAACCCTATCATATTCTGCAATTTAAATAGCCGAGCTAATTTATAAAAATTACCTAGTTGCCATGCACTTTTCTCAATTTCCTGGAAAAATGCTGGTGTTAAGTAGCAGAGGGTTGATAAATCGACACGACAATCTAGCTCACGTTGCGACACCGTCTGTGATAGAACTTGCGCTTAAATAGTAATGGAGTACCAACACTGTCGAGTAGAAAGTTCCAAATATTTAGTTAGATATTGACACACTTGGAAACTTGGGCGGTTTGCTTTACTAACATTACATGTGTACCGTATATTGTGTACACTTAGTTAGAAAGGCGGTAAACTATCAATAAGTTCTAGATGTTTGTAGTTTCATTTCTATTAGGTATAGTTTTGAGAGGTAGAGCCACGCTGTGGACAGTTTTGTCTACACCATGAATGGGCCGGCTCGAACGGGTCGTTACTGCTGTCTCACAGAAAATCGACGTGAAGTAGCGGCTTGCTGCTGCTTTTCGTACGGCTAGTGAGATTTCCGGAGGCCCAAATCCCCTTTCTCCTTCCCAATCCCCATTCCTTTCCATTAAGGTTGGCAACGCACTCATGATTCTTCTGATATTATGGGTGCTCATGGGCGGTGGAGATCAATTACCATCAGGTGACCGACTTGCTCGTTTGCTGTACTATGCTATAAAAAAGTGTAGATCGAGTATTTTGTGTCCACGACTCAATATCTGTAATATAGCTTTACACTGCAATGCTTTGTAATTTAAGGTTATGTGTGGTGTGGCTTCTGTTTATGGGCAGGCGTGAAGGCTACCGTTAGACGAGCGACCTGCTCGTTTCGTCATTCAAGCCAATAAAAAAATTGCAAATGGAATGTAATACTTTATTCATAATCTTCACAACAGATTTATACGTAGGTAGTAAAAATATTTGGAACAAAAGAATATTACTTAGGTACTGTCTAGTCGTGATATATGTTACACTAGCGGTGAGTGACAGGTCACGTGGGAATATAAATGGGAGCGATTGTATCAGGTGATATTGTGTCTTAAGAGAATGAAATGTGTTCTAAGGTATATTACTCTGTGGTTTGGCTATCAGATTGTGTTATATCTTATTATATCTTATCTATTACGATCTAATAGGTGTGTTTCTTTACACTGACCTTGATATCTTAGGTTGTGAGCTCAATAATAATAATATTATCAGGCCTGTATTGTCCCACTGCTGGGCCTGGCCTACTGGTACTAATGGGACGGATTCCACCCGGAGTGGCTTAATAATGGTAGACTTAACATAATAAAAAAAATATAGATACATAGGTCATCTATGAACTGTATATTTAGTATGTGTTAGTCGATTTAACATACACTATAAATTATATGAGGTACCTGGAAACTATTTACAAAACACGAAATTATGTAGAACTGAAAATACTATGTAAGGTTGCCTACGATTTTATTATCTGTCGAACATAAATGAATACAATTTTTTTAATCCTTTTAGCCTGCTAACGAAGTGAGGTAAATTATAAATATATATTTGAAAGTTTATTTTGCAACACGAATCGAGCTTAATAAGTTAAGTACATAACAATTCCAACTTCAGACTGAATTAAAAGGGTAAATATAGCATTTGCCAACTGTGCATGTATTTATTCGACGGGTTGACAACGGATTTAACATTTTGTACTGTGTAAACGAAATGAAACCAGATAATGTTTAATGACATTTAATTTAATAGAATATAAAATCAGTATGGATTTAATGAAACAGATTGTTGTGTTATTTTTTCATATATATAAGCAACGATTAAGTTATAATTGCTTATAACTTAATCGCTGTCTATAGGAATCTTATAAGTATTGTAAACTTAAAAAAACCACACCCCAATATATCTGTAACATGTGTTAAAAGCGTGTTGCGCCTACCCCACGTCGAGTTGGATAAGGACAGGTAAAAGAAGAAGACAATCAATTACACTGACCATATGGCGAACGGAACGGTCCATTCTCTGAGTTCAGGCTTTACACATACCAAACCATGGGAACAAGGTGCCATATTTTCAACTCGCTCCATCTTAAAATGCACTGCTGACTATGAACAGATATATTTATAACATAGGCCGGCAACCGAGCAAACATGGTTTATGCCATGTACGCCCACATTACCAGAAGAATCATGGGCGCGTTGTTGACTTTAAACGAAAGGCATATTAAAGGGATTGGGAAGAGGAAGGCGATTTGGCCCTCCGGATATCTCACTCACTGTACGAAATTCAGCAGCAAGCCGCTACTTTACGTCGGTTTTCTGTAATACCGTAGTAACGACCCGGTCGAGCCGGCTCATTCGTGCTGTAGACAAAACTGTCTACAGCGTGGCTCTACCACTCAAAAACAACAATTTCCAATGTTTTCTTGAGATATTTTATGTAATTATTTCCTAGAGAACAATAGCGCTGTCAGTTGTTAGGTAACTCTCCGTCACAGATAAGACACAGAAAGCTCGTGTTACTGTTGTGTTGGATAGATTGGTCGAGACCTATGTTTTTAGCTTACTGTTTCTAAGTAAAAATATAATGTCTATTGTCCAAAAAGCGAGGTAGATATTATTATATCAGTAGGTGGAGCCTTGAATGGTCTATTGACCCGCACAAGATCTTTCATTGGTCTTTTATGTCGCCTTTTAATAAATAGGGTACTTTTACACTGCTGTTCATTTGACATTATTTTATAATAATCGGTTATTTGTCGAAATTGCCTTTAAATTAAAAGGATAATTGTGACAACAAAACATGCGATTAAAACAAAAGGCAAGTGATATTCAACTATGACAATATCTAAAGGACATTTATCTATTATATTGTCGGCTTCAATAATAATATTTGTGTATTTTAGGGAAGACGCACTAGTCACAGATGCTACAGTAAGGCTGTTTATTTTAAACCATTGGGAGTGACCAAGTTGGTATACCAAGGTAAAACAGAGGATTTATCGTGGCAGCCTGATATCTTAAGAAAAAAATATAGTTCTTATTAAATAAATATTTACTTACCTAAATATATTTTACTATTCATTTAAAATTACTCTTCAATAATATTATAGCTTCTTGTTTTGAGCACGACTGATCTGGGGTATGTTATAAGACAAACAAGGCAATATTATAAACCACAGTAATATAAAGTTTTAAATTTATGGTACTTCGTACTACTATTATAAATGTGAAAGTTTGGATGTTTATGAGTTTGTGAATTCGGATGTTATTTGTTAATTAGTCAATCACGTCTCAACGACTAAAGGGTTATGGATGAAACTTGGCACGCAGGTAGACCAAGACCTGGATTAGGGCGTAGGCTACTTTTTATCCCGGGAAGGACCATTCACACGGGCGGAGCCGCGAGCAAATGCTAGTAATAAATATTACTACAATGATGATGCTACATTTTGCATAGTTCAGATCTTGGGGTTAATATAGCTCATGAGAATTTTACACAGACATAGATCTTAGTAGATGACACACGTACTTGGATGTGTATGATAACCATACATGCCACTTAATTTACACCTGTTGTGAACTTCTAAGAGCAATTAGATTGATGAAAAACATCCCAAACTACTGTTTAAGAGTTTTTACAATAATTTACGATCCCATGTTATTTTTCTGGTATTCGGCCGACATCTTATTGCAGTCACATAGAGAGCGGATTAAATCAGCGTACGTGTGCTCATTTATTTGTCAAGAATTTCAGGCACGCGAAAAAGGTGCAGTTACGGCCAATAGGGCGTAGAAATAACGGATCTTTGAAGTGGGCCAAATTATTACTGCTGGTTACGAAAAATGGAGATATTAAAGACATTTATGGGATGGTTAGCGGGATTCTGGGTTACTACCTGACAACTCCCATGCTAAGCCCATGGATGCATCATCCACCTAGATCTATGTCTGTGGAATGTTGTTTATTCTGCTTTGATCTAACAAGGAACACTGTGCAGCAATTTTCTCCTTAAGTAGAAAGGGCTTACTAACTCCCGTCGCTGCATCTCTATCAAAAGGAACGGCTTAGGGCACTAATTACTGTATTATTATGCAATTACCCTTGGCGTCTGCAATGTTAAAAATTAAGCAGTAGATGCCTTTTTGATTTTAATCTGAAATTGTAAGTGTTTCCGCAACTATGAATATTTTTTATTAAATAGCGAATAAACAAATAATTTAAAAGGAATGGCTATTCTTTGATTTTTTTGTACAATTTACTTTTAATTTTAGACTAATTAGGTAATTAAGTAAAGACTGACAAGCCACACAAAGGATCGTTTTTTTTTCCTTTATGGCCGTTCCCTATATTCTATTTAAATATAGATTCTTCCATACAAAATGTGTCAAAGTTAATTAAGGCGTCCATTAGTAGATTAATTAAATTTGTCCATACATAGAATATTGGGAACAACCATTAAAGAAATTAGTGTCTTTATATTGCATTTTTTCAACAATAATAATGAGCTTTTGTTTTAGGCACCGCTCCCTGAAAGTAATTTTCTAGAATAAAAACTACTTTAATAGTCTATCAATAATAGTCCATAACACTCAGGGATAATGTAGCTTCCTAATTGTGGAAGATTTTTTGGTATCAGATCAGTAGCTCAAGGGATTTCAAAAGAAACTCATTTTATGTTTTTATTAGGTTCGAATTACATTTGAAATGGTTACACACGTAAGCTAAGTATGTAAGTTGACTTACGAAGAAATTACTAATGTCAAAAACATTGTAAGTAGATTATTCTAAATGTCATTAAATTACATAAGCTGACATACTATATCACATCTAGAAGTTCGTCCAGATGTAAACGTATGTACCTTTATGTAAGCTAGTAGCTTTAGATAATGTTCTGTAAATAAATTCTAATATCTAATTCTAAATTTCATTAATTGAATATTCTTCTTCTTCTTTATTTATGGCTTTTGCGGGAATTGAATATTTTTTATATATTTCGCAGAAGTATTTTCACGTACTGTACACTGTCAATGTTGTCGCAAAGCCAGGTCGTTGTCTCAAGTTTTAGGGGATTTGTCCACGCGCCTCAATCTCAGGGTCCCCCGAGAGCTGTAACATTGAAATATTACTATTATTACTCGACTTTATTGCTGTTTTATTTCATTTTTCCACCAAAATATTTCGTATTTTATTTATTCGCACGTATATTACGCGTTTGCATTTATTACCTATAATGTGCGTACCTAATCGTTGTAATAGTGAGAAATTATGCCTATTAAAATTTACGATCACGTAGGTATGTTTAAGATGTTTTCGCGTAAACTTATTGCGTGTACGTGTTCGCGAGTATGTGAAGTGAAAATAGTGACCCTTGTTTTATTTATGTAACATAATTTGTCTCGAAAGGACAATACGGAATTCGTAAGAACATAGTTTTGGATAAGCCTTTAAATCCTTTAGCATAGTTAAAAAAGTCAAATTTTTTATCGACGAAAAAAACGGAGAAGTTTCTCAATTCAACGCGTACTTGCTTTTTTGTATTTCATTCGTCGCCGATTTTGATGATTTATTAATAAATAAATACTTCTTGCATCTGTTAAAAATTAGAAATATCTTATTAAAAAAGAAAAAAAGCTAAAATAACTAGTTTCAAGGGATCAGGCATCTCTCGACGGTCGGCAGAATTATATTGGCTTGCAATTACTGCATAAACACTGGTTAACGCGACTCGCCTGAACGAGTCATTATTGCGGGATCTTCCTCATGTATACGCTGGTAGTGATCCAGTCGGCCTAAGTGGCTATAGACCCGTTGCATATACCCATTTGCTATAGTTACTTTAATAAATCATAGCATAATATCAAAGACCATATTATTATTGTGTTTAATATGTTGACTAATGACATTATGGCACTGGCGTGTATTTGCATAACTGTAGCTTTATCGAAATCACGCACAGCATAATTTGTTTCGGAACCTCTAATAACGTTGTTCCGACAGGGTCGCCATTCAATGTTTAAATTATGAATACGATCATTTTATTCGTGAATATATATATATCTTACTTATATGTAGATAGATATTGTTTATAATACCAGATTTTGCCCTCGGCTCTATATGCGTGAATGTCTTTTGCAATTATGATCGAAGTTTGCGTCATTAAAAAAAAGTGAAATTAATTCCACAGGAATGTACTACCAGAACGAAAAGTTTTCTGAGTCCTAATCCAGGTTATACTTGGTCTACCCAAGCCCGGATCTACGCACACGCTTCGGGCGGCAATTTCAGGGGGCGCCAAAATCATAATACAATATGATTAAAAATAAAAAAACTTGCTCCACAAAGCGCCTAGCATATGGAAGCCTGGTTGGCTCATCGTCGACTTGTAAGAAAAAGGCGCCACACAGGCCCTTTGAGCATCATTCTTTGCTTTTCTTTTAGTTTTTTTAAGTAATTTATCTCAAACGCTGGAGAGAGCACAAACACCTAAACACTAAGCTTTCACATGTTTTAAATACTATCAGGAGAATATAAACTAGGAACACAATTACAAGGAATCATTGGTACGTTGACCTTATAGGCATAGTTATCGGGATCGGGAAGGGGTGCAAGTTTATCATTTGGGCCAACTTCACTAATCGTACGATTTTTTAAAGTGGTAGAGCCATGCTGTAGACAATTTTGTCTTTGACACGAATGGGCCGGCTCGACTTGGTTGTTACCACTGTCTCACAAGATACGTACATGAAGTAGCAGCTTATTGTTGCGTTTTGCACGGTGAGCATGATATCCGGAGACCCAAACTCTTTCATCATCCCAAATCTTTCCTTTTAGGTAATTCTTCATATATTATCGATGCTCATGGGCGGTGGAGATAACTTACCACGGGGTGACCCACTTGCTCGTTGGCCGTCCTCTGGAAAAAATCGACACACATCACTTTCCTCTTAAACAGTAACATTCCGGTCGAACCGACTCATTTTTGATGCAGAAAAAACTGACATGCTTTACCATTTAAGCAACATAA
Organism: Mimas tiliae; assembly: GCA_905332985.1. Taxonomy (NCBI): domain Eukaryota; kingdom Metazoa; phylum Arthropoda; class Insecta; order Lepidoptera; family Sphingidae; genus Mimas; species Mimas tiliae. The sequence continues at coordinate 10,377,297 of HG995254.1, forward strand.
AATAAGTTTCAAAGGAAGCAAATTGGAACGAAATGGTAACCCTAACGGCATCCCAGAGATAATATCTATATCGGCACGAATATTGGCGAATGTGGTAATAGGTAGAGGCAGTTTATTGCGATAATTACTCAGCGAGGGGTCAGCGGTACGTTTTTGCTCAAATATTCTATTTATGGGATAAACATTCTTGCGTAGTTATGGAATTAATTTATCGCTAAACTTTAGAAGGGATGTAAGGGAATTGAATATCAGTGAATTCGTATAATATTTGGTAAAACTCCTACTGTGACGCTTATATGTGAAAAGTATAGGCAGAGACCTCTTTCACATGGTGTAATACTGTCATGTCATGTATTTCGAAAGCTGTTTATATTTAAAAGTAGAAAGATTAGTATGATCTATAAATGAGTGGTAGAGCCACGCTCTAGACAGTTTTATCTGCAGCATGAATAGGCCGGCTCGACTGGATCGTTACCATTGTCTCACAGCAAAACGACGTAAAGTAGCGGCTTGCTGTTGAGTTTCGTACGGTAAATGAGATATTCGGAGGTCCAAATCCCCCTCCCCTTCTAATCCTTTAATTATCCCTTTACTTTAAACAACGCATCCATGAATCTTCTGTTATTGTGGGCGTACATGGGCGGTTGAGTTCACTTACCATCACCTGACATACTGACTCGTTTGCCAATATTGTGCTGAGCTATTTTATTATACTACAAACCAAATCTTACGAAATGTAGAAAATGTTGAGGCAAGAAATATTGCTTTACAAATGTTGCAGTAGTTTCTACTGATTTATATGTAAAAATTGTGCGGATTAAATACATCGTACAGCTTATGGTCTCATTTAATTACGGATAATATAGGTATACAAGGTAGTAGGCCCCTCGTATGCGAGACGCCGTCTGGGTTGGTACCACCGCATTGTCTATTTCCGCCGCCAAGAAACAGTGTATAAGTAATACTGTTGTATTCTGGTTTGAAGGACATTGAAACCAGTGAAATTACTGGACATTATGAAATTTAACATCTTATGTACCGGGATGACGAGGACAGTGCAGTGCTACGCAGAGCTTTATAATTCAAAGTTCTGGGTCGTGTTGCTGGCTTGCTCGTCTTTTCATTCGATTGTATAAAAAAACTTAACTTTAGTGATAAGCGATGTCGTTAGTAAAGTTTTTTAACGTTTAACGTTTTCTATAAAGTGTATAATGATACCTAATAATGCACATTATTATGAAGTAAATAAGTAAAGCAAAATATTTTTCATTGTGCGTTTGAAAGGAAATTACTTGAGTAGAGCGAGGGAAGACACGCAAACGACATCATTTCTCCGGGAGCAGTCGTTTCAGAAAATAAATTATTTTCAAGGGAGCCGTTACAGAAAACTGGTACCAGTTGGTATTTTGAATAAGTAAACTATCATTTACTAGTAGATTTGGAATGGCTGCAGACTTTGGATTTAGTTTTTTTTAAATCAAATCATGTTTCGTGATATGACTACTGTGAATTAAATAGCGTTCATGTAAAGAATTTACAAGTAGGTGCCAAAGAGAGGGCCATAGTTTAATTGGTACCGTGTGGTGTTATTCGACTGCCAAACTGGAAATACGTAGGTTTGAATCCCAGATATGTTGGAAATAAAACTTTTTAAGGATAATTAAAACCGTCGCATAAATATAAAAAAGCTAAAAATAAACTTAAACAATTTTGAGTCGGTGACATTTCAGGTTAATGGTCAATGATTGATACCACCGACCACAGAACACAGGAATATGTTCTGTGCCACCGACTCAGAATTATTTATTATTTTTAGCTTTTAAATATTTATGAGACGGTTTTAATTTTCGTTTTTTTCATTTCCATGCATGTCAACCATTATATGTGGGATTCGAGTCGGTTTAATTTTTTTGTTATTTGACTTTATCTTATTATTTTTTACTCCCAATAAAAAAGAGGGGTGTTATAAGTTTGACTCCTTTGTCTCTGTGTGTGTATTTATCTGTGGTGTTGTCACGCTTAAACGAAGGGACCGATTTGAATGTGTTTTTTTTTGTTTGAAAGGTAATTTAATCAGATGGTTCTTTGCTATATTTTAAGAAAATCTATTCAGCCGTTTAAAAGTATCAGACTTTTTTCTGATTGAAGTCGAGTTTTTTTAACGGTTAGATAATAAAAGAAATTAGTAAAAATCATCAAAATCGTTGTATAAATGTCTATGTGTTAGTTTTTGATCCCATTAAGGGATTATTATTTTAATTTACCTAAATAAACTAATTAATTTTAAATGGGACCATCATCGAAATAAACCAAAATTTGGCAGAGTTATGCGTGAAGGCACATAATATAATCCAATAATATAATCTAACTTTAAAAAAACTCCTGACGTAAATTTAAAAAACCATTTGTATATTTTAAACGATTGAATAGATTTTCTTCATCATGTAACCCACTTGTCACGGCCTGCCTTTGCCGATCTCTACTGTAAAAAAGAAATAAAAACTATCTCTAAAACTTCCTTAACTCATTTTACAGGATACAGCGAAAGTAGAAATTCCTAAAACGAAATCTCTGATAATGCTGGAGCGTTTAAAGTTGTTTGAATACATAGCATTGAAATATTTCGGAAACTATTTTTCACAAACAAGAATTCTTGTATCAGGTAGAACTGACAGCATTTTATTAAAACGAACCGGAATGTTGTTAAACATTTTTCCTTTACGAATATGTAGTTGTAATGCATGGAGGATATTTTGTGTAAAAGTATGCTTTTCTACTATCACATACTACCGAAAGATATCTTATATTACATTTTATTAGATGCACGCATTCGTAAATTTTTATTGCGATTGGATAAAATGCACTGCACTTCAAAGTCTAAACTCTAAGCGCCTGTTTCACCACCTCTGAGTAAATGCTACTTACCAAATAAAATATGCAAGTATAAATGCAAGTCACTTACAAGCACTTCCATTTGTATTCCAATAGTTGGTGGATATTGTTCTTCAGTAGTTGTTTTTTCCTGCCTCGGTGGCGCTGTTGTAATGCGTACGATGTACGACTGCTGTACTGAGTTCTCGGGTTCGATCCTCAGGTCAGGTAAAGTGATATTGGGTTTTCTTATCAGGATATGCTTAGTATCAGCCCGAAGTCTGGAATTGTGCCCGGTCTGGCGATAGGCTCGCCCCTAATCACATCAGCGGACGGAAATAAGATCGGCGAAATGTGGGTGTACTTTTTACACCTCTACCTACCATTTCAGGGATTATAGGCATGAGTTTTTTTTATTTATAGTATAGGCCGCCAAACGAGCAAGTGGGTCACCTGATGGTAAGTGATCTCCGCCGCGTACATGACGCCCACAATACTAAAATAATCATCGGCGCGTTACCGACCTTAAAGGAAAGGGATAATTTAGGGATTGGGAAGGGGAGGGGAATTTGGGCCTCCGGATATCTCACTCACCGTACAAAACGCAGCAACAAGCTGCTACTTTACGGACGGACGAGCTGGCCCATTCATACTGTAGACAGAACTGTCTACAGCGTGGCTCTACCACTCAAATTGATGAGTGCGTATGTATGTATAAGAAAGAAAATTATTTAATAAGACCGATGTTTTCGGGGGTTTGGAAATATTAAAATTTCATCACCGAGCATGATAATGAAATAATTTAAGTTAAATCAACTCATAAATTGCGTTAGACAAATTCAAAGGAACAAGAACAAATCAAATAAACAGTTATTCTATTCGGTGGAGTGTGTCAAAGCACTGATTTATTCAGTACTTTCGGAATGGTTCATTAAGATTGTCTTAATGTTCCTCTTTAGGCAGGAAAGGAGGAATAAGAGATTTAGACCTATTCCTTGAATCCAATTTCAGCTTAAACAAATTTATGTGAGCTGTATTTTTCTTTCCGTTGACTTTTATTCGTGCTCAAGTAATTTTAACACAAATTGTCGGAGAAAGAATGAAAACACTGATTGTGTAATTAAATTAAACCTTTTATGTTTTCAGCTTTATGAACATGATATGGTGAAAGTTTAACTCAAGACTAAACAAAACTCTATTTGTATAATATATTATTAGGTATATATAAATCGCAATGTAATCTAATCACTTGAGAAAAGCTGGACCGAATCGACTATTTTTTAAATGTTCTTAATTATTAGAATAATGTTTTTAGGGAAAGAAAAATTGGAAAAGGCGTCCGAAAAACTAGATAATTCGTGAGAAACCGAGTATTTTTTTTGCTAAGACATTTTTATACAAACTATTCATTGTATAGAACCTTACGATTCGAACGATGGATATGCGTAAGTAATTCTATTTTTGTTTTGTTCGTCAAGACTCTGTAAAAGTTTCCCACAAAAAATCGGGACAACAACAAAAGAAAGTCGAAAAATTCGGACAAACTGCAAAAATATATTTTTTAACGCAATCTCAATGATAACTGAGGACGTATGTAGTTGATCCTTTTTTTGTTTTGTTCGTTAGACTCCCGGGATGGAAATAACTCAATTCAATGTTAATCTCGCATATAAAAAATCCCATTAGCGTATACAATGATCACCCTCAGAAATAAACGTTTTCTCACCTACTTTGTTTATATATTTATAACTAGCTGTCCCGCGCGGTTTCTCCCGCAACTACAGCAGCTCCACCTACCGGGTCCAATTGTGAATCTAAACCATCCAGGGCGCCACCCAAAAGTATACAAAAAAAAACACACGTCGTCCATGAACACTTTAAGAAAAGGAGTCGGGATTGGGAAGGTGAAGGGGGGATTTAGGCTTCCGGTAATCTCATTGACCGAATTGAAATGCAACAGCTAGCTGACACTGCACGTTGGTTTTATGTGAGACAGTGGCAATAACCCAGTTAACCGTATCATTTATGCTGTAGACAAAAATACTACGGCGCATGTCTATGTCTATGTCTGTGGCACAACCATTTCCTACGAACAAACACACGGGAAAATTGACTTTCGCAACTGCAATATTGTAGTAATTGTACTCCATTTCTTCGAGTTCAATACAAGTTCACCCCTGTGTTTAATATTTGACGCTAAAGTCTCATGGACAAATGTGTGTGCGAAGTGTTTGAATACAAATTAGGTAGCAGATGCAATTTCGCGGGGTGATGTGACATTTTGCTCCACAACTGAGTACAGTATTTTCTTACTGGCAATGATTATTTGCTAGTATTGGGTTATTCCTGTCTGCTTCTTCATTTTGTATTCATCTAATAATGGTTACATTTCCCCCGCATCGTTGTCCTTTTGCGAGCGAACAAAAATATGGTGCCTATTTGCTTGTATTAGTATTATTTTACATTGTTATCGTATTCGGTTTATTTTTAAAAAATGTACTTTTATAATGACTACTTGAATTGATTTATAGATCATTAATTTGTTAACCTTACCTTAGCCCTGAAACATTTTTTATTTAGATTAAAATGCAATATATCCAGCAAGTGTTCAGTATTTTATTAATAAAAAAATTAGAAATCTACTTAAGTAATTGACGACTGAATATCGATATTCTCTATGATTATTATAAAACATTTATTTTGTGTAGAGCTAGCGCGTAATAGGGCTCTTAAGGCCTTACTACGACGGAACGAACCAGGCATCGCCGATGTTCCATTTGCAAATGAGTTTAAATGACATGTCCAAAAATGGGCCTTTATTATGTGGAAATTCTAACCAACATAATTTATAGATATTTGAATAGAACTCCTAAAAACGAATGTTTTGTAATAATTAGTTTAATTTTAAAGACTTCCAATTTTAAGATATTAATATTTTTATTTTACTTAAATGTTACACCTAAAACGAACAAATCTTTTAAAATATCATAAATCATACAAACGATTTCTAAGCCGCGCCTCCGAAAGAAGTAAACTTGTCAAAAAACTACAAAATTGACTACGTGGAATGACGGATTTATGAATAGTCAAGATTTAATTGTCATATTTAGGTCTTTCACCTTTTTTATTTTTATTGATCAAAGTAACCACACATGCTATCGATACATCTTTGCCAGTGCAGTGGCAATTTATCAATGCCCTTCTTAATAAAATCGGCTGGATGAGAGGCTGATTGTCCATGATTTACTCGTATTGTGGGAGTACATGGGTGATGGTGATCACTTTTTCTTTGGCCGTGTTTCTCCCACTGCTGGACAAAAGGCTATACTAATCATTTACCACCAGAAAAATAGGAGTATTTTTATAACGGCAACTAGTCTTATATCAAATAAAAGTATACAATATCTTAAGTTTCATTTTATTTGACATACTTATACAATTTGTATTATAATAAAACTATTTTTTAAGATTTACACAATTGTTTATTAATTTTAATAATAATAATAGTTCATTTTCAATGTCTTCTCTTATAAGTATAGAGTTTACAAACTCTGCAGGTTGAGATATATTATTTTGATGCTGAGCTCATCCGAGATACCAGACAATTGTCATAACGTGAGCACAGCTTCCAACTCTCCTTTTCCCAATTATGCATTTGCAATAATATTCACAAATTCTTTCTTGTCAACTAGTGCCTGCTACTTTTCATAATATATGTGTGTTACATACATTTATTGTTATACATTCAAAAAGCAATTCTGATTTTACCCCTATGGGAAACAGGCGTGAGTGTATGTATTCAAGAAGCAATCCGCTTAATTGTTTCGCCTGTTGTTAACTTCATTAGGTATAATCCTAGAGCTGTTTTTCGTTTTCGGCATCCTACTAATAATTAAAATATTCAATACGGCCAAGCCAGTCCAGTAACTACAAATGTGCACTCTCACTCACTCACTCATGCGTGTAATCCCCGAAGGGGTAGGCAGAGGATTAACCACTACACCCACATTTCGCCGAGCGTATCTCTGTCCCATGATGTGATAGGGGGCGAGCCTATCGCCATGCCGGGCACATATTCCAGACTCCAGGCTGATACTGAGCATTTTGTAATAGAAAAACCCAATATCACTTTTACCCGACCCGGGGATCGAATCAGAGACCTCAGCGTTAACCTCAGTCGTACCGCGTATGCATTACAACTGCGAGGCAGATCGATTCGATCGATTACTGAGGCAGTCAACAAACGTGGCTATCCATATTTTCCATATTTCAAATATTTCAAAATCAACTGAGTTATTATTTTTCTAAAGAAATCTAACATTTCTGTAATTGTACGTCAGAGCAAATTGTGTGAAGATCTTAAATTCTGTTAACAGTTCCCAATTATTCCAATCCAAAAGCTTATGATATTAATTATGTAGGTACAACAATATCAAGTAGCTGTTGAGAAAAAGCAAAAGTAGTCAGCGTAAGTCTTTACGCTATCGATACCCCAATCAAGTGCAAAATCGAAGAATTCGTTGTGATAAAACTAAGTCACTTTATGCAAGAAAATCAGAGAAAATCAACAAATCACGAAACTGACAGGATACCGTGAATGACAATACTTAGAAAAATTACAGATTTACATAAAGTGTTGTCAGCTATATGATGCAATGGTAGTTATTGTTTTGTGTTGGCATACATCAGTAAAATATATCTACCAACACTTTTATTTTTTATTTTTCTATTAAATGGAGGGGTCTAAAATTATTTTTTTAATGGTTCCAAGTTTCACATTTTTAGCACTATCATTTCCGTATAGTTTGATGTTGGTTAGATTTTGTTCGAAATAAAAACCAACGTCCATACAAAAAGTGGACATGTCCTTTCCCTATTCAATAAAATTAAAAAAGAACAATTCAAAGTTAACAATTTGAAAATGGAAGACTAGTGACTGCGGTTCCGTTCCGTTCCGTCGTAGTATATACGGCCTTAAAAATCACGTTTTGAAATTTTAAGACAGAAGTAGACGTTTATTGTTTCGTTCAAAAACATCAATCACTCAACAGAACCCATTCATAAAACGCGGCCTGCACTTCTCACAGAGAATGGCGGCGTAATTTTCTTTAAAGTCGTTTCCATTTTTGCAGCACGTTTCGCCAGTGTTCCATTAATACGTGGGCGTAATGGCATGACAAAGAAAGTAGTAACGATTGTTTCCATCTCATTCGGTTGTTTGTTTTGTTTGTTCGGAAATGCATTTAATATTATAATTTCTTCAGTATACTATACTTACTCTTACTACGATACTCTAGGGTAATAAGGTTTATGCCCTGGATGATATTCTGCGATATTTATTTCTTGTTTGTCTTTTAGACTCGCTACGATCTCGTCTTATAATTTCTACGTCCATTAGTTTTCTAATTAAATTGTAATTTATACAACGTCTTACAGAAACGTGTGGTCATATTTAAGGGTTGTTATATACACCTGACAGTGAGTGTTTGTGTACCGATCTTATCAATCTAATGTAATCTAGACATCCTAAAATATCACGCTTATTTTTAAGCACTCGTTTAATGTTACTCATTCGATAAAAAAGAAAATGCTTTATTTATGTCCTAGCCATGCCATCAGATTCGGTACTACGGGGGTAAAATACTTTTATCTTACACTATACGTTGCTTAAATTTTACTACACTTTTCTGTAACACGTTGTATAGATAATTATTAATAGAGAAATACGGTTCTGCTGAGTTGCCTATCAAACTATTATCATAAAAATAATATCTAGTAAGAAAAAAAATGGGAAGAAGTATAACTACGCTTAGCTTTTTCCCGCCACTTAAGTGATTTTATTGAAATGGAATCCTCAAACACAAATTAGGATTTGACCTCACAGGTTTCTCAGTCTAAGCTACTACCAATAGATCAATGAAGCGATTTATCCATTATATCGTTTCCTACTTTATAAAATACCACATTTGAATTTCAAACATATAAACCCTCTATTAAACTTACAAGTAAAGATCCTAGACCCAGTAAAAATATGATAGCTTACGTTAAACAATTCTGTTTTGATAAATTAAGGGTAGGCAAGATCTAGAACAGGTAAGCGTGGTGTCACATAGAGTTGATATACGGCGCGGCCGGCACCTGGAGACTGCGAAGGCATTCGTCATGATGATCTTATCGCTTACATTATGCGTTTTATTACTGCAGACGTTAGCGTGGAGATACTGTGATTGTTTGCATTGTAATGTTGTATTATTTAACATATATGGGTTACTTTTTAATCCAATATTATGACGAAGCTGACGGTTATGGGGGATGGAGATAATGCTTAGATCAGGAATACCTCTTAGGAATATCTCTGGTCCTATATTGTTCTCATCTCTGGCAGTGTCCTCTACATTCCCCTCCTTCCATTTGACCGCATCCACGGAAGACCGAGTCGAATTATTGATAGCTGAGTTTTTTCCGATCAACTTAAATCACTGGACAAGAAACGATACGTATCTTTGCAACTGTGGAGAGTATTGAGAAATTGTTTGGTCGACTACTAGCCGCCAAATTATATTATCGTACAACGTAGGTACCATTAGCTGGGATTTCATCCCCACAAAATAGATGGATGGCGTTTCGCAACGGTACGATTGACATGAAGTTTATCTTATATCATCCTTGTGGAATCAGCTTTCACTTGCGGTATTTCCAGACCGATACGACTTAGGGACATTCAAGAGTTTCTTCTTCTTTTTATCAAATGGTTAGTGGCTATAATAGCAGTCTCCGACTTGGTTCAACGACGGCTGTTTGTTGATAATAGCCGAGACAGACTTTTATGTGTTCTTTGAAGTACGGAGATACCATTAGACGGTCTCCCATCGTGACTGACCGCGTCATGGGTTGCTTAAATCGCTAATCTTTAACTTATTAATTAATCTTTACCTTCTACCTGCCCTTATCCCACTCGTACTTACCATCATCAATGTATAGGTATTATTATTGAGAAGAAACTGATATCCCAAAATACAGGATTGACCTAGTTTGGGAACCAGTGACTCAACAGATTGTAACTAAAATATGTTTTTAATAAATATATATATTTTAATATATTAAAGGGTAAAAAAGCAGTGATAGCTCAGCGGGTAGTGGTATGGACTGTCGAGATGAAAGTCGCAGGTTTGAACCAGCCTTAAGTGCATACACCTCTAAGTTATGTGTGTATTAATTGTTAATTATCACTTCCTTTAACGGTGAAGGAAACATCTTGTGGAAACATGCCTGAGAAATTCTTCATAAGAATTGCGAAGGTAGGTATGTGAAGTCTGCCAACCCGCATTAGGCCAGCGTGGTGGACTTAGGCCTAACCCCTCTCATTTAGTAGAGGAGGCCCGTGCCCAGCAGTAGGACGTGTATAATACAGTGCTAATATTATTATTAGTATTATAGGTTATCCACCTCTTCATTAATGAAGTAATGATAATCACTCGAAAAAACTTTACTCACTAACTCTGTTTTAGTCACCTTCTAAAAGATGAAACAAGTATGAAATAGAATAAATATTATTTCCAGAAAAGAGCTCTGTGTCTATCAATTTTCTTATATACATACAAGTAGTACATCTACCAACTACTACATTACATTTCTTATTACACACAATTTTATTTATGTTCAGTTTGCGGTTACAGCTCTTATTTATTAGCCGTGCATCGTATTTAATAATGCAGTACATTGTAACCGAAATCTAGTAAATCTTGTTTAGTGGAGTATTGTGGTAATTCATGCAAAATTTAATTAGATACAGTTACATGTAGTAAATGATTAACGACTCGTATTCGCGTGAGTCTTTCTCTAAGATAAAAACTACACTACGTTCGTTCTCGGAGTTCAAGCAATCTTCATACCACATTAATTTAAATCATACAACTTAGATAGGAGAATAGATAGAAAGGAGAAAAAAATATTTGAATAGCTCTAAATATGTCCAAACCAACATAACATGCCTTTTTCACATTGAAATAAAACTAGTTTACACGGATTTTATCGTATATAAAAGGCATGTTAGACAGTCGATCTCCCCCGTGACCGTGACGAAGGCTGAAAAGCTTTTGAATCGTTAAGTCGAGACTAAAATCAAAAATTCAACCGCGATAAAATCCGTATAAGTAAATTAGTTTTATTTCAATGTGTAATATTCACGTAAACATAGGACACCACTATGCCTTTTTTAATTCTCGTCCACCTTCTGTCACTCCACAAAGACATCACCACAGTCTTCCTTACTCCATAGCACAATGGCACATACATACTTCTTAAAGCGCTCGTCTCAATATATATTTTTTTTATTAGCTTGTGTGACGAAACGAGCCGGTCACTCCTCTGATGGTAATCGCAACGCCTGCCCATAAACAGAAGCAACAGCTTACTTCCAGCTGAGCTATAAATTTAAATAACGATATAAATAAACAAATTATGAATTTCGTGTTTATGCACATATTACAACGGACAAGAGACTCTTAACAAGCATGAAAGAGAAAAAAGAAAACTCGGGACGGACGTACAAGCATTTAATGAAATCGCAATTTGCATACCGACAACGACCCAAGGAAAAAAAAGGATTTATATAAAGTTGATAATCTTCTTAACTTATGTGAGTATTGGAGAGTATGGAGTATTCGAGTAATGCTGGCAGGTTTTTATAGTAGCCGCCGGAAAATAGGCAAATGGGTCACCTGATGGTCAGTGATCGCCATCATCAAAGGACATCCACAATAAAAGACGAATTATGGGTGCGTTGCTGATATTTAAGAATGGGCATTAGGAGGAACAAGCTGCCATTTCTAATATTTACTTTCAACTTCTACTAAGCTTAAAAAAATATTCTATATACGCACTACATACATACGCACTCACGCCTGTAATCCCCGAAGGGGTAGGCAGAGGTGTAACCAGTACACCCACATTTCGCCGAGCGTATCTCCGTCTCTTATGTGATAGGGGGCGAGCCTATCGCCATACCGGGCACAAATTCCAGACTCCATATTAGATATCCATCAAATATGGAATTGACCAGTTGTTTTGTTTTACAATTATCTAAAGGTCGAGTTGCATAGCTTATTATTATGTAAATGGCTATATAAAATATTATTGACCCAATACTACTATGACCGAAATCACTTCTGTTGATTTGTTCAATCATATGTAATTTGCATGCAATATGGCGTTCTAGCTTTTGTGCTTATGTATAATATTAGATAGTAATTAGAGGGTTAGAGGGTTTTATTTCAAACCATTTGTAATAAGTAATAATTCACGTTATTAAGGTTGAGTCATTAGCTTTACAAAATGTCAAAATAAACTTTAATAATTAATAACAGTTAACACTATTGTACCGAAAATGTAGGCTTACGTGATAATAATAGCATGTTATCCATTCATGTGGATATTCTGTTGCCAATGAATCAACGTCTATTTTTAAGATTTCTTCATTGTATTTTTTAGGAATATGTAAAATAATAATAACATTCAGGTGATGTATACCAATAAGTACTTCACGTGTAGTCCAATCCTGGGAATCGAATAATTCCGAAAATTCAGCACGTCAAATATAAATAAAATATTTATTTCACAGTAGCATGATGTAAACACACACGTTATAAAATCGAGCAACTCTATAAAATCGGAAAGTAGTAACGAGAAAGTCGTTCTGTAATCGTGCTCTTGTCTCTCTTATTATTGGTGTCCCTTTTGTCCTGCCTTTAAATTAAAGACTATTGACCTTAACTTTTCCTTTTGCCGATGCCCAGTCCATGTCTGTTAGTAAGAGAAGCACTTTTTAATTAAAAGTGGCACGGCCACTTCCGTGGACAGGTATCATTTGTCTTTAAAGACCTTAATGCAAATGTCAGTCGTTAAGAACAAGTACAGAGTGTCATCAAAATGCAATATAACCCGGTGTAATTTAAAACAGGGAGAGGGATAGACGATATCGCTGAACGATACCGCTTCAATTATTATTGAGATTTATTCACAAATGGAATTCGAAACTGATGATCCCAAAAACACGATTAGTCTTACCAGTAAAGGGAATTGAAATTCGACAAGTAGTTGGCGCAACTAAAACCGTGCAGTACGACTGAAGTCGATAAAATGCTGATGCGGACGTGGTAATTTGGGTAATTTTTCGACTGGAAGAGTCAGTTCGGCGGTCAAAAGGAATGATTCCATTTCAGAGAGATGTGCTCTCACGTACTTCAACTGGTCGTATTAATTAAATGCAAGCCCCTGAGTCCATTTTACGAGTCCCGGCAGAGTGGAACTCGTTTCGTTTATCCGCTTCTACTCATAAGCAATTACTTTGCCGAAACGACTTTCCGAGGGAGCCAGAACGTGCAAAGAAATTAAGCTGTGCGGATTTTAGGGTTTACAACTTTAATAGAGGTCAGCGATTTAGATATGAAAAGTCAGGTGTTATACCTTAATTGGATGCTTGTATAATACAGAAATTTATGGTTTCCAAATTGAAGAAACTAGGGGTGGAAGTAAAACATACGTTACCATTAAGGCTCACAGATTACTGAAGTAAACGAAATAAGAGTGGTTGGTTTGTAATACTGATTATTTCGTTGTATGTACGTAGAGCCACGCTGTAGACCGGTTTGTCTAAAGCACGAATGGGCCGGCTCGACCGGGTCGTTACGACTGTCTTACAGAAAACCAAGTGAGTAAGCTATTCAGAGACCTATTCAGAGCTATTCAGAAATCCTCCTCCCCTTCCCAATCCTTTAATTACCCCTTTCCTTACGCGCCCATGATTCTTCTGGTATTGTGGCGAACATGGGCGGTGGAGATCATTTGCCATCAGGTGACCCAGTTGGTTGTTTGCCGACCTATGCTAAAACAAAATGTTTATTGTTCATTATTAGTTTTAATCCCAATTCGGGTAATTATGAATATTGTTCGCTGCTATTTTATGATAGTGATAGATTAAAGTGACGACTGAAAGTCAGCGCTGTGTTGTGGTTCGCGCCGCAGCACAACATTCTGCTGAGAGGTTCCCTACCTGTCAAAGGCCACAGCCACAATATGCAACTGATTGGTGTTTCTAATGATAGTTTAGTAACAAGATGTTACCTTCATAGTGAGTAAAAACTGCATACCTGAGTTATTCATAAATAATAATTTCAATGGTATGTATAACACAGGGCTAGTAAAAAAAAATACCTTGTTGATTTATTTGACTTATGTACCTTTGTATGAAAGTCTTTTGTCTGTGACTAGTAAATTTAATTTTTCTTTTTGAATTTGTGTCCGATATATCGATACGGTTGCATTTATATTTAGGTTTAATGCGAAATGCTGGTTAATTTGTGACACATTTGGTTCCTCCTACGGCGTTACAGACATGGTTTATGTATGAATGTACATAATTTGTAACGTCTGCAAACATTAGTACACGTATAAAATTAGCTAGCTAATTGCATAATTCAGAGCATACATCGTTATGTAAACATAAATTCGCTTTGGTTTTAGTGTTCCTTGTTGTTTCACTATGGATTCAAACCACGCTCATGTTCGGCCAATTCAAAATTTTTTTTCTGACGAAATCGAATTTGATCGTCTGGGCATCGTGTTCATAGCAATTTCCTACGAATATATTTATCTATTTAATTATTGCAGCTCACATTTCTTCACTGAAAATTTATACTAGATCAGTTAACTAACGGTAGGCAGCAGCCTGGTTGTGCTCTGGCACTGCTGAGGTCCATGGGCGGCGGTAACCACTTACCATCAGGTGAGCCGCCCGCTCGTCTGTCTATCTAGGGCAATAAAAAAAATAAAGAAAACTGTTTGTCATACACAATTAGTAAAAAAATAATCACAACGAATGAAAGCTAAGTCCTACTTTCTGCTATCCTATCCTATACATCCAAGTTCCTACAAATATTATTTTACTATTCTATTATAAATGTGAATATTTTTGAATTGTTAATTTAGATATTTCTCAATAAATAACGCCATAACCTCTTTATAACTGACTAGTCTTTGCTCACGGCTCCGCCCGCGTGGACGGCCTTTTCCGGGATAAAAGTAAGCTTTCTAACGGCAAAAGAATTTTTCAAATCGGTCCAGTAGTTTTTAAGTTTATTCGTTATATACAAAAATACAAATCTTTCCTCTTTATAATATAAGTGTAGATTGGATAAAATTTAGTACACAGATGGATCATGATTAGCATAAAGAATACATTTTCCTGGAAAAAGTCATTCATACAAGCAAGAACTTGTTAACCATAATTCGAAACAATCATAACGGCATTCCGAAGATATAAAATTATAATTCAATTGAACAATAAAATCGTCGATACGAAAGTTTGCAACTGAGATGTTTGTTTAGAAAATTGCACGTAAAACTCGGTTGCGTTACCCATGCAAAAATCGGTGCTTGCAGTCGAACTTTGTGCATCTAGCAAAAGAGTTTTTGCGAAAGAACTCGCAGTGTGCACTTCACTGCAATCGAATTCTCTTTAGATAGAGTTCCGCATGAATCGAATGTAAAAGCGTTCGAATATGCGGGCGTCCGTTTGCCGTGAGTCGCTGCATGTAACAGACACAATACGCCACAGACGGTTTAGTAAGCGAATTGGGCTGTTATAAGTGCATGAGTGTTCTAGGTCTGCCGTGTTTAAATGTCTTTGATTTATTTATAACGTGAGATTTGTGATAGCATCAACATATTAGTTACATTAGATTTCAATTCAGATTAAAGACAAAGGACGTGTAGTACGGTTTTAGAGAAATTAGGTTAATTTTTGATGATTTTTGGCAACAACGGAACATGGTATTTATGATTAGGTTTATTAAAATGCCTTTATAAATTACATAATATCTAAGTTTAGTGAATTTAAAAGTTGAACATTAGAGTCCTCTCAGATTTAGAATCAATGTAACCAAAAAAAAAATGTATTTTGTCTATATAGGTACATACAGATTGAAAACTTATCTAACAACGAAAAGTATCTAAAAATTGTCTAAGTAAAAAATACACATCCATCAGGCCTTACATCCGTTTCCATACCAACTTGTTTGATAAAAGTTTTTTTCGTGACCGAGATTTTCGCGAACTTAGTTCAACCGTTTTTAGATGATCTTCGCAACATTTGGTGTTCTCTATAAGAACTTTTGTCTTAGACGGTCTGTCGTACTTAGTGTTTTGTGGTTGCGCTTGCCTCACGACGTTGGGTTAAACTTCTTGGGAACTCTGCGAACAAGCATCTACGGTAAACAGCGTATAGATAAGATTTGCCGTAATTAGCTCCCGGTGAGTCTGAACTTGTGATTACCGTGCAGATATGAGTACTGCTATTGCATTAATTCGTGTTTGTTTGTAAGTATTCAACTCTATTTGTCAACAACTCCGACTGAACAAAACCTGTTCAGTCATTTAGTAGACTTCTTTCATTGAATATCGATTGTCTCCGATTTTAAACAGTTAAGTTATCAAATACCTACATTTGTTGGTATTGCAGTTTTTGAGACAATTTAGTATCAAAGTTGTTTGATATCAATCCAACGTTGAGTGATATGTCACGCCTGCCCATAAACAGAAGCAATTATACCACACAGAACTCTGAATTACAAAGTACTGCATGGCACTGAACTGCACTCGTCATCCCGAGACATATTATGTTAAGTCTCATAATGCCCAGAAAATTCACTGGCTTCAATGCCCGAACACCGAAACACAATAGTGCGCACGCACTTCGCGGCAGAAATCAACAAAGCGTTGGTACCTATCCAGCAGGCCAATTCTCGTAATTTTAAATGTTCAAAATATCATTCCGATCTAGTCTCAGCGTCAAAAAAGTTGCAAATGGCATCCTCTTAAACCAATAATCAACGTCAAATGTTAATATAGATCGTAATGAGATTGAATGTAGAATAAAAGTTGACTGAAGCCAAAACGGTGCTACTGCTAATCTGACGCTGAGACTAGATCGGAATGATATTTTGAACATTTAAAATTACGAGAATTGGCCTTCTGACGGCCTCTCGCATACAAGGGATCTCTACCACCAAGTAAGTAACTATTCTATTTCCAAGTATAGAACCCTAATAACTAAAACTTTAATAGTGTTTGTTACTAAAGACTATTTTACCTAAGGCGTTGTTTACTAAAGTTCATGCTGAATCTGACAATACAAATCAAACAGTGATTTTACCTCCGATAATTCCTGCAGACGCATTCGGTTACCTGTTAAGTGGAACTAGAACTCGGATCATGCGAAGCATTTGTGTACAACTGTATTTGGATAAGCCATAGAATCCAGTTGTTTGCGGCAGCACAGACGTTTTTATGTCTATTAAATGAAATTTCCGTTTGTTTCTGAAATAATATGGTGTTGTCAAAGACTTTAATGTATACTACTAGACAATTTGTATAGAAGTAAAATTTTGTCACGTAATGCGGGAGTTTGACAAATCACAGATGGAGCGCGAGAGGGTTCTCGTTAAGAGTAAGCGAGTTCGCCATATTGAGTTACGGTCAATTGACCGCAACTTAGTGGCACGATTTTTATGTACCGCGCAGCTTGTCTAGCAGTATTAAGTCTTGGGGTGTTGTTTATCTTTTATTAGCTTGAATGATGGTAACGCCTGCCCATAAAACACTAAGAGTTTTGGATTACAGAACACTGCATGGTACTGGAATCCGCTCGTCACTACGAGATATAAGTTGTTAAGTCTCATAATGCCCAGTAATTTCACTGGCTTCAATATCCTTCAAACCGAAACACTAAGGAGACCTATAGAATTTGTTATTTTTGACTTTTCAGTGTTTTTATTTTGAAGTCGGTTTCTAAGTTTTGTTAAACATCTTATACATAAAATTCTCGTGTCACAATGTTCGTTCCCATACTCCTCCGAACCGGCTGGACCGATTTGTATGAAATTTTGTGTGCATATCATATATATTTCATCCCCCTAAATGTTAAGGGTGGTCCACCCCAAATTTTTATTTTTTATACATTATTTTTGGTTGTTATTTTTTTATGATACAGCATTAAAAAATACATACAACGCTAAATTGTCACCCTTCTACCATCAACCCCTATTTTTTAATAGTCATTTTAGTATTTTTGTCAAGGGCGTTTCTCACCGGGGGCGCCCACTAGGTTACTTTAATCCTGGAAATAGGCATTCACGCGGGCGGAGCCGCGGGCAACAGCTAGTTATTTTATAAAATTACAGCCTCGGTAGCGCAGTAGTAAGATAAGCTGTCCGTGAAGCGAGAAGCCACGGGTTTGATTCTCGCATCGAGACATGTTTTTTTGATCCATAAATTTTTGTTTCGGTTCTGGGTGTAAGTTCCTCGTAATACCTGATGCCGACGATGCACGTATAACCTACTGTGAGGTCAGGACTTTTTTTAATAATTATAAAAAATACTTACGAGTATATTTTCGTCAACGTATCGTCATCTAGCGGTGCATGCTTGAACTACTCTAGGGTTATACAAACTTTACATTTACCTGTGCATTTGCCGAAATTTCAAAACACGTCGCGTAAACTAACATTTGACATTCAATCCCATTTGGAACTTGGAATTCCATCACGTAACATCAAATTTATGTATTTCGATTTGTTTCGCTGATTCAGATCCCAACTCGGAACGTTCTGAAACTCGAGTTAGGTACAATTCCCACGTGAAATTTGAGCTGAAAACATTGTAGGCTGTAGTTTATCAGAGATGCTACTAGGGTTGTTAAATATAAAATCAATTTTAAATTATGAAAGTATAAAAAAATATTTTCGTCAATATTTCTAGGAAGCTGTATAACTCTCATAGCAAAATGATCTTATTCTTCTTTACCAAAAGAGGTTTACAACAAGTCTTTTTCGAAGTTTAGCACGTCTTATATAAAAAAGCCTTATGGTCACGAGAGTTTTATGTAACGACTATAATCAATGAATAATTGATATAAAATATTATCTACTATTGTTTGTAAAAAGTTTAAAAAGACATTTTTCTTTTTCGCCAACCCTATCTTCAGGCAACATGTTGGGAACAAAGCTGTGGAAATAAATCTATTTGATTGCATGCATGATCACCGACGAGCGTAACTGCACGCCTTTTAGCATCGCATGTGTTGCCAACAATTTTGCAAATAGCCTGGTTTGGGGTCTAGTTAGATATAGTGATAGCGCAAAACTATGTAAATTAGTTTATATATTATGTTTATGCCAAAATACATGCACCGTGCGAGAGATGAGCGCATTTGTGACATAACAGATACTCTCATACTAGTTTTAATAGTTTTATTCATTAGCTTTTTGTATAAAATTTAGTGTTCATTTTTTATCGAAATATTCATAGCATAATTAATGATGTTACTCGTATGTGTACTATTAGGTATACACATTTTTAATTGGCAAAGTTTTGTACATCTTTCATTAATGTAAACTTTGGATCTAATTGTAAATCGTAATTTATTTATTTTATTAATTTGAATGACGACGCGAGGAGGTTGCTCGCCTGATTGATGGTAAGCCCCATAAACAGAAGCAACGCCACACATAACCTTGAATCACAAAGCACTGCATGGCACTGGACTGCGCTCGTCACCCGAGACATAAGTTGGGTAACATGTCTATATTTCTCATGTTCTATATTTGGGAAATAGTGGAAATGTTCGCTTATTAAGTACTATATTCGACGCTTACTTGGTAAATATATTAATATCGTACCTACAGGTAGTACATAGTATAAAACAAAAACGCTTTCTGCGATCACAATATTATTACTATCTGTTTATCCGTTAACTCCTCATAAACCACGCAACGGATTTTGATGCGGTTTTCTCTATGATTTAAATAATTTCTTTCGAATAATTTATATTCATAAATCACGCTATGACCCATAGGAGCAAGGCAGTAAGATGCCTGTGGTGAAATTGTAAGGTATAGCTAGTTAACTATTAAAATGTAAATGTATTAGTTATTAAAATCTAGACAGAGGCAACAGGATTCTGGGACTAAACGGCTCTAGGTACTGTTGGAGTCGATCGCAATATTATTACTGTTATTGTTCCTTGATAATGCAGTTTTCGAGAAATTGTAATGAAAGAATTCTAACCTTAAAGTGTACCGTCAGATGAGTGTATATACAAATATGTTATAAAGACTGTGAAGACTGCCTCGATGGCGCAGTTGGAATGCGCACACTGTACGACTGTTGTGCTGAGGTCTCGGGTTCGAATTTTTTCTATCATGAAATGCTTAGTATCAATTCGGAGTCTGGATTTGTGCCAGATATGGCGATAGGCTCGCGATATCACGTTATGGGACGGAAATAAGCTGGGCGAAATGTGGGTGTACTAGTTAGACATCTACATACCCCGTCGGGGAGTACAGACATGAATGCGTATGTATGTATGTATGAAGATAACATTATGGTTTGAATAAAGTTACGGCGATTCTCGCAATGGTTGGCAACAACAGGATAAAACGATTCGAATGAAGGTCTGAGGGCCAATTCTCGTAATTTTAATTGTTCAAAATATCATTCCGATCTAATCTCAGCGACAAGAAAGTTGCAAATGGTATTCTGCTAAACCAATATTCAAGAACTTAGAACGCAATGATATCGAAAGTAGAATACAAGTTGACTGAACCAAAACGGCATTCTGGTAACAATTTTGACACTTAACTATCTTCTTCTTCTTTTAATTGTGTTTGGCTCCACCGTAGATTGGTGATTTCGCCAGTGTCCATTGTGAGACACTTAACTATATAAAATGCATTTCGTCTACAGACAAACGTCAAAATATTGAGAACGAAATGTGACTGAAGGTGAAGCAGTGTTGCCAAGTGCACTGTAATTACAGCAGATCTGCCGTATTTTCATGACATCTACTGGACACGGTATTTTTATAAATACCTTATATGGAGACACAGTATTTTTTTACAGTAAAAATTTCGTATTATTATTGTATACTACTATACAGGTTATTTAGAAGTAAAACTGCGTCACATAACGCGGGAGTTTGACAGTTCACAAACAGGGAGCGCAATAGGGGTTCTAGTTGAGAGTAAGCGAGATGATAATATTGAGTTACGGTCAATTGACTGCAACTTAGTAATACAACTAATTTACTATACTACAATTTATTACACTACTATTTCTATGTACCGCGCAGCTTGTCTAGTAGTATACATAAAACTCTTTGATTAAACACATTAAAAAAAATAAACCGATATCATCATCATCGCAGCCATCCATTTCTGCAGCGATCGATATATACAAATAAAATGTTAAGTTAGTTTAGGATATAAAGTTTAAAATAAATTTATATTTTATTTAATAATTTAATTATTTCCTTTTTTGTATGACATTTTATTGCACTGTAAAATAGACTGTATTTTTTTCCATCAAGCACTGTATTTTTGACGCAAATGCCGTATTTTAATGTGGACAACACGGTATTTTCAAAAATCTGACTTGGCAACACTGAGGTGAAGTGACTGTGAGTTAACTGCAGACAAATTCAGTTCAGTTTATTCTCTTTTACTGCAAGCAACTAAAAGTAATCAAAATTGTGCGACTTTGTGTGCTCGTTATTCCAGTAAAGTATTAGAAATGAGTTTACAGCCTATGTTACTCAGTGATAATGTAGCTTTCTAACGGCCAAATTATTTTTGAAATCGGCCCAGTAGATTTTAAGTTTATTTGTTACATACAAAAATACAAAAAAATCTTTCCTCTCTAGAATATTAGTGTAGATTAAATTATGAGAGCAATCGCACTGTCAAAATTCCCGCCAAAACTCTCGCACAATTTTTATTTAGTATAGATATGTCCTCAGCAGTGTTGCAAAATAAAAAAACCGCAATTCGGTAGAATTTCAAATTTCAATAAAATAATCGCGATTGTGGTTATTTCCGGAAAGGACTGCCTGAGTGGTGCTGTTGTGCCGTTTTCCTTCAGTTATGCCATGGAATAGATAAATTAATGAAATAAATAAAATACATGGAATTAGTCAAATCAATTAATTAAAAAATCATAACCTCCAGTTACGTAATTTTTTAATCACTGAAATTAGTCATATTGTGGGTATTTTATTGTGAGTAACATTGATTTTGTCGCTTAGGTCATTTTTATTTTCTAGAATTTAGTCTATGGCAGCTGATACGTAAAATTCGGTAAAATACTTGTCATTGGCGAAATGCATAATAATGCGATGCCATATTTTCAACAAAAGAAAGACATTGAAAGTTGATCGAATTGACAGTTTATATGCAATTTAACTGAGATGATATCGAATTTTTAAAGGAGCAGAATGCCATATTTTTAATTAATTCAAAATGTAATCTCAGTTCGGTTAAAATTCATTCGCAGTGTCAGTTAAAATAGCAGAATTGGCCCTCAGGACGTAAAAGTAATGTAGTTAGTTACTACGTCGCGTCCTACACGGGACACGTCAGTTTAGTTGTAATTAAGTCATTATGAATTCGATTATTGTCACCCTATTTATGCTCAGTTACTGAGTACAGAAATAATTTAAATTGACGTCTCTGAAAGATAATCATATTGTAAGAAATGGCTAATGGATATTTTAAAATTAATTGACGCGTTTGAGTTTGTCGGTAGGACAGATTATATAATTATTAAGTATTTTATGTATAAATAATCACTATGAGTACTATGGTAAACTGTAGTTAATGGGAAATTTCACTAAAAATATTATTTCTGGACTGAAGAATTTATTTTAGCATGATGATGGTATTTTTGTGCATAATGTACGTCTTGATCCTGTAGTGTCTATATTAAATTGCGACTGCTTCAACAGTAATAAACCTAAATAAAAAAAAAACTATGCCTTCATAAAATATTTCTAGTTTCAATTATCATTAATGATAAATGATACACGTTAGATATAGCCATGAACTTTGTGAACCATAAATCAACTAACCCATAGACTCATAAAATGGACATTTTCTTTTTTAGAACCAACAACGTTTCCACTTTCCACGTTAATCACGCTATTGCCATTGGCTATAATAAAATTGTCGCACTTTTGATTTAAATTCTGGGTCGCGTCTTACAAAGAGCTTGAATAAAGGAAGCAAATAAACATCGCCGTATTTAAGTAACAAAGCATCGGTTCTCAACGTGTTTACGAGCTCTCTTTGTTACTTTTGCGAATGTTACTGAAAGAAAATGTATTAAAAGCAGAGTATTCTGTTCCACGTAAATTCGGTGATGTAGGACAGTTGAGTTCGGCAGTGCGAAAATCTCGCCGCAGGTGCCGAGGGCGTTGTGACGGGGACGAGGCTTTCAATCCCTAAGGAGACGGGCCACAAAGGCAGAGCTGGGTGGTAACGGCAGCAATCCAGGTATACCAGGATCCCCCGGAACCACCCCACTAGCACCGAAGGAGGCCACCGCGGGGTTTTTGTACTGACGTAGGAATTGGTTAGGGTCCCGATCTAGCAGTCACTCAGCAGTGAACTAGGTCGGAAGGCTGGTGGTAACCATACCTCAACGCCCGGGGTAGGAGGGCATCCGTAAGATGGATTTTCCCCGCGGAAAAGAAAGGAAAGTTGAGTTATGGTTAAGTATCTTCTTCCACCTGTTAGTTCCATGCATGCCCAATGACTACAGGCCGGCATAATTCTACCGACCGTTGAGGAACGCAATGTTTCTCGACAATCAACCAAAGACTTTAATGTATACTAATAGACGGGCTGTTTAGAACTAAAATTGCGTCACAGAACGCGGCAATTTGACAGCTCACAAGCTGAGAGCGCGATAGAGGTTCTAGTTGAGAGTAAGTGAGATGGGAGTATTGAGTTACGCTCAATTGACCGCAACCTAGTGGTACAATTTCTATGTACCGCGCAGCTTGTCTAGTAGTATACATTAATCTCTACATCTCATACTCCCTTAGCATAAACCCATGAGATATCTCACGCGCGTGACAACTTTGTCAATATCGACTAAGTTCTCTTTTGCCTGTAACATGCTCTCCATGAAGTAGAGAGAGCGATAATTATATAGAGATAATGCGTGTTATATTGATGTCCGCGTGTGAATTCTGAGAACGATATGCCGTGAAATTGTAGAGACACACATTTAGCTTCACTTTCGCCCTCATACTTAGACTTTAAGCACTAATATAACCAATTAATAATTAATTAAAATTTATAAAAGTCGGAGCTTTATTTTTCAATCAAAAGCTATACTACAAATATAATTTGTGAGAAAACGTTTTACGAAAGCGCGTAAGAGCATTTTCTCGTGGTGTGAATATTGGGCATGTCAACTTCGATTGACATGTAATTACAGCACGAGTCAACAAACTTAGGTGGTGGTGGTGGTACTAGGTGGTAGGTCCCACGTATATGTGAGGCCATCTGGGTAGGTACCACAGCTTTGTCTATTTCTGCCTTCAAGCAGCAAAGTGTGTAAACACTGTTGTGTTCCTGGTTTGAAGGATATTGGATTGCCATACCGGACACAAATTCCAGACTCCGGGCTGATACTGAGCATTTCGTAATAGAAAAACCCAATACCACTTTACCCGACCCGGGGTACGAACCGGAGACCTCAGCATTACAACTGCGCCACCGAAGCAGTTTAATAAGATATTTTTTTCTAATAAATCACAACCTCAAGCGATTGAAGTTGAAATACCAATTTATAATTCTATATTTCTAGTGACCTCTAGTACAACGTAGTCGATAGTACCTGCGAGTGATTTAGAAACATTCTACGTTGAACAATAGCGTTTATTCGCCGACCGCAAAGCCGGGCCGGCTCATAAATTACTCTACCACTCTATCCTTCCTGCGGACGTAACACTACGAGATAAAACACGACATTTAGACACGGGATGGATCTTGTTAAGATCTACTTTAGATTTTAATGTTAACAATTAGCATTTCAATAAAATTTAAAAGTAGAAGGTGAGAACCTTCGTCGTCTTCGAATTTGTCTCGTATTTTTATGTATGTTCAGAGTTATTATTATACAACTCTGCCAAATTTGGACTGACTTTAACCGACTTCAAAAAAGGAGGTTTTCAATTCCGCATTTATTTTGCTTGTTTTATGTGTGTACAATTGATTTCTCCGCTATTTGTCGACCGATTTAATTGGAAATACAATCATTCTATTTATAGCTATATAGGTCATATAAATTTATGGTTTAAGACATTTATTCCTCAAAAACAATTACATTACAATTCATTTGCATGAGAAATACAAGAATAAATACAGTAATGCTTACATTTGAGTGAACATGCGACGGGGCGTTTTTTTATTAAATTAATATTTATTCAATTACATGATTAGTGTTACTCAATTAAACTCTTAATTACCAATAATACAAACACAAAAGTAGCGAGTGCCGTCAGTGCGCAGTGTTACGGCCTTATTAAGTATACGGATGGAATGGTTAATGTTTTTTTTTTTTTCTTATAATCAATTAATCAATCGTATTTTTTAATATTCTAAATGTAAAAAAAACTTTAATGTATATATATATATATATACAAACATGCACATACACACCCACATACACATACATACACACATATACACATATTTACCATAAGTCAATGCGTTAGTTATATACATGCGTACCCTCATGCATACATAAATATATAGAATTACGCCTGCATTTACGCCTGCAATCCCCGAAGGGGGTAGGCAGAGGTGCAGCCAATACATCCACGTTTCACACAGCTTATCTACGTCAAAGACTAAGATATTATTTTGTAGATGGTTAAAAATTTGAGAGAGTGTTTTTTAAGGTGTAGTATTTTAATGTGTTTTTAAACAATGCCATACTTTGTATTTCTTTGATATCATTTGGTAGCTTATTATAGAGATTCGCCCCTTCATATTTAAGATTTTTTATGCCATAGCTAGATGTACGTGGTTTTTGCAGACATATGTTATTCGCATTTCTCATAAAATAGCGTTGGATTTGTGCTTTCTTTGTAAAAATTATTTGGGTATGTAGGTCTTTTCTAATGATTTTCTTTATTAAAATACACGTATTATATTTATACATTTGCGTTAAGGTCATTATTTTAGTAACATTATAAACTGTATTAGTTGGTGTACGAAAATTTAGGTTAAAAAGTAGTTTGATTAGTTTGTTTAATGTAATTTGCAGCTTTTTGAGGTTTGTCTTGGCCGCTGAGCCCCAAAGTTCAATCAAGTATGACAAATGTGACTTGATTAAGGAATTATATATTATATAGCGGACAGGCCTCGGAAAACAACGTACCGTATTACGAAGCATACCCACCATTGAGGACAGTTTAATTGTATTTTGTCAATATGCGGTTGCCAAGTAATATGGCTATCTAAAATAAGGCCTAGGTATTTCTCGGACTGTACTTTAGCAATGCTTTCGTTATTTATATGTAACGTAGGGTGATCGGGTATTGCTTTATTTTTGGCTCTAAAAATCATATAATTTTTCTTGATAACATTAATGGTTAGTAAATTGTACTGAAACCATGTAGTCAGAATATTCAAGTCATCTTGAGCTTGTTTCACGATATTTTGGATCTCATCGCCAAAGTAAAATAGACACGTATCGTCAGCATAAATTTAATTAAAATAATTATTTAAAGAAAATGTTAATTTGCTCTATTCATTCAGCTGGTCTCATATAAATTTGGTTAAGATCTGACTACAGAGTACGGAGTAAAAAACCAAAACTTCTCAACGGACAACAGCACACTCGCCGCAATGGTGTTATTGTATTGAAATTGACATGATATAGCTGTATCACTAAAAATAGAAAAATAAAATACATTTTAACAAAATTTAAAAACCGACTTCATTGTTGTTATTATAATTATTTATGTATTCGATAAAGATTACTCAGATGGTAGTCCCATATAGATTTGGTTGATCTTAACCAAATTGATGACGGGCTACGAAGGAAAATGGGAAACTTCTCAGTGGATTACAGCAAACGCACTACGATACAGATTTAAAAGATTTTTTTTAATCAGTTGTAGTAAAATCCCATTATAGTTATGACAGATTATCGATGAATCTCCACGTTTCCGAGTAGTATGTAAACGATAAATCTATGGGAGACTCTCACTGATAGGTTCAGTAGGTGGTTGACACATAATGTCGTCATTAGTTGTTTGATGCGATAAGATGCGATGGAATGGAAGTTTGATATTATTCATTATTAATTCAGTTCGACCAAGTCCAACAACCACACTGTCATTAAAATCCTACTAAAATAATATATTATGTAGCCACTTACTTTGTTGATTCAGCATAGTAATAACGACCGATGTGTAATGCTGTTGTAAGCATCGGTTGTAAGACTTCATTATTTTGTTACTAAAGTTTAACCCCGATGTATATAATATCACACAAGCTCACGTCTGTACTTCCAGAGGGGTATGGAGAGGTACTACACCCACGGGTCAACAAATTAATTTCTCTCCCGTGATAGATGGCGAGCCTATCCCCACAACAGACACAAACTCGTCTTAAGTGCAAAAAAAAATTGAAACACAAATTTCTACTAGACCAGACCTGGGATTTGTGCATAGTACCTCACCGGTCTCAGCGTACACTGCCACAAGACCGATGCGACGCCTGTACTGTATCAGTAAAATTCAACGAAATCATTGATTAATTAGCAACGGGCAGGGACTAGGGTTGGCACTCAGAATATCAAAAATAAAAAGGTAAGGGACAAGTATAATTAGGCTGCTTTGGGAGTTTGTATATTATGTCGGATTCAGGAACAATTGAAACCCTTTTATAAACCACGTTTTAATCCCAGTTATTTATAAAGAGTTATTTAGATTTTGAAGCAATTTGGATTAATGTTTTTTTGGGAAAGTGATATTTTGGGCGACGAGGCATATAATATAATCTTTTTTTTCGGTTGTTTTTAGGATTCTGTAGCCAAATGGGAAAAACGGAGCCCTTACAATTTCGTCATGTCCGCCTGTCCGTTCTATATGTCACAACCATCTTACTCAGAGATCTAGCACTATATGGATGAAATTTTGAAAGTAGGTATATTCTATAAACCGCTACACAAAAATATAGTGAAATTAAGAAAACAATCAAGTTAGTATAACTTAAAAAGTACTTTCAACGAAAATTGTTTTTATTAAGCTAGGTTACACAATATTCACAATATTATAGCCAAGGGAAGGCTGGTGACCCCGAATCCTGAAAGAGGGGTATCTGCTGCGGGTGGGAGAGTATGCAGGCAGACAACGCCAAGCAGCAGGTACGCTCTATGTACAGGCTGAGCGCAGCCGGCCCTGACGGTCCTGACGCAATGGTCCCGAGGGATCAAATTGGCGGGACTATCAAGGGGCGGCTGCGCTGGGCAGAAGTGGATATAAGATAGCCATGATGCCCCAAAGGCTTGTCTGAGCTGCAGTCGAAATCCTATCGGTGGAGACCTTCTCTCAGAGGGGTGCAGGGAAATGGAGCCAAATCCGAAGCGAAAGTAGTAGTACCACTCAGACTAGTATTATGGGTGAAACGGTTCAACTTAAGAGAGAGCTGATCACCCGTCTGTGGTACTCGCAGACGTCCCCACCACAAATACAAACACAATACACAATATTCAGTCATACTGCCTACGGAAACCTTCACTGTGCATGGTCATTGAAGTGTGGCTATTATTTATTATTACATAATAATAATAATACTAGGCCTGTATATACACGTTCCGCTGCTGGGCAGGGGCCTCCTCTACTGAATGAGAGGAGTTAGGTCTTAGTCCACCACGCTGGCCTAATGCGGATAAACTTTACATACCTTCGAAATTCTTATGGAAAACATTTCAGGTAAGTATGTAGGTTTCCTCACGATGTTTCCTTGACCATTAGAGAAGGCAATAATTAACAATTAATACAAACGTAACTTAGAAAAATCAGAGGTGCATCCTTTTGGGGCTTGTTTCGCACCTGCAGACTCTCAATTCACAACTGCTAAGACTTCTGGGTTACGGAGACGTTTTTTATTAGATGAATAACGAAATGATCAAGGTCGCTCGCCTGATGTTTACACTTGCCCATAAACAAAAGTAATTCCACACAGAACTTTAAATTACAAAGTTACATAGCGCTGCAAGGCACTGGACTGCACTTGTCACCACTTGACATAGGATGTTAAGTCTCATAATGCTCAGGAACGCCACTGGCTTTAATGCCCTTCAAATCGAAACACAATAGCACTGAACTTCAGTGCTTACACCCTGCTGCTTGACGGCAGAAATAGACAAAGCGGAGGTAGTAATCCAGACGGCCTCTCGTATACAAGGGACTCACCACCTTGTAAAGTTGATTAGCTGGAAAGGCTGTCAAAATGATTCTTGAATGTTAATCCTATAAATATTTTGGCCGGCGAAACATGGGTTCACCTCAGCCTACCCCTTCAAGATAAAGGCGTGAGCTTATTTTATGTTAATTCTATAAAAACACCAAACGTTTTAACTCTTTACCATTTCACGGATTCATTAGAGCTCCCGAAGGCAGAGGCATTCTTGCACTCAAAGGTTCGCAGATGGGATGCCTCAGAGCTAATTTACTAGGAATTAATAATCGGACTCTCCGGTTAATTAAGATCGCCTTGAGGCTGCCTGTGACGTCAGATAGCTCGAGATCCAGTGAGGCATGAAGCCAAACTTTCTGGGTGGCCCATTATATTTGTTCAAAGAAACGAACTAACTTTTAAAAACAGATTTATCATATAATTATTATGTTTGCCGCTACCACCTCGGAATGCAAATTATATAATTAGGTATATTTTTTTATTAGCTTGAATAACGAGACGAGCAGGTCGTTCGCATGAGATGGGTTAGGCCTTAGTCCACCACACCGGCGTAATGCGTTTAATGGTTTCCAGGTTTATTCACGATGTTTCCTACACCGTTAAAGCAAGTGATAATTAATATTGGGGCTGGTTTCGTACCTGCGACTTTCATCTCGACAGTCCGTATCACTCCCCGCTGATTTATCACTGCTTTTTATGATACTTTTGATATAATAATAATAAATACACCCAACAGTCACACTCATCGTCCTGACCCCATCTAGGTAAATCTGTGTCGTGGGTATCAAGAGCTACGAGGGACTTGTGGTGACACAACTCCCAGACCCGATATTTGTGAATCAGGCAAACATTTTTCTAGGTGAGGGAATCGAACCCACGGCCTCACGCTTCGCAAACGGCTACTCACCCGCTGCGCCACGGAGGCTGTCATAAAAGCTAAAACAATTTCATTGAACAAACAAATGTATTGGAGAAACGCTCGAATCCATTAAATTATGCCGACAAACGTTCGGTTAATTGAATTTTGTTACAAATATTTATTCTATATATTTTTTATTTCAGACATGAAAGTCATATTTTGTTTGTGATCGTTTAGAAAACATGTGGTTTATTTGCTATCTATTAACAAAGATAGCAAATTCTGACCTTCTGCTTAGTTTATTCTTCGCACCAATACACATTGAGTGAGGCGTATTGATTATTATTCGTGTATACAAAAATAGCAAATAATTAGAAATCTTGTAGAAAAAAACATCTGTAACCTTGTAACGGCTGAACAGATTTTCTTCAAACACAGCCGAACACCATCTCGATTAAATATAATCTTTCAATAAAAAAAACGCACTTAAATCAGCCCATGGATTAAGACGCCCGCGCCACGGGTTCCAAGTTTGTTATATTATTGATTGACAATAATAATTACGACTGGAACCAATCAGGTGCGCTTCAGCTTTATATTATGTAAGAGAAGGTAATACATTCAGTACAACAAGCTAAATTGCATCGAGCATCATGAACAGTGATATTGGAATAAGATTTCCCCGCGGGGCGTGTTCAATACGACTGTTATATTCCAATCTGCATTTCCAAACGTACTTCACATATCAGGGATTTAATAAAAATTCTCCAATATGGAGCAGAATCTCAGCTGTGCATCCACCGATCGATCTTTCTTTTATCTCGGATTTACGACGTGTTTCAATTTTATTGTCCACCCTGATATTGTGAAATATCAATGCACAGAGCTGAGCGATTGTAAAGACAGAAAGTACCTAAACACCCTTGTCGATATCCAAATGGATATACCGTCCTATAGGTGACAATAAAATCCATAAGTAAACTATTGCTAAGCCCGCAAAGGCATTGGGGAAAGTAACTTGAGCCGTGCAAATGAGCAAAGCGGCTAAGTGGCGCGCCGTAGGCGTCCGGGCTTGGCGCAACCCGCTAAGTCTTCTCCAAGTCGAATCCGTCATTATTATTCCATGAAACAGAGCCTTAGGTACAAGTGGGGCCACACCTGTGTTCAACTCGCGTACAAATAACCGCGTAAACCTGACAAATTGCATCACATTCATATCGGTCAGAGTTGCCGTGGTGCCAAAAAATACGTCTCGGCAACTTAAGAGATTTCTCGGGATCTCGACCTTTATTCGGCACATTTGTGGCGGTGGGTAAACAGTGTCGTTTTTGTTGGAGGGCTGACGCGGATTATATTTGGGACGGCGTTAATCTCTTCAAAAGGTAATGGTAATAATGTTTTTGGTTGAATCGGACTTGAATTTTTTGTTCGTTGCTATTTTTGCTTACAGTTGTTGATATTTTTAAAATAATTTCGATTTCACGTAAATCTAACACTTTAAGTAATTATAAATGCCAATAGGCAGGTAAAAAGAGTAGTTTTAAAATGAAATGTGATGGATCAGAGGGGCTAGCACGGAAACTTGCGAAAAGTTATTCGAGCTGTCATCGACAACAATTTCTATGAGATTTTAGTACAGCGCCTCTATCGTACGTAAAAGAAAATAATTTATATGGAATATAGACCAATGATATTTAAGGAATTATCTATCGAGCCCTCGATACCTTTACATTACGATTTCGATAGTTTTCCGTGCTAGCCCCTCAGATTCTAGAATATTTCCCTAGTATCCATTTAAAATGTATGTCACATACTGTGATATCTCTATTTGTGAAAAATGTAGAATTTCCTGACACAATTCGTTCACATTGTTCACATTGAATTATACACAGTTAGACGTAAAAGTATTTAAGACTAGCTTTTGCTCGCTACTTCGCCTCCGTGAGTCTTTTTCTTCGATAAACTAATTATTTCATATCATAATAATATTCTGTTTCCTGGAATTTCGTATAACATCATTGTAAAATCTGCATCGAAATCCATTGAGCCATTTAGGTGATGCCCGAACAAATTAATAGATTGACAGTAGATTTAATATTTAGTCTTAAGGTACGAGAATGCATAGACATGAAAAAGTTATGTTATTATATACGAATATCGCAAACCCGAGATAAAAAAATAAAATATTTGTTAAACTTAACACGATAGAAACTCCTTTATGAAGATATATCCTTGGGGAGGGAATAAATAAAGTTTCAAGACGGGAATACGAGGAGGGAAACACAATCCAACCTTTAGTTGTTGCCTGCGATGTGTTAGCGCTATGATATAAAGCGCTTGCTGTAAATAAGGGGCAAGCTTAAATTGTAAGGGCTGGAGCGCACTAATAATATAATATCGTCAAAACTATGTTCTTTGACAGACAGACAAAGGGATCAAACTTAAAACACCTCTCTTTTTTGTAGTAGTTTAAAAATGACATTATTATTGGCATATTTTTAAATTATCCAACCAAGTCAAGAACAGCCACGTCATTGTACGTATACTCTACTATCGGATTGGTTAATGCTAAACATCTATTTATCAGAAAGCTAAATTACCTTTTTCCAAATGATCACTGAAAATCCGTGAAATTCTCAATTATCTCGAATTTCTCGTGAAATTTCGAAGGTATGTGAAATCCGTGAACCCGCATTAGTCCAGTGTGGTGGACTAAGGCCTAACCCCTTTCATTTAGTAGAGGAGGGCCGTGCCCTAAGTAGGACGTGTGTAATGCAGGGCTTGTAATATGACGAGCGGCGTTATATTCACTCATAGAAAGTATTTACAAAACTCCTTTGATCATGAGAACAAATTCAAATTCTGTAATGTAAAGGAGCCATAATATAGGAATTACATGGTTTGATTTAAGTTGTTCAACTAACTTGAATCAATAAAAGCTGTACGATTTTTTGATCGATTCGATTGAAAGTCCGTTCAGACGGTTCAAATCACATGTTATTTAGCAGTCGGCCAACTAAAATTGAACTGTGTGAACACGCTCTAAGTTATTAACGTCAGTCATCACTGAAAAGCTTAACACCTTTAGTACGGTCGGTGGTTGCGTTTAAATTATGCACTTCACTTAAACCGAAGATAAATTACACTAATTTTGAATTAATCGCTGACCTAGTTTGATCGAAGCTTGAAGATGGGTCAGTAAGATAGGTGGCGATAATGTTTGCCGAGTGCAAACGCCTTCATTTCAAAGGAATTAGGAAGGTAGCAGTGTGGGTTACGAGAGCGCTAGCGCGAACCGATGTTTATTACTTGCTAGCTTTTATTCATTTTACTAAACATATACTAGTTTATAATTAGGAGACAGCCTCAGGTGTAACTAGTACACCGACATTTCGCCGAGCTTATTTCCGTCCCATGAAGTGATAGGGGGCGAGTCTATCGCCATACCGGACACTATTCCAGACTCCGGGCTGATTCTTTTGTGGCCAAGCATTTTATGGTAGAAAACCCAATATCACTTTACCCGACCCGGGGATCAAACCCGAGACCTCAGCACAGCAGTCGTACCGCGTACACATTACAACTGCGCTAGCAAGGCAGTCAAGTTTCATACTTTAACATAATAATACTTAGCATAGTACTTTATTTAGATATTTATTTAGACGTTTACCTACACTGAACAACTAAAAGACAGAAAAATAATGCACAATATAATGAGCTATTCACGCTTAATGGAGCATTCATTTTATAGTTTCTATCTTTTGCATTGAATAGGCTCCGAAAGTACTGAACCGATTTGAAAAAATCTTTCACTCTTGGGAAGCTACACTGTCCACGGGTGACATAGGCTACTTTTTATCCCAGAAAAGACCGTTCACGCGGGCGGAGCTGCGAGCAAACGCAAGCATTTTATAAATTTTATTGTTGTTGTTATTGTCAAGATATATTAATTTAATTGGGGATAAATAAACCGATATTCAAGTTTAATGTCTTCACTAAAGACTATCTCGCTCACACATCCGCCACTGTAACTCTTGTAAAGAAGGATCGACAATATCATGCATTTTTTGACATCGAGCAGTGAAGCTCGCCGAGTCTCTGTCAATACTAAATTATTTTCAGTAACAACTAATTAGGTTTAAACGAGAGCTCATATGGAGCTGGTTAGATTCCCGCATTAGCAAAAGTGTTAGTGTGTGATCCGCATATATTGTTTCCGGTGTGAGTGGTGCGGGAGCAAAGTTTTATATACATACATAAATACGTACACACTCACGCCTATGTCCCATGGGGGTAGGCAGAGACTATTGAGTACCACAAGCTACGATCCTGACACACCTCTTTCGCCTCTTCCACATTCATACATCTTCTCATACATTTTCGTCGGTTGAGGATACTCGTGACGTGCCCTTTTCGGAGAATATCATTTATAAGTTTTATATAGTTCCTGATATCTACGACACAATGAATCCTTGTGTTAAATTAGGACAATATATGAGACTGTTGGGTGTATTTATTTGTTATAATTGTAAAAGTTTGTAGGGATGTTTGTCATTTAATTATATTAATGTGTATTTGCTGGAATAGTAAAGAAACAACTATACATTTACATTTGTAAGGATAAATTACTCTAAATAACTTAGCAAGTACAACCACATTGCAATCCTGATTCTAACTGAGAAATATGAATGTGACAGCCTCCATGGCGCGGTTGGTGAATAGCCGGCACCGAGACAAATGTTTGTGTGATCCACAAATATTTGTTTCGGGTCTGGTTTTTGTGGGACCGCAAGTCCATCGTAATTACTATTACCCACGATACAGGTTAACCTAGTGTGGGATCAGGACTATGTGTGTGACTGTTGGTTGTGTAATATATTATATATCGAAAAATATTACAAACGAAAGTGTAGTATAAGTAGGCGTCAATAATAGAAATGGATATTGAGAACATTATGAAGATATAAACTGCTTCAGTGTAATAAAAATATCCAGATGATACGCGAATACGATCGGAGATGGAATGGAACTATTAAATTCTACTGGAAGATATTTGAAGGCAGAAAATTTTCGAAATATACATTTAAGAATCTGATAAAGTCTAGCGATAAAAATTGAATATCTCTAAGAGAAAGAGAGGTTATTTTAAGATTACTATATAAATAATACTAATCTTAATCTTGGCCTTTACTTACAAATATAATTAAAATATGGATGGATTAATTACGACAAAAATATAAATATAAATTGAAAACCCACAAAGCCCTCATGTTATTGGCGGAATTATAAATGTCTTTGTCCCACATCCGGAGCACAAATCGTCAGGTAAGTACCTAAATAAAAAAAACAGCCATGCCAAAGTATTAATAAATAGATTTAATAAGACTATTCAAGTCAGGGCTGTGGTGTGTAATGTAAATGCAAACGCAGTCCGCAAACGTTATATTTCTCTGCGTTTGATTTCAATCCTCACTGGAAAATAGGAAATACTTTCAAGGTATCTCATATGCGAGAGGCTGTCTGGGTTGGTACCACCGCTTTGTCTAACAGTGTGTCGCAACAGTGTGAAAACACTGTTGTGTTCCGGTTTAATGGACATTGAAGCCAGTAAAATTACTGGGCATTATGACTTAACAATTTATATCTCGGGGTGACTAACGCAGTCCAGTGCCATGCAGAGACTTGTAAATCAAAGTTTTGTGTGGCGTTGCTTTTGTTTATGGGCAGGAGTATCGCTTACCATGAGGCGAGCGACTTGCCATGACTTGCGTGTCATCATTTAAGCTAAAAACGACTAAATTGCCTTTCTTCACCTAATTTAAAATACATTAAAAATAATATGTAAAGAAGTCAGTCACTTCTCACGCCCTCTAAGTCTCCCGCTTATCCTTCAGTCTCTGATAACAAAGGCAGCGAAGCCGGCCGCTCATAACCAACTTCAGACCGATCTACTATAGTAATGTAGCATTAAAATTTACATGCATAAGGTGCATTGGTTCCTAAGTGCTTTCTACCTATTAAGGTTTTTACCGTAATTGCATCGATGTGTCTGGCTTCTTGGGCCCAGATTTTCATGATCAGATGATTACTTATAAAAGTTATTATAATCATTAGTTAAACATTTATACCTCTCCAACAACCGAAAAAAACATCTTCGCTTTTGTAACGGCAACTATGCCAAGGAGTTCACTTAAAGCTCAAGCCTGTATCTCCGTAGAGATAGGCAAATGTGCAAATAAAGGAACCTACACAAAGGATCTTACTAGAGGTAGGCCGAATAATGTTTTGTATTGATAAGTACGTTAAAAACGTCAAATTAAGCGGTTTATATTATTCTTCGTATCTCAGTTAAAAAGGCGTTTTACATTTTAAATTTTGATACGCCAAATGCCCGTTTATACGCCTAATTTCGATACCAAAAGATTAATATCTAGGCCATAGGTCACCCTTATTTAGGTCCTTTAATGCAAAAACGTAAGCATCTGTTATTTTGTGCATAATTAAGGAATGCATAACAGTGATTTTAATACGGTCGACGGTTGCATCTTGTGATGAAATTGCCGCCATTTGCATTGTAGATCAGTCACAGACACAGACACTCCGGGATTACTTTGTCCGCGCGAGCAAAATGGTTTCTTTTGATTTTATTCCACAGTTTTGCATGAAAATTGAGATGATTGTATTTCGTAATGTCCTCTAACTTTTGTTTGGAAAGATTTCCTCTGTTACTCATTTGATTTAACTTTGGAATTTTCTGTGTTTGTTTTGGTCGTATTAGAGTTTTATTTTCTTTATAGTAGCGTAGTGGGTTTGCCCTTTTGTTCATTTTAGAAAAATGTTAAAACTCGCTTATGTTTATTATAATATTTAGAGTCGATACTACCTCAGATAGTTTTGGAGTGGTTTAGAATAAACTGCATCACGGAGTCTGGAATTGTGCCTAGTTGGCGATTCCAGACCCTGAGAGGTGCAGTAATTCTTTAAATTTAAATGGGTAATACCGAAGTAAACACTTTAGTATGAAAATAATCATCAAAATCATTTGGTAGAGTTATGCGTGTAAATATGTATATAAAAAAACCTAAACACATTGATAACATCTCCGGTTTTTACGCCGGTAAAAAAATCTATTTTCGATGCAAGAAAGGTTTTATTCAAAAGCTAGACAGATTAAATGATGGAAGCCATCAGCTGCCGGTGCCGGTCGTTGGACCGTCGCGTCGCGTCGTGACTTTTGATTAGTGATCGACTGCATTTGCCGCAACCTTTGGATCACACCTCAATTATCTATATTAGAAAGATAGATACATAGAGAAAAGACTCAGTGTAAGAGCATAGGACTATCTGTAGAAGCTCCTAGCGTTATCCGTAGAAGTCTAGTACTGTTATATTAGTTTTAGTTTAGTTTTAGTTTTAGGGCTATGCATTATAAGGCATTTCTATTCGAAAAAACATAGATCAGTCTTACATGGGTATAGGAGACGTTTATAGGGATTCTGGCTAGCGCAAAAATAGTTATAATTGATAAATGGCCAATTCCCGCATTCAAACGTAACTTCAAACAATAGCAACGTAATTTGAATATCAGCAACTAGGAGTCAATATTTATTTTATAGCATAGGTCGGTAAAAGAGCAAGTGGGTCACCTGATGGTAAGTGATCTCCACCATACCGTACCGTACGCCCACAATACCAGAAGAATCATGGGCGAGTTTCCGACCTCAAAAGAAGGGGATAATTAAGGGATTGGGAAGAGGAGGCAGATTTGGGCCTCCGGATATCTCATTCACCGTACGAAACGCAGCAGTAAGGCACTACTTTACGTCGTTTTTTTCTGAGTTAGTGGTAACGACCCGGTGGAGCCTGTCCATTGATGCTGTAGACAAAACTGTCTACAGCTTGGCTCTACCACTCATAGGTAAAGGATAGGTAGGAATAATTTACGAGTTTATAAAAACGCTTCATCGCTGCGTTTTCTCAAATCTCAACAGGTATTAAAGTTTTCAAGAAGGCTAATTGTCATCTAGTGCTTTTCGCAGGTCGTCACCCTGTCTGGCAGCGGTTGATTACACGAGGTCTTCACTCAGGGCCGGATTAAGTCAGGTAGAGGTCCTTAGGCAATGTAAATCTCGAGCCCATCTTACATTTCTCCGTTGCAGAGTATTTCTTTTATTTATTTTATACCTGAATTACGTCTGCACGTTTTACTTATGGGCTTACGTAAGATTTGCATGAGGGCTCAAAATACGTTTACATCTGGATATTATTAGATTGGACATTATGTACATGATCATCTTACAGCTTACGTAATTTATTGACATTTAGGAACTATTTCTCAATATTCGAGTATGATTAAAACATCAATTTAGGTGTTCGAGCCTATGCTTGAACCACATTTGAGATTATCGTTCCAATATTCGTCGTCAACATTCTCTATCTCGCTCATTCACAAGGTAAATCCAGATGTCACAACTATACCTGTCCTTGTCACGCACTTGACGGGCAGCGCGCGGCGGCCATGTTCCTCAGTACGCTTTCAATATTCGTGAAGTCAACACGCATCTACTCTTGAGTAAGTAATTTCTTTTTGGTTTTTTCGTTCGGCGCTTTCGAGCCCCATGAAAACATCTCACCGCTCGGCGCCTCGAGGCCCAGCGACGACTGAGTTATATAACACTCATAGTCTTACCCCAAAGAGTATGTTTCGAATTGAAGCTGCAGTCGAGACGACAAGGCGCCTCATTCGAGACTGCGAACTGTGGTGTTGGTTAGGGCGCCTGTCACCTCAATTGGGACGACTGCCGCCTCGGCCGAGGCGTCAGTCGCACCAAGTGTAGGCTCGAGTGACATCATTTGTCGTCTCGGTCTGAGGCGCAAGTCGCATTTGGAGGAGTAGTCTCGATTCAAGCACGACTGTCGTGCCAACTGAGCCGTCTCTTCTCTCTAGTATATAGGTTGACGGTTGTCAGGAGCACCCATTTACTGGCATATGCATGAAATGCAGCTTTCACTTCCAGAGCCATGGCGGAGCTGACTTCAATGGGAGCGCTTGCTGCAGTACCTTGTCTTGAAAACAATGAAGAGGAAAGGTTATCGGCAATTATTGCTGCGCTAGACGAACATTTTCCAGTTAACTGGAGGGAGTGGAAGGTGTTCAATTACTCATTTGAGGATCTGTTTGGGGGCAGCCAAGTTCCTTCATCAATAGAAGCGAAGCTTAGATTTGCCATCCCCACGGTAGATCTGGCACGGGCTTTCAATCCTTCCACAAATTCACTGTCCGAGCGATCATACAGAGCGATAAGGGCATCTATATTGAGATGGCCACTAGGACGAGCTCTGCTTTATGCTCCGCACAACTTGATGGAAAAAATTCATTCTCCGTCCTACGAGGCCTTTATGAACACCGTAAGGGAGCTGAAACCAAAACTCTCAAAAAGACGGGAGGCTTGACAGGAGTTGGAACGCCTCAGCCCACTAGCTAGTGAGCGGCCTCCCACGAGCACCAAACGCTCAATTGAGGGTTCTGCTGATGGGCGTCATAGCCAAGCAAAACGTTCGTCTTGCATAGATATTTCAAGCTCACCGATTCAGTCAGAATCTAGAGTTCCAGCAGCACAAGGAAGCAGCGAGCATCTTCTTGCATCTGTGTTGAGCCAGCAAATGCTATTATTGAACAAGATGCTCAGCATGCAGTCAGAGCAAAATGAAAACATTAAAACAATTATGCACAATCAGCAGCAGAGCACCACGTCGAGCACATACCAGCCTTGCGAAGAAACCCTTAATAAGTCGTACGACTCTCTTCCGGATAGTACACAATCTGACGAAGAGAAGGACGGGCAAGCCCAAAGGGTTGGAAATAATCCTCATATGCCCGATAATCAGGATTCCAAAGAAACTGAGTTAAGGAAAAAGATTGCCGACGCGCAGAGAGAACTGGCAATGTTAGCAGAGGACAGAAATCCTAACATCATTGCTTTTGACTTTAAGCCAACCACCGCAGAACAAGAACCTAAGATTGCACGGGCAGAACCATTAGCTGTCGAGCATGGTTTGAACTGCCAGAGGTTAGGGGAGAGTAGTTGGTGTAACGTGAGATATTCAGAGATTCAAAAACAATTTCAGGCAACCCCAGTCTTTACCTCTTTAAAGACAAACAATCTTCTGGCTGAATTAACGCCGAATTGGAAATCAGTAGAGATTTTAGAGAAATATGATTTGACTTTAGGAGCTATAACAAACGGACTTATTCAACAGAGGATGATATTCCAAAACCTTCTGGAGGGTTTACCAAATGATATTAAGAATATTGTGGGCCGGGATTTTGTAGCAGTAAATTCTGGATTTAGAAAGAATTCAGATGCTCTTCTGCAGTATGTGTGTGGGCGGCGTTCAGAAGTGATAAAACAAAGAAGGGAGGTCTACAAACCGTCTAATAAAACCTTCCGAGAAATTCTTTATGATATCCCGCCATCGGGGACACATCTATTCGAAGACAAGTCTCTTACAGAAATGGTGAAGGAATTGGGAGGTATGCAAAAACTGTTTCCTAGTAGGAAAAAGGCATACACGAACAGAAAACCGATACAACAAGTGACTAAACCTAAAGGCTCCCAAATTATACACCATCGCTTTCGCGATACCCGAAATACCACGAAAAGAAATGCACCTGACGCTAGAGAGACGGAAGGAAAGGGACGGCAGCAAAAATCCTTCTATTCCAAGACACATCAAAGGAAAAAGGATGGAAGCGGTCGCAAGTGACTCCTTCTCTGCGGGGCAGCTAGCCAATTTTGTGCATCAGTGGAAAGGAGCAACCGGAAACCTTGTAAAAATATTAAAAGGTTACAGAATTCCATTCAAGAGCATTCCCCCAATAACAAAGTTTTCTCGAGAAAACGCTCAAAGATATTGTACCAAACCCTCGGCAGCGATGTCAGCAGAAATAAACAAAATGCTAAAATCCGGAGCTTTACAAATCAACACTCATCCATCGGGATTCCTATCTCCTATGTTTCTGAGGAAGAAGACAGATGGGGGGAACCGTCCGATATTCAATCTAAAAAGGCTCAACGATTATGTTATTACGCCAAAGTTTCGGTTGATAAATCATCAGCAGATTCCAGTGCATCTAAGAGAAAGGGATTACATGATAAAAATCGATCTTTCACAGGCGTATTTTCACGTTCCTATCAATCAGAATCACCGACGGTATCTGTCAATGTCGCATCAGGGGAAGATTTACGAGATGACGTGTCTACCTTTCGGCCTAGCAAGTGCCCCTTCAGCATTTTCCAAAATCACGAATTGGGTGGCACAACAACTTCGTCAGAAAGGCTTCCGGGTGTTAGTGTACCTCGACGATTTTCTGTTCATGCACGAAAACCCAACAATTCTGGAGCAACAAACGACTATTGCTACAGAATATTTAAGGAGCCTGGGCTGGCAGATCAATCAAGTGAAATCATCGACCACCGCTTCGACATCCATAGAATATCTGGGCATCACCTGGAACACGAGTCAAAACACCAAGGGTTTATCAATATCGAAAATCCAACAGTTACAGAAGTATATTCAGCTGCTTCAGAAGAAAGCTCGATGGTCTTGGCACGATGCCAAAGTGATATTAGGGAAGCTGAACTTCGCATCGTTCACGGTTCCCTTGGGGCGACTTCATTGCCGTCAAATACAGAAGTCATCCCGCCTTCTATCGCAGGCTCGACCTCATCGGAAATATCCTATCCCAGATGCAGGCCCTAGAACAACTGAAATGGTGGACAGAAAATCTACACAGGACATCACCAATTCATTTCCCTGGTCCATCAATCTTTGTCACTACGGATGCAGCAAAGAAGGGTTGGGGTGCCATAGTGAACGGTCGTCACCTGTGGGGAAAGTGGACATATCCACAAAGAAAATGGCACAGCAACTTAAAGGAATTGTGGGCTGTATACGAAGTCCTTCAAAGTTTGGGGACAGAAATTTACCACAAGACAATAATGGTACAAACGGACAACCGAACGAGTGTGGCTTATATAAACAAGCAGGGAGGTACCAGATCAACAAGATTATTGAATGCCACGACACAAATTTTGGAGTTATGCGATATGATGAATTGTCACCTGATAGCTCGATACATTCCAGGAATATACAACGGAATAGCCGACAGACTATCGAGGGAGAAGGCCTTGCCAGAATGGCATCTCAGCAGACCAATAGTTTCCTGGATATTCCAGGTCTACGGTACTCCCGAGATAGACCTCTTCGCCTCGAGAGAGTCAGCAGTGGTTCCGAAATATGTCAGCGAAGATTCGACCGACACAGAGAGCCAATTTTGCGATGCATTCAGTAGAATTTGGAAATACAACCTGGGATGGATATTCCCGCCGCCAGCGTTAATTCCGCAAGTACTTCGTCACCTACAAAAGTCGGAGGGACGGTATATTCTAGTAGCACCCAACTGGGACAGGGTCTTCTGGAAACCAGAACTGGAGCAAATTAAAGAGAAACCACCACTGCTAATTCCGAATCTCCGCGACAATCTAATAGATCTCCGCACCAGTTGTGCTCCTCAAGGAGTAGAACACTTGGAGTTGGCGGTTTGGTTGGTACGGGCTGGGCGAAGCAGATAGCAAACTGGTCTGAGGATGAAGTGAAGATATTAGAATCATCCTGGAGGATGTCATCTATAAAAACGTATAGACCAATCTGGTCAAGATGGTGCAACTGGGCTCAATTGAACGGCATACCTGTAGATGACCCCAGTCCTCAAG
Source organism: Mimas tiliae (assembly GCA_905332985.1). NCBI lineage: Eukaryota > Metazoa > Arthropoda > Insecta > Lepidoptera > Sphingidae > Mimas > Mimas tiliae. The sequence continues at coordinate 10,420,136 of HG995254.1, forward strand.
ATTTAGCTAGGTACCTGTGCTACCTTTATAGAGCTATAAAACTAGCACCTAGGACCATAGCAGTTCATAAGTCGGTTGTAGCAAACTTCGGGAACCCTATGAGATCGAGCGAGCTCAGCTCCCATCCTCTAGTAAAGCACGTATTAAAAGGTGTCTTTGCAGAAAATCCTCCCGAGAGGAAGTCAATTTCGTGGAATATAGAAGACTTACTAGACTTTTTAAGTACCTATACTTTTGATCACAACAGTCTTTTCGCAGTGTCAAGGCACAATTGCGTGCTCCTCCTGATAGCTACTGGCAGAAGAGTCCATGATTTAACTCTTCTATCAATAGGAAGTGGTCACTTTGAAGATAAGGGAAATGAAATCATATTCTGGCCTAAATTCGGGTCTAAAACGGATTCGGTTTCATATAGACAATCGGGCTGGTTGCTGAGAAAAGAAGAGAATAATCTAGATTGTCAACTTGATCTAATCTTCTGGATTAGGAAAACAATATCGATTTCAAATGTGCGCCGTAATACGACATGTAATGATAGTTTATTCATTACTACAAGAGGAAGAGTCAAGAACGCCTCCCGGACCGTGATCGCGGGATGGATAAAAACATTACTTAAGGAAGCAGGCATTTCTGCATCGGCAGGTAGCTTTAGAGCAGTAGTTGCGACAAGTAACTGGGTTGGTAATCATTGTATATTGATGAAATTCTGAAAAGGGGCAATTGACGGTCTAAAAATACATTTTTTCGGCATTATTTCAGGGAAATAAAACCAAACCCTGTTTGGAATCCAAATGTTCTAAGCAATAACTTTTCACCGATGGTGTAGGTAAATAATCATAGAACAAATTTAATCATGTTGATTTTAGGAAAATTTCTTTAAGTTTATTATTGAAATATATAATTTGTGTAAAATTTTATGACCTACCAGATTTTGTGAAAGCTCACTTTGTAGTTGATAATTAGAGGTGAACAGTGTTCATAGATAATAATTAATAAATATTTATTTCAATCCGTTTTTCACCTTTTATTTAAACAATAATAGGAGTCACAGTACGCTTAGCACTAGTCTCATATCAAGATCTTACACACTATGACTAGTCGGGCAACGCCGGCAGATAATAAACACGTCTCAAATGTGGTTCAAGCATAGGCTCGAACACCTAAATAGAACCGTTTTTCCCCCGAAGGGTAAAAAACGGATATTTAGGTTTCAGCCGTAGCTTGAACCACACCGTAGGCCTTGCCGGCTCAAGGTACTGAGGAACATGGCCGCCGCGCGCTGCCCGTCAAGTGCGTGACAAGGACAGGTATAGTTGTGACATCTGGATTTACCTTGTGAATGAGCGAGATAGAGAATGTTGACGACGAATATTGGAACGATAATCTCAAATGTGGTTCAAGCTACGGCTGAAACCTAAATATCCGTTTTTTACCCTTCGGGGGAAAAACGGTTCTATTATTATTTATTGGTACTTATATTTTTATATGATGATGTTTATATTTTTGTAAATACCTAGTAGACATCTTTCTTCCGCTATATATGTCAGAGTGTGGCTTGTTTTTGAATGTGTCATATTTTTGGTCAGTGTTTTGGTCAGTTATATTTACTTAGAGGTATTAAAACAGGCGCTTACATTAATCAAATATTTTGTTTAAATTTGTTTTCATAAGTCTATTTCATAGAGTAGTTAACCACTCTCTCTAAAGTAGACCTTAGTTTTATTTCAAATTTAATAAGTATAAGAAAATCTAATTATAAATAAATAAATACACCAACAGGCACACACATACTCCTGACCCCACACTAGGTAAACCTGTATCGTGGGTACCAAGAACTACGAGGGACTTGAATTTAATTACCTATGAATTTGCCGTTCTGTACGAAATAAGTTAAAGTATTTTTCCATCTTATTTATTTCTATTAATCAAAGTAACCACCTATGCTATCGATGCATCTTTGCCAGCGCAGTGGCAATTTATCGATGCCCTTCTTGAAGATATCGGCTGGACGGGAGGCAATAAACTCTTCAAGGGCATTTTGTATTGCCTCTCGGGTATTGATTTTGTTTTCCGCCAAAAAGTTGTTCAAGTTACATACATAATAAATCATTGTGTTCTGATGGAATCATAATTGAAATAAAATATAGAGAAAGAATATTTAACTTTTTACGTACAAAACGGCTATTTAATTCAATTCCATTTTTTACCTATTACATTGTTAGATATTTATATTGGTTGCCACTTATACTCCTAACATATAGCATGGATGGTAACTGGAGTAGCTGGATGGAGTAAACGAAAAAGCAAGATCCATCCTTTAACACCAAGATCAGCAGTAGTATTTTAACGGTAGGCAGCGGCTTCGCTGTGCTCTGGCATTGCTAAAGTCCATGGGCGGCGGTAACCACTTACCATCAGGTGGGCCGCCTGCTTGTCTGCCTATCTAGGCAATAAAAAAGAAAGATCTGCTGCATTAGAATTCTGTAGTGTTCTTATTCGAGCTTAGTCTATTTGAAGTACACAAAGAAATAGTGATAACAAATTGTAAAATTTATAAAAGCTTAATTATCGTGCACTTACTACAATTGCCAACCGATTGAAATCTAAATTGAAAACTACATGATGAACTTCTCCCGGAGTGACCGTCGGGGTATGGACTCTACTTTTACAAATTCTGTTCGCTATTCGGTAGCTGGCGGCAAAATTATAATTAACCAGCTAACTCTGACCAATGTAAGAAGTGAGTTACCCGAACGGCTATTGTTTTTAATGAATTCCAAACTTTTGGATACTTCCAACTACGAACATTACCTGCAGCTAATTCTGATTCCAACTTTAACGAACCGATGCACTAATTTGCGTGTCTGATCGAGTTTTTATATATTTTTTTGTTAAACACTGAGTTAGGGCGACAGCGTGAAAATTGTATTTTTAGTTCATTCTTTTTAAATGGTGTTTACAGGATTAACAGATACTAGTATTTCTTCTTCCACTTGCCTCTATCCCACTCGCACTGGGGTCGGCGCAACAAGCTTTTTAATATAATATGTTACAGAAAGATTTACCCGCGATAGGTCGCGGGTTCGATTCTCGCACCGAGACAAATGTTTGTGTGATGCACAAATATCATGTTTCGGGTCTGGGTGTTTTCTCCTCAGAGGGGTTGACGTTAGGCAGGCGGCCGGTCGTAAAAAATATAAGCCAAATCTTTCTGTAACATATGTTAAAAAGCATGTTGCGCCGACCCCACTGTGAGTGGGATAAGGGCAGGTGGAAAAGAAAAGAATTAAGTTTCAGAACAAAATTATCTCAACAAGCACTATTATTTTACAAGCCACAAAATAGCGCTGTTAAGTAATAACTTATTCATATAATAAATCTTTTCTACTATCCGAGTATAAGATGTATATTTTCTTAGTGTCGCCTTTAATAAAAAATAAAATTTAGGTATCTTATAACTTATGTTAAATATTTATTTATTAAAGTAAGCAGATAAATGGAGTGTCGAGCTTCTTTGGCACGAATCTCGTTAAGGATTTAAAGAAACCGCGGGTGGCTTTTCCAGGCTACCTTGTTTATGGACGCTTTTCGAGTTCTTTTAATATACTTGAGTGATAGAATTACGTCACTCATATTTTAATGTTTTGGTTTGGAAGTAAAGTTTTAATGTAAAATATTATTGATGCTCTGACTGAACTCTGACTTTATAGCATAGGCCGGAAAAACGAGTATGTGGGTCACCTGATAGTACCTAAGTGATCATCACCGCCCATGAAAACCCACAATACCAAAAGAATCGTGGAGGCGTTACCGACTTAAAGGAAAGGGATAATTAAGGAATTGGGAAGAGGTGGGGGATTTGGGCCTCCGGATATCTCACTCACTGTACGATATGCAGAAGCAAGATCTTCGCGTTTGGATATCTCTGCTGTAAAAAAAATTGCAACTGGTTAATGTAATGTCAGATTTCTTGCAATCAGATCACCTTGGTTGGAGGCCATTTGTTCGCACTCACAAATAAATTAAACTTAAACCTTTTAATTGATTTTTTTTCCATCAAAGACAAATTCCTAAAAGGCAGACTATTCTAAGCATAAATCTTTTAAGTAATAAAGATTAAGTAAGAAGGCACTTGATTTTTAATCGGCTTTAGACTGAAACTTTAAAACGGAAAACCAAAGCGACAAACGGGTTGGAATCTATCGTCTCCGAGTCTTTTCATTGGCTAATCCATTAATTCTCACGTTCGTCTATAGTCTATAGACTCTCGGCCACTATAGAGATTGCTGGCCGGCCATGCGTAAGACGAAATCATTCCGTTCGGCTTGAGCCCAGCCCAGACGGACTGTCTCGTGGCATTTACGCGTCCGACCGTGTAATCGTATGCTCGTAAGTGCATATCAGCATGGACAAGACATTATGGACAATGTAATGACAATTAATTTCCTTAACATATTATGTCGTATGTGCATTATAGGCTGTATAATAGTTTTTGAATTTTACGAGACGTGTCTGATATAAGATTGTCGATGCTATAGAATTTTAACCGAATTATTATGTATAACGATGTTAAATCTGCTATTTATCGTTTAATGGCTGCTGCATATATTTTGCTATTTACAGATAGATTTGTTTACTATTAATAATGTTTTGACAGATCTTCCATTCAAAATGTGTCAGTTTTTTACTGCCAGTAAGCAAATTTGTCGGTAGACAGAATATTGGGAATGGCCATTAGAAAATTGCGAATGCGATAAATATATACGTATTAAAGAAAGAGACAGTTGCTTATAATGTATTTATGAAGATTCATCATTCAAGCTACCTTTCACGCATCCTGAGAAAATATGTTCATATTGTCAACTAAACTTTTCTACAATCTCATGAGAAAACAAATACATTTTCATATTAGCAGAGTCATGCTGTACAGATTGGTAGCGCTACAGTAACGCACCCATGATTCTTTTGGTGTTTATGGGCGGTACGGTTCACTTAGCATCATTAACTTTTATGAAATAAAGTTGATTTTGAACGTTCATTATTTTGTGTTACGTGTGATTTTACCTTTGCATGTGTAAGTAAGTGGAGCCGTATTTTTAGGCAGATTCATACGAGAGTTATCGTTCTAGTTATCTTATTTCGATGCCTTGTAGACATAATTACATCTTTCGGTATATAATTATGTCAGAATGTGAGTTTTGTATTTGAACGTGGCATATTTATTTGATAAGTAGCATTTACTGACAGGTGAAGAAACAGGCGCAAATTTTCTACTCAAATTAATTAATAAAAATAACTCAGAATACTCATTGTATTTTTGTAGATATATTAATACTAAACACAAATTATACATGTACCTAAGTAGTTATTATTTTACAAACTTATGAAATGCTGTATACATTACAGAATATACATACATAACACACACAGATTTGCAGTTTCGTTTATCATTTTGGAAGATAAATGCTCTGGGCTATATCTATGCGAACCCATCTGAGATTTGAATTACTAAAATATCACATTCATGTTAGATTTTATTGAAGCTGTAACAGTCTTGTGGTTTAAATACGGTTTTGGGTATGATTTTGCTCAGTCTGAGGTAAATTAGAGGATTTGCCTAAAGTTCTTGTGTGTAATTCTAATGTTCTTGTAAGCGGTTTACATACTCATATTTGTGTTATATGTTGTTTATACAATCAACGACTACGATCAGTATGCGTAAAGTTTATGTACGAAATAACAGTCTTTTTCCTGGAAAAAGTTCTTAAGGATATCTGATGAACTTCGTAACGAAGTGAATCCGCGAACAACACGTGATATAAAATATACATACATATTCACGCCTGTAACCACTCGAAGGGGTAGGTGGAGGTGTAACCAGTACCTACACCCACATTTCGCCGAGCATATTTTCGTTCCATGATGTTACAGACTTCAGGCTGATACTGAGCATTTCGTAATAGAAAAACCCAATACCACTTTACACGACCCGGGGATAGAACCCGCGACCTCAGGCTAAAGCCTCAATCGTAATGCAACTGCGCCACCGAGGCAGTTTTCTTTCTTTATTCCCATACTAGCTTTTGCTCGCGGCTCTGCCCACGTCAACGGCCTTTTCCGGAATAAAAAGTAGCCTATGTTACTCAGTGATAATGTAGCTTTTTAACGGCAAAAGAATTTTTAAAATCGGTCCAGTAGTTTTTTAAGTTATTCTTTACATACAAAAATACAAATCTGTCCTCTTTATGGTATTCGTGTAGATAATAACAGTGGTCAATCAAAATATTCTTTTGTTACTTTTCTAATCCACGTCAGGCAGTGATTAATGTCTTCCGTGAAGGCTACATCGAAGTTATCGCTTTTGATTTGTTCCACTCAAATTGTCACTTAATGGTCTCTAAAAGTTCCCTCGTCCGAACCTGTGTCAACGGTAATAACTGCTGAATAATCGATGTGTACAATATTTGTAACTGAATTATGTATTAGCGGATAGAAATTGACCAGTTTGATTTTGGGGTCTCTAAACATCTAAACACGTTTATTTTTAGCCGACTACAAAAAAGGAGGAGGTTCTCAATTGAGTTTTTTTTATGAATGTACTTATATCGATTTCTCCGGCAACTGTGGACCAATAGTGTTGAAAAAAATTATTCGATAGAGTTTTGATGCGATGTTGTCCCAAAAAGATTTGGTTCAGACCTGATAAGGAAGTACAGAGTAAAAATTAAACTCCTCAACGGATAACAGCACAGTTATCGCAATTGTGTTGTTGTGTTGGAATTTACATGCTATAGCTATATCTACCACTAAGGTGAGTGATCTCCACTGCTCATAAACGCCCACAATACCAGAAAAATTACGGACGCGTTGCTGACCTTAAAGGAAAGTGATAAATAATTTCTGAGTGGTAGAGCCACGCTGTAGACAATTTTGTCTACAGCATGAATGGGCCGGCTCGTCCGGGTCGTTACCATTGTCTCACAGAAAACCGGCGTAAAGTAGCAGCTTGCTGCTGCGTTTCGTACGGTAAGTGAGATATCCGGAGGCCCAAATTCCCCTCCCCTTCCCAATCCCTTACTTATCCCTTTCCTTTAAGGTCGGCATCGCGCTCATGATTATTTTAATACTGTGGAGATCACTTGCCATCAGGTGACCCACTTGCTCGTTTGCCGGCCTAAACTATAAAAAAAAATATGGGATTGGAAAGGGGAAGGTGATTTGGGCCTCTGGGTATCTTACTCATCGTACAAAACGTAGCAACTTGACGTCGTTCTTCTGTGAGACGGTGGTAACAACCTCGTTCGAGTCGGCCCATTCATGCTGTAGACAAAATCGTCTACAACGTGGATCAAAAAAAATCAAGTACTTTTGGAGTCTCGCCGCGTGTTGTACACCAGTATGTTATGTTTCGTGTATATCTCGGTTCACATTATCACGCGTATTGTAACTGGACATTTACTCCGTTGATTCACGGTATTTACATTCGATAGCCTCCGTGGCGCAGCGGGCGAGTAGCCGGTTGCGAAGCGTGAGGCCGTGGGTTCGATTCCCGCACCTTGACAAATGTTTGTCTGATCCACAAATATTTGTCTCGGGTCTGGGTGTTGTGGGACCACAAGTCCCTCGTAGTTCTTGATACCCACGAAACAGGTTTACCTAGTGTGGGGTCAGTACTATGTGTGTGACTGTTGGGTGTATTTATTATTTATTTATTATTATTTGAAATATCCACCCAATATTTCATACAAATACCGTGATGAGTGTTTGTAACAAATAATAAAATTATAAAATTATTTGGAGCAGCGACAGGGTAATCATTCCGCCCGCGTTGTTTGCGACAGATTGACGGTAATTTCATTGCCATTATACTATCGGAATAGTACCAATTTCGCGTCATAAATTGGACGATATCGGTTGAAGCGGCGGTGTTTTTTATTTATTTGTATTTTTATGGCTGAATGGAGCTTTCTATGAGGTTTGTTTTGAATTTTCGTTTAGTGGGTGGCCTTTGAGTATACAAACAGCCTCCTTTATTCACTCGAGGCGAGGGGATAAGTTCATGATTTTTTTATTGCTGTTGTTTTTAACCTCCGAAAAAGGAGGGGAGTTTTATATTTAGCGCTTTTGTCTGTCTGTAAGTGTGTATATGTATATATGTGGGACCATAGCGCATAAATTTGAAATTGTGAATCTTTTTCCAATGCACGTTTGGATTTTAGCGGTAGTCTAAAGGTGCATAGGTAACTGTCCCCCACAATCTGCAAAGGAAATCAAGTTTGTTTCATTGCTTCGACCGTTAATCAGCAGAGTGTACCACGTGCAGGTAAGGTTAGCTTTGGCCTAAGATATTGGTAGCGCACTTATTCTCTACACATGATGTGACTTGTGTATGATTTAATAAAAGTTAATTTAGTACATAAGTAAGTAAGTACATACTGTGAGTAAGATATCCGGGGGCCCAAATTTCCAAACCCTTAAATACCAGCAACGTCTCCATGATTTTTCAAGTATTGTGTAAGTTCATAGGCGGTGGAGGTCACTTACCATCAGGTGACCCACTTGCTCGTTTGTAGTCCTCTGTTATAGAAGAAAATCATACACGGAATTATTAAACTCGATAATTGCCACGCGGGTAGTGAGGTGCGGATAGGTGTATGTTCACCTTTAGAGATCATTGACTCATGTCAAATAAGTATACGACAATTTTGATTATATAGAATGCTCTATTATCCCAGACAGATATCAATATTATTAGCAGTGTGGCTTCTCCGTATTCAAGCGAAAGTATGAAAGCGGTGTCAAGAACCCTTCCCTCAATCTGACCAGATGTTTGCTCAGAATTTCTCGACGTTATATGCTAATCGATATTCAATACCAATGAAGAATAATAAGTACTACAGTTTCATGTACTCATTAAATAACACTTTTGCCGTCTCAATTAGGAGCCGTATACTTGCATACATATATAAGTATTTTCTTTCTCGTACCTACTAAATTAATAATTCAATAATTCGGAATGGTATTGATTACCTCAAGGAATCTCGCAAGGTTAGAAAATAATATCTATTGAATAAATAAATACGCATACGATCCTATAGTATCATGTATTATCCATATACATGGATTACGTTAGGAACATGTAATATGCATATTTGTTTTTCCAAAGTCATCTTTCAGGGTCCGCCTCCTCATACCATAGATTTGAGGGTATTTGGTATCCATCGTTGGTGGAGAAATCGTACATCGATTGAGTTTATTCGATAGAGTTTAGCTGTGATGTGGACTCATATAAATTTGGTTAAGATCTGATGATTGAGTACGGAGTAAGAAAAAAAATCTCAACGGACAACAGTACACTCGTCGCAATTGTGATATTGTATTGGACTTTACATGCTATTGCTGTAACTACCATTAAAAATTGAAAAACTACTCTGTTCCCTGAGTCGGTGCCTATGTCGCTGCCGGTCAAATAAAATTGCACCGACTCCAAAGAATTTCTCGCTCGGTCTCAAAAGAGATCTATAGAAATTGTCATTTTTGACTAGTCAGTGTTTTCATTTTAAAGTCGGTTTCTAAGTTATGTTAAAACTTATTATTAGAAAGTATTCCCGTAAATAATGAACTAATTTAAAACGTTGTAAAATATACTCATTAGCAATACGAAGCTACAACTTCCAATAGACATGGGTTATTGTGCAGAACAGCGGCAGAACAAATAGCTATAATTCGATCCAGCACAGATCCTTGGAGAGTCATATGTAACTAGTATTATGGTTGGGAAACAACTTACGAATTAACATTGTAAGATTAGGTTTTACGGTTTTGAAAACTAGTTTATTTTATAATTTTACATCCTTTTCCCGTTTATTATTTACATACATAAGCTTACGCATGTAGGTAGGCAGGGGCAGGCACAGAAAGGCCCGAAGGGGTAGGCACGGATAGAACTAGTATATTCACGGTTCACCGAGCTTAGTTCCGTCCCATAGTATAATAGGTAACGCCGTCGTCATACCGGGCACATGGTAGGGCGGAAATAAGCTCGGCGATATGTGGGTATTTTGGTTACACCTCTGCCTACCCCTTCTAGGAATACAGGCGTGAGTTACGTATGTATATATGTAAAAAATGGACACAGCAAAATCCACTGTAAGACTTTGAGATTTAAAATTAATTACTAAACTCTACCTTAAGACGAGCTATTAATGTGAATCTATATCATAAGGTTGTTTGGAATCTTCAAAACCCTATCTCGTTTAGACGAGATATTTTCTACTTGGTGAATTATAAAGAGGCAATTAATGTAGCCGCGCCTGTTCGAGTCTCGAGCCAACACTTTCTTTGTAATCTGGGGCTGTTTGTGTTTTCATTTATTATATTTATTTAGAGTAATTGTTTCGTATAAAAATATATTATCAAATTATATGATGTAAGTATCTAGTATAAGTTCTAACAGAATATTACTTTTATTGTCCCTTTCAAAGGCTTTGAGATTTTTTATGTGGTTACTGTTGGGTGTTATAATAGATTATCGCCTCATTTCTTTAGGGGCAATAATAAATCCTAACTAATATAAATAAAAACTACTCTAAAAAGGTGCTATATCCATTAAATACAGAACAATCATAGATGCATTCCCGACCTTTAAGGAAAAGTATGGGATTTTGGGAGGATTTGCGTCTCTAAAAACCCCATTCACCCTAGGAAACCCAACAGCATGATGCCATTGGTTTTCTGTGAAAATCGAACCATGTGAACCAGCTATAACAGCATGCACAAGCTGTGGCCGTGCGATCCAAGATTAGATCAACGAAAAGGCAGTCTTTTTCATAAATTAATCAAACAAATAAATGCCCCGCATGCATTGGATTTGCCGACAGACTTGTTCTCTATCACTCCAGAAACATCTATGACCATGCGTTCACGAATACCGAAACATCTAAATCTAAGTAAATAAATACACTCAACAGTCACACACATAGTCCTGATCCCACACTAGGTTAACCTGTATCGTGTATCGTATCAGGGAGTACGATCCCTAAGGTGTGGAATCGGGGATGCACCGGTATTGGTGATCCCTTCACTAAAAATAGAAAAATAAAAAACGTAAAGGTACAAAAGTGCTAAAAAAATAACCAATTTTGAGTCGGTGCTTTCTACCAAAAATTTATGTTCTGTTTATAATCGCTCGAGATCGTTTAACAGATCAGATAACTCACTTGCTCGTTTGCCCGCCCTTGTTATAAAAAGCCATTTTAAAGACCTCAAAGGCATGGTTTCAGTAAAATATGTAGAACGAAATTTAATACATTAGTAACTTTTAATTTACATCTCCAGTTCAAACGCTTTAACACGGTCGACAAGGAAAAATGAGATAAAACTTTTTATGTTACGTAATTCATTTGGTTATCTCGCTCTACTATCGTCCATAAATTAGTCTGTTTCATAATTGCCTACTTTAATGCTTCAATTAATAATATTTAACACAAGGTGGTACGACTATCGAGATAGAAAGGCTTCTGTTCGGGTTCGAAATCAGCCCCAGGGTAGGTATGTACTATGTAGGTACATAGTACAATTATGTATTCATTATTAATAACGCTGAAGGAAAATATCGTACGTAAATTATATACCTGATAATTATTCTCCATAAGAATTTCGAAGGTATGTGAAGTCTACCAACCCGCATTAGGCCAAGTTGTGGACTAAACCTAATCTCTCTCATTAGTATAGGAGACCCGTGTCTTGCAGTGGGGCGTATATAATACACATTACATGGCTGGTATTAAGGGACGAATATATTACAGGCATAAAAGGTAAATCCTACACATTTCGTTGTATTGCTTACATTAATTAAGCACAATTCATTGGATTACAGGAGCTACAGGCAGGTGCATTGTATACAGCACTCAAACAACTGTTCGAACATAGCGGACTATGCCTCAAATTATATGATGTATTTAAGTTCTAAAGGAATATTATTTCATTATATACATACATACACACGCACTCACGCCTGTAATCCCCGAAGGAGTAGGCAGAGGTGTAACCAGTACACACACATATCGCCGAGTGTATGGAGATACGTGAGACGGAGGTCCCATAATGTGATAGGGGGCGAGCCCATCGCCATACCGGGCACAAATTCCAGACTCCGGGCTGATACTGAGCTTTTCGTAATAGAAAAACCCAATATCACATTTACCTGACCCAGGGTTCGAACCCAAGACCTCGGCGTCAGCCTCAGTCGTAACGCGTACGCATTACAACTGCGCCACCGAGGCAGTTTAAGTAAAAGGCTTTGAGATTTTTAATGTGGTTACTGTTGGGTGTATAATAGAATATCGCCTTATATTTTTAGGGAACTAGTATAAATGCGAAAATGTGTTTGTTTGTTACGCTTTCACGCCTAAATCGCTGAATCGATTTTGATGAATTTTGGTACAGAGGTAGGTGAGACCCTGGAGACGGTTATAGGCTACTTTTAATCCCGGAAAAGGCTGTTAACGCTGACGGAACTGCGAGCAAAAGCTAGTAAATAATAAATACACTCAACAGTCATATTCATAGTCCTAATCCCTCACTAGGTTAACCTGTGTAGTGGGTATTAGGAACTAAGTGGAACTTGCGGTCCCACAACTACCAGACCCGAAATACGGATGTGGGAATCGAACCTACGGCATCTCGCTCCGCCGGCTACTTGACCACTGCGTCGCGGAGGCTGTCGATACTGGTAAGATTCTAGGTACAAATTCCAGGTCAGGCAATCACAATCTGGGTTTGAAGTTTTTGTTTCAAAATTTAAAAAAATAGTTGTTTTTTACTTGATCAGGATTCAAATTTGTGCTCGATGGGTGGTTAGGCTCGCCACTTATCATATCATGGGACAGAAATAAGCTTCACGGAACCTGGGTACACTAGTAACAGCTCTCCTTTTAATTTCCGGGATACAGGCGTGCGCTACCCAGACAGAGTCTCGCATTGGGGATACCTACCTAGTTATACAATAGCGATAGTAGAACCTGATATCTTATTCTCTTCCACCTGACCTTATCCCACTCGCAGTGGGGTTGGTGCTTGCTTGTTGGTGGTATGCTTTTTACGTGTAACATAAAGATTTGGCAGCTTGCAGTTTTTACGACCTGCCGCCACCTGTGTGACTTCAACCCCTCTGGAGAGGAGACATCCAGACCCGAAATAATACTTGTGGATTACATAATCATTTTGTAGAGCCTAGTAATATATTTCTAGGTGCTTAAGTATATAAATAAAAATTCAATATTTACAACAAAGTTTTAGTCCACAAATCTGCCATACGAATGACTATCCAATTAATTTACCACATCACACATTCAATTACATTGAAATGTGTCAATTTGGTGGGAATGATATCGTTTGCATGTCATTAAAAACTATTCATATCGAGTGGTAAAGTGATAGATTTAATTCTGCGGTTTTTACATAATTAGAGAAATATGTAAATATGAGTAAATAAATCAGTTATATAACTGGGAATATCATTGCGGTTGGTGTCGGTGCGGAAAATAAGAAAATGTATAACAAGTAAGCAAATAAATAAATTCTTACTAGGTAGTAGGCCTCTCGTATGCGAGAGATGCCGTCTGCGTTGGTACCATCACTAAGTCTATTTCTGCCACCGTGAAACAGTGTGTAAGCATTGTAGTGTTTCGGTTTAAAGGAAATTGAATCCAATGAAATTATTGGGCATTATGAGATTTAACAACTTATGTATCGGGGTGACGAGTGCAGTCCAGTACCATGCCGTACTTTGTAATTCAAAGTTCTGTGTGGCGTGGCTTCTGTTTATGGTCAGGGGTGGCGCTTACCATCATGATAGCGTCTCGTCATTCAAGCTAATAAAAAAATAAAGTTCATTGCGGTTGGAGTCAGGTATTACGAGCAAAAAGTAAAAAGTAGCGGGTTACTGCTGCGTTTCATATGGTGAATGAGATATCCGGCGGACAAAATGCCTTCCCCTTCCCAATCTCTTAATTATTCCTTTCCTTTAAGATCAGCAACGCACCAGTGATTTTTCTGGCATTGTGGGCATACATGGGCGGTGGAGATCACTTACTATCAAGATACCCACTTGCTCGTTTGCCGGCTTAAACAATAATACAATCAATTTGTACTTATAGTTCCGCAATGTATGAAGTGCAATCGTTGTTGATCCGGGATTGGTACAACAGTAACACAGTCCTCTAATCAAACCGATCTAAACTCTCGGGAAATATGCTTTGTTTGCACCTCAATATTTGTTATGTACTCGATTTGTGAGTGTTTTATTGTTAATTTCTATATCGATATTTTTTGAAAGACGCCGGATATTTGCAGTTTATCATTGAAATTTATGTATTTTTCGGTGTGAGATACTTCATGCTTTTTTTTACCTTTTTTAATTAGCTTGAGTAACGAAACGAGCAGGTCGCCTAATGGTAAGCGTCACGCCTGCCCATAACCAGAGCAACACCACACAGAACTTTGAATTACAAAGCACTGCATGGCATTGGCCTGCGCTCGTCACCCCGAGACATAAGATGTTAAGTCTCATAATGCCCAGTAATTTCACTCGCTTCAATGTCCTTCAAACAGGAACACAACAGTGCTTACACATTGCTGCTTGGCGGCAGAAATAGACAAAGCGGTGGTACCAACCCAGACGGCTTCTCGCATACGAGGGACCTACCACGTTGTAAACCTGGCGTTATCCTGGATTTCTGGAGGGCAATATCCCCCCCATCCCTTTCTTCCACAATTAAATACACGATAAATACACAGTCACTATTCTCTAGTGAACGGTTGTTTAGCCAGTGGTAATTTTAAGGTGGATTACTAAACAAATTGGAACATAGAGGTTGAATCCAAATACTCGGAATCGTCTGGAGCGAAGTGAGATCGAGGCTCATTCCTTGTGTAAATCTAGAGCAACGAAGATTCGGAGCATTCGGAATAAACAAGATTGAAAAAGATATTGCTGGATTTTACAATAATTATTATACTAGATTTTAACTCAATAATAATAAGGAATACTTTGCGGAAATTATATGCATTTAAAATACTTTCGAACTTATTAAACAAATTGGAGCACAGAGGTTATCTAACCTTGCTATTTCAAGTACTCGCAAATGTCTGGAGCGAAGTGGGATTGAGGTATATTCTTTGTGTACATTTAAAGTAATGAAGATTCGGAGTATAAAAATAGTTAGTACTGATTTTAACTCAGCGGAATAATTTGCGGAATTGAGATGTTTAAAAAAAACTTTAGCTCTTATATTTTCTTAATAGTCATTTGCTTTCAAAACCGTTCGGTGATATACGAGTATTTGACTTCTAAACAAACGTTCATAATTAAATCTATTTAATTTTGGATTATTAGGTACCGTTTTTTTTATTAATGATTATTTAACATGTCTATTATAATAAACTGACTAGGCCCGGTTGTTTTATAGTATTGGTATTCGCACAAATATACAGCCTAAAGCAGTGGGCGAGTAGCCGCCTGTGAAGCGAGAAACCGCGGGTACGTGTCCCTCACCGAGACAAATGTTTGTATGATCTATAAATAATAGTTTCTCTGCTTTTTCTGGGTATTTTCTCCCCAGAGGGGTTGACGTCAGGCAGGTAGGTAGCCGGTCTTAAAAACAAGACATCTTTCTGTAACATTTTATGTGTTAAAAACCATTTTGCGCCAACCCCATTGCGACAGGTGGAAGAATAAGAAGATTGGTATTCACACAAATAGGTTCATAAGTTGCATTGGTTCAGAAATCGTAATTTTGTTTACAAATTTACGTGTTAAGTGTGAGACTTACGGATGCCTTCCCAGCCCCGGGGGAAGGGGTGGATGGTTATGTCGGATTCACCAGCCTTCCAACCCAGTTGTTTAAATAACCGCTGAATAAGGACCCTAACCAAAAATCCCTGTTCTGTTATGCGGACTAAAAACCCCGTGGTGGCCTTCTTCAGCGCAAATTGGACGGCCCCAGGGTATCCTGAGTGTGCTCTGGATTGCTGCCGGAAGCGCCCCTGCGCTCTGCCACGTGATTGGTCTATTTTTGGCGCCAAACAAAAAAAGTGCAGAAATCGACACTTAGCAAAGAGCTCACTTGAGTGTTATTCTTGAATACGGGCCTTAAAATCTTCAAATATCTAACTCAATTTATTATAAAGTAAGGTAACCAATGCGATAAATTTCCTATAAAATTACCATCTAGGTCTTAAAATCGCGAAGTATTGGTGAATTATTAATAGAGTGGATAATATTAATCCAGCTTTATGAATATCTGAACATTATCTTCAATGGTATATAAAGGCCAAGTCTATCTTCAATGTATTGCAAATAATATTATTATACAAATACTGCCTTGGTGGCGCAGTTGTAATGAGTACGCGTTACGACTGAGGCTGACACTGAGGTCTCGGGTTCATTCCCGGGTTCTCATGTTTATCCCATGTCAATCAGATCGGTGTGATGACGCAACGGGCATTAATCCCATAAGTACTTATTGCATCTTCCTTGATAGTTATACTAGATGGTAGGTACTAGTTGTACGTAAAAGCCCGTCTGGATGGGTATCAGAACTTTGTCTATTTCCGGTGTGTAAGCACGTTTGTATTAACAGCCTCCGTGGTGCAATGGGCGAGTAGTACTGAGACGAATGTTACTGTGATCCACAAATATTTGTTTTGGGTCTGGATGTTTTCTCCTCAGTGGGGTTGACGTCAGGCAGACAGCCGGTCGTAAAAACTACAATTTAAATCTTTCTGTAACATGTGTTAAAAAGCATGTAGCGCCGACCCCACTTAAAATGGGGTAAGGGCATGTGGAAGAAGAAGAAGCGCTATTGTGTTCCGGTTTGATGGCCATTGAGGACCAATTCATTGATATTAAGGTCCTCTATCAACCTGCTTCCGTTGATCCACTGATCGTGTTATATCAAGACTGTATATAAAGACGGATTGAGAACCTCCTTCTTTTTAAAGTCGGTAAAAATAGCGAATATATATTCATTATCACGTAATATTAAACAGACAATGTATACATAAATATTTTGAGTGTATCATTTGCGGGCATTGTATTAAATTAACGTAAACAATTTTCAAAAGTTGCGTTGCCGTCTGTGTGGAGTAGATTGTATGTTAAAGCCGCAGAACACTACCATTATATTCGCATCGATGCGTTTACAATGATTCTTTGTATGCATTCCCTGCTTTGTATTAATTTAACGGTTTTAATTATACCACATTGCACAATGAAAACCTTGCTTGATACAAAGAATGTGGTCTGTGCTGATAGTTCTATCATTGAAATATTGACTTTCGTTACAAAGATTTACAATATGTAACAAAAACCCTGTTAGGCGTTTTAAACTGTTAAATCAGAATCGATATTCAAACGTAATGAAATAACTCGCATACGAAAATGAGACTTCATATTTATTTTTATGCTTTAATTATTGTATTGTTTTAGAGCGTATTTCGATTGATTACCTCTGCAAGAGCGATGACTCGGAGCCAGAGTGAGATAGCAAGTTGCGGCGTCTACGTGCATCAAACGCGCCGCACCGCGTACGCGCCCTGCTTCGTCAATACGTCATCAGTCGTCAGTCAGCTGTTCATAAATTTACAGATGAAAACAATCATTTTTAAATATGTTAATTTTTCTAAGCTACCTGTGTAAGGCGTTGACTGAGTAGTGTAAGGATAATATCTCAAATGCAGGAGTGAGACAAAAGCTCAGTTTATCATTTAGTGTATATATTAAAGACAAAGCAGGAACACTGCTAATCTCTAATATTAATTAACTCCATCTGAGTTCTAACTATTCTCTCGCATATGAGGGACCTATCACCAAGTTAAGTATTTTTTTGTCGGTGGTTGATAATACGCATCAAATTGTAAACCTGCACCTTTTTAATATGGTTCGTAAAAATACTTTTATATAATACTTTTATTGTGTTATATTACCTACCTCCAAAGCTTCAAGAGAAAAACATCTATATAAAATATTGCCAGAATTGTACATTAAACAATTTTTTTGCTAATACCACTTTATTCAATCTTTCTTTTCAAAAGTGGAGTTCACTTACAATCAGTGATTTGTTCTTTGCAAGGCCCTGCTCTAAAATCATTTTCCTTTAAATTGTCGCCTGCAATACCTTCCAAAACAAAACACGACACTATATTTATCGATAGTATCCCAGAAGCGGCTAATAGATGGACATTACTGACGGGTCATTTCACTGATTTATATCCTGCATTGTCAATAATCACTTTGATATGTCCATTGGCAATGATGGGCGATACACATTATGGGTTTGGCTTTGATCTAATGTTATTATCATGATCCCATTTCAGTGTTCTGTTTTACAATTTGTAGTGTTTTGATCTAAGCGTATTTTTTGTTGTTGTTTTGCAATTTACATTTCAGTAATTTTGGATTTTAGTCTTTATTTGTGCCTTTTTCCTGAATGTATCCCGATCGAGCTACATAGGCCGGTAAAGGAGCACGTGGGTCACCTAATGGTAAGTGATCTCCACCGCCCATGTACACCCACAATACCATAAATATATAGGGGCGATGCCGACCTTAAAGGAAAGGGGCCTCCGGATATCTCACGCACAGCACGAAACTCAGCTGCAAGTTGCTACTTTACGAGGACTTTTTTGGACGAGCCGGCCCATTCATGCTGTAAATAAAAGTGTTTACAGCGTGGCTCTACCACTCATATGTTCGCCGCTTAGTAATTGACAATATTGATAGGAGTTTCTCCTGTTTCCGTGGCGCAGTGGGCTAGTAGCCGGCTGTGAAGCGAGAGCGGACCCCACTGCGAGTGGGATAAGGGCAGGCCGAAGAAGAAGATAGGATTTTCTACTGACAGCTCAGGCTATCGCTAATGTCAATGCAGTATTGCTAACACCACTTCACTTTATTATTTTACGATTAATATTTGTACTATGGTTTTAAAACCCTGTCTCCAACGATACGATATGAAATATTAATGTGCTAGATGAGATGAGTAGATATAATTTACTGTTATATGCATGTAGTAAAGAAATTTTACGTCTTTGCGGTGGTATTTTACGACTTTCGTTTCATACTTGAGTAGTTAAGATATAAAATGATTCATTCTTTAGTTGATGAAGTTGAGATTTATTTAACATAATTTTTATTTTTTTATATGTACATAATATATTCATTTCATCACAATAATCCTCTCGCAGATTTTATCCTGTAGCTACATGGGGTTGGTGGATATTTTTCGCTTTGTTTAATAAGCAAGTTATATTGTGTGAAATGAACTGACCGTGTGTTTGACGTGAAGCTGTCAAAATGAAGAAAAGCAAGTAGTTGCTCTTCGCGTCTCGATATCTCCGTACCAGAACACCATCACCTTGGTTTCCCAGGCCTGAGGGAAGAATTATCTAGAAGGCGGCCACTTGAGTCCTCAACTTATTCATATTTCGGGCACGAAATCTGAGTTTCGCAAACAATAACAAACAAAAGTTAAACCGGTCCAGTAAACAATAAATACGGCCCACTTATTTTCAAAAATTAAGCGATTGTGGAATTTTAAACTATCGTATCCTTTACGCAAAAGTAATTACATTTGCTAACACAAACTGCAAACACAGAATTTATCAATGGCAGTGAAACAATTATTATACATATACATAATACACGCAAGGTGGTAGGTCCCTCGTTTGTGAGAGGCCGTGTTGGTGACGAGCGCAGTCCAATGCCATGCAGTGCTTTGTAATTCAAAGTTCTGTGTGGTGTTGTTTCTGTTTATGGGCAGGCGTGGCGCTTCCATCAGGCAACCGACCTCATCGTTTCGTCACGCAATATAATAAAATTGGTAATTTCGGAAATATGCCGGGAAAGACTTCCACGCGGGTGGAGCCGTGAGGAAAAGATAATAATTAATATTCGACATTACTTACTTGTTACATCTTCAACAGGTGATGGATGATCATGATGTCAATTTGTATTACTTAACATAATTAAACTACCAATAACAAGCGGTAATGACATAGTAGGTACTATATCATACAGCTATTAATATTGATGAAGATGTTAGTTCTTCAATTAACTGACATCCATAACGTAGATGTATTCACGAAGAATATATGACAAGTAAAAAAACCATACCTATTATCAGATTTAGACATTTTGCTGAGCTAGAATAAAAAAAAACTTCTAGCCCTATGTGTGTTTCTGCAGGGGGATCATGTACGATCAGGTGACTCGCTTGCTCGTTTGCCAACGTTTGTTGTAACAGAAGAACTTGGTCAGTGTCCGCTATTATATTTGTAGCAAAAGTGACGTAATCATGTGAATAAAATCTAAAACAGAAGAAGTTATGAAATAATGATTATTAATGGACATTTTACATATAGGCAAGAATGTATTCAAATGGAGGTGAAAACCGGAAATTCAATCAATTGTGTCAATTAAAATTAATTGGCACCCTTACCCGAAACAAAGTCAAATAAAGGGAGCTCCAAAGCAGCCTTATTGGTGTACAATAAATGTCTACAGAAGGTAAACTACTTAGTAATCGCAATATTAATGTATAGAAAACATACAATAAATAAAAGCAAGATATTATGCTTACACAGGTAACTTAAAAAAAAAAAAAACATCTGAATTTCTGTATGTATTGACGAAGCGGGGGGCGCCGCATGTTTGATGTATGTGGACGCCGCAACATGCTATCTCGCTCTGGCTCCAAGTCATCGCTCTTGTAGAGGTAATCAATCGAAATACGATTTACAAACGATAAAAATATGATTACTTTTACTGTCCAATTTTCGTATGCGAGTTTTTTCATTACGTTTGAATATAGACTCTGATATCACAGTTAAAACGCCCAACAGGGTTTTTGTTACATATTGTATAGATTATAATTTCTATAAACCTTTTATCTTCTCTTGTACTGTGGCATTGTACCACGCTAAACATTTCACTATTTGTGTAGTAGGCACACACACTTATTTGAGTATGTTGAGCTTTTATTAGAAGATGTAGGTTGGATGTTACCCTTTATATGGGTAGTCGTGGGCGTATTAGTGATACTTGACAAAGCAATCACACATACAGGTGAACGGGTATACACGTCGGTGGAAACTCATTTACAGAAATAGTTAGGCGGATTTTATTGCTCGTTTAATTTAGAAAAGGTCAGGCCTAAGATTTAAGAAGATTGAAGTATTTTAATGTCCCTATAAATTTCTGTTTTTCTTGATTATTTTCTATGAAAAGTTTTTGATCGAGCTTTTAAATTCTCCTGGATTGCGATAGTCATTCTTTCGTTTTTTAAAATATACGGGCACTAGTTTTCATGTAAATAGTCATTGCAAATATTCTAAAAAAACATGCATATTTAGACGACCTCAATCGGTAAACAGATATGTAATTTTTTTTATTCTTACTGCCTGGCGGTATCCCGGCTTATTGGCAAGGTCCACACAATGTGAAGTCCACACAAGGCTATTGCATTTCGCACGGTGAGTGAAATTTCCAGAGGACTAATTTCCTCCTTCCCTTCCACATTGCTCTCTCTAAGATTGGAAACGCAAAAAAAATATGATTATTTTATTATCATTGGTGTTCACAGGCGGTGGAGATCTCTTACCATCAGGTGACCCACTAGCTCCTTTATCGACCTTTGCTATTAAATAAATAAATAAATATGTAAATACATAATGTAGTATAACGGTGAATTTATATTATAGTGTCGCATCGTTTCAGAATGTCAGCCATGTCGAACCCGATTCTTTTATATGAAAGCGTACCCACTCTTCTGTCCTGACGTCAGGATAGAACGAAGAAGATAGATGCATCTCAACACGACACGATACTGCAGTATGAATCCAAAATAGTGCAAATTACTTCTCTATCAAAATTCAGCTCACCGAAAAAAATATCTAGAAGAGCGGAAAAGGTCCAAATGAAGTGGTTACCGGAACAGGATAAGCGGAATGACTTTCCGGTCCCGGCGGGATCGTAAAAGTCAACGCATGCATTTAATTTCGTGAGTTATATTATAACCGACGTGTACACGACTGTACAGCGCGGTACACACTTTAATTTTTCCCGGTTTTAATTATGGAACCGGAAAATTTTAACGACACGCGAATTTTTCTACGTCATGTCCCCGGCCTAACTGCTGATTCATTGTTTAAACATTCAAGGATGATAAATTAGAACATGACGAGGTGGTGTTAGGTTTTTTTATGAAATTTTGAATCGGGCACCATTTAACGAGGTATTTTTAATAATAATATGATAGAGATTACGACGTAGAAGACCAGTCTGGTCTACGGCCTTCGAGAATTGATTAAGACGTAATAATGAGTGTACGTGGGCCACTAAAATCTTAGGCCCAAAGACAACTTCCCCTGCACGTGGTATACTCAGCTGATTAACGGACGACGCAATGGTTCCTCTTAAGTCGTTGCTCTCTATCATTCATTCTACTTCCTACTAATATTACAAATGTGAAATTTCTTAGGTTTACGCGAATATTACACATTTTTTTTTCTTATTGCATAGGCCGGCAAACGAGCAAGTGGGTCACCTGATGGTAAGTGATCTCCACCGCCCATGTACGCCCACAATACCAAAAGAGTCATGGGCGCGTTGCCGACCTTAAAGGAAAGGAATAATTAAGGGATTGGGAAGGGGAGGGGGATTTGGGCCTCCGGATATCTCACTCACCGTACGAAACGCAGCAGCAAGCTGCTACTTTACGTCGGTTTTCTGTGAGACAGTGGTAACGACCCGGACGAGCCGGCCCATTCATGCTGTAGACAAAATTGTCTACAGCGTGGCTCTACCACTCGTAAAATCCAATGGTCTACCTGTGTGCTAAATTTCACACAAAACCGTTCAAATGTTAAGGCGTGATTGACTAACAAACATCCAAATTCACAAATATCCAAACTTTCACATTTGTTGAAATAAAACTAGTTTATACGGATTTTATCGCGGTTTAATTTTTATTTTAGTCCCGACGTTTCGAAAGCTGAAGGGACGGGAGAGACACTCTCCCGTGACCACGAAGGCTGAAAAGCTGAACGGTTTTGTGTGAAATTTAGCACACAGGTAGACCATTGGATTAGCACATAGGCAAATGCTAGTTGACCATAAAATTGGAATAGCACCGACTCAGAATTGGTTAATATTTTTTTTAGCGTTATAGTTTTTTTGAATGGGTTTTATTTGATTCATGTGATTTCCTCATGCCGCATTGAAACCATTCTAACAACACCTGTGCCAGATCTATAAGATTCCGTGCAGAATCGGTTCGATTCATCTTTATTTATGTTGTACAAACATGGCATATGTTTGCACACAATCCCTCCCATAACAGATGCATAGATGTTTGTCGACGGCAAACAGTGTCCCGTCCGTCCTCGACGTCCTCTGTGTGTTTGTTAAGGTTTAACGAGGATTAGACGCTGGCTAAACACTGTTTATTGTTTATAGAATAAATTAGTGTTTAATTTGTATTTTGCTATCATCCGGGGATACGCTAGTTCGATGTATAGTTTATTTGATGGTGTAACGATGCAATTTTATGGGAGGTATTCAAAGTTTGTGATATTCAGCTGAATAATATAAAATTATTATTTCCTTTGGGAGTGTAAGTGGGCTCTAACATCAACATCAATCGGTCCAAAGTCAACCTCACCTTCACGTGGTACAATCTGCTGATTAATAGACAAGGCAATAGCACTTCTAAAATTATATTCAGTAGTTTCTTTTTGTCCCCAAAAGTTTATCCCGGCTTTAATCATTATCCTTTAAATGACGTACTACCGGGAAGAGAACACTTGCGTAAGAGAAATAAATCTAATCATGTAACAAATACCTTTAATAATCTACCACACATCTCCATAGCAGTTTTATTACACCGTCACATAAAATTACAACCAAGTCGGTCGCATATTGGCCGTTGTTTGCTCTATTATACGAAAACAGCTAATCTCGTAAGACCTCACAAGGGTTTATTGTTATACGGTTTTATGATTATCTTGAAAAGTGCTAAAGCTGCTTTATTACCTCTTTATAAATGCCGTAAAACTGCTGCAAGATTTATGTTCGTACCTTTTTGTTGGCCGACATGCCTGTAGATATAGTAATCCACTTTAATCCTTACTTTAGCTATTCGACAAAAAAATAGGTCCTTTATCCGAATTTGCATGTGAATGGCGGAGACAGTACCTACCACTCTACACAAGAGTCGGCGGGTACATTTTTTACGGTACCTATCCCAAACAACCCGCGATTAACATAAAATGTTTGTGAAACCTCAATATACGAGCCGTATGACTTGATTAAGTGGATGCCTCCATAATTTTGTACAATCTTTACGAAATTACGTGGTATTGTCGTTGAGGATGTTCCGCAATATTTGAGTTGAGTTGGTTGACAGGAATCAGATAATTAGATCGAGGAGTCAAAGCTTGGGGAAAATGCAGATTTAATATTTATTTCACTGCACTTTTCCACCTATGTCCATATATTTCAGTGTAGAAGACTCGTCCCTAGCAGTGATGCAATATTATTATTATTTATCAATTTAATTATATTAGGTATGTACCGTAGCCGGACAGATGCTCGTTGTGGCATCAATAATAGATCTTCGTACTACAAGGTTGTGCGTTCCAAATTCATAAATTTCATACAAATATTTATTTTTAAACGATTTGCTTACGTCATCAACAGATTCGTACCCGATTTATAGAATAGTTCGATCGCCGTCACAATTTTGTAGGAAATAATAATTAGCCAAATTTTTTATAGCAAAGGTAAGCCAACGCGCAATCTCCATCGCCCATGAACACTCATGATACTAGAAGAATCATCGATGCATTCCCGACCGACGGGGATGGGGACTTCGACCTCCGGAAATCTAACTAACAATACGGAACTCCACGTCGCTTTTCTGTGACAATAGTCCCACTTCCGAACGAGCCGGCCCATTCTTCCTGTAGACAGCACTGTCCACACCGTAGCTCTATCACATAAAGAAAACATAAATGCGCTTGTTTTACACGACACAACAACACCCCTTTAATTAGTTATATCAATATTTATTTGAGATAAGTTATCCACTTAATACTAGCCCTGTATTATACACGGGCCTCCTCTAGTTAATGGGAGGGGTTAGGCCTTAGGCCACCACGCTGGCCTTATGCGGGTGGTATATCACTTAAAACTTGTGAATAAAAGGGCAGGTGTGAATGAGGCCATAGAATATTCCGGACCGCCTATCAAGTTTCGTGCGGTTAACTAATGCGGTCGGTACTTGGTTGGAAAACAATCGCCCAAATCTAAGGACCGTCAGTATTTTAAAGAGAATAATTTTATACCGACGCTTTAGAATGTTGTCCAGTTTTTATGTAATTTAGGGCCTGTTTCAACACAACTGAGTAAATGCTACTTACCAAAACACAACACGTTCAGTTTCCGCCGCCAAGTAGCAGTGTGTAAGCACTGCTGTGTTCCTTAAAGTAAAATGATAATTAAGGGATTGGAAGGGGGATATCTTACTCACCGTACGAAACGCAGCAGCAAGCCGCTAATTTACGTCGGTTTTCTATGTGAGACAGTGATTACAACCCGGAGAAGCCGGCGCATTCATGTCGTAGACGAAACAACTTCGTGTGTTTACCATTCAAAAAACTTTACTGTATCCTGATAATACATACGCACTCACGCCTGTAATCCCCGAAGGGGTAGGCAGAGGTGTAACCAGTACGTCCACCATTCGCCGATCGTATCTCCGTCCCATGATGTGATAGGGGACGAGCCTATCGCCATACCGGCCACAATTCCAGACTCCGGGCTGATACTGAGCATTTCGTAATAGAAAAACCCAATATCACTTTTACTCGACCCGGGGATCGAACCCGAGACCTCAGACTCAGTCTCAGTCGTAACGCATACGAATTACAACTGCGCCATCGAGGCAGTCTGAAAATATTGTGATTAATTGTCCGCCCAATAACAAAAACAATTTCTCTACTGTCTTAATTAAAGATCAAAGCGTTGAAACACAAAATTTATAATTGACTCTTTTCTGTTGTATTAATATATCCTTCAATTAAGCAATTTAATGTCATAATAAAGACGAAAATGTTGCTATAAAATGTTCAAGTTGGGTCGGAAATGACTTGGAGTAGGGCCTTTTTACACAAAACGGGGAATCCTCTGGAGCGCTCGGTGACCCTTAACGAGGCTCTGAAGTGAAAGTTAATTAAATTTCTGCTGCTTAAATTATAATGGAAATTTGCATCAGGTGTGCGTGAATACGAAAAATAAACAGAAACTCTCAGATCAATAGAGTTGTCATGATTAAGTAATGATGCGAGTTAATTAAAAATATTTTCGATGCCTGGTTAATTTTGGTTTGTTTATTGGTATATTTCTTCTTTTTCGCAGCGAAACATTGTGGTACCCATAGAAATAAGATAACTAGAACCTTCGACTAGAACGATAACTCTCATATGAATCTACCAAAAATACGGCTCCGCTTACTTACACATGCACAAGTAACACTCATACACGCAACAAAAATTTATGAACGTTCAAAATGAACTTTATTGCATAAAATTTAATGTCTAAATATTAAATTTCTAAATCGAGAGACCACGTTCTGCACCGCGCACAAAATTAGACGTATTAAGTGTCAACTTAGAGATCATGAATAAATGTTTATGAATTGATGAATGAACGAGATGCACAAACTTTTATAGCCCCGCCCCCCTGCACAGAGTTTTAGTGGGGTCATTTTTATGCTTGAGTTACGTTTCTTGTCATCTTTTTTCTATGGTGGTAACTACTATTTTGAGTTTCACAGACCGCATTATAAAGAAGAGTTTCTTATTTTCCCTGGTACGACTGACTAAACCCACAATAGTGGTTCGTTCAGGCAAACGCATTCCGGGGTCAGTCAGTGTATATACAGCAACTTCAGGCCGGCATAATTAAACCGATCGGCGAAGAACGCTTAGCTTTTAACGGTCTACATTATATTGGGACTGCATTGTACTTTATATCAGGGCCAGTGTAGTCAATTTGCAATGCTAGGATTAGAAACTGATCTTAACTAAATTGTTATGGAATGACCCGCGAGGTAAACCCTCTATCGAATATAAAAATAATCATCAAAATCGGTCCACATTTAATTTTTGCGGAAGTATATCGTAAAACATAAAAAAAAAACGTAATCGCGTAAGACAAATTAAAAATCTTCTCCTTTTTGGAGTCGGTTCAAAATAAAATTAAACATCAATACTTTACATATATATAATTTTAATTACATACATACATAGACTCACGCCTGTTTCCCATAGGGGTAGGCAGAGAAAACGGATTTCCCCTTGCTACAATCCTTACACACTTCTTTGACCGCGTTTACTCTCATTAAAGATTAATAAATTAAAATGATAATGTAAGTTTAAACTGTTGAAATAGTTTGCAAAATTTCGCCTAGACGACTAATTAGCTAACACAGCTAATTTACACATACAAGTCCTTTTGAGTTAGCCATTCAGATACCCATATCACGTTTCTTTGTTTTTCGTAACTCAGCCAATGGGCGCACGTAGCCGCAAAACAAATTAATTTCAGCTTGAAAACAAATGTTGGGTCGTTAACCCAACAATTGTAGAGGACCCGTTGTTGGAAAGTTCAAGTTTTACGGATTCATAATTTTTTAAATAATATTGTCACGCTTACAATACACTCAATGAGTGGTAGAGCCACGCTGTAGACACTTTTGTCATCATGTATGGGCCGGCTCGTCCGGGTCATTCCCACTGTCTCACAGAAAACCGGCGTAAAGTAGCAGGTTGCTGCTGCGTTTCGTACGGTGAGTGAGATATACGGAGGCCCAAATTCCCCTCCCCTTCCCAATCCCTTACTTATCCCTTTCCTTTAAGGTCGGCAACGCGCCCATGATTATTTTTGTATTGTGGGCGTACATGGGCGGTGGAGATGACTTACCATCAGGTGACCCACTTGGTCGTTTGCCTGGCTAAATTATAAAAAAAATAACACAGAGTACCATAATATTTTAAATTTGGTCACAGAAAATTGTCGTGAAGTATAAGATTGCTGTTGTGTTACCTATGGTGAGTAGGTTATCCGGAGGCCCAAATTCCTTTCCTTTTCCTATCCCTTAATCATCCCTTTCTTTAAAGGTCGGCAACGCGTCCATGATTCTTCAGGTATTGTAGATGTTTCTGGGTAGTAGAGATCACTTACCATCAGATGACCTACTTGCCCGTTTGACGGCCACTGCAACAAAAATACACTAATTTCTTTTGTTCCAAATATAACGTCATAAATTAATGTTAAGTCCCCATCTGTACCAACATCTGTACGAAACATGTACCCAATGACAAATTCCGAAGATTATTTAAATGGATAATGTTGGATTGTACCAAAATGATTGCCGAGATTAAACAACTTAATAAGGAGGACTTAAATACGGGTCTTTAAAGGGTTGGCAGTTAAAATAGTGACTCTATAAATGTAATCGTTTGAGTAATGGACTGTTATAATGTTTCATCGTAGGCAATAATACCTGAAATGGAACCGAGGTCATTTACCATACCATATTTCTGTCGCCAAAGGACAAACCTGTCTACATCGTGGTTCTACAAAGTAGTTGGTATCTAAGGCTGAGATCTATAGTACAAACTTGAACTCATCAAAGCTTACTTTGTAAAGTAAAATTATCTATCATCTTATTATTATTATTTTTTGTTGCTCTTTTTTATCAAACGATCTGAGAGAACATCTTTCATCAAAATGCTGATATTATAGAAACAAAGTACGAGTATTTTCATATAAAGTTAAGTATAAAATTACATTAAAACTGTTGAGATATATTTATATTTTTACCCAAATATTAAACAGTTTAAAATAAACCCAGTAAGAAAAAGCATTTACCAAAATAGTAATATTTGGAAACTGGTATCATCGTAAGTAGAACTCACAGAGTCGAGTTGCCGTTTTGTTGACTCAGACTTAGAATAAGTCGAAATTCGCTTTATAGATCTCAGTCTTAGTAGGTACTGATTTGATGTATTTGAACCTAAAACAGTTTTTAATGGATCAGCGTGCGATGTTACCATATACCAGAATTTATACTACCATGCATGAGCTGATTCAGAAATAAAAAATGACTAAATGACACGCGCAAGTCACCTGATGGTAACCGCTTTACCATAAACAATAGCGAAGTCCGTCCGAACTTTGAATTACAAAATACTGCATGACACTTCACTGCACTCGTAAGACCGAGACATGTGATGTTAAGTGTCATAATATGGTCATAATACCCAGTAATTTCACTGGCTTTAATGTCCTACAAATCAGACATTGGTAGCAGAAATAAACAAAAGGATGGTATTTACCCATACGGACTCTCGCAAACTTTAGACATATCACCTAGACCACTATCTGCTATGAAAAAATATATCTGAATAAAAAAATTGCCAAATACTTTTTTTCTTCTTTCTTGCTTTAAGTAATTTTGAAGTCGAAAATATCATGAGCTCATGACAACTGTAATGAATATAATGATGATGTTGTCAGTTTAAACTTTAGGCATTTGGAAAATTATATTCAATTTGAAAATGCGGTTCGCATGCGGTCGCATTGCTGCTGAATTATAATTCTAGTATGATCATTATACAGTGAAATGTGGGCCGTGATTAATTAATATAAATTTGGCAGCTGAGTAATTGTGAAAGTGATATCATCAACTTAATTTGACTATGAAGTTGTCAAATAAAATTTGTTTGTCAATTTTGAATTGGAAAGTTTAAGCCCAATATTCGAGTTGTCAATGGAGAATTAATAAATATAATAACGGTATTATTGTTTTAAAGCGTAGGCCGGCAAACGAGCATGTGGGTCACCTGATGTTATGTGGTCTCCACTGCCTATTTACACCCACGATACCAGAAGAATCATGGGCGCGTTGCCGACCTTAAAGGAAAGTTATAATTAAGTGATTGATAAGGGTTTGATCCTCCGAATATCTCACTCATTCATGCAACAAGCAGCTCCTTAACGTTTGAATACAAAACGCGCACCTCTGTCTAACGTTAAACCTTTATTTAAACATCCTATTAATATTTGATGCGCAAAATTAGTTGCCCAAATTTTTAAGTCAGCTGAATCGGTCTGCCTACAGACTACAAAAAAATTACTAGATTTTATGTATTAATGAGCATGTAGGGTAAACGCAGCTATTAACGACCCATCGAAAATCGGCAGGTATTACCGACTA
Source organism: Mimas tiliae (assembly GCA_905332985.1). Taxonomy (NCBI): domain Eukaryota; kingdom Metazoa; phylum Arthropoda; class Insecta; order Lepidoptera; family Sphingidae; genus Mimas; species Mimas tiliae. The sequence continues at coordinate 10,450,477 of HG995254.1, forward strand.
TCATTTTATACGTTTCTACAAATATTTCAGCTACAAGTATTAGAGAAAATACGCATGTTTATTCATTAACTATCATATAAAATAACTTAAGTATACCTGAACATTCGGGAAAAAGGTAAAATACGTTAATTACTGTGACGACAGCGGGAGGACAGGCTGTTCCATACTGAACCTTGTTTCATCAGGCAAGTTTGTAAATTATTTTATTAAGAGTTTTTAACCATAATATTAATACCTACACTTATTCTGTATTATTAAATATGTTAAGTTATGTGTAAATTATTCGTTTCGTATTGCATTTTCATATATTTTTATCATTTTGAAGGCTAAAATTTGATATTTAAATAGAACGGTATTAGCTTCAACAATTTTATTTATGGCAGCTATTACCGATCGCTGGGTCGGTTATGGTGGAACATTATTAGTTGTTATATATAATTGCATTCTATTTTCCTTTGCTGTGATATTAAAGCAAATAATTTTATATACCATTTTAATCTCCCACAATTTATCTTTTTATAAAACTATTAGCGACATAATATATTTTGCCTAGTTTACTCAATATAACTTTAATAACCGTGGTATATTTACCACGTAATATTAAATTATTCAAAGATTGCTATTGTAACTTGGCATCGATTAATTGCATTTTTCCGTGGAACAAGGTGGACACTTTTAAACACTTTTTCTTATATCAATCAGCAACAATATCTGTTATGTTTAGAAAAGCCATTTGAATAAAATGACTTATTGCTTTTAGAGTCGGTAAAACAAATCATAATTTTGTTATACATCACTTATTACCGACCCATATGGGCCATATGTCGAACCTATTATAGATTCTACACAGATAATTTTATTTTACAAAAACAAAACACGCTAATCTCAGTAGCTGCTAGTCAGATTTCAAGAAACAGTTTTTGCGATAGTTTCTTAACTCGTGGTATGTAGGTACATAATAAATATGAAAGTTTACATGACTATGTTTGTTACTACCTAAATGGCTGCACAGCTTTGGAGGAAATTTGACACAGAGTTACACAAAGACCTGGATTAACATATTATTATTGACAGCCTCCGTGGCGCAGCGGGCGAGTAGCCGGTTGCGAAGCGTGAGGCCGTGGGTTCGATTCTCGCACCGTGACAAATGTTTGTCTGATCCACAAATATTTGTCTCGGGTCTGGGTGTTGTGGGACCGCAAGTCCCTCGTAGTTCCTGATACCCACGATACAGGTTTAACCTAGTGTGGGGTCAGGACTATGTGTGTGACTGTTGGGTGTATTTATTTTATTTTATTTATTTATTATATTATGTATGGCTAGGTTTGGTCACGGCTCAGCCCTCGTGATTGTCATTTTTGTGCTTAAAAAAAAATTAGATATGCTATGTACTAATCCAGGTCATGGTGTATCTGTGTGCCAAGTTTCATCCAAATCCATTCAGCTGTTAAGGCGTGATTGATTAATAAAAATCCAAATTCACAAATATTGAAATTTTAGATTTATTATATTGGTAGGAAGTAGTATAGCATCTCATTTTCGCTCTAAGCTCAAGTGGCTCCCTATTCGTCTTCGTCGGAATACTCATATTCTATCCCTACTCTATAATATTCTCTTTAATCCTGCGTCTCCCCAGTATCTGAAGGAAAGTTTCAATTTCCTTCACAGCGGTCTACCGCGATCGCATGTTTTAAGATCGTCAGAGAATCTGGCTCTGAAGACTCCGGCACACAGCAGTGTTTTCTTTGATGGTTCCTTTGCCGTTCAAGCTGTCCGTCTGTGGAACGCTTTGCCGGTGTCTATTCGACAAGCTCCATCACTAAGTAGCTTCAAGAGACAGCTGAAACTATTTTACCTCTCGTCGCAACAATAGTTTGTTTGATTTATTGCATTCACATATATTGTATATACACATTGTTATTTTAAATGTAATAATATTGTTATTTATTATTTCAAAAGTTGTTATTGATTTTTATAATCATTATATATATATTTATATATAAGTATGTACACCCCCACTTATTACTTTCTTTTGCCACTATTCCATCCTAAGGTTTTCTGGCAGAGATCGCTATTAGCGATAAGACCGCCTATTGTAACACACTTTTTATATTACTTTCCTTTGTATATATCCGTGCAAATGGTGTACAATAAAGAGTTAATAAATAAATAAATAAAAAAATATAGCAGGAAGAAGGGCAGTAGAAAGTAGGATATTAGGATATTTTTTGTCTCCGTAACGCGTTCCCATGGGATAGTTTCCGACTAAGTACTACCACATGAAATCGCAAAAAAATATTGATTACAAAGTATTAATTACAAATATATGCATATAAACTCAACAAAAACGTTTAATCAAAACATTTACAATTAGTAAGACGTCTAAATCGTTTTACTGTAACTTTTTTTTAATTCAAATAGAACCAAACAAACGTACGATACGACTTAAATTATCTTTATTTCATTGTTTTTTTTAAATCCAAGTTAATTGTTTACTTAGAAATATTAAATTGGAAGTTTATTATCTAAAAACGACTTTAACCAAATTATAAAATTGTATCATATTCTAACAGTCGGTAATACCTTCATAAAAATCGTTAATAGCAACGTAGCCGTTACTATTCGTCGGTAATAGAGACAATCGACTTATTAACTTCATATTTTTTTTATTATAATATATTCTTCTATTTAAAAGTATTTAAGGTAATAAACGTAAACTATATGAATAAAATTTACATACATACATACGCACTCACGCCTGTAATCCCCGAAGGGGTAGGCAGAGGTGTAACCAGTACACCCACATTTCGCCGAGCGTATCTCCGTCCCACGTTGTGATAGGGGCCGAGCCTATCGCCATACCGGGCACAAAATTCCAGACTCCGGGCTGATACTGCGCATTTCGTAATAGAAAAACCCAATACCACTTTACCCGACCCGGGGATCGAACCCGAGACCTCAGCGTTGGCCTCAATCGCAATGCGTACACATTACAACTGCGCCACCGAGGCAGTCCAATTTATTTCTTCATTAAATTTAAAGGGCCATCGTAAATAACGGTCCTCTGATTGACATCGGCATATTAAATACGTATATTTTGACTTAAACCAGTGGTAAAATCGAAATAGTTGCGCACCGTATGTAGAACATATCTAGTTAACTGTCCCCTGCGAGCCTAACCCGTGACGCGATATTAAGGAAACAGTAGGTAAGACATTCTACCGACTACTTATTCACTTACATGTGACATTTCCTACGGATTTACAACCTATTAGTTGATTGTTTTTTGCTAGTCAGAATTTATTTTGTCGTTTCGACGATCAAAGAGAGTTGTAAGCTGACTACCAATTTGATCAAAGTACTTATGTCGAAATATCTACATGCTTGAAAACGATGGTTTTTAAATTAGTTTGCATACAAACTAGTTAAACCAGATGGGCCAGTCGCTCGCCTGATAGTAAGCGCCACCCACGCCTTTCCTTAAACAGACGCAACACCACACATCACCTTAAATTACAAGCACTACATGTCACTGGACTGCGCTTGTCACCCCGAGGCTGTTGAAATGAGACTGATGATGTTAATATGCCCAGTAGTTTCATTGGCTTCAATGTCCTTCGAACTGAAATACAACAGTACTTACACACTGCTGCTCGGCGGTAGAAATAGACAATGCAATGGTATCAACTCAGACGGCTTCTCGCATACGAGGGACCTACCACCTAATAAATATTCAAATTATATTTAATATTTTAGGGGCTACATATACGATACCGTACTATTATGTAAAAAAAATACTTCACAAACACAGTTGTTTCAATTTTATTTATATTCAGATTATAAAATGTAAAAGAATATCAATATTAAAAATAAAAAGCTGTGAGCAGAACAACGTGATCCGTAGCTTATTGGCAGGTTTGTAATAAAATGCTACTGAAAAAAGAATTATTTATTAACTGTCAACACTGATTTAAAACGCTTAAAATAAATCGTTAACTGTTATTTATGGTTAACATCAGGCCTTTCATATAGAACAATACTTTTATCCGGCCAAAAAGTATCATAAATATTTTTAAATAACGTATTTAGTGATGAATTGTTATGTATCTACACACACTTTGGTATTGTAGATTAGTTGCCTAATAAATTTCTGCCACCAAGCAGCAATGTGTAAGCACTGTTGTGTTCAAGGATATTGAAGCCAGTGCAATTACTGGGCATTAATAGACTTAATAAATGATGTCTCAGGGTGACGATCGCAATCCAGTGCCATGCATTGCTTTGTAATTCAAAGTTCTGTGGCGTACATGGGCGGTCAAAATCACTTACCATACTTATTATTACTTACTTATTCGTTTGCCGACCTATCTCTCTATTCTAAAAAAAGTAACTGGCGCCGCCGCCGCCGTTGCCAAAAGCTTGTCACGCTATCTCCTCCGAAACCGCTGGGGGTATGGGGTCGAGACCGATACCAATCGATGCAGAATAATGTGGGGAAGAAAGTAAGTTAAGTCTCATATTCGTCGGACTTTAATTTTTTTTATTTTATGTTTTGTGGAAAAACATGAGCAAAGCCCCTAGTTATATAAAAAAATCTTGCTGAAGTTCTTGAAGTCTTGAAGAGTTGAGAAGAAGTCTTGAAGTTCTCGTAAACGCCATCAACTATTTAACCATACGTCAGATTTCATACTGTACGAGTACGTTACTCGTACAACAAGCGGGAGCTAATGTAGCTGGCCGCACTCGACAAACTTAATTACTGTACCCACATCAAGTTTCTTTGAAATTACGTGTTTAATTTCTCTGGCCACTCTCAGTTAACGTTACCCGGTGACCAATCACTAATTCAAGGGGATAATTTGAAGGTAAGTACTAACAAATATATAAAGGTGGTAGGTCCCTCGTATGCGAGAGGCCGTCTGGGTTGGTACCACCGCTTTGTCTATTTCTGCCGCCAAGGCACAGTGTGTAAACACTGTTGTGTTCCGGTTTGAATGACGTTGAAGCCAGTGAAATTACTGGGCATTATGAGACTTAACATCTTATGTCTCGGGGTGACGAGCGCAGTGCTCTGTAATTTAAAGCTCTGTGTGGTGTTGCCTCTGTTTATGGACCGGTATGGCGCTTACCATCCGGCGAGCGTCCTGCTAGTTACGTCACTTAAGCTAATAAAAAAAATATGTATGAACAACGGATTTTTTTAACTTGGTTGCTATTTTAAATTGAAATAAAAACACTAAGAACACAGAATACCTTATATATTCATTAACATTATTATAAGGTCTCGTAGTGAGCGCTATTGCATAATAGCGATTTCTGTATACGTGATTAGTTTGGCCCTTAGCAAAAACGGACCAATCATGTAGCTATCTGTACATAGCAAAGAGCCTGCTTAAGTGTTGTTTGTCAATTCATGCGATAGTCTAGGATTATTATTATGTAGATGACTCAAGACTCAGTTGAATCTACATTTGCGGATCACTATGGTTTTGTCCTAATATCGGGTTCGGACACATTCATTTTCGTTTGTCTTCCTCCACCCTCAATGTGTTATTTGTTTTTTTTTATTGCCCTAGATAGACATACGAGCGGTCGACTCACCTGATGGTAAGTGGTTACCGCCGCCCATGGATCTCAGCAATGCCAGAGCACAGCCAGGCCGCTGCCTCTCGTAAAACAAAAGTTTTAGTTACAAAAGAGTCGCATATTCATCCAAAATGTGACATTTATATTACCTTCTTCCGCTAGACTACTTACTAAAATAAGCAAAATAATTAATGAAAAGAAAAGAGATACATGTATAAGAAATAAATGAGAAAAAACAGAAAACTTACACAGAGATAGTATTACCTAACTTGGCAAACAATCCAAGATTTCACTCATCAAAATCGTACGCTATTACAGAAATGAAGAATCGAAAACATTCGGCAAACATATTTCGGTAGGTATTAAAAACCAAACAACTTCGCCATTTCCTTTTTGGGACATTTTATTCATTCCGTATGAAAATATGGAAGGTTTGTAAACATGGTTGCCAAAAAAATAATATATTGCCACCGTTTATTAGCACACTGGCTCGGTTCCCTGGTTCGCGAAGTAAAGTCAAAGCAGTTTAGTGGTCAGATAAACAAAATAATTAAGCGCTTATGGTAATCCTGAGCGGGACTAGAGCCAGCTGCAGAGATGACTTGATTTATATATTTTTTGTATAGAATTTTCCACAAAACTTTGCGTCGACCTAGCGAGGAATGGTACGATCTGTCGAAACAGAAGTGCCCCGGAGAACACACCTCTGACTAGTTAAAGAATACACAACTTAGAGAACGAATACACAAGTTACGTGTGTATTCGTTGTTAATTATTGCTTGCTTTAACAGTGAAGGAAATCTTCAGAAGACCTGCATACCGCCCTTAAGAATTTCGGAGTTATTTAAAGTCTACCAACCCGCATTAGACCAGCTTAGTACACTAAGGCCAAATCATAAGTATAGGAGGCTCGTGGCTAGCGGTGTGACGTATTTAATATCGATAATAATCTTTGCTACAAGTGTCACTTGCGTACATATTCCATGACTCAGCTGTTTAACTTGTTTAAAGTATAGGTCGTTCTACTCGTATATTAATAAAATATAATTATTCTATTTATACGTGACCGAAATAAATAATAATTTCTGTACAATATCATTGTTGTCGAATGATGATAGACTAAATAATAATAAAATAAATAGATGATAACAGATAAATAATAGATGGTATTCTACCACTGAACTAAACGGCTGATAATTACTTGGAGCATTTTGATCACTTCTTGGCTTTTTTGCATAGTACCCTCAGAAAAAATTAATTAATTAATTTATAGCCAAAGGCCAGCAAATGAGCAATTGCATCACCTGGTGGTAATCTCTACCGCACATGAACGCCTACAACAAATACAATTCTTCTTGTTCCATCTACCCTTAACCATTTCGCAGTGGGGTCGGCGTAGCATTCTTTTTTAGCACATGTTACAAAAAGATTTAGCTTGTAGTTTTTTTTTGTTGATATAACGCCTCCATACATTTTATGTCAATGCACAGACTCGCAGCGCGCACAATGCATCGCTACAGTTGCAAGCACTCGTCCGACGAGAGCTTATTTAGTTTTAATTTCAACTCTAAACTCTGTTTTTATTAAAATATTAATTTTGACATGTTCATTATTTAAAGCGGTTTTAGTAATGGATAATTGATTACCTTCATTAGCAGTTTATAGAAACGAGGCTTGGAGAATAAAATGTATACACAACATAGGATATATAATTTCTGATAATAATTAGTGTTTTAATTATTATAAAAATGAAAGCAGTTTGGTAAGTGCCAGTTCAAAATATAAGTTCCTTAGGAATAAGTAAGTGTATTAACTATCTATAAAACACGTAATGTTTCTGGTTTTACTGAAACTTAAACATTGGGTACTCCCAAGGGGCAGCAATGAATACCTATTACTAACTCTACGCCGCGTCGCGCCGTCTGTCCGTCCGTCTAATTGTATAGATGGGTACGCCTCTATCTTTGGACCGTAGTATGTAGCCAGCTCAAATTTTCACAGAATATGTGTCATGGATAAATAATAATAATAATAATACACGTACTCTTCTTCCAATTGCCTTCATCACACTCCCAGTGGGATCGGCACAACATGCATCTTAACATGTTTTACAGAAAGATTCGGTTTGTGGCTTGTATGTGTGCTTGCAAGCCTGGTTAGCTCACCGTCGCTTTTAAGAAAAAGGCGCCACACAGCCCACAAGTGAAAAGTACAAATTTAAAAAAGTACAAAATTCAAAAATTCTATATTTGTAAGTTTAAAGTAATTTATCTCAAACGCTGGAGAGAGGGGCGCCACTACTAAGTTTCTGCCCCGGTTCAAAAAAATCGTAGATCCGGGGCTGACCACTTGTGCAGTCGGTCATTTAAAGGCAATTATATGGTTTCTACTTCACATACGAGGTTATGCAAGTTTGTTAAGACAATAATTTACATATTTACAAAACAACGACACAAAAAGAAAATAGTTCAAACCTAGTAAATAGGGTACCAATTCGAAGTTATTTTCTTTGCAAACATGCTTGAAAGCACAATGTGTCTCAATTTATGCGAGCGGGGGCATCTGTCAGCCCAAATTCAAAGGCCCATTGTTATCTTCAGCTACATTTACAAGTTAATTGGAAAACTACACCGACTTTAATCCCCACTGAAGGGTATATAATGGACGCTGTTTATTTGTTTCGACGTTTCGCAAACACATTTTAATTGCGTTAGTTTATTTTGATTGGAAATCTATTTTAGTTCTCGATGCATTTATTATGATAAACACTAATGAACAGCCTCCGTAGCATAGTAGGCGAGTAGCCGACTGTGAAGCAAGAGGCCACGTGTCGATTCCCGCCCCGAGGCTAAATGTTTGTGTGATCCTCAAATATTTGTTTCGGATCAGGGTATTTACTGGGTTGAAGTCAGGCAGGCCCTGAAAATAAAATGACCCCACCAAAACTCTGTGCAAGGCGGCGGGGCTATAAAAGTCTGTGCAGCTCGTTCATTCATCAATTCTTAAAAATTGATTCATGATCTCTAGTTGACACTTAATACGTCTAATTTATTGCGCGGTACCGAACGTCGTATCTTGATTTAGGAATTTAATATTTAGACATTAACTTTTATGAAATAAAGTTGATTTTGAACGTACATTAATTTTTGTAGCGTGTATGAGTGTTACGTGTAATTTTTGCAATTACCTCTACCACTCAAAATATTTAACCCAAGGCTGATCTGTTTACCATATTCACAAGAATTATTAGTTACGCTACTAGTCTATTTAGTACGAAACAACAGCAACTTAAAGTCTGTTTTCTCTGAGAGAGACCTGCCTGTATACTTTTGAAATACGTTTTAAATATGGAAACAATTTCCTTGATTTTGGTGTGTTCTTGATACGTCTACCTAGGATATTTTGAGAATGGGTCGTTACACCCACATTTTTTAGCTAGTTTAAATCGAGAAACGAGGAGTCGCTCGCATGATGGTAAGCGCCGAAACAATACCCCACAAAACTTTGAATAACAAAGCACAGCATGACACTAGACTGCGTTCGTCACCCCGCGACATAAAATGTCAAGTCTCATAATGCCTAGTAATTTAATTGGCTTCAATGTCCTTCAAACCGAAACAAATAGAACCGATTTAAAAATACTCACTCTCATTCTTATAATACCTTAAAAAATATAAGAAGGACTTACCAATTTTGAGTTGGTGATGCCAATCATTGTCATACAATGAAACTACTATAACACTGAGTTAAAATAGCTTAGACTTTTATTCTATGCTTTTTAGTTTTTTTTACTCGGTTCTACACGAGAGCACGTGGACACTTAAAATTTTGCATATAACAGATTCCAGACGAGACATAAAGCAGAACGCTCAATAGAGCGGGCAACGTAGCACAAAACCAAAATTTGTCTGTAAAGTGACTATTCCGCACAAAATAATTGAGCAGTTATGTTAATGAGCTACAAGCTGAACTGACGCCAAAACGGTGTCCGCGTAGCTTTATGCAAATCACCCAGGGCGTGCGATACCAACGCGTTCGAACAACGAGCGTCGATAGCAACGCCTACCGCGGAGGACGAGACATTACGTATAGTGCATTATACAATGTGTAATCCTATTTAGTGGTTGATATAACACATTTTTATGTAGAATTTGGATTTGACGTTTGACGTTCTGCAAGGTTAGAAGGGGGCATACTGCAGGAGCATCTGTTAAACTGGTGCTTTAGTCCGGAGACTGCCACGAAAAGCCAAGGCAATGCTAGTGATCCCATATCTTAACTAGAGGGTTTCCGTCGCGGGGTGGGAGAGCATGCAGGCAGACAAAGTCAAACAGCTGGTACACTTCACGTATAGAGTGAGAGCAGTCCGCCCTGTAGATACAAAAGGCACTAAATATAAGTCTTAGAGCCACGCTGTAGACACTTATGTACAGCATGAATGGACCAGGTTGTCATCACTGTCTCACAGAGAATCGACGTGAAGTGGCAGCTTCCTGTTGTGTTTCGTACAGGGTAATTTCCGGAGACCTAAATTTCCCTTTCCAAATGCGATTTCTGTTCTTTAAGGTCAGTACCATGATTCTGGTATTGTGGGTGGTCATGGGCGGTGGAGATCACTTACCATCTGATGACCCTTTTGCCCGGTTTCCTGCCTATGCTATAAAAATGTCAGCTTGTCCAGAAATTGCATTTAAAAGAATGCTGTTGCCCATTTAGCGTTTTTACTCTGTAGTAAATTTTACGACATCCACGGTAATGCGGTGCTGTTCTTTTTTAAATCCAGAAAAGCCTAAGTGTAATACACTTACCTCATTAGTAAGCAGGGAGAATAGAGACGGTTTTTATTTTTGTATTGTTAGTAAATTAGAATCTTTAATGAGAACATCTCTTACACACGAGTAACTATATGGATTTATCCTTATTTTGTTTAGGGAACAACACACTTTAAACTCGTGAAAATAAGAATACAGGTAGGCAGTCTGCTTCTGCGATAACTGCGCAGGATTGGTATAGATTGAAAAAGGAAATGAGGGTATGTTGATAGTAAGGTCCCTGTTGAAGTTTTGGTAAATAAGAACAATCATCATAGTTTCCATTTCTTTCTAGCATTCTAGAAAGAAATAGAAATGAAAAAAAAACTTATTTATTCAAATCATATTTTTTTAGAGCCGAAAAGGTTTTACGATTTGTATCTATAATATTTATTTGTTTAGTGATTTCTTAGGTTTACGCGAATATTACACATTGAAATAAAACTAGTTTATACGGATTTTATCGCGGTTTAATTTTTATTTTAGTCCCGACGTTTCGAAAGCTTTTCAGCCTTCGTGGTCACGGGAGAGACTGAGGTGTAGGTCGTCTCGAAAAGTTAATGTTACAATGGCTACCTTCATTTTAAAATTATACATATATTTTCAGACTGCCTCGGTGGCGCAGTTGTAATGCGTACGCGTTACAATTGAGGCTAACTCTGAGGTCTCGGGTTCGATCCCCAGGTCGGGTAAAGTGGTATTGGGTTTTCTATTTCGAAATTCTCAGTATCAGCCCGGAGTCTGGAATTTGTGCCCGGTATGGCGATAGGCTCGCCCCCTATCACATCGTGGGACGGAGATACGCTCGGCGAAATGTGGGTGTACTAGTTACACCTCTGCCTACCCCTTCGGGGATTACAGGCGTGAGTGCGTATGTGCGTATGTATATATTTTCAATTATTTAAAAAAGTTAGTTGACACTAGTCCGATCTACGCAGAAAGAGCTCACGGTATCTTGAGGTCTGGCAGTTGGTCTTTTGGGTTCCGATTTAATTAAATGTATAATTGGATCCCAGGCTTGTGCAAGCTTCCAACCATCTTCTCTATTGAAATTTGGGTGTTTCTTAATTTCAATAGCCTCGCGAATCATCCTAGGTAGGAATCGGTGTTCTTTGGCAAGGATTTGTGGTTTGTCAAATCTAAGGTAATGTTTGGAGCCTTCATCTGAATGTTCAGCAACTGCAGACTTCGTAGAGCGTCGGTGTTTAACATCAGCTATGTGTTCTTTTACAGCATAGGGACCCGCGTAAAACCTTAGATTTGACAAACCACAAATCCTTGCCAAAGAACACCGATTCCTACCTAGGATGATTCGCGAGGCTATTGAAATTAAGAAACACCCAAATTTCAATAGAGAAGATGGTTGGAAGCTTGCACAAGCCTGGGATCCAATTATACATTTAATTAAATCGGAACCCAAAAGACCAACTGCCAGACCTCAAGATACCGTGAGCTCTTTCTGCGTAGATCGGACTAGTGTCAACTAACTTTTTTAAATAATTGAAAATATATGTATAATTTTAAAATGAAGGTAGCCATTGTAACATTAACTTTTCGAGACGACCTACACCTCAGTCTCTCCCGTGACCACGAAGGCTGAAAAGCTTTCGAAACGTCGGGACTAAAATAAAAATTAAACCGCGATAAAATCCGTATAAACTAGTTTTATTTCAATATTTATTTGTTTCTTAATATGACAACTAATTTTTTTTCTTAGTAAATTAATATATAGAGAACAGTCTCCGTGGCGCAGTGGGCGAGTAGTCGGCTTTAAAGCGAGGTCGGTTCGATTCCCGCAACGAGACAAATGTTTTTGTGATCCACAAATTATGTTTCGGGTCTGGGTGTTTTCTCCCCAGAGGTGTTGATGTCAGGCAGGCGGCTGGTCGTAAAAACTACAAGACAAATCTTTTTGTATCATTTGTTAAAAAGCATGTTGCGCCGACTCCACTGCGAGTGGGATAAGGGCAGGTGAAAGAAGAATTAATATATATAGAAACTATTTTAGATGAATCACGTTCTATAAAACCATATAGAAAAGCTTGATGATAAATTCATGCCTGGCTAGAGCTGTCTAGACAACTTTGTTAACTCGTGAGTCTCCAAAGAGTAAGTACCTATATACTAGCCAGTCTCGGTTGTTGTCAAAGGCAGTAACGTTAAACCAATTTTAAAATTCTATCTAAGCTAGGAAATCCTGATCCTAGGAATTTATCTATGGTTATTCACAATCTGCATTGCCGTAGTATGTGAAATATAGTCCGTAAACAATAATATGAAAATATCTTCGTCTTAGTCTTCTGGCTAGCACCAAAGTCAATAAAACGGATGGAAGAGGACAAAAAGGCTTTTATAAGAGGTAGAATCAAGCTGTAGATAGTTTTGTCTATACTAAATATTTCGTGTTGCATATGCTAGGCCCGCAGGTGAACCCCTTACACGTTTAGTGGCCTTCTGTTATAGAAAAATATTATGATACTAATGCTACAATAACTTCACTGATTAAATTGTTAACAGTAACAATTTAAAGCAACATCATCTCTAATAAAGACAGCCATAAAATCTTAGTCTCCTCATTTGCCTCCTCTACTCCAATAACTGGATCTGCGAGGGCCATAATAATTAAATGCAAGTTGGAATTTAATGCTCAACCTTTTGTTAATATTTGCCGCGGTTGGTATCAGATTTAAACGCCGTAACTGCTGTTTTAAAATGAATTATTTCAATAACTTATCTTTATTGCGCTCCATTTGTTGCACAAACGTTGCTTAAAGGAAATGGAACAACTCATTAATGTAGTGTTCTTTTGTTTTTTCATAATGTCGGACAGCTCCGTGGCACAGCGGGTGAGTAGCCGGCTGCGAAGCGAGAGGCTGTGGGTTCGATTCCCATACCGAGACAAATGTCTGTGTGATCCATAGATATTGGCCTCTGGTCTGGGTGTTGTGGGACCGCAAGTCCCTCGTAGATCCTGATAACCACGACACAGGTTTACCTAGTGTGGGGTCAGGACTATGTTTGCGACTGTTGGGTGTATTATATTATTATTAAGCACAACATTTTCTTGACTGACATTGTTTGCGGTAGAGCCACGATGTGAGCAGTTCTGCCTACAATATGAATGGGCCGGTTCGACCAGGTTGTTACCACTGTCTCACTGAAAACCGACGTGAATGAGTAGCATGCTATTTTGTTTCGTACGGTGAGTGAGACATCAGGAGGGCCAAATCCCCCGTCACCTTCCCAAACCCAGAATCGTCCTTCAGCAATGCGTCCATAATGCTTCTAGTATTTATGGGCGGTGTTTATGAGAAGTGGGAATTACTTACTAACAGAAGGGCTAGCACGAATAACTTGCGAGAATGTATTCGTATCGAAAAGTTAAAAAGTTGTTTGAACCTTCATACAAATGCTAGCGTTCTCGATTCGAATAATTATTCGTAAGTTGTTCGTGCTCGCCCCTCAGGTTAGCTCTTTTGCCCTTTTACCTGCATATGCTGTAAAAACACTTTTTCATCACTATCGGGTCAGGATTGAAAAACTTTTAATTAGCTATTTTTGTACCAAATCTTTTAAAAATGTACATAAATTAGAAAGTATCACGTATTTTTAAAAACGCTGATTGACAAAAATCCAATCTGGTATTTATAATATACTCGTAACACTGTATTTATTTCTTTTATACAAGTATTTTCAATTTCTTACAAATACAATTCAATATCTCTGAAACAATCAGAAATAGTAAGTTATGCAGATTGTTTTTGTTAGAATTGTGATCAAAGTATCAAAAAATCGAAAGAAATAATTATTTCGCCCGAATAGAATAAATTAAATTGGCATTCTATTCTTTGACAATATTTTTGCAAATAAATTAATTTGGTCTATTTTGTTTTCATTAGAACGTTTTCTAGTAATTAGTTCAGTTCACCTTAAAAGTTTTTCTTTATTAAAAAGAAAGATTGTTAAAAATACTGAGAAAAGCTTTGATGGGTATATTGTTAGCACGTACAACTTATGTTCGTTTCAAAAAAAAAAAACTTAATTTTTACCTAAAGTACAATACTTTTGAAATGAGTTTATAAGTAAAAAAGAATAAAATCGTTTATTAATCATGTAGACAATTAAAATAGCGCTTATAACAACTTAACACAAAAATAAAAGCATGATATATAGGTATCAGCAACTATATTATTAACATAATAGGTAGGTATACCTACAATAATACAACATGCAATTACACTAAATCTGTTTATTTATATACATTATAAAATATACATGATATGTCTTTTAGGGGGTGAGGGTCGATATGGAATATGGGCATAACTGAAATGTTAAAAAAACTTATAATTCTGATATAATTTTGTAGCGATGGAAATGAGTTTTATTTTCTCTACGCAGAAACTATACTAGAAATATCCACAACCTCTGATCTACAAGTATCAAAGTTAATACAATAAAGTGAGTTTTTTGATTGCATAGGTCGGCAAACGAGCAAGCGTGTCATCTGATCGTAGGTGATCTCTACCACCCATGTACCATGTACAATACCAAAAGATTCATTGGCGCGTTGCCGACCTTAAAGGAAAGGAATAATTGAGGGATTGGGAAGGGGAGGGGGATTTGAACCTCCGGATATCTCACTCACCGTACGAAAGCAGCAGCAAACTGCTACTTTACTGGTTTTCTATGAGACAGTGGTAACGACCCGGAAGAGTCGGCCCTTTCATGCTGTAGACAAAAGTGTTTACATCGTGGCTCTACCACTCAAAAAATTATTACCACCAGACTAATAAAAATGATCTACAATGTTATGAAGTAAAAAGATTTGAATAAATCTCACCAATCACAACTTGCTTCAGTATATACCCCACCTCCAATTAGTATTCCACGTTGGTAACAAAACAATAAAGACAACTCGTCAGACGAGAAACAAATACAATTTCTCGCCGTTGACAATAGAATTGTAATGTTTGAATATATTGCCCGAAACAAACATTCGTTTAACTTTGAATCCATTGTTGGTTTTATATTTTGAGTGTCTTGTCTTTTGGTATCGCAGAGGGATTTACCAAAGATACATTTTCCTGTGAAGAATTACGATTTGGTCTCGATTGAAGTAATGATTGTCTAGGTGAACAGCCTATATACATAAAGTTTTATAAAATTAACTTTTCGTGAGGTTACTCGGTATCGAAAAACAACCAAACGCCTTCACGGCTGGTCTATCAAAGTAAACAAATAATTTAAGCATATTAGTTTTGAATAAATATTAATTTATCCCGCTTTTATGAAAGGCAACCCAATTTTTATACAATAAATAACAATTGGTATTCGAAAAAAATATAGTAACAACTAGTATGTTATAGTTATAGTATGGCATGGTTTTGTCTGCAGATCCACAGATCTATCGTTTAGCAACTTAATATAAAATAAGTCTAATCTTTATAGGCACTAGAAACTTTATCGAAATAATCACGTGCTTAATATTCTGTAGTTTTATTTGTATTATCTCGGTTCACATTCCAGCTAAAATATTTAGATAAGCTTTCAAGCGTGAACAATTCTAATCTTAGCTTCTCTATGTAAACGAGTTCTAGGATTCAGATCGCGTTTAGGCAAACTTTTATCCCAGGGTAGGAGCAATGACCTGTGTAATGGGAGTGACTGATGTCTGGTTTGTAGTGCTGCGTGTTCAGGAAGATAATTACCAACTATGATAAGACGTTTTGTGCAATGAAATAGCGAGAGAAAACAATGTATGAAATAATTATTTTTGTCGAATGGCGCTGTGCGTTTTAGGGTTCTGAAGCAACACTGTGAGAATAGAATAATATTAACATCACCATAGCGTCAGTCTAATATTGGCTTTACAAAGTGACTGTAATGATTTTGAGAGAAGTTCAAAGTCCACAGCTTCACCTTTTTATAACACCATCAATTTATAAGGTTTTTCCGAGGTTTAAGTGAATCTCAATGTGGTTCAGCTTCGCTGTAGACAGTTATGTAATTTGTCAGTTGTGTACTGTTGCATTTCGAATGGTGAGTGGGATATCCAGAGGCCCAATATCCGTTTACCTTTCCCAATCTCCTAATTATCCCTTTCCTTTAAAGCCGGCTACGAGCCGTAATTCTTCTGATATCGTGGGTCTTCATGGACGGTGGAGATCACTTACTATCAGGTGACCATAGTAATCAAGTTTCAATCAATACTATCCAAGTTTTTGCGCAATCCATAATGTTTGGATGGGGAGGTGGAATTGGGCCTCCGGAAATCTTACCGTACGAAACGCACTAGCAACCCGCTACTTCACATCGGTGTTTGTGAGACAGTGGTAACTACCCGGTCGAACCGGCCCATACATGCTGTAGAAAAAACTATCTACAGCGTGGCTCTATTTGTCTGTCGTAATGAATTTCTATGTATAGATTTTAGGATATTATTATACGATGATACTGTGAACTCACTATCACTTTTGTGCAGTAAAGATAAATAACTTCGTCAGGATGTTCAAAAAGTTTAATAAGTCTATTCACATTAAATGCAATATTATATTACTGTTCACAATTTATTACACTTGCTATGATTAATTATTCACAATTCTAATTACACTCGGGCAGCGTTACCACGAAAGAGTTCTAAGCACGACTAAGTTCCCTCAACTAATAATGCGCTCGCTTATATACCTTAGCAATCACCTCCACCACATCTCAGTCTTATTATCTACCCGCTTTACATAGTTATTCCCTAGACTACCTTCACTAAGACCAATAACGGTGCTATTACTAATATGAGGGTAACAATACTTACATCGGAGTAACATGTGAACACACTCACAATCTGAAGGATTACTAGACCGAAAAATAATCTCGGCAAATAATAACGTTACCACTAACTAAGAGACCAAGAATAAGTTAGGAGGGGCGTATTTGGAAATTAATGGGCTTATGGGCAAAATATATCACGAAACTAACCAGCTTATATGTCATATTATATGCCGGTCTATGTCACGTTCCTTGGGGCAGTGGGCGAGTAGCGGGCTGTGAAGCGAGACGCCGCGGGTTCGATTCCCGCATCGAGATAAATGTTTGTGTGATCCACAAATATTTATTTGTTTGTTAAAATTACAAACCAAATCTTTCTGTGACATGTGTTCACAGTCATGTTGCCTCGACCCTACTGCAAACGGGATAAAGATGATGTAGAAGAAAAAAGTGAAAGCTAGGAAGTTTGTGAGTTTGGGAATTTCTATGTTTTGTGGTTAATCACGTCTTAACGACTAAATGGCTTTGGATGAAATTTGGCACACAAGTAGACCGTGACCTGGATTAGGACATTGTCTACTTTTTATGACGGAAAAACCGTTCACGTGGGCAGAGGCGCAAGTAAAAGCTAGTTAAATATATTCAGCGTGAATGATATCTTGAAATGTATTGGTTTATTTATTTTATTTCTACGTTATTATTAATCAAATCAGTTTATGAGAAATCCGTGTTAGAGGAGTAATATTACTGTGTAAAATATAGTTTGCTGGAACATTGTGAGGGTTACATAATCAACAAGCCAAAAATAATTTATTTACAAGTTCAAATTTAGTACTATTTTTCTTTAATCATCCAACAGTCAAACACATAGTGCTGACTCCACAGTAAGATACAAGTCTAGTCTAGTAGATAAAAGTGTTGTGAGTATCAGGAACTACGAGAGACTTTCGGTCTGAAACACCCAGAACCGAAATAAATATTTATGGACCACACAGACATTTGTCTCAGTGCGAGTATCGAACCCGTGGCCTCTTGTTTCACAGCCAGCTACTCGTCCTCTGCGCCACAGACGCTAAAACATTGTGATATTTTAATTTAAATGTAACTCTGCACCCCATAATAAGAACCTAAGTCCGTGCCGTCTGGACTCTGGAAATAATGCGTGGATATTTTTGCGAGAGAAAATGTCAAGTTCACACCTGCACATGTTTGCCCTCACGTAACATCCTCGTGGATATTAGAAGAAGTTGTCTTGTCCGTGAGTGGACCGCACATTTCCTTGAGTGTTACTAATGAGGAACAATAGTTTATGTATAAAATACTTGTAATATTTTTCGTATATTAGATATTTTAGTAATCATTTATGTGAGTTAGGTGTACCTAAGTAAAAGCATAATTAAAAATAATGTTATAGTCAAGAAAAAAAGGCACCGAAAGATACTATTTTTTTACGATATAGTGACGCTCCTAAAAAACTGAGGAAATGGCAGTATCTGCAATCATACAAATATGTTTAGATTTTTGGTAATACTTTTGACAGAGCAAAAAACAAAATCTTGTTTTTTTTATTAAGTCGTTTCTTAAAGGCGGCTGTAGAGCGAGAGGCCGCGAGTTCGATTCCCGCACCGAGACAAAATGTTTGTGTGATTCACAAATATTTGTTTCGGATCTGAGTGTTTTCTCCCTAGAGGGGTTGATGTCAAGTTGTTAAAACTGGTAGGTCTTTTTGTAACATGTGTTAAAAAATAGTTGCGCTGACCCCACTGCAAGTGGTATAAGGGCAGGTGGAAGGACATTAAAATCCTTTCTAAAATAAACATTGTATGTATAACATGTGCTTGATTCATAGTTTAGCAATATTTAGAATGATTATTACTAAATAATATGAAAGTTGAATGAAAGAGCATTGTATTAAGGGTCATAACTCAACATCTACCGTAGGTTCGTAATAGCGGGTTCACAGGGTTCGATTGACTTGAACCAACAAAACAAAAGCTGTATGGTTCCTACTGATACATTCGATTGAAAGTCTGTTCGGACGGTTAAATTCACATGCGATTCAGAAGTTGATCAACTAAAATCGAGCCGTGTGAACGCTCCAAGAATATCGTAGATCGTATTCAAAAACATCACGTCATTCACCTCGATTGGATCAGGCAGGTACATTTTGTAAACGCACGGTACTCTGATATATGAAACGTCATTTGCCAACGTGATGTATTGTACGCTGCACCTGTGATCAGTGAGACGCGGCGAGGTGAAAATGAAAATGTCACACCGCAGCGTTTTATCTTCAAGGCACTATGATTAGATTCGGTAACAGAATATTAGAAAGTATTTACAGAGATTTTGCTATGGGAAACTGTACTGTAACTTTAAAAATTCAATAGCGTGATATATTGACAGTGTTAGGTATAGGCTGTAACTGCCTCGGTGGCGCAGTTGTAATGCGTACGCGTTACGATTAAGGCCAACACTGAGGTCTTAGGTTTGATCCCCGGGTCGGGTAAAGTGGTATTGGGTTTTTCTATTACGAAATGCTCAGTATCAGCCCGGAGATACGCTCGGCGAAATGTGGGTGTACTGGTTACACCTCTGCCTACCCCTTCGGGGATTACAGGCGGGAGTGCGTATGTAATTTCGAAATTGAAAGTCTTAATATGTATCCTAAGTTATCTGGGTATTAATTGTTGGAAAGGTGAAGGAAACATCGTGAGGAAACCTGCATACCTGAGGATTTCGCGATAAGAATTTCGAACGTCTGTGAATTCTGCCAACCCGAATTAGGGCAGCGTGTAATACAGGGCTAGTATTATTTATTTATTATTCTATGTATTCTGTCAAACTGTCCTAGCGTTGGCAATGGAAATATCAAAACACGCCACATTATATCACGTTTTATCTTCAAGATGCAGAAGACACTTTCGGTTGCGAGTGTTCGGTAGTTTTGACGGGTCCTGACGTATTAACGCAAGATATTTCCGAAGTGGAACCGAACTGCAGTTGCATTCGAAGTTATATTTTGGCCCAACTCGTATATTGTAGTTATTGTGACTGGTAGTATATTTTATTTATAAGAACGATTATTATTTGGTTATATTGTTTCGAATTTACTAGTTTTATTTACAGCCTCCGTGGCGTTGTGGAGGAGTAGCCGTCTGCGAAGTGAAAGGCCGCGAGTTCGATTTTCGCATAGAGACAAATATGTGTGATCCACAAATATTTATTTCGGGTCTGGGTGTTTTCTCCCCAGAGGGGTTGACGTCAGGCAGACGGCCGTTCGTAAAAACTACAAGCCAAATCTTTCTGTATGTAACACGTGTTACAAGCATGTTGCGGATCCCACAGCGAGTGCTATAAGGGCAGGTGGAAGAAGATTATTTAAAATTAACGACAAACATGAAAAATTAGAACATCCTCTTCTTTTTTACATTGGTTAATATAAGACTATCCCTGGTTCACCCTATTCCTGTTTCACAATCATTCAACATTTAATCAACAGTTTTTTGTCCATGATTGTCCAATTTTTGATGTCCCCCCTTTAAATAAATGTTTCAAAGTAATAAAAACATCAAAGAAAAATGTTTTAAAACAAATTGAAGCAGACTTTAGATCCCATCAACAGAATTAAATTGAAGAAACTTAATAATAGGAATTTCTTACACGTGTTCAAAGTATCCATTCATGAAAAGATCATCAGAAGGTAGGTAATTAAGGGCAAAGGATACAAATAATAAATCTTCGAGGCCCAGATGTGATAAAATTATCATTACGATGGCAAGACGAGCGACATTTAGGAGCTACAAATACCTCGTAAGGGCTCGTTCACAAAGCAATTACATTACGAAAAAAAGATTATATAATAATTGACAGCCTCTGTGACCGAGTAGCGAACTACGATTTCATTTTATTTTACTGCTGATATGCACGATTTATTATACACTAGCGTTTGCTCGAAGCTCTGCTCGCGTGAACGGCTTTTTCAGGGATAAAAAATGCCTTTGTCCTAATCCAGGTCATGGTCTACCTGTGTGTCAAATTTCATCCAAAACCGTTAAGCCGTTAAGGCGTGATTGACTAACAAACATGCAAATTCACAAACATCCAAACTTTCACATTTATTATAGTAGTAGGAAGAAGGAGTATATAGCTTGTAATGTTAGTTATTTTCGTTTGCTCGTTTGCCGGTCTGTGCCATAAAAAATAAACAAAAAAAGAATAAATGACTCTCGACGAGCATGACATATTTTATTGAAGACCTGCCTTCACTAATTATTACAGAATTCAATACAATTTTATTTTTTGGCCTATTCAATACTCGTCGAGAAAATTTCAATAATATAACCGAGCCTTTAGGTTTCCATAAAAATATTTTTATTAGACTTTCTCGTTGTGTATGGTAGAATGTTTCGTTTAACATGACCTCTCTAGTATAAATTACACTAATGGTTTATTTGACGTGATTTATATGACGTACAAACAACCACTCCAACATACATGTCTCATTTTGCACTTCTCAACACATGAACGAAATGATAAATTATTTATGTATAAATAAGATAATTTAATAGAACATGTTTTAGGGTTGAGATAAAATATGAGTTACACTTGTACTCGTACCCTAGCCGTTGAAATGTTCGTTTTTAATATGATAACTAACTACTCTTAACTAACTGTAATCGATGCTTATTGGCCAATTATTGATATCAATGACGCAAACTTGGTAATTCTTTTGTTAACAATTTTTTTTACAAATTTTGGTAAAAAAAATCTAAATAGGTGCATAAAAGACGAAGTTTGAATCTTTCATCCCCTTAGAGGTGGAATTTCTTCTTGAAATTAAAATGTGACCAACTTGTAAAAATAATCATCCACATCGGTTCACGCTTGGCGGAGTTATGTGTGGTTATACACACAAAAAATGCTTCGAATTGAGAACCTTCTCCGTTATTTTTCGCCGGTTAAAAAATATTTTGTCGATGTACATTATAGGTAGTATAGTTAACCCAAACTATAATTAATCAACATTTAGACATTACTACTGATTTCAACCTATTGTGTGAAAGTTGGCCCCTGTTTGGGTAACGATCGTGCACGACTGCATCTACCTCGCTTGTAATTCCCGCGGGATCATCGACGGATAGAGATAAAATGTAAATTAACTTTATTCAATACGTGAACTATATCTGCCGTGTAATGGATAGACTGTCTTTTAAATGAACTGAGAATAAAGAATCAATGCTATTTCATCTGTGTGTCGGAAGCCCGTTATAATACATAATAAGATTATTTAATTTCCGAGGAAGAAACAATTACTTAATAATAAGTTGAACAAAGTACAAGGTGGTAGGTCCCTCGTTTGCGAGAGACCGGCTGGGTTGGTACCACCGCTTTGTCTATTTCTGCCGCCAAGCAACAATGTGTAAGCACTGTTGTGTTCCGGTGTGAAGGACATTGAAGCCAGTGTAATTACTGGGCATTATGAGACTTAACACCTTATGTCTCGGGGTGACGAGCGCAGTCCAGTGTCATGCAGTGCTTTATTTAAAGTTCTGTGTGGCGTTGCTTCTGTTTATGAGCAGGCGTGGCGCTTACCATCAGGCGAGCGACCTGCTCGTCTTGTCATTCAATCTACTAAAAAAAAAAAAAAAAAAAAAAGTAATCATCAACATATTATACGAAAACCATCGAAATAAGATGACAAGAAACGTAATTCATGCAAAAAAAATGACCCCACCAAAACTCTGTGCAAAGGGGCGGGACTATAAAAGTCTGTGCATAATAATATCTAGTGGACACTTGATACGTCTAATTTTTTGCGCGGTACAGAACGTCGGATCTCGATCTAGAAATTTAATATTTAGACATAAACTTTTATGAAATAAAGTTGATTTTGAACGTTCATTAATTATTTGTTGCGTGTATGAATGTTACGTGTGATTTTATCATTGCATGTCTAAGTAAGTGGAGCCGTATTTTTTGGCCGATTCATATATGAGAGTTATCGTTCGATGACGAAAACCACTAAAATAAACTATATATACAATTAATCGTACAAACAACTATGAAATTAGCAACAGCAAACGAAACAGTAACAACGTAACAATATAATACTTGAGATTACCTGCCAGTTCAGGACACCACCGTGACGGCACGTCAGCAAGATCAGCAATCAGTTTGTGATCTGTCGATAGTTGCGCTCCCCTCTTTATATTATGAATTAATCGCAAAGTGAGGGTAATACGGGTAACGATAAGTCAAATAGCCTACAATACTTAGTTTATAAACCGAAGGTGGATATTAAATTAAAAAAAAAAAAACAATTTTAAGTCGGTGCTTTCAACATCAATCACCAATAAAAGGCGATACTTATTATGTTTTAGTGAAAAAATCACCAAAATTGGTACATAAATGACGAAGTTTTAGTCTTTTATCTCCGATTTCACCCCCTAATGGCCGTTCCCAATATTAATCTTCAATTTCACGATAGATAGCTATCGTCAAACATCCGTATTGTTCTATCTACTGCTTGGAATCGTCCCTATTTTTTAGATATGCACGTCGGATACTATGATAGCAATAGATAGGCAGTCTATCTGGGCCCTCTTGTGCGTTATGTTCACACAAGCTGAGAAAGAGGAACTATTGTTTAATTTATGTTAGAAAATATAAAGATATGATTTAGATTAGAAATATAAGTTTTAATTTAACATTTATCTATAATTCTTATTTTTTTACCACTGTAAATGAAATAATAATAACGAGAAATATTTATTATGTTGCAAAACACAATGTAATAACGAAACGTTTTACTGTCAATACATTACGGCTCTGAATACAAGTCCTTTGAACAAAAATCCCAACCGAATTTGGGGGATTTTCCTGAAGTCGGGAATTATTTTGTTCGCATTAAAAAATATTTATATGTCTCTTGCACTTAATTTAATTATCAAAACGGTGCATTATTTTTATTTATGGGAATTTTAGACTTTTTATATTTTTTTTTAGATTTTTACATAATTTATTTAGTTTTTTGTATTGCAGTGCAAGTGCCATGTAAGCCTTGTATACTCATGGCTATTTCTTCAAAATGCGTTATTTATTTCGTTTTTTTACAGCCGAGATATCTGTTTATCGGTCAAAATCTACCGATAAAGAAAAAACTAAATAACTTTATCGACAGATAGCACATAAAAAATATTGGGACGCTTGAACTGTCATTTTCATAGTGTTGTATATCTGTAGTCAGCTATCAGTCCTCTCATCAGTAGACAGCAATGAAGAATAGGATTACCTATCATTAGTAAGTTTATTGGGACGGTAAAACGGAAAATAGATAAAATTTTCTATCGCCGGTATAGCAAAACTAGAGACAGACAGAATATAGGGAACGGCCATAAGGCAACGACATCAATGTATATTGTATACTCCCGCGTACAATTTTACTTCTAAACAGCCCGTCTAGTCGTATACATTAAAGACTTTGCACTAAGGTATCGAATTTCCTCTTGAAGTTTAAATGGAACCAACTCCCAATGAAAAAAGAGTCCTGAAAATCCGTTCACTCTGTGAAAAGTTATGCGTGGTTAAACAAAGAAAAACATATGTCGGTTAAAAATACCGTCTGTTTCTTTGCTGTCTATTAACTTGGAAACTTCTGAATAACAGATTTTGATCAAGTTACACCTAGAATTACTCGAGGTCCTAAAATAAATAAATAAATATACCTAGTTTGTATGTAATGATGGGAAAAGTAGCGGGTAAAAGAAAAGTTGGTCGAAGGAAAATATCATGGCTGCGGAACATCAGAGAGTGGACAGGGATAGCGAGCGCTGCTGAACTATTTCGTCTCGCAAAGGACAAAAGACAGTATGATGAGCTGACTGCCAACCTTCACTAGTTGGAGAGGCACTACAAGAAGAAGAAGAAGTTTGTATGTTTAAATTTTTCCATAGTAGAGGCCGCCGACGAGCAAGTTATGGTAAGTGATCTCCATCGCACATGAAAATCCACAACAAATTAAGAATCATGGCCTCGTTCCTGACTTGAAACGAAAGGGATGATTAAGGGATTGGGAAAGAGAAGGGAATTTGGACCTCCTAATATCCCACTCACCGTACGAAGCTGCTACTTCACATCGGTAAAATGGATATAACATCATATATGACTGATATTTATACTCGGACATCGTTTTATTCATTAAACGCTAGTTAAGTGAAGTTACATCGAATCTCCACATGTTACTGTGACAAGCTCATATATAAATTATAACATTGAAATACATAATTCTTTGCAACAATGTTTTCAACAAAAAATGTATTGCAATTTTTCCGGAGCATTCTTTTTAAGTTCTTTACTAGGTAAGAGCGGGAATTTCATGAAGATTCCAGCAAACTATTAATTTCTCATTGAATGCACCGTGTTCGTAGACAAGACTTCAACACTGTCTCGGGGTGATATATCATATATATAAAAGTACTTATCACTTAGTGGATACAATTTTAGATTTTTGGACGAGGCTCGAGGATTTTACGATGCTTTAAGCCTCATTTATATGAAGAGTTTCTTGTACAAGTTACAACATACATACATACATAGACTCACGCCTGTTTCCCATAGGGGTAGGCAGAGACAACGGATTTCCACTTGCTACGATCCTTGCATACCTCTTTGGCCTCATTCACTCTCATTAAATTTTTCATACATCACGTCGGTTTAGGGCACTCCTGACCTATGTTACAACATAGACGAGAATATAAAAGTGCGTCCTGACATGTGACTTTTCGCCGTACCTCGAGACGTGACTGTGATATACACGCTTGACAAATGTTACGACCCAATGTCACAGAGCGATCCGCTTAGAGACCCCGTAAGATTCGTCGTGACATGTCATTTAAGGTTTTTATTTTAAGGCACGGCAAAATGACACACTGCATGTTACGATACCCATCCACACAAGCGAAATAAGTAGGTGTGCCATTAACGTCATTCAGTGAGGGGAAAAGTGGCACGAGTAGACTGCTCGTCGTCCGTGTATCTGCTTGGGCTATAACGCGGCGTCTAACTGTTCCGTTAGGGCTATCTATTTACAAGAAACACGAGTTAGTAAATTTGAATAGTACTTTCATAGACAGCTCTTTGGTCAATTTTGAATTGTGACAGAATAGTGACTAGTTTCAAATTCTGCCTCCAGCAAATTATATTTGATGATGAGAATCCAATTTATTTCTATTGATTTGAGGCTAATGTTAAAGTTTTTGTCAGAAACTTCGGCTCAAATCCAAGTTTCAGGTAGCAAGTTAATTTTCCTTTCAGGTAGACCTTCAACCCCTTCAACCGATTTTAGTTGAATTGAGAACGATTGTACCTATACCGAAAGTGTTGACTTCAATAAAAACTTAAGAGCTAATAGGTACCATAATAAACATTTTAGGTATATTTATAAGGGACTTTATTTAATTTTAATGCTTTACCACTTACCTTTTATCACACCATAAGATGGAGATATTTCTCAATTCGACATGTATTTTTTTTATTTTATTTATAAGCACACTTTTCATAATTCTTCCGGTCCGGTTTCCTTAACGATCTTTAAGCGTATTAAGCCCTTAAATATGTGTACTAATGTATTTTTTATACAATGAGAATCCTGTTAAACATGTTTAGTAATTACATACACTGTCACGCCTATAATCCCCGAAAGGGTAGGTAGAGGTGTAACTAGTACATCCACATTTCGCCGAGCTTATTTCCGTCCCATGATGTGATAGGGGGCGAGCCTATCGCTATACCGGGCACAATTGCAGACTCCGCGCTGATACTCTGCATTATAGAAAAATCCAATAACAATTTTACCCGACCCGGGGATCGAACCCGAGACCTCAGCACAGCAGTCGTAACGCGTACACATTCAAATTACTGTGCCACCGAGGCAGTCACTAAAATGATTTCTAATTGTTGAGAAAGTCGGCCTAAAAGTCGTAAAATAGAAAAAATATTAACATCAAAAAAATACTAAAAACCTGAAAATAAAATTTATCCATTTTAGTTTGGTGCTTTTTATTATTGCTTAATTAAACTACTGCGTGTGACTCTATAATTGGCTAGTTTTATTTTTAGCCGTTTCTTTGAGTTTATTTTATTTTTTATGACTCTGTATGTCAAGATAAACGGAAGAAGAGGTTAAAACTTATAAGTTTAAGTTGTTTGAAAAGTTTAGAGGTAGCTCTTGCGCTATGTAAGTCGACTACTAGGAGGGAGTCAACTGTACTTACATATTCGCTTTACCTATGAAATTGCCGTTCTATACGAAAAGAGTTAAAGTCATATTTTCTATCTTGCTTATTGCTACTCGTATTAATCAAAGTAACCACTCATGGTATCGATGCAGTGGCAATTTATTTAAGCTCTTCGTAAAGAAATCGGCTGGACGGAATGTAACAAACTCTTTTTACCTATACCTATAATAATCAAAAATTACTGCGTCAGTGGCGCAGTTGGAATGTACGCATTACGACTGAGGCTGACGCTGAGGTCTCCGGTTCGATTCCCGGGTAAAACGAAATGCTGAGTATCAGCCTGGAGTCTGGAATTGTGCCCGGTATGGCGATACGTTCGCCCCTATCATATCATGGAACGGAGATATGCTCGGCGAAATGTGGGTGTACTGGTTGCCTACCTTTTTGAGGATAAAGTCGTGAGTTTACGTATTTATGTATAAAAGTATCACTAGAGTGTAAAACAAACCACTTATCGTTGAAATACTCGGCGTTTCATCCGCAGAGTTTAATTAAAAATCAATTAACAGAAATAGGTCGTCGGTAATCATGGAGTATATAAAACATCGCATCAAAGGGTTGAAATTAACCCTTATTTTATGAATACAACCTGATTGCCAATTTCCTCCTGACAAAGATTAAATAAAAACAAAACAACACTTGTGTTTTTGTTCAAACAAGTTAAACATTTTATTTATTTAAATAAGCACACCACTTGCACATGTATTAAAATAATTAATGAAATAAATGTATGTTTGATGAAGAATAGTTGAGTCAATCGACATAATATATAATTTTCGTCTTTTCTCTTCTTTTATTTGCGGTTAGGACTTAGGGCTACAGAACACACAATACTTTTAGGATTGGCGATCGGCGATTTAGTTGCTTTTCAGAAGCTCAATGTCGCGTCCGAACGCTCCAATTCGCACACAAACAAACACCAGTCGCGGCGATCAAGTCACGATTTAAAAGTGCGATGCAGCGACTGAACGCTACACTCTGCACACATTTTGTCAAGCAATTTAATGAGTCTGACATTTGTGGAACACGATTCAGAGATGTAACGAAAGATTTATGTGTATGATGTTCGCCTTCTAGTACCACAGGATTGACGGTACAAGCACAAGCCGCAACGGGAACTAAGTTTCACCATTGGCTCGCCCTTTAATCAGCAGAGTGTCCCACGTGCAGGTGAGGTTGGTTTTGAGCCTAAGATCTTAGTAGCGGTTTATCTTAACTTTATTTTAGTGAACGATTGAATACAATATTATATTCTAGATAATAAACAACCCATGGCTGTATGTATTAAAGGATTGGGAATTGCTCATAAAATTTTCAAATCCAATTTATCTCTCGCGCCGTTTTAGGTTATCAAATATAATCTTCAATTAAAATTTCACGGATATGATGCACGGTCGTAAGGTGCGGTGTGTTATTAATAAATCTTAAAGCATTTCACTAAGCGATACATCTCAAGAAGCAATAATTTCCTGAAGTAGAATATAGAGATTTTTTAAATATTTATTTTTTGATCTTAATGTACATAATTTAATTGTGCCAAAGGCATTATCTGCCTGTCTACCTTTGAGTGATGTAGAGACGAGGTAATGTGGGTGTATACTGCATGTAAAGGAAACGCTGCCGAAAACGAGGACAGATGTTGGTAATTTCAGACACGATAAAAGTATAAAAAATAAATGAAGTGTAAAAAAAATGCATTGTCTTGTTTGGACAGATAAATGCAATGATTTTTGATTGAAACAATAATTAAAATAACATTTTTCTCAATAATAGAAAGCTAATTATAAAATCAGTTGACGCTCGAACTCAACGGCACGCGCGAATAATACGTGAGTGGCGTGAGCGCTCTGTATCTACGACCTACTGACTACTCGTATTATCGTATATAAAAAGCATTTCAACCAAACTTACGCTTGGCCAGATTTTTAAACTAACAAGTAACTTGTTAGCGTTTAAACATCATTGAGGGGAATTGTACGCTTGAGGTAGCCCTGTGGAAGCAAATAGTTGGTGAAATTAAATGTTTCTTGTTTTGCCGCGCGTGCCGTGGACCGCCCAGTACCTAGCCACACATTTGACGTTTATTCGATTTAAGTCCGGACCCGCGTCCACTGGCTTAGTAAAGTGGCGGGCGAATAAAGTTTAAGCTGTAAATTCAGTTTGCAGTACGTTCCAGCAATATTTCACAGCAATCAGGTAGTCCACGTAGACATTTATCGAGATTTCATTAAACCTATATTTATAACATTTAATGATAATTCTGTAGATTGTTATGGTTTAAATAAATCATTTTGTTTTCTGGTCCCTTAGAAGAGGTACCACAGTATTGTAAGAGAATAATTAGTCATGATATTAGGGTAATCAAAAGCTGTGCGTCAACGTGGTAGAGCCACGCTGTAGATAGTTTTGTCTACAGCATCATAGACAGCATGTAAGGGTCGCCTTGGCCGGGCTGTTACCACTGTCTCACAGAAAACCGATTACATTGAGTGTTGTAGTCGGAAGCTCAAAATTCCCTTCCCATTCCCAATCCTTAAGCATCCCTTTACGTTAATGTCGACAACGCATCCATGATCCTTGAGATATTTTGGATGTCCATGAGAGATGGAGATCAAAAAGAAAAGAAAACATACCATCACATACCACCAGGTGTTATCATGTTTGTTAGCTGTTCTCTGCTATAAAAAAAAACATGAAAGCTGTGGGCAAAGGATTATAATTTATGTAATCCACAAACTCTTTGTACTTATTAAGAGAGTTTATTATGCATGAAAATTTTGGCTTATGATAAAGTACTGCTTCCGTTATCCGTATAATTTTTCACCATGCACGTATAATAATCGAGCTTTATTAAATATTAAGGCCTTAATTGAATATAAAGTTTTATAAAGTAAAGTTTTCTTTGACTTCTAGGCATTGTGTTATGTATTCCATTATGTCTGATTTTCATACAGTTTGCATTTTGTTATTTCGACGGAATAGAATTTGCAAATAAAATCACATATTTTGAATCGAAAAATGCAAATATACATAGAATTGAATTTTGAAGTTAGATCTCGTGTCGATCCTGAATACATTAATTTATTTTCTTAGTGAACTTTTGGGAGTTTTACTTTTCTTTGCAATAGAAAGTTAATAAAAATAGCAGTGGAGACAGAGTACGAACATTGATTTTTCAGTAAAAAATTTGAGTGTAATTTTTCCTGAGAAAATATCATACGTTTCAAAAAAACATTGTTTATTTAGATGAAACATGAATTTCTTGGTGAAGGAGTGCCAAAATATTTATTTAACTATTTATTTAATAACTTCTCTAAATAAATATTTTTTTACCGTCAATATGTACGTACCAATTATCCCTTAAATATAAAGGGTTTAATATAATTGGGCCGTAAATAACGTCTGAAAATTTCAATTCCATTTAATGTTGTTTTCTTTTAAAAGTATACCCTATTTTTTTTAGAGGTCTAGACTAAACAGGGATTAATTAGACATCGCTGACTTGAAGTTTTGGAGGTCACACCGGTCAGGCCAGACGTAAACGCACAAATTACGACGATTCATCACATCCTAAATCACGAACAGCTGGACTAGACAACTATAAATCATAAATTATTATTCATGATACGCGTGTTTCATATGTCAGTTACCTATGGAACGTAATTCTGTCCAAACAATAAAAATAATATTTATGGAGTAATAGAGCTGCTTGTATGATAAATGGTTAATAATCGAGGATAAACTTTTTGAACCTTGTAATAGCCGACACACTACTACTGTTTTTTTATTATTAGCATTTGCTCGCGGCTCCGCCCGCGTGAATGGCCTTTTCCGAGAAAAAAATAGGCTATATTCTAATTCAAAATATCCTTCACTTCTGCGCCAAATTTCATCCAAAACTGTTCAGCTGTTAAGGCGTGATTAACCAACAAACACCCGAATTCAGAAACTCACAAACATCCAAACTTTTACATTTATAGTAGTACTATAGCTTTTGCTTGTGTCTCCGCCTGCATGAATAACCTTTTCCGGAATAAAAGTAGCCTTGTATGTATGTCCTAATCCAAGTCATGATCTACCTGTGTGCCAAATTTCATTTAAAACCGTTCAAATATTAAGGCGTGATTGACTAACAAACATCCAAATTCACAAAGTCACAAACATCCAAACTTTCACATTTATAATAGTAGTAGGATATACTAGCTTTTGACCGCGGCTTCATCCGCGTGAACGGCATTTTCCGGGATAAAGAATAGCCTTATACAGGTCATGTTCTACTTGTGTGTCAAATATCATTCAAAACCGTTCAGCCGTTAAGCTGTGATCAACTAACAAACATGCAAATTCCCAAACACACAAACATCCAAACTTTCACATTTATAACACTAAGTAGGAAAAAGAAGAGGTTATGTATAGTTAGTTTATACTTTAATTATAATTATCCCACACTTTTACTGTAGAATTGTATCTACTCCTTATATTATATGCAAAGAACACGAGTATCAGGCAAAGACTATTCCATAGACTGCTAAACTATTTCTCAATTGCAAAATTATCAATAGCACTTTCATAAGTGACCATATCAGCGACAATAATATTATAAAGTTATTATAACATTGGATAGCATTTGAACACATTCGCGCCCTACTATAATGAAAAAATATAGTTTAATTTAGAATAAAACTGTTTACCCGCGCCTTAATTTACTAAACGGGACACAAAGACTCTGGCATAGCGCACGATAAAATAAATGTGGAATCAAAATATTTCAATTTGTATGAGAGAAATATAATACGCACTCATACGCACTCACGCCTGTAATCCCCGAAGGGGTAGGCAGAGGTGTAACCAGTACACCCACATTTCGCCGAGAGTATTACCGTCCCTTATGTAATAGGGGGGAGCCTATCGCCATACCAGGCACAAATTCCAGACTCCGGGCTGATACTGAGCTTTTTGTAATTGAAAAACCCAATACCACTACACCCGACCCGAGGATCGAACCCGAGACCTCAGAGTTGACCTCAATCGTAACGCGTACGCATTACAATTGCGCCACCGAGGCAGTCAATAGAGTCAATTACGTGATGGAGAGAAATATCCATCACGTAATTGTGGACAATCAAAATTGCTGGAGACAAGCCTCTGAAATTCATACCCCTAATAAAACTTCGTATTAAAATAATACCTACCTATGGTTTCTACAACAAAAAAAAATCGTATATTTTCAGATGCTACTTTATACATTTTTAAAACTACTCGTAGTTACACGACCTCACCTAGTCCGTACTAAAGTTTTTACAAACGTAGAAAAATTTCATGAGATAGCCACGATCCTAATGGAAATTTAATATCTAAAAAAAGTTTCAGGGATAACTCCAGAGGGCCAATTCTGCTATTTTAACTGACACTGCGAATGAATTTTAACCGAACTGAGATTACATTTTGAATTAATTAAAAATATGGCATTCTGCTCCTTTAAAAATTCGATATCATCTCAGTTAAATTGCATATAAACTGTCAATTCGATCAACTTTCAATGTCTTTCTTTTGTTGAAAATATGGCTTCGCATTATTATGCATTTCGCCAATGACAAGTATTTTACCGAATTTTACGTATCAGCTGCCATAGACTAAATTCTAGAAATTAAAAATGACCTAAGCGACAAAATCAATGTTACCAACTCACAATAAAATACCCACAATATGACTAATTTCAGTGATTAAAAAATTACGTAACTGGAGGTTATGATTTTTTAATTAATTGATTTGACTAATTCCATGTATTTTATTTATTTCATTAATTTATCTATTCCATGGCATAACTGAAGGAAAACGGCACAACAGCACCACTCAGGCAGTCCTTTCCGGAAATAACCACAATCACGATTATTTTATTGAAATTTGAAATTCTACCGAATTGCGGTTTTTTTATTTTGCAACACTGCTGAGGACATATCTATACTAAATAAAAATTGTGCGAGAGTTTTGGCGGGAATTTTGACAGTGCGATTGCTCACATAATTTAATCTACACTAATATTCTAGAGGAAAGATTTTTTTGTATTTTTGTATGTAACAAATAAACTTAAAAACTACTGGGCCGATTTCAAAAATAATTTGGCCGTTAGAAAGCTACATTATCACTGAGTAACATAGACTGTAAACTCATTTCTAATACTTTACTGGAATAACGAGCACACAAAGTCGCACAATTTTGACTACTTTTAGTTGCTTGCAGTAAAAGAGAATAAAGTTAACTGAATTTGTCTGCAGTTAACTCACAGTCACTTCACCTCAGTGTTGCCAAGTCAGATTTTTGAAAAAATACAGTCTATTTTACAGTGCAATAAAATGTCATACAAAAAAGGAAATAATTAAATTATTAAATAAAATATAAATTTATTTTAAACTTTATATCCTAAACTAACTTAACATTTTATTTGTATATATCGATAGCTGCAGAAATGGATGGCTGCGATGATGATGATATCGGTTTATTTTTTTTAATCTGTTTAATCAAAGAGTTTTATGTATACTACTAGACAAGCTGCGCGGTACATAGAAATAGTAGTATAATAAATTGTAGTATAGTAAATTAGTTGTATTACTAAGTTGCAGTCAATTGACCGTAACTCAATATTATCATCTCGCTTACTCTCAACTAGAACCCCTATTGCGCTCCCTGTTTGTGAACTGTCAAACTCCCACGTTATGTGACGCAGTTTTACTTCTAAATAACCTGTCTAGTAGTATACAATAATAATACGAAATTTTTACTGTAAAAAAATACTGTGTCTCCATATAAGGTATTTATAAAAATACCGTGTCCAGTAGATGGCATGAAAATATGGCAGATCTGCTGTAATTACAGTGCACTTGGCAACACTGCTTCACCTTCAGTCACATTTCGTTCTCAATATTTTGACGTTTGTCTGTAGACGAAATGCATTTTATATAGTTAAGTGTCTCACAATGGACACTGGCGAAATCACCAATCTACGGTGGAGCCAAACACAATTAAAAGAAGAAGAAGATAGTTAAGTGTCAAAATTGTTACCAGAATGCCGTTTTGGTTCAATCAACTTGTATTCTAGTTTCGATATCATTGCGTTCTAAGTTCTTGAATAATGGTTTAGCAGAATACCATTTGCAACTTTCTTGTCGCTGAGATTAGATCGGAATGATATTTTGAACAATTAAAATTACGAGAATTGGCCCTCAGATCTTCGGCTTTAATTTTTGAATCTGTTTTGTAACCGTTGTTTCAGGAGTCGTAAAAATTTCGAACCAAAGGTAATAAAAGGAGATTAAGAACCTCCTGTACAGAACAAGTGAGAGATAAATAAAGTTCGAAAATATTTTTTTTGTTAAAACTTACAATATGTGAAGGAGTTACATATATAATTTGGTTGGAGTTATAAAGTATCTGTTGACCTTTTTTTATTTAATAGGTATTTTGTGTTATAATTATTTAATAAGTAGTATTTCTTTACAGCCTTCATGGCGCAGTGGTTGAGTAGCCGGCTGTGGAGCGA
Organism: Mimas tiliae; assembly: GCA_905332985.1. Taxonomy (NCBI): domain Eukaryota; kingdom Metazoa; phylum Arthropoda; class Insecta; order Lepidoptera; family Sphingidae; genus Mimas; species Mimas tiliae. The sequence goes on from HG995254.1 coordinate 10,485,471, forward strand.
GAGGCCGCGGCTTCGGTTCTCGCACCGAGACATAAATGTTTTGTAATCCAGAAATATTATTTTCGGGTCTCGGTGTTTTCTCCCCAGGGGTGTTGACGTCAGGCAGGCGGCTGGATGTCAAAACTACAAGCCAAATCTGTTACATGTATTAAAAAGAATATTGCGTTGACGTCACTGCGAGTGGGATAAGGACAGGTGGAAGAAGAACAAGAATGAGTAGTATTTCTTTCTTTCTGGCGATATCCCGGCTGAATGTCAGGATCAGAATTCTCGTATCATAAATTTGACAGTATTTGGTATTTTATGGGGCGACCCGCCTTTCCACAACCCGGAAAGGGAACCAAGTTTCGCCATTGCCTCGTCCGTTAATCATCAAAGTGTACCACATGCAGGTGAGGTTGGCTTTGGGCCTAAGCTACTGGTGACCCAACTTACACTCCAATAAGTACTCACTCGAGTAGTGAGCGACCTGCTCATTTTATTATTCGGACTCATCGAAATAAAATTTCAGACTAATAAAAAGGTTTATCAATAACATTATTTATTTCTCATTAAGTTAAATGACTGAAACTAAACGTCATAGAATCCAAAAAAGGTCACACATCAGTCGCTATCGCCATGGATAAGGTATCAGAACACTAGGTAATTGCTACTCAGGGACATCAGTGATGATTTTGTCAATGTATACATTGATCGCTATCCAGACGGTTGCAAACTCCCACAAGGGTCGACAAACGCCGGAGTTGATTGTTCGAAATATCGAATTAAGGATAAGGCCTTTATGTGACTATTGTCGGGCTTATTGGCTCCGAACTAAGGTCCTTCTATTCGGCCGAGGTGACTTTCATCACAAAATTAAATAAGAAATTAATAACCATTGTATCATAATGCTTCAGATAAGCCGTTATTGATACGTTATTGCAAATCGAATTCCACGCGATTTCATTCGCTATTTGTTAAATCATAGCATAAATTGAGAAGATCCAGATAAAGAGATGTGCATACATAAGCAAGTACTTCTCATTACTAATTTAAAATACAAGATTTTACTGTAAATGTAAAACGATACATGCATTAAGGAATCTGTCACCGCATTTCATATACTATTACGTTTTTTTTATATCTCGGGACTATAGACTGCCGGGCCTTTTGCAAGTCATGCGTGGGGCCAAAGCCAACACGTAGAGGCCCGTTAGACAATTTTAATTTAATATTCGGATGTGACGCATTAATTATTACAGTACAATTTGTTTATATGGTTTTATTTATATTTAATATAGAGTCACGTGTGTACTTTAATAATATTTCATATTAAATAGATCAAATAACATCAATAAAAGACTGTAATCGCATTTTCACTACCCTTAGAAGATATATTAAATTAGCATCTCCAAAACCTTATAAGAGAGATTTTAATCATATTTTGTTCAATGTGACTCCAAGTTGAACACGTAATGGATTGAACTTTAGTAAAATCTAATAGAATCACATAATTCATAAAATTGCAATTTCACGAGAGAGCAATCCGCGTTTGATTCGACCACATTTTATCTAAATGTTACATTTGTGAAATCAAATATTGATTTTCAAGGACATCATGCAATATCGGTCGTATTACTTGTTAACCCACTTAAAAAAAATAAGTTTTAACAAAACTTTAATACCGACTTCAAATAATAACACTGAAAAGTCTAAAATAAATCTATAGGTCATTTTTGAGTCGGTGGTCAAATTAAACCGACTCCAAAGATAAGTACTTACCTACAAAAATATTATTTTATTTATTATTTATAGTATTCATTTTTAAGCCGGTTTTTATATTTTGTTTATGAAATTTCATTTCATATTCATACTTTTTACTATTGACTGTGAAAATATGAAGCACAATCGTAAAAACCAACATAACCGTAGATATTTTAAATCCGGAATAATCCCGTAAGACACCGAAACCGTAAATTCCATTCTTACAAACCGAAGGAGCGTTTAACTTAAGTGTTGAATACGATATCCTTTCGAATCAGCTTACGTGTATTTTCCTATGTAACTAGGAACTATAAATTCTTCTTCATTTTATCGAATGGCGCGGGGTCATTTATTCGCCTTACATTGGAGGATGTTAAGCAGAAAAAAAGAGAACAGCAGGGTCATGCTAGATAATAAAACAGAAAAATATTACCACGTATCCTAAAATATATGACCATTAAACAATATGAACTATAAAAAGTTATCACACGCCAAGAATTTACATAAAATATCAAAATTTTATGATAAATGGAAAAAATAGGCGACGATAGTTGCAAACTGAAATTGCATTAATTAAATTTAATTAAGGTCTGTAACATGTTGGAACGGAAATTACGTTTACGAGCATGTACTCGTTGCATCTCTACCTTTCTAACTTTGTAATTTTAATTAAACTACTACTAAAATTTACCAATTTTAAGTCAGTGCTCTTGCAATTTAACGGTCAATGATTGGTAGGGAACGGAGAAAAACAAACAAAACATGCTGTTTTTTTTGTGTCTGTTAATTAGGGTTTTAAATAGACTTTTTTTTCGCCATTTACTCGAACAATGTTCGCTCGATGGCTTTACTTCTTTTTTAATGATTATTTTGTATCATGAAACCTTCTGTATCCAGTATCTGTTATGGTGGCGTACGTACAGACCATTTATATGGACGTTCGCACTCCTGACGCGATCACGCCTCTCTTAGATGCATTCTGGAATTGCCAGTTTTTATCTTCCACTTGCATTTTAGATGCAGTTTTTGTTGTAAATAATTATGTGATTTATTTAAGCTTGGACTCTTTAGGGGTATCTAATATTTTGTTAGTTATGATATTTAGAGATTATTAAAGTAATTTCAAATGTCAGATTAAAAGTTAGATAGATAGATAGATAACTCTTTATTGTACACCAAAAATAAAAAAATTATACACTATGAACCTTACAACAAAATTATGTTACAAAGGCCGGTCTTATCGCTAAAAGCGATCTCTACCAGACAACCTAAATCTCTACCAGACAACCTAATCTCTACCAGACAACCTAACCTAACCTTAAAGTTAATATACACATCAATATATTAGTAGTTTTTGAAGTCTATGACTAAGACTACAGACGGTTTGGGCCTCCAGATATCTCACGTACCGTACGAAATGCAGCAGCAAGCCGCTACTTTATGTCGACTTTCTGTGAGACATTGGTAACGATCCGGTCGAGCCGCCCTATTTGTGATATAGACAAAACTATCTACAGCGTGGCTCTACCGCTCAAAACTGGATGTTGTTATTGTTGTGTGTGTATTATGTGAAAACTGTAGCGCATCGCGGTCTCCTGTCTCGGTCGCATAGTAAATCAACACGTACCTATATACTCGTATTGCGGCCGTGTCCTTTTCGTCGGGAGCCACGTCTAACTTTATAGTGACTGGCACCTCATATATATTATTCGATATAAATTAAAGTAGATAAGGAAAACCTAAGATTGGAACCTGTAAAATAAATATGTTACGTGTTTGAAGAAAGATTTTTAGTATCGACCGCCTGTTTCACGTCAACCTTTTTGATGGATGGATGTATTCATAATATTAATTAGGTATAATAATATTGGTGATACAATTATAAATGAAGCAGAGGAACAAAGGATTTAGTTTGGATTACTTATATGTTATTGGTATACTAGAAAATAAATGAATCCTTCTAAGGCAGAGTATGTTTATCTAAAAACTACGTCATTAATTAATATTATTAAAAACAATCTATGATTCCCAAAAGGCAGAGTATTTTTTTAAACATAACTACGTAATAAGAACCATCTTGATTCAACCTTCCAAATTCAAAACGCATTAAACATATACACCCAAAAGTCACACACATTGTCCTGACCCCACACTAGGTTAACCTGTATTGTAGGTATCAGGAAATACGAGGTACATGCGGTCCTACAACAAGACCCGAAACAAATATTTGTGGATCAAACAAATAGTTTTGTTGGTGGAATCGAACCTACGGCCTCACGCTTCACAGCCAGATACTCGCCCGCTGCGCTGTGAATCCATTAGTTAAGATAAACAAATACAGGTCTACCTGTGTGTGTAGACAAAATCGTCAAACTTATGACACCATCCTTTTTTGTCGAGGGACAATTTTAAAATTTGCAACGGCAGACCAAAAACAAGGAATATGTCAATAGCTGACGGTTTAATAATTCTCGCCTATAAAGAATGACGTATTCCCGGGCGGGCGCTAATCCGCAACCCTATTCTGTATCGATTCTGTGTGTGTCCACTGGCTGGTAAGGCTTGGCTCGCACGAACAACTTACGTGTGTGAGTGAAGTTGTTCGGAAATCAGATTTCATTGAAGTTTGATTCGATATTAACAGACGTTAATCCGCTCGGATAGCTTTATGTACATAAAAAAAAATATTTTTTGGAGAAAAAAAATACCAATAAGTCACACACATAGCCATTACCCCACAGTAAGATACGGATCTTGTATCGTGGGTATCAGGAACAACGAGAGACTTACGGTTACACAAAAGAGTTTTTTGGATCCATTTGTTTAATGACGCCTAACGTGATTTTTCTCTAGACCTAGCTTAATCATAGAGATACTCCGATCTCCGCCAAGTAAAGTCTGTTCTACCATATTTCCAACTAAGTTCATGCGATATTTATATCGCTAATAGCGGGTCCACACGGTACGATTTTGAAACTGACTGATAAATCACATGCGATTTGAATCGTAGGAAGAGACTTTTAATCGATTTGATCAACAACAATCATAATGCTTTTATTAACTCAAGTTAGTCAATCAACTAAAATCGAACCGTCTGAATCCGTTAGAACTCACCAGTCGCTTGTTCGTTTGCATCAAGCTGAATCCTGTGAGATGGACACGTCGCGTCGCGTTACGTCAAACGTTCAGAAGGCCAATTCTCATAATTTTAAATGTTCAAAATATCATTCCGATCTAGTCTCAAGTTGCAAATGGCATTCTCTTAAACCAATAATCAACGTTAAATGCACCTAGCATTAGCAGTAGCATTATACCGTTTTGGCATCAGTGAACTTTTATTCTATATTCAATCTTATTACGATCTATGTTCACATTTGACGTTGATTATTGGTTTAAGAGAATACAATTTGCAACTTTCTTGACGCTGAGACTAGATCGTAATGATATTTTGAACATTTAAAATAACGAGAATTGGCCTCCAGATCGCTTGGTCCAGAATAGTGAAGTTTGACCCTTCAATGAAATATGCCTGTAGTCTGATAGATTAACTTGGCGCGCCGCCGTCAACATTGCCGCAGTTTAGTATCGACGTCGCGTCGGTGGTATTAGATTGGACATTTTAGGATCCAAACAAAGCAGAAGGGTCTATTATTAATTTAATTTAGTAGATATCAATAGCGATTCTGTGAATTTCGGGATTAGTTGATATTCAAATTCAAAATGTTTATTTGAGATAAATATAGTCCATATAATTGAAATATACATATACACATTAACTTATGTTTGTTTATTTCACTATATTATATACTGTTCTATTGAGACTGACAGTCATTACAAACAATGAATCTTTAGACTGATGTATTCGTAGCTATTTTTCGCTTTTTTGCTTTCCTAGTTCAATTCTATTAAAGTTATTCTATCAGTCTAATTATGTTTAGAATAGATATTGTATATTTAATAATAATTTATTATGAAATTAAAGATATACCTAAATTTTTCTTAGATAGAATTTTACTTCAATGTTAATTTAACCTGCACTATCGTAGTTGCAGTTTCATTTTACTTGAGGTTAAAGTACACACCACTTTAAGCTTCAAAGTCGATGCTTACATGTTTCGCGTTGATTTTTTCCGAAGCCGCTTGCCTTTCCTTTTGAATCGGAATTGGTGATTTGCCAGAGCTTCATTCGTTATTTAGCGAGATGCAGCGAGAGCCGGATTATCATTGACTCAAAGATATCGGAAAACCGCTACCTCTGCGCCAGTTGAAAGATTAATAAATACTTAAAAATACATTATTGTAAACTTGGGACCGACCGCTTCTTTGTGCGCTATTCGAAATTCGAATTGAGTTTTGTTTGAAATCTTTTAAAGTGTTATCTACATTGTACGCAAAAAGGGTGAAAATTCTTTACATTGGACTTGAGACCTATGCCTTATCTAGAGTAGCTTTGAAAACGGGTGTTGGCCCCTGCATTTCCCGGTTAGGTTATACTTATATAAATATTTGACGTCGTATATGGCGTGCATCTTTTTATTGTCTTTCGAAAGTCAAACAATCCACCAGATTTAAATAGCCTATAATAGTTTTGAGGGGATTAATATTTTTTTTCTCTTATGAAATATGGGCAATGAAAGATATTGATTAAAATCATAAAAAAACATGTACCATCCATTGTGTATTTGAGTCTGTAATTAAAATTAATTCTGTAGGAAAAACCTCATATCATTTTGAATTTAATTTACCGGTAAGTATTATAAATTTTTGGAATATTTCCACGAGAATATTCGATGAAAAATTATTTCCCCGGAGCTAATCGTATTAGTTTGAGTATTTGGAGTGAACCAAATGGGTTTTTGCCAATTATTAGCGCGTGTCTGTAGCCGCGGAAAATAATGCGATTAATGTCGGCTTTCCCCCATAAATCAACTATTAACTTTGTTTCTTTTTAACCGCCTCTACAAAAACAAAGGTTCTCAATTCGCCTGTATATATCTATATAAATATAAATCAATTGCCGCATGCATGAAAGATCACACGGCGGGATCAACTCGACTGTTTTTTTTTGTTGTATTCATAATTGTCAGGACAAGGTTTGCATGAAAGATTTTTTTTAAATTTTGTATGAAACTTTTTTATGAATTGTAATTTCACGCGGTCGGAGCGCGGCTCCACATCGGGTGCACCCGTAAAATGTTATAAGTAGTTTTTGAGTTTTGGATGGTCGAAAGTTTCTCTAAATAGTTTGTATAATAATACACACTGCCAGTGCGTCGCGTCGCCCTTTTCTTAATGGAACTTGGCGGACACACTGTCGCATGTATAGATAATTATTTAGATTCCGTATATTTTATACCTTACCGCCAGTTCAGAAAGCAGTTTCGTTAGAGTAGAACGTGTAATGTAACTCTTGCTCTTTTAAACCCGCCAAAAAAGAGGGATGTTATAAGTTTGACCCTGTGTCTGTATAGACAAATTTGAATATGTGTGGGTATCTGTCTGTGGCACTGCACTGCAGCGCTTAAATAAATGGGCAAATATGAATGCGGCTTGTTTATTTTGAGAGGCAATTTAATCGAGATAGTTCTATGTTTGAAGAAAATCTGTTCAATCGTTTATATTATAGTTTTTTTTAATAAAGTTGAGGTTATCATTTAGGATATTAGTTATTAAAACTCATTTAAATTATTAACAAGACCACTGTTAAAGTATTACAATATAAACCAAATTAATTTTTGAGAGCAGTTAGGATTATATTAATATTTATTATTATTTATTAATATTACAACAACTTATAACCCTTACCCTCATTTAGAAAAGCACTTCATTTTCTTAGACACCGTTATTGGGTAGAGATTAGAAATTTAAAACCCTAAATCCCTTTTATACGATACGATGTAAACACTTAGGTATGCATAAGCAGTCAGGCAGAAACAAAAATATAAATTAGATCATTTACTTGGCTCTGAGATATGCAAATGTTATTCCTTCAAACGTAGTTTTTAATATAAAATGTAAAGAAATAATGAACGTCATTTTTTAGTCTCATTTTGAGTTAAAAATTGGATTTTTTAAAGTAAAATATCTTCTTTATTTATAAGATCACCTGGGAATATAGGTACTGATTTTAGTAATTAATAATGTGACCTTCTTGATTCAAAACTATATATGTATCGGCAATCTACGATTTTTACAAACAGTTACGAACTAGCTTTTGCTCGCCATTCCGCCCGCGTGAATGTGCTCCAGGACAAAAGTAGCCGATGCCCTATTCCAGGTTATGGTCTACCTGTGTGCTAAATTTCATTAAAACCGATCACCTATTAAAGCGTGATAAACTCACAAACATCCAAACTTTCACATTTATTATAGTAAGTACTAGGATATGCAATGAATGCCTGCCTATACGGGTCCGTCCGTCAGTCTCTCAAGATAAATTTTTTACATAACCTAATGTTGTAGCAGATTTGCATCATCGTCATCATCACTTACATATTTTCGAAATAGTTGTACTTTTTTTTCATTTGACTGCCTCTGTGGCCCATTTGTAATGCGTACGCGTTACGACTGAGGTCTCCGGTTCGCTTCCCGGGTCGGGTAAGTGATATTAGGGTTTTCTATTACGAAATGTTCAGTATCAGCCCGGTATCTGGAATTGTGACCGGTTGGCGATAGGCACGCCCCCATCACATCATGGAACGGAGATACCCTCGGCGAAATCTGTGTGTAGGTACTGGTTACACCTCTGCCTACCCCTTCGAGGATTACAGGCGTGAGAGCGTATGTAAAAATATACGAAGTGCAGCAATCTTCTTTTATTTCAGAAATACGTACGCGTGATGATGATGATCTGCTACTGACCTGTTGCAACATTAGATTATGTACTTGATTTTCTTTTGGGTGACTGATCACCTTCAGACGGTCGGTTTTTTCTTATAGCATAGGTTGGCAAACGAGCAAGTGCATCACCTGACGGTAAGTAATCTCCACCGCCCATGAACGCCCACAATACCAGAATAATCATGGACGGTTGCCAACCTTGACTGAAAGGGATAATTAAGGGCTTAGGGAGGGATGGGGATTGGGGCCTATATATATCGCTCTCACCGTACGAAACAATCAAGCCGCTACTATACGGTGGTTTTCTATGAGACAGTGGTAACAGCCCGGTCGAGCCGGCCCATTCATGCTATAGACGAGATCGTCTACAGCGTAGCTCTACAATTTCCTAAAATATGTTATTTGCATATTCCTACTAATTTATTATACAAAAATATGATATCTGAAGCGTACAAGCGTATATTAGTATTTTAGGGTATTGTATAATATGTATAGTGACAACCCACTTTCTCATATCGCTAATAAAGGGTTCAGGCGGCTCGATTTTTGTTGATCAACTGACTTGAATCAGTAACAGCTGTATGAATTTTGTTGATCAATTAGATTGAAAATCTGTGCAGACAGCTTAAATCGCATGCGAATACGCATCTGATCAACTAAAATCAGACCGTGTGGACCCACTATTATGCTACACATTTTGTAACACACCACTGGCAGTTACAAGCCAAAATGCGACGGGAGGAATATATGTATAACCAAGCAAATAAGATTCCCCACAAATAAGCATTATCCATAACGCACGGAAGTATAAAATGACGTCGTTTCGCTTAAGATAGCATTGAATTTAAAGATAACCATCTTACAGGCATTCGCTGCGTGGCATGACGACCTAACTCCTATATATTTGTGTTTGAATGCCGATGAGAACCTGTTAGCTTCCTCCATGGGCTATAGGATTAGCATCAAGCGCCTATAACACGGTCGCATAAGAGCCACGTTGATAAAATATGTTCAGTTTCAAACCGGGACGTGGTAATAATACTTATTTATAACTTGCATATATACCAATGTAGGACACCAGCTCTAGAATGAGGTTGGAATAAATTCTAGATGTGTGAGGCATATTGAGCGTATATTCCACTAGCTTTTGGTCACGGCTCCGCCCGTGTCAATGAGAGAACGTAAGAAAGAAAACATTTAGTGGCAGGCGTTAGGTGGTACATGTACAAAAAAAATAAAGAATGAAAAAAAATTGCATTATAAAATTGCTGCAGAAACAAATATTTTTTATAAGTAATAGGTGGGGGGTACCTAGATACCCACCCACTGTGGACGGTATATGTCACCACCACGACTGCGCCAAAAGGATCCAAATCAGCATATGCCAAACATTAAGTGGTTGGCGCAGCTGGAATGCCTTTTCCAGAATAAAAAACAACCAACAGTCACACACATAGTCCCGACCCCACACTAGGTTAACCTCTATCGTGGGTATCAAGAACTACGAGAGACTTGCGGTCCCACAACACTCTGACCCGAAACAAATATTTGTGGGTCAACAAACATTTGTCTCGGTTGGGAATCGAACCCACGGCGTCACGCTTAAAATATCCTATTTTTTAATCCAGCAGGCCAATTCTCGTAATTTTAAATGTTCAAAATATCATTCCGATCTAGTCTCAGCGTCAAGAAAGTTGCAAATGGCATTCTCTTAAACCAATAATCAACGTCAAATTCACCTAGCATTAGCACTAGCATTATACCGTTTTGTCTTCAGTCAACTTTTATTCTACATTCAATCTCATTACGATCTATGTTCACATTTGACGTTGATTATTGGTTTAAGAGAATGCCATTTGCAACTTTCTTGAGGCTGAGACCAGATCGGAATGATATTTTGAACATTTAAAATTACGAGAATTGGCCTCCTGGTCATTGTTTATCTGTATACTATTCAGTCATTAAGGTGTGATTGACAAACAAACTTTCTGAAACTCACAAACATTCAAACTTTCATATTTCAATATTAGTAGGAAGCAGACTACGTCAGTAGATAGGTAGTCGGTTGAGTTTTTGGCGGAATCTAAACATACCTACATACAAACATACGCACTCACACCTGTAATCCCCAAGGGTGAGGTAAAGGTGTAACCAGTACACCCACATTCCGCTGAACTTATTTCCATCCCATGATGTGATAGGGGCGAGCTTAATACTATACCGGGCACAATTCAAGACTCCGGGCTGATACTGAACTTTTCGTAGTAAAACCCCAATATCACTTTTACCTGACCCGGGGGTCGAACCCGAGAGCTAAGCACAGCAATACCGCGTACGCATTATACCTGCGCCACCGAGGCAGTCAAAAAATTATCCTAAAAGTAAAAAGCTATTAATAAGTTACTAATGGCTCGATTTATTGGCCGTCAGTAGTGTATATAGCTATGCTTTAGTACGGTGGATATCTGGCGTCCAACTGACCGATAAGCGGAATGAGTTTAAGCCTTTGGGATCGCAGTTGGAGGAAATTCATTTAATTTAATGGCACAACCGTTCAAATACCTATCACCGTTGGGTTTGTAAATTCAAATATTTAGGCTTCGCGAAACGAGATATTAAATAATTCCAGTTTATCATACTATCTTACTACTATTATAAATGTTTGGATATTTGTGAATTTGGGTGTTTGTTAGTTAATCATGATTTAACAGGTGAACGGTTTAGGATGTTTGGCACACACGTTGACCTAATTACCTGATTGGAAGTCTTTGTTCCCCGATAAATATAATCTGGGTGTCTTCAAGTCGCGAGTGAATCGTTTTTTGCTAGCCAAGCGTGCTTCATCTTAGGCCACATTATCGCTTACCATCAGGCGTGATAGTGCACAAACGCGAGCCTATTACGTATAAAAAAAATAGGACATAGGCTATTTTATTCTGGATATGGCCATTCACGCGGACGGAGCCGCGATCAAAAGCAAGTATTGTCAAAAAATAATGTAGGTACACGCGATTTCTTTCAAAAAGAAACAGCGTTAGGTGTGTATAATCATAAATTGTACGGAAATAAATCAAATCAATATTATTGTGATATGCTAGCATTTACTTAGTAACTAGATTTGTATTTATATAATTACTAGCTTTTGCTCGCCGCTCCGCTCGCGTGAATAGACTTTTCCTAATTAAAACGTAACCTATAACCGTCTCCAGGTTCCCATCTATCTCTACATCAAATTTCATCAAATTCGGTTCAGTGATTTAGGCGTGAAAGCGTAACACACAAATAGATTTTTTTTTCATAAAAAGTATTCTATGTTACTTCTTATACCTCCAAGAATATGTGTACAAATTTTCATGATGATCGGTTAAGTAGTTTTCGCGTGAAAGCGTAACAAACAAACTTACATTCACATTTATAATATTAGTATGATGTATGCAATATTTATACATATATTTGTATTTAATTTTTGTATGTACTTTGAATTATTTATGTAACTTAATTATATTATACTTATATTCGATAAGTTTATGTATTAAAATATTTTTCGATATATTTAATAATTACCTCGCCTTACCTTCTTCTCTTCTTTTATTGTTAAGTCTCCACTTATTACCTTCTTTTGCCACTATTCCATCCTAAGGCTGTCTGGCAGAGATCGCTATTAGCGATAAGACCGCCTATTGTAACACACTTTTTATATTACTTTCCTTTGTATATATCCGTGCAAATGGTGTACAATAAAGAGTTAAATAAATAAATAAATAATAAATAAATTGTTCTTGTTATTATTAGGTATACCCTGCTTTATTTATTATCTGCACCACCCAATGGTTGACTAGTAGAGAATGTCTCAGGGATTAAGTCCGCCTTTACATATTTTATTTGAAGTGTATTAAATAAAAAAAATATAATAAATAGGATGTATTTCAATGCCTTTGTTTAAAAAATATCTATTAAAATTGATTGATCAACATCTTTGAAGGGGTCGGATTGTTTGATCAGCCACTCTCTACAGTCGTAAAAGGTGATTTAAATGGGTCGTAAGAGAGTTATATTTGTACTGCTCTACTCAACCCAAGACCGTAATGAAGATGCTGTCAGCTAGGGCCGATTGATATTGACTGGCTTAGAAACTGTTTTTTTTTCTTAAATGACAAGACGAGCAGATCGCTCGCCTGATGGTAAACGTCACGCCTGCCCATAAACAGAAACATGTGTGGTGTTTCTCTGAATTACAAAGCACTGCGTGGCACTGGACTGGGACATATGACGTTGAGTGTCATAATGCCCAGTAAATTCAGTGATTTCAATGTGAGGTTATCAAACAAAGGCATGAAATCGCAAACAAAGAAAAATAAAATATTATTTTCTGTAAAAAAAATAACTCATCGCCTTATGTGGAGATACAACCTTCAACCTTCAACGAGAGCTCCAAGAGCGGTACAGTGCAGGGGTGGCTCCAGTAAAAATCTGGTCGAAGGGTAGTCTCGATCTTTTGCACAAGTACAGTACGTAGCTTTCCTACTCCTACAGATTATACTAATAACAGATTCTCAGAATAATTCCTTTGACTCGACTTGACTTGAGTTTCTCGACATAACCAAATAGGGAAACGTCTATAGAAATCCAATGCCACCCCATGAGTGTAGTAAAGCAAAAAGTAATACATACTCAAAACAAAAAAATAAAGTGAAAATAAATATTTATTTCAACACTTCCCGCCTAAAGAACAATGAACACCGATATTCTCCACTCCCTTTACATCTAAAGTTCAATAGAATGCGCGTAAACAAATCTACTGATACAAATCTACGTCGTAAAGAGTAAACCTTATCTCTACTCAGAGGCGAACGAGAACAAATCTGCGAAATTTGTAGCATACAAATAACCTAAAAGTCCAACTCTGTCATAAAAGTCACATCTTTGTGAATAACGAGATAAGTTACAAAAAAGAAGTTTTGCCCCCGCTTTTATGCTCCGCTACACTTCTCCATAATATTTTATGGTAATTTTATTTGAGCCTACATGAACATGAGCGTTTGCTTAAACACGTGAAATATTGTTCAACTCTTACGCCTCAATCGGTTTACAAAAATGTTTTAACGTTAACAACGGTGCCTCGGCTGATATAAACATATGATATTATATTGAAATATAAAGTTTCTTTACTTAAACCTTAACACTTCAATTATCTTTATAATATTGAAAAAATATAGATAAAAAATTGAAGTCAGTTTTGATAAATAATTTTCTTTCATACACTTGTAGGTTTTCAACCGACTGCAAAAAAGAAGAGGTTCCCAATTCATTTGTATTTTTATGAATGTTACGAGATATCTCCGTCAAATGTTGATCAATTTTATGATTTGTCTTCGGTAAGCCTACTCCAAGAGGGATTGCTTAAGAATTTGTTTAAGAGCTGATGACGGAGTAGGAAAGAAAATGGGAAGTCGTAGTCGTGGAAAGCTGGTAACGGAAAAAAGCAAATGCACCGCGATTACAGGTTTAAAGTCGGTTTTGAAGTCGATAAAATTTTACAAAAGTCCCTACTAAATAAATAGAAAAAAAGTCGTTAAAATAAATTGTGGATTTATTCAAACTTTTGATAGGTAATTCTATGAGTTATGACAGGTTATACTGTATAACTTGCTATGTCTTCGTCCTTGACGTTGTTTATGAGCGATCTTAAAAAAAGTATTTCAAAGTAATACAAAAAGCGCCTGTAAGCCATAAAACACTTCGTATTTATTTTACTTCAATCTGATTAATTTCGTTGTGGATAAATGAAATCAATTTAATTCGCCCGGATACTTGCTGAGCCTCCATCCTCAATGACATTCTCAATGCCACTGGTTCTTTTATATGAGTTGAAGGGGCGGGTGTGGGTGTGATAGGCTCTTAAAAAACTATAAAACCACTGAAGTCGTGCCTATTCTTATATATTACTTATAGCGACAAATTTGGCCAACACACTTCAGTTTATAAACATCTCAGCTTATTCTGTGTTAGGAAATCTTCATGCCTCTGCGCTAAAGAAGACAATAGCTCATTAGAGAACTGCAGCTACAGTAATTATCAATGCGGAACTTCTTGCTGACGCCGTTTAACTTACATCTACAGCGCAGTTTAATGAAATATTACAAGTTTTGTTCAGAACGTTGGATTTAGTTTGTGATTCATAAGCTGCTGAAATGTAACAATTTAATTATTACCTAAATCTTGACCGTATGTGTTATTTAGTTGGTCAGGATTTAAGTCTTGGTCGTGTTCGACTCAACCTCAATTTTTTAGAAAATAAATATATAGTTTGTCCGAATTAGTCAAAATAAATTTAATTCGAAATTTCTTTGTAGTTTTTTGTGAACCATTGCATTTTAAAGTCCAGCACAAAAAATAATTCAATACGATATTTATTCTGCATTCGATCCTGATACCATTACGTAACAGTATTATCCCAAGTATTGGTTTATACACAAGCTCCAAATTCCCATGGATTACACAACCATTGTCCCAAACAAACCACACGGACGCTGTTATCCGGTTATTGGTGTAAAATAAACACATCAACGCATGACAATAGCTTAGGATTGAAGTAGAGTTAAGCAAACATTCGATTGTCCAATAATGTCTCTTAATTTGAAGTATAGATATCGACAGTATGTAAAGCCGCATTTAGATGACGAAAGTCATTATTATTGTTATTATTTTATATTACGGCTACATTGATCTGTTATATTCTCGCCTGTGTTATGCCGATGCGTCGTGAGGAAACCCTCACGATATGTCCTTTAAAGCAAGCGACAAACAAAGACTTTACGACGACTTTAACAAAGAATACACAGAAAAGTTAGAGGTCCATGCTCTTGGTTTCGAACTTGCAACTTTCGTTTCGACAGTCCGTACCACTCCTAGTTGAACTATCGCTGTTTATACAATATGAAAAAATAAACATGTGATGCGGCCTAATATATGACAGTTTTACACCCGGTTTTTGAAAGGCTGATCAACTCAACATGCATCTGACAGAACTTTGATTTTGACACCGCTGTCTAATCAATTCGAGTTACTGAAACGTTATTCAGTGAAAACATTAATAATATTGGATGCCTCTACTAAAGAGACGTTTGACATGCGATTTTTCATACTAATTTGAAAATGATGTTAACTAATATGTGTCTCAAATCAAAGGTGTCAATCACGCTTCTAGTAACCCAATTTTGTCTCACATGAGATTTTTGATTAGTTAATTTTACATTAATCAGCCTTTCAGAAACCGGGCGTTAATCTGTTATATCAATACCAATCAGAATTTCGAATTATGAAGTACTGTATGGCATTGTACTGTCCTCTTCACTCTGAAATATAAGATTGTTAATCTCATAATGCCCAGTAATTACACTGGCTTCATTCCTTCAAACCCGAACACAACACTGCTTACACACTGCTGCTTGGCGGCAATCTATGCTCGCATTTAACAAGTTCAGAATCACTAATGGCATACTGAACATTTCAGTACTACGGAGCTCGTATAAACATCTTTGGCGTAAACAATACACCCAAGAGATGCACTAGCAAACTTTAGTTTACTAAAAATGTGGATATAAGAAGGGTCTTTCACGTGACGCTGACATTATACTCGCTCAGACGAACTCGAGACGTTTGGAATTGTTTTCGATTTTAATCTTAGTTTATGTACTCGATGAATCAGCGGTGAGTTATTTTTGTTTTTCTTCAAATAGAATAATATTTTATATGATAGTTACATATGTGTTTAGTTCTATTTATATTACATGTTTAAATTTATGATTAAAGGGCAAATAGATGTGTCTAGTTTTAGAATTTATGGACTTATATATTGGTGATATTTATTTCATTTCACTGGCATTAATAAAAATATTTTTGTTTTCCATAGGCTGGCAAAGGAACAAGTGAGTCACCTGATAGTAAGTGATCTCCATCGCCCATGAACGCCCACAATAGCAGGAAAATAGTGAATGCCTTGCCGATCTTAAAGGAGAGGGGTAATTATGAGGTTGGGAAAGGGAGGGTGATTTAGCCCTCCGGATATCTCACCGTACGTAATGCAACAGCAAGCCAATACTTTTTGTTGGTTATCTGTGAGACAGAGGTAATATCCCTGCCCGCCCATTCATGCTGTAGACGAAACAGTCTACAGCGTGGCTCTACGACTTATCTATTAAATTATAGGACCTATTATGAAAAATGTAACAACGTAAACAGAAATATGTTAAGATCAAATCATTTCCAAAATAAACTTAACGTAACTACTAGACGGGCTGTTTAGAAGTTAAATTGCGACACATATATTAAATAAAAGTCATATATATTAATGTCTAGTAATATATATTAAAGTCTGTGTTTTCCAAAGAAGGACGCACGGGTGCAATTATAAACGTACTTTAGAAACCCGTGCCTAATACGAGATAAACTAAGAAGCACTTGAAAACATTTAACAGGAGTGGCGAGGCGAGGTAGCGACTCAGGCAGTGTGCAACAAGGCGTTTGTAAAACTACGTACTATAACGAAGCTTGTTAGCGTACTTCAGTAAGAAGATTGTCTGGTGCACTGGAGACACCTTCCAACAAGGAGCTTGCAGATGGAACTAATGAGTTCGCTGTTGTTGTGCACGATTGTAGTGGTGGCGCCGGAAGCGCTAGGTGAGAAACGCTTTGCTTTGATTTTCACTGAGGATTGTGTATTTAAGGTTATGCAGCTATTCTAGTTTTGTAATGCACACGAAATCTAAGTTGGGTTGTATGTTGTAATTAGACACGTACAAAAGCGTATTTCGTAAGCTTCTAGTACTATTTACATAGTGGCGAAGTGGGCGAGTGGCCGGCTGCAAAGCGAGAGGCCGTGGATTCGATTCCCGCACTGAGACAAATGTTTGTATGATCCACAAATATTTGTTTCGGGTCTCGGTGTTGTGGAACGCAAGTCCCTCGTAGTTCCTGTTACCCACGATACAGGTTATCCTAGTGTGGGGTCAGGTCTATGTGTGTGACTGTTGGGTTTATTTATAAAAAAAAAACATACATCTATACGCACTCACACTTGTACTCCTTGAAGGGGTAAGCAGAAGTGTAACTGGTATATTACCACATTTCGCCAAGCTTATTTCCGTCCCATGATGTGATAGGTGGCTAGTCTATCGTCATATCGGGCACTATTCCAGACTCCGGGTTGATACTAAGCATTTCATAATAGAAAAACCCAGCATCACTTTACCCGACCCGGGGACCGACCCGAGACCTCAGCACATCAGCCGTACCGCGTACGCATTACAACTGCGCCACCAAAACAGTAGTACTATTTATAAATAGAATAAAAGATAAAACAGTTTCATTCAAGTAGGTAATGGACGAAAGTTTACTTAAATAAATATTAAGTGCTACAGTCACGCTGTAGACAGTTTTGTTTACAGCACTAATGGGCCGGCTCGGCCGGGTTGTTACCACTGTCTCACAGAAAACCTACGTGTAGTTGCAGCTTGCTGTTGCGTTTTGTACTGAGAGGATATCTGGAGGCCCGAAATCCCTTCCTAATCTCAATCCCGTTATCATCCCTTTTCTTTAAGGTCGCAATCGTATCCATGATCTTCAAGTATTGTGGATGTTCATGGACGGTGGAGATCACTTACTATTAGTGATCTACTTTCTCGTTTGCCGGCCTGTGCTATAAAAAAAAACTTACCAAAGAAAATACTTTTGTTATAACTTTGATATTTTTCAGCTGATTCGCTTATAAAAACTGATTGGGATACAATATACAACGAGACGTTGAAAAACTGGCAAAGACCCTCGGTGCATAACAAGATACTACTAAATATTAATGCGCCACCTCTCGTTAACGTTGTCAGTGAAGTGCAGGCCGTTTTCGCTGAGGCTGCATGTCAAAACTGCATCGCCTGTATGGAGAGAGCTATCAAAGCGGATAAGATTAATTTACACATGATCGATACTCGTCCTAGTCCTGAGGAACTTCAAACTGATGTTCTATTGGATCGATATAAATTTGATGGCCATCGGGAGAAAAGAAATCTTGCTACAAATGATACGACAAAAATAAAAAAGCTTAAATCAAAGAAAAATAAAGTGGTCAAATCTGTGACTGTAACAAAATTCAAAGCCGATGAAGTACTGTATGCATTGAAAATTAAAGAAACTGTTTCTCAAACAAATGATCCACAAAATAATACGAAATCAACATCAACAACGTGTCAAGTTTATAATGTGAATGATTCATTCCCATGCGATACGCCAGAAGGAGAAACCCTTTTGAATGTTGCAAAACGAAAAGCAAACAAGAAAAGTAAGAAAGAAAAAGATAAGAATACTATAAGGAGAACGACTCAAAAGATTGTACCTTTATTTAGAAAGCGCCACGTAGACAATTCTCAAGCTCCAGAAAATTTCATGCCGTCTATAGAGGACATATACTAATATTTATCTATTACTGTAATAATGTTAGGTTGTTAATTTTATTTTTCAATAAAGGTTTTATGTATTTTATGTTAAACAACTTGAACATAATTTCTAACTAATTCTTAGCCTAACCCATTTTACCTATTAGGAGATGATTTCAGTGCCCAGCATTGGGAGAGTATACATAATACTGACTTGATATAACAATAATAATCAACTCTTAGTTTTGATTGCTTAAATATTACCATTTGGCTCAACGAATTAAATTTTCATAGATAGGTATAAGAACTTGAACTATTGTTGTATCCATAAATACTCAGTTCTCTAGGAGTAAATAATGTATCAAAGAACACAAAGAAACAAAAGACTTAAACACGGCAACTAATCTTACCGCAGGTTCCATTCATGCACAAACTTCATGCATATTAGCTTGCAATGTGGAGACGCAGGTATTTCACATATGACTGTTGGTTACAGAGATGTCATTATCGTAAGTGGTATTATAGTGTCGCCGCAGACACCAGCTGTTCTAGCTTGTGGCTTAATTAATTATTACTGCATATACCTCTGATCGTGTCATAACATTCTGATATTAGATGGTATATCCCAGAACATTCATATACACAATTATTGTCATGGCACATAGTGATTAAAACGCGTTCGCGTAGTTTGATCGTCTTATGAGTATAAACAAAGATAAAGGAAGTTCAGAATGTTTAATATTTCCTTATTCTTGAGAGAATGGATAGATATAGATGATATAATATAAAATTTAATGAAAACACTTCAAGGTTTAATTTTAAATTCATTGTATATATTATTTTGAAATAAATATAACATAAATATGGATTTCCAACACATTTTGTTTTAAATAAATGGGTGAAAATATGCACAGCCGCGGTCCGTATTCCAATAGTTTCTAAAGTTGGTTTGAAGTATTCTCGGTATAAAAGTTATGTGTGTGTGCAATAACTGCATTTTTTTGGCAATATGGTTGTTTGAAAAACATTAAATTAATACAACTTTTTAGTCAAATGCCGGTCAACTTACATTTTGAGATATAATTTTATTTCCCATAGACGAATTTTTGAGATATATTTCATTTAGTCGCTATTTATAGATTTTTTATGAGCACGGTATACAATTATGGGAAGGCGAAACCTGGCACTTGACCGGGATAACGCCAAGCAAAAAGAGAGATGGTATACAATACTCAGATAGTTCATGCAATTACGCATCGCATTCTATGGAGATTAACAAAGTTTAGCTGTAAAGATAAATATAAGCTTTCACCAGTGGATAATATTTACGCGTTTTTTAAATAAAAGTGGCGTTTATTTCACCGCAGGGAATGTTATTTATAGTATTTTGTGTTGATCTGAATTGTTTTAGTTTGCAGAATAATATGCGAAGAGATATGAATATTTGATAATATTAAATATTGATAGTATCTACGATAGTTCGAGAGTTTTTTCATTATAAAAGTTATTAAATGTCACAGGTTATATACTTTCTTTTTGAAATCACCACTATTCTATAAATTGACATCATCAGACCGCATGCTGTCTTAGCTAAATAAGTACTCGTAAATGCTCTTTGTAATAAACTCAGAGTGACGAGCGACGCCACACGTCTATCGATTTTATTAACATGATAATTACATTATCTTATCAGTATGTCAGGGTCTGTTTCAAAATTCAATTACGCAGAGCGAGCCACACATGGCGAATTAATGAAAACGATAAAACGTTTCTAAGCAAAGAAAGCGAATGTGAAACTAAGTTCAAAGGGATCACGTAGAGCAAGTTTTTCGTTATCAGCATTTCGGTTGCCCACATTCTACTCTCAGTTGGCCGAAAAACTTTTATTCTCGATAAAAAGCCGCTAACGAGTTCAGCCGGCCCATGTTAGGGCTCACTTAGAGGGCTTATTTATCAGGCTTCGCGAAGCCTCGCAACGGATTAACGTTTCTTAATGACTGAGTGTTTTGAATTGGTTTGTTTTATTCTTATTCTTTGTAAGTCTTTTTTGTACACTTTAATAGCTTTGTAATTAATCACGATTTGTCTCTTTTGGAGTCTTTATCAGCTGTTTTTGAATGATTAATATAATTTGTTTTCAAAATTTGTGTTTATATTAAGTTGCCGTAACTTAAATATACTTTAATATGAACAGCCTCTAGCCAGCCTCCGTAACGCAGTGGGCGAGCAGCCAGATGTAAAGCGAGAGGCACCGACACAAGTTTTTTGTGTGATCCACAAATATTTGTTTCGGGTCTGGGTTTTTTCTCAGAGGGGTTGACGTCAGGCAGGCGGCCGTCTTGATCCGGAATTATTTGAATGTTCACGATACAAGCATATTCTATGAATAAATGGGAAAAAAAGTCCATATGCATACTCAAAATATCCTTATTAATAAACCAACCAGCGAAATGCATAAAACAATCATCGAAACCTAATGACCTAACTTCACAAAAAACCCCCGAGAGCAAAAAGCTTTGGCGAATGCGGCAACCCACTTCTGAAAAGTGTGTGCATGCATAGCACATTTCTTACAGGGCAGCGCCTAGAAAATTTTACGACGTCCATAGGGAGCCAACTCGACGCTCTTTTGTGTCGGATTTTCAGCAGTGTTTCTTTTTTCACTCCCCCTAGATTTGTGCAGCGTTTGTAAACATCTATGTGAAAGTGGCAGAAAACGCAATTGTTCGCGTTCAAATTAGCGAGTGTTACGTTAACGAGCGTTTTAGTGGTTCCCTTTTACTTTTACATGCACTGCTAATATTCATACAATTACCGGTTAATGATGTTTGCCTTTAAACATTTGTAGTTGCACCTCTTGTCTGGAATGAGGTATTGTGAGAAAAGTTGAGTGTACAAAATGTTTCATTTCAGGTTATTAAATTTATCTATGCATTAGCTTCGTTGTTACATTTTTAAGGTACTTACAAATATATTATATAATATTATATAAATAGGTTTTACTTGTGGCTTCGCCCGCGTGAAAAACCTTGTCCGGTGAGTAGCCTATAACCGATTCCTTCCATCTATATAACAAAATTCATCAAAATCGGTTCAGATATTTAGGAGTGAAAGCGCAACAAACATACTTACTTTCGTATTTATAATATTAGTTAGGATCACGCATCCTGGGCCTTCTTATGTAGGTTGTTCAGGCACTGATTAGTAAAAAAACTCTTTTGTCTTTCACTGCCAACGCCATTTATAAAGTTGCTAGAAAGAGACAAAATAGTAGGACTAATCAGTGCTTGAATAACGTTTTTATATAAGTCCCCGTATCTATAGTTATAGTTTAGATTTATTTTTTATTTAAGTGCCTAATTTTTTCTTTCTTTTTATCTTGGTACGGTAAAGTGACTACACTGTACCTGGTGGTAAATACGGTGCAGTCCAAATACAATGTCAACCGTCGAAAGACATTGCATCCCTCGACGGTCGGCAGAATTATGCCGGCCTGTAGTAACTGAATATACACTGACTGACCCCAGAACGTGACTAGCCTGATCGAGCCATTATGGTGGGTTTGCCACGGCGGTGGCGAAATACGGTGTTTGCTATATCCTTCCACCTGCTCTTATCGCACTTGCAGTGGGGTCGGCGCAACATGCTTTTTAACACATGTTACAGAAAGATTTGGCTTGTAGTTTTTACCATCAGCCACCTGCCTGACGTCAACTCCTCTGGGGAGACTAGCACTATAGGTTGACTGTCCCTGATTCCTGCTCCGAGACAAATATTTGACTGATCCACAAATACCTGTTTCGGTTCTGGGTGTTGTGACACCGAAAGTCTAGTAGTTCTTGATACCTACGACACAAGATCATCGTATCTTACTGTGGGGTCAGGGATATGTGTGTGACTGTTGGGTGTTATTTATTTATTTTGTGCCTAATGTAAATAAAATAAAAATGATGACAGCATTATCATACTGATTAATAAAAAATGCAACATAAATTTTGTCTCACGTAAAAATAATGCGCCTTAAACTTTTGTAGGTACTGTTTTTTTATTATGACTTTTTTTGTATATTTTTTACTTTGATCAGTTTTAAAGTTACATTAAAATTATTACTCGTAAATTCCATCTCCAAGAGTCATATGTGAACAAGTTTTTGTGGCTGTGTGAAACTAAACCACTAACAAACTGTAATAATTTCTTCAATAAACCATTTTCTAACCAACGCATTTACAACCTGCACATATAGTTTCCTAATCGATTTATATGTAAATCGTTGTTTTAATCGATTGTCCCGTAACCTAACCCAACGCAAGGGTTCTTCGAGTATGTCGCAGGTGTTTGCAAGGGCTAGGCCGACGTTAATTGCCTCATGTTTATGTAAACAAATTGATGTTACGTCACGGATTATACAAGTTTGCCCGTTGGACATAATTGTTAATGTCAAACTTGAATGTGTCCAGGGACCCTTCGGTATTTGGCCGGGATCTTTGTAATTAGCCAGCTTGTTTATGCCTATTTCGCCCTGTTTTGTGAGTTGCGGAATTTCGTCGAATGTTCGCTGTCAAAGACGATTTAATTGTACTCTTTTTGTCCCTTTACCACATAAGCGTATGCATGTTCTAGTATAGCTACTCTGTACGTGGTCTATGGTAGTAATGTTTCAAATTCGTCAATTATTTAGTATTTCAATAATTGAGTTAATTCATTTTTCAACCACTTGGTCAGATTGTCAATCGTTCGGGTCGCCATACTTTTTTATGGTAGGGGAAGATATGGATAACTATATGGATAACTATCGAACCTGAGGATGTAGGAATAGTTGCACCTGACTCACCGGAATTCCAATCTAGTTCACATCCAACAGTCATCCTACTCCTACTTTTACTATTCTTACGATAGATAATTCGGATGTTTGTGAGTTTGCGAATTTGGATGTCTGTAAATCAATCACACATTAACAGCTTAATATATTTGGATGAAATATGGCACAGAGGTAGAACATAACCTGGATTAGGGACATAGGGTATATTTGATCCCGATAGTACATTCTCGTGGGATATAATATAAAAAAGGCGCGAAGCCGCGAGCAAAAGCCAGTAACTAATATGCTGAACAAAACCCTTGGCGATGCTATCAAATCCGCTACTTTTATATCTATACTAAGACTTGTTGTCCCCCGCGGTTTCACCCGCAACATCTAACTGCCTGCAGCGCCACCTACCGGGTCCAATTGTAAATATAAACCATCCAGGGACCTACTCAAACACCCACAAAATTTTTCATCAAAATCGGTCCAACCGTTTGTAAGTTTTAGCGAGACTAACGAACAGCAATTGATTTTTATATATAAGATTACTTATTTCACTTATCCGTGTAGCTTTTATTATTATAAAAGAAAAGCATTGTCGGGAAAATATTATTTGAGTCGATGAGATTTGGTGGCTTGTACGATATTAATAGACACATAGTGATTTCTTAGGTTTACGCGAATATTACACATTGAAATAAAACTAGTTTATACGGATTTTATCGCGGTTTAATTTTTATTTTAGTCCCGACGTTTCGAAAGCTTTTCAGCCTTCGTGGTCACGGGAGAGACTGAGGTGTAGGTCGTCTCGACGTCGGGACTAAAATAAAAATTAAACCGCGATCAAATCCGTATAAACTAGTTTTATTTCAATTAATAGATACATTTATTTTGCGAACTATATTATTATCAAAAATATTTTCGATCAAATTTCACCTCAATTTAAATGTTCCTTTATTTTTGAGAATAAAGTAACCTGTTCATGCATTAGCTCTATAAATTGCCGTAGACAGATTGCTGGCTGGAGAATAGCTTTGTAAGTTACTGACTTGCAAAAATGCATCCTCATTTGCCTATTTTGCATTTACTCTCTATAAAATGTTCATAATTTCTATTACAGAATGTATTCTGAAGTCTATGATTTACAATGTTTTAATAAGATTTATTATTATTAAAAGAACATACATTAAAATTGATAGTATAAAATTTTGAAAACTCATTGATTTATTATCAATTAGTTATCAAATTTTCACAAGACTGAACATTTTGCATTCACAATTTGGAATTTAATTATTATTCCACACAAATTGTAATTGTATGCTCATTTTAAATCAATCAAGTTTTTATCAATATCAAAGTTCGTCATTATGCGTATTGAAACTTACTTTTCGAGAACAATTTCATTTTAATGTATATATTTCAGCTTAACATTTTATAAATATTTTTCAGAAATTAAGAAATTAGGTAAATCCTTTATTGATTTCGTTGGCAGTTAAAATACAAAAATAAAATGATGATAAATAATCAAGAAATAATATCAATGATAATCTATATCAAGCCAGCGATCGAACCGAATTTATAATTCTGATAAATCACAAAAGAGATGTGCGTATTGAAACCAAATAAAAACATCCGTCACAATTCCGAAGCAATCACACTTGTCTAAGTGATCGGTGTGATTGCACAACTGCTCTGTCTGAGTTTTTGTGCCGATACAATTCCGAGTTACGATGCCCTAGATTCCAAGAGTTTCGTCTACTAGGTTTCATTAAATTGTTACAGGAACTTTTTCTATAATGTTTGATGTATTTATAGATTCGTATAGTTACAAAAACAACATACATATTAATAATATAAAATAAAAAATTATTCTTAAGTACACATTAGTGCTTGGCGGCAAATAGTCAAATAGAGAAATACCTACCCATCCGGCCTCTCGCATACGAGGGGCCTACCACCTAGTTCACCAGTTTTATAACCTAACAATATTGGTAACTCAGGAATGACCGGGTAGAACTGATTTCTCGCCATATCGTACGTGGCCGTGGCTCTAGCGAGCGAGTTTTCACGAAGATTGAACGCGCCGCCAACAGTTTAGATTAGAAAAGTTCGCGGCATGGCGGGCGGACCCGGGACAAATTGCTTTACTAATACAACAGATTTCCGGACTTTCCGCCCGGCTAAAATCCGGCAAAAACTACACACTTGTTAAGGGTTACTGCCTACGGGTTTCAGTAATTTATAAACTTTTCAGACGAGCGGTCATAATAGTTTTCGGGTTGTATTGGGTAGCTATTGTTTGCTCGGTCCTTTCGTTTCAAATGATTTAGAACTCGTGTGTGGGTAATTAAAATTTACTTCAAATATTGTCCCACATTTGTTTAATCCCCACTTTAATATTAATAAACACCCAACTGACACACATAGTCCTGACCCCACACTAGGTTAACTTGTGTCGTGAGTATCAGGAACTGCAACTTCGAAAAAGCAGGGGCTTTTTCGAAGTTGCAGTCATTGTGAATTATCACTTCTGTAACTGCCTCGGTGGCGTAGTTGTAATGTGTACGCGGTACGACTGTTGTGCTGAGGTCTCGGGTTCGATCCCCGGGTCGAGTAAAATGATAATAAGGTTTTCTATCATGAAATGCTTAGTAGTAGATATGGCGATAGGCTCACCCCCTATGACATCATGGAACGTAAATAAGCTCGGCGAAATGTGGTTGTACTAGTTACACTTCTGCCTACCCCTTCGGGGAGTACAGGCGTAAGTGCGTATGCCATTGTGAATTATCGCTTACTTTAATGCTAAAATGTCGTGATGAAAGCTGCTAAGAACCTTATAACACAGTCAAAATTAGCTAAAGATAATGTAATCATTTAAATTGCCAACGAAAATAATAACCTTATAGAGCGCCTTTAATAATCAAATAATGTAAATGTCAATAAACTCAGAAATACCTCGGCCTTTGACCTCCAAATTGAAAAGGCAAAGCTAAGAACTGTCATTACTACATCAAACCTAATAGATCATACAAAGAAAACGGAAAATAATTTCCTAAATAAGCCCGTCTTCAGTAACTCAATAGCAATAATGTTATAGGGTAATAAAATTAAACATAAAACGAGAGAGTGAAAGCGTCACATCACAATTTAAATGGCATTATGAAAGTTTAACTGTTATCAAGGAGTCGTCAAGTATAAAGGACTGTTCCAAATTATAGGGCAGAGAATCTAAGGTAAGTAACGTGAAGACTATAAGTATTTTCATCAAATTCGCCCGAACGTTAAATGGGTGTCTCCGCACATGAACAAAAGCATCTCCTATTATTTCTCAAATGTTATCAGAATATCAAACAGCGATTCGTTGAAATATAAATTATAATGCACTGCGAATTGCACTCTAACTTCTTGTAGTAACGTTTACATTTGTCTGCGAATGATGAAGTGTTCGATTTGTTTCGTAACTGTCGATTTGCGGAGTGAGGAGTTGTGAGGAGCGAGTGTTTTTCACGGTCTCATTATGTGACGATTCGTATTCGAGGCCAGAAGGGAGTTACCATGTAAGGGTAAGGTTCGAGAGCGTCATCCACTTGCCGACACGTACCGCCAGTCCATGTGGAGTATGTAGCTGTTATTGATTTTGTTAATGTAGAGAATTATTGTAATGTACCTGATATCTCATGTGAAAGATTGCAAACGATTCTTACGTCTAAAATTAAAACAAAAGTTCTCGTAGCTTCGGAGTTAGGCAGAGGTTTAACTAGTGAACCAACTATTCGCCGAACTGATTTCCAACCCATGACGTGATAGAAGATGAGCCTATCGACATACCGGGACAACTCAACTCAAACACAAAAATACAAATTGCTGTTGGTGGTCTGGGATTTCAATCCAGGACCTCATGCTTTTGAACCTTATACACTGCCCATAGACCAGTGAGGAGACCTAATATATATGAATACTGTTAATCATTGAGCATATCTAATTAAATTAATTAATCTGTGTATAATCTTCTTAACGAGGTTTATCAACAATAAAAACTGTAAATTAAAAACTATTAAATTACTTTAACGTATGAAGCGTGTGTTATGTTTGTAAAAAATATTTAAAGTAGCATCGTCAGCTGGCGTTGTAACAAATTTAGCGCAGTCTGTTTCAGTCAGATATAATTGGGGAATCCTTAACAATAATTTGCATGTGCATAAATTATTTTGTTTGCAGATAGCGTTATTTTTATTCCATGTAATATATAAATGTTACCATTATTGAATGTTGCTAAGTAAATATGTGATTACTTTTTTATATCAGATGCTGGTAATGACCGGTGGGTTACACGATGGTAAGTGATCGCAGCGTCATTACCAGAAGAATCATAAATGGGTTCCGGACTTTTGGGAATTGAGAAGAGGAGGGGGGATTTGGGCCTGTGGAAACCTCATTATTGTTGTAAGAGAAGAAAAGACTGCCTCGGTGTGGCGCAGTTGTACTAATGCGTACGCGTTACGACTGAGGTTGACGCTGAGGTCTCGGGTTCGACCCCCGGGTCGGGCAAAACTGATATTGGGTTTTTCTATTACGAATTGCTCAGTATCAGCCCGGAGTCTGGAATTGTGCCCGGTATGGCGATGGGCTCGCCCTCTATCACATTATGGGACGGAGATACGCTGCGCGATATTTGGGTGTACTGGTTACACCTCTGCTTATCCCTTCGGGATTACAGGCGTGTGCGTATGTATGTATTGTTTCTTACAACAAATATTATATTCTCAGATAATTTGTCAATAAGAACATTCAGAGAGAGTTTTCTTAAACTTTGTTTATGTCCTTCGGCGTCTCCAAATGTATCGAAAACAAAAACTGGACGTTCGAAATGTATGTTTGTTTGAACAACAAAATACATCTGGAAACTAGCGGTCACAAGAGTATTTTGATTAAAAGCACAACTTTTTTCATTTCTTGTTTTAGTAGTTCGTATTGTGAAACTCATGATTGGGGACATGAAACTAAAAGACAACAGATCGTTTTGATAAATCGAACTGTCTGTTTTTATTATTTACGTTCTCGTTTGTGATAAATGTGGAACTTGTTTTTTCAGTCTCTCATAGTGCCTGTGTGTCCATTTGTGACATTTTGCCGCACCGAGAAGAGTGACTGTGACAAACACGGGTGACAACTTCAAAACCGGTATATAACGTGCCGTACCAAGCCATATTAAGTGACAATCCTGGCGTTTATCAGCCACGTTGGGGCCACCTAATCTGCAGTGAATACAAAATATTCATACTAAAGTAGTCATTAAATAGTCAATCGCGTTATTAGTCTAGTGGCAGGTAACAATAATATCTAATGGCTTCCACAGTAGGCCGAGCCTGTTCGATTCCAATAATAACATGTAGATTGGAACTTGTGCGCTATATGGCAATAGGTTCATCACCCTATCTTATTACAGGATGACAAGAAGCTCGGCAAACCGTAGCTGTGCTAGTTGCACCAACGCCTACCCCTTCGGGGTTACAGGTGTGAGCTTATGTCATATTTTAATGAATAATATAATGTATGCAGAAACAAGTTAGAGTACCGAGATTAGTAATATGATATTTTTTTTAATAACACTGCAGTCTAAGTTCTAAAGCATGTTTGATGACTTTAAACGTGCTCTTAAATTCATAGTCCATCGCTACTTTTAATGTGACATTGAAACAAAAAAAGTAATAGTTAGATGAACAGATACGACTCTGCTCTACAGCGAGTTCAATGGCAATTTTATTTTCTCTTCATTCCCTACGGATAAGATAGTGTAATATTGTTATATCCATGAAGACCCATCTGAAACTTCGTTAATTGTCCTATCATTGTACTTATCTTTTATTGTTACGAGGTGTATATTTAATTATAGCTTTTTCTTTAGAATAATATATGAATTGTTTTTATAATATTCCAGCCGAAATAATTTGTTGTTAAGCAATAAATATGTAGGTACATATAATATTAATATTATAAAAATACAACTTTTAAACGAAGACAAATGTGTACTACTAGACGGGTAGATTAGAAGTAAAATTGCATTACATAACGCAGGATTTTGACAGCTCACAGACAGGGAGCGCGATAAGGGTTCTAGATGAGTATAAGTGAGATGGTAATATTGAGTTACGGTCAATTGACCGCAACTTGGTGGTACAATTTCCATGTACCGCGCAGCTTGTCTAGTAGTATACATTAAAGTATTTGCTATTAAAGTTAAAATTCTTGTTCATCGTTTGACATGCATAATTAATTGTAGAGATGGTGATATTGATAAAGTTTAGATCGTATAGATTTACCACTTACCTTGATGAAATCAGGCATCTTGCAGGTTTAAACCATACAAGTAGATATGATGATGATCAAGATGCCGCGATAGTATGTAAATAAAACTAATGATTACAACCGGCAATGAGTACCTACTAATTGTTACATACATCAATGACTTGAGTCATTGTTCAAATTTGTCTACACGAATGTGAAATTTAGGAAGACGGATTCAAGGAGAATAGCTGCAATCTATTTTATAAACACATTGAGTATATATTTTAGCCGCGGTGTTCCACATAGCGTAGCAGGTGGGGACACACGGCGAGCTAAAAGTGTTAGCGGATGTCAATTGGACCATTTTCACTAAAATAATGGCCACTTTCTTCTCTAAACGCTCCAGCGATTTATCTCAACAAATTTTCAATGACTTTAGATATTGGAAGCTGGGCGGAATTTTACTTAGATAGTCTTTTACGAGGGGAATTCAACTTTACGTGCAATTCGCTGTGATTTGAAACAATTTGAGAATTGCTGACAATAAAATGAAATTACATTTTTATTTTCAACAATCAAATCAGTCAGAGGGTTGGTGATTTTTCTTTGTCATATTATAATTTTCATAAATCATTATTTCCGACCTACCATTAAAGGTAATAAAGGAGGTATAATTGACATTCTTTCCTTGTTGTTTGATTTGGAATTATTTTGTTAAATTACAATGATTCGTCTTAGGCTATACATGGGGCCTTATTAATCGACACAAAAAAGATTGCCATAATGGTATATTGGCAGCGTACTTAAGGTGATATTGAGCTCCTGGATTCAAATATCAGGTCAGGTAATTAGAATTTGTGTTTGAGTTTGAATGAGTGTTTCTGTAATAAGTGTTAAAAGTATGTGCCGATCCTACTGCGAGTAGGGCAGGTGGAAGAAGAAGAGAGAAGTATCGTATCGTTAAATCACCATTATTTTTCATTTTTTTTACTTGCCTTGTAGGTATTATACATGTCCCACTGGTGGACACGGGCCTCCTCTACTTAATGAGAGGGGTCAGGCCTCAGTCCACCACGCTCCTAATGTGGGTTAGCAGACTTCACATATCTTCAAAATTCTTATAAAGAACTTCTCAGTATGATTGTTTCCTCACGGTGTTTCCTTCACCGTCAAAGCAAGCGATAATTACCACTTAATATACACATAACTTAGAAATGTCAGAGGTGTGTGCTCTTGGGACTAGTTTCCAACCTGCTACTTTTATTTCGACAGCCCGTACCACTCCTGACAGCTATCGCTGCGTTGTTTTCCACGAAGCGTAATAATAATGTAATTAGCACATTATTTGATATTATGCAGTGATTAGTTACCACCTGTGCCGATAAGTCACTGATATCAGTATTGAATAATCCACCTATAATCTTATTGGTACTTTGTTTTTTATAGATATGTTCTTTGTGTAAATATAAACGATCATTAAGAATATTATCTCCTTCGAGTATTTCGATATCTTCTATGTTTGGAAAGTACTTAAGCGATGTGTTAC
The DNA here is from genome assembly GCA_905332985.1 of Mimas tiliae. NCBI lineage: Eukaryota > Metazoa > Arthropoda > Insecta > Lepidoptera > Sphingidae > Mimas > Mimas tiliae. The sequence continues at coordinate 10,517,119 of HG995254.1, forward strand.
ATTTGAGATAATACACCTCAATAAACAAAGTCGTTTATGGGAGAAACAATCAATTATAGAAATCAGTAGTATTATAAATGCTACTTTACGTCGGTTTTCTATGAGACAGTGGTAACGACCTGGTCGAGCCGGCCCATTCATGCTGTAAACAAAACTATCTACAGCTTGACTCTACCACTCACAAAAGCACTCTGTATCATGAATGTGCCGACTTTATGGTACTGACAAAACCGTTATGAAATGGTAGTTTGCTTTTATATTACGAACGGTGGGTAAGATTTTCGGACCACCAATCCCCATTCCTTTCTTTGAATATCACCAACGCATTCACGATTCATCTGATATTGTCGGTGTTCATGGAGGAGATCACTTAACATCAGGTGACCCACGTGTTTGTTAACCAGTCTCTGCTTTTTACCATCCAAAACGATCTTCCATATCTATAATATCAAATATTCTAAATTCTTTTTATTTTCTTCACTTCCGCTTACCGGTTTACATCTTGATGTTATGGGTCATGTTGACCGGAATCAAACAGTTGTACTTGTAATTTACCGAAGCATATAGATCTAAAACAGCCTCCGTGGCGCAGTGGGCGATTAGCCAGCTTTGAAGCGAGAGGTCATGGGTTCGGTTTCCGTAACGAGATAATAATGTTTGTGTAATCCACAAATATTATTGCCACCGTCCAGTCATGTACGCCCACAATGCTCGAAAACTTAGTAGAAAGTAGCGCTATTTCAGCATAATTGAGGTGATATTATACCTTGGTATCGTGCATTCACTTTCTGTCATTTTATAGTTGCCTCTTACGGCGGATTTGGGAAAGCGTCCAACTCATTTATTTTTTAAATATTTGAAAACTCTTTCGGTTTCAGATTTTAAGCAACGTAGATTTTGTTAAAATTTTACAAATATTCTAGTCATTTGCTCTTTTACAGAAATAATGCGAGATAATATTATTTACCTATATTGTTAGTCGACATTATATTCAGACTGTTAGTTATTAGTTAGTTATTAGTTTCAGAGATCACTTTGCAATGCTATTATCTGAAACGGATTGCTACAACAGTATATGTTGTAGCAAAAATAAAATATGTATGTATCCGACTTTATATTAGTGTCGATTAATTGGAATTGATCATATAATAATTAATGATGTTGATTGATAATATCAACACGTACCCGGATATGGTTGTTTTATAATATTTTTATCGTCGCAATAAAAAGAGGAGGTTCTCAGTCCGATGTGTATTTTTACGTTCCCTTTGTAATGAAAATGGTAATGAAATTTAGGTATTTTTCTTTTCTTTTTTATGGATGTTTTGCAGTGTTATTTATCAATGAGAAATGCACCGAATTGATTATACTAAATTAGGATTTAGGAGTCGACTATATTCATTAGTTATAATCTCTGAGTGAGTTTCATTTTTACTATTTTTTATATTATATTTTTGTCCTTATCGACACCTCACTCCCGTTTTCATTTTTACTCTCTACGAGTATCTCTGACTATATAAATCTATCTAACCATAGCAAATCTTTCCAACTTCAAAAATTGCTTCTAAATTATCCGTACTATTACTTCTATTCCCTTTTTATTATCACAACGCCATGTAATTTCATATATAAATCTTATATGAGACCAATGTTAGTTACATTGTTTTGTTTCAAAGAAACCTTGATAATTATGAGTATTAATAATCTAATGTAAAAACATGATTTTCAGAGCCATGATGATTTATTTTATATCATAAAAGTGCGTCCTTCAATGTTCTTTATAAGAATTTAGAAAGGGTACCTCCATCTTGTGTCTAATCGGAACATTCCAGAACTGAAACAAAGACGTTTACATTACTTAACACAGTAGTGGTTATTAAATTAAGAACAATAATATAATAAATATAAGCAATGCGACTCTATTAATGTTTATAAATGGTGTTTTATAAACTTACCCAGTTTTAGTGAGATCATCATTGCCCATGGCAAGTCGTTGACCACGACATGTATTCAGCTGTATTTGCAACATATTAGAGCATTGGTTTCCGATCAAGTGGTTGTATGTGACAGTTACAGCGAAGAGTTCCCAGGCGCGGTTATGGTTGCAGATATTCAAGATGCAACCAGGCTGAGACATGCCACCATTAGGAAAGAAGTCAGTATCAGCGATGGCAAAGCCGATGCCAAAACCATCTATGCCGCCGTCAGTATGAATTGCCTCGACGTAGCGAGCATCATCGGGGCTGAGGCGAGCGGGGTTTACATTCCACAAAGGTCCAGCGGGATCCAATGCTACACACACAATAAAAAATTATTTATTATTCTAAATACAGCACATTTCAGATACAGCTAATTGCTTCGAAACCTTATGACTTACCTGTGATACGAGCAATTGTTCCTTCGATTTCACGTGCAGCATTACCAACCAGATGAGCGCCCAAGCTGAACCCAATAAGGTGCATGGAGTTGAATGGAGCTTCGGTGACTTCGTTCAAGAAAACCAAAAACTGTCCTAAGGCACGGCCTACAGCTGGCACTCCAAGGCTGGCAGTAGTGTAGTCAGATATGGCAAGGGCCAGCCATTCCACAACAATGACATTCACGTCGCTCTTTTCGAGATAAGCTGGAAATAATATTACCTTTATTTACAAAGTTAAGTGATGCTAAGTTATTGATACAATAGTCGCAGGATGAAATCATCATGCTTTATTTATGTATGAAAGGCATTTTTAGCCCCAAAAAGGTTGTGAACGATGATAATGAAGTAAACAAAAATATATTCCATACCATCCCTGATAGTAGGGTTGATGTTAAGGTTTTGGTTACGGAGCCATCCGTGTACTACCACAATAGTGGGTAATTCAGGGTTAAAATTTGATTCCGTAATTGTTTCTGGCTTGTTTATGACTAGGGACTGCGCGTCGGTAGGGTTGCGTCTGTAATTTAGATGTCATATAAAAATTAATATTATTGGCACATGCTCTTACATGTCAGCCGTGGAGAGACATTGCGTCCCTTGATGGTCTTCAGAATTATGCTGACCTGAAGTTACTGGGTTGGTATATACAAGCTGACCCCGGAATGTGACTCGACTTAACGACCCACTATGATAGGGTTTTCACCATGTATACGGTAGTTGATATCTAGTTAGATTAGTTTAATTTTAGTTAGTTTTGTTTTTCGAGTGTTAGAGCCACGCTGTAGACAGTTTTGTCTACAGCATGAATGGGCGGGCTCGTCCGGGTTGTTACCACTGTCTCAAAGGAAACTGGCGTAAAGTAGCAGCTTGCTGTGTGGTTCGTACGGTGAGTGAGATATCCGGAGGCCCAAATCCCCTGCCCTTTCCTATCCCTATCCTTTCCTTTAAGGTCGGCAACGCGCCCATATTTCTTTTGGTATTGTGGGCGTACATAGGCGGTGGAGATCACTTACCATCAGGTGACCAACGGGCTCGTTTGCCGCCCTATGCAAAAAAAAAAATATATAAATATGGATTAGGCATCGTCTTTCCAGCAGCATCTTTATATAATCGGTAAAATCGAATATAAAAACCGGTAAAGTTTAATTACGCTATGAAACATACCTAGTGAAGAGATTATACTGGTTGTTGGCTGGGTTTCTCGTGATCTCGTTAAGAATTGCATAGTCAGGTTCAGTTTCTAGATCTACTAAATGCTGATTTCCGTCTTCATCATAGAATTGAATGAACCGTGAGTACTGGCGAACAGATTCATGCTGGGGAGCAGGTCCCGCGCTGGCGAGGTATGCTACGGCAACAGATTTTATTTAATTTAGGCATAGTTACAGAGTAAAAAGTACGGTAATGCAAGAGATAAATATAAACAATAACAAGAATACTAAATTTCAACTCCGATAATAACTACGCACTTTAATAAACATCATCAATTTATTTCAAATCAATCAATCAATTGGTTTAATCAATTTATTATTAGACCTTATTAGATAATAAAATAACAAGTATTTCTAATAAGTCAATTTCATACTTAAAAACACCATAGAAACTGACTGTTTTTTAGGGTTCCGTACCCAAAGGGTGCTAACGGAATTCTATTACTAAACCTACAGCGCACCATCTGTCTACCTCCAAAGGACTATGTTTTGAATCGTAATAAGTAACTGGCAAAAAAATCACAGTGTAATTTTTTTATTTGCCAGAATGACGAGATACTGAGCATTACACATGAGCATGTGCATATATTTTGTGCATTGTGTATGAGCATACACAGAAGCAACAATGCGCAGAACTTTGAGTTACAAAGTACTGCATGGCATATGAACTGCGTTCGTCACCCCGAGACATAAGATGTTAAGTCTCATAATGCACAGTAATTTCACTAGCTTCAATGTCCTTCAAACCGAAACAGTACTTACACACTGCTGCTTGAAGGCAGAAATAGACACAGCGGTGGTACCAATACGGACAGCCTCACACATACGAGGGACCAACCTAGTCTTTATGTGTTATTACTGCGGGTAGTCTAACAAATAATATATTAAGTGGGATATAAAAAAGGCGTTTGGTAAGGAACTCTTGGTTCGTGAGTCCGACTCGCACTAGGCCAGTTTTTTACTTGAATATCTCAGCTCAAACATTATTTTTATCTAAATGTGAAGTAAATAGACGAAATTGCCTCGATGTCACATTTGTAATGCGTACGCGGTATGACTGCTGTGCTGAAGGTTTCGGGTTGAAATGTTCGGTCCCCGGGCCGGGTCAATGTGTTATTGTTTTTTTTTCTATCACGAAATGCTTTATATCAGCTCGGATTCTAGAGTTCGCTCTCATCATGGGACGGAAATAAGCTGGGCGAAATCTGGGTGTACTGATTACATCTCTCTGCCTACCTCTTCGTGAATTACAGACAAAGTTACGTAACTGCAATAATTATTGCTTTTGCAACTAAGCATGAGCCTGTTTAGCATCCATAGATTTTAGCACACTAGTCCATATATCATCAGCAAATTTGTATTAGTATTGTAGCAAATTTGACATACCTGTACAAGCAAGAAATATTATTAGTGCACCCTGCATTGTGCACAGTCGGCCAAGTATTAGAACTAGCTGTTTATTTATTCGACACTGAATTTATTATACATTTATCTGCAATTTCATATCTATTTTTTGATTAGATGAATAATGATTAAAATACAACTGCAAAATAACCTAAAAGAATATAGGTACCGCTTTGTTTGACAGCCTCTTTGGGACAGTGGAAAAATAGTCGACTGTGAAACGAAAGGCCGCGGCTTCAATTTCCGCGCCGAGACAAATGTTGTGTTATCACTCGAATAAGTGTTTCGGGTCTGGGTGTTGCGGGTCCGTAAGTCCCTCGCAGTACTTAATATCCATGATACAGATTTATTTAACATGAGATCAGGACTATGTGTGTGACTGTTGGGTATATTTAGTTGGGTGTATTTGTTCAAAGGTGAAAATTGTCTCATTGGCCTTCTATATCGGCTATTTCGGTCTCATTCGGTATTCATTCTATCGCCTCAATTTTAATATCGTTCTTTGGTGGAGGTCTACTTTTTTGTCAAATTTCATCCAAATCCGATCAGCCGTTAAGGCGTGATTTATTAACGACTACCCAAACTCACAAAATTACAAATCTCCAAAATTCACATCTTTATTATTTGTAGGATGTATAGCATCTCCGACCCGAGATTTAATTCCAATAATTGTTTTGCTATAATAAATATTCATTCATGCACCTATTTTATTATATTTTTCGGGATGTTAAATACAAAACACCCATAGATTTATGACGGACGAATTATATATGTTCGAGTATGTTCGAGTATACTTCATGTAAAAAACTGCAGAATTCACGTGCTAAATGACCTTTGAGTATCTTCATCAAGTTGGGTATTAACATCAACGTGATTATAATGATTTCCATATCTTTTTATTATCTTCTCTATCTAAAGATAAATATTTATAATTATACTACTGACGCCATATTAAGATAAAAGTCTTGTGCCGTAGGTATCACACATTTCTAGGGACTTAAGGCATTTAGAAACTAAGAAATGTGGATCACGCAAACATTTATTCGTGGCACAGTGGGCGAGTAGCCGGCTGCGAAGCGTGAGGCCGTGGGTTCGATTCCCATACCGAGACAGATGTTTATGTGATCTACGAATATTTGTTTCGGGTCTGGGTGTTGTGGGACCGCAAGCCTCTCGTAGTTACTGATCCCCGCGATACAGTAACCTAGTGTGGGGTCAGGACTATGTCTGTGACTGTTGGGTATATTTGTCTCAGCATCTACAGGGGTCGAATCAACGGCCTCTCATTTCACAACTTCGTTACTCGCCCACTATACCACGGATAAAATAAAATCAGTGATAAAATAAATAGAAAATCTTGCAATACTGCTCTGCAAATCAATAATTAAAAACAAACCAATGTTTATAATTAATTTTGACTAGCTAGTGTTTAAGCTAGTCCTCAACTAGGATCTACTCCTCAATGGACAACAGTACACTCGTCGCGATTGTGTTATTGTATTGGAATTTACATGCATTGCTGTAATTACTACTAACTACAACTAAAAATATCAAAATAAATACACCCAACAGTCACACACATAGTCCCGACCCCACACTAGGTTAACCTGTATCGTGGGTATCAGGAACTACAAGGGACTTGCGGTCCCACAACACCCAGATCCGAAACAAATATTTGTGGATTAGACAAACATTTGTCTCGGTGTGGGAATCGAACCCACGGCCTCACGCTTCGCAGCCGGCTACTCGCCCACTGCGCCACGGAGGCTGTCAAAGTTAGTAGTTATAAAGTTTAACAAAACCTAGAAACCAAGAAAACTTAGAAAAGCAATTTTATTTGACCGGTAGTGACACAGGCACCGACTCTAAAGAGAATACAATAGATAGAATTTGATATTTATGACTTTTCAGTGTTTTAATTTTGAAGTCGGTTTCTAAGTTAAAGTAAGTAAAGGTTGTCTGGTAGAGATCGCTATTAGCGATAAGACCGCGTATTGTTACATTTATAATTTTGTTTGTTCTTTACTGTAATATTCTGCATGGTGTACAATAAAATCTATCTATCTAAGTTTTGTTAAACTTTACTTCATACCTTACCTTTTTTTAAAAAAAAACAACTAGGTGGTAGGTCCCTCGTATGCGAGAGACCGGCTGGGTTGGTACCACCGCTTTGTATATTTCTGCTGCCAAGCAACAGTGTGAAAGAATCGTTATGTTCCGGTTTGAAGGGCATTGAAGCCAGTTAAATTACTGGGAATTACGAGACTTAACAACTTATGTCTCGGGGTGACAAGCGCAGTCCAGTAATTCAAAGTTCTGCGTTGCTTCTGTTTATGGGCAGGCGCTTACCATCAGGCGAGCGACCTTTTCGTTTCGTCACTCAATCTAATAATAATCCTTTCTTTTAAAATACATTTGTATTTGTAAAACTTTTAGAATTTGGATTCTCTGAAGATCTGTCATATTGTTGGAGTGTAAGTGGACCAACGTCCAAAATCTTAGTCTCAAAACCCACCTCAAATGCACCAACGGCCGAGGTAATGATGAAGCGTGGTTCCCGTTCCGGATTGTGGGGATCAAACGATGGGTCGCCCCATTACCAAATACCGTCTAATGTATGGTATGAGAAGGCGGACCATGGCATTAAGCCGGGATAAGCCACATAGAAAGAAAAAAAGATCTATTTCTCCGAGGTTGATTTCTCCGCCAATTGTGGATTTATTTTGTTGGAAATAATTTCATTCGATAGAGTTTAGCTACGATGTGGTCCCATATAAATTTGGTTAAGACCTGATGACGGGGTACGGAATAAAAAAAATAAACTCCTCAACGTATAACAACATAGTCATCATTATTGTGTTATTGTACAGTTAATATGAGGACTTATATAAACAATTCATTCACTTAAGGCGAGGGATCGCGAAAATGCAGTGTGTTTCGTAGGATTTTGTGCCTAAATTACTCATAATTAAAATCTGAATAAAATATATGTATATATTCATTATATAAGCTAGTTCATTCGGTAATTCGATACACGATTTCTTTAACTTTATACGTTAGATTAAATTCTCAAAGATGGGTCTAAATGATGATTTAAGTTGGAAAATACTTGAGTTATATAAGGTTTGGAATAATAAAAAATATACCAAAATAAAGGTATTAAAATATATTCGGTAAAAATATTTTGGATTATTATAAACCTAACTCATTAATTACAAAATTATGTGTTTTATTGTCATACGCCGAGCTCAACGCGACCCGTTTCAATGCATCAGTCCCGCGGGGACCATGGTCGAGTTAAGACGCGGCCACTCGTCAGAACGTGCTATTAAATTATAAATGTTTGTTTTTTTTTGATTGTTAATACTTGTAATCATTCAGTTCTTCTTTAATTAAATTAAATAGTATTTTAACAATTCCAAGCACACGTTATGAAGATTTATTCAATATTTTAATCGGGCGCTCGTATTGAACGTGCCACAGTACTGAAAAATAACAGTCTGACTATTTGGCTGACAACAAAATATGAACACCTAACTCACTCATAGTTGTTGCCTATCCTAAACCATACTCTATCCATATATTAATGTATAAATTCGAAAGGAACTTTGTCTGTCTGTTATCTTTTCACGGCTAAACTACTGGACTGATTTTTAGGGGTGAATCAGAGGTTTAAATGTTTCGTGAAGAAAGAATATTATACAAGATGGTAGGTCCCTCGCATGCGAGAGGCCGTCTGGGTTGGTACCACCGCTTTTTTTATTTCTGCCACCAAGCCGCAGTGTGTATGCACTGTTGTGATCCGATTTGAAGAACATTGAAGCCAGTGAAATTACTGGGTACTCTGAGACTTAACATCTTACGAGTATGTCTCGAGATGGCGAGCGCAGTCCAATGTCATGCTGTGCTTTGTAATTCAAATTTCTGTATGGTGTTACTTCTGTTTATGGGCAGGTGTAACGCTTATCATCAGGCGAGCGACGTGCTTGTTTGGTCACTCAAGCTAATAAAAAATCATTTTGCACAAAGGTTCCTTTAATGGCTTTCTTGCTTTGTTTGTATGTAGGTGGTAACATTTAGAACTACTAAACGGATTTAGAAAAATCTTTAATTCGCGTTCTCTACGCCACATATCCCTGAGTAAAATAGGCTATATTATACTGTGATTTATGACCACAGTAAAGACATAGATTTTGTAGTCAATCAGCATTCAAATATTGTAATCTCATTCATACTTATAATATAAATTATGAAAGTTACTTTGATAGATGCATTATTAGATTTTAAAAAGGTAGTGGCCGCTATTTTGGTTTTTTTGATTTACTTCAAAACTGATATCTGGTACGCCCCGTAGTTTTAAAACAGAGATTCGGTGTCAGAATTGAAAAATATGGCCGGCATTTTATTTTTCTTTATTTTAAGGCCGAGTGACTTAAAAATTGGTATCCGGGATGCCTGTAGTTACAAATGAGAGACTGAATGCCAGAATTGAAAAAGCCCCCGCCATTTTGATTTTCTTTATTTTAAGGCCGATTAACTACAAAATCGACATCTGGGGCGCACCGTAATGGATGTGCTCGAAATTTTGAGATATCAGATGTTAAGTCTCATAATGCCCAGTAATTTTACTGGCTTCAATGTTCTTCAAACTGGAACACAACAAAGCTTACACAGTGCTGCTTAGCGGCAGAAGTAGATAAAGCGGACTGGTACTAACGCAGAGAGTCTCTCTCATATAAGGGACCTACCACTTTATATGCACTAATACGATTTAAATTATGTGATTTGGCGATCTATGTATACGATTTAGTGCAGACCTATTGCAACATTAGAATGTATACTTATTTTCTCTTGATTGTCCAACCGGATTTGATCGGATATTCATTGCATATTCGTACTAAAATCATAAATAATGAAGATTACTGAATCGGTTAATTTCAATCGTACATAAGTACAATATTATAAGCGAAAGAAATCTAATATTACATTTAAAATATGTTTATATTACCTATGTAGGTATGTGATAGAAATATATTTTATAATAGCATTTAATATTATTATTATATTAAAACTATTACAGAATTAGTGCCTATTGTGATTATAAATGCATAGCAAAAATATATTTGTCATTTACATCACTGGATATTTTTTTCTTAACAGTTACTATTTATTACGTCGAAATAATATCATTTGTCAAATAGTCTTTTTAAAATCATTTTCAATAATATAACATTGTAATATAGGTAATTAAATTATAAATTAAAAGTAAACCCCCTGATCTACTACCGACTGTGTGTAGTGTGCATACTGTGGAGCATAGATATGGGACGCGGGCAGACGCGGGGATATAAAGTCACCTATCCTGCGCGGACAACGGGGAGCTTCAAAACCATGAAGGGGTCAACTACGACGGCCTTAATAATGTACTTTTGTATTTATGTATTTACAATACAATAAAATCTAACAAGTGGACAATGAACTAATAAATAATAAATAAATACACCCAACAGTCACACACATAGTCCTGACCCCACACTGACCTGTATCGCGGGTATCAGGAACTACGAGGGACTTGCGGTCCCACAACACCCAGACCCGAGACCAATATTTGTGGTTCACACAAACATTTGTCCCGGTGTGGGAATCGAACCCACGGCCTCTCGCTTCGCAGCCGTCTACTCGCCCGCTGCGCCACGGAGCTGTCATCTCTCGTGTATTGTTTTATTGAACTAGCTATTGAAAACCACGGTTAATAAAATGGCATACATTAACAATCAAATTGTGTGATGACAATAAAATAAATAATCGCCCCCTATCACACCATGGGACGGAGATACGCTCGGGTGTGGGTGTACTGTTTACACCTCTGCCTACCCCTTCGGGGATTACAGGCGTGAGTGCGTATGTACGTACAATAAAATAATTATAAATTGCTAGAATATAATAAAGCTTGTTGCATTCTCATTAATCCGATTCATAGCTTCAAGGTATATTTAAAACAAATTTATAAATTGTAATTTAGTTTATTTTTGTACACGTATTACATAGCCATATAATTTTATTTTTATCAAGAATCTTAAAAGGACCTCAAGATATTTAGTATGGATACCTCCTTCCAGTGTTAACCCTGAACAGGCCAGATCTGAAACAAATAAATAAATAAATACACCCAACAGTCACACATAGTCCTGACACATACACACATAGGTTAATCTGTATCATGGGTATCAGCAACTACGAGGGACTTACGGTCCCACAACACTCAGACCCGAAACCGATATTCGTGTATCACACAAACATTTGTCTCGGTGCGGGAATCGAACCTACGGCCTCTCGTTTCACAGCCGGCTATTGTACAATATTACCGTAGAGAGCTAAGTATTTTTATATGTTACATTATTTCCACCCTGTGGATAGGCGGCGTTTCAAGAATTCCACCACGATATCCCCTAGCGGCCATAAGAAGCGACTAATAAGGACCATCAGGCGGTGCGGGCGCACTGCGGTCTGCTCTTGTAGCGCCTCTTGGTACTCTTGTACATAAGGTGCGACCGCAAGACCGCAGGAACACGGGTGGTCTCGTTGCTTCCGATGACGACGAGGACATTCTTCAGTGAGTGGGGGTCTCTGAGCCCCCTCTACAACTCGAGACAAGCCGATAGCTAGCACTACGCATGGGCGATTCCGACTGAAGCTGAGATGATTCTCGCTTAGCTCTAATTTGCATTATCGGTGTAGGGTGCACATGGTGTTAGGGACTCGGCCTTGCGGTCACCTGGATGTTTCCATCACTCTCGAGGAGGTCTACGCTGGGTGGTAAGACCGGTGAGTCCTACATAACCATTCCGCCTTCCTCCGAAGTATAGCCATAATGATCAATTCATTATTCTCCGCAAAAAAAGTTACATTATTATTAATAAAATGATGAATGTTGATAATAGCGGTTTCACACGGTTCGGTTTTTAGGATTTCTATCGAATCTTTCTTTCTGCCTGACGTTAACCCCGTTTAATGCTTACTACACGAATGAACTTTTACTAACGAAAAAAATACAGTGTATAGACGAACTGAAGAATTTTCAAACCTAATTTAATATTTCATAAGAATCCTTAATTACCCCAACAGTATAAATTTAGGCGTCGAAATTCTCGGTATGTGTATTAATTATTTTCTTTGAGAATGTGTTACATATTTACAACATTTTACTGAAATAAATAAATAAATACAACCAACAGTCACACACATAGTTCTGACCCTACTCCAGGTTAGGTTAGGTAGGTTATCGTGGGGTGCGAAGTCAGGAAACCTCCACGTGGTGCACCCTGGGCAACGGCGGTCAAGTTGACCGACGGCTGATATCCTGACAACAGCTGGTTGACGGTCGTTGCATGTTGCGACGGCCGTCGTCATTTGTGAGGGGCTGTTTTTAGGGCCACCCCCGGGTTCTGTCTCGGGGGTGTCGACGGGCTCGGTGTGCGCTCACCCCGCCGCCGAGCAGGACTGCGGTCACCGTCGGAGATCGTAATCCGGTCAGGAGGTCTGTGGTCATGTCTCGCGCTCCTGATCGGACCGAGGGTCTTGGCTTAACCGCCTGGGCCGCGAGGTAGAAAACCTCTATAAAAAGTTACCCCGAATCCCAAGCGGCGGCGCACCGCGAGGGGATGCATGGCCGATGGGTAGTTCGGTCGTTAGTGCGAACCCCCGCCGGAGTCCAGCCGAAACTCCGAAAGCGGGTTACGCCTAGGCTTACCCAGGTACAGGGGTCTCTGCCTGGGTGGACCGTATATTTCCCCCATACTCGTGGGTTTAGTTATGATATTGAAATCAAAAACCAAACCAATCGTCGTGGTGGAGAGGTTGTCTGTCCCGGGGGTTGCTAGCAACCCAAGACAGACGGAGGAGGGGCGTTTGCCCAAAGGTGAGGTTGCCGAGGTGGCGCCCGTCCCGGTTCTCGAGTCCGAGGCCGGGCCGAGTGGCGCAGCCTCTGGCACGAAGAGGGGTCGCCGAGATCGGGATCGCAATGTGGTCTCGATCTCGAGCGATAGCGACTCTGAGCCGGCGGAGAAGTTGATCGCGCAGTCTGCGAGTCCTACTCCTGCCGGTGAGGAAATTGTCGCCCAAATGGAGGTGGCCGAGGCGCCAGTCGACGAGCTGGACTGGCGCCTGCGATTGGCCGAGACGATCCGGGACGTCTCACGCAAGTCCCGGAATTTGAAGGGGACGGAGCAGCGGAGGCTGAATCTCGCCGCCAACGAGTTGTTGGAGAGGGCGGGGGAGTCAGGCTCCGCTGAGGTAGCCCGCTTGGAGGTGGAGAAGGCGGCCTTGGCAAACGAGGTCGCCAAGCTAAAGGCTGCCCAGGCGGAGCAGGCCAGGGTCCTGGATGAGGTTCTGGCGACGGTCCGATCGCTTGGTGGGTCGCAGCCGGTGGCCCAATCGGAGGGTGCGTCTGGAGAGACGTTCGCTGAATTTCAGCGACGTCTCTTCAACATTCTGGACGCCCGCTTTGAGGCGGTGTATATGCGGCTGCCTGCTGAGCGCCCAGTTCGGCCTCCTCTGGCCGCTGACAGGGCCAGGCCGGAGACGGCTGGGTGGCCGCCGCTGCCGGTACCGCGGCCTCGAGCCGCCGTTGGGCCGCCGATAACACCTGTGGCCGGTTCCTCCAGGGACCCGCCCCTTGTTGCCGGTCCGCCGGTTGCTGGAAAGGGGAAGGGAAAGGGGAAAGGAAAGGGCGGGAGCGGAACTTCCGCCATACCCGCCCCAACAGAGGCTCCCCGACCTCCACCCGTGGTCGTGGCCCCGTCGGCCGTTGCGGCAACCTCCGCCGTTGCCCCGATTCCCCCCCCGCGATCATCACGCACGGGGGGGAAGAAGAAGAAGAAGGGGCGAAGTGCTCATCCAGTTCCGCCTCCCCGCGACCCGCGCCCACTGCCTCCGGCCCCCACGTCGATGGATGAGGGCTGGACTGTGGTGGCGAAGAAAGGGAAGCGGCCCCAGCCCGCGCCGAGAGCTGCGGCTGTCGCTCTGCCGCAGCAACGGCCCCAGCCGAAGCAGCCCAGGCCCGAGCCGAAGATACGGCTCTATAGTAAGGCGGCCGTCACCCTAACGGTGACGCCGGAGGGATTGGCACGGGGCGTCACGTACGCCCTAGTCCTCCGGGAGGTGCAGCGGAATGTGCGCCTCGCCGACCTCGGCATAGCCGAAACGCGGGCCCGTCTGATGGCCACCGGCGGGTATCTCTACGAGGTACCCGGGCCGGAATCGGAGGCAAGGGCCGACTCCCTTGCTGAAAAAGTCAGGGAGGTGTTCCGTGGAACGGAGTTGGAGGGGGATGTTCGTGTCTCTCGCCCCTTCAAGTCCGCGGAACTGCGGGTCTCCGGGTTGGATGCGTCTGCCGACCCGGAGACCGTCGCAACGGCCCTTGCAAGGGCTGGAGGTTGCTCGGTTGAAGAGATGAAGGTCGGGGAGATCCGCCCCGACCGTTCTGGCCTTGGCGTGGCATGGGTGCGGTGCCCAGCCAAGGCCGCGAGTGTTATTGTTGGGGCGAAGAGGGTCCTGATTGGCTGGGTGGCGGCACAGATCCGCCTCCTTGAGCCTAGGCCCATGCGGTGCTTCCGGTGCCTATATAATGGGCACGTTCGGAACCGCTGCACCGATGAGTGTGACCGTAGCGGAATCTGCTACCGCTGCGGTCAAGTGGGCCACAAGGCCAAGGGGTGCTCCGCGGAGGCGCACTGCGCAGTCTGCGCAGCTGCGGGAAAACCCGCGGGGCACCAAGTGGGCGCCAAGGCGTGTGTCGCCTCCTCCCGTCCCCGCCGTTCTAAACGCGTCGGGCGCGGTGGGGTTGTGACCCAGCCGGACCCGACCCACAGCGTCGCACCAATGGAGATCGCCCATTAATATGGCGCAGAGATTCCTCCAGGCGAATATTAACCACTGCGCCAGAGCTCAGGATTTGCTCGTTCAGAGCCTGGCGCAGTGGTCGATACAAGTGGCTGTGGTCGCCGAGCCGTACTTTGTTCCTGTCAGAGATGATTGGGCAGGGGACCTGGACGGTTCGGTGGCCGTCATCACTCGGGGCGCTGCCGGCTCCCCACCCTTCGAAAAGGTAGCGAAGGGTTCGGGATGCGTGGCGGTTCTGTTGGGGGGGGTCTGGATTGTGGGAGTGTATTTCTCCCCCAACAGATCCCTGGCCGAGTTCGAGCTCTTTCTCACTCGGTTGGGGGCCCTGGTGGTGCAAGGCAGTCAGCCTCGCCCCGTCCTCGTCGCCGGCGACTTCAACGCCAAGTCTCTGGCTTGGGGTTCGTCGGCGACCGACGTGCGCGGCGAGGCCCTGGAGGAGTGGGCGATCTCGTCCAGCCTGGCCGTCGTGAATCGCGGATCGGTGGACACGTGCGTGCGGCACAATGGCGGTTCGGTGGTGGACATCACGTTCGCCACCCCAGCACTAGCCCGCCGTGTCCGGGATTGGAGGGTCCTGGTGGACGAGGAGACGTTGTCGGATCACCGATACATTCGGTTCGACGTCGCCTCGTCCCCTATTGCCCAGTCTGGTGGTGGACCGACCGCTCCGCGATCGGACGGCCCGCGTTGGGGTGTGAAGCGCCTCGACGTCGAGGCCCTGAAGGAGGCCGCTCTGGCTCAGGCGTGGCTCCCCGTACCGGAGAGGCCGGTACGGGTCGAGGAGGAGGCGGCGTGGTTCGGGGCGGCGATGTCGCACGTCTGCGACGCAGCCATGCCCCGTGTCCGACGCCGGCCTGAGAAGCGCCAGGTGTTCTGGTGGACGGCGGAGCTCACGCGGCTGCGTGTTTCATGCGTGGCCGCGCGCCGTTGTCTCGCCAGGCACCGTCGTCGCCGGATTCGTCTGCCCGGCGACGAGGACCAGGAGCGGCTGCTTCACGGCCTCTACAAAGAGGCCAAGAGAGCGCTGCATGTGGCGATAGCGGGAGCAAAGTCTGCGGCTCGAAGGGAGTTCCGGAGCACTCTCGATAACGATCCGTGGGGGCGTCCGTACCGCGTGGCGATGAAAAAGTGTCGCCCGTGGGCGCCCCCACTGACGCAGAGTCTCCGGGGCGACCTAGTCGAGGAGGTCGTCGCGGCTTTGTTCCCGGCCACCGAGGATGTCACTCCTCCACCGATGGCGCCAGGTCCAGCGGCGCCATCGTCGTTGAGTTCGGCAGGGGTTGTTTCCGAGGTTTCGCCCGCAGAGTTGCGGGCGGCAGTGGTTCGGCTGCGGGGCAAGAACACCGCCCCAGGGCTCGATGGTATCCCCGGCAAAGCCTGGGTGCTAGCCCTCGAGTTCCTGGGTGCGAGGCTCCGCGGCCTTTTCTCCGCCTGTATGGAGCAGGGCGTCTTTCCGTCGCGCTGGAAAACCGGGAAGCTCGTCCTGCTCAAGAAGGAGGGCCGACCTGCAGAGTCGCCATCGGCCTACCGGCCCATCGTGTTGCTCGACGAGGTCTGCAAATTGTTTGAGAGGGTAGTTCACGCTCGCCTCGTCGAGCACCTTGAAGGGGTCGGGCCGGACCTGGCGGATTGCCAGTACGGGTTCCGGCATGGCCGATCGACCGTGCATGCGATTTTGCGGGTCAAGGCACAGGCGGAGGATGCAGTAGCCCGGGGCAAGGTGGTCGTGGCGGTGTCTCTCGACATCGCCAATGCGTTTAATACGCTGCCCTGGGCCTGCATAAACGAAGCACTGCGGTACCACGTGGTGCCACCGTATTTACGGCGTCTGGTGCACTCGTACCTATTTGATAGGGACGTGTTGTATCCGGGCGCCGACGGGTGGCACCGAAGAGCGATGGCCTGCGGTGTTCCACAGGGCTCAGTTCTGGGCCCGCTTCTGTGGAACATCGGCTACGATTGGGTGCTCCGTGGTGCCAATCCTCGGGGCGTCGCTGTCGTCTGCTACGCGGACGACACTTTAGTGACAGCGACGGCGAGATCCTTCCAGGATGCCGCCCTGCTCGCCTCTGAGGGTACAGAGCGGGTGGTGGGCAGGATTCGGCGACTGGGCCTCACTGTGGCCCTGAACAAAACCGAGGCCCTTTGTTTTCATGGGCCTCGGCGGGGGCCACCTGTAGGGGCCCACATCACAGTGGAGGGGGTGCGGATTTCCATCGGCTCCACCATGAAGTATCTAGGATTGGTGCTAGATAGCCGGTGGAATTTCCGTGCCCATTTCGAGAAGTTGTCGCCGAAACTGGTGCGGGCAGCAGGTGCGCTTGGAAGCCTGCTGCCGAACCTGGAAGGTCCCGGCAACCCCTGCCGAAGTTTGTATGCGGGAGTCGTGCGCTCCATGGCCCTATACGGTTGTCCCGTTTGGGCCGGGTCCCTGAACGCTCGCTGTGTCACTCTACTGCGTAAACCGCAGCGCTTAGTGGCACAGCGGATTATCAGGGGCTACCGCACGGTCTCCCATGAGGCGGCCTGCCTGTTGGCGGGTACTCTCCCTTGGGAGTTGGACGCCCAGCACCTCTCGTCCGCGTTCTTTTGGCGAGAGGGGGCGTCCCAACGCAGACAGAGATTGGCTCCGAGGGAGATTGCGGCCCGATTTCGCAGAGCCGCCGTGGAGGAGTGGCATGCCAGGCTGGAGAGCCCTAGTGCCGGTGTGAGGACTGTCGCGGCAGTGCGTCCTGTCCTTGTCGAGTGGGTCGACAGGCGCCACGGTGCGCCTACATTCCGGCTGACACAGGTACTCACGGGCCACGGGTGTTTCGGCTCGTACCTGTGTCGCATAGCCGGAAAAGAGGATTCCGCCGTGTGCCACCATTGTGGCAACTGCCGCGAGGACACGGCACAACACACGTTGGAGGAGTGTCCAGCCTGGAGTGACGAGCGCAGCGCTCTCAGAGCAGTCGTCGGAGGAGACCTGTCGCTGCCGGCCGTGGTGTCTGCCATGGTCGGCAGCCGGAGGTCTTGGCGGGCGGTAGCCTCCTTTTGCGAGTGCGTCATCTCGCAGAAGGAGAGCGCCGAGCGGGATCGTGAGCAGAACGATCCCGCACGCCGCCAAAGGAGACGGAGGAGGCGTCGGGTGGACGACTGACCGGCGTCTCCCGCCCTGTGGAATGGGGGCGTTTGGAGAATTCCACCACGGTATCCCCAGCCTGTCGTAAGAGGCGACTAATTGGGGCCATCGGGGGTCGTAGGCGCGCAGCCGGGGGCTGTCGTAGCGCCATTATGGTACTTTTGTACATGCGACCCCGGGATGGACGGCAGCACGGGTGGTCGGCCTCGTGTCTGCCGTTGACGCCGAGGGCGTCCTTCGGTGTGCGGGGGCTTCTGAGCCCCCCATAAGGAGACGGGCCGCAAGGCGGCACCGCGCAGGGGCGGTTCCGGTAGCAATCCTTAGATTTAGCTAAGGATACCCCGGGGCCGCTCCACATGCGCCGAAGAAGGCCACCGCGGGGTTTTAGTTGGTATGCCGGTGTAGGTTGTATATAGTGTTAGGGACTCGGCCCAGTGGTCGCCCGGATTTAACATCTCTTCCGGGTGGCGTAGTGCTGGGTCGTAAGACCGGTGAACCCAACATAACCGTTCCGCCTTCCCCCGGGGCGGGGCGGTAGCAATAAGTCGCTTTCCCCGCGACAAAAAAAAAATAAAAAAAGGTAGGTTATCGTGGGTATTGTCCGCATTCTCGTACTACAGATTTGACGGTATTTCGTATTATAGGGAGCGACCCGCTGTCTAACCTCCAAAACTTGCAACGGAAACCAAGACGGGAATCGTTTCTACGATTCAAACGATGAAGTCTTTAAAGGTGGAATAGACAGAGAAACAAACGACGTCGTTTCTCTGTCTTTGTCTCTGGGTTCCGTTGGTATGCTTTGGAATCCTAAAAAGAAGGAAGTTCTCAGTTTATGGCGTATTTTTAATGGTAGTAAAGCACTTTCTACGGCAAAATTAAATGTGATCCGATTTTGATGATTCTTTGTGTTCTATGGGGGTTAATCACTTAGTGGCTGGCCTCATATAAATTGGTAAAGATCTGATTATATTGAAATCCTCAACTAATAACCGCAATTGCATTTGTAGTCGGTTTTAAGTTTTAATTGAACATAATATGATTTTTATTATTATTAATTTAATGAGTCTTAATGACTTTTGAAGAAATAAAAGCGTTAAAATCTTACCCCCACTTGTTTAGGATGTCATTGCCCATGTGCAGACTAGAACCACGGCAAGTGTTCATAGAAATTTGAAGAGTATTGCTGCACTGATTTCCAACTAAGTGGTTGTGAGTTACAGTTGCAGCGAAGAGTTCCCAAGCGCGATTGTGGTTGCAAAGGCTCAAGGCACATCCAGGTTGAGAATTGCCACCGTTAGGGAAGAAGTCTGCGTTAGCTACAGCGGAACCTATACCAAGACCGCCCGTGCCACCGTCAGTGTGGATGGCTTCGACGTAGACTCCATCAGAGCCCCTGAGGCGGTTGGTGTTGTAGTTCCATAGAGGACCAGCAGGGTCCAGGCCTGGTGAAATTTCAAAGGTTTTAGTAATATAGTTTTTTTATAACATGGGCCGATAAACGAGCATGTGTGTCACCTGATGGTAAGTGATCTCCATTGCCCATGTACGCCCACAATACCAGAAGAATCATGGGTGCGTTGCTGACTAAAGGATAGGGGTAATTAAGGGATTGGTTACTTTATGTCGGTTTTCTGTGAGATAGTGGTAACGACCCGGTCGAGCTGGCATATTCATGCTGTAGACAAAACTGTCTACAGTGTGGCTCTTCCACTCAGGGTGAAGTGTGTAACTCACATAGTAATCATTTTATAGTAGATATATCTGAACGAATCCTTATATTTTCTTTGTAGATAATTATATGATCTACTTATCACTTACCCGTAACACGAGCAGCTCTTCCGCCGAGTTCACGACCAGCATTACCGACTAAGTGAGCGCCCAAGGAGAAACCAACAAGGTGCATTGTGTTGAAGGGAGCGTTAGTGACGCGGTTGAGGAAGGTCAGGAATTGTCCCAAGCCACGGCCGACAGCGGGTACTCCACGGACCGCAGTGGCGTAGTCAGAGATCGCTAGACGTCTCCAGTCAAGCACAATAACGTTCACATCACTCTTACGGAGATAAGCTGGAATGCAAATCGATAAAACTGGTAAACAGTGGTTTTAGCTTATCATAAAAAAAAAAAACATCAAAATTTTTAATTGACATTGAAATTTGTTAAAAACTCTTAATAGGTTTGATGCAAGTATTTTTTTTAATGATTTTAATCAGTAGCTTAAATTCCCCCTATTTAATAAAAGAAAAAATATTAATTCTCTGGATAATAATTAAGTTAAATGCTATTTAAATCTGGCTGAGGGTATCAGCACCTGGCGGAGGGTATGTGGGGTCGTGTACTATTCATATACGATGACGTCAACTTATACGATGGTCATAACGCGGCGCACGCATGTGAAAGAGATAGCGAGATGGTCCCACTACTCTTTCATTTTTTTCACATGGTTCTAATCAATTTAATGACATATTAACTGTGTTCTAATTTTTAAACCAATTTTGATTTAGTTTGAATAACCCTATTGAAATACCGCTTCCAGTGGTGTAGGCAGAGGCTAGTATCAAGGGTTTGTGGCAGGGGCACAGACTCTGCTAGGGCACAACAATTTTTTTTATAGCTTAGAACCTTTTCGCCCTTCAAAACTTGGCGATATTGGAATCTCGCCATGAGTGCTAACGACCCTAGCTATGACGCTGACCACTTATGAATACATAAAATAACACGTAGTTTCTATAATTCAGAAGTATGAAGCAGGACATTAAAAATCTATAAGAACAAACAGTTCCACAAACCAACTCACCATCCCTGATAGTAGGGTTAATGTCAGTATTCTGGTTGCTAAGCCATCCGTGAACGACTACCACGGTGGGAACTTCGGCGTTGAAGTTCGAGTTCGTGATGGAATTTTGGTTGTTGATGACCAAGGTTTGGCCGTTGCGAGGATTACGTCTAAAAGTTAAAATAAAAAATTATCAATAATCATGTACCAAATCGTAATGCTCCGACACAACGTCTCTTTTTCGAAGACTCGGCCTCCCTTAGTGGCACCAAATTTCGACTTACCAAGAACGGTGATTGCTATCTGGATGCTTTTCCACCGTTGCTCTATAGAGCCAGCCTTTAAGAGCCATACTTGCAATTTGTGTAACTGTGGCTTCGTGGATGTCCATTCGTTTCGAACTATCCAGCAACAACCACTTAATTCTTGGCAGTCGTCGCTCTGCTTCAGTCTATTCGGTACTATCGGCCCTAGGCCTAGATGACGAGGAGATGGTGTAACGGCGTGAGACTTTCTCCCGGAATAACCTTGCAGTTGTACTTATGTAGGACCTCCTCAGGACCAAGAAGTAAATTTGTGCTATGCGAATGCGGGTTCAATTTTTATACATGATTGATAAAAATTGAACCCGCATACTGGTACTGCATATGAGTTACCTAGTGAACAAAATGTAGCGGTTGTTGGAAGGGTCCCTTGTAATTTCGTCGAGGAGTTCATAATCAGGCTCAGCCTCCAAGTCTACTAGGTGCAGGTTACCATCGCCGTCAGGGAAGTTGATGTAGCGGGGGTATTCACCAATGTCCTCCTTCGGCATAGGCCCCGCGCTTGCGAGGTATGCTGGAAAAAGTAATATGCATTCAAAGTAAAGAAGAATAAGACCTAGAATAGATTAAACAATGTACACTTGGTGATCATTTCGAATAATAGATATATAGATACTATATTTGTGATTTTACACTATGATTTCCTTTGTGATGGGTAGCAGAAAGCAATATTTTCAAAGATCATGTGAAATTTATATACGTTAATTGTTACCGTGTGCTTTTAATATTCAATCGTATTTTTGTGAGGATATATATTATAACGGATGGTTCAAAATAGCTATCGAATTTGGTAGTGCATAGCGGTCTTATTGATAAAACTACAACTGTAAATATTTAAGGGCAATTTTAAAAAAAATAATAATACATATATGCAATTAAAAATGTATATCTTAAATATTGTATCTTTGCTGAGCAAAGATACAATATTGAGCAATGCAGGAAAATTAGTAAACTTTACCATCAAAACTAATGTTCTGTTCAGGCTGTTCTGCCCGTAAGGCTTAAGCCAATAATTTTATGGCCATTTTTTTGTGACCGACATTGAACGTTATGGATTTCAACGACATGCTACGACGATAAATATTATGTAAATATTCTTAAATATTCTGCCCTTTGCAGTTGATCTAACATCTTAAATATTGTGCATAAATCTTTTATTTCAGTACTTTATCTATCGAAAAAGACCGCATCTACGATGCACGTTTTTAAATTATATGACGCGGTCTCATGAATCTGTCACATGATCATGATTTTCAGTTATATTCTCGCTTCTGTCATGCGA
Source organism: Mimas tiliae (assembly GCA_905332985.1). Lineage (NCBI taxonomy): Eukaryota > Metazoa > Arthropoda > Insecta > Lepidoptera > Sphingidae > Mimas > Mimas tiliae. The sequence continues at coordinate 10,539,555 of HG995254.1, forward strand.
TAAACTATTCCTGTGTGAAAGGGGTTGTGGAAGAAATTAATAATACATACCAGTGCAGGCAAGCACGACTACCAGAACAGTCTTCATTGTACACAGTTGAGAGGTCACAATACTTCTGTTCCTGCATCTCATTTACCACCTATTTATTTTGAAATTTATCTATGATTTAATTGATAGCTGGTCTTATCGCATTGTTAGCATAATATATTTGGATATTAATATTGAAATGAATGACATCGAAATTTATCTACTATAGTTAGTAGGTATATTAATTTTGTTGTTTTAAAATGGTAAGCTTAAATATACATATGTATAGATAAGATCACAAATCAGTGAATGTTTCGAAAAATATAGAAAAGATAAGTTGAAAATCATCGCCTCTGTGATTAATGTTGACATGTGAGTGGCTTTTTATATCTTGGACTCCTTTTTCTTCTATATTGCCTATATATCGACACCTTCCACACATTACATCACATGTCTAAATTTGTAAGTTTTCAGTAGAGCAATTTTAATTTGATTTTGTAATAATTCATTTGAGAAACATCGTATAACAATATATATCAATCGAATCCCATGTATGTTTCCCAAATATTCGTAGTGCAATATTAATTGGAATTTTTATGATATTTTAATTAATTAACTTTGGACTGAACTTCGCAACTGAAGCTAAAACTGTAGTTTGAAAGCTGTGTCCGGGCTTACGGGTATAGTAACCTAAGTTAGCCCATTCTTTACGTAGGTACTTGCTCCATGTTGGTCGATATGGACCATGGGCATAACCGAAACGGCCCTTTTTTTAAAACTACCACCGGTGCCAAAACGACCTAACCTGAGAAGACCCTGCGAAATAAACTCAGTCGGCTTATCCAGTTTTTCATACCAAATTATTAAGGGGAATATAAGAAGGCCAATTCTCGTAATTTTAAATGTTCAAAATATCATTCCGATCTAGTCTCAGCGTCAAGAAAGTTGCAAATGGCATTCTCTTAAACCAATAATCAACGTCAAATGCACTTAGCATTAGCAGTAGCATTATACCGTTTTGGCTTCAGTCGACTTTTATTCTATATTCAATCTCATTACGATCTATGTTCACATTTGACGTTGATTATTGGTTTAAGAGAATGCCATTTGCAACTTTCTTGACGCTGAGACTAGATCGGAATGATATTTTGAACATTTAAAATTACGAGAATTGGCCTCAAGGTCCTATAGTTTAATTTTAAGGGTGTTTGATACGGATCATGGATATTTCCGAATCATTTCGTTTTAATACTACCATTAAAATTACCGGTCTACTACCGTACTACCATTAAAGTTAATGGTCTTGGGTTCGATCCCCGGGTCGGGTAAAGTGGTATTGGGTGTAGTGGTTACACCTCTGCCTACCCCTTTGGGGATTACAGGCGTGAGTGCGTATGTTGACAATCTATTCCAATAGCTTATTCATACATACGTTCTGACGCCTGTAATCCCCGAAGGGGTAGGCAGAGGTGTAACCAGTACACCCACATTTCGCCGAGCGTATTTCCGTCCCTTTTGTGATAGGGGGCGAGCCTATCGCCATACCGGGCACAAATTCCAGACTCCGGGATGATACTGAGTATATCGTAATAGAAAAACCCAATACCACTTTACCCGACCCGGGGATCGAACCCGAGACCTCGGCGTTAGCTTAATCTTAACGCGTAGGCAATAAAACTGTGTCACCGAGGCAGTTAGCTTATTCATGTCCTGAAGACATTCCGCCGATATCAGATGTCCACCAAACGTTGCTGAATATGAAACATAACTGAAGTCCCAGTGAAGATTGTGTCACCACAGATGCCCTCAAACTTGGGAAACCGATTATACTTCCACTAATCACTGATTTATGTAACACTATATTAAAATCGGGTATTATCCAAAAATAACTTTTGTCATTCTGCTTCACAAAAACGACGATAAAACAAATAATAATAAGTATCGTCTCATCAGCCTTGTATCACACCTTTACAAAATATTCATAAAAGTTATACAAAACCGTTTTTCTGAACAAATGGACTCTTACAAGCCGGGTAAGTAGGCGGGTTTCGAAGTGGCCTTTTCACCATTGACCATCTCCATTCTTTCAATCATATCATGGAAAAATAAATCATTTCACAGTATCCACCATAACTTAATTGACAAACAGACATATACGAATCTATTCCAACTCATTTACTGTCACAGCCATAAAATTACATAGATCAGGTGAACCTTTCCGCGTACATAGAGGAGTTAAACACAAGTAGATCAATACCCTGCCCCCTAACTTTTCATAGCCACTTTAGAAGTTAGACAACAAACCTTTAGTTTGCTGACGACATTTTCTATTCGCCTCCACAGCACAAGAACTTGGCCTTATGGTGCACTAATTGAGAACGCTAGTCTCAAGGTGGGACTCCAGATGAATATGTCTAAGGCCAAGCTCATGACTGGATATATACACAGCGTGAAATAGACATCACAACGGTGGAGATTTAGTATGTGTATGATAAGGATATCGACTTCGACGTGGGGTCTATCATTTGGCACATTAAAAGTTATCTATGAAGCTACTTACTTGGGATGTATATGCTATGGATCACCTGTATGGGCTGATAGGGCTACTATCGGTGCCGTACGACGAAAACTGCTCCAAAGCCAACGTCTGGCGTTGATATTCTTGTGTAAGGCGTATAGAACCGTTAGTACCGAAGCTTTACCTGTCCTTGCACTTCCAGTTGATCTGGAAGTGCAGCGTCGCGCCGCTATGTATTACTCAACGAAAGAGTATATGGACAGAAATTTTCTTACGCCGCGTGAGCTATTAAGAATCAATCGACTTTTCTAATCGTGCTCCAAAAATTGCAACGATCTAATAAACGAATGGCAATTGCGTTGAGATAATTCTACCAAGGGACGGCATCTATATCAATACTTTCCGTCGGTTCGCGATCGTCTTACAAAAACTTGGCTGGAAGTAGATCATTGTGTTTCACAATTTCTCACGGGCCACGGCAACTTTAAGTTTAAACTATTCTCATTTAGGTTGGTTGATTCGCCTACGTGCCCATGTTCTACACCTAATTGCCGGTACGAACAATCCGCACATCATATTCTTTGGGAGTGTGGTCTCTGGCAACAAGAGCGCAACATTATGTTAGACAGTATGCAAATAACATCTGGAGTTGTATACTATATGGATCTTGTGGAAACTAGGAAGAACTTCCGTGCTTTTCGGCGTTTTTGCCATACCTATTATTGGAATCAAGTTTAACAGCTCGCGTGATAGGACCCACTTAATGACATTCGTGGTGCTTTACATCTAGCTTCTCCAGTTTTAAATGTCCTTGTGCCTGAGGTTAATGCCTCCTTAGTTCATTATTTTGTCTACCGCTTTGCTATGGAGGGAAGTGGACAATTATTATTTCCAACTCCTCCTTAACTTTCTATTTGATTAATTTCGTTGCGGGACTAAGCCAATTTATCACTCCCAGAGACTCGCCGAGCTTCACTGCTCGGTGTCAACAAAAATGCGTGCCACTGTCGATCCTGGTGCACAGGAGTTACAGTGGCGGGTGTGTGGGCGGGATAGTCTCGTATGTGTACTTATATATCTCACCGTGGAGTCCTGTCGTAGTGTAACCACAGGGATCCCAGGGAAATTTTGTTACATAGCTGACAGTTTTTTTTATTTTATTAGCTTGAATGACGAGACGAGCAGTTCGCTCTCCTGATGGTAAGCACCACGCCTGCTCATAAACAGAAGCAATGCCGCACAGATCTTTAAATAACAAAGCACTGCATGACACTGGGCTGCGCTCGTCACCCCGCGACATAAGGTAATCATGATGGGAGTCTCATAATGCCCAGTAATTTCACTGGCTTAAATGTCTTTCAAACCGGAACACGACAGTACTTAAACATTGTTGCGTGGCGGCAACAGTAACTGTCGTTATTACACTTTATAACGTTTTATACATTGTCATATAAGAAACTGTATGCTTAATACTAACTACAATAAATATATAAAAGAAAATTCAAATACATTCATATTCTGTAAAAATCAATTTATTACGTACTAAAAAGCCATGTTTATTAACATATTTTTATAAAATCATAATAGTGCTTCAACGTATTTAGAATGGGTATCTTCTTCCAGTATTCACTCTGTACATTCCAGATCTGTAACAAAAACAACGTATTAGTCTATTAAGGAAAAATATTTAAGCGTTATCAATATTGTACAATCATAAATATAGAATGCCAAGTGTTATTACGACCATCGAAATAAGATAACATTAAGACACATAAAATTATCGATGTTGAAAATTCGAAAATCATTGTAGATCCAGTTCGAAGTAGGGTGTAAAATAAATGTAGGAATTACTTCAAATTCCTAAAGCCACGCTGTAGACACTTCTGTCAGCATGAATGGGTCGGCGCAACTGGGGTAGTACCTACCACTAATTTACAGAAAGCTCAGGTGAAGTGGAAGTTTGTTATTGCCGGCGTGTGAAATTTTCGGAGGACCAATCCTTCCTCCCTGTATTAGAAATGCCTAATCTCCAATTTTTTATCAATTAAAACGTGATTTAATTGATGTAATTATTTGAAAACGGCGAATGATTTTTAATTAATCATAAGATAATGAAAACGATATAAATTATTAAAACATAAACATTTAACGTACCCTCTCTTGTCTAAGATGTCATTGCCCATATGCAGACGAGCGCCACGGCAATTGTTCGTGGAAATTTGCAGAGTATTACTGCACTGATTTCCAACTAAGTGGTTGCGGGTGACAGTCGAAGCGAAGAGTTCCCAAGCGCGGTTGTGGTTGCATAGGCTCGTATAACATGCAGGCTGGGAGTTACCACCATTAGGGAAGAAGTCTACGTTGGCTATAGCAGATCCGATACCAAGACCGCCCGTGCCACCGTCAGTGTGGATGGCTTCAACGTAGACACCGTCAGAGCCCCTGAGTCGGTTGGTACTATAGTTCCATAGAGGACCAGCGGGGTCCAGACCTGTTAGAATTTCGAAAATTTTAGTGATGAAATTGGTAATCATCTTAAATACCCCTAATTCTGATATTAGAATTAGTCCATATATTTTTGTTATCAAACAATTACACTTGTCAGTTACCAGTAACTCGAGCAGCTCTTCCGCCGAGTTCACGACCAGCGTTGCCGACTAAATGAGCGCCCAAGGAGAAGCCAATAAGGTGCATAGTGTTGAAGGGAGCACCGGTGACTCGGTTAAGGAAGGTCAGGAATTGTCCCAAGCCGCGGCCGACAGCAGGTACACCACGGGCCGCAGTAGTGTAATCGGACATCGCAAGTCGTCTCCAGTCAATGACAATAATGTTTACGTCACTCTTACGGAGATAAGCTAGAATGAAAAGCCATAGAATTGTATTTACCCTGTAATATAACTGTTGATAATAATAAAAAGTGCTGAACTATTAATAATGAATTGAGATTGTTTTGAATAACCTTGAAATGGACATCTATTTAGAAATTTAATTTTATTTACAACTCAGAATTGGAATACCAATTGTAAATACATAGAACACCACTAGTGGACAACGCCTAATTTATATTACATGCCATTTTCTATACACAAGAAGTACGAAGCAAGAAATTAAAAAACGTTCCCAACTCACTATTCCTAATAGTAGGGTTCGGTTCGGTGTTTCGGTTACTAAGCCATCCGTGAGCGATTACCACGGTGGGAACTCTGGCGTTGAAGTTCGAGTTGGTGATGGAATTCTGGTTGTTGATGACCAATGTCTGGCCGTTGCGAGGATTGCGTCTGCAAAGTTATAATGAATATAGATATTATCATTTACCAGATATTTTTAATGGGAAGGGCATACCAGTAAGAGGCTTACAATGCCCGAACATGCGCTACCAACTTTAAGGAAAGGAATCAAATACTTCTAGGTTACAAATAGTACTTAATTTCATCACATTGTGATATTTTTTACCTAGTAAACAAAATGTATTCGTTATTGGCAGGATTCCTTGTGATTTCGTCAAGGAGTTCATAATCTGGCTCAGCTTCTAAGTCCACTTGGTGCAGGTTACCATCGCCGTCAGGGAAGTTTATGTAGCGAGGGTATTCACGAATGTCCTCCTTCGACATAGGCCCCGCGCTTGCGAGGTACGCTGAAAAAAGTAATATGATTTAACAGTTAAGAAGAATAAGACGTTCATTAACAATACACACGTAACTTAGTAAAGTCAGTGGCAGCTCTTGGGGGTGGTTTTCAACCTGCACCATTCGTCTCGGCAGTCCCTAACACTTCCCGTTAAGCTGTCTCTGACCGATTTGCTATGTAAAAATAATCTTGTACGTTTATAGACCAAGTGTTATATTATAGATTCTACTAATCTTCCCAAAGAGATGAAACCTGTCATACAATAGCATAAGGCGTGTACTTTATTTCATTCTAATATGGCAACTAGGCTCAAATCGAGCGCGAAGAATATATTTTGCTATGTTATTAAAGAATGTTTTCGTACAATACAAGCACGTTTTAGACTTTACTAATCCTCTTACAGTGATAAAGTAAGAAATAAAGAAGAGAATAAGAAAGGCAAATATGAAATAACACATACCAGTGCAGGCAAGCACGAATACCAGAACAGCTTTCATTGTACACAGCTGTGAGGGCACAATACTTCTGTCCATTCATCTCATTTACCATCTACTTATTATAGAATTTATCTATGATTTAAGTGATAGCTGTTCTTATCGAATTCTTATCAATATATTTTAATATTTAATTTGAATTCGATAAATCGTATTGAATCAAACTATTACAGTATATTTAGTTTTTTTGTTGTAGTTTGTTTTTTTGAAGTTCGTACATACTTCTGTTTAAATAAAATCGCTCAAGTGCGACTCGGACTCGAGCACCGAGGATTCTGTAACGATGTCTGTTTCTTGCCTGTCTGAGTCTGAGTTAAAAAATCGGAGTCTCGGCTCCGTGACTTCGATACCAGTTTCAAAATATTGTTATTTAACGAAATGTTTTTGTTCTATGTTTATAATAAATAGATCGCTAATGATTTTGATAAAAAAAAATTTAAATTATTAAAAATTTAAAGAAAGATATTGTCGTTAACATAGAATAGCAAAACAAAAAAGTATTAGGATTACAGATCATTTCATTAATTTGACTTTGCAAAGTCGACTGTAGTGAGTTCAAGTTTAAGTAAAACCTCAGCCAAAAAAAATGCTTTTGTGTTATTTGTTGCAATATCTATAAAACATAGAAATCCTGTGAAAAAAATCAGTTATTTCTTCTTTTTAGGGTCCCCTTAAGCATCCCTTGACCACGGAACCCTAAAAAGATAAGATCGCTAATCCAAAGAGCATGTAATCACTACGTTTATCCGTGAACATTTCGCGAAATCTTAAAAAGATAATTTGCTAATCATCCTATCGATCATTAATGTTGACATGTGGGCGGACCCCTTGTATTTTGGATGAAGTAATCGGTAAATGAACTTTAATAGTTGTATATTTTGTACTATGTACGTATAAAATATTGTCATTCTTGAGGGTTTAGCCGATTAGGTCAAAATAATTGTGTAGATTCTAGCGCCTACGCCATCTAAATTATGTCCCAGCTGTTGTGGAGCTGTTTTGATCACATTCTCGAATAAAATATAGTGTCAATCAGCTAGGTACATACGAGCCTCCTTTATAAATGAGAGGGGTTAAACCTTAATACACCACGCTAGCATAATGCGATTTAATTCACATTCTTTAGAAATTATTGCAAGAACTCTCAAGCATGCAGGTTTCCTCCCGATGTTTTTCTTCGACGTAAAGGCGCTGTCCAACAGACAGCGAATCGAAATCGTGGGGAGATTGGTTTTGTTTTGTGATGTGTAGCATCGCTTTAATCTAGGACTCACATAGGAATGCGACAACAAAGCGTGTTGAGCAAAATGTCTTTGAAGAGTTTTATTTTATTTACCACTAACAAAATTGTTGCCTCACGTCCAGCCGATTTCATCAAGAAGGGCATCGATAAATTGCCACTAACCAGGCAAAGATGCATCGATAACATGGGTGGTTACTTTGATTAATAGAAATAAACAATACTAATATATGAATAAATAAATAATACTTTAACTTTAGTCGTACAGAACGGCATTTTCATAGAAACTACAAGCCTAATTTTCTGTAACATGTGTTAAAAAGCATGTTGCGTCGACCCCACTTTGAGTAGGATAAGGGCAGGTGGATGATGAAAAAATAAATTTTATAAAGCTTTTCACGTTGATTTTTAATTGATTGATTGAAATTTGACTGAGATATAATCGATTGAATTCGAATTTCACATTTAAAGTACCTAATTAAAATGAATGAAAGTGAGACAAAATAAAAAATAGCCTGTAATGTGTGTTTATTGAATTATAAAACATGAGTATATCATAATCTATTTGACGGCATGAGTCATTGTTAGAAAGGATGTCTTCTACCAGTATCCAGACGGTACAGACCATTTCTGAAAAAAAAAACAAACAAAGATATTATGGTATCAATGATTAAAAATGCTACTAAAATACTACCCTAATACTTATTTTACGTCTGCGTGGCGTATGGGTATATTATAGGTATAATTTCGAATTATAATGAAAGTGTCTATTTTTGACTAAATTTTGGTCGAGGCTCGTGATTAATTAACAGACATCCAAATTCACAAACAGCCAAACATTAACATGCTACTATATTCTATTCCCTACTATATTATACACACTATTATAAATGTGAAAGATTGGCTGATTGTGAAATTGAATGTTTGTTATTCAATCATGGCTTAACTGCTGAACGGTTTTGGATGAAATTTGGCACATAGGTAGACCATGATCTGAATTAGAACAAAGGCTACCTTTTACCCCGGAAATATACCGCAAGCATACGCTAGTTTTTTTATAATTTCAGGGACCCAGTAGTATAAAACAAGTTAGCTCTATTAGCAGTCCGTTAGACATATGTTGATATTATGAACAAGAATCAATATATCATTAATGTAGTCTCAGTAACACATTCTATTATGTGGTGCAAATCAAATGGCTGAAATTACGCGTTATTTTATTCCTCAAAGAAACCCAACGTTCTTGTTTAAAAAAAACAGGATATATATTTTTTTAAATAATAATTAGAACCCTATTAGAAATATTATCCGAATTGAATACTAATTACTTACTATTATTATCATGTCTACGTACCCAAATTTCCTCAAGTCATCATTGCCCATAGGGAACCGCTGACCACGACAATTGTTCATTGTAATTTGAAGAGTGTTTGCGCATTGGTTTCCAACCAAATGGTTGTAAGTGACGGTGGCAGCGAAGAGTTCCCAGGCGCGGTTGTGGTTGCAAATATTTGTAAGACAGCCAGGCTGGGAGATGCCACCATTGGGGAAGAAATCAGCGTTGGCAACAGCGGAACCAATGCCGAGACCGCCAACAGTGTAACCACCGTCGGTGTGGATCGCTTCAACGTATACGGCATCGTTGCGGTTTAGACGATTAGAGTTGGAACTCCACAGAGGTCCAGCTGGGTCCAGACCTACAAGAAATAGATAAGATTATAAACATACATACACGCCTGTTTCTCAAAAAGTCGGTAGGAGTGCAGCGAGTGCACACATGGATGCTCAATATTATTTTCAACCCACTATGAGATAACGGGTGAGCCTTTTTTGTAGTATAAGCTGGTAAACCAGCAAGTGAGTCTCCTGATGGTATGTGTTCTCTACTGCTCATGAACACCCATATTACCAGAACAATCATGGACGCGTTGTCGACTATAAAGTGAAGAGAGTACGTTTACGAGTGGTAGAGCCACACTGTAGACAATTTTGTCTACAGCATGAATGGGCCGGCTCATCCAGGTCGTTACCACTGTCTCAAAGAAAACAATGTAAAGTAGCAGCTTGCTGCTGCGTTTCGTACGGTGAGTGAGATATACGGAGGCCCAAATACCCTCCCCTTCCCAATCCCTTAATTATCCCTTTCCTTTAAGGTCGGCAACGCACCCATGACTCTTTTGATATTGTGGATATATTGGATTGATAAGCGGTGGTGATCACGTACCATCAGGTGACCCACTTGCTCGTTTGTTGACCTATTCAATAAAAAAGAGGTAATTATGTGATTGAAAGGATACTATTATGCAGGAGAAATCCTCGACGCCAATCAGTATAAAGCCGAATTCCTATCGCTATCTTACTACTCCATCATCAGAGCCTGATCACCACCTGGAAGCTAACTACTCATCGAAACCTATTAAATGAGCCCAAACACAATGTATCTACTAATTATCGAAGAGTTGGAAGCTGCAGACGGCTTAGTTGCAGCATCAGGCAATGTCTCCTAGATAAAAACATCCACGACTAAATTTCTAATTTCCGAATATACTTTTTGAAAACATTTGATTTTAGATTATATAAAATACTGTTTAGTAACAATAAAATCACTTGATTAAGATAACGTACACAAACAAATTACCACCTACTCATGTTTTATACTTCGATGCTATCGGGAATGAAAGATATTTGCCTAGTCACTGCACAATCAACTTATCAAAGTTATGAGATGACGTAATTGATCCTACTGACTATGTGTATGAAAATAGCGAAGCTTGGCATTGCCAATCATTCGAAAATGTGAATAAATTGAGACTAAGGTTTTAGTCGCCATTTTTTAAATTTTATAGTAAGTTATGTTTCAAAAATAACTTAAAAAAAAAAGTAATGTAATCAGTAACATTCACAAGAAAAGCAAATGAATATAATAGTAAGAATGGCAATTGAAAGCATAAGAAACCCACGTGAGTTGGTAGCTTTCTATTGTTTCGTACGGCGAGTTTTCCGGAGGCTCAAATCTTTCCTCCCCTTCCGAATCCCTATCCCCTTACTTAAAGGGGATCCCTCATCGCATCCCTGAGTCTTCTGATATTATGAATGTTCATAGATGGTGGATATCACTTACCATCACGTGATTTCACTTGCTAGTTTGACGGACGCTGTTATAACTTGATATCCGTGGTCGACCATTCATTTTGTGTGGTAGCCACATGGTGGTAGGTCCCTTATATGCGAGAGGCCGTCTGGGTTGGTGACACCGCTTTGTCTATATCTGCTGTCAAGCAGCAGTGTGGAATCACTGTTGTGTTTCGATTTAAAGGACATGGAATCCAGTGAAATTACTGGGAATTATGAGACAACATCTTATGTCTCAAGATGTCGATCGCAGACCAGTGTCATGTACTTCAAAGTACTACTACTTTGAAATTCAATGTTATGTGTGATATTGCTTCTGTTCATGGGCAAGCATGGCGCTTACCATCAGGTGCCTGACCTACTTGTTTCGTCATTCAGGCTAATAAAAATAAAGAATTGTTATTGTAGAATGTACCTGTAACACGGGCCACCCTTCCGCCAAGTTGACGCCCAGCGTTACCAACCAAGTGAGCGCCCAAACTGAACCCAATAAGGTGCATTGAGTTAAATGGCGCGCCGGTAACGCTATTGACAAAAGCAAGGAATCGGCCCAGGCCTTGACCCACAGCAGGTACTCCTCTCACTGCAGTGACGTAATCAGAGATTGCAAGGCGTCTCCAGTCCAGAATAATGACATTCGTGTCGACTCTGCGTAGATAAGCTGGAAGGAAGTGAGAAGGTAAGAACTATTGAATTTTGATTAATGTGTACCTTCTAATCATGCTATTTAGATTTGTAAAAATCTATTTTATTTTTAGGTGGATAAATGCGCAACTTCAATTATTTTTTGTTTTTTTGTAATTTCTTTTAACCATAAGAAGCCTCGTTATCCCTGAGTGGTATATGCTATTTTTCATATGTTAAAAAGAATATTTTGGTCTCAGGATATTCACGAGGGCGAACCCGCGAGCAAGATATTTAATATACGTTTAATGTTTATTTATTTATTTAAACTTTATATACTAAACATGTACAAAGGCGGACTTAATAAAAATATACACTAACAGGTCAAGGTACTCTTTACTTTATTAATTTAACTTTGCTAGTGTTGAATAACTACCTACCATCTCTAATCACTGGGTTGAGGTTAGTTTTCTGATTGCTCAGCCAACCATGAGCAATTACGATGGTAGGTACTCTAGGGTTGAAGTTTGAGTTCGTAATAGAGTTGGCATTGTTGATGACAAGGGTTTGTGGAGAGGTGGGATTGCGCCTAAAAATATAAAAATAGATTAATGATGCATGCTATGAATGCTTTAAGTATGATTAACAAGGCAAAATGTTGCTGCTTATATTAATGTGTAGGAAAAATAAATGTTCTAAAATAAATATTTGTAAATGATATTTTGCTTTGAGTAATTTTCACTTGATACGTCTATGTGATGTTTTAAATACCTACCTCGTATATAACAGGTAGCGGTTGTTGGCGGGGTCTCTGGTGATTTCATTCAAGAGTTCGTAATCTGGTTCAGCTCCTAGGTCTACGTCGTGCATCAATTCATCACCGTCTGGGAATCTTATGAACCGTTCGTATACATGGTCCGCCTCATTTTGTTCTATGGGCACTGCAGTTGCAGTATATGCTGAAAGTAATATTATAAATTCAATTTTAATCCCACAATTTATGATTAATTTGTATTCTTTATGGTTTACCTCATGGGTAGTCTAATGAAGGGGTATGAGGGGAACATGGTGAACACTTCTAATGGTAACAATAAACTTATTAGGATTCGATTTTTTAAGTCGGTTTAAATTTTGGTTAAACTTATGATTATAAGCATTCATATGAACTTGTTCATAGTTATTATTACCTTTTGCGACATATTTATTATAGTTTTTCTCACTTAATTGCATATTATAATTCCAGAATATTATTGTTATTTCGCATACAGATTCTGGGTTTGCGTCTTTTGTTATTTTGGTATAACTAATATTTAGACATGGCCATTTTGGAATTTATGCATACATTATGTCAAGCTGCATACCAAATTGATAAATCATTAAATAAATTGATGATTATGTGTAATTTCCTAACTTAATTCCCAATTAAACGGAGAGGGTTTCTCTTACGATATTGGTGAGAAAATAACAGAAAACTGAGGAGTTTATGAGGCCAAGATCATCATACGATTGTCACTATCAAATTATATGACGCAACCTTATAATGAAATGAGAATATTCCCGCCTAAGTCGTGCGATAAAATCATTTTTTTTATGGCATAGGTCAGTAACGTGCAAGTGGGTCACGTGATGGTAAGTGATCTCCACCGCCCATGTACGCCTACAATACAAAAAAAACATGGATGCGTTGCCGACCTTAAGGAAAGGAATAATTAAGGTATTGAAAAGGGGAGGGGCATTGGGGCCTCCGGATATCACACTCACCGTACGAAACGCAGCAGCAAGCTGCTACTGTACGTCGTTTTACTGTGAGACAGTGGTAACGACCCAGACGAGCCGGCTCTTTCATGCTGTAGACAAAAGTGTCTACAGCGTAGCTCTACCAGTAAAAAATATTGTGTAAATGGTATTTTTAGAAACAAAAAAAATACGAACCCGCGACAATAATAGAAATTATAATGAACCCTTGCATAGCGTATTCACTAATAGTCAACGATTGATCTATTCTACAGTATTACCAACTATTTATTTTACCATTATATCAACACGATATACAATCTTATCATCACTTGCGCACATTATATGCACAAATCTCAACCGTAATTAAGAAATAATCTGTTGATTATATAATATCATGATTAATTTATATTTATTATATTGTATTGATTTGTTTTCGTCACATGTTTTGAAGAAACTAGAAAATACTTTTTATTATTAGATAGATAAAGAAATAAGGAGCTATTTGGACGAAGCTTGCTTGATAACCTCCGTGGCGCAGTGGGCATGTAGCCGGCTGTGAAGCGAGAGGCCCCGGGTTGGATTCCCGCACTGAGACAAATGTTTGTGTGATCCACAATAGGGTAGTTTCCTATATTGAATTTTATACATTATTTTATAAGCAACAGAAAATGATACGCAAAAGAAACCCTTTTATTAAAACACAATCATAATTGGTTCAGAAATGTGCCCGCAGTTATGACTTTAAATGTTGGTATGAGGAAAAGTGGGTGCGTAGTAGGGATATCTCACTATCTCGCTTGCACGCGTGCACTATAATGAACATTTTACACAGTGACGTCAAAGGTTGCATCGTCTGTCATTTGACAATTACCCCTTCTACAGGATTTGAATGGCTTCTACCTTATTTATTTTTGGTCCGATTTATAAAATTCTTTCTGCAATCAATTTTGAGTAACGTAACTTATTGATTTAAATAATAAAAAAATCTAGTCAACTACCCTATTGTGTTTCGGGTCTGGGTGTTTTCTCCCCAGAGGGGTTGACGTCAGGCAGGCGGCCGATCGTATTAACTACAAGCCAAATCTTTCAGTAACATGTGTTAAAAAACATGTTGTGCCGACCCCACTGCCAGTGGGATAAGGATAAGTGGAGGAATGTTGGCGAAGCTTGCTTATAGAGATTCGGGATTCAAAGTTACGAGATGAGCAGATCGCTCGCCTGATGGTAAGCACCACCACAACCCACGCCTACCCATAAACAACAACGCAACGCAGAACTTTGTATAACAAAGCACGGCATGGCCCATGTGCCATGTGCATTCAGTGGGGCTAGCACGAATAATCTGCGAGAACGTATTCGTATCGAAAAGTCCAAAAAAAAAAATTGAACCTTCATACAAATGCTAGAGTTTTCGATTCGAATACTTATTCGTAAGTTGTTCGTGCTCGTCCCTCTGTTCATCTAGTTTCGCTTTCGCATTTCTATGTGATTAGATTCAAGCGACTTCATATATTACATAATATGTTTAACAAATACATTATTTAAGATATGATAAAGCGATAAATATGCCCACTCTCACACCAATCAATGACACAAAAATTCATTAAACTAATGTGAATTCACTTCATATGTATGGACTGTTAACAGTATGTACTCTGTAATACTACGGTTACAGTTATGCGTTTCGGCAATCTTCGTCTATTTCAGTAATGTGAACGCGTGATGATACAGAGATTATAACATGAGATCATGTTCTTTGGCAGGAGTGACCGAATATTGGATGCGTATTCGTACTAATTCGTCAAAAACGAAGATTGCTAAAGCATACTACTTTAAGCTTCGTACATTAAATACATAGGGATATGTATACAATTATAACCGTCCAAGTGGGAGTCCATAATAAAGATCTATAAAAAACAATGATAACAATAAAAGTCATTAATAAAATGATTCATATTTATCTACTAATCTCTATGATAAAAAAAAACTTAAATACATTATATCTTTGATAATGTTTTTTAAAGTCCATCACAGTAATATTATAAATGTGAATGTAAGTTTGTTTGTTACGCTTTCACGCGAAAACTACTTAACCGATCATCATGAAACTTTGTACACATATTCTTGGAGATATAAGAAGTAACATAGGATACTTTTTATGAAAAAAATAATTATCTATTTGGCTGTTACGTTTTCACGCCTAAATCACTGAACCGATTTTGATAAACTTTGATGTAGAGATAGATAAGACCCTGGAGACGGTTATAGGCTATGTTTTATTTCGGAAAAGTCTATTCACGCGGGTGGAACCGCGAGCAAAAGCTAGTATAATATAATAATACAAATCAGGTATCAAGAAAGGCATATAAAAGTTTCAGACCAGAACACCTAACTTTCACCATTGTAAACCTCGCAATGGCAATTGTTCCATGATTTATTTATTTATTAGATTCACCATCGATTGTTACATTTAAAAATTACAATAGGCAACATATCTTATCTACTATCTTAAGACAAAATGAACAATCCTTACAGGTGCATAAACATTCAAGTCAGCGTTATAACAATATTTTCAATAAATATACAATTAAAATTCTAGAATTAATTATTATTAATTATTATAAAAATAAGAATAAACAGCATTATTAAGATTAACATTATAAATATAATTTTCTACATGCTAATGTCAAAAAGTTCAATTATTTTGCACTTAAATTTATCTATAGAAAGGTAGAAGATGTCAATTTCGTCCATGGTGTTGCATATGTTAAAAGTACGATTTATAGGAGACGTTATTTTAGTCCGGTAAAAAGATTTCGAGAAACTCTTTTTCAAGGGATGCCTTGGGATTTTTCTAGGCACTACCAAGCCAACCTGGGCTAACAAGTTTGGCGCGTCAATATTACCATGTAATAGCTTGCGCAGAAATAACGCGTCCATCATTTTACGTCGATTTTCCAAAGACATGAGCTTAAAATGCTTCAAGCGCATAATATAATTAGCACGGTATGGACAGCGTGGGTCTTTGAATGCCAGGAATTTTGTGAATTTTTTTTGCACGCGTTCCAGGCGTCCTATATGTACTAGATATTAAGGATTCCATACCACACTGGCGTATTCAAGAATACTACGAACCAAAGTGTTATATAAACATATCAGTGATTTAATGTTCCTAAAATCGCGGCACGTTCGCTTCAAAAAACCTAGCATTTTCCAAGCTTTAGAAACCGTAGTGTTTATGTGTTCAACAAATCCTAATCCACCATCCACCATGACACCCAAGTCGCGAACCCTAGCCACTTCCCGTAATTGTTGTAATCCAACTGAGTAAGAAGTCGGTATTAATGTTTTGTTTTTGGTTAATTTGATATGTACACATTTTCCCGCATTAAGTTCCATATTGTTTAACTCGCACCAAGTATCTAATGCATTTATATCACTTTGGAGATTGTATGAGTCTTCAACACATTTTATTGTATTATACAGTTTTAAATCGTCGGCAAACAGGAAACATTTAATATGGAGTAGATAGTCTGGAATATCATTTATAAATAACAGAAACAGGAGGGGTCCCAAGTGGGAGCCTTGTGGTATACCTGAACAAGAGACATAAGGTTCAGACTTGTACCCGTTCACCGTTACTCGTTGAGACCGATGCTTTAAATAAGATCGAAACCACAAAAGCAACGGACCATGTATTCCAAATCTCCTCAATTTCCATATAAGTATATTGTGATCTATGTGATGATGAGAGAGAAGCTAGCTAATTTTTCGAAGGTATTGCATAGAAATTGAATCTCAGCTACTAGTATGTATCCTGGGGCCTGGGAATCAACCCAAAACCTCTGCCATGGTGTTCCATTCCACTCCTAGTTTTTTTTTTTGTTATTGTATAGGCAGACAAACGAGCAAGTGGGTCACCTGATGGTAAGTGAACACCACCGCCCATGTACGTCCACAATACCAAAAGAATCATGGGCGCGTTGCCGACCTTAGATTAACGCCATTGTCTTGCTGTAGTTTAGCCACTTACATTTTTTTTGTGGTAGAGCCACGCTGTAGACTACTGTACTTTTATCTACAGCATGAATGGACCGGCCCCTCCGGGTTGTTACCACTATCTCACAGAAAACCGACGTAAAGTAGCAGCTTGCTGCTGGTTTTCGTACAGTGAGTCAAATATCCGGAGGCCCAAATCCCCATCCTCTTCTCAATCCATTAATTATCCCATTCCTTTAAGGTCGGCAACGCACTCATGATTCTTTTGGTATTGTAGGCGTAATGAGCAGTGGAGAACACTTACCATCAGGTGATTGGTTTGCTAAAAAGTGATATTGGGTTTTTCCATTACGAATTGCTCAGTATCAGCCCGGAATCTGGAATTGTGTCTGATATGGCGATAGGCTCGCCCTCTATCACATCATGGGACGGAGATATGCTCGGCGAAATGTGGGTGTACTGGGTTACACCTCTGCCTACTCTTTCGGGGAGTAGAGGCGTGAGTTCGTATAAAATAATTGAAATATACCGAACCAGTGAACATTGTGCGGATGCTACTGTCGTTTATTTAATTTTATCAGAGTTCACTTGTTCTATACATTTCATCCACTATAAGCTAGTACGATTAAATCGTCATTAATCATTGGCAAAATAGTATTATATAAATGCAATTTTTTTATTAGCTTGAATGACGAAAGAGCAGGTCGCGCCACGCCTGCTCATAAATAGACACAATACCACACAGAGGCTTTAATTGTAAAGCACTGCATGTCATTGGACCTCATAATGCCCAGTAATTTTACTGGCTTTAATGTCCTTCAAACCGAAACACAACAGTGCTTACATGATGTATATTCACAAACTAAATTATAAAAAGACACATTTATTATATTAGCAGGATATGTTTGATGATTTACCATCTTTGAATATATTTTAGTAGTTTTTTGAGTAAATAATAACTCAGTTATTACTGAACACAGACCTCCCCAAGTATGCGCCAACCACCCGAGTCTTGGGTAGCCCGCATCCATCCGGTACCTGCCACCTTTTTCAAGTTGTCGGTCTATCGTATCTATTTGAAAACCTCCGTGGCGCAGTGGGCGAGTAGCCGACTGTAAAACATAAGGGCGCGGGTTCGATTCCCGTACCGACACAATTGTTTGTCTGATCCACAAATAATTGTTTCGGGTCTGAGTGTTGTGAGACCGACAGTCTCTCGTAGTTCCTGATACTCTAGACACAACACTCATATCTTGCTGTGGGATCAGGGATATGTGTGTGACTACTTAGTGTTATTTATAGTAAAGCAGAGCGTCCTATACTATGTACCCATTCCAGCACGTGTTTGCTCCACAAAATACTTTTTTATTTCGAATTGACTTGTGCTGTTAGCCTATATTGCTTTTACAGCTTCACCCGATAAAGACGGTGCTTATGGCGCTCTAGCCAGAAATATATTATGTATTTAGTAGCGATGAAGCACAGAGGCGCCTTTTAGAAGGCTTAGACCTTAGCTTAAACAATCGCTGGGGTGTATAGTTAATGACCGTCTCTGCACATCAGTGTGCCGAGAGCCGGTTGTGGGAGCTCTTCGGACCACAGGCGTGTCCGATGTCGTGGTCGCGTATTATTATAGCGATTCTAATTGGGCAAGGAAAGTTCTGCTTCGATAGTTGTGTAGGGATCGTTGGGATCTGGCAAAACAACGACGGAGGGGAATTACATCGCCTGCTGGGTTGTAGTCGGCGGCTGCCACTATGAGAGGATTTTGATGACGCGATGCATTATTAAAATACTGTTAGACTCAGTTTTTCTATGTCTAGTTATGGTAAGTAACTACGATTACTTGGTGAAGATCCGCAGATACCAAGGTGCTCCGGTGGCTTTACGCATAAACCTATTCACATACCACCTGTCCGTCTGCAATTATGAGCCAAATATGAGTCCGAGATCCATTTTTGAGCAAATGGTTGTAAGTCTGATGCTGAAGCACGCAACATAATTTAAGCTCACGCCTGTATCCACGAAGGGGTAGGCAAAGATGCAATTAGTGCTGTACCCAGTTCGCCGAGATAATTGCAAATAGAGATTAAAACTGCACTAGGATGGATGATGGCTTATCATAACGCTACTAGTGCATTGATTGTTATTTAATCGATAAACTAAAACATCAAAATACCATTGGAACAAAGAAATCCTTCCTATTTCCTCTCCTCTTGTAAAAATGTAAAGCGATAATTTCGCACATATTGTTCCTAAGAATTTGGCATGAAACGTTTTTATTTTATCGATTCCAATATGTCACGAAACTGGGTAAAAGACAAATTTCTTTTCAAAATCAAATTTGCGAGCAACGAATGGCGCGTGAGTTGAACTTGTGCCAATATTTTATTTAAATTACCCAAAGTTTCCGCGCTCACGCTAGAAACATTGAACGGTTTTAAAAGAACACTCTTTTTTATTGAATATAAATGATAAGATAAAGGTATTGAATACGTACAATGGAGATGTAATTTAATTACTGCTGATGGAAGAAAGCTGTAACTAGGTGATAGGTCTGCGAGAGGCCGTCTGGGTTGGTACCAAGGCCTTGTCTATTTCTGCTGCTAAGCAGCATTATGTAAGTACTATTCCGGATTGAAGGTCATTGAAGCCAGTGAAATTACTGAACATAATGAATTTTACATCCTATGTCTCGAGGTGAGCGCAGTCAAATGCCATGCAGTTATTTGTAATTCAAAGTTCTGTGAGGTGTTAATTCTGTTTATGGGCAGGCGTGCGCTAACTAACAGGCGAGCAATCTGCTCGTCTCATCATGTAACCTAATAAAAAGTTCTGTTTTTTGTACTTGACGATATAACCTACAATACAGGATATACTAGTATCAGATCTAAAATATGTTTGTGTCTAGTAATTAATTAAAAGATTTCGCCATAATCCATAACGGATTTTACTAATGCCAATTGTATTCCAAATTATAATAATTAATTAGGTTATATAAGCTAATAGTTGATTAGCTTATTTAATGGTAATTAAAGGGCAGATAATTACTCGTGGGAGGGTTGTGAGTTAATCCAAATACGATTTGATAGAAAGATCGAAATAATGTTTAGGTCATAATGATGAATGAAACACTCAGTTTGGACTTACGGGATTCAATTGTGGTGTTCAGTTGGAAAGTATTATTTTATTGTCCAAGTGGGCAGCCCACTAGATGGTTAATAGCTCTCGCCGCCAATGGACTTATTAGGCACCATGGCAATATTAGGGCAATAATGATACGTTTTGAGGTGCGTGATGATTGCGATACGTCCATTTCGAATATAATGTTATTGAATTGTTAGACTGCCTTGATGGCGCAGTTGTGATGCGTACGTGGTACGACTGCTGTGCCGAGGTCTCGGGTTTGATCCCTGGGGTCGGGTAAAGTGGTATTAGGTTTTTCTCTCATGAAATACTTATTATCAACCCGAAGTCTGGAGTTGTGCCTGATATGGCGATAGGCTCGCCCCCTATCACATCATGGGACGGAGATACGTTCGGCGAAATGTGGGTGTACTGGTTACACTTTTGCCTACCCTTTGCGTGCGTATGTATTTATGTAGGTATCCAACCGAGCCAAGGCACTCTTTTCCAAGGAGCGATCGTTTCCATACAATATCGTACAAAACGGACCAGTCACTTTAACCTGATTCGTGACGCATCATGGTCTCCCTGGCTCAATCGGTAACCTCAAAATAGGCCTGTACTGCATCTTGGCTTACTCATAACTGAAATCCATGAGCATACAGCATGGGCATTAATGTTGAAGAAGCTAAATGTTACACAGTAAGTTATACAATGCGTTACAGAAAGGTGTGGTCAAATTTAAGTAACGTATAAACGTTTGGTGTACGATATAAGTATTTCAGCCCCCGTAGTACCAAATCCGATTGCAATGCTAGGAAGCATATTCTTTTTTATCGAATTAGTAGCACGTAGATATTCGACTTGCAACTTTGTATAACACTAAATGATAAACAACTGAGCTTGTGTCTCACTCCAGCATTGTTACTCTCGCTCATGCATTTCACTTAATTTATAGGGATGAGATCGATCGTAATAAACAAGTGAATAAAATTTGCGTAAAATTGTAGGATGTCTAGATTTTGATAAGATCCAATGCTTATGTACCGGACACTCTCTTATCAAGTGTATGTAACGACCTTTAAAAATGACCACACATTTTAGTAACACGTTGTAAAGACCGATGGAAAAACGACCGTAATCCTTTGATTATAATTCTGATAACAAATGCAATTTATGTATAATAACCATTATACTACAATATGACATAATGGTTATTTTATGACTGGTGTGCAGGGCAGCAAGGGCAATGGACAAAACATCCACTTGGTACCACAAATACTGATAATAATCTACTAGACTAATTTACTAGATTACAATAATAAATAAGCCCTAAGCAAAATATAGATACCAATATCGATAGTTTTTCTTCTAGCTCGATATATCGATATTTTAACAAGCAGCATACCTGTTTTATGAGAGGGAGGGGGGTGAAAACAGACCTATTTATCCTTAACCAAACCCTATTATGGTTTTAATAAGCATTGTATCTTATACGAAGTCTTTCAACATCTATAAAAATTATGTTGTTTCATATTGCCGCGAGCTAAATTATTTAATGTCGACTGTTACGACATTGGTTTGAGGAACCTAATTATATGAAACCACGAGAAAAATTAGCAGAAATTGTTTTCTTTTCGTTATAGCTATTTGCCTTATGGTAGCAACTAGGTTTTTCCCGTGACACCTCTTTGCAATCTTAAATTATTATTGTGCCATGTGCTATAATAGTCGTAGCTCAAATATGCCATTCAGGTACGAGAATAAAACTAACTATGAGAGTCATTTTTTTTTAAATTAACCTGTATCGCCACACTGCTGGGCAAAGGTCTCCCCCCTCTTTTTTCATATATCGTGATCCACTGTCACTACAAGCCATTTATGTGGAAAAATCAAGAAGTTATTTTGTATCGATTTGGTTTTGGTTTTTGCCACGATTTGTTCTGAATTTACATCATTAATTTTTTTACCATCATAATTTTAATTTTCTGACTGCACACTGAACCAAATCGACCTTACTGTAATTTATGTAACTTTATATTACGTGTATATCGGTAGGTTTCTAAAAACAGTTGATAGAGTCTATAAGATTTTACAAAAATATTGTCTATCTTATCTTTATATATATAATTCTACTGTACGTGTGTATGTAACTGAACTCCTCCTAAACGACTGGACCGATTTGAATGATTTTTTTGTATGCGTTTGGGTGGCGCCCTGGATGGTTTAGATTCACAATTGGACCCGGTAGGTGGCGCTGCTGTAGTTGCGGACGAAACCGCGCGGGACAGCTAGTTTTTAATATATTTATAGAATTTCATTCTCGTAGTCTTTTTCGTTAACCTTTTTTATACGTTTATTATATTTTTTGAGAATAACCATATTTTCCCGATATTCTGTTCTTCAACTATACCAGTTCAATAAATTAATCTAACTTAAATCCGTCCTTGCCTATTGTAGTTGTAGTCCACGGCTGGGGTGGCGATGTCGCTTCGAAAATTAATCCAACAGTTAGAGATGGTAAGCTGGTATTTGCTACCTATTTGAATTGTTAATAGACACGAATCTCAATTAGTTGTTGTGTGGGTACTGTGGTTTGTTGTGTAAGAAATATGACTTAACGTTTTATTTTTGTCTCGACTAGGTATATACGATAATATCATTGACAGCCTTCATGGCGCAGTGGGCGAGTGGCCAGCTATAAAGTGAGAGGCCGCGGATTCGATTCCCGCACCGAGATAAAACGTTTATGTGATCCACAAATATTTCTATCGGGTTTCGGTATTTCTCCCCAGAGAGGTTGAGGACAGGCAAGCAGTCAATCGTAAAAACTACAAGCCAAATCTTTATGTAACATGTGTTTAAAAAAGCATGTTGCGCCGAACCTACTGCGAGTGGCATAAGGGCAGATGGAAAAAGAATGCTATATATGATATCCCAACAGCTTAATTGAAGGTAACTTGTCGCTTGATAAAAAAAAAACAAATTCGCCAAATTGAGAACCTCTTCCTGTTTTGAAGTCTCCGTCTCCTCTTGCATCAGTCTCCTCTTGCCAGTTTGCCCCCTCTTACCCCTCTCTCATAAAATATATATTTTTTTACTAGCCCTCTATTATATACGTTCCACTGCTCGGCACGGGCCTCCTCTACAGATTGAGAGGGAGTTAGGCCTTTGTCCACCACGCTGTCCTAATGCGGGTTGGCAGACTTCACATACCTTCATACTTCTCAGGTTATGTTATACGATATAAAAAAAATTGGCAAGCATTTATAAATATTAATTATTCAAATCTCCAACACTAGGCTTCCAACATTTAATAATTAACAATACATCATAAATTTGTATCACAGTGATTGATTCAGGTAATAATTCCTTGTTAATGCGACAGCTGACTTGTATTTTAATACTTGGATAATGGCTTCTTACCCGTCATTTGTATTACTTACCCGTAACTTCTTACCCGTTAGTATATTAAATTTGATAAAGGAGTCGATAATGGTGAACTTAAGTACAAACGTTTGCCCATTATTGAAACTAAGCACTTAAGATTCTCGTAATTTTATTTAATATGTCTACAAATTTTCCTCTTCTTTAAATTATCACATTGAAACAAAATACTCTATTTGTTCAAAATGATTGGCCTCGGTGGCGCAGTTGTAATGAGTACGCGTTACGACCGAGGCTGACGCTGAGTTCTCGGGTGCGACCCCGGGTCAGGTAAAAGTGATATTGGGTTTATCTATTACGAAATGCTCAGTATCAGCCCGGAGTCTGAAATTGTGCCCGGTATAGCAATAGACTAGCTCCCTATCACATCTTGGGACGTAGATACGCTCCGGCAAATGTGGGTGTACTGGTTATACCTCTACCTACCCCTTCGGGGATTACAGGCGTCAGTGCGTGACCCTAGAGGAAAGGGCTAATTAAAGTAATGGGAAGGAGGGGATTTGGACCTCCGTATATCTATCTCACTCACCGTACGAAATGCAGCAGAAATATGCTACTTTACGTCGGTTTTCTGTGAAACAGTGGTAACGACGGAGGAGCCGGCCCATTCATGCTGTAGACAAAAGTGTCTACAGCGTGGGTCTAAAAAGTAAGTTGTAAGTTATTATTTACCACAAGTAATATTTTACATCGAACCACAAGGAACAGGTGGGTTTAATATCGGTTAATTGCCTTTTGTTTCAACAAAATAATGATTTTAAGCCAAACTTCGCTAACAACTGTAATAAACGTGCCCCATGAGCGCGAATGAAATATCACTCTGTACATTATGTAGATTCGTAATTAGCACTGGTTTGTAATTTTTTTAATGTCTGTTGTCTGATTTTTATGACGATTTAATTTTGTTTTATTCTTTTATTGCCCAGATACACAGACGAGCGGGCGACCCACCTAATGGTAAGTGGTTACCGCCGCCCAGGGACCTCAACAATGCGAGAGCACAGCCAAGCCGCTGCCTACCTTGTTACACGTGTCTTGAGTTCACTAAGGCCTAACCACTTTCATTTGTAGAGTAGAGAAAGGCTGTGTTTAGTGGTGGGGGCCTATTTATTACTGCTATTATTATTATCCTGGATTTAGGATTTCAGATGACTCTGCCTTTCTTTTATGACTTTTTATTTAATATTCGGAATAGCCATGATTGCGATCAAAATGATTTCATTTGATGGTTTCTCGCGTCACGCATCGCAGTCTCTCTGTATCAGTCGCGTGCCTTAAAATTAAAAGCCGCTGGAGTAAATAGGTCCTCGGATAAAAAAAAAGATAAAATATGCGTGGCTGACCAGTTATTATTATTCCAACATGCTAATCTAGTGAGAGAAATAGTTTTGACGTCGTTTATGATTTATCTCTTTATTAAATATGTTACATACTAATATTACGCCTGTATGTTTTTAATATTCTTCATGGTGTCTTTCGGGAGGTTTGTAGACAGTTTTAAGTATAGTGAAATAGGACCATGATGTGCTGATAATCTGGAAAATAAACATATGGTAATAAAAATATTAACAATACTGGCCCTGTATTATACACGTCCCTCTGCATGGCAAGGGACTCCTATACTGAATGAGAGGGGTTAGGCCTTAGTGGCCACGCTGGCCTAATGCGGGTTAGCAGACTTCACATACCTTCGTAATTCTTATGGAAAACTTCTCAGGTTTCTTCACGATGTTTCCTCCAGGTACTAATAAACTTAGTAAATAACAAATAAATATACCCAACAGTCACACACACACACACGCGCATACGCACACTTACTATATAAACTAAAATTTTGAACACTACCTAATAATTGCATAATAATTATAACAACTAATTATAATGAGGCGCACACACACCACCAAAAAAATACTTAAGATTGTAACTAGTAGGAAGCTTAAGTTAAACACTGACTTCTAAGGCACAGATTCCTCCTAGTTTGGGAGTCAAGGTCATCAACCACTTACGCATTGTAACCTTATCAATTCAGATTAATATTTATGTAATTTATATAATAAGGGAATTATACTAAATACATTCATTAAAAAAACGCTGTTATCGTTGCGCAGGCGCGTTATAAGTGTCCGTGGTCATAGAGAATATCGCCCCTGGGCCTGGACTAAGGCCTACCCCCCCCCCCCCCCCCTTCATTAGGATAGAAGACTTGTGCTCAGCAGCGAGACAGTAATTCTGGGTTGATAATAATATAACTTATTGTAAGTTATATTGAGAATTGAACTAAAACTATATAGATTTTTGAGTGGTAGAGCCAAGTTGTAGACACTTTTGTCTACAGCATGAATGGGCCGGGTCGTCCGGGTCGTTTCCACTGTCTCAAAGAAAATAGATGTAAAGTAGCAGCTTGCTTCGTATGGTAGGTGAGATATCCGGAGGCCCAAATTCCCCTCCCCTTCCCAATCCCTTAATGATCCCTTTCCTTTAAGGTTGGCAACGCACCCATGATTCTTTTGGTATTGTGGGCGTACCTGAGCGGTGGAGATCACTTACCATCAGGTGACCCACTTGCTCGTTTGCTGACCTATGCCATAAAAAACTCACCTTGCTAAAGCTGCCATAGCTTATTATTGAAAATTTGTATGCTGTCAACTTTTGAGGCTTCCGAGATCTATAAGGGAAATCATTTGTTAGTATTAAACCTGTCAATTTAAATAATGAATTGGGAACGTAAATAAGGTAAAAGTTAATGAACTTTTACCTTATTTATATTATTACATTGTTCATAATTAAAAACCACTTTGGGACGTTATGTTTATCTGAAACTTGCAAGAGCTTGGTTGATTCTTCTTTGGTTGGTAAGTTTAAAAAGCAAGGTTCCGCTTTTATGTTAAATAACATAAAATATAGGTGTTATTAATTGACTTCCTCGGTGGTGCAGGTGTAATGCGTACGCGTTACTATTGAGGCCAACGCTGAGGTCTTGGGTTCGATCCCCGGGTCGGGTAAAGTGGAATTGGGTTTTTCTATTATGAAATACGCAGTATCAGACCGGAGTCTGGAATTTTGTGCCCGGTATGGCGATAGGCTCGCCCCCTATCACAACGTGGGACGGAGATACGGTCGGTGAAATAATTTCATTTCATTTCAATTATATTATTTCATAAGGAATTTCGCAACACCATTTGAATCAAAGGATTACTGACTACATACCTTGTCATTATCGTCAATATCATCTTTTTAGATGTTTTATCCATCTCGTACCATTTGCACATAAACGCAGATTCTCCTATTTTTGTGCTCTGAAATGCAAACACCATTAAATAAACTTAAGTCAATAGCTAAAGTGTATACTATATTAATATATTTAAAATCATCTTATTACCGCTGCAATGATATTTTCACCGAATACACTCATCATTAATATTTGCAATAACACTGATGTGAGAAATAAAATGCTGCCAGGCAATTGTGCCAAACTTCCAGTCTGTAATATTTAACCAAGTATTATAACATGATGATCAATATAAATATATTATAAATTCATAAAAAATTGAATATGAATACTAGGATTACTTAAGGTTTTTTTTTAATAGTAGAGCCATGTTGTCGGCAGTTTTGTCTACAGCACGAATAGGCCGGCTCGTCCGGGTTGTTACCACTGTCAGAAAACTGGCGTAAAGTAGCAGCTTGCTGCTGCGTTTCGTACGGTGAGTGAGAATCCCTCCCCCTTAACAATCCCTTAATTATACCTTTCCTTTAAGGTCGGCAACGCGCCCATGATTCTTTTGGTATTGTGAGCACACATAGCTGGTGGAGATCACTTACCATCACCCACCACTTACCGTGACCCACTGGCGCGCTAGCTGGTCTATACTATAAAATAATCATAAATAATCATTGTAACTAACAAAGAATATGTGTGCGAAAAAAAATAAAAACTATCCTTAACGATCCACAAATATTTGTCTTGGGTCTGGGTGTTGTGGGACCGCAAGTCCCTCGTAGTTCTTGATACCCACGATACAGGTTTAACCTAGTGTGGGGTCAGGACTATGTGTGTGACTGTTGGGTGTATTTATTATTATTTTATAGTTAAAAATGCTGATTTACTTACCATAACCCATTAGCATAAACGCAGTTGATAACATTGCTTTATTAATAATAAAATGTAATTATCAGATATTTTACAGTAGAAAAACTTATGAAGAGGATCTCGTCAAATTTTCACTCAATATAAATCGCGTAATACTTGATAACGTACCGTCAAATTAAATCCAAGAGCACATATTTCTACAGAGCCGACTACAACATTAAATAAATTGGGCGCCGTAAATATATCTTCCAAATCATCAGCAAGTCTGAAATTTTAATAATATATATATGTATATTTATTAGTTTTCGGTGACGAGACGAGCAGGTCGCTCGCCTGATGGTAAGCGTCATGCGTGCCCATAAACAGACGGAATACCAATCAGAACTTCGAATTACGAACTGCGCTCGTCACCTTGAGACAGAAGGTGTTAACTCTCATAATACCCAGTAAATTCACTGGTTTCGATGTCCTTCAAACTGAAACAGCAGTGCTTACACACTGCTGCTTGGCGGTAGATATAGACAAAGCGGTGGACCTATCACCCTTAAAGGATATAGTAATTTTAAGTTTTATTGCGCCTGAATTTCTTGAATTGCAATAACAGCACTTGATGTGTTTTTACTATATCAAACAAGAATTCTGTGCTACCCAACATCGTAATTCATTACCACATTTACTGTTCACGTCAACATTTTCATGCTATACTTCCTTTTTAACCGCCTTAAAAAAGTCGAGGAGGTTCTCGAAACGATGGATATATATTTGTTTATAATACTAGCCATGTTTACGGTCTCATTGCTGGATACGGGTCTCAACTATAAGTGGGGTTAGGTCTTAGTCTCTCACGGTACATTGGCCTAATGCGGTTTGGTTGACTTCATTAATCATCGGTACTTTCTTTTCGTAATAATTTGTTAAATCACACGACTGTTCTCTGCTTTTGCTTGTTCTATAATACTAGTATACATAATACTGGCCCGGTATTATACACGTCAAACTGCTAGGCACGGGCTTCCTTTATTTACTGAGAGGTTAGGACTTAGTCCACCACGCTGGGCTAATGCGGGTTGGCAGAATTTACATACTTTCAAAATTCTTATGAAGAACTTCTCAAGTATGCAAGTTTCCTCACGATGTTTCCTGCACCGTTAAAGCAAGCGATAATTAACAATACACACGTAACTTAGAAAGTCAGAGGTGCATGCTCTTGGGGCTAGTTTCGAACCTGTGTCCTTGCTACTTCCTGCTCGTTCTTTCTACTTTCTACTAAATTTTCTTTATTATTATAAGTACTTACTTTAAGATATATTGGTGTTCTTTAACAATGTCTCCTATTATATTAACATTGCTTATTTGAAGATGTTCCAGTTTGTCGCTTATTATTGAGAAATTATTGCATACATGTGACGTCAATACGCAATATAATACGTCTATAGTTGTAAAATATAAGACGCATATGAAACCTGAAAAAATTAATATTGCATTTTTTTATTTTGTTTTTATTTTTTGTACTGGCTCGGCAAAGTGACTACGCTACACCTGATGTTAAGTGCAGCGCAATCCAAGAATTCTGTCGACCAACGACAGACCATGTGTCTATCGTAGGTCAGCAAAATTATGCCGGCCTGCCTAATTGCTTCTTCACACTCCGTTTAAAGGACCCCATATTATAGGAAGGAGGGAACACGTGTGCCGGCAAACTATTCCACAGCTTGATGGTCCGGCAGAAGTAAGATTTTGCGAACTTTTTAGTTCTAGCCGAGATGGAAGAGACCACGAAGCTGTGGTTCCGTAAACCAGCACGCGTGGTTCTGTTAAGGAAAGGTGAGGATGGGATAAGGTCAAACAAATCTTCAGAGCATTCACCGTGATACAGACGATAAAAAATGCTAAGTGAGGCAATGTCCCTACGCAATTGCAGCGGCTCTAAGTTCTTAGAAACGTCTGCATCATTCACAATGCGAACAGCAATTTTTTGCATATTTATTTTGAATATGTTGCAAAACAATAGTATCAGTTTGTATAATATTTTTTTATCCTATTTTATCAAGAAACGGAACTAGAAGCAACTTTTTATAGCAAATGAGCAAGTGGGTCACCTGATTTGAAAGTGATCTTCATCATCCATGAGCACACACATTGCCGACTTCAAAAGAAATGATTCCAATAAAATATTGTAATAGCGTGAAGCTTACAAAAATAATTTAGTACCAATAAATTAGTATTGAAAAGAGCAACAGCGAAATAGCCTTCCGAACTGACGGTAGAGTTTTTGACGGAATCTAAACAATGTATAACATTTTATGGATTCAATAAATACTTTTTTTTATATGGAGTGATTTGGGCCTCCGGAAATCTTACTTACCGTACGAAAAACAACAGCAAGCCATCAGCCAGCCGTCTATCAGTTTTCTGTGAGACAGTGGTATACTATCTCGGTCGAGCCAGTACTCAGCGAGAGAGAGAGAGAGAGTTGTAGAAGAAACAATAAAAATATACTTACCGCATATAACCGAATGCATGTACACTAAAGACCACGGCAACCATGAATCAGTAGAAAATGGCAACAAAACAGCATAGGGAAGAATAAACACAATTTTATTTTTAGTTAGATAATGGTAAAGCATTAATATGATCGTAGAGAAGTTATAGACAGAAATAAGTATAGCATTTAAAACGAAAAAATATTTTGTGAGGTATCTCAGAAGATGCAATTCGCGTTTAATTATCATTGTTTTTTTAGTATCCTCTAACATAATATTATAGAGACGGCCCAGATGCTCGGTCAGACTAAAGATTTTAGACCTCTTGGTTGTTATGGCCAGGATTTTCAAAATTGACAACAACCCAATAGCAATACAAGGGGCTAATTGGGTCAGTTCGAGAAAATTTTCTGAAGAAATTTTCGAGACAAAAAATGCGATTTCCGCTGTTAACATTAGTGTTATAAAAGTCAACAGAATGTAATATCTTAAATATATTTTTGGATCACCAAACGGAATTCCAGCTAGCCAAAAATTTATTTTTATTTGCCTTAAAAGATCTTCATATGCGGGTATGTCCATATTGAAGATATGAGACGCAAGTTGCTCTAGAACTTAGGAAAGTGTAGAAGGGTCCATTAAGCACATTACATTTTATAGTAGTGATACGCTCTATGTATATTTAAAGGTGTTACAGTAACAGGGTTGGCAGAAATAAAATCGGTTAATTTGAAGATCTTATTTATTTATATTTTTTTATTTACATACGCACCCACTCCTCTAATCCCCGAAGGGGTAGGCAGAGGTATAACCAGTACACCCACATTTCGCCGAGAGTATTTCCGTTCCTTATGTGATAGAGGGCGAGCCTATCGCCATACCGGGTATAAATTCCAGACTCCGGACTGATATTGAGCATTTCATAATAGAAAAACCCAATACCACTTTCCCGACCCGGGGATCGAACCCGAGACCTCAGCGTTGGCTTCAATCGTAACGCGTACGCATTACAACTGCGCCACCGAGGCAGTCATATTAATATTTATTTAAGTTTTTTTTATGCCATCCCTATACCACAAGGTGAATCACAAATCGAGTATTCACTTTAGAATGTCTTTTATGTGACAACTGTTAAAATAGAGAGATATTAACACCTATTTTCGATAATTGAATTGTTCAATATTCCTTTTGAACTATTCTTTGATTTTACTTGGGTCACAATTAATTCTTGATACTTCAAATCGGATTTTGGACAAGTGCTTTTAAGAATTCAATACTACGAGTATTTAATACATCTAAAGAATTTGATATAATGATAATTGAAAGTGAGATTTATCTATTAACTATTTATTGTACATTGTATTAAAAATATAGGTATTTAAAGAAAATAAAAAGAAGCACAAATGGTGGTACTTATTACTAACTGTGTTTTCTTCCAGACATCTTTCCAGTGATAATGGTTTTGGAAACAACAATTTTTAAATCTAATTCAACACAGCAGGTATAAACTATTTGTACTATGAGTTTTTAACATACAAAAAGGAAGAGCTGTTTGTTTCGACGCAAATTATATGATATCTACTTTTTTATAGCATAGGCAAACGAGCAAGTGTGTCACCCGATGGTAAGTGATATCCACCGCCCATGTACGCCCACAATACCAAAATAATTATGGGCGCGTTCCCGATCTTATAAAAAAGGGATTGGGAAGTGAAGGATATTTGGGCGTCTCGAAATCTCACTCATCCAACGAAATTAGCAAGCTGCTACATCACGTCAGTTTTCTATGAGACAGTGTTATCGACCTGGTCGGAGCGGCCCTTTCATGCTGTAGATGTACAACGAATGACACGCGACTTTTGAGAACAATCTTTAATCATAGCGAGCATTAAATCTCGCTGTCAGAATAGATTGCCGCCAAACAGCAGTCTGTAAGCACTGTTGTATTTCGGTTTGAAGGACACTGAATCCAGTGTCACTACACTAGGTACTGGACATTATGAGACTTAACATCTTGTCTCTAGGTGACAAGCGCATGTAGTGCTTTGTAATTACAAGTTCCGTGTGGTGTTGCTTCTGTTTAAGGGCAGGCGTTGCGCTTACCATCAGGCGAGCGACTTGCACGATTCGTCACTCAAGCTAATAAAAAAAAAAGATTATCTTTATCTAAACAATAGCTGACTTGTGAATCAAGCTCATGAAAAGCCATGTAATATGTAAGATCTTTTGACGCGGTATTCTTTTATTCCTAAATGTATGTATGGCAGAGCTAAGAGCGCGGCAACGCAATTAATTTTTCTTTCTCGTTGACAGCCGAAAATTACTTTGTATCACGCATCCTCTACAAACATCTTGTAGGAATTAGTGATGCTTGATTCTTATTTAGTAAAGCATATATTATATATTTATTGTAATGCAGTAGTTTGTTATAAACCGACTTCAAAAAATGAGTTCATTGATATTGTATATTGGACATTGTAGCCAGTAAAATTACTGGGCATTATGAGACTTAACATCTTATGTCTCGGAGTGACGAGCGCAATCCAATGCCATGCAGTGCTTTGTAATTCAAAATTATGTGTGATGTTACTTCTGTTTATGGGGAGGCGTGGCGCTTACCATCTGGCGAGCGACCTGCTCCTTTCTTCACTCAAGCTATAAAAAAAGCTTACAGATTTCGATGTTTATTTATCAATCACGGCTGCACGGATTTGGATGAAATTTGTCACACAGGTAAACCATGACTTAGATTAGACATTGACGCGGGCGGAGCCTCACGTAAAAGCTACTAGAAAATAACTTTCCCCCATAAAATGGCCTAAAGATATTTTTTATATAAAGGTTAGTTGTAAAAGACACAGGCCCATCTCTTTCACAGAATAATGAGAGATTATCTATTAAATCCAATTTAGTAAATCCAAGTCCGTAGAATATTCAGTATTAGACTTGAAGTTACTCGGGAATTGCTTCTGACACTTTACCTAAATGCGGTTCGAACTTACTCAATGGCAATTTAGGTAGAAATAGATTTTACGAAACGTGGTTTTGATTTATATTAATTAGATTGTTAATATTGAATTTATTAAATTAGTGATGATCTGATAGCTTCCCTGGAGCAGTGGGCGATTTAAAATGCTCTTCTGTAAACTTCATATGTTAGTGCTTTTGCTATTTCGCTTTTGCACTGTCGAATCATCATAACATACAAAGTAAAAATATGAGAAAAATATTACCAACATCAACACTAAGGAAATGTGTATGTGACTGCATTGCAGGAAAGATTGCGCAGAGATGGTACACAGGTGGCTAAGCTTACAGCCAGTGAGTAATGACGTCAATAAAAAATCTAGCTTGAACCGAACTATCGGGCTTTTTATGTCAGATTTCATGTTGTATGTATATACAATGATATACGAGCCATTTAACGTTAATATGCATAAAAAAGTAGTATTTAGTGGTAGAAAGAAAAAGTATAGGTAATCACGCCTAACTTTTCACAAAGTGATTGATTTTAATTTAAAAAAACCGAATCAATATATAAA
Source organism: Mimas tiliae (assembly GCA_905332985.1). Classification (NCBI taxonomy): domain Eukaryota; kingdom Metazoa; phylum Arthropoda; class Insecta; order Lepidoptera; family Sphingidae; genus Mimas; species Mimas tiliae. The sequence goes on from HG995254.1 coordinate 10,573,641, forward strand.
AAGCTAAAAAAAAAATTACCAATTAAGACTCGGTGATATTATGAACATGCATAGGTACATAAACATTCATATTAATATATAAACTTCCGCCGGAAGACCGAGCTATCCAAGACTTTTTCCGAGCTTAATCCGAGCTCGGATTTCGGATTAATCGGAACTCGATTTTAGCAGAGTCAAGTGATCAAAATAAGTGATAGGTTTTCAAGTTTGAAAAAACACACATGTATTGCCTGGAATTAGAATTTGTGTCCGGTACGGCCATAGGCTCGCCCCCTATCACATCATGGGACGGAAATAAGCTCGGCGAAATGTGGATGTACTAGGCACACCTCTGTCTGCCCCTTCGGGGATTACAGGCGTGCGTATGTATGTAAGTATAAGTATATAGTCAGTGTGTAAAGTTGTTAATAGTAATTAACTCCTTGATCTAGTGGAACTAAGGTTGTGACCTGAAGGTGACCTGAGGGGCTAGCACGAATAACTAGCGAGAACGTATTCGTATAGAAATGTAAAAAAATTGTTTGAACCTTCATACAAATGTTAGCGTTCCCGATTCGAATAAGTTCGTAAGTTCTTATTCGAAGTAAAATTCGTAAGTTGTTCGTGCTCGCCCACATGAATGCCTGTCTGGCATCCCTGTGTGTGAGTTTTCTAACATGATTTATCTAGGAAATACGTTAAAAACAAAGAAATACTGCGGTGTAAATCTAATTTTATTAAAAATATGTATATTAATTTCCAAAATAAATAATAATTAGTAACATCTTAAATTAACACAAACAATTATTTTTGAACAAGACAATATTATTATGTGACTGCTATGACGACTTTTAAAACAATGCTGTGTGAGAAACAAAAGAACTTTAGAATTTTTTTTTCTTACAATGTATCAAATATCTACTAACAGTAAATTACAGAAACCCATTCATTTACTAAAAAATAAAAGTTAATTAGGTAATCGTATCATCGGTAAAAAGAAATTGTTATAATTATATGAATAAATCTAACGAAAAATTTTGAGAATTCATTTCTAATATTATATTTTCACAATATAAAGATATAGATCATATATTAGTAAATATGTGTAAAAATGAATATAACGGATTAATTAAGCTAAAATTAGAAAACGGCTAAATGTTTGGACATAATATTTTATAAGAATGGTGATTGATAATTTTATAGTTGCACTCTACCGTTACATTGAACGTTTTTTTGCCAATCACATCGATCAATTTTAGGATTGTACCAAAGATTTTCAGGACATTCTAAAGCAAGTGGGCTATTGTTGACGCAAATGTAAAATTTGTTACAATACTCATGGGCTACGAATATTCCGTTAGAGTTTTCTTTGGCGCAAATTGCGGGTGCCTGGCTGGGATCATCGAAGTTGTTACCTACGGGTTCATCATCTTTCTCATCACTTTCATCATTATCTGCATCATCTTCTTTATCTTCTGGAATTATTCTGTCATTACAGTCAACGTTTTCAGGCCAGTCACAATGTTGACCTTCGGGGTTGAAATGTAATATACTTGGGCAGCTCAATTCAACTGGATGATAACCGACACACTGGTAGAATTTGTTACAGTATTTGTGACTTAAGAGTAAACTATCAGACTCATCTTTGCTGCAGATTATTGTAGCCGTGCTGGAATGGTCGTACCCTGTAGCTTTATGGTGAGCTGGGCTTCTAATTTGTACTCTGACTGGCACACTAAGTTTTTCTTTTGGATGAATCCTACCCCAGCACTTAACATTCGCTGCCCAGTCACATTTGTTCAACCTGGGGTTGAACAGGAGATTATTAGGGCATTTCATACTAACGGGATGGTTATTTACGCAAATGTAAAACTTGTCACAGTATTCGTGAGCTATGAGAATTCCATCAGACTTTTCATCGGAACAAATTTCTGGAGCTTTGCTAGGGTCATAATTGCCTTCATGGTCACCAAGGTCTTCATCATCGTTGTCTTCATCACAGTCTTCATTGTGATCAACTGGAGGTAACCTGTTGCCGCAAGTCACGACATCGGGCCAATCGCATCTTTCTTTGTTTGGATTATATAGTAGGCCTTTTGGGCATGGACGGGGGACGGGTATGCCACTTGCGCATATGTAATATTTGTTACAAATTTCATGGGCTACCAAAACACCATCAGATCCTTCTTCATTACAAATGATGGGAGCTTTACTTGGATCATCGTGTCCTGCAACATCCTTCTCAGTAACTTCTTCAGGCTCTTCACTATCTTCGTCGTCAACTGAAATAACTCTATTACCACATACAACTTCACTTGGCCAGTCGCATTGCTCTATATTATAGTTGTATACGAGACCAGGTGGGCATTTACGTGCAACAGGCTTTCCACCAGCACATTGGTAAAAATAATTACAATATTCGTGAGCTACGAGAACACTTTCATGCTCTGCACAAATTTCAGGTGCCTTGCTTGGGTCATCGTAAATTTCCTTATCTTCTTCACTACGTGCTTTCTCTGTATCATTTTTTTCTTTAGGAATAACCCTATTACCACAATCAACTTTATGTGGCCATTCACACTTTCTGCTTTTAGGCTCAAAATGAAGGCCGGGAGGGCAAATAACAGGGAATGTTCGCTTGTGTAAACATATATAAAAGTGATTACATAACTCATGTGCAATTAGTTTACTGTCTGAATCTTCCTTTGCACAAATTGTTGGAGCTTGACTAGGATCGGGATATCCTTCATCTTCATGTTCATCTACATTTTCGCCGTCAGCGTCCTTATCATTCTCGATGCTCTCATCTCCTTGGCCATCACTTCCGTTATCATCTTCAACGGGGATTACCCGTTCACCGCATTGAACATTTGTAGGCCAATCGCACTGCTGTGTTTTAGCATTGTAGTAGAGTCCCAGGGGACATTTAAGTGCAACAGGATGGCCTTGGAAGCATTTGTAAAATTGAGTGCAATATTCATGAGCAATTAATGCGCCGTCGGATTTTGGACGTGAACAAATAGCCGGAGCCTGACTGGGGTCATCGTGACCGCTATTATCAAAATCTTCCTTGTCTTTATCTTCCTCAACACTTTCGTTATCATGGTCGTTGTGTTCTGGTACTATACGGTTGCCACACTCTACATTCTTGGGCCAGTCACAAGACTCGATGTCAGGGTTATATAGAAGTTCAATAGGACAATCGCGTGATACAGGCCTACCGTGCGAACATTTATAAAATTTGTTGCACTTTTCATGCGCGACTAAAACACCTTCGGATCCCGTCGCTTTGCAGATAGATGAAGCTTCGCTTGGGTCTTTGTGACATCCACGTGTATTGAGTGTGGCGGCACCAACCAGTGCTGTTACACTAAGTAGTGTAACAAGTATACCTGCAATAAAAAAAAATAAGTTAAAATATTCAAAACCCGAATCGAGTATGTTTGCTGTTATCCGTTGAGGAGTTTTCAATCTTTCCTCGTACTCCATCATCAAATCATAGTAAACCCTATCTAATATAAAAATTGGTCTATATTTGACGGAGTTATGAGTTAACATACATCCTACTACTATTATAAATGTGAATTTGTTAGTCAACCACTTTGTTAGTGGCCCACCAACATCTTAGGCCCAAAGCCAATCTCAACTGCACGTCGTACTCGAAGCAATGGCGAAATTTGGTGCCCATGAAGTTTGTGGCGGTCAGACGGAGGGTCGCCCCACATAATACCAAAACCACCATTGAATCGTGATGGGAAGTTGGACCCTGGCATTAAGCTGGGATAACGCCACTACTACGTTCCCTATTACGTTTAATAGTCGCTCGAAATCATTTTCAAACTATCTACAGGTGAGCTTTCTCTGAAATCCACCCCACGGCATACATACTCGTATAAAAGGAATAAAAACTTCATAATATTCAAGCTTAGGATTAAATATTAATATAAATCATGAGTCTTAGCTTTCTTAACATAATATTATTACATCTATACATATACATACGCACTCACACCTGTAATCTCCGCAGGAATAGGCAGAAGTGTAACTAGTACATTTCACCGAGCTTATTTCCGTCCCAAGATATTATAGGCGGCGAGACTATCGCTATATTTGCCGACCTACAATAGACACATCGTCTATCGTTGGTCGACAGTATTCTTGGATTGCGCTGCACTTAACATCAGGTGTAGCGTAGTCACTTTGCCGAGCCAGTATATATAAAAAAAAAACTGGGCACAATTCCAGATTCCGGGTTGAATTAGCATTTCGTGAAAAACCCAATATCACTTTTACCTGACCCAGGGAACGAACCCGAGCACTCAGCATAGCAGTCATACGCTTTACAACTGCGCCACCGAGGCAGTAAGGAGTTATATATACGTCGTCATAAAACGGTAGGCATAGGCTAAGCCTAACTGTGCCCTGGCATCTTCAAAGTCATGGGCGGCGGTGACCACTTACCATCAGGCTTGCCAGTCTGTCTATTTGAGCAATAAAATATAAACGGACTTAAGTTCAGCACAGTTAAGGGGTAAACTAACCAAAATCTGAAAATGATTCTGTTCTTTTGGATGGAGATAGTCCTGAGCTATTTTATAATAATAAAATTAATTAAACTGTAAAAAATAATTAACTTCTATAAAAGAGTACCCACATAATCGTAGCGAGTGGAACTCCGTTATCTCTGTGTACCCATATGGGAAACACGTGTGAGTCTATGTATCTATGTATTACAAAAATGAAGTGATAGTGCCGTACGTTTTATTTTCAAAAACGAAATAATAAGTAAATACACCCAACAGTCACACACAGTCCTGGCCCCACATTAAGTAAACCTGTTTTGTGGGTATCAGGAACTACGAGGGACTTGCGGTCCCACAACACCCAGACCCGAAACAATTTTTTGTGGATCAAACAAACATTTGTTTCACTACGGGAATCGAACCCACGGCCTCTTGCTTCGCAGCCGGCTACTCGCCAACTGCGCCACGGAGGCTTTTAGAAAGAAAACTTCACGTCTCTGTTTATTGTAATACTGTACCCATTATTATTTACATCGAGAAGGTTAATTAAAAACCTCACCATGGTTTTCACCATGTCTATGGTGGTCGCTATCCAGTCAGATACAAAAATATTTCAGGTACCTACCTTAACACTTAACAAAGTTTATGATATTGTACAAAATGACTTACCTCTCATTGTAGGTTGTCTTTATTTCACTGTTATAATTGCACCGATACTGATTGAGAAACCGCAATTGCACATATTTATATCAAACAATAATATTCGTATTGATCCATTTGATTATGATTATCAATTAGATATATAATTCAAATACATTGATTTAAAAAGATTAGGGAGAATTCCCCTTTAAACGATTGGCGTGCACGATAAGCGCGAAGAAAGAAACGAAAATGTATCGTCAAATCGTGCCGCCAATAAAAGTTACTATCACTGAGTAATATTAGCTTTATTTCTCAATAGCTATAAAATTATTGTCATAATTATAATGAATTATAAAATCTAGGGTATGGACACATATATGTTTACGATCCAGAACAAACAATAAAAAGGGTTTTATAAACTGGGACTTGCTCGGCTTCCGAAGTCTACACTACTTTTTTTTATTAGCTTCAGTAACGAGACGAGCAGGTCGCTCGCCTGCCCATAATGACAATTAGAGTTAATTGAAGCCTCGGAGTGCGGCAGTATATATAACATAGCTTATTACAGAACCCAGAATACATCCACGGCAGCCTTGGTGTCCGCAACTTGGCAGATAAACTTCTGGAAAGTCAGACAAGGTAGATCGGTTACTTTTTGAGAAAACCACAGGAGGACTCCGGTCGCAAATGCCTGTGCCAGATTGTACCAGGAGTACGAACCTGCGGATGGCACAAAAAACGCTGGCTTGACATATTAGAGGGAGACATGAGGTCCAATGGTCTTACTACGGAGGATACTAAAGACCGGGCGAAGTGGAGGCGTCTTAGTGGGAAGGCGGACCCTGGCACTAGCCGGGATAATGCCAGGTAAAAAGAAAGAAATACTGTACACATGCCATAACAAAATTTGCGTTTTGTAGAGCTGAATCATCTGCGAGTCAGCAGCCTAGCCTTGTTATTTTATTTGTATAGAAAGTGCAAAAAAATAAATTTACTGCAACATTGGTGTAAAATAAGGGGTAACGACTTAAAACTAATTGTTTATTTTTCTGCATATCTACCAATTCAATCATTTATCAATTACCTGAAAATCTAGATTTATCATATAAAGTCTGGCTATTAACTCATCAAAAACACCTGCACCTCACAACGTCGATGATTTTTAAACATATAAACAAATGCTTTGTCCTGCCTGAGGATCGAATCCACGACGCCATCAGTTGCAACGCCGAAATCTGCACGAATGGATAACAATGCGGGAAGGAAGAATGGGAATGGATAACAAAGAGGTACCTAATTACATACGCACTCACACCTGTAATCCCCGAAGGGGTAGGCATAGGTGTAACTAGTACACCCACTTTTCGCCAGAGGTATCTCCCACGATGTGATAGGGGGCGAGCCTATCGCCATACCGGGCACAAATTCCAGACTCCGGTCTGATACTGAACTCTTCTTAATAGAAATACCCAATATCACTTATACCCGACCCGGGGATCGAACCCGAGACCCCAACGTCAGCCTTAGTCGTAACGCGTACGCATTAAAACTGCGCCACCGAGGCAGTCACCTAATTACGTTTTTAGTTAAAACTTCAAAACCCGAATCGCGGTAGTTTTAGCTATTTTCCGTTGATGAGTTTGCCATTTTGCCTCATACTGCGCCGTCATCATATCTTAACAAATTTCTACTAGGCGGTATGTCCTTCGTATGCGAGAGGCTGTCTTGGTTAGTAGGTACCACTGCTTTGTGCCCAAGTCGGCAACGCGCCTCCAATTCTTTTGATATTGCAAGCGTTCATGGTCGGTGGAAATTACTTACCATCAGGTGTCCTACTTACTAGTTTTCTGGTCTATGATATTTATATCCAATGCCATACAGTGTTAGTTTACTAACACTGTATGGCATTGGAGTGCGCTCGTCACTCCAAGACTTTTTTTATAGCATAGGCCGGTAAACGAGCAAGTGAGTCACCTAATAGTAAGTGATCTCCACCACAACAACTACAACAGCTACTCGTATAATATGATAATAATCATGGATTCGTTTCTGACCTTAAAGGAAAGACATTGAGATGGAAAGATTTGGACTTCGAATCTCACTTACCCTACGAAACACAACAGCAAGCAGCCATATCACGCCGGTTTTCTGTGGGACAAATAACCTAGTCTAGACGGCCCATTTATACAGTAGACAAACGTGTCTACAGCAAGATTACCACTTATAAAATATATGGAAGTATCCCTCTCTCGTTTTGTTTACAGCATGAATGTGCGGTTCAATTGGGTGGTTACCACTGTCTCACAGAAAACTGACGTAAAGTAGCATCTTGTTACTGCGTTTCGTATGGCGAGTGAGATATCTGGAGGCCCAAATCCGAGGGGGACCCCAAACCCTTTTTTTTAAAATCGGGAACGCGCCCATGATTCATCTGGTATTGTGAGCGTACATGAGTGGACTACACTACTCGTTAAAAAAAAAAAAAACCATGGAGAACAGAATGAATGGAACAAAACATCTTATCGCGCACAATTTAAACTTCCAGAATTGAAACAATTAAACAAAACAACATGTATTCGGTGTTCTAGATGATTTACAAACAATGTAAAATAATATTTGCTTCACACAACACAACATGAATAAGAAAACTTTTCAAATTTCCACTCGACATAACTTCAACAGGCGCTCCGGTAAAGCTTGCGAAGAATTACGTCTCATATATTATAACAAAAGCAGTGGATCCCAGTTCGTATGTTAGCTCAGTCGATTAAATCCGAACCATTATCTTACTCCATTTAAACATTGCACATTTTGCATTTTATTAGGATCCAAGATATCCTTATTCTCGTTGAAATGTGATGTTATTTACCGTTTCCATTTCTTTCAGACGGTTACGTTGAATTCTATGAATTGTTTGTACATTCAGTAATATACAGTAGGTACTATGATTATAGTTATGTGCTTCAGAAATCTTAGTATTTTTTACGATTTAGTACTAATATACAAACAATGTCCAGCTTTCTGGGCCTCGTCAGGCACTTATGATAAAAATATGCACCTAATCTAATGTTATAACTATTCGATGTTGGAGCAGCATCGGCCTTTGTATTTTCCAAGATATAATAATATGAAGATTATCAAAGCCCATAAATTAAATCGTAATACTGGCCCTGTTTTTACTCTTCTTCCACCTGCCCTTATCCTACTCGCAACATGCTTTATGACACATGTTACAGAAAGATTTGGCTTATTATTATTATTTACGCTATTACATTCACCACCCACACCTTTCCTTTTTTATGCGTTTATGATATGGTTACGGAGTCTCGGAGCGTCGAAATATCACAAATGTGGCTGCCTCGGTGGCGCAGTTGTAATGCGTACTCGTTAGGACTGAGGTCAACGCTGAGGTCTCGGGTTCGATCCCCGGGTCGGATAATATTGGGTTTTTCTATTATGAAATGCTCAATATCAGCCCTGAGTCTGGAATTGTGCCCGGTATGGCAATAGGCTCGCCCCCTATCACATCATGGGACAGAGATACGCTCGGCGAAATATGGGTGTACTGGTTACACCTCTGCTATTCCCTTCGGGGATTATAGTGCGTATGTATATGTATGTATGGCTGCACCATTACATAATAATATTAGCGCCTTTTCCTCGTCTGTTTTGGAAAATTAAACTTGATCGTTGATTTAATATGAAGTTGTAAATAATTTATTCGTGGTTTGACATAGTCATGTTAATATTTACCTATAGAGGACACGATATTATCTATTTTGAAAGTAAACATGCATTTAAGACTGTCTGTATCTATCTTTGTTGTGTTCGCATTTTACTCGTATCAGATGTAATACATACGTAGAAAATATTAAATTGTGATTCATTATTATAAAAAGAGATTGATATTTAATATTTATTGATAGTTAATTTTCGCTGATGGTGTGGCACAATCAAAACGTTAGCAGATACATAGTAATGTGTATTGTATTTATATATATATTTGTCATATATGTATAGTATATATATATCATATATATTTAAGCTCTATATAATATATATTATTGATGTATGTATTTTATGTATTAGCATCTTGTCTACTCCTTTCTTGTTAGTATTTTCTTATCCATGATTTATATACACCCACATTGTCTCGTCTCTGCATCACCCACAGGTAGACTGGTAGATAATGCCTTTGGCATTAAGTCCGCCTTTATACATATTGTGTATATGAAGTTTTAAATAAATAAATATTTCCTGCATTACCTTAGTACCTACCTTTATAATTTTTTTTACTTCATTATAGTATACTAGCTGTTACACGCGGCTCCGCCCGAGTAAGTGTATTTTTCTGGGATAAAAGTAGTCTATGTGTTAATCCCCGCCTTAGTCTATTTGCATGTCAAGTTTTATCCAAAATTCAACACCCAAATTTCGCGAGTGGATTATTTCTCATGATTTAATAAAAACTTGCACGTATATGAAGACAACGTTATGTTAACAATTTAACACGATCGGTAAAGAACTTTAGAAGATTTGCAATTTTAAACAAATGAACAAAAAAATATTATTTTATTGACTAGGTAAGTAAAGTAGGTAGGTGAATAGGTAAGAATCAGTTTAGACCACATTGAAAAGTCTTCGCGCATGCTAGAACATGTTGATTAAAATAATTCACACCGAAAAGTGCTTTTCGAACTTGCGGTGCCCTACGGGATATTTAAAGGAACTACCTTGCTCGTGGTGCTGCGTGCGTGAATATCTTTTTGGAGATAAAAAGGACATGTGTGCTAAGTCCAGGCCATGGTCTACCTGTATGTCAAATTTCATATTAATCTGGTCAACAATTTTATGCGTGATTGACTAATAAACATACAAATTCACCACTGCCCAGCGTTACCACCCCTTGATAGTCCTGCTACGTTGATCTTTAGAGACCACTGTGTCAGACCTATCAGGGTGGACTATACTCAGCCTGTACGTAAGATGTACATGCTGGTTGGCGTTGTCTGTGACAAGGATACGGGATTACTAGACTTACCTTGGTTCATGGTAGCCTCCGCCCTGAAGTACGGATTTACTGGTGCTCCTGCAGTATGGCTTTGGAAAGTTTTTTGTTGCCCTGCTAAACCTAATAATGAGTAGTAGTTGAGGCTTAAGTAAAAAAAGTCAACAAAACAAGATTCGCCGTGAATATTTATAAGTAGAGATTAGCAAATACTAAACGTGGCTTATGTAATATCTAATGAATTACTAACTAACTAACTTATTATCGTCCAATCAGATGACAACATAATATCGCCTTGAATAAGGAATCATCTACGATATACCATCACTATGAGGAAAATATCCCCCAAAATCAGCTCGTAATTATTTCCACGAAAATGTCCGTGTTCAGAATACAATGCGGAAAAGTTTGTTATCAAATGCTACAAACAAATGTATTGAGAAAAAATATATTAAAGACTTAAATGAAACTGTCTTCTACAGTTATTTCTTTAATAAATAAACCTAGTAACATTTGTTAGTGATTCCAACCTTAACAGCGACCTTTAGGAGTGAATCCTTTATTAGTAGAAGCATACTCCATAATATAGGGAATCTCTAGACCAATTATTTAAATCATTTATAGGGTTGAAATCTTCTCAAGCGGTTGAAATTGAGGATGAAAGATTAAAACTTCGTCATTTATGCACCGATTTTAATAATTTCTTTATTTTAAAATTATAAAAAACTTTTTAGCAAAAATAAAACCACTCTACAAATATTACCAGATAAAAATAATTGGCCATTAAATTGTATTAGCGCCGTCTCACAATTAGTTAAATTTATTTTATATTTTGAGTTTTTCTGAGTCGGTTTTATTTTTGTTAAAAGATCTTGTGTATTTGTGATTGTGATTTATTCCTCAGAGGGGTTGACGTCAGGCAGGCAGCCGGCCATAAGAACAATGTCATGTGTTAACTACCTACTATACCATATATATATCTACTATACCATGGGCGAGTAGCCAGCTGTGAAGCGAGAGGCCGCGGGTTCGATTCGCACGGAGAAAAAATGTTTAGTGTGATCTACAAATATTTGTTTTGGGGTCTGTCGGCCGGTCATAAAACTACAAGCCAAATATTTCTATAAAATGTGTTAAAAAAGATTTTGCACCGACCCCATTGCGAGTGGGATAAGGGAAGGTGGAAGAAGGATCTTTACGATGTGCACAGTGATCTATCTATCAAGGCGGGGACAAATATGTAACGTGTTACAAGTAATCTCCTATTCTTTAGTTCCTTCTGCCTGGCGTTAGTCCGGCTTAATGCCATGCCCCGCTTTCTTGTACCATAGGATTAATAGTATTTTGTCCAAGTAAACAACTAAAAGCCATTTCGAACAAAGCGGGTTCGATCCCCGCACCGAGACAGATATTTGTCTGATTCACAAATATTTGTTTCGGGTCGGGTCTGGGTGTCATGATATGCACGGCACAAGATACCCGTATCCTATTGTGGGGTCAGGGATATATATATATTTATAGTACCTATATATGCCGGCAAACTAGCAAGTGGGTCACCTGATGGTAAGTGATCTCCACCGCCTATGTACGCCCACAATACTAAAATAATAATGGGCGCGTTGCCGACCTTAAAAGAAAGGGATAAGTTAGGGATTGGGAAGGGGAGGGGAATTTAGGCCTCCGGATATCTCACTCACCGTACGAAACGCAGCAGCAGCTGCTACTTTACGCCGGTTTTCTGTGAGACAGTGGTAGCGACCCGGACAAGCCGGCCCATTCATGCTATAGACAGGACTGTCTACAGCATGGCTCTACCATATATATGTATTAATTGAAGCATCTCAAATACCATATCCATTAATTACCATAGAGGATTACTTTATGACGTAGGCTGCACGTGGAATCTCATTGAATCGGCCAAGACGGAGGCTTATGGCACGATAATCTGTGGCGCAATATCAAAAGCGCTTTCTGGCGTGTAGGTATTATGTAAATTTTGTCGATAAGGGAGCCATTCAGATCCCAGGCTATGTATAAAATTAAAATACGTAAACGCGATACGTTGGCTCCGGCGATTTAACACGTGCCGTGTCTGTTTGATTGATTCATTATTTGTTTATAGTATTGGATATAGCAACAATAACTCAGCGGGGAGTGGTATGGACTGTCGAGACGAAAGTCCAGGTTCAAAACAAACCCCAAATGCACCTCAGACTTTATCGCTTGCTTCAACAGTGAAGGAAACCTGCATACCTAAGAAGTTCTCCATATAAATTTCGAAGGTATGTGAAGTCTCGCATTAAGCCAGCATGATGGACTAAGTCCTAACCCCTCTCATTCAGTACAGAAGGCCCGTGTCCAGTAGTGAGACGTGTGTAATACAGGACTAGTATTGTTATTATTATATTATATTTGCATTGTTTATTGTTGATCATTACAGAGATTTAGTATTTTTTATATCAAGTATTTTTTATATATTATACCGATGGTCGTTTTCGCTTTGCTATTGGCACTTGCCGTGATCCTTGAAAATTTGTTAGCATTTTTATAAAATTGTATTTTTCATTAATAAACTACTTTTACACGCACAAGTAAGTTCAGTGCTGTCTTAAAACTGATCTAACTCAGTGAAGACGTGGTGTTTTAATAAAAGAGATTTTTCGAAATTAATCAAAAATATTTCCATTGCTCCACAGTTTTTGATTACTTTTTTAACTATATATATATCATTGAATAAAAACGTTTCAAAAAATCATGCGAGTTTAAAAATATATCTTTTATTATTAATAATCGTGAGCGGTGCCATTTCTAGGAAATTTGCAACCTAATGTGATTACAAATCGATAATTATTATTATTTAATCTTATCAAATCAGTATACACATATACATACATACACACGTGTGCAGTTTTATCGATAGCCGATAATGACACTAAACTCCAGGGTCAGGTTTTAGACATACGGACGACTGGATGAGATATTTTTCTGCAGACAGATTCCTTGAGGGCACTATTGATTGATTTGTGGGTCAATAGGCATTACACCAACACGCGTTGCCTCCTTAGCCCTGGAAAATCACCCGCGTATGCTCCCCCCACACCCTCGTCCTAAAGCCGACACTGCCGATGATAAACATGGAGGTTAATTGTTAATGACTAAACAATGTTTAGATTTCCATACCTCAAAACAAGAACCTAACACGATTACTTTGTTGTCTGTCTGTATGTACGGCCATTTTACTCACGAACTGTTTTTTTATTCTGGCACGGCAACGTGACTACACTGCATCTGATATTATTTTTATTAGCTTTAGATGACGAGACGTTTAGTCACGCTTGCCCATAAACAGAAGCAACACCAATCAGAATTTCAAATTATGAAGTACTGCATGGCACTGAACTGCGCTCATCGCCTTGAGATATAGGGTGTTAATTCTCATAATGCCCACTGGTTTCAATGTTCGTCAAACAAACACACCAGTGCTTACACACTGCTACTGGGCCATCGAAATAAGATAACTAGAACGATAACTCTCATATGAATCTGCCAAAAATACGACTCCACTTACTTACACATGCAAAAGTAACACTCATGCACGCAACAAAATTTAATGAACGTTCAAAATCAACTTTATTTCATAAAAGTTAATGCTTAAATATTAAATTTCTAAATCGAGGTACGACGTTCTGCAACGCGCAAAAAATTAGACGTATTAAGTGTCAACTAGAGATCATGAATCAGATACTTTTATAGCCCCGCCCCCTTGCACAGAGTTTTGGTGTGGTCATTTTTTTACTTGAGTTACGTTTTGTCATCTTATTTCGATGTAGTGGGCGGTATAAACAGAGAAAGTGCAAATTTACAGTACGGTCTAAGTATAATATTGACGGCCGGGAGACATTGAGTCCTTCGACTGTTGGCAGAAGTTACTGGATACACACTAGCTGACTCCAGAACGCGACTCACCGGAACGAGCTACGTTCCAGTTACACTCCCAGAAGCAATTTTAGATTTGAAATTATTATGGAATATTAAGGGCCATGGAAGCAGCGATAGCTCAGTGGGGAGTGGTACGGACTCTCGAGATGAAAGTCGCAGGTTCGAAACCAGTCCCAAGAGCACATACATCTGACTTTTCTAAGTTATATGTGTATTAATTGTTAATTATCACTTGCGTTAACGCTGAAGGAAACATCGTATGGAAACCTGCGTACCTGAGAATTTTCCTTAAGAATTTCAAAGGTATGTGAAGTCTGCCAACCAGCGTTAGGCCAGCGTGGTGGAGTAAGGCCTAACCCCTCTCATGCAGTATAGGAGGTCCATGCCCAGCAGTTGGACATGTATAATACAGAGCTAGTAAAAAAAAAGGTCCATGGCCATGGTTCTGTAAGAATCAGGTTTCTAGTGCAATCCAAAACATGGTTTTTAAAGAGTTTAACCGACTGACTCGTCATCAAGCCAATTAGAGTACTTTCTGGTGAAAATCTTGAAGTTGATCTTGAATAGGGTAGTTTCCTATATTGAATTTTATACATTATTTTATAAGCAACAGAAATTGGTACGCAATAGAAATCCTTTTATTAAAATACAATCAAAATCGGTTCAGAAATGTGCCCGCAGTTACGACTTTAAATGTTGGTATGAGGAAAAGTGGGTGCGTAGTAGGGATATCTCACTATCTCGCTTGCACGCGTGCACTTTAATGAACATTTTACACAGTGACGTCAAAGTTTGCGTCGTTGGTCATTTGACAATTACCCCTTCTACAGGATTTGAATGGCTTCTATCTTAATTATTCTTGGTCCGATTTATAAAATTCTTTCTGCAATAGATTTTGAGTAACGTAACTCGTTGATTTAAATATAAAAAAAATCTAGTCACTACCCTATTGGACTGCGTCTGTGGCGCAGTTTATAAGCGTACTCGGTACGTCTGTTGCGATGAAGTCTTGGGTTCGAGACTCGGGTCGGGTAAAAATGATATTAGGGGTATCTATCACGAAATGCTTAATATTTGCACGTCAAGACTGACAGAGTGTGCCATTCTACTTGTTTATTTATGTTAACATCCCCATGTAACCATATTCTTGCAAATACAAATATCATTCATTCATTCATACTGGTCCCTCGGTTTCGAACTAATTACAAAGTATTTTAACTACCCTCATAATCTCAACTGCCAAAAGAATATTATTACATCCTTTTTGCCCCGTCTTACACCAGACGCAAAAACTTTCATAACTAGCCTCCAACAGCTTCCGAAGTAAATAACTTTATTATTGAAACTAGAACGGCTACACAACTCTTAAAGAGTTCAGTAATTGGTCGACAATAAAGATTATCGTTCAAGTACCGACTCCAACTGGATGATATCTAAACTAATTATATAGTTCTTTGAACAATAAACTGTTTCAGAACAAGTTTAATCAGTTGCAGTTTTTTTTATTCCTCGGAAAACATTTTTATTTTTCCTACCAATTTTCTACTAATTTTGAGTTTGTGAATTTGGATGTTTGTTAATCACGGATTAACAGATAGATATATGAATTTACATACGCACTCACGCCTGTAATCCCCGAAGGGGTAGGTAGAGGTGTAACCAGTACACATCCACATTTGGCCGAGCGTATTTCCGTCCCACGATGTGATAGGGGGCGAGCCTATCGCCATACCAGGCACAAATTCCAGACTCGGGGCCGATACTGAGCATTTCGTAATAGAATAACGCAATACCACTTTACCTGTCTCGGGGATCGAACCCGACGCCTTAGCGTTGGCCTCAATCGCATTACAACTGCGACACCGTGGCAGTCCAGGCTAAATGAATTTATTGAATTAAATTTGGTACACAGGTAGACCATAACATGGATTAGCTACTTTTGTGCCAAAAAAAACCTGTTCGTTGTTGGGACCGCAAGTTCCTCGTAGTTCCTGATACCCACGATACAGGTTAACCTAGTGTGGGTCAGGACTACGTGTGTGACTGTTGGGTGTACTGTACTTATTGTTGTTGTTGGTGTGAAAAACATTGAGGCCAATGTAATTACTAGGCATTTTGTGACTAAGCATCTTATGTATGTCTCGGGGTGTCGAGTGCAGTGCAGTGCCATCCAGTTTGCTTTTTATAGCAGAATCACCTACGCGCAGCTGATGGTAAATGTTCTCGACAACCCACAATGCTAGAAGGAACACGGATGCGTTGTCAAAGTTAAAGAAAACTGTCACTGCGGAATGACCACCCCCACAAAAATGTTGCAATTCAAAGTTTTTAATGGTATTGCTTCTGTAATGGGAAGGCGTGACGCTTACTATCAGCTGAGCAACCTGGTGTCTCACCATTCAGCCGAATAAAAGAGATCTTACCTGCTCAAAATAAAGGTAAAAATGAAATATGAAATGCATTATTTTTCTCCGGTAACTACAATATAGCGAGGCACTGGAAATGCTAAGAAACTCGCACAAATATGCATAAAGGTTGTTCGAATAAGTACAAGATTTTTATAAGTGACGTGGCGAAGACTTGCAGCGTAGTTTCGAGAGACGCACCTAAGGCTTCTATAAAATATAGTTACTGTACATACCAAAGTGTAATGTAGTTTGAAATGTGCATTAAATTACTAAAATATATTATTGCAAAATATCTGCCTTATTCTCAAATTATAAAGAGCCCTGAGTTTCAACTTGGTAACTTCTTCTGACTGCGTGCCTGGTGCAGTTGTATTGCGTACGCATTACGACTGCAGTAGGTAATTAGGTCTTGGGTTCGATTCCCAGGTAGGATAAAAACGATATTGAGTTTTTCTATTTCGGCATGGTCAGTATCAGCCCGGAGTTTGGAATTGAGCCTGGCATGGTGATAGGCTCGCCCCTATCACATAGTGGGATGGAAATAAGCTCGGTGTAATGTGAGTGTATTGTGTACACCTCTGCTTACCCCTTCGGGGATTACAGGCGTGAGGGCGTATGTATGCAACTTCTTAAAGAAATATGAAAATAATCTGTCCTTTTTATAGGCAAAGAGAAACTGGGTCATGACATCGCCACCATCTATAAACACCCACCATGTCAGAATCATGGGAAACAAATGGGGATTGGAAACGGCCAATTATTTTGGAATCATTAATTCATACTAACACAATAAAATAAGGACATGCAGTCTGTTGAAAATACGAGAAAGTACATGCTAATCATCCTAATCAGCCGACTATGAAGCTGCTACAACCACAAACTACCAGGTGACTAGAGGTGAATACATACGTTAACGGAATACATTAATCATTTACAATATTAATGTGCTGTGTTCCCAGGAATCCGGCACACATCACGCCAAAATAAAAACAATACATTTGTTTATAGCTAATTAGCTGATCGCAGATAAGTCTGGAAAAAAACTAAGGCTAGGAACCTTAGTTTAGCCTTATGGATAGGAATCCACAAACAACACTCGAGTGAGGTCTTTGCTAAGTGCAGATTTCTGTGACATGACTGGTCTGTTTATATTTAGCGCCAAAAACTAAACAATGACGTGTAGATAAATCGCCACTATGCATTCGTGCTCACTATGAAGCCTCATAGTAATGTTTATGACTACGACGGTAACTCATTGAATGAAAATTAACAGAAAAACTGCCGCCACTACATGTTTGTTATCTATGCGTCAGTAGTACTAACCCGGTCGAGCTTACCCATTATTGATGTATTCAAAACTGTCTAAAGCATACCTCTACCATTTATAAAATATATTGTGGTTACCAGAAACTAGAATGAGGGGCTTTTGATGACAAAAGAACTAGACGGAAAACTAAAAATCGCAAATGACATTTATACGTCTCGATCGCATCATTGGTCTTGCAGCCGACTTAGGCTTAGAAACTATGAGGTGCCAAATCCCAGCTCAGCTAATCACAATATGTTTTTTTATCCTGCACGTCGAAGGGACCACACTGGACCTGATGTTAAGTACAGTGCAGTCCAAATGTAATGTCGACCGTCAAGAAAAATTGCGTATTTTGACGGTCGGCAAAATTATGCCGACCTGAAGTTACTGGATATACACTGGCTGACCACGGCACATGAATCGCCTAAATGAGCCACTATTGCAGATTTATCGATTCTAAACATCACACATGAGTTGCCTTAACATTTTCAGTGTAAGAAAATAAAGTATGTAGTGAAAAATGATTAATAAAAAAAATATTCTATTTAAAACCAAATCACTTCAAATAAGTAATAAATTCAGATAACAAAAAGAAATATACGCGTCGAATTGAGAACCTCCTCTGGCTTCATCGGTTGAAAATAATTTCTTAAGATTTTTTTTATTTTTAATAATTCTAGCTTTGCTTGCTAATTCTTCCACGTGACTGCAGCATGATAGTGTAATACTGAGTATTATGTTATACTGTATTTATCGTAATATGATTATTATTAATATTTTATTATTTTTTCAGTATGCCAGTGTACACGGCCTAACGTACAACTGCCAGAAATCGCAAGTTTTGGTATTTGAGGCCGGGAGTAAGCTACTTGATTATGTCCCACACGTTTTGCTCAATGATATACCATTGCAGAGGGTATATAAATTTAAATATCTTGGTCACATACTGACTCCCGACCTCAAAGACGATGCTGATATTGAACGACAACGTAGGGCGCTGTCGGTAAGAGCGGATATGGTGGCTCGCAGGTTTGCACGTTGCTCACTAAATGTTAAAATCACTCTCTTTCGAGCCTACTGTACAACATTCTACTCCTGTAGCCTGTGGGCTAAATACACGCAAAGATCGTACAGCGCCCTCAGAGTTCAATACAACAATGCGTTCAGGGTGCTGGTGGGGCTGCCTCGTTTCTGTAGCGCATCGGGGATGTTCGCGGATGCCCGTGTATAGTGTTTTTATACCATTATGCGCATGCGATATGCATCTTTGGTGAGCAGGGTGCGGGCCAGCCCCAACAGCATCCTGAAAATGATTGCAGACAGGCTGGACTGTATATACGTGAATCGCTGGTGCTTTATTTCCCATGGAATGGAGCAGCAGTGAATTACGTGATAAATAATGTGTTTTATATAATTTGTATTTTCTAAATGTAATACTAACAAATTGAGTCTGTAGTTACTTGAATAAAGATAATTATTATTATTATTATTAATATATATACATACAGTCTCCGATACGATCCAAGTGGTTTTCATTAATTGTCAAAATATTAAGATTTTTGCGGGAATCTTGAAAAGCCATCTAAAAAACAAAAATCCTTAAGAAAGTTTAAGAAGACCTTTATAATAATGGTCGAGTGGATGCTGTTATGAAGTATTTCTATCAAAGGCTACTATATAAGTATACAAATACTTAGATAAAGGTTAGAAAATGTGATACATTTAAGTGATTCACACAACACTTATTACGATAGCTACGTTTGTGAAGTTTATCGAAGTTGTATGATATCGAGAATATTGAGAAAGTGATGTGACGGGAAGAAAGTTAGCGCAACTTATAATCTACCATTAAAAGTTGTCACGTGACTCTTTGTGTGTTTGGCGGACGCCACAGATCTTCCCTAATTTTTGTCTATTTTTTTGCTGTACGCTTGTTCAAATTACAAACGTTAACGCTGGTGTCAAGGGTTTTCTATTTGCCCTTCGTTGACAGCAGTCACGTTTTTTGTCCCTCGTTTAATAATTCAAACGTGATTTTTTGTACTTAATGTACAATTTGTAACAAGATACGACTTAGTTATTGCTTCTTTGAGTGACTTTGATAACTCATGTCGCAGTGTACTTAGGCTGTTAAAAGGGTGAAGTTCAGATTCAGTGAATCAATCATCAATACAGCATGAATGGGCCGGCTCGACCGGGTCGTTACCACTGTCTCACAGAAAACCGACGTAAAGTAGCAGCTTGCTGCTGCGTTTCGTACGGTGAGTGAGATATCCGGAGGCCACAATCCTCCCTTTCCCAATCCCTCCCAGTAATCCCTTTCCTTTAAGGTCGGCAACGCGCCCATAGTTCTTTTGGTATTGTGGGCGTACATGGGCGCTGGAGATCAATTACCATCAGGTGACTCACTTGCTCGTTTGCCGGCCTATACTACAAAAAAAACTCATATGTGAGCTTTCTGACATTGGAATTTGTGCTCGATAATCTTTATTGACACTCGTGTTTTACTTTCCTCTTGTGCGTGTGCATATTTGACTCACGGTCATCGATCTCGATCATTCTGATTGGATGCATAGCAACAGGCCCAGTGCAATCTCTGAGACGTAGACTGATGAGTTTGTTTTTTTAATTTGTTTTATTTGCTTAAATGACGAGACGAGCAGGTCGCCGGGCATCAGCACCACTCCTGCCCATAAACAGAAGCAACGCCACACAGAACTTTGAATTACAAAGCACTGAATGGCACTGGACTGCTCTCGTCACCCCGAGATATAAGTTGTTAAGTCTCATAATGCCCAGTAATTTCATTATAGGAAGCAAATACTTACATAATTAAACATCTGAGACCTTTCCAGACTAGATGATCATTTTAAAACGTCGATTTACGGTGTTTTAAAGTTCCTCAGACATAGGTTTAATTCAAGAACCGAGAGACACTAATCTGACAATGGCATTATAATAAACATACAAGACTCCTGTATGTATTCACGAACCATTAAACCACAGACCTATTCATGGCCTTTATAGGCTACTTTTAATCCTGAAAAAGGCTGTTCATACGAGCGGAGCCGCGAGCATAAGCTAGTAAGCTATAAAACTAAAAAAAAAACAACACCGGTTGTGGTAATAACTTTAGTTTCTTAACTAATTCTTTACCGGTGTACTTACTCAAAAATATGAAGTCATATTTCAAATCTGAAGCATCTACAGCGTAATTTGTAACGAGTGGAACATCTGAGTTTAAAATAAGGGAAATTTATGAAATTGCTAGTAGTAGTTATAGTAAAACTATAAAATATTTTACAATTTTTTTTAGAGAAGCGAAAGATTCTGTCCACTATCTGCAGGAGCGTAGAGTTGCCCTGGTGATTTTATTTTTATAGTTGTTACGTCTTTCGTTATTACGAAAAATACGGAAATATATAAAATATGTGGCTGCCTCGGTGGTGCAGTTGTAATGCATACACGGTACGACTGCTGTGCTGAGGTCTCGGGTTCGATCTCCAGGTCATGTATAGTGATACTTAGTATCAACCCGGAGTCTGGAATTGTGCGATAGGCTCGCCTACTGTCACATCATGGGACGGAAATAAGCTCGGCGAAATGTAATACATCCAGTATTAGTTACACCTCTGACTAACCCTTCGGGGAGTACGGGCGTGAGTGTGTATGTATGTATAAAATATGTATTCAGAGCCCTACAGCATGTACAGATGGTGTACCTAGGGGGTACGCTAGGGAGTATTACATTGGTAACGTATCAAGCTTCTTATTTCTATCAGATTTGGTATTACCCCCGTACTAATACTTACATCGTATACTATACGCCTTTGATCATAAATTTGATCACATCATTCTGTAACACGTTGTTTATAATGATCAGTTATTCACTGGCTTCAATGTCCTTAGAAACGGAACACAACAGTGCTTACACACTGCTGCTTGGCGGCAGAAATAAGCAAAGCAGTGGCGTCTGCTTGGCCCTACGACTTAGTAAAATTGCATATTTTAAAATATTATGTTTTGCTAAACATTACTCACTCTTATCGACAAACCGTTATCTAGTGGTAATCACAGCAAACAATATTTTTATTATTGGAAAACATTTTTCATATAATGAAGGTGAAAATGTAAATATTAATCCAGTGAAATGAAATGATAATATTTATTGAATCCATAAATTGTTAAATACATAATTTATATTCAGCAAAATTTTAACTTACCACCAGTTCGGATTGCTGTTTCGTTAAAGAAAAACGGTTGAGAAACACTAACGTTGCTTTTTCAAAATTTATTTATATTATTTGCACTACGACAATACAATTAATATTTTTTTTATTTTTGTTATGGCATAGGCCGGCAATCGAGCAAGTGGGTCACCTGATGATAAGTGATCTCCACCGCCCATGTACGCCCACAATACCAAAAGAGTCATGGGTGCGTTGCCGACCTTAAAGAATAAGGAATTAACGAATAATTAAGGAATTGGGAAGGGGTTTGGCCTCCGGATATCTCAGCAAGCTGCTACTTTACGCCGGTTTTCTGTGAGACAGTGGTAATGACCCGGACGAGCCGGCCCATACATGCTGTAGACAAAAGTGTCTATAGCGTGACTCGGTCACTCAAAAAAATTTGAATACGAGTTAGAGTTATGTCAATAAGGAACATTATAAAGTAAAATAATGAAATCCTAATCCTGATCCTCATGAGTAGGATGAATAAATTAAAACTGTGAAGATGACTATGAAATAAGATTATTATAACAAGCAAAACAGTCTGAGCAGGCCAGCCCACACAAGCAGCCCATGGTCACGTGTATGACGCATTTGCCAGACATCGGCCTCCTCAACCATGTTACAGGGAAGTGACCGACCCGGCACACGACGCTGCCGTAGTAGCCTTAGGTACCACAATAAAGTAATTTCCTATGATTAATTCTATACATTATTTTATGTCGAAGGTATAGGTTTAGTCAAAGGAATTCATTTATACGTTAAAGATAATAATACGAAAAGGAAACCCTTTTATGAAAACAGAACCAATATTAGTTAAAAATAAGGCCGCAATTATAATTTGAAAATATTGGTATGCGCAAATGTAGGTGCGTGTGGTTATATCACTATCTCCCTCGCACGTGTTCACCGTAATAGCCATTGTAAACGGTAGCGCCAAGGATCACCTCGTCTGTCGTTTGACAACTACCCCTTCCGCCAGACTTAAATAATGACAAAGTTATTTATTCTTGAACGGATTTATAAAATTCTTTCGTTAATAGGTTATTTGGGTAGTTTAACTTAGTCAATTTATTTTCCTGTCGTACCATATTAATTAATGACTAAATAATAGCTATTCTGTGTTTGTGCGTCTATTTTAAGGCCTTGATTAAATTTGTGATTTTTACTTACGTAAGTGGGCTAACGAAGAAATTACTAATGTAAACAACATCGTAAGTTGCTATTATATAAGCTGAATATGTCAGATCTAGAATCTAGAATGAAATGTATTTTAGGATTAAAGTCCCATTTAAAGACTTTATTGTATGAGAGAGGCTAGGATATAAAAGAAAACTGTCATTTAAGAGGTCGCGTCATCTTGTAAACGATAATCGTTGATGCGGCTTCGTAGATGATATTTTTGTCTCATTCTCGCCATGTCGTACGACAAATTAAGATTAAGTTTGAATAAAGACTTCCTTTATATACCACAATACGATTAAACTAAAACATTTAATAAACAAACTTCGAAAATGTTTTTTAATCTTTAAAAAAAGCGTTTGCGGTGAATGAGGAACCATTGTGGCGTACATTAGCGTTATCCCCCCGCTAATGCAATTCTAAAGGTAAACTTTACAATCTGATCGCAGTAAAACTTATTCCCGGATGTTCTAACACGAGCTACATGCGAATGCAAGAATACTTTCCGCCATATTGGAACTTCAACTCGAGTCCCAAAAGCAAATACTCAGTGCCTACAAAAACTTGGACTAAAATACTTGGCACAGTGGGTGGGGTGGAATGAACTTTAGAATATAAACATTCTATTAATGAGCTTTATTTTAATTCATAATATTATAATAATGGTGGTATAAAAATTGTAAGTGTGACTTGAAGTTTATTATATAGCTAATTGCGAGATAATAATCTGCCATTTATGTAACTATATGTGTCTGCCATTGATTCTTAGTTTATGCGTAACTCTATACACGCACTGTATATTATACACGAGTTGTAGAGCTACTCTAATAAAGTTCTTCCAGCTATGACTTATGCCTGTGTCGCCTTCGCGCACTCATCTCCCACAAACATACATAGACTTTAAATGATTCAGAATAGGTTTAGGCGTAAAGCCACTGGATCATCTTGGTATCTGCGGAACTAGGATCTTCACCAAGACCTACTATTACTTACCATGACCAGACACATGAAAAACTGTGTCCAACAGTATTTTATTAAAGTATCGCGTCATCGAAATACTCTCATAGTGGCAGCCGCCGACTACATTCCATGGAGCAGGCAATGTAATTCCCCTCCGTCGTCGTTCCAAACATGTTTTATGTGATACCAACGACCCCATCACAGTCAATATCGAAGCAACACTTTCTTTGTCCAATCCGAATCGCAATAATAATACGCGACTCCAACATTGGACACGCCTGCGAGTCCGAATAACTCCCACAACTGGCCCTCGGCACACTGATGTGCATAGATGGCCCTTAACTATACTCCCCAGCGATTGTTCAAGCTGAGGCCTAAGCCTTCTAAAAGGCGCCTCTGTGCTGCATAACTACGAAATACATAATATATATTTCTGGCTAGAGCGCCTACCGCCGGCGTTTTTGGCAAGTGAAGTTGTATAAGCAATATAAACTAATAGCACAAATCCATCTGAAAAAAAAAACTAATGAATGGGCCGGCTTGACCGGCTTCTCACAGGATCACAAAAAACCTGCGTGAAGTAACTTGCTGTTGCGTTTTGTATGGTGAGTGATATATCTGGTACCCAATTTTCAATCCCTTAATTACCCCTTTCCTTTAAGGTTGGTAACGCGATTTTCTAGTATTGTTGGCGTTCGTAAGCAGTAGAGATCTTTTATCATCAGGTGACCCATTTGCTCATTTTTCGGTCACTACTATAAAAATGTATATGAAAACTATTAAGAACGTGTATTCTGTTCATAAAAGATTAGTGACGATAAAGGTAAAAATAAATGATCAAAGAAAATAATATCTTGATAATTGTTCAAAGAAAATAAAATCTTGATAATTCTTGATGCACCCGCGTAATGCGGTTGTTATCATAATTGCTGATTAAATTATATTAATCACCGTCTGATCTTCGTTTGAGATCCGATCGGTAGATAATTGACCGATAGTAAAATTAAATTAAATTTATTTACAACACAATTAATTACCATTGATAAAATGAAACGTAGCTTGCATAATTTTATTGCATTTAAATTTTTAGAAAGCTACACAAAATTATACTTTAGTATAAAAACATAGAAGAAAAATTATAACCGTAACAACTTAATTATTAATATAATATTGAAAACAAATAGTAAATAAAAAATATGTATATTAAAATTACAAAAATAAAATATTATATACATTTAAATTCATAATTTTTTCTCTATTTATACTATATAAAACAAAGAAATAATTAATACAAACTTCGCAATAACTGCATTGACTGATAAGAGATATCATATATTAAAATCGTCATCTAATAAAAATAAAAACATAAGGGTTCCATTACAAAAGCTTCAACAAACATTTTGAAATTTTACTTGTTAAAAAACTAAACCATAACACCGCTCCATCGTATTCGCTGTTCAAAACAAGGGATTATTCCCCCGCCTAAAGGGAAAAAGAGTGCGAAAACTTTAATTAAACAAGTTTGGTGCGAATTGAGCTTAGGACTTTTGTAAACGGATAATCGAAGCGGTTGAATCCACCTGAGTATGGCTTCTACTGCAGAAAACGGGGTGACACTTCTACAATGGCCCGAAAGGAGATGGTGTGATGCCGACGTTTCTGATAGCTTTTGAACTCACTTTTTAAAGAACTGCTTCCATTTTGGAAAAGTTGAAATGGATGATTGCATTTTTGTAATCTATTCGTCACGTGACTTTAATCGTAAAGCAGATGGTTTTTGTCTTTGTAACGGATACTGAAGAAATTGGTGTAATTTATGGGCCTCGGTTTCGGTTTAAAGCTTATTTTTAGGTCTGCACCATTTCTGTCTATGCATTTAATCGGCTCTATCATTTCTACCATAATGAGTAACTGAGTGATATAAAAATAAAAAATTGTTGTTATGGATTTTGTGGAGCCTAGAAGGAATTTCCGTCCATTACAGAATTTTTGCCATAACTACTACTGGATCAAGTTTGACAGCTTGTATGATAGGACCCATTAAATATGATGGTGATTTTCAATAACATGGATAGCCTAAGCCTAAAATAGGGTACGGTGCCTACGGTACGCGAGACCGACTTGCACTTGATCAAATTTTATATTTTGTTGAATGTATTATAATATAGTAATAGTTGTTTGTCAGTATTTTTAGTGTAATTCAGGTCAATGCTCATTTAAAAATCGAATACACAAATATAGAAAAATAAAATGAAGTTTATTTTTGAAGGCAAACATAACCGATTATTTTACTGATAAGCTGTTATCGCTCCTAATGATCAGTTGCAACACACTGATGCGTTGCATTCTTCGTAAAAACTCTTTTTATTCGACCTATGTATTTAGACCGGGTCGGTCACTTCCCTGTAACATGGTTAACGAGGTCGATGGCTGGCACATGCGTCATACTTGTGAACGGGTGCTGTTTGTGTGGACGGGTCTACTCGGATTGTTATTGTTTATTTAAATTCTTTTATGATAGTCTTTATTTGTTCCTCGTGCATATTAATCTAATCTGTATATATTATAGTTATGATATTTTATTAAAAATAAAATTGAAATTGTGCAGCTCTACTTCCAATTGAATATTGTAAAACCTGTCCTCAATTATAATTATAAACTACTACTTAAAAGGTACAACGCTAGAGTTTCTTGTCCGTTCTTCTTTTGCGAAACAATTTTCGAGCTGGCAGTAAGTATATCAGGTAATGTTAAAATTTTATGGGTTCAAAAATAGCATATTAATCAGTTGCTGACGAAATCCCCGTGTCCAATTTTGAGATATTGGATGCGTAACGTTTGCGACTCACCCTACACAGTACGTTTATCTCGTCTAGACGCTTTTGTTGGCAGATTGTATATTTTTAGCCTGTATTAGTAAATATGCTTTCGACGATCAATATGCTGTCAATATTTTCCTTATAGCAGCATATGGACTATGAACCGGGAACACGAGTGAGATTTCGAAAAAATATTTATCCGTGAAATCTCCTTACCGGAGTTATTAACGTCAGACAGGTGGTCGGTCGTAAAATCTATATGCCAAATCTTTCAGCAAAATGTATAAAAGTGTGATAGGCTGATCTTTCGTGCGAAAGTTGCGAAACTGAAATGGAGTTGGGCAGGGCACATGGCCAAACGAGATGACGGTAGGTGGAGTAGGGCAATAACAGAATGGTGGCCAGGCAGGGTAAGCGATACGTTGGGTGATCTTGAGAGTCTCCAAAGCGCAGTGGGCGAGTAGCCGGCATTCAAAAGAGAGGCGGCGGGATCGATCGCCGAATCGAGAGAAATATTGATTTGCTCCACAAATATTTAATTCAACTTCAGGGTTTGTGGTTTTGTAAGTCCATCGTAGTTCCTGATACCTATGTTAGAGGTTAACCTCGTGTGTATTTTAATGATTTTATCTTCACAACATATGTTGTAGTGTTCATTTCTAAACACAATAACAATTCATTGTGCTAGAAGCCGTCGACAGACGAAGCTTTTCTTCTGGTGTAAACATTTTAACGTGAGTGCTAATTGAAAGGGCGCGTTCGACCTTTCAGAAACTACTATATCAGGTGAATATAACTGCGTTTAACGTCAATGATAGTACGGCTAGTGGATCTGGCTTAGGAATGCGGGGTTGTAGGTTTGATTTTCATAATACAACTCATCTTTGTCTTTGTCATGTCGCGAATCTGGGTACTACGAAATTCAAACTATAACTTATCCATCGCATACACACTTCATCATCATCCCAGCCTGTTGCCATCCACTGTTGGACATAAGCCTCCCCAAGTGAGCAACAACCATTCCGGTCTTGGACAGCCCGCATCCACCCGCTACCCGCCATCTTTTCAAGTCGTCGGTCCACCCTGCAGCAGGTATACATTGCTTTTAACATTTTATAATAATAATAACACCAGCCCTCTATTAAACATGTCCTACCGCTGGGCACATACCTCCTCTAATGAATGAAAGGGAGTAAGGTCTTGGTTCACCACGCTTTCCTAATGCAGGAGACTTCACGTATCTTTAAAATTCTTATGAAGAACTTCTCAGGTATGCAGGTTTCCTCACGATGTTAACTTCACCGTCAAAGCAAGCAATAATTAACAATGAGTCCCCACGTAACTTAAGTTTGAGGTTCAAGTTCTTGGGGTTGCTTCGTCTCTGCAATCCACTCCCCGCTGAGCTATCGCTACTTATATTTTAAAACATTTTATATTTTGATCAAATAATATTGTTACAGTGAGTCACACTTTCTCTCGTGAATTCGTCTTTTTCAATAGCTTGTATGGCGAAACGAGCAGAACACTCCTCTCGATGGTAAGCACCACGACGCCATCCATAAACAGAAGTAACACAATACCGAAACAAAGCACTAGCACTGGGCTGCGTTCGCCACCTCGAGTCATATTATTTTACGTCTTATAATGCCCGGAAATTTCACTAGTTGCAAAGTCGTTCAAACTAAAAAGGAACAGTGCTTATACACAGATGTTTAGTGCCAGATATACACAAAGCAGTGGTACGAACCTAGACAGTTTCTGGCATACGTGAGACCTACCACCTAGTCCGTCTGTCTGACCTAATATATATTAAGCCCCAATTACACGGGTAGGGTAATTTGTACATAGGCGAGAATATAAAAGACAACTCGCTTTACGAAGTCGCTATATTCTTGCCGCCGAATTGCATAACGCAATCTCGTAAATAACAGTTTCCTATTTTAACGGGTTTACACCGTTCGATTTTGTTGCGGTCCCATAACACCCAGACCCGAAACAAATATTTGTGGATCACACAAACATTTGTCTCGGTGCAGGAATTGAACCCACGGCCTCTCGCTTCGCAGCCGGGCTACTCGCCCGCTGCGCCACTCAGCAGAAACCTGCTACTTCACGTCAGTTTTCTGGGTGGTAACAACCCGGTTGAGCCAGCCCTTTATGCTGTATTCAAAACTGTTTCCAGCGTAGCTCTGCCTACTACTTACAAAATATTTTCATTATTGAAAGAAATACATGTTTGGAAATCACTTTGTAACTTAAACCTACAATATGACTGCCTTGGTGTTGCAGTTGTAATGTTTCGCATTACGACTGAGGCTGACCCTGAGATCTCGGGTTCGATCCCCGGGTCGGGTAAAGTGATATGGGGTTTTTCTATTATGAAATGCTCAGTATCAGTCCGGAGTCTGGAATAGGGTAGTTTCCTATATTGAATTTTATACATTATTTTATAAGCAACAGAAAATGATACGCAAAAGAAACGATTTTATTAAAACACAATCAAAATTGGTTCAGAAATGTGCCCGCAGTTATGATTTTAAATGTTGGTATGAGGAAAAGTGGGTGCGTAGTAGGGATATCTCACTATCTCGCTTGCACGCGTGCACTATAATGAACATTTTACACAGTGACGTCAAAGGTTGCATCGTCTGTCATTTGACAATTACCCCTTCTACAGGATTTGAATGGCTTCTATCTTATTTATTTTTGGTCCGATTTATAAAATTCTTTCTGCAATAGATTTTGAGTAACATAACTTATTGATTTAAATAATAAAAAAATCTAGTCAACTACCCTATTGTGCCCGGTATGGCGATAAGGTCGCCCCCTGCCACATCAAGGGATACAGATACAATCAGCGAAATGTGGGTGTACTGGGATTACAGGTGCGAGTGCGTATGTATGTATTAAACCTACAATATTTTTTATTACGAATGAATTAAAGGAGTATGAATAAAAATTACAATATCAAAACAGCATCAGCGCAAAGGATTAGGCTCGCATTAAAAAAGTTGGTACAGAAATATAAAAATCGTGATTCACTACGCAATGTTTGATTAGATGCTTTGTTTGACGTATTTTTTGTATAAATCTCGTATTATTCACGGGAAATAACGGCAAATAGCCAGGTTATACCAAGCATAAATCACGCTTGATTGTATCTCGCTGTGGTCCGAGTACCCACAACAATAGTGTCCGGCAGCGACTCAAACAATGTACCACCGGTCTTTCATTCACTCACACACGCTCAACTAATTACGCACCTACAGTACTAGTGTGGGTAGATTGAATCGCATGCGCGCAGCATCTGTGCCTCTTCTCATATTCTTCGTACACTAAAAACGGCATAATTAACAAATCGAATTTGTACCTTACTACTTGCAGCTAAGGTGTATATTGGATCACATTCTCGAGTTTGCCAGCGAAGTTCTAACGCGAGATGGTTCGGCAATAAGCTTCCAGGACTCGAATTTTTTAGATGTCTCCCGTTCGCCCGGAGGCTGGGACGTATCTCTGATGTGCGGTTTTTCGTCGGAATATTCTTTCGCGGAGTGATATCGTGGACATTATAGTTTTAATACATTTACCGTGAGTGTTTCTAGTGACATTGTGTTGGATTGTTCGTGTGTTAAAAAGGTTGCAGGATATTTTCTCAAGTAGAGAGTGCGTAAAGTAAGTTATTGCATAAGTTTTTAGTTACTTATTGTTTATCTAATTTTACTGACGTATTCGGTATCTTTTTTATTCATTTACGCATTTAGTTTAAGATAATACAGTGACTTTTAATAGGTAAAACTGTGTAATAGATTCTATAGTATAGTACCCGAAATAAGCTTTAAAAATTAAGTATTTTTTCTTTAAAAATATTTAATGAGTTTAATTCAAGAACAGCTTTTTCGAATATTTATTTCTAGGTGAGCATATATTTTAATTAAAAGTAAACCTTTACAATTAAAATATAGTATAATTAATATTAAAATAGGTATATTTTCACTGTTCAGCTCCACAATGTAGTCTTTTATAACACATGTTTAAATTCATCACCTAATTAATTTCGACTTCAAATAGAGCTAGGTAATAAAATCTACAATTATTTATTATATTATAACTCATAAAATATACTAAACGATTATGATGACAGCGTATTATTTTTAATGAACCATAAATATATTTTAGCACCATCAAAACGTATGTTGTTAGGATATTGATGATTTTTATGTGACCGGTGTCATTCCTTTGAATAATCTTGTCGGAAAACTTGTTGTCACGTAATTAGCGTTTTTAGGATCATAACTTTGAGGGTATGCGTTTTCAACAATGAGTGTGTAAAATATATAAGTTTTTTTTTTATTATTGATAAAATACTGACTGACCGCCTCGGTGACGCAGTTGTAATGCGTGCGCGTTACGACTGAGGTCTCGCGTTCGATCCCCGGGTCGGGTAAAAGTGATATTGGGGTTTCTATTGCGAAATATTCAGTATCAGCCCGGAGTCTGGTATTTTTGCCTGGTATGGCGATAGGCTCGCCCCCTATCACATCATGGGACGGAGATACGCTCGGCGAAATATGGGTGTACTGGTTACACCTCTGCCTACCCCTTCGGGGATTACAGGCGTGAGTGAGTATGTATGTATGTTTTATAAATACACACAACAGTCACACACATACTCCTGATCCCACACTAGGTTAACCTGTATCGTGGATATCAGGAACTACGCGGTTCCACAACACCGATAACAATAATAATATTGTGAGGAGGTTCCTCACTAACCACCCATGGCTTGGGTCCTGGGCCTCGCCATTGGAGGGTGACATTTTTATTTTTTTATTAACAATAATACTATAAATTAACAGTATTATACAGATAATAATATCAGCCTTACATTGTACTGTCCCACTGCTGGGCATAGGATTTCTCTACTAATAGGAGGTGTTATCCACCACGTTGCTAGACTGGTTGGTAGAGTTCACGTACTTTAAAAAAAATTATTTTGTATAAAATGCGATTGATAAAATATAAGAATGAATACACTCGTAATTATAAAATGTAATTCAAATTGTTTTTTTATTCAACATCGCAAAGTCAGAGAAGTATGCAGTGGGAGAGAAGTATGCAATGGAACCCGTGACCTTTGCTTTGGTATTTCTTCCACTTCTAGCTAGACAGCCTCGGTGGCGCAGTTGTAATGCGTACGCGTTACGATTGAGGTCGACGAGGTCTCGGGTTCGATCCCCGAGTCGGGTAAAGTGGTATTGGGTTTTTCTATTACGAAATGCTCAATATCAGCCCGGAGTCTGGAATTTGTGCCCGGTATGGCGATAGGCTCGCCCCCTATTACATAAGGGACGGAAATACGCTCGGCGAAATGTGGGTGTACTGGTTACACCTCTGCCTACCCCTTCGGGGATTACAGGCGTGAGTGCGTATGTTCCAGCTAGGCTGTCTCTGCCTATTTGGTATGAGAATAGCGATGGCGACAGCCTCGCACCTATCACCTTACAGGGCGGCAATAAGCTCGACAAAATGTGGGAGCATCTCTACCTACCCCTTCGAGGACAAAAGCGTGAATTTATGTATAAAAAAAATGAGTTAAAGAAGGAAGACGCCACTGTAGAAGAAGAAAGAAGAAGTTTCGTTCTTACCGATATGTCAGAGTATTTTCGTTCCGCATTCGGCACAATAGCGCACCGAAGCGTTATTTTTCTGCTTTTCCTGCGAGAAAACGGTTTTAACCAAAATGCAAGTAATAATATTTTTACATTCCTTTTTACTTTACTTTTGAGGGACCTACCACTTATTATTAAGTAGTTCTTAAATTGACTGTATAACATATCCATAATATAAATCGATATAAATATAGTAAGAAAAACATATGCCATCTAGGTATTTTCCTGTTGTACCCTTCCTCTCATATACGAATTTAGATTTTAGAATATAATACTCCATTCTCTTTAAGATATTTGAAAAAAGGAAAATCCAATTTCCCGACGAGAGCACGATTTTGTTTCCGCCAACTGTGCTCTCAACACTTATGTTTCTTATATTGGTTCTACCTTATACATCGCTATAGTACCATATCGCAGTCAAAGTAGTCAATAAACTTTAATTGGTAATAAGACATTTATGAGAATTTTATAGAGCGACCAGAAGGCCAATTCTTGTAATTTTAAATGTTCAAAATATCATTCCGATCTAGTCTCAGCATCAAGAAAGTTGCAAATGGCATTCTCTTAAACAATAATCAACGTCAAATGTGAATATAGATCGTAATAAGATTGAATATAGAATAAAAGTTGACTGAAGCCAAAACGGTATAATGCTACTGCTAATGCTAGGTGCATTTGACGTTAATTATTTGTTTAAGAGAATGCCATTTGCAACTTTCTTGACGCTGAGACTAGATCGGAATGATATTTTGAACATTGAAAATTACGAGAATTGGCCTTCTGTTTGTCTCCTTATTAATAATAATAAAAAAAATACTGATATCAGTTAAGATTATTTATGTATTCAGTAACGGAGTATAGGCATTAACTGGTTCTGAGTATCTTTAATACGATATCGTACTCAGAGATGTCAATAAACTTTAATTGGTAATAAGACATTTCTGAGAATTTTATAGAGCGACCTGTTTGTCTCGTTTATAATGAAAAAAATATATATTTCACTGTGATATCAATTAGGATTATTTATGTACTCAGTAACGGAGTATAGGCATTAACTGGTTCTA
The DNA here is from genome assembly GCA_905332985.1 of Mimas tiliae. Taxonomy (NCBI): domain Eukaryota; kingdom Metazoa; phylum Arthropoda; class Insecta; order Lepidoptera; family Sphingidae; genus Mimas; species Mimas tiliae. The sequence continues at coordinate 10,607,375 of HG995254.1, forward strand.
AGTGACCTGTTTGTCTCGTCTTATACGAAAAATAATAATTTTACAGTGATATCAGTTTAGATTATTTATGTATACAGTAGCGGAGTATAGGCATTAACTGGTTCTGAGTGTAGAAACAATCAAATTCTAAAAAAATACTCTCTCTCTGGTAGGTCCCTTATGTCTGAGGATCGTGATCATCATTGGATGGTCCACACTTGGCTCAAACCATCAGGCTCCATCGGTTTCTGTCCATGGCGCTTCTGACCACCGAACTGATCTTGGATGAACACGAGTCTTTTACTTGATCGGTCTATCTGTTTGGGGACCGTTCTCGAACTCTCTTGCCCTCAGTGTTCCAATTATGATCAGCTTTTTGAGGTTCTCATCTCCTCTCCGTACTACGTGGCCGAAGTATGTCATAATTTGCTGCTGACAAATTGTAGATAGGCGTTTTTTTTTCAATTATTATTTGACGAAGTTGATCAACGTGTCTCTTAGTGTGGTGCAAGTCAAAGTTCTATAAATTACTATAAGTGAAGCTAATAGCTATCGTTGAAAATTGTTTTTAACACAGGATAATTAATAATTTTTAATACAGTATTGTTACTCAACTAGAGGCACTAGATGGTAGGTCCCTCGTATGTGAGTGGCAGTCTAGTACCATCGCTTGAGCACTGTTGTGGTTCAGTTTGAAGGACATTGAAAATGCAAGGCATTATCAGACTAATAACTTAAGTCTCGGAGTGACGAATGCAGTCCAGTTCCATGCAGTGCTTTGTAATTCAATCTGTGTGGTGTTGCTTCTGTTTATGGGCAGGTGTGGCGCTTACCATTAGGCGAGCGACCTGTTCTTTTTGTACTTCAAGAAAAAAAGTTATTACTCCAAAATTGTTACTCAAAAAGTATTTTTTTTACAGTAAGTAATTTTAAAGCCTCGTTCAGTTGATAGGCTTTTTCTTGTGCAATTGTTAGAGATGAAGGGTGACGGGAAGCGTAGAGGGTGGATAGAGCGACGAACTTCAACCCATCCAAGCTATTAATAGCTTTTTATTAGCTTCATACGTATGTTAGTATGTATGTAACGGAATCTTTGAACATGATATTGACCCCCTTTAAAACGTCGGATTAACTCGAAATTTGGCATACTGGACCGATGACAATTCAATATTTTAAACAGTTTGAAATAAACAATACGCTTTTATAGAAAATTCAACTAAAAAATTACATGCGTATTATCATTAAACAATGAAATATTTACTTTATTACATTGCACATATGGATCAAAGTGCAATAACTCGCAGTTTTAAAATAAAACGTCGAACATCAAATCTGTCGAAATAGGTGACATTCAATGAAATAGTTCGAATGCGTGACGACAGTTTTTTTCCGCGAAGAAAGTCCTATTGTTTTTAACTGACTTCAAAAAAGGAGGAGGTTCTCAATTCGGCGCGTTTTTTTATTATACGCTTTATATTAGCTTCATACGTATGTTAGTATGTATGTTAGTATGTAACGGAATCTTTGATCATTATTTTGACCCCCTTCAAAACGTCGGATTAACTCTAAATTTGGCATACTTATTAAGGACCGATAACAATTCAATATTTTAAACAGTTTGAAATAAAAAATACGCTTTTATAGAAAATTCAACTAAAAAATGAAAAATAAATAATAGTTTATTAAAATATTTTCTATTTTTTAAGTTGGATTTTCTATAAAAGCGTATTTTTAAGTTTTTTAAACTATTATTTATTTTATTACTATAGAAATTTCGCCTATAGTGTATGTAAGAAGCGTTTTGCTTTATAATTGTAAAGCCAAACTGTAGACACTTTTGTCGACAGCATGAATGGGCCGGCTCGTTGGGGTTGTTACCACTGTCTCATAGAAAAACGGCTTTCTGCTGCGTTTCGTACGGTGAGTGAGATACCCGGAGGCCCAAACCCCCTCCCCTTAATTTTCCCTTTCCTTTAAGGTCGGTAACGCACCAATAATTCTTTTGGTATTGTGGACGTACATAGACAGTGGAGATCACTTACCATCAGGTGACCCACTTGCTTGTTTACCGGCTTATGCTATAAAAATCGTGCGTTTAGTATTATAAAGGTGGCAACCAAGAGGAATTGGAACAGAGTACAGACTGCCGAGACTGCTGATGGAACCTGATTACTTTTGTACCTTACTGGATGGCGACCACCTACAAATAGTGAAAAGTCCGTTATATTGATATGTTCAGGCGAACCACGAGGTCAGCCAGTGTATATTCAAAAACTTCATTAATTATATTATTATTGAATTATACACGTCCCACTGCTGGGCACGGGCCATCTCTACTGAATGAGAGGGGTTAGGCATTAGTCCACCACGCTGGCCTAATGCGGGTTGGCAGACTTCACGTACCTTCGAAATTCTAATGAAGAACTTCTCAGGTATGCAGGTTTCCTCATGGTGTTACCTTCACCGTTAAAGCAAGCGATAATAAAAAATTAATATACACATAACTAAGAAAAGTCAGAGGTGCCCTTGAGGCTGGTTTCGAACCTGCGACTTTGGTCTCGACAGTCCATACCACTCGCCACTGAGCTATCACTGCTTTGAAGCAGTATTTCTGCTGACCGTCGAGTGATTGGGTATCCAGTTTGGTACAAAAATGATCAGGTTACCCATCATTTGTTAATTTATCCAACATAATAACGCATATTATTTGAAATTTCAGCTGGCTACGTATTACGGGTCAAAAGAAGTACAGGTGGATAGACAGGTGTAGGCCCTGTAATATGGTGCCGTTAGTAACTTTGGGTACATAAACTTAAAAACGACACCTGAATATTATGTTCAATATTTAAACTGCCTCAGTGGCGCAGTTGTAATGCGTACGCGTTACGACTGCTGTGCAGAGGTCTCGGGTTTGATCCACGGATCGAGTAAAAGTGATATTGAGTTTTTCTATTACAAAATGCTTAGTATCAGCCCGGAGTCTGGAATACCCGGTATGGCGAAAGACTCACCCCTATCACACCATGGGACGCAAATAAGCTCGGCGAAACGTGGGTGTACTGGTTACACCTCTGCTTACCCCTTCGGAGATTACAGGCGTGAGTACGTATGTATGTATGTATATTATATACGAGATATTTGAATATAATGAGTCTTAATAAACTAGCCCTGTGTTATACACGTCTCACTACTGGGTACGGGCTTCCTCTACTGAATAAAACGGGTTAGGCGTGAGTCCACCACACTGGCCCAGTGCATGTATGTCTCTACATATTAGACATTAGTAGACTTACCATACCTTCGACATTTTTATGGAGAACTAATCAGGTATACATGTTTTCTCACGAAGTTTTCTTCACCGTTAGGCAAGCGATAATTAATACACACGTATGCTCATGGGGCTGGTTTCGAATCTGCGAATTTCGTTTTGAAAGCCTGTCTCTCCGCTGATCTATCGCTGCTACATATGAGTCTATTATATAAAATAAATTAAACTGTTCAAATAACACGGTCCGTTCGAATTCTAGTGATTAGGATGCTCAGTTGACAATCCAATTAGTCCGGGGACGGCACCGCTGTCACTGAAAACAGCGTGCTCTGTATTCGATTATCATTTAGAGCAAAATTTTGTTTCAATGCACAGTATATACACATTGAACTTTTCACTAAATCCATTCAATTTCACTTATAAGATATACACAGCAGTAATTTTGCACAATACGTCAGCTGTTTAGCTACAGGTATACTGCTATAAGCATGTCAGTGACGCGAACGCATGAGATTACACCCATCCAACAAAGTGTCTAACGCGCATAGCACACGGCCGCTGCGCGTCGTGAGCATGTCGGTGACGCGAGCCCATAAGATTTTCCCGTACCAAAAAGTGCCCAACGCAGCTAAATAAGTTACCACTTCAAAAAAAAAATAAAAAAAATTTGGTGACGATTGTACGGATTCCTAAGAGTACGGGAACGACTCGCACTTCGCCGGTTTTAATTATTCATATTACATAACATGGCTTATACAACTGAGTCTAAAATGTAAACTTGTTTAACTGCGATAAGGAACACTGCGACAAAATTAGCATGTCATTGGCATATTCATTACCTGGAAACTAATTCCGGGACTGGTTGAAAACGTTTGAGTTGTTTTTTTAACTGACTATAATTAGAAGGAGCTTCTCATTTTTTTCTATATTTATATTTTTATATTCCTATGTGTACACATCCTCTTTTTGCCTGGTGTTATTCTGGCTTAATACCAGGGTCCGCCTTCTCGTGCTATAGACTTTACAGTATTTGGTAATATATGGAACGACCCGCCGTCTGACCTCCACAACCCGCAACGGGAACCAAATTTTGCCATTACTACGTCCGGTAATCAGCAGGGTGTACCACGTGCAAGTTATAGCTTTGGGCCTAAAATGTTGGTGGCCCCATAATTTCAACAAATATGCACCGGTTTGGTGTTTTTGGTTGACAGAGGTTTTCCAACGTACTCTCATACATCCTCACTGGAAAGTAGTAAACGCACCTCGATTAGGGTTTTTAACTTATAATTATTTATTGCGTCTGGGTGTTGGGGGTGAAGTTCCTCGTAGTCCCTGATACCCACAATACAGGTTATTCTAGTGTGGGGTCAGGACTATGTATGTAACTGTTGTGAGTATTTATTTATTTATATCAGACTAAACTAAATTAACTAACTAACTAAATTATATCAGGCATCAGCAAGAAATCATTATTTTGGTATCGATTAGATAAATTATCCACTTTTCTTTCAATATTGCCGAAATTACAAAACACGTGCATTTTTATCATACCATGCCTAATGCGAATTTCTGATACAATTAATTTTACGAGTTATATTTGATAGTATCAAGCAGCTATCACTCAAACTCTCTCGTTGCTGACTTTTACTGATGTATGATAATGTGACGTGAGGACTAGTCACTTATAAGAAGGCCAGTATCTCAAACATGCATTACATAACTGATTACAATTCCAGTATTAAAATTCCACCTGACATTATCCCATTTGCAATAAGGTCGGCGCACCCACTTGCTCGTTTGCCGGCCTATAGGTACTAGGTATAAAAATAAAATATGCTTTTTTAACACATGTTACAGAATGATTTGGCTTATAGTTTTTACGATCGCCTGCCTGACGTCAACTCCTCTGGGAGAAAAAATCCCAGACCCAAAACAAATATTGATGAGTCACATTTTGTCTCAGTACGGGAATCGAACCCGGCGAGATCGTACGAAACGCAGCAGCAAGATGCTACTTTACATTGGTTTTCTGTGAGACAGTGGTAACGACCCGAACGAGCCGTGGACAAATGTGTCTACAGCGTGGCTCTACCACTCGCAAGATGTGGTTGATCACTAGGTCCCTCGTATCCGAGAGGCCGAATAGATACCACCGCCGTGTCCATTTCTGCCACCAAACAGCAGTGTATAAGCATAGTTGTGTTTCGGTTTGAAGCACATTAAAGCTAGTGAAATTACTAGGTATAATGAGACTTAACATCTTATGTCTCGATGACCAGCGTAGTCGAAACCATGCAGTGCTTTGTAATTAAAGGTTCTTGTGTGGTGTTGCTTCTGTTTATGGGCAGGCGTGACGCTTACCATTAGGCGAGCGACCTTTCGTTATTCAGTCTAACAAAAAATTAATATGGTATGATTCGATAATTATATTTGATTCTAATATAATTTGGTACGTGTCGTACTAAGGGTGTCTTCGAAATTGGACATATCATATCGGTATAATTAACAAAGTTAGCGTAAAGTACAATGATCCATCAATTTAGTACTATATTGGGTTAGATCAATACGATTCGTTCTAAATCTAATCAAGCGGCTCGCTCAAGCCATTCAAACGAGTACAAGTGCACTTGCTCTATGTCTCTAGTAGAGGTAAAGCGAAGCTTGAAGTATGAGAGAGTAAAAAAAAATTATAAAAAAATAAAACTGACTCAAAAAAAATAACAATATAACTTACTGGTATTGTCATCGAAATAAAATGACTTATTGTACTCAAAATTGTTTAGTTTTATTTTTAGCTTTTAATAGCATAGGCTGGCAAACGAGCAAATGGGTCACCAGATGGTAAGTGATCTCCACCGCCCATGTACGCCCACAACACTAGAAGAATAATGGCCGCGTTACCAACCTTAAAGGAAAGGAGTAATCAAGGCATTGGGAAGAGAAGGGGGATTTGAGCCTCCGGATATCTCACTCACGTACGCAACGCAGCAGTAAGCTACTATATTTCTGTGAAACAGTGGTAACGGTCCAGCCGGCCCATTCATGCTGTAGACAGACTATGCTATCCAAGCCTTGATTAATTTTTATAAAAAATAACTCCTTTATCATCGGAAATTCCAATTTGAAACTGACTAATCAATTAGATATAGATCTATTCGGTATAAACAAACAATAAGTGATAATTAGGTACGTATTTGTTCGATAATGCAATTTATGGCAGCTTTGTTGATTTCTGATATTCATTTGAATAGTTGCTATCTCTAAATTAACTTAAATTAATTATATGACACTTTTGTCATACTCAGCGACATCAATCAAATTGGATATTCATTAGCCATAAATAATAAGTATAAATCATTAACTGACTCTCTATGTCCTGATCCAGGTAAAAAAAAGATGTGTCATTGTTGAAAGAATAGTAGCAAAGAGTAATATATAGATAAGGAAATAATAATAAAAATAAAATAATAATATAATGAATAGTAGTATATCACTGAACAAGTGCCTATATATACTAGGTACCTATATCTTCTAATATATAAAATTCTCGTGTCACAATGTTTGTTCCCATACTCCTCCGAAACGGCTGGACCGATTTGTATGAAATTTTGTGTGGATATCGGGTAGGTCTGAGAATCGGCCAACATCTATTTTTCATCCCCCTAAATGTTAAGGGTGGTCCACCACTAAATTTCATTTTTTATTTTTTAGACAACATTTTTTGTTTTTTATTTTTTTATGATACAGCATCAAAAAATACATACAACCCTAAATTTTCAACCTTCTACGATCAACCCCTATTTTTTAATAGCGACATTAGTATTTTTTTTAAGCGCGTTTCTCACCGGGGGCTCCCACTAGGCTACGTTAATCCTGGAAATAGGCATTCACGCGGGCGGAGCCGCGGGCTAATATAAGCTTAAAACTATTAATAGGTGTGTACAAAATGAACACTAATTATAACTTGGACATTGTCAGTTCTATAATAACTGATTAGTTACATCATTTTTATAATTTATTTTAACTTTTTTGTCTTTAATCCTTAAAAAAACTGTATTTAATGAACATTTCCCTTCTTTTTTTATCAAAATAGTTAAATACCCTAAGTACAACATCCGCTCACTAATCTAAATTCTAAATGTAACCCGTGAAGAACGCTGTGGGTAGCATATATAATTAAATTTATTTAGTATAAGCTCTTTGTGTACCAATGTATGCTATTGTTTGTATTCCTTTATAAAAATCAAATAAATAAATAAAAAAAATGCCATACAGTTATTTGTAATACAAAGTTCTGTATGGTGTTGCTTCTGTTTATGGGCGTTACACTTACCATCAGGCGTGCGACCTGGGTAGTTTCGTCATTCAGGCTAATTCAATTTTAATTTATTTCATCATTCATCATAAATCTTTCATTTATCATCATACCAATAATATCAAACAGATGTAAGACGTAATAAACAAATATATAACATACTCATATCAGCCAGTTTCCGAAGTTTTTCAATTATCTTGACCCAATTACATATATATAATATATAATTTATATCATTTCCTTGTACAAAAACTTCTTTCAGATAAGTTTGGTGGTTAAGATTGGCAGGATTTGGTATTGACATCTTTTTTTTATAGCATAGGCCGGCAAACGAGTGAGTGGGTCACCTGATGGTAAATGATCTCCCTCCTCCTCCCATGTACGCCCACAATACCAAAAAAATTATGGGCGCGTTGCCGACCATAACGGAAAGGGATAATTAAGGGAATGGGAAGGGGAGGGGATTTGGGCCTCCGGATATCTCACTCACCATACGAAACACAGCAGCAAGCTGTTACTTTACGTTGGTTTTCTGATACAGTGGTAGAGACCCGGCCGAGCCGGCCCATTTATGTTGTAGACAAAAGTGTCTACAGCGTGGCACTACCACTCATGTGTGTGTTGTGGTTTGTGGTGAGGGGTAATATATAATAGTAAATAAATATACCCCACAGTCACGCCTACACGCCACATAGTCCTGACCCCACTCTAGTTTAATTTGATGAGTATCAGAAACTCCTAGAATACACGAATATATTCAGTATAATTATAATTATGGAAAAAATAGGAGTATGGCACATGGTCTGGTGAATATGGGGGATGACGGAGTGCTTCCAACCCCAGGTCTTGTAGCTTGAAGATCTTCTGTTGTGCAGTATGAGGTTACGTGTGGTGTAGGCGCAGCGGGGATGAGAGATCCACTTAATCTGGCTTCAGATGTGCGAGTTTGTCCATCAGAATACAATGAACAATTTTTCCATAGTTTTGAAAGCTTTTTGGTGGGAAAACATCAATACCCGAGAGGCAGTACAAAATTCCTTTGAAGAGTTTGTTGCCTCCAGTCCAGCCATTTCTTCAAGAAGAGCATCGATAAATTGTCACTGCGCTGACAAAGATACATCGATAGCATGGGTGGTTTCTTTGATTAATATAAATAAAAAAGATTGAAATACTTTAACTATTTTCATACGGAACGACAATTTCATAGGTGAAGACCTTTTATAAGCACATAAGTAAGATAAAGATGAAGTCTTGATTCTGACTGATAAATAATATGCATTTATAATTAAGTATATTTGATTAAAATTGCTTGAATCATAAATAAACAATGGGTTCAGACACTTTTTAACGATTAGTACTTAGTTATCTATCAGTTCTATAAAATAAAATCAAATTTGATATGTATGGCGCCCCGCATGGCGTTAGATTCGCTCCCTATCACATTAAAGGATATAAAACAGCTTTACGAACCGAGTATGTTATACATCTGTCTACCCTTTCGGGGATAAAAGCATGAGCTTATGTAGTATTAAAGAAAGACAATTTAAAAAATCACAGACAATCCCTGTTACATTTTACAATAGCCGATGTTTTCCATTTGCTAATTAGCAACAGGTATACAATTACCCACACGTGTAGAAGTATTAAACAATGTAGTAGGTTCGCCATTACGTCCAGGACTGTCTCTGATTGCACCATTACACACAGTAAGAACGATAGAAACTGACTTTGCGGCAGAATTATTAGAAGACCGTCGTCCACTTACAAAAGTATTTGTTGTGTGAAACCTTCTGAAAATCGAAGAAAGGAGAAAACATTGTTTTGATATAAATTTGAAGCAGCGAAATTAAATTATTGAACAAGTTGTAATATTGATACGAGTATTGTGTGTTGTTTTGTCTATAGGCATTAAAAAAAACGTTTTAAAAATTAGAATTTCGAACTTATGTAAGGCATTGTGGTGTACAGTTATTGGGTGTAGAAACAGACTACGACACTATCAAGTATAGTGAAGGTAGATAATAATAAGTACGACATCTACGTCAAATAACACCTTATAAATACACTCGCCACCACGGATAGCCCTGTGCTCTGCTGACAATGAACATACCAACCGATAACCGAGTGATATTCGCGTGTACGTATACAACGTGTTACAGAAAGGTGTGGTCATATTTAAGGGTCGTTCATACACCTGACAGTGAGTGTTTGTACCAGATCTTATCAAAATCTAGTCATCCGGATATTTCACGCTAATTTTAAACGCTCGTTTATTACAATCGACAATATCCATCACATCCCTATAAATTAAGTGAAGTGCATGAGCGAGAATGCTGGAGTGAGAAAAAAGCTCAGCAACTTTTTACTATATTAAAGAAATGTTTTAAATAATGAACGCTATTAATGGTATTTCATACGGCATGGCAATGCTGTTTTCCTTGATCATAAAAAGTTTATCTCTTCTAATTTCTGACCTGTCTTTACGGATACCACAAAGTAAACACTTTGTAACTTCTACACGTTTAATGTTTAACACCGAAGATTAATATAACTTTGTTTCGAACTGCGTCAGGGGCGGTTAAAAGATATCCATTGCCATTTATACATAGTCCAAGAGTCTTAAAAGTCTTTCCAGGGATTCCATTGCTATCTTTTATGGCCTAATGATATGATTGTCAAAATGATACAAAAAGTAGAGCCACGCTGTAGACAGTTTTGTGTACAGCATGAATGGGCCGGCTCGAGCGGGTTGTTAACACTGTCCCACAGAAAATCGAAGTGAAGTAGCACTTGCTGTTGCGTTTCGTACGGTGAGTGAGATATCCGAAGGCACAAATCCCCATCCTCTTCCCAATCCCATTATTATCCTTTTTCTTTAAGCTCGACAACGCATCCACGAATCCTCAGATATCGTTGATTTTCATGGGTGGTGGAGCTCATTTAGCATCAGCTGACCCACTTGCTCGATCGGCGCCCTGTGCAATAAAAAAGGATATAGCGATGGCATAGATTCAATTTACGTAAATTCTGACATCCATAAAGTAATTCTATTTGTTACTATACTACATCCTGATTACTTTCGAGACCTGATCCCAAGACGAAATAAAGCATCTTCGACTTGACTTTTGTCGACAATCGATCCCCTCGGGAAGGCAGCCGAGAATACTCTGATGTCTTATGTAGCGAGAGTACAGTCATAAACCAGATAACACTCGAATACACTGTAAGTTGTAGCGACTTTCTAAATAAATACACCCAACAGTCACACACATAAGCCTGACCCTACACTAGGTTAACCTGTATCGTGGGTATCAGTAACTACGAGGGACTTGCGGTCCCACAACACCCAGACCCAAAACAAATATTTGTGGATCAGACAAACATTTGTTTCGGTGTGGGAATCGAACCCACGGCCTCTCGCTTCGCAGCCGGCTACTCGCCCACTACGGGAGGCTGTGTTCTTCTGTGTGCTTCTAATCTTCCGTACCAAGAAAGATTCCTTACCCTTAGTACGAAGCTTACGACGCGCATTTATCAGTCTGACCTCTAAAGGGGTTCTTCTGAACCTAGGTTCGACTGACATTTTCACAGAATATATATTATTATGACAGATATATTAGGTAGTATGTCCCTCCTCTGCGATAGGCAGTCTGGGTAGGTACCCCACCGGTTTGGTTTTTTCTCCTGGCAAACAGCAGTATGTAAGTACTAATGTATTCCAGTTTGAAGGGCATTGAAGCCAATGAAATTACTGGGCATTATGAGACTCAAGATCGCAGTTCAATTCAATGTAGTACTTCATAATTGGAAATTTTGATTGGTGTTGTAAAATACTAAAATGATAACGTTTAGGTCTGCAAGTGCAACTTTGCCGCTTTTATATTATTCGTTTAGATATGATTGGCTTGACAAAAACTGACGTAAAGTGGCAGCTTCTTATTGCGTTTCGTACGTTGACTAAGATTATCGGAGGTCCAAATTACCGCTTCCCCTTCTGAATTATCTTCTAGAGTTGAAATAAAGAAAGAAAGCATTTATTGGCAGGCGTTAGGTGGTACATGTACAATTGATTTAGAAACTTGTAGTATTGTTACTGTTGTTAGACGGTGGAAATCACTTATTACCAGGTGATCTACTTGCACGTTTGCTGACCTTTACTAAAAAAATTACATTGTCATTGGCAAATTTGAGATGCCAGAGATTTAATATTTGTGAGCCCTTGCAACAGATATCACGAAAATTTCAACTCAATGTGAAACACGGCCCAACACGGGTCGAAAGGCGTACCCAAAGCTGAATTGTATTACGTTTCTATCCAAAATCGTTAGCTCTATAAATGTTTGATGGCCTTCAATGTTCCAAACCAAAAGGTTACGAATTAAAAATAAACTTTAATAAGGAAGCCTAAAATAAATAAATTTAGAGTAAAATAAAGCGGGATTAGTATTTATTATGTTGCCGTTCCTAGAATAACGGAATTTTGTTAAGGTTCAAATAAAACGTGGAATCCAATTTGCCCCACCAAGAGATACAAATCTGTTTATTTTTCTATGAATGTATTAGATTTTGTTGTTTATTTCATTTTTAGGGCACGTTCGTTTATATTTGGGGTTGAATTTATGTGGAATAAGTAAGTGGGATCGGGATCTACTTATTTTAAGGAACATTTATTCAATATTTTATTTAAGTTTCCGTTGATTTTTTTATTGGTAGAATGACAAAACCAAGTTGCTGGTTGTGGGAGACAGAGTGCGGGTATAATACTAAACACCGTGAAATCTTTGGTATGAGGAGAACCCTGGCCTTTACAAAGAAAGAAATAATTACGAAACGAGCAGGTCGCTCGCCTGATGGTATGTGCCTCGTCTGCCCATAATCAACATCACAGAAAACCTTGAATAACAAAGCACTGTATGGCATTGGACTGTGCTGGTCATCTCCAGAAATATATTGTTGTATCATGATGCCCAGTAATTTCACTGGCTTGAATGTTTTTCAAAACAATAGTTCTATCACGCTGCTTATTGGCGGCAGAAATAGAAAAAGCGGTGGTACCAATCCAGACAGCATCTAGCATACAAAGATCATTTAGTCAATATTTTTAATAAAATATTATTCCAAAATAAATGTGGTGAAACAACTTGGGAGTGCTTGAAAAAGACGCAGATAAATGTTCCTTTATAAGCTTAGCTAATTTCAAATAGGTATCTCAAATCTAAATGTGAATACACAATACGATATGAAGCACCTAAATCTTTTCTTACATTTAAAAAGCAACATTTTTAAATTAAAATGTGTGAATACAATGTGTTTTCATTTCTACTTAACATTAAATCAAATGAAAAGGCGAATTCAACACGGGTCGCTATTGAATTTTCATCTTAAGATTTAAGTACCTTATTTTTCCTTTTTTTCCAAAACTAATAAAGTAAAAGGATGCCCAAAAGGAATCGTAAACAGACATTCGCAATCAAATTCCTGTAATTAACAAAATGATTCCACAAATTTAATTACGCTCTGATAGTCAACGCCCGGGGGATATCCGGCAAATGCTGCCAATTTTATGATTCTTTTTCATTGCTTTTATTGACAAATCTCTTCGGGAGATAGGCGTATTTGTTATGTGTTTTTTTATTCTATTTTTTTATATCTACGTCTAGATTCAGATTCCTACAAAATTCTTTTAATTTATCTTTTATCTACAGAAAACACGACAATTTTAAATGGTTTTTGATAAAGAATAGATTATGAATGTCTAGCTTTTGCTCGCGGCTCCGCCTATGTGATTGACCTTTTTACCTATGTCCCCGTCCAGATCATGCTCTACATGTGTGCTAAATTTCATCCAAAACCGTTCAGCCGTTAAGGCATGATTGACTAACACACATCCAAACTTTCACATTTATAATAATGCTTGCATCGGTGGCGCAGTTGTAATGCGTTCGCGTTATAACTGAGGCTGATACTGAGATCTCGGGTTCGATCCCCGGGTGTGTTAAAAGTGATATTGGTTTTTTATATTACGAAATTCTCAGTATCAGCCCGGAGTTTGGAACTGTGCCCGGTATGGCAATAAGCTGGCCCCCTATCACATCATGGAACGGAGATACGCTTGGCAAAATGTGGGTGTACTGGTTACACCTCTGCATACCCCTTCGGGGATTACAGGCGTGAGTGCGTATGTACAAATTACGAATAGCTCTATTTCAATGTTAACATGTAACTAAAGATGTCATTTATACTTCGGAAGGATGCCTTCTATAAATAGTTCGAGATGTAAATTTATTTTTAGCACAAAATAGTTTGGGTCGTTTGTTCGTGTCAGTTTTAGCACAAAGAGTGTTACATAATGCGATTGAGTGGGGTTGTCGGTCGGGAAGCGACTGTGAGTCTTAAGGCTCTTACTAAGTTTAAAGTAACATTGCGCTGTTCTATAATTGGTCTAAAATGTTAAACAAAAATAATAAATCATACTAAAAATCAGCGTAAGATTTGGCTTGTAGTTTTTATGACCTGACTTTTTATGGTCTAACGTCAACCCTTCCGGGGAGAAAACACCTAGTTATTGTGGATCGCACAAACATTTGCCTCGGTGCGGGAATTGAATCCGCGGCCTCTCACTTCACAGCCGGCCACTTGCCCACTGGGCCACAGAAGTTGTAACGGTTATTATTAAGTCCATCACGCCTGTCCTCCCCGAAGTGGTAAGCAGAAGTGTCACTAGTACAACCACATTTCGCCTAGCTTATTTCCGTCTCATGATGTGATAAGCAAATTGCATATGTGCAAGCCTATCGCCATATCGGGCACGATTCTAGACTCCGGGTTGATACTAAGCATTCCATGATAGAAAAATCACTTTACCCGACCCGGTATCAAACCCGAGATCTCAGCACAGCAGTCGTCTCGCGTACCTAGTCTATTTATATTTTTATATAACAATCTTTGGCTGTATAAAAATATTTACGGGCCTTTTTTACCAAACTTCATATATAGGTTATTTTCTAGGGTTAATATCCAAGCACACAAGGACGTAATATTAAACCATGGAACAGAAACAAGTCAACAGTTTGTAATTCATCATGTTTCGTGTAACAGAAATAAAAAGGAACGAGTACACGAGTTCCCAAGGGAGATATTCTTATGCCGGCGTCGGCTGGGGTTGATATTCTTAGATAATTAACTCTTTATGGATAGAGACATCTGTTTACGCGGGCCTATGTTCATCTGTCGTTAGAGCTGAATTTTATTTTTGAATTTTGTTTATAAGTTTCACATATGATTGTCGATTGTAATGTATGTACTAGACAAGTTCCGATTACTATTTAAACACAATATAATAAGATTCATAATAGCATAGCGTCTGCGAGTTGACGGTGGGAAGTTTGTCTTAGATTTAGCAATTAAAACATAAATAAATTTCATTTTTTCTCCGTTAACATTCTAGTAAAATGCGATATCTATCAAATTTAATTTATCTTCTTCTAATTTTTTCTTTCTTTATTTATTCAAAGTACTTACAAAAATTTTTGATGATAAATTTTATTTTTGATAGGTAAATTGGGATTCTTTTATGGAAATCTTAACTGGTTTTAAGAATTGAAATAAAACTAGTTTATACGGATTTTATCGCGGTTTAATTTTTATTTTAGTCCCTCCCGTCAGTCCTCAGTCTCTCTCGTGACCACGAAGGCTGAAAAGCTTTCGAAACGTCGGGACTAAAATAAAAATTAAACCGCGATAAAATCCGTATAAACTAGTTTTATTTCAATGTGTAATATTCGTGTAAACCTAAGAAATCACTATGCTTTTATGAATTCTATTCAATTTACAACTTGCTTCAAATCTTCTATGCGCTGTAGTTTTGTGCTTCACAATAAGTCAATTCATTTCGTCAAACTCGGAGTTCAATGAAGTCGGTTATAAATAGTATTTTTCTTGGGTTTGAGGTGCAACCTCGCTTTGAGTTCTACATTTAAAAGTTTATTATAAGAAGATGATAAGATAAAATTGATGGTTTAATACAAAATTATCACACAGTCAATATGTAAAGATAAGCGCAGGTATGTTCGATTGGTGAATAAAACTGTCTTACGCTTCATCGTGAGTTTTTTTTAATTCTGACATTTACAAGGTGGTAGGCCTCTCGTATGTGAGAGGCCGTCTGGGTTGGTACCACCGCTTTGTCTATTTGTGCCGCCAAGCAGCAGTGTGTTAGCACTGTTATGTTCTGGTTTGAAGGACATTGAAGCCAGTGAAATTACTGGGCATTATGAGACTTAAGAACTTATATCTCGGGGTGACGAGCACAACCCAGTGCTACGCAGTGCTGTGTAATTCAAAGTTCTGTGTGGCGTTGCTTCTATTTATGGGCTGGCGTGGTGCTTACCATCAGTAAAAGGACCTGCTTATCTCGTCATTCAATCTATAAAAAATAAAAAAACAAACATCGGCTGGCAAAACGGTAAAAACATTCTAATAAAATTCTCTAACAGCCTTATCTTATTTCGAAAACGTTTGGCTTTCTATCTTATCAACTTAACATCCCTCTATCCGGGGATCATGAATAAATAAAAATAATTACATTGCCCCATTTAAGTTGGTCCCATAGAATTTATTTTAATCGAAACCCAAATAGGGAGAACTTTAGTTAAGTAATTAGTTTCCGATACGTAACTTCCCGGCCTAATAAATATTGCAAAATTTGACCTGGAAGGTTAATGGATTTATGGTCCACATGTCCCCTAATTGACATTCCTTGTTGCTATTCTATGCTTAATTACGATTTATTGGGTTAACACTATTTGTAGCCCGTAAAAATAAATTAAATGTTGTTTATTTCTATCATTTCACAATTGGGTTAGTACCACTGCTTTGAATATTTCTGCCGTCAAGCAACAGTGTGTAAGGACTGTTGTGTTGTGTTGTGTTGTTGTTTGAAGGACAATTAAAGCCAGTGAAATATCTAGGCTCATCACCCCGAGACAGAAGTTGTTATAAACACAGTCCTGTGCCATATAATGCTTTGTAATTAAAAATGTGGTGGTGGTGATGGTAATTAAAATTTGTTCGCTATTTGAGCAAATGGATTCAATTAACGGTGAAGAAGACATTGTGAGGAAACCTGCATATCTGAGAATTTTGAAGTTATGTTAAGTCTGGCAACCTGCATTATGCCATTTTGGTAGACGAAGCCCTAACCCTTTTCATTGCTAGAGGAGGCCCGAGTCCAGCAGTGAGATAGTGTTGTAAACGGCTAAATTATTTATATTATTATTTATTAATTTATGACTGCTTTGGTGGCGCAGTTGTATGCGTACGCTTACGACTGAGGCTGACGCTGACATCTCGGGTTCGATCCCCGGTTCGGGTAAAATTGATATTGGGTTTTTCTATTATGAACTGCTCAATATCAGCTCGGAGTCTGGAATTCAGCCAGTTATGGCGATAGGGTCACCCCCTATCACATTATGGGACAGAAATAAGCTCGGCGAACAACCAGTACATCAACATTACATAACAGAGGTGTACCTCTGCCCACCCCTTATGGAATTTAAAGGCGTGAGTGCGTATGGATTTTGTTTATATCACTGAATAAATAAAGAATAACGAACACTAAAACCGATTTAAAACATAAAACAGCTCAGATGGCTGTCCCCTTCTA
The DNA here is from genome assembly GCA_905332985.1 of Mimas tiliae. Classification (NCBI taxonomy): domain Eukaryota; kingdom Metazoa; phylum Arthropoda; class Insecta; order Lepidoptera; family Sphingidae; genus Mimas; species Mimas tiliae. Next base: position 10,624,604 of record HG995254.1, read on the forward strand.
CATCTGCCGTAGATTAAAGCCGTTAATGTACTTTTTCAATATAAATCAGTCACCAATGCAGCTAGATCTTTGTCACAATAGAGATTAAATATGGCTTTTGAATTTATGTCACCATTTATTCAGATAAAAACTAATCTTGACAATAACATCATTATAAAAACCTATTTATTTTTTATAACTGACTTTAATGCTTAACTTATTTATTTATTGGTTTTCATCAATCTATATATAGGTATTATTATATTGTAGGTATATAAATATGTTGGTATTAGTTTTTTTCTGACAGTTTCCGTGCTGCAGTGGGCGAGTAGCCAGCTGTGAAGCGACGGCCCTGGGTTCGATTCAAGCGTTGAGATAAAATATTTGTGTCATCCATGTTATGTGTAACAGTGATATTGGATTTTCCTATTACGAAATGGTCAATGTCAGCCCAGAGTGTGGAATTGTGCCCGGTATGGCTATAGGCTCGCTCCCTATCATATCATGGAACGGGGATACGCTCGGCGAAATGTGGGTTTACTGATTACATCTCTGCCTTCCCCTCCTGGGATCAAACACGTTAGTGCGTATGTATGTATCATAATATATGACGGCTGAATCTGTAATAATAATTTGTGTTTGCCAATGTTTTAACAGCTGTAAGTCGGTACAATATTTAACATCATGAAATATGTGAAGCGGGCATTTGTAGCGGAAAAGGTCAGATTAGGCAAGATTAGGATATACAAACCAACATCCATCACATGTAATCTTAGAATTAGCTGGCGTGAGTTAAATTTAACATTCCCAAGATTAACTCGCACGTATACGGTATAAATGACTAACCTTTCACACCCGTTCGATTTTGATTCCATGTTTTTCAAAATTTATTCAAATATTTTATTATACTGCCTCGATGGCGCAGTTGTAATGCGTACGCGTTACCATTGAGGCTAACGCTGAGGTCTCGGGTTCGATCCCCGGGCGGGTAAAGTGGTATTGGGTTTTTCTATTACGAAATTCTCAGTATCAGCCCGGAGTCTAGAATTGTGCCTGGTATGGCGATAGATTCGCCCCCTATCACATCATGGGACGTAGATACACTCGGTGAAATCGGGTGTACTGGTTACACCTCTGCCTACCCCTTTCGGAACTACAGGCGTCAGTGCGTATGTTGTATGTTTTATGATTATTAATTTTTTCATTAAACCGGTATAACACCAGCCATGAATATTGTTCACAATATTTTAATAGGTAATACCTGATGATAACTAATTTCCACCGCCCATGCACGCAATACCAGAAGTATTATGAATGCTTTGCCAACCCTATTGGAAAGGAATAATAAAGGGCTTAGGAAGGGCAAGCTTATGGACATCTCACTCACCGTACGAAACGCAACAGCAAGCTACTGCAGTCTTCACGTCGGTTTTCTGTAATTCAGTGGTAACATAGATTTTACATTCGAGTAACTACTTGAAGGTAGATGTCGAAACAACGCATACTCACAATCGTAGGCTAAAAATTCGCTAAGTTTTTACTTGAAAAATAAATGTCAGTTAAAATGTATTTTCCTAGAAAAAATATAATTTGTTGATGACCATAATGTGTTTTATACATTATATCTATAACTAAGGATTATAAACATACTATGGTGAGTAGTTATTAGTATGGTGACCGTGGTTTGGAGCCATAGATCCAATTGAACGGCTTAAATTTCGTGCGTGTACTTAGTTTCTATAAGTAGTAATTCTAATGATTTTACATTTTTTATAGTTTATTCACAGTATAACAGCTGGCTCTTGACTGTAATTACTACTTTTTGAACTCGTTTAAGGCTTCGAAATATAGATCCCCTTAGAAGTAAGTCAGGCAGACAGGGTAGGCTTAATTGTTTTATAGAAGAGGCCTAACGAAGCGGTTCAACGAGCATGTGGATCACCTGATGGTAAGTAATCTCCACTGCCCATGAACATCCACAAGACCTGAGCAATTATACATGATTAATGGAAAGGGATATTAAGTAACTATGGAAATTTCACTCACTATACGAAATGTAACAGCAAGCTGCTACTTTACGTCGGTGTTCTGTGAGATAGAGGTTTTTTTAGTATAGGCTGGCAAACTAGCAAGTGGGTCACCTGATGGTAAGTGATCTCCACCGCCCATGTACGCCCATAATACTAAAATAATCATGGGCGCGTTGCCGACCTTAAAGGAAAGGGATAAGTAAGGGATTGGGAAGGGGAGGGGAATTTGGGCCTCCGGATATCTCGCTCACCGTACGAAACCCAGCAGCAAGCCGCTACTTTACGCAGGGTTTCTGTGAGACAGTGGTAACGACCCGGACGAGCCGGCCCATTCATGCTGTAGACAAAATTGTCTACAGTATGGTTCTACCACTAAAAATATATATTCGAACACCGATGGCACTCTTAGGGTGCCGAACCCTAAGTAAATTTTCATTAGATAATGCACCTAAACCTAAATCCCACGAAAAATGTATTTTATGAATGGAACCACCTATGTTTCTCATAACACAACACGATCATGACGTAGTAGGTACATTTTAAACTAAGCTTTTAAAGGGCTTTGATGTCACCCATGTGAGACAAGAGACATGTGCCCTTAAGTGACTTCTTTATCACCGCATTTAAAACAAGCCGTAAAGTGTGGTGTTGAGTAATTAACTCAATTTCAAAGGCAACATTAGGTAAATACCCAGCTGTAAACATGTGGATGGTTGGCAGCGCATAAAATAAAATTGCCCACGTAAGTAGCTCCGCGTAATGGGATTCCCTATAAATGACGTCTGAAAGCCGAGATTCCTTAGCCTCCACCTCGAATCGACGGACAAGTAAAAGAAAATGTTTTTATGAGCGCAATAAGTTGCCTATAAAAGTGCTTAACCCTTAAAGCCGGCGGGGGAATTGTTTTTGTTTGGGCATTAGTTGTATAAATAATCTTATGTCATCGGGGCTTAAACTGTTTAGGGTTGGATGCGATACATTAGTTTCTTATAACAATAGATGACACTTAGTGCTGAGGGTGGCAAATGCTGATAGAGACTAAGATAAATATACGTAACAAAAATAAAGATCTGATTTTTTTAATTTAATTGTAATTTTCGTCTCAGTGGCCGCGTACTTAGGCCGTAACTGTGAACTTTAATCTCTTCCGTTCGTTTATTAGGCTTTATTTATTTAGAACCTAGCATGTTAAGTCTCGTAATGGCCATTAATTTCATTGTCCATCATACTGGAATACAACAGTTACATACTGCTGCTTGACGGCAGAAATAGACAAAGCGGCGGCACCTATCCAGACGGCCTCTTTCATACGAGGGCCTAGTAAAATCTGTCTTTAATAACATCATTTCTTTGTTCCAGATAACACAACCTCGTCGAAATAATGAAACGCCTATTTTGTAAGCAATAAACTCAACGCTGTACAAAAAGGGTAAAAGTAACCGAATAGCTGGTTGTGAACGGAGCGAATTTCGTTTCGAACAACAAAGTGCTACTGTGATGTTGCCAGCTTCACCTGTGAAGGGCGGCGCTGCCGAAAATTTGACTAGATATGAGCACGGGCCATAAAACTGAGTTATTCTACTCTCGTAGCAAGATGCTTCTGACATTGTACACGGCCGTACTACTCTGGAGGATTGACTGCGTCGTGGAAAGTACTAAAGGTAATCTCGCGAACATTCTATTTTCCGAATATGTTGCGTTGTTTATACTCTCGATGTTCGTTTCGTTTTACGGAATCATACAGTCTGGAATGGCATAAGCTCACACCTATATTCGCGAAGGGGTAGGCAGGCATGAATGTAGTCCACGCACATTTTTGAGTGGTAGAGCCACGCTGTAGACAGTTTTATCTACAGCATCAATGGGCCGACTCGTTCGTTACCACTGTCTCACAGAAACTGGCGTAAATAGTAGCTTATTGCTGCGTTTCGTACGGTGAGTGAGATATCCGAAGGCCCTAATCCCCCTCCCCTTCCCAATCTCTTAATTATTCCTTTAAGGTTGACGGTGGACGGCGGTGGATATCACTTACTATCAGGTGACCAACTTGCCCGTTTTCCGGCCTATGCTATATATACATAAAAAAACATTTCGACGATCTTATGAGTGGTAGAGCCACGCTGTAGACAATTTTGTCTACAGCATGAATGGGCCGGCTCGTCCGGATCGTTACCACTGTCTCACAGAAAACCGGCGTAAAGTAGCAGCTTGCTGCTGCGTTTCGTACGGTGAGTGAGATATCCGGAGACCCAAATACCCCTCCCCTTCCCAATCCCTTACTTATCCCTTTCCTTTAAGGTCGGCAACGCGCCCATGATTATTTTAGTATTGTGGGCGTACATGGGCGGTGGACATCACTTACCATCAGGTGACCCACTTGCTTGTTTGTCGGCCTATGCATTAAAAAAAGCTTATTTTCAATGTTCACAAATTCCTATCCCGGGCATGTGATTTTTCGAATTCAAAATTCAAACACAAATAAAATTGTGATTGCCCGACCTGAGAATTGAACCCAGGACCACACGGTTCTCAGCTTTAGTAACCTGCCACTAGACCATTGAGGCGATCAATTCTTGATTGAGCGTTGGTTTTTGAATTTCGTGAGTTTAATCAACTCGAATATTAACTTTTATTGAGCTGGTTTAAGTAGTATGTGTAATGTATTCTGGATCATAAAATTGAGTTGTTGGAAGGCTAGGAAATAAGTTGTCTTTGGTTCGATTCTGGCAACGAGACAAATGTTTTTCGGTTGATTGGATTTGGATATTTGATAGATATTTGTCACAAATATAGTATGTATACAAAGACTAAATCAATACCTAAATAATAATAAATACACCCAACAGTCCCGACCCCTCACTAGGTTAACCTGTATCAGGAACTACGAAGAACTTGTGGTCACACAACACCCAGACTCGAACCAAATATTTGTGGATCACACAAACATTTGTCAAGGTGCGGGAATCGTACCCACGGTCTGTCGTTTCCCAGCCGGCTACTCGCCCACTGCGCCACGGAGGCTGTCAAATGTATTATTTAATTCAATACTAATTTAAATAGTAACAATACAGTACCATCTTATCTTAAGCCCCCAACCTCACCTGCACGTGGTACACTCTGCTGATTAACGGAATGGCGAAGCTTGGTTCCCGTTCTGGTTGTGAGATTCAGACAGCGGGTCGCCCTATATAATACCAAATCTACCATCAAATGTCACCGTCATGATGGGAAGGCGAACCCTGGCATTAAGCCGGGTAACGCCAGGTAAAAAGAATGAATGCAGTTCGTACCAAGATCATGTCCTTTAGAATACAGTATAATTGTACCTCATGCCTCGCCTAATCTCCTTATAAGTCTAGTAATATTAGCGTATTTTGGCTAAGAATTATTAGGTCCTGGGTTTGAATCCCAGGTCCAGTAATCTCAATTGTTTGTAGTTTTCGATTATAAAATCACACATTAGTTGCCCGCATGATTGGTGTTTGTGCTCGGTATGGCGATAGGCTTATCACACCATATAACCTCAGCGAACTGTGGCTGCAGCACTCGTTGCACCTCTGCCTACCCCTTCAAGGATGACCGTGATCATATTTACGGGTAAAGACTTTGTCGACTGACTTTTTAAAGTATATATTATTTTTGAAGCAGTATTCCTTACTTCGTGAGTTATTGTAAGCTTTTAACACAAAACAACAAAGGAGAAAATGTTATACGGATATGTGATAGAACCTTCGAAGTTCTTTGCTCGTGTGGAACTACAATGTATATGTTGTAGTCATGTTGATGAATCAGCTTTTTGGAAGAATCAACACAAGACAAACCTTAGTGGTTTTTAGATGTTACTAGTAACAATGTTTGTATTGTATTTTTAAAATTATAAATATAATAAAAAAGAAAACATCTATAAATGATATATATAAGTTCTGTTATATTCAAGTTTGAAGGACATTGAAGCCAGTGAAATTACTGGGTATTATGAGACTTAACATCATCTCATCGGGGGGAGGAACGCGGTCCAGTATAGTATTTCATAATTCAAGTTATGAGTGGTGTGGCTTCTGTTTATGGATAGGCCGTAGGTGTGACGCTTACCGTCAGGCGAGCGACCTGCTCATCTCGTTATGAACGCTAATAATAAATAGCATAACCTTTAACAAAACTTAGAAATCGACTTCAAGCAATAGCATTTCAATTCCAATACAATAACACAATCGCGACGAGTGTACTGTTGCCCGTTGAGTTTTTTTTCTCCGTACTCCGTTATCAGATCTTGACCAAATTTATATGGGACCATATCGCAGCTAAACTCTATCGAGTGAATTTTTTTCCAACAAAACCGGTCCCCAATTGGCGGAGAAATCGATGTACATACACAAAAAATTCAAAAGGAAAATAAAAAATAAACGCGCCGAATTGAGAACCTCCTCATTTTTTTAAGTCGGTTAAAAATCAGGGCTTGCGTCACCTCGCGCTCATGGATTACAATTTACAATCAACATTCGATAAATTTAACAAAAAATGACTCTAGATACAGACTGTTATTCGACATGAGCGCTCTTTTTTGCTGCAATTCTGCGTGTTATTGAATGAGCAAGAAAGCAGGAAAAAATACCTTATACGCCATTTTACGTATTATTCCTTGTGCGTGTTATTTATAAAGGTATTAAATAACGCAGTTTCCCGCTGCTTTTATTGTTTTGTAAAACTGACATAAAGCATGTTTCTATACGATTGTTCTTTTAGTAACTATTTTTACACAGTATTGAAGAATCCAGTGTGTACATACTTACTTAAATATTAAAATAAAACACTGCCAACATCTGTCGGGCAACAGCAGTGTATTGGGAGGAACTACTCCTCCTAAAACGCGAAGTTTAGGGCCCGTAAAAATAGCTTCCATTATAGTCGTAATATTTAATAATCTTATGTCTTTCTATTCTTATAGGTATTGACCCAACATTTGATTACACCATCGTATAATGTAAATACATTATAATATTATTCTGAGAAATTATATGTAACATTGAAAAAAACTAGTTTATACGGATATTATCGCGGTTTATTTTTTTTTATTTTACTCCCGACGTTTCAAAATCCGTATAAACTAGTTTTATTTCAATGTGTAATATCGAGTAAGCATAAGAAATCACTAAGTTATATGCAAGTTTTATTTTCCGTCTATACAATACTCGTATGTTTAAACTAAAAAAATCACGTACTCAAATTAAAACTCAAGGTTTTAAAAAAGTATTTTGCCTCAACATTACTGGATGTCGGTTTGTTATTGATCAATTAATATCATTAATAGATATTTATGAAATGTCGCGATAAAAATGTGTTGATAAATGTTTATCTGTACAAATAAATAATATTGAAGTGTCTGTTTGTAATATTAAAATAACCGATTTTTACTACATTCATATGAATGTATATACGGTTCATATGAACCAACTTGGTATATACCAAGATAATTTTTGTCTGTCTGTCCGTTTGTTCCGGCTAATCTCTGGAACGGCTGGACAGATTTCGACGGAACTTTCACTGCAATATAGCTGATGTAATAAGGAGTAACTTAGCCTACTTAGGTACTTTGTTATCCCGGAAAATGACATTCACGCGGGCGAAGCCGCGAGCAAAAGCTAGTAGTCGATAAAATAACAGTATCTGAATAGTTGCATCAATATTTAAAAGGCACTTAAATACATATATACGCACTCACGCCTGTAATCCTCGAAGGGGTAGACAGTGGTGCAACCATTACACCTAAATTTCGCCGAGTCTACTTCTGTCCCATAATGTGATAGGGACGAGCCTATCAACATATCAGGCACAATTCTAGACTCCGGGTTGATACTGAGTATTTCATAATAGAAAACCCCAATATCACTTTTATCGGACCCGGGGATCGAACCCGAGACGTTACAACTGCGCCGCTGAGGCACTATAATTTATCAGTTTTAGGAATAACCTAACCATTAAAAATCCCGAAGAAAAATAGGAAAACATCTAGAACTTTGAAATGGATAAACACTAAACAGATTATTTTTAAACAATTCATCCAACAGACATAAACCTGATCGTGGGTATCAGACACTACGAAGGTATTAAGGTCCCACTACACCCAGATCAGAAGTATATATTTGTTGATCACAGAAACATTTGTCTCTATACGGGAGTTGAACCCGCAGCCTCTTGTTTCACAGCCAGCTATTCGCCTGCTGCACCACGGAGGCTATCATATACATCGGATAACTTACAACTATATCGACACATTCATATCTTATCTATTAACAGCAAACGATTCGTTTTGCTTACAAATAGATATATTTGTTACGAGGCGTAAGTCAAAACCTTTCCTTTAAAAACGTGTTATAAGCTCGTAAGTTACTGACACCTACGGATAGGACGATTACGAATAATTAATCGTAGGACAAATGTATGAAGATGACCGCACATAATTAATCATACTAAAATTATAAATGTGAATGTAAGTTTGTTTGTTACGCTTTCACGCGAAAACTACTTAACCGATTATCATGAAACTTTGTACACATATTCTTGGAGGAATAAGAAGTAACATAGGATACTTTTTGTAAAAAAAATATATTTCTTTGTTACGCTTTCACGCCTAAATCACTGAACCGATTTTGATGAATTTTGATGTAGAGATAGATGGGATCCTGGAGACGGTTATAGGCTACGTATTATTTCGGAAAAGTCTATTCACGCGGGCAGAGTTGCGAGCCAAAGCTAGTCTTTGTATAAACAAAAGAGATAGGACGAACCAGATGACGTTCGGTAACGCTCAACTGGTCGGTAAGTTGGATTTTACGTTACTGTTCGTAAGTTATAGGAACCGAGCATTAGGCGCCACGAAGACACAGACAAAGGGGGAAAAATTGAAACACCCCGTTTTTGTCAGGGGTTAAAAAAACTACTAATTAGTTCGGTAGTACAGATCGGCCAAACAAAATTTGCTAGAACAATTTACGACTCAACTAGGTATTTCGGGATAGTGCTGATTCAATTCCCGCGACATACATAAGTGTATGTGAAAAACAAGGTCCTTATTCCCAGAGCTTACCCGCCGTATCTGCCATCGTAATGAGAGCTAGCGCCTTTTGTTTTTTGTTCGCGCTCTCGAATCTCTCAACCGCATCGATCTTGGTACATGATTGTTTGGTAAATCAATACTTTATATCATAACATTGGGTATTAAAAGTATGTTTATTAGACATACATACATACTCACGCCTGTAATCCCCGAAGGGGTAGGCAGAGGTGTAACCGGTACACCCACATTTCGCCGAGCTTATTTCCGTCCCATGATGTGGACGGGGGCAAGCATATCGCCAAACCGGACACAATTCCAGATTACGGGCTGATACTAATACTGCCTCGGAGGTCTCGGGTTCAATCCCCGGGTCGGGTGAAAGTGATATTACATTTTTCTATTAGTATGTTTAATATGTATAATAATACCAGCCCTGTATTATATACGTCCATGAGCACGTACTTCCTCTACGAATTGGGGTTGGCTTTAATCCAATGACGCTGGTCTTATGCATCTCGGTAGATATCACACACCCTTGAAATTATTATGGAGAACATCTCAGGTATCCAGGTTTCCTCACGATATTTCTTTCATCGGTACAGCGAGCGATAATTCATAATAAATATACATGCAACTTAGAAAAGTCAGAGGTGCATGCTCTTGGGGCTGGTTTCGAACCTGCGATGTTTTGTCTCGGCAGTCGGTACCAGTCCCCGCTGAAGTATCTCTGCTTCTTATGTCCCATGATAAAATGTATTAAGTATAAGTAAGTGATCTCCACCGCTCATGAATACCCACAATATAAGAATAATCATGAATGCGCAACTGACCTTAAAGGAATATAATGGAGGACTGAGGAAGGGAGGGGGGGGGGGGTAAGGTTAAGCCACCGGAAATCCTACTGACCGTACCTACCGCAACAGCAAACTGCTACCTTACAACGATTTTGTGGGACACTGGTATGTTACTTCAGTGGACCCGGCCCATTCATGCTACAGGCGAAACTGACCACAGATATACAATTTTTTTTAAAAGGTTGAATGACGAGACGAGCAGGTCGCTCGCCTGATGGTAAGCGCCACGTCTGCACATAAACAGAAGCAACGCCACACATAACTTTTAATTAGGAAGCACTGGACTGCGATCGTCACCCAGAGGCAAAAGTTGTTAAATCTCATAATGCCCAGTAATTTTGCTGGTTTCAATATTCTTCAAACCGGAACACAACAATGCTTACACACTGTTGCTTGGCGGCAGAAATAGACAAAGCGGTGGTACCAACCCCGACGGCTTCTCGCATACGAGACATCTGCCTAGTGGATTTACGCATACTGATCCAGTAAAAAACACACTGTTTAATTTATACCATACAGATACCATTAATAAATGGTCTAGAACGAAACACCAAAGGATGCATTTAAGCAAATAATTGCACATTAACACATAATATACAACCACAGAGCAACCGCATTTCGCTAGAACACACTTAATCCCAATTTAGCGTTCCTAGGCTAGTTGCAGACCGTTTCGTTTAGACACTACTCGTGTTTAGTGTACATTTATAAACATATTAGCATTATATTTTTAAATTACCCAGCAGTCACAGACATAGGACTGACCCCACACTAGGTTAACATCGTGGGTATCAGGAACTACGAAGGACTTGCGGGTTTCACAACACCCAGACTCGAAACAAATATTGTGGATCACCTAAACATTTGTCTCGGTGTAGGAATCGAACTCACAACCTCTCGTTTTGTAGGATTCCAGATCAAGATCTACCTGTGTGCCAAATTTCACCCAAAACCGTTCAGCTGTTAAGTCATGATTAACTAACAAACATCCAAATTCACAAACTACAAACTTTCACATTTATAATAGTAGTAGGAGTAAAACAAAAACATCCTCTCCTAATTCAATAGTAAAAAGAATAAAATGCATTTTATGGAAATGAAAATGCATAGTATGGACATGAAACTTACGTAGGTATACAATTTATAAAAGTATAATTTACTGATGCTTGTGTTTAATCGTATTTTTATTAAATTGAATGACGAGGCGAGCCAGGTCCTTCGCCTGTTAGTAAGCACCTACCATTAAACATTTACTATTTATTTACTAGGTCGTAGGACCATCGTATGCGAGAGGCCGTCTGGGCTGGTACACCCCGCTTTGTCTATTTCTACGCCAAGCAGCAGTGTGTAAGCACTGTTGTGTTTTGCATAAAGGACATTGAAACCAGTGAAATTCCTAGGCATTTAACAACTTATATCTCAGGGTAGTAGGAAGTACTCTAATAAAGGAATAAATTATAAGAGGCGCGGCTGATGGTTCATAAAAAATTCACCATCTGTTATTGTTTGAACTACAATCGATAGCAACAATGTGCTACATTGGCTAAAATATAACATGGTCTCCTTACCTTATAGAAATTATGATTTTTGACATTTCAGTGTTATTTTTTAAGTCGGTTGTAAAGTTTTGTTAAAATATATTTTTATTTTTGTTATTATATTCTGCCTACAGTAGCCTAGGACCCTAGCATCCTAAAATCGCATTTCCAAACCCATTAACAGAGTTAAAAACACCCATAAATTTTCCTGTTCAAGCATCAAACGCCGTGAATGGCACGTGACGATTTGCGCGCCTGTATAGACGCGCCCTAACTTCGTTTCTGTACCTGCAACAGACAGATTCAATTTATTACTCCGGTTAGAAGTCCACACGGTTGCTGAAAGGTTTAGTGTCGCCTAGCTTTTACACCGAATGGCTTGTTAGAGTCGTGCAGAATGCTACGAAAAATCATTTGCACCAAACTTCAGCTGTATTCGGTGTGCGTTTTGAATTTGTTTCGTAAAATCGTTTGCTGCACTTTCAAATGCTACTAGTTCAAGAAAACTTAATAGGTTTGGGCGAATAAGGGTTGTAAATACGGTGTTTGAGTGTTTGGTGCAGTTGTATTTTGATTTTTAAGTGTAAACACGCTAACGCCCGTGTACCGTGCACTTAAGAGCACTAGGAGCAGTCTACAATTTACTAAGTACTAGTTTTCTCATACGCGAGAGGCCGACTGGATTGGTACCATGGCTTTATCTATTTCTGCTGCCAAGCAGCAGTGTATAAGAACTGTTGTGTTTCAGTTTGAAGGGCATTGAAGCCAGTGAAATTAATAAACAGATCAGTCGAAATGGCCGTTCCCAATATTTTGTCTATCGACAGGCAATAACACATTGACACATTTTGTATGGAAGATCTGATAAAACTGTTGAGGTAGAACCTCTTTGATTTATGATGACGTAAATATAGTTCAAAATTATCTGTCTTGTTGTTCTTGGTTCGGTTGTTTCGTTTCTCGTCTTTTTACTGTTACTATTTTTCTCGATTTTTCTGTTGTCAAATATATATGATATACGATAATATAATATTTTTACCTTGTGCTAATTATTGTTTTCTTCAACACTGCTGCATTGCGCCATTAAAATCTATGCGCTACAAAAAAAACACTATTGATAGTAAGCGAATCTGTTGATAGACTGAATATAGGGAACAGCCATAACACACACGTGGCCAGTGGCTAGTCGAAAAACTGGACCCACGAGACTGAGTCACTATAGCGGGCGTAACCCATGTGAAGTGCGATCTCTTTTGGCCCCTCAAGATGTCTAAATAAGGAAGGCAGGGCTGCTAGTGCTTGTGGTATTGTTTGACCGCTGTCTGCTCGGAGTCTGGAACTGTACTCGGTATGGCGATAAGCTCATCCCCTATCACAATATGGGACGGAAGTTAATGGCAAAATTTGGGTGTTTGCCCCTTCGGTGATTACAAGTGAGTGCATATGTAATCTCTTTGAAACGTAGTATCTTTTAATGTTTTTTTTTAATATTAAGGGACATAGGATTTTAATGAGTATTAAAATAATATTATCGTGTACTTTGACTTCTGCTCAATAATTAGGTTTAATAAACTAGAATGACAACACATCAATCTTTTGATTTGAATTTCTTTAAGACAGCCTCCGTGGCGCAGTGGGCGAGTAGCCGGTTGTGAAGCGTGAGGACCACGATTCAGGTTAACCTAGTGTGAGGACAGGCCCATGTGTGTGACTGTTGGGTGTAATTAATTATTACTTATAATTAGTGGATTAAGGGCAGGTGAAAGAAGAAGAAGAGTGCTAGTAGTGACATACGGACGAACCGACGGATATGACGAAATGATAAGGTTTCCGTTTATGCCATTTGACTATGGAACCCTAATAAAACTAGCATACAAGAGAACACCCCGCTTGATAGTTGCTAACATCGCCTATCGACCGCTGCAACACTCGTGACTCGAGGCATCAACGCGTTGCTCTCTTGAACTCTGTTAACCTGATTATTACTCACACATAGATGTCGATGTACACAACACTATTCGAGTCGACTCTCCAACGATCCACTTCAACAAAAAATACTACCAACATAAACGTCTCACAGATACGGCTGTATAAATGTCAGACATTAATTCCTACTTTAGGTCGACGTTAACCAAAGTGCCGCTATATCCCACCCCGGTGTCGCTCGTAACAATCATGTTGAAAAACGTCAAACCTTGAACTCGAAGCGTGAAAAACAATAAACACGCCCCTTTATTGCCCAACGTGGGACAACAGCCGGCCATAAACCCGCTGGAGTAGTGGATACAAATCTGAATTGTGACGCAGGCATAAAACATTCATGTTGCACAAGAGCTAGTGGCTACACCGCGTAAGGTGCGCCCCAGGGACCGACAAAAAGTAACGAACCGAGCTACCACCATCCTTTTATGCCAGATACATTTTTCTGGCTGCCAGAGAAAGGGCTTGTCTTCGAATAGATTATTTATGTTGTCACGGCGACCCTTGTGGACCGGAAAGGTGCGCTGATTGGTGTCCGGGACTGACCTGTGAAATTAAAAAGAAAACTGTGGTGACCCGGGATTAGGTTTAAGTTTAGCTTTTGACCGCAATTCCTTTTTGATCTATGATTTTGCTTACATCCAACATAAATTAGTAGTAATTACTCGGTATACTTACTTAAGTACTCAGATTAATAATTCAAAGGAATTTGCGTTTTTCGTGAAATTGAGTTTTTTTTTTGTCTCTGACATCTTTGTATCCAATTTCTTTTCTATCATATTAAATCGTGTATTTACATTGACTGAGTAATTTATTTATCGGAGATTATTTTGACAGATACGAACGGCGGGTTACGTCATGTTATGTCCATAAAAAGTTAAACCTTGAATTTTAGGATTTGTTAATACAAAATCCACAACATAAATATAATTTGTAGGCAATAAATATAAAAAAAATATCAAAGTAAATGAAAAAGATAATACTCTCTGATTACATAATATTCCGAAAATATACCCTAACGTCCACGAAGATCGTTAAATCAATCACGTTTTTCAATGAGGGAGGCATTAAAGAGAATTTCGAGGTATCGTTTGCTTACGTTCGGTGAAAAGTCGGTCTGCGGGCAAAGCTTTTCACTAATTCTGAATTTAAATGCATGAGATCGAATAGGTTTACGCAGTGAGTGGGATCCACGCGGAGTTTTCCGATTGCCAATGCTCATGTTATGTATTTAAGAGGAAAAAATGCTCCTTCAGGTCGTACTTCAATGTATACAAAAGGACGTTATCAAAAGAATCTTTCGAGCACTTGCTACATTCTCGATATATTGGATGTTCTCACGTTGTAGACGATTAAAATTTCATGGGTTATTAAAGTATGTCGCGAAAGTAACAGATGTTTAGTGCAACGTGAAATGGATCCTACTGGGTTTAAATATAGGCGAGCTGTCGTTGACATGAAGTGCATTTCTGGGGCACCACGCTACAGAGGGCGCAAAAAAGGGCTCTTCTAATTGTTTGCACATTTCACGACTCCCTGTGGGCTGCACGCGCCTGAGAAACACTCGAGTGTTGATAGTGATGGGCTTTTATCGATATCATTATACTTCTATCTTAATTGCTTGTGGAGAGGTTAAAAGGAAAAATGCTCTTCTTTTATGACGCTGTGTAATCACAGCTGCGATTCTTTTTTAATACTCCATTATCACGTTGTTATGAACGTCGATTTGTGAGGTAATTGCTGTTATTTTTTATCAGAAATATGAATTCTTATCCGTTTCTGTTGCTATCCAGACTAGGTCAAGCCTGTCTTGTAGATGACATGGTATCTGTTAATTAAATGTTAGTTAAAGTACCTTTTCAATCTACTTTAAGATGAGTAGTTTCTCTATTTAACGCAGTTTTTTTTTAATCGCATACTTGAATAATAATTGTACTATGCGTAGAGGCAAACAATTTATCAATACTTAAATAAACGGTATTTATAATACAGCTAGTATAATGCTTGCAGCTACGATTCAAACACTTACAATGCCTTTTAAAAAGTTTTAACAAATCTGGCTATTTATCGATATTCTATACAGTAATTTGCGCCAACCCTACGTACACATATGCCGTCAAACCATCAGCGCCCCACCCCATTGTGTTTGTAAATCGGCATTGTTGTTCCAAGTGGCTATTTCGGCATCATTTTTTTCGCCATCAAAGGAGACTGGATGAAAATTGCCTTTGGGTTTACGTGACGTATGATGAAATATTACCCTAAAATTAACAATGTATTTTGGTGTTTTTTCTCCGCTGAATATTCTTGTGTGTTATTCACGCATTTGTAGAAGAACATACGTACGCACTCACACATGTAATCCCCGAAAGGGTAGGCAGAAGTGTAACCAGCACATCCACATTTCGCCGACCGTATCTCCGTCCCATGATGTGATAAGACCAGCCTATCGCCATATCGGACACAATTCCAGACTTCGGGCTGATAGTGAGCATTTCGTAATAGAAAAACCCAATATCACTTTTACGCGACTCGGGGATCGAACCCGAGACCTCAGCGTCAGCCTCAATCGTAACGCATACGCATTACAACAGCGCCACCGAGGCAATTTTGTAAAATAAATAATAATATATTCCGTCTTTTTTAAAACGTGGTAAGGCAAAGTGTATACTATACTAAGTGTGTCTACACTGGATCTGCTGTTAAGTACAATGCAGTCCAAATGTAACGTTAACCTTTAAAAGACATTACGTCCTTCGCCAGTCGGAAAAATGATGCCAAACTGAAGTTACTGGAAATACACTGGCTGATCCCGGAACCCGACTTGCCTGAACGGTGGTGCGGTGGTTGCTATCCAGCAGGGTACAAAAATAATCAAATCCCCTCCCACCATCAAACAGAAATAGCTAAAGTGCAGTTCAGTATATAACGGTAGGCAGCGACTTGGCTTTGCTCTGGCATTTCTGAGGTCCATGGGCGGCGGTAACCACTTACCATCAGGTGGGCCGCCTGCTCGACTGTCTATCTAGGTGTAAAAAAGAAAAAAAAGTGCCTTGCAGTACTTTGTAATTTAAATTTTTGATCGGTGTTGCTACTACTAGTACTACTGGGCATGCGTTTACCAACAGGCGAGCGACCTGCTCGTCTCGTTATTCAACCGATAAAAAATATATATCATATCACCATCAGGTGTAGCTTAGTCACTTTGCCGAGCCAGGATAAAAAAAAAAACACTTAGAATTTTTTATGTCTCCCTCCCTTTCCCAATCCCTTCATTATTCCTTTCCTTTAAGGCCCGCGATGCGTACATGATTCTTCTTGTGTTGTGGGCGTTCATGGGCTGTGGAGATAGCTTACCATCAGGTGTCACACATGTTCGATTGCTGACCTCTGTTATATAAAAAATATAGCACGGAAATGCGGTCCACTGAGTATTGTATTTTGTAATATAGGAAAATGCGGTCGCCATATTTCAGAACGGCAAAAAAATAAGCATTTCATTTTTTCAACGTACCGTTTTTGTACATGACGCTACCAAGCATAAATTCGGACGCTACAAAATCAGTAAAGATACTTATCGATAAATACGACAAAAACAATTTAACAGATGGTAACATCATTATATTCTTAATCGTTCCTATGGGATAATCGAAACATAACACATTATTTTTTATAGCAAATGGGGGAATTACCTTCGCCAAACAATAACTTCAGGTTATGTGGTGTACTTGTCAATTGCAATCGTTACGCCGGCTTACAAATGAAGTGATATTAAATAGATAAAAAAAAAATACTAAATGTAGGTATAAGATTACAGATTAAAGAAAAGAAGCGCAAGAGTTAATATGCTGATATTTCTGTACGGATATATCAGCCTATTCATGTCAATCATATACATACATACATAAGTTCACGCCTGTATTACGAAGGGATACGCCGAGGTGCAACTAATGCACACATAATTCGCCGAGCTATTTTCCGTCCCATGATGTTACAAGTTCCTTCTTCTGTTAAGATAATCTTACTGCCGTACTTAAAGACTTCAATTAAATTTAAGTATTCATTAGCCATTTCATGGCATTCTATTATTTCTCAGAGACAATAAAGATTGTGTTTGCACTCAGTACTAACTGAGCATAAAGAATTTCTGTATTCAGTAACGAAGTATTATTAGTTATTTCTGTGATCATTAACTGCCACTGAGATCTTTTCTATAAAGTCGGTAACGCGTCCATGATTCTTCTGGTTATATGGGCGTTCATGGGCGGTGGAGATCACTCATCATCAGGTGACCCGCTTGCTCGTTTGCTAGCCTATGCTAAAAAGAGAAAGTTATACTTATGACAATGAAAATATTATATTCAGAGACAGTTATGCCAAACAAAAACTTTATGCTAAAGTTGTTAGGTCTTACATTATGCCAAACAATTTTATGCGAAATTGGGCACGCCCCTGTAAAACCATCATGCCTGGACTAATTCACACATATAAAGACAGCAAAGGGGACCTATACATGCCATTGATACACAGAATCTAGAGCTTACCATCCAATCCGTTTAACGTGCAATAAATCACCCCCGGCTCTCTGTATCGAACCTATTAACGGGCCTATCCGTGCGTATTGTCTGTACCATGGCGGCCAATACTTGCCGGTTTCCAATTTTCTTTGTTCGGTAAATCGGAGTATAAAATAAGATATATTGTGGATCGAATACAGGAGAATTAGTATTTGAGAAGTTATTGAGTTTGGTTTTGGATTAAGGCAATTTTTGATGAAATTTTATATACATTTTGTTATTTATGTATACTACACATAAGCTCACGCCTTTATCTCCGAAGGTAGGCAGAGGTGCAACTAGTACTGCACTCACCCTTTGCTAAGCTTATCGTCCCGTGATGAGATAGGGGGTGAACCTATCGCCATACCGGGCACAAATTCCAATTCCGGGCAATTCATGTGTGATTTTTCGAATCGAAAACTCAAACACAAATTGTAATTGGCCGACCCGGGAATTGAAACCAGGACCTCAAGGTTCTCAGTCTTAGTACATTGACGCGAACATTTAAGTATATATCTAATATTTAACATTATTTATTGACTTATATAAAAGTTACAAAGTTCACTCTAAGCTTTTATTTCTATACAATAATAAGCTCCACAGAAATCTACTTTGTTCTTTCTTTTTTACAGAACATTTGAAACTCATTTGCTCTATTAATGGATTTGTAGTACCTTATACAAAAGAATCAAAGAAATTCAAATGAAGGTAAATAATTTTGATCGTCATTGTACAGGGTCAACATCCCTTCAGATGGAGGGTTGCGAATGCGAAGGGGCGAAATTTGATTATGTCATTAGTCATTACCCTCCATCGCCCCGAGCGATATTACCTATTGTATTTTTAGAGATATACCGTTAATGAAACTCGTCACAACATTATTTATTGCCCTTGTGCTATTGAAGGGGCAAAATCAGACCCTTCGTCTCAGAACCCGTGTTGCGTTGTAGTCATTTGAATTTTTTTTATTGGCACAGAGAATAATTAAAGACCTGTGATGCAAGATTGTATAAAAACATTTCGCCGAGTTATACGTGATTACACAATGTGTAATACAGAAAAAAAAAACAATAGGTATACGCTTCGAATTGAGAAAATTCTCAGTTTTCTTTGTCGATATAAAATCTCGAAAATAGAAAAAGGTCTGTAACTTTTAACTAGCTGAATCGTTTTTTTTTCAAACGTAGTCAATATTTTGATTAGACCACCTTTCAAATAAAAAAACGCATTGTAATTGGTCCAATAAATGTTTTACGACTTTTGTACACTTACTCATTCTTCCACCTGCTCTTATCCTACTTGCGGTGGAGTTAGCGCAACATCGTTTTACAACATGTTGCAGAAAGATTTGGCTTGTAATTTTTACGACCGGCCGCCTGCTCAGGTATTGATGTCAGCATCAACCCCTGTGGGTTGAAAACTCACAGACTCGAAACAAATCGTGGAGAACAAATTTTTTTTGTCTTGGTGCAGGAATCGAACCCGCGGCCTCTCACAGCCGGCTATTTGTCCACTGCGCCATAGAGCAGCATCTTTGTCTGTCGGATTTGTATACATACTATAATAAATATTTAAAATTCAACCATGTTTAAGATATTTAAAATGCTTCTTCAAATAAAAAATAATACACAAAAATACTTATATCTTGAAATGATTTTTTCTTTCTCACCGCAATAAGCTGCTGCTAAATGCATGTGCATATGATATGAAAAACAAGATATAATATTCAGAAAACAAAGACCCCTGAGAATAAAAATAATGACTCGCTCAAATAAGCAGGTAACACAAACATAAATAAAGATATATTTATTAAAATTCTTTCTACCACAATTTTCGAAATATTCGACAATGCACACATGTCTCTGACAGTTTGACGTGGAGTCGTTTAAACTTATTCGCGTAGAATATCCTAGATTATATTATAACAAACTTTAATACGATCTACAACTTTCAAATGTTGTAATTTTAATAGTTTAGACAGGTTTTAATCTATTTTTAATACAGGAGCACGGGCAATGACGTAGATTCTGTTTTACAGCGTTTTTTAATTAGAATAAATAAATGAATTTTTAGTAATAACACTCATGATTGTTTAGTTTTTTTTACAAATACAGAATGTTTTGATCTGAATCTGGACGTCTTGTAGAAACGAAGAGGGCTCATCGTGGGCCTCGTCAATCTTTATGGCTGTTAGTTAGTCTACTACTAGTACTACTAGTCTACGCCTCTTGTAACCCTTTTATGGCCTTTCCCAATATTCTATCTATCGACAGATTTGCTTACTGGCAGTAAAATTTTGACACTTTTATATGGAAGATCTGTCAAAACAATACTGATAGTAAGCAAATGTGTCGATGGACATATTATAGGGAAAGGCCATTAGTCTCTTGAAAACAACTGCTACGTCCGCACCTTTTATGACACACTTCAGAGCGGCCAAAAATATTGATTAAATTAATTGACGTCTTTAAGTAGCCGAGACAGCCCCCGTGGCACATTGGGCGAGTAGCCGGCTGCGAAGCGTGAGGCCGTGGGTTCGATTCCCGCATTGAGATAAATGATTGTCATACAAATAATTGAAGCAGGTCTGAGTGTTGCGGGACCGCAAGTTCCTCGTAGTTTCTGATACCCACGATACAGGTTAACCTATAGTGTGTGGTCAGGACTATGTGTGTGACGGTGGGTGTATTTATAAAAAAGTGCGGCTGTTAATCAGGAATCAAATCCGTTCTCTTTAATTTTAAAGTAGGCTGCTCTCTCACGTCAGAAGTTTAGCGGACTTGCGTACATCCATCATTCTAGAACAATTATATGTGATATTCACTGCGAGGGATTCCATTTGATACATGTTTCAAGTTACATGAAACGATATTCTACATTCCTTAGTTAACATTTGATCTTCATGTAGTATTAGAAAGTCTAGCATCTCAATTTCACCTGAATTTACTCGGTATCATTTTCTTACATAAGTTAGCGTAAGATGCAGATCAAATTGAGTGGTAGAGCCACGCTGTAGACAGTTTTGTCTACAGCATGATTGGGCCGGCTCGACCGGGTCATTACCACTGTCACAGAAATCCGACGTAAAATGAAATGCTGCTGCGTTTCGTATGGTGAGTGAGATATCCGGAGGCCTAAATCCCCTTCCCTTTCCAATCCCTTATTATCCCTTTCCTTTAAGGTCAGTAACGCACCCATGATTCTTCTGGTATAGTGAGCATATATGGGCGGTGGAGATCACATACTATCAGGTGACCTACTAGCTCGTTTGCCGGCCTATGCTATAAAAAAAGAAACTATTGGAGTTATATAATATAATATATACCTTCTATAGGAAGTATTAGTCTCCTTAGTGGGAGTGTGAAGTAGCAATTATGCAGGCCGGCATAATTTTGGTGACCTACTATAGATCCATTTTCTAACGTTAGTCGCCACAATTCTTAGCCCTATTAGAGCGGAGGGATACCTGCTTGGTAGTCGACTTATTAGATGGTAGCTCCGTCGTATGCGAGAGGCCCTCTGGGTTGGTACCACCGCTTCTTCTATTTCTGCCATCAAGCAGCGTTGTGTAAGCACTGCTGTGTTTCGATTTTAAGGACATTGAAGCCAGTGAATTACTGGGCATTATGAGACTTAACATCTTATATTTCGGGGTGACATGCAGTGATTTGTAATTCAAAGTTCTGCTGGTGTTGCTTCTGTTTATGGGTAGTGTGGCGCTTACCATCACGCGAGCAACCTGCTCGTCTCGTCATTTAAGCTAATAAAAAAAATGGACTTCCTTGACGACGTTTTCAACAAAAGATGATTCTATAATTATTTCAAAGTCATCTAAACATAATATATCATAAGCTCACTCTTTTATCCTCAAAGGTGTAGGTAGAGGTGCAACTAATCCTGCTTCCAAGTTTCGCCCTGCTTATTTCTATCCCATGATGTGATAGGGGGTGAACCTATCGCCATACCGAGCACAAATTCTAATCCCGGGCAATTCATGTGATTTTTCGAAGCGAAAACTCAAACACAATTTGTGATTGCCCAACCAAGGAATTGAACCCAGGACTCACGGCTCTCAGCTTTAGTACGCAGTACCTAGACCAATGAGACGTAGTCATCTAAACACAGTATACACAACCGCAAACATCCAAATTCAAACGTAATTCCCATAGAAACTCGTACACATTTAATGAAATGCATTTACCATTACGTTGATGAGAAAATTAACGTGTGATAGTAGACGCTTCATGTGTCTCCCTTTAGTACTGATCGCGTTCATTACACAACAACTGTGGCCCACCGGTTGATATATGGCTCTCATTGTCGCGGAGTAACAACAGTCCATTCTGGCTAACGGCCCACTATACTGACCTCATACGTCCGGGCCACAGACGTATGTAAGTAGATAACGCAAATATATGCGCCATTTAAAAATTTAAGTAATCCAGCGTTTGTGTCTAATGTGAGTTTTTTTCGATGTGACTTAATTTGTTTCCGAGAAATATGCCGACTGCCTCGGTGGCGCAGTTGTAATGCGTGTGCCTATCACACGAGCGAGCGAGGCGAGCCTATTGCCATACCGGGCACAAATTCCAAACTCCGGGCTGATACTGAGTTTTTCGTAATATAAAAACCCAATATCACTTTACCCGACCCGGGGATCGAACCCGAGACCTCAGCGTCAGCCTCAGTGGTAACGCGTACGCATTACAACTGCGCCACCGGGGCAGTCAATAAATATATAAATAAATACACCCAACAGTCACACACATAGGTCCTGACCCCAAACTAGGTAAACCTATATCGTGGCTATCAGGAACTACGAGGGACTTGCGGTAAGTTCTCTCACGTCATCTACATAGATGTAGATCTGTGCTCCAGCCTGACCTGATATAGCATTGTAACATACAATCCTAAAAACAAGGCTAGGCAAACATTACTTAATGAATTTTTAAAGGAAGTGCCGCGGGTCTTTATACAGCGCTGTAAGAATACATTCTGCTGTAAGCAACCTTGAGAAAGCTTGCTAATGATTTTTTGGGAAAGTCATGGAGTAAGATGTTTTTACGTATGTTTTTTTCTTTAAATAGTTCAGCTTTGTGCACAACTTGTGTGTACTTATGCTTGTTAATATTTGTGTTAATTTATTTGTCACTGTTTTAAAGCAAATCCCGGCAAACGAGCAAGTGGGCCACTTAATAGTAAGTGATCTCCACCATAAATGTCGACCTTAAAGAGAAGGGATAATTAAAGTATTATGAATGGTAGAGGGAATTGGGCCTCCGGACATCTTACTCACCGTACGAAACGCGACAGTAAGCTTCACGTCGTTTTTCTGTAAGACAGTAGCAATGACTCGATCGACCCGGACCATTCACGCTGTAGACAACAAACACTATCTACAGCATGGCTCTGCCACTTAATATTTTCATTATTTTCCAGTATTTTCTTTAAAAAAGGCAATGACGCTAATTTTAACAGCAGCCAGACGTCTACAGGAAATTGAATAATACGTCAGAAACTAAAGAGATTGAAGAATGCATCCATTATCCCACAATTGGATTCCGTTATAGACTTTCTTTTTGCAAATGAACTGTGGTTTTACCTCCCAGACGGCTTTTAAAGCAAAAGGCCAGCGAGCCAATTTTTAATCTCTGGAGCCAAATTGCAATGTCTTGAAAGGACTCCAACAAAGGATTCAATATAAATGATATAATAATTATAGTGTCAGACAAAATATGCATTTTTGTGACGCAGTGGGTGAGTAGCTGGCTGCGTAGCGAGAGGGCGTGGGTTCGATTCCCGCACGGAGACAAATGTTTGTGTGATCCACAAAAAATTGTTTCGGGTGTGGGTGTTGTGGGACCGCAAGTCCCTCGTAGTTCCTGATACCAACGATACAGGTTAACCTAGTGTGGGGTCAGGACTATGTGTGACTGTTGGGTGTATTTATTATTTGTTTATTTATTGATTATGAATCAGCAAACGGTCCAAAGTAAAATAAATTGTTAAAAATAATAGTCCATCCCATTTAACTCACAGATGAATCGAGCGAAGTGGATTATTTCATTATCATTTCATTAATAATTTGATGCAAACATTCGCTCGGAATTTTATTTAAATGAGTGAATGAAGTATTAAATGAGTTGATCAATACGCACAAAAACATTCAACCTTCACTGATGTTCGTATGGCTTATCTTTTATATTTTAATGAGCGAAAATGTTTTATGCGGATTTGATTGGGAAACAATTTGGCAATTTTTTTTTGGTAGATTTAATTATAAGATATATACGAATAGATATACGAAAATGGAATAAATTAGTTATGAGAGTTAATATCTTCTGTCTCAGAGTGATGAGCGCAGTGGGCAATGCAGTACTTTATAACTCAAGATTTTGGGTAATGGCTCCTATTTAAGGACAACTTTGGCGCTTTCTATCAGTCGAGCAACCAGCTCGTGTCATCATCGAGGCGAACATAGTGATACTCGTATATTACTGGAATTAAGGGTGAAATGGTTAAACTAAAGTAAGCTGATCGCCCGTCTGTGCTACTCGCAGACGTCGCCACCATAAACACAAATACAATAGTGATATATTACTAATTCAATCATTCTAAAGACTTAACGAATCACGAGTGACGTACTCTATCCCTTCATGACGTGCGGGTATTTGGCAATTTTGGCCCTCAGTTACGCTATCCACCAGAATCTACATATTATGTAGACAAACTACATACATATCCATTACGATTGTTATCTTCCGATAACGTTTATCTCTCAGGTTCTATGTGTTATCGTTTTGCCTCAAACTTCGGTAGAGCTGTCGATGGTCTTTGTACAACTCGATCTGCGAAGGAAAACAACAGCCATCCGGTAAAGTTCCGTTTGACTTGTATATTAATCAGGCAAATTTCATCCAACTTGTATCATGTTCAAATTGAGTAATATTAAATTAAAATTTTATATTAATGGACTCGAGAAAGTTTTAATTTATGGCTGGGCGGGTGATTATGGACCTAATATTTAGCAAAAAGTATCTTCAATAGAAGATACTTTTTGTTAAAAGGTAATATTGTAATTGATAGTAGTTTATAACTTCTCCGGATTCGTAATATTTTATTAATAAGTAATGTCGTCCAGCGGGGCGGGGTGGTAGCGACAAATTCGTTTTCTCCGCGAAAACAAAAACCTACTACTATATTATTATAAATATTATTATAAAGTTTGGATGTTTGTGAGTTTGTGACTTTGGATGTTTGTTAGTCAATTACGGTTAAACGGCTAACCGGTTTTTGATAAAATTCGGCACACAAGTAGACTATGACCTGGATAAGAACATAGGTTACTTTTATTCCGAAAAGGCCGTTCACGCGGGTGGAGCCGCGAGCAAAAGCTGGTATTTATTTATTCTTTCATTACGATCTTATCGTTCATGGTTGTATATTGACATAATATAATTAATAATATTTGATATAGGTTTTTAATAGTAAAGACTGGCAATCTATCAGGTGAGTCACCTGATGGCAACTGAAATCCGATGCCCACAATACCAGAAGAAGAATTATGAATATCAGAAGCTACGATGGACTTGCGGTCCCACAACACCCAGACCCGAAACAAATATTTGTGGATTACAAAAACATTTTCCACGGTGTGGGAATCGAAACCACGGTCTCTCGGTTCGCAGCCGGCTACTCGCCTACTACCCCACGGAGGCAGCTAATTTCTTTGAAAAGATAAACAATAACAAACAAATTAAATGACTAGTATTCTACAAATTTGGAATGTGTAATAAACATTCAATATGCTTAAATAAACTAGATTTTTTGAAAAAGAAAAATATGAATATCTCCCTCAGTGGTATAGAAATTAAATAGTCAAAGTGAATTTTCTGGTAAAGCGAGAGAAATGCCATATCATCATACTTGCGGGCTCATTGTGTGTCTGCAAGGAAAGATTATGCGAGACTGCAGAAATTCAAAGATAAAAGCTTCATCTAATAATATGAAAGACGGGTTGAAAATTGAAGTAAAAAGTATATTACATAAAAACGGTGCCTAATTACCTGGTATTACATCATGCAAAAAGGCTCACGGTGGTATCCCCGGAGTGGTAGGCAGATGTGTGAATAGTGCACTCACAGTTCGGTGACTTGTTTTCGACCCATCATTATAGGTGGCGAACCTGTCACTGTAGCTATTTTATAGCAGAGGACGGCAAACGAGCAAGGGGGTCATCTGAAGCTAAGTTATTTCCACTGCACATGAACATACATAATACCTGAAGAATCATGGACGCGTTGCCGAACTTTAAAGAAAGGGATGATAAAGGAATTGGGAAGGGTACGGGATTTGGGCCTCCGGATATCTCGCTCATCTTACGAAACGGAACAGCAAGCTTCTTCACGTCGGTCTTCTTCGGTCGGTAAGACAGTGGTAAAATAACCCGGTTGGGTGGTCTCATTCATGCTGAAAACAGAACTATCTACAGCGTGGCTCTTCCACTTCGAAAATCTAGCATTCACATATTAAAGAAAGAAAGATTTGCGAGTGGTCGAACTACGCTGTAGATATTTCTGTCTACAGCACAAATGGGTCGGCTCGACACCACAATCTCACAGAAAACCGACGTAAGAGCGGCTTACTGCTGCGTTTCGTACGGTGAGTGAGATATCTGTAGGCCCAAATCCCCTCCCCTTCCCAAACCTTTTCCTGTAAGGCGATTCTTCTGGTACTTGAGGCGTAAATGGGCGGTGGAGATCCACTTGCTCGTTTGCCGGCGTGTGCTATAAAAAAAAGGAAATCTAGTATATTTTATTATAAAAAGACAGTTGTGTATAAAATATGTCAGAATTATTTACTAGTGTAATGTCTATGTGCGTAAATCATAAAAATTGTTATTCCAACGCATCGTAAAACATGTTTATGGTTCGTTTTGTTTATAAATTATTTTCATATTTACATGGAAGATGTTGAACGTCATTTGATATGTAATATTTCATCTTTACTATCCCGTAACCGTTATCGTCAATCTTTATCTAGATGTTTCCTTCTTTTATTGTCAGGAAAAGTCAAATTGAATACATCAGTTCATCAGTAGGCAGAAGGGCAACTAGTACGCCTATGGTGAGCCGTTCTTAATTCTGTCCCAAATTAAAGGTGGCGAGCCTATTGGGCATAATCACAGATTTTACTAGGTGGTACGTCTCTCGTATAGGCGAGGTCGTGTGGATTGGTACCACCACTTCGTGTATAACTGCTACCAAGCATCAATGTGAAAACACTGTACTGTTTCGGTTCAGTTTTTATTTAGTTATTTTAAATATATATCGCCTCGGTGGCGCAGTTGTAATGCGTATGCTGTACGACTACTGGCTGAGATCTCGAGTTCGATCCCCGGGTCGGCTAAAGTAATATTGGGTTTTTCTATGATGAAATGCTTAGTATCAGCCCTGAGTCTGCAATTGGGCCCGGTATGGCGATAGGCTCGCCCCCTACCACATCATGAGAAGGAAATAACCTCGGCGAAATGTGGATGTACTAGTTACTCCTCTGCCTACCTCTTTGGGGATTACAGACGTGAGTCCTATCAAATACATACGTATGTATTTGAATATAGAACTAGAACATTTTTATAATAATATAGTGTGTTCCCTTTATACGTACATAAATTAACTTTAGTATCATCCGGATTCTTGGCCTAGTCTTTCAAAAGTTACTTAATGCCGTCTCGAAATCCAATAACTAAGCAACATATTTTTTCAAAGACATAAACAGGTAATTGTATAAGTTTTGACGTTCCAGAAAGCTATATAGTCATTTAACAAATATTTACGATCCTTAATACAAGCATTCTCAGAAATTATTAGTTCTAGATTATTTACCTGCTTTACCGGATAACTCGATATAACTTAATAAAAGGTGGTTTATTAAATAATGTTGTATTCGGATAATTGGATATCTTAGTTCTTTTTTCCGCCTGGCGTTATCCCGGTTTAATGCCCGGGTCCGCCTTCGAATCCGGGAGACCCGCCGTCTAGCCCCCATATCTTGCAACGAGAACCAAATTTGGTAATTCCCTCGTCCATTAATCAACAAAGTGCACCACGTGCAGGTGAGGTGGACTTTGGGCCAACGATGTTGGTGGCCCATAAACTTATCCTCCGTATACTCCATAAACTATTAACTTCTTTTATATTACTTTTATTCAAATATTACATGAAATTATTATTAATTAATGTAACTATTAACTTCTATTAAATTAACCTACCCTTAGGTTGCAGTATCTTTCTTAATTAACTTATAAATTCTAGCGCAGACTAAACAATACATATTCATTAACTATTAATTATATGTATATAGTGTTCATAAAATTTCTTTAAAGTTAATTTGTGTATTATATGTTTTAAATTAATACAAAAGTTATATTAAATGAAAGCTAGTCTTTTGAGGTGCAAACATCGCGTTACTATCTATTTGCTTTATGTAAATTATTAAGGTCAGATAAAAATATTAATATAATAAAATATGACTGCATCGGTGGCGCGGTTGTAATGTGTACACGTTACGATTGAGGCCAACGGTGAGGTTCTCGGGTTCGATCCCCAGGTCGGGTAAAATGGTATTGGGTTTTTCTATTACGAAATGTTTAGTATCAGCCCGGAGTCTGGAATTTGTGCCCGGTATGGCGATAGGCTCGCCCCCTATCACATCGTGGCACTGAGATACGCTCGGCGAAATGTGGGTGTACTGGTTACACCTCTGCCTACCCCTTCGGGGATTCCAGGCGTGAGTGCGTATGTATGTATGTAAAGGTAACAATAAAAGAGTATTTTATTTAATAAATCTCTACAAATTGTAAATAAATATTAATCTCTCCCTCGTAGTAATATAGGAACAATAAAGCAACTACCATGTTTTAAGCCCCACGATATTATTAGAAATTAATTGCTAACTTAAATGGATTAATTAATCCGTACTGAAAGGCACAATATTGATACTGACGAATTTATAAATTCGCATACAAACCTAACCTGTATATTAACGAATGAATAAATATATTTTGTCTATTTTGGCTGACAAGCAATTGTAGTGCAATAATAAATGCTGTGTTGGCTTAGACCTCCAGTATCTCACTATTCGTATAAAACACAAGCGCCAGTACAAATCGACATACGCCTTCACGCCTGCGATCCCTGAAGGGGTAGGCAGAGGTGTAACCAATACACCCACATATCACCGGGCCCATTTCCGTCCCATGATGTGATATGCGAGCCTATCGCCATCGAGTTCAAATCGATTTTTTGAGAAACAGTGATATTACTTGGCTGAGCCAGCCTATTAATTGTGTAGGGAAAACCGTTTACAGCGTTTTCTTTATTAGCTTCAATGATGAGACGAGTAGGTGCTCGCCTAATGGTAAGCGCCACGCCTGCCCCTAATTAAAAGCAACGCCACGCAGAACTTCAAATTACAAAGCACTGCGTGGCACTGGACTGCGCTCGTCACCCTGAAACATAAGTTGTTAAGTCTCATAATGACTTAATTTCACTGGCTTCAATGTCCTTAAAACCGGAACACAACAGTGCTTGTTCATTGTTGTTTCGCGCAGAAATAGCCAAAGCGGTGGTACCAACCTAGACGGCCTCTCGCACACGTGGGACCTACCACCTGACACAATTTCTGCCACTTTAATTTCAACCTCTTTAATTTTACCTCTTTATTAGATTTAACGTCAACATAAAATCAATACACCAGTAAAAAAGTGGCATACTTAATAAACCACACCGTAACAAACTTATCTAAACAATTTTGAACGGTGCGCAATCTTAGCCTACCTGTACCCTTATAAATTGAGCGAACCCTTTAATTCAAGGAGGCAAGCGAATAATACCACTGGCTTTAGTTGGCGTCCACAATTTAACGCGGCTAGAGTAGCGTGGGGTAATGGGATCGTAAAAATCGTGTGAACGCCACCAATCAGAGGTAAGATTAGAAGCGAGCCGAACTACGCACTTTGAACGGTTTGGGCAAAAGCATTCCAGGGGATGGCGATAAAATAACCCAACAATTTATATAGAAGACCAGTCAACTGTAGTGAAATCCGATGACAATGAAATCTTAGATTAGCCTTATGTTTGTTGAAACAGGAAATACCTAATGTTTTATGGGGATTTTAATTTTATTACTTTAGAAAAACGGTAATATACAAACAGAGAGAAATTAAATAGCTAATAATAAAACGAATCATTTTTCAGTCGGTGCAGTGTTGATCAATGATTGATACCGCTGGCTTAAAATAGTTTAGTTCTCTTTTCAGTTTTTTAGATTTTATGTCAGTTTATATTTATTGAAAAAAGATTTACTATTTTTTAGTTTAAGAATCATCAAAATTAGTGCATAAATGTCGAATTTCCAATTATTCATTCCCGTGTTCATCCCGACCACCACCGTAGTAAACATTATCGAATACAAAAATATTCGAATTAATATTAATATTCCATTTTTTGGAGGAGTTATGCGTAAATACATAAAAATATATAAACATGCGAATTGAGAACTCTCTATTTTTACTATAAGTAGTGTTATAAATTGTGGAAATATAAGTTTTTCCAGACCTTTATTTGACAATATTTGATATTTGTGCCCGATATAGAGTTACGCTCGACCCCATCACATCATGGGACGAAAATAAGATCTGCGAAACGTAGGTGCAGCACTAGTAGCACCTCTACTTACCCCTTCCGGGATAAAGGTGTGAGCTTATTTTATCCTTTATTTGACAGCACATATGAAGGATTTAAGTCTGACACGATGGGTTATAAAAATTTCTTATTTCCGAATGGTTTAAAGTTACAACCATAAGTTGTGGTAGAGCCACACTGTAGACAGTTTTGTCTACAGCACGAATGGGCATGCTCGACCGGAACGATACCACTATCTCACGGGAAACTGACGTAAAGTAACGACTTGCTGCTGCGTTTCGTACGGTGAGTGAGATATGCGGAGACCCAGATTTCCCTCGCCTTCCTAATCCTTTAATTATCCCTTTCCTTTTAAGATCGGCAAGGCGCCCATGATGCTTCTGATATTGTGGGCTTACATGGGTTGTGGACATCACTCAGTATCAGGTGACCCACTTGCTAGTTTGCCGGTCTAAAATATAATAAATAAATAAAATAAACGTTTGAATTTTTTGTTAATTTAAATTTGCCCTCCAATAGAGTACACGGAATTAAGCTTATTGTTTTAACTCTTAGAATTAATTACTTCCGCCACAAAGTTGTATGAAATTTAATTGGTGTGTTTCTGTGTAATTGCGTATGTTTTTGGAAACATAAAAGTTTATTTAATAATTTGTCTCTATTTTTTTCAATCGACTAGAAAAAGAATGAGGTTCCCAATTCGGTCAATTTTGTTTTTTTTGTGTATGTTATGCGAAATGGCCGACATACGACCTTCAGACGTATATATATTCAGTGATAACGTATTAAGTCTTAGGAAGAAAATTAAACATTATTGTGAATCCAGACTGATTTCACATTTTTTTTTTCCTATGTATATGTTGTATTTCCAATAACACTGAATGTTGATTTATATTTATTTTCTGAAGAGACCAAAATCAGTTGTCGCTATATTATGTTCTTATTATACTTTTATCCTGTTGTTTTCGCTTTAATTAATTTTCCCGAGACCGCGTCAGCCAAGTCGTAACGCGTACGCATTACAACTGCGCTACCGAGGCAGTCAATTATACAAATAAATAAATGGGAACAGACTTTGATGACTCTTTTTGTATTTTATAAAAAACATGTCCAGTCGGGTTTACCCCGAGGGTGGTCCTATGTAAATTTAGTTAAGTTTGTAACTAAGGCTAAATCATAAAATAACGTTGGGTTACATGACAATTCTGGGAAACCTAAACTAATCGCTGTACAAAAAATAAATGTGTAATATAATTTCATTACGAATACTTCTGTCAAAACAAAATTTATATGAGTGCACTCAACTTTTATAAAAACAAATAGTGCTATTTTATGGAATTTCAATATAAAATAGTGAATTTCTAGTGAGTCAACATATCCATTCAAACATTTTCATATGAATCCTTAACCAAAATAATCCCTGTGATCGAATAAAAAACGCGACGTATTTTACAACATTCTGAACAAAAATGGAATAAAAAATAAAAGCCATGAAAAACGCGTACAAGATGATGGGTCCCTCGCATGCGAGGCCGGCTGGGTTGGTACCACCGCTTTGTCTATTTCTACTGTCAAGCAACAATGTGTATGCACTGTTGTGTTCCGGTTTGAAGGACATTGAAGCCAGTGATATTACTGGGCATTATGAGACTTATCACCTCGTGTCTCGGGGTGACGAGCGCAGTCCACTGTCATCCAGTACTTTGTAATTTCTGTGTGATGTTGCTTCTGTTTATGAGCAAGCGTGACGCTTACCATCAGGCGAGCAACTGCTCGTCTCGTCATTCAAGCTAATAAATAAGGTTCTAAAATCTGAAATAGACATGATACAACTTAATTCTAAGACGATACACTGAATTCCGATAAAAACTGACACTGTCTCTTTGCGCTGTATGTATTAAACTAGCTCGACTAAAGTTGACCTAGTTAGAAGCTAGCGATGAATTTCACCTGCTCTGTACGTCAGACTTAGAAATTTTGAAACTATAACAATCAACGGATATTATACCATTCAGTCACCGAAATCCGGGGCCGGTAATAACACGGGCTGTAGGCGTGTCATCTATAACAAGCCGTGTGATGCGTGGATTGCTGGAGATTAAGTAGCTATCAAGTTAGATTGGCCGAAGCGACGTTTATTACAGCTTGGCTATGGTTTTTAATTAATATTACGCACTAGCTTTCGTTCGCAGCTCCGCCTGCGTGTATGTCTTTTTCCGGGATAAAATTCCGATGTCCCAATCCAGGTCATGCTGTACCTGCGTTCAAATATTAGTAGTTATGGCGTGATTGATTAACAAGCATTAAAATACACAAATTCACAAACTTCTAAGTTTTCACATTTCTAATATTAGTAGGATAATATCTAGACAATTGGTTGTTAGAAATACCTACTAATGTAATAAAATAAACAACTACAAAACATATTATTTAGTGGGTTGTTAGAAAAATGTCATTCTGGTTTGAACTAGACTAAACTATTGATGATTTATACTATCTGATAATTTATATTATTTACTTGGTCGGTATATGAGTTAAATAACTTTATTTTATTATTAAGAGACTCGTGTGACTCACTATAAATACTTTAATGTATACTACTAGACAAGCTAGTGTGCGGTTTTGTGCGACTTAATTAAATACCAAAAGATGAAACTGTGAAATAAATAAAACACATTCATACGCGATCAAGCTTGTAATCCCCAAAGGGGTGGGCAGATGTTTATCCAGTACCTACCTACATTTCGCCGAGCTTATTTCCATCCCATAACGTGATAACTGGCGAACCTGTCACCGTATCGGGCACAATTCCAGACTCCGGGCTGATGCTAAGCATTTCGCGATAGGAAAAACCCAATATCACTTTTACCCGACCTGGGGATCAAACCCGAGACCTTAGCACATCAGTCGTACCGTGTATGTGTTACAACTGCGCCACCGAGAAAGTTAAATAAATAAATTACACTTATATCGCAAAAAAAATATGGATTATTTGGTTTAACCCAACCAATAAAATTTAAGTATAGAAAGCTAACAACAGTTGTTTTTGTAAAGCAAACACCAGAAGCTTAAAGTGTATAAGGAAACGTAATTGTCCCGCAACATAATAAGTAATTTGCTTGTATTCCAACGCTCACGCTGACCACTGAGTAAGGTTCTGTCACAACCAGCAACCATATTGAAAAAAGGTGGAATTTCACATAAAACATTTCTTTCTCTTGGAAACAATTACTTCTTTCATAGCGCACTGTTTTATAAAATGTGTATTTTCACAATATGAATATTTGGAGAGCTTTGTATTTGTTGTCAGCTCTACGTTTAAAAGCTGTCACCGTTTTTAATCATGTAGTTGTTAAGTTTTATAAGATTTCACATGTACATGCATATTTTGCACACGTTAAATCTGATTGCCGAAAGTATTAGCCTTATTTTTCTTTATATATATATAATTCTACTGTACGTGTGTATGTGACTGAACTCCTCCTAAACGGTCGGACCGATTTGAATGATTTTTTTTGTATGCGTTTGGGTGGCGCCCTGGATGGTTTAGATTCACAATTGGACCCGGTAGGTGGAGCTGCTGTAGTTGCGGGATAAACCGCACGGGACAGCTAGTTTACATATATAATGTGCGAATTAAAGAAAGTAACGTTACAAGTTACATACATGCATACGCACTCACACCTGTAATCCCCGAAGTGATGGGCAGAGGTGTAACCAGTACACCCACATTTCACCGAACGTATCTGCATCCTATGATGTGATAGGGGCGAGCCCATCGCCATACTCGACACATATGTGATTGCGTTCACTAAGTCTTCCATGCTACTTTGAACTTTTATTTCTACTTGTTTTATTGAAACTAACTTCAAAAAATAAAAGTATAAAATTTCAATATTTTCTAGATGGCTTTTTGGAGTCTCTGCTGCTAACTAAAATGCCACCGACTGCATAAAAATACTAAATTAAGTAAATTTTGATAACAAGGTAGGTAAAACAAAAAAAACCCTCACGGAATAGAAACCGCAATCTTTTATAAAGTCAGTTAAAAATAACAGTAGGTCAATCAAAAACTTTGTTGAATTAACAATTTTTGTAAGCGATATTAACAAGTATCATAATTTATTCTTTCACTAAACTATATTGAGTTACTTAATAAAAGTCGAAATCTATTAAAATTGTCAAGTCAAAGTAAATGCTTTGGCCTTTTGATCAAATGTTCATTAAATTACGGATAAAATTACATTAAAAATAAATATTCATTTTGCAACAGAATATTTATTACCATCCTGCGTTCTTTACGCGTGTTTTACTTAATCGTGTGACTGAAATCACAAGTGTTATGACATAGCTAAGGAAGGGACCACTCCGTGTGGAACATATATCGTGTAATTTGAATAGGCCTCGGTAGCGCAGTTGTAAAACGTACGCGGTATGATTGCTGTGCTGAGGTATCGGGTTCGATCCCCGAGTCGGATAAAGAGATATTGGGGTTTTCTATCATTATATGTTGTATCAGCAGGAGTCTAGAATTGTGCCCGGTATGGAAAAAGGCTCGGCGAAATGTGGGTGTACTAGTTACACCTCTGCCTACCCCTTAGAGGATTACAGACGTGAGTGCGTATGTATATGTTTATTTTTATTGAGTTTTTCGTAGTGATTCAACTAAAAGAAAGCTTCAGCTTCATAATATAACGATGCTTCCAAGAATATAAAAAAATTGGCTAAGAATAAAATTCAGGCCATAGAAATAATGATAATACAAAAAGTTTAACGCTCCCAAATTTCAAGTATTCAGTACTTTTTAATTAATTCGCGCCAAGTTAATCTTGTGGTAGAGGAAGGAACTTGCCTTTAGACTTGTTAATGTGTTCGTAACATTACATTTTGTTGTTTATGTAAGTTGTAAAGTACATTCTTAGAGAATTTAAAAATACATTGAAGCCGGTGAAATTATTGAGCATTATGAGACTTCTCATCTTATATCTCGGATTGACGAGCGCAGCCCAGTGCCATGCAGTTTTATGTAATTCGCTCTGAGTGGTGTTGCTTCTGTTTATAGGAAGGCGTGGCGCTTACCATCAGGCGAGCAATCTGCTAGTCTCGTCATTCATGCTAAAAAAGAAAATGGCTTCACCGGAGGCCCTTACCCGGCACTGGGGTAGTATTCTATAATATAGGGCTGATATTATCATGTTTTCATGGTTAGGCAAACGTAGTGTAGGACGCCCTGCTGCACGGTGGACCGACGACTTGAAAAAGATGGCGGGTAGCGGGTGGATGCGGGCTGCTCAAGACCGAGATGGTTGGTGCTTACTTGGGGAGGCTTACGTCCAACAGTGGACGACAACAGGCTGAGATATATTATCATGTTTTCAGTGACTATTTTCTTACAGAAACACGGCTATATTTATATATATACTCGTATATATATATTTACTAGTTCAGCGTCCATCCTCGACGCTAATTCAAAAGGTTTAATCAACAACAAATTAAATCTGCCAAAGCCAAACTTCGTGACACCTCTTTCATGTCTGATAAAAAAAATACCAGTAAAAGTCCAAAAGTTGTACACTCGTTAATTAGTTCCTGACATGACAGCTGATTGGTTTGAAGTCTCGTACTACTGTTTCGTCTCTGTCTCCCCTCTGTATCTATTTACGTCACCTTTTAATCCTTTTTAGGATCACAGCATAGTTTACGAGATTTTGCTTGTCGTGGATTCTGTTTTTAAATTTAATTTATTGAAGCTATTTTTGTCTGGGTTGTGATACTTTTGGGATCTTTATTTCATCGCTGGAATTCGAAGTGCTTATAGCCAGTTGCACTCACTAATCTGTAAATAATAATTAGTGTTTTAAGCAAGCTTTGGCTGCGGTCAGTCTATGGATGGGTGACCGCTTAGTGGTATTTCAGTTGAGCGTCTCCGTACTTCGAAAGGTGCGTAATAAGTCGATCCCGGCTGTTATTAACTGACAGAATTAACAGACTGTTAAGAGCTGGAGTCCATCGGGCGACTTGAAAACTTGGTTGGCCACTTACCATTACATAAAATAGAATGAAGAAATTGATTGTCTAATGCTTTGGGCAATTAACTTTACAGTTGGCTATCACATAAGCTGTAATATATAATGTTTTTTTCGAATTTGAATTATTTTCCCGTCAAAGACAACTAACTTTTAAATTTCATTACAAAATTCCTGATTTGAGAATCATTTCTATTGAATATAAATGTATGCCAAACTGTGTTCTATTCAAATCTATAACCGATGTCCCAAAGGAACGGAGCTCGAAGGCTTTTGTCATTTATCAACACATTAATCAATTACGTGAATGGGCACGAAAATTTTCCATTTCCTATTAGGTTGATGCGTCATACATTTCATTACTGCGTCGTTATTTGCTCTTATTTTAATGAAATTTAATATCTGAAGTTGATGCACAGGATTTAATGTATCCTATTTGTTTTACGTAAATATTTATAAAATACAATATAAACGGTGTTTACGCACTGTATCCGATCCGAATGCGGGAAATCTCCGAATACCATTATATCCGAATTTCATGTTTCGCAGTTTTGAATATTATCTCAATATTATACTCGGATTTGGTTCATGTGCAATGACTGTGTAGCATGTACATGACTTACAAAAAGTAACATCTATCTAAATTCAAGAATAGAAACTGCAACGACTTGTTTCTTAGGCGAGTCATCATAAGTACCTTGAAGTGCCTTGCATAAATTCACATACTTCGAGTTTTAAGTCCGACGGTGTTTTTAGTTTGCGTACCATGCAAAGTTCGTGTGCCAAAAAGCGAAGTAAGGCGGTCGTACTTCGTGTGAGCTTGAGAGTTCTTATCGTGGCTGACTTTTTCTTTAGCAAATGCATGCTTAAATGCTAAAATCCTTTCTTCTGATGTAGTTTAGGAATCTTAAAGAGTGAGCGATTGAAAATTTGCAACATTTGCTGATGGAGTGTGTCAAGAATAAAAATGAAAGGAAATTATTAATTAGCGACTGTAAACTAAATAAGATGGCGGTTGATACAGTCCAAACTATTTTAGCAAATGCACTATCAGACGTTGCAAAAATATTGTGTTTTCTAGCAACCCTCATTAATTAAAATCCCATTTCTATTTATTTGTTTAGTCGGCGAACTCATAAATACAATACATAATGTATTGTAATAATTGTAATTTGCTTTACTAGTATAAGATATGATGGGGTTGACATATCCGTAAAGATAAAATCCCCAAAACAAAATAAAGATAAAAAAAAGGTTGAACGAAGACATAATAATATGTTCAAATTAAAAATGTGAGTTAAATTTGCTCTATAGTACCGTTTAGGCGATCTTCGCGATAGACAGGATCGAGCTGAGTACTATATTCCACTTTCTTCCTTCTAATATTATGTATGTTTGTTAATCAATCAGCTGAATGGTTTTGGATGAAATTTGGCACTCGGGTATCACTCACCATAACCTGAATTAGGACATTGGATACTTATTAGAGTTTCTTGATCGTTCTTCGCTAGCAAAACATCCTTTCGAACAGGCGGCTGAGTAAAAATTTCACTGTAATGTGATGTATAACATTTTATGGGTTCACAAAATATTTTGATTTGATTTGATTCCGGTAGCAGGTTCGAGTCTCTCGCTGAGGTTTTTTTTTAGGAAATGTTGTTATACTTAGTTATTATATAGGGAAAAGTTCGTTAGCTTAACGTTAACCCTAATCAAGCAAGCTTAACTGTGCGTTAAACACAAGTATAAAGCTGACGTTCAAAATCACGATATTCCAACTTATAAGCCCACAATGTAAATTGAATTCTATCAAAACCGTATAAACAATAAGTTTGGTATATTCAGAAACGAAAACAAATTCGAAACAACAATATCAGAAACCAACTACACAAATCTTTAACGGGACCATAACCTTTGTTACAGTTGTAAAGATCAATATGCGGCATCAAACAACATCGCCGCTTGGAAGGGTTGGTCCCACCGTATCGCTTCGAGACGCCGAGCCCGACTTCGCGGGACCAATCGAAAACGTCACCGTAGCGTTGGGAAGGGAAGCAGTTCTTACCTGCTCAGTCACAGATCTTGGGGACTACAAGGTAAGTCATCAGATAAAGTAAAGGTGCCATAAATAACTGAAATCAGCCCTTTGATGTCGGTGAGGGCTTACACGAAATCCCTCCTCGGCATTGTGCTCAAGTAGACGAAAATCTGCTCGGTATAACGAGACGATTTCCGAGAAACTCTCAGTAAATTATGTAATGTAGGCCCTGAAACAATGTAGAATTAAATTAGTTCGTTCAAAAGTAAATTGTTTTTGTCCTTATTTATGCATAATGGTTAAGTGTCGAATATTCATTGACGGAGTTTTTAATATCTGTTTATTCTTACGTCATTCATATACGTAGGAATATGTGTGCAAATCCGTACAGCGATTTATTATATTAACTTCATTTTATAAAGTCAGCAAACGAGGACATGGGCCACCTAATAACAAGTGACCTTCATCGCCCGTAAACGCCCACAATACCAGGAGAAACAAGGACGCGTTCCCGACCTTCCAGGAAAGGAATAATTAAAGAATTTATAGGGAGATTCAGCTTTCCGACATATTTCTCGTATACGAAAGACAGGTATCGATAAAACTCGCACTAGGCACATTGGTTAAAGTAAAATATGTCGCGTTAAGATGTCACGGCCGCTGGGGAAATACGGATCGCCATAAATCACGAGTTCGAATCACATGTTATATGACTTCGGAAAGATTCACATTTATAGTACCTTTGCTATTACGATTACCTATATCTTTGATTTATTATGTGGTTGATGTGAAATGTTACCAAAAAACATCCGTTTCATCAATGTCTCACAGAAAACCGGCGTAAAGTAGCAGCTAGCTGCTGCGTTTCGTACGGTGAGTGAGATATCCGGAGGCCCAAATCCACTTCCCCTTCCCAATCCCTTCATTATCCCTCTCATTTCAGGTTGCTAACACGCTTATAATTCTTCTGGTATTGTAGGTGTACATGGGCGGTGGAGATCACTTACCATCATATGACCCAATTGCTCGTTTGCCAGCTATAAGAACATAAATCAATTCTTTATTTCTTCTATTTATTTAATTAATGGACTTTTGTCCCACATGGATATATCAGTCCCATCATACCTTAACCTAAAAAAAACTAACGTAGAGCAGTAAGTATTTAGGAATCTCGCAAAGCAGCCAAGTCATAAACAATTTAGCTTCATCTGATAAACACCCACAACACCCTGACCCGAAACAAATATTTGTGGATTACCAACATTTGTCTCGGTGTGGGAATCGAATTTACGCCCTCACGCTTCGCAGCCGGCTCCTCGCCCACTACGCCGTGGAGGCTGTCAAAAAAATGAACACATTTTGCTAAACCCACCCCACAAACTATTTTTACCAAAGCACCATCTGCATAATACTGTTAACTTATACAGAAATAAACATTACGAAATTCCTCGGCTAAGCTAAACACCGTGGCTCTAAGTTTTATTTTATATTCACTCCCTAAGATAATAAGCTACCTTTGAAAAGCTTAACGGAGTTTGTCTTCCTTAAGAGCATGATTCAGCGTTATCAAGCAAGGCTCACTACCAGCTCTACCAACTTTAAGGTCACCGTAATTATAATTTAGGAGGTTTAAAGTGAACCGGTTTCTTATATAAACTTTAATAAAATATGCTCACTTGAATTTTAAGTGGTGGTTTAAAAGTTACAGGACTTTCAAATTGAGTTTCGGCGCTGTTTTGGATTTAGTTTAAGACGTTGCATAAATATTTAAATATTATTAAAGATTTTTTTTATTTATAACTCGAGATGGACTTTCTCTTTGTAGTAGAAGACACCCGTAGTGCAAGGTTTTGATAGATGTCACGTCATACCTATAAGAGAAATATTATGTATGAATTTATTACGTCTCCAATATAATCCATTGCGAGTATGGACTTGCATTATTTTCGAAAATGACTGGCGTAATAGTTATCGAAATACTCGCAAAAACTTACACTAAGGTTACGAGTGTGCATAGTTTAAAGCAAAAAGTTGTTAATGCTTTCACATCATTGAATCCAAACAATAACGTTCGGATAAGGAAAATATTTCTCAAAAATATGATTTATGAATCAGAATAGTCAAACAGTTCGAACAAAATTAATGGTACATCAATACGAAACACTTGGGGAGTGGTTTATCCGTTTGAATTCTTTATTCATGTGCTTTTTGCGCGGTCGAGTGGACGGTAAATAATCTTCGTTTATCGGGGATCCATTTAGTGTCCTCTTCAATGACAAACGAGCTTCTTTCCTTTTGGAGGCAATCGATCACTCTTAATGACACTTAAACAGTACGTTACCTATGGAAACCCTGACTGGCAAAAACTTGTAAATGTTTTTCTACGATGTGGTCAGTGGCATGACGGCGATGATCGCTTTATTTCTTTCCCACTTTCCTTTTTTTCACAGCAGATGCTTTTTTCCTTTTTTCTTTTTCGAAAATCTCGATAACGGATACCTTACCTACCTACCTTACCTACCTTCCCTACCTACCTTCCCTGTCCCGGGGGAGAGAGGGGGGGGGGGTGTCTTTATACCGGACTCACCAGCCTACCACCACAGTTATCTGAACGACCGCTGGGTCAAGTCCCTAGACAAGAAATGTCTATGCTGATGTACCGACTAAAAACCCCGCCTTGGCTTTCTTCAGCGCAAGCGGTTCCGGCACCAATCCAGAGGACACTCAGAAGCCCCTGCGCTTTGCTAGTTCATGATTCGTCTCTTAAGGGACTTAAGAGTCCCTTACAATAAGGACGCCTTTCAATGACAAATGCATCACGATATTGCGTACTGCTCTCTATCTCGGGGTCGCATCGTAGAATGTACATCAAGTACGAAGAACGAACACTGCACATCCCCCGCTGCACAGCCGGGAACCCAAATGGCTCCAGTTAGTCGCCTCTTACGACAGGTAGGGAATACCGTGATAGAATTTTACAAAAGCCACCGATCCACAGGGCCATCATAGCAGAGACCTGTAAAGGAGCACATGGATATAAAAATTAACTATTTTAATTAAATTTAATTTTAATTAGTCTTTAACACAATGCGTAGGTACTAAGTACAACAAAATAAACATTTATGTTTGCTATTATTACTAAATAAAATAATTAATGAATCGTTATTTTATTCAACACAAACACGGTCTAATTGGATTTGTAAATATTATTAATTAAAAGTTAAATTGGTATCCCTAAGAAAGATTTTTACGTAGGTATATCAACGTACCTTTGTAAGTTGGTTACTTTATAAATCAGTAAGCTAGCAACATTTACCTACCGATGCTAAAAACAAGGAGAATTCATTTTGAGTCGATGCTTTTTTCTATAAGGTGGTACGTCCCTCGTTTGCGAGAGGCTGGCTGGGTGGGTACCACCGCTTTGTCTATTTCTGCCGCCAAGAAACAGTGTTTAAGCACTGTTGTGTTCCGGTGTGTAGAACATTGAAGCCAGAGTAATTACTGGGCATTACGAGACATAACACCTTATGTCTCGGGGTGACGAGTGCAGTCCAGTGTCATGCAGTGCTTTGTTATTTAAAGTTCTGTGTGGCGTTGCTTCTCTTTATGAGCAGGCGTGGCGCTTACCATCAGGCGAGCAACCTGCTCATCTCGTCATTCAAGCTAATAAAAATTAAAAAATCAACATTGACTTGGAAAACTGTAATAGCTAACTGTCGCAGACTGCTAGTTTGTATGGGGTACACCCAAGCATGTATACACTTTAACGGCCGGTTGTCCGCATAATTACCATTTTCTCAGAGAGAACTAACATGAAGTAGCTTGCTGTAACGTTTCATACCGATGTACCTTACCTTTCTTCTGGAATTGTGGGTCATAGCCGATGGAGATCACTTACCGTCAGGTGATTCAATTGCAAAAATAGTTATGGTGTGTAACGACCCTAATCGCATAACCCAAGAGAACGATATCTCGGAATAAATATATCTATCGAGTAACCCAATGAATATCAATGAATATATATTCCCCTAGCTTGCATTAATGCTCAATACTGCATTGAGATCTTCATATGATATATCACTATGAGACCATTAATATTCCTTAACACGATAAGTGCTTCCATTTTGAATTAATGTATCATCCATAAAGATAAGTCCATTTTTAACCCCCGACAAAAAAGAAGGGTATTATTATTTATAAATTCGACTCCTATGTTTGTCTCGGTGGCGCAGTTGTAATGCGTACGCGTTACGACTGAGGCTGACCCTGAGGTTTCGGGTTCCAACTCCGGGGCGGGTAAAAGTGATATTGGGTTTTTCTGTTACGAAAATACTCTGTATCGCCCCCTATCGCATCATGGGACGGAGATACGCTCGGCGAAATGTGGGTGTGTAGATTACACCTCTGTCTACCCCTTCGGGGATTACAGGCGTGAGTGCGTATGTATGTATTCTTTATTTGTCTGTCTGTGTATCTGCGGCGTCGTAACACCTAAATATATAGAGAAAACTCTAAAGTGACCGTTAAAAATAAAATAATTTTGGATCTCCATTAATACATAAAAACTGAACACAGGTGATCATTCTCGAGTTATCCATTTCACAGCGTAACACGATATTCCAACCAGATGTGATCTATTTGTTCGTGTAACGACTTATAAAAGATACACATCCATAGTATACGCGGAAGCAGAAACTTTCCTCGTGACGAACTCCGAGCAAATATCAAATACAAAGTTTCATGCTCCGCTGTATTCCCTTTTTTTAATTTTAGTTAGAATCTCCTGTTATCCAAGTTTTGTAATTTTTTCTCGGCTGTCACGCCGTAGTTTTATTTCGAAGTCATTCATCGAGACCACTGACTAGTGCGAATTGTCAAGACGAAAGTAAACAAACAAACATAGGGGCATGAATCTATTTCTTGCGAATACGAGAGTACGCTACTTTATTTGATGGCATAGTCTTAATGTGATTACATAAGAAATAACAGATACCAGATCTACAAAAGACATAAAACTATGGTAAAAAGTGATATTATTATGATTTACGAGGATAAAAAAGATAAATTTAGGCGTAAAACGTAACAAAGTTACAAATTTTGTCCCCGAGTGCGAAGATAAATCCGTAACTTTCTCCCTCACCTTTTTGTTCGAGTTACTATAACCGGTGAGTAAAGACATGGCTTAATTCCCGAGGGTCGTGTTTCGGAGGACAACGTAACT
Organism: Mimas tiliae; assembly: GCA_905332985.1. Classification (NCBI taxonomy): domain Eukaryota; kingdom Metazoa; phylum Arthropoda; class Insecta; order Lepidoptera; family Sphingidae; genus Mimas; species Mimas tiliae. Next base: position 10,668,587 of record HG995254.1, read on the forward strand.
TTGTTATAACAACGATAGCGGTACAGTAAAACATCGATTTGTTCATGCCTGAGAATAGGCAGAATAGAAAATATTGCTAGACTTTATCAGAACGACAGACCTTTTTTCATAAGATAAGTTTATTCAAGTCTAAGCCCGTAAGTTATTATATGAATTAGGAATAAGATAAATTTGATACAAGTGAGCCCGTGAATGAAATGTACCTTTTTTGTGGTAAGAGGACGGTGTGGTGTAAAAGAGGTTTTAGTGACAAAGATCGACAAGGGATACTGAGATGGTTTCAGCATGTAGAGATGAAAGAAGATTGACGAAACAAACATACATGGCGAATGTGAATGGTACCTCGGCGAAAATTCTCGGATCAAGTCGGAGATATTCTCGAGAAAAGTCAAGCCACGCATCAAGCATGCATATCGGTTTATCGGTACCTACCTTAAACCGATATACATGCTTGAAGAATGTTATGAGAGTGAAGGAGGCCAAAAGGTGTGCAAGGATGGCAGCAGGTGAAAATCCGTTGTCTTTGTATATTCCTATGGAAAACAGGCGTGAGTTAATATATGTATGTATGTTTTTTTAGTATCGCGGGGGATAATGGTACATCGCTACCATATCATCACGAGGAAAGCGGGATGTTTATGTAATACATGGAAAAAGCTCAGAAACTACCATGCAATTAGCAACAATTTCCATTGTAACTAGCATCCCGCGCCCTTCTGAATTATTATTTGTTTTTTTTTTATTATTTATTTAACTTTATATACAAACGTATAAAGGCGGACTTAATGCCAGAGGCATTCTCTACCAGTCAACCCTGGGTGATGCAGAGAAGAAACAAAGTAGGTGTATATAAAATAATTTGATAATATACATGAATATATGCTACACATTTTATAATACTTATACCTACATTACATTAAACATATTAAGTATATATATATATATATATATATAAATACTAATATATAAATATAACAAATCTAGTGCCGAAACTCTGGCACTTATCTGGTCAGTAATGCCCGAATTTATCACTATCGTAAGCGAAAAGTATGCAAGCGTTTTTGCAATCTTGAATGCTAGGTACCCGATGTTGTTCCACACTTCCCGAGTTCCGTATCTGAAGCGAGCGTGTGCCCACTCACCCGTCAAATTCATTTGCATTTTGCCGAAGCGTTATCTCATTACGATTTTCCGATTTCCCTTCTCGTCATGGAATTCAGCAATCATAAGTCGCTTATAAATTGCCGCGACGTTGCCGATACATATTTATGTCATAAGGTATTGTCACAGTCCCAGCTCGATTGAGGAAGGCAAACCATTATTCGCAACGACATCTTACAAATGATGTTGTTTTTCCGATATTTTTGTAATTTCTGTTTACTACGATTGTTTCTGTTGCGTACAATTTGTTGTTTGCCATTGTTGTTTAAGCACTGCTCTTTTCTGTAATAAGGCTTTTATTCTATTTATATTATTTTTTATTATTGTGATTTTTATAACAGAGGCCGGAAGTGGTCACCTGGTGGTAAGTGTTCTCCAACGCCCATGAACATCCTCAATATGTAAAGAATCAAGGACGCGGTGCCGGCCCTAAAGTAAAGGCATAATTTAGGGATTAGAAAGGAGAGGGGGATTCGGGTCTACGGACATCTCACTCACCGTACAAAATCTGACAGCAAGCTATTACTTCACGTCGGTTTTCTTTAAGACAGTGTTAACAACCCAGTCGAGCCGGCCCATACATGATGTACACCAAACTATCAATAGCGGACATTTCCACTCAATAAAAGGGTTGGACACTCGATAAAAGTGTAGAATGAATTTTACTTAAAAAAAGTTTTCTCCATACGTTATTGCTACTATTTCCATATTTCATGTCTTTATGTAACAGGTCGAATACATCCATAAGAGCCATTGTTAGAAATTCCGCCTCGCCTACTGTCAAGTTTGTAAGTTCGTTCTAGTAGCTCAAGCACTCGAAACCTCTCGATATGCCTCCTTTCGTAGAGGGTATTTCTATTAATAACTGACAATATCGGAAAAGTTTTTAGTTCTTTTTTAGCGCTATGTGAGGCAAAAAAGATGTCATTTTATTATATTAGTATGTCCAATAATCAAATGTACATATATACCAGCCCTGTATTTTACACGTCCCATTGCTGGGCACGAGCCTCCTCTACTGAATATTAGGCCTTAGTTTACCACGCTGACTTCACCTTTGAAACTGACTGCCTCGGTGGCGCAGTTGTAATGCGTACGCGTTACGATCGCGGTCAACGCTGAGGTCTCGGGTTCGATCCCCGGGTCGGGTAAAGTGGTATTGGGTTTTTCTATTACGAAATGCTCAGTATCAGCCCAGAGTCTGGAATTTGTGCCCGGTATGGCGATAGGCTCGCCCCCTATCACATAAGGGACGGAAATACGTTCGGCGAAATGTGGGTGTACTGGTTACACCTCTGCCTACCCCTTCGGGGATTACGGGCGTGAGTGTGTATGTATGTAACTTCTCAAGTATGCAGGTTTCCTCACGATGTTTCCTTCGCCGTTAAAGCAAGTAATAATTAACAATAATACATACGTTGCCGATGCACGTAACTTAGAAAAGTCCGAGGTCCATGCTCTTTGGGCTGGTTTCGAACCTGTGACTTTCATCTCGACAGTCCGTAACACTACCCGTTAAGCAATCGCTGCTGTATATCCACGCAACTTTCACCACACATCCTTCTGTGCTTTCATACGTAACGAGAATGAGCTTTATGGTTTGGTCTTATAGTGATATATCTCTTTAAATAGTCACAGAGTCAATTGAAATAGATTAATGATAAATAATGGTGTTTGGTTTGATGAACACAAAAATAGACAGTGTCATTGTTATCCTGCTGGGTTTGTTAGGAGGGGTAAGAAACAATTTATCTTTGTCCTACCGCGTTTATTCTTACCTCATCCACTAATTACTCTTTAACAATTATTCTATTCATAATTTTCCGACACGGACCGATGCTTTAATATTATTTGAGTATAATGAATGTTTTTAAAACAACTTGAAATTATTACGTTTGTTATGATTTGGTTTTAAGCAGACGTATGTATCGTTATGATAAGAGTTTAATACATCTAGATAAGGATTAATTAGTTTTAGCCCTATTACAGGCGTGAGTGTGTATGTATGTATAATTTTTTTTATTAGCATGAATGACGCAACGGGCTGGTCGTTCGCCTGATGGTAAGCGCCATACACAGAAACAACACCACACAGAACTTTGAATTTTAAACCACTGCATGACACTGGACTGCGATCGTCACTCCGAGAAGAGTAGTCTTATAGTTTCACTAGCTTCAATGTCCTTCAAACCGAAACACAAGAGTGCTTGGCGGCAGAAATAGACAACGAGGGACCTACCACCTGGTGTAACATCATATTCAAGCCTTGCATCGTTAACCCTAAAGTCAAAATATAAAATTTTGCTATCGCAAGCTGTAAAAATAACGTATGTCTGGAAAAATTCACCGACGCATATTTAATTTTAACTTAGTATTCCCCAGGAAGTTAAACTTCATAAGTCTCGCACGGATCAACAAATCCGCATCAGCGTTTTTCCTTTACAAAGAGATCAGCTGCACTCGCAGATTCTGACTCATGCTGACAGCGTTTTAATTTAAACCTGCAAGTACCTATTCACTTTTATGTACTTTACTAGCTTTTGCTCGCCCGCGTGAACAGCCTTTTCCGGGTTAAAAAGTAGCTTATAACCGGGATAACAAGTAGCCTTTATCCGTCGCCAAGGTCCCACCTATTTCTTTACCAAAATTAATCAAAATCGGTTCAGCGATTTAGGCGTGAAAGCGAAACAAACTCACTTTACAATTTATGATATTAGTTAGGAAATTATAGTCTTACAAGAACTCCTTCTAGTTGATAGTAGTAGTCTCATCTTGTGAAATATAATGATTCAATGCTTTGGCTTATATGCCTTCGAAATTGAAATTTACGTACTTTTAACAAGTACCTATACTTCTCTGTTCTAAGAACTTATCATCAGTGGCGACAGCCTCTGTGGCGAAGTGGGCGAAAAGTCAGCGGTGAAACGAGAGATTGGGGGTTCGATCCCTGTACCGACACAAATGTTTGTATGATGATTTGTTTCGTATATGAATGTTGTGAGACCCTAAAACTCTCGTAGTTCATGATACTAACGACTCGTCTTTTACTGAGGGATCTGACTCACAAGCCGGGATTATGTGTTTGACTGTTGGGTGTATTTATTAATATCATGAAACACTCATTGTTATAAAGCAACTGTACATAGTAACGAGTAATGAAATCTATTTATCATTTAGCTGCATTTTATAGTGTAAAATATCGTCAAAACACGTTTGCATGTGATTTAGAATTCTTGAAATAACCGATACTTAAGTATTAATAAAGTACTTCATAATATTCAAGTAGCGTTCTCCTGTTTTTTCCATAATTAGAACAGTTTGCGTGCTATCTTGTTTATCCTGCTATTAAACTAATAACTTGACGTTTTTTTTTTTGAATATTTTAAACACTTACTAATATTTTATTAATCAAGTATTTTTTTAAAGCATTAGTACAGTCTGCTAACCCACATTAGGCCAGCGTGGTGCGAGGTAGAGGAGGCCCATGCCTAGCAGTGTAATGTGTATAATATAGGGCTAGTTTTTGAAAACTTCTTTAGCCGCGTTGGGCACTTGGTAGGGGAAAATCTTATGAGTTCGCGTCATCGACATGCTCATGACGCGCAGCGGCCGTGTGCAGTGCGCGTTAGACACTTTGTTGGATGGGTGAAATCTCGTGCTTTCGCGTTACCGACATGCTTATAGCAGTATATCTGTAGCTATACAGCTGAAGTATTGTGCAATATTAGTGCTGTGTAAATCTTATAAGTGAAATTGAATGGATTTAGTGAAAAGTTCAATGTGTATATACTGTGCATTATTGAAATAGTGTTTTTGTTTGATTACGAGTATTATTGGAATCGTTTAATTGTAGAATCATTGTGCAGTACAATAGTGAGTACTAAAAACCATATAAACATGCATATAATTAATGCTTGGAGTGTCAATAGATGTGAAATCCAGATTGATGTTGATAATTTTAATTCGAACATTATAAAATTTCAAATTTTAATTCTAATAGTTCTAAGTTTCACTTCTTTCGGCAGTCTCTACAACTGCCAAGTTTTTTAAGAGGGATGTTGTAAGTTTGACTCATTAGTGTTTCCATATTTCTGTCTGTATGTTTATGTTTAAGTCTGTGACATCGTAATGTCTAAAATAATGGACCGTTTTAATGCGGTTTTTTTAAAGCTGTCGGTTTTAACGGTTAGGGGTTTATGTAAGAGGCTAGCAAACAAGCATCTAACACATACACAAAGGGATCAAACATCCCTCTTTTTGCAAGGATTTCTTCTTCTTTAAATGCCCTTATTCCATTATTAGTGGGGTCGGCGCAACATGATTTTTAACACATGTTACAGAAAGATTTGGCTGGTTGTTTTTAAAACCGGCTGCCTGCCTGACGTCAACCGCTCTGGGAAAAAAACATGTAGACTCGAAACTATTTGTATATTTGTGGACACACAAACATTTTGACTCGGTGTAGGAATTAAACCCGAAAATGATCTTCACTTACTAAGAAAACACGCCACTGAAGTTTAAACTTATTTAGAAGTTTAAAAACCTATTCAGTAAAACCAAATTGCTCAGTACAATAGAGAGTTTATTACAATAGAAAATCGAATCATATATGGATCTCGTGTGCTAGATAGTGTTAGTAAATAATAATTTCTGTGATTTAAGCGGTCACGATACTCGATGGTCCAATAAATACCAATAATGGTAGACATTACAGTTGTTTGGGGTGTTCGGTGCGCTCACCTATTGTTGCCACAAATCATATTACTGTTCACTATTTATGGTGTGGTAGTTTTATACCATTAATGAACTTGTTTTAATTGAGAAAAATCGTGTTTATGTACATCACAGTTTTATGAGGGGTAAAGCTACGTTATAGATAGTTTTTGTCTACAGTTTGGGCCGGCTTGTGTCCGTGTTCTTACCACTGTCTCAGAAAAAGTGTGTATATCATGGGCGGTGGATATCACTCACCATAAGGTGATCAACTTGTTTGTTGACTTTACTATAAAAAAACGAAGTTCTATTAAATTGACATTAGACATTAGTTTCGCTCAGAAATTGTGAAAATGTAAAAACGTTTCGCATTCCGTGAAAACTGTCATTTTCTTTTTACGGAATTTAATATTTTCTATGTAAGTACCAAACTACAGTACTATTACTATATTCAATGTACTTCGCCGTGAAGTACATTGTATACAGTTAAATTACTGGACATTATGAGAGGTTACATATTATGTCTCGGGGTGACGAGCGCAGTCCAGTACCATGCAGTAATTTTTAATTCAAGGATCTGTGTGTTGTTGCCTCTGTTTATGGACAGGCGTGGCGCTTAAGATTGATTTTCCCCACAACAAAAAATGAAGGCGTGGCGCATACCACCGCGAGCGACCTGCTTGTTTCATACTATAAAAGAAATAGATTAAACCAGTTGTCAAACGAATAAACCGCATTAAAATCTGTCCATTCGTTTAGGCGTTAGGATGCCACATACACACATGTACACGTACACCCACAAACACAAAGAGGTACACTTATAACCTTTTTTATTGGGGGTTAAGAAAATGAACAGAAAAAGTAAAAATCATCAAAAAGAACAATCGTCAAAATAAAAGGATTATGTCGCAAAAAATCACGAGTCATTACAAAATTATGCAAATCTACGTATTGAATTTACACCCGCCGGCGCTCGCTCGTTCTGAAATATTAAAAATATTGTACACATTTGTTCGAAAAGGACTGTTTTATCCGATGTAATATCTGACATCTATGTTATAGTATGAAGCTGGGCAGAAATAAACCTTGATGCCGTTGTATCTAGGCTGTTATATAGTACCAGTTTTAAAAGCTGGGCAGAAATAAAACTTGCTGCCGTTGTCTAGACTCTTATATATTACCAATTTTAATATTTAACATGATATGAAACCGTGAGATCTTAGGTTTAATATCCATGTAAGGGAAACCATAATTCGTGTTTGGGTTTCCAATTCGAAGAATGACACATGTTTTTTACCTGGTTTGGAATCTGTGCCCAATATAGTGATAGGTGCCCTTCTTCTTAGTAATATCAATCTTGACAGAGTGGTTGTGATCATTATATGGATAGTAGGGTATGGGCTGATGTGGCCTCACGACGCCTCACCATCTCTCCCGAATGCTAGTTATTCTGGTACATTCATGCAAGGGACCACCAATGGTTGATTTAATTTGGTCGGACCATCGCATGCGCGATTTCGCGTGGGTTCGATTCCCACACCAACACAAATGTTTGTGTGATCCACAAATGTTTGTTTAGGGTCTGGTTGTTGTGGGACCAAGTTCCTCGTAGTTCCTGATACCCACGGTACAGGTTAACCTAGTGTGGGGTCAGGACTATGTGCGTAACTGTTGGGTGTATTTTATTTTAAAAAAAAACACGTTTACGCAGGGTAAATCCATCTTACTAACTAGGTAACTTTCGTGGCTCTACCGGGTCGTTGCCAATGTATTATTACAGAAAACCGACGTAAAGTAGCGGCTTGCTGCTGCATTTCGTACGGTGAGCGAGATATCCGGAACTCCAAAAAGGGGAGGGAAAATCCCTTCACAATATTAATTATTCCTTTCCTTCAAGGTAAGCAACGTGTCCACGATTCTTCTGGTATTATGAGCGTTCATGGGCGGTGGAGATCACTAGACTTTTAGATTTAGATCGCTGTTTTTATTCTGTGAAGTAAATCTCGCACTCGACAAACTGTAGACCTAGTACGAGTTACAAATACGCTCACAGTTTTGAATTCGTATAAAATTACTACCGTTGTGTCAAACTAGTAATTCATACGGTACTAAAGGAAAGAATCGCTTAAAAACAAATTTCATATTCGACTAATATGAAAAAAAAAACTCTAATATTAATTTTAATTCGTCATAGTTGCCACTAGTGGCTACTAATACTTGACGTATGGAGAGAAAACGAAAACATTCATAGTTTAGGAAAACTATTAAAATTTGTACTAAGCCTACTGATCTATAAGGCCGGGATTAGTCGATTTCGATCACAAAAGCTATTATGTATCCACAATTAAACTGTCCATCGCACCGAGTTATTGCAAGGACTCAAAGCTTGTCTTTGAACTAATTAAAACTATAATTGCCATATTGCAAGTGGTTATTGTCTATGAAATCCAATATTACGATAAAGGATCAGACAATAATCCTTGTTTTAAAGTACCTACCAAAATGAGCGAAAAAATGTATTACTTAACAAAAAACTTATCAAAACTTAAAAGCCTCCGTGGCGCAGTGGGCGAGTAGCCAGCTGCGAAGCGTGAGGGTGTGGGTTCGATTCCCACACCGAGACAAATGTTTGTCTAATCCACAAATATTTGTTTCGGGCCTGGGTGTTGTGGGACCGCAAGTCCCTCGTAGTTCCTGATACCCACGATATAGGTTTAACCTAGTGTGGGGTCAGAACTATGTGTGTGACTGTTGGGTGTATTTATTTATTTATTTAAAAAATAAACCGACTATCTAAAAACTAACAAGCTAAAAAGGCAAAAACGAAAAAGCTAACTGAAAATAATCAACTTTGAGTCGGTAGGTACTGTAATTTAATACTCTATGACCACCGATTTCATCAGTCAATACTCTTCGTTTATTGGCTAAAAACTGCTCCCACTACTGTTCATCTTTCCCACAAACAACATAACATGCAGTTTCTCACAACGTGCTGGTAATTATACTTACAACGAGTACGTTTTATATTTTATTTGCCATGATAGAGAACCGAGCAGGCAGCCCTGATGATAAGCGGTTACCGCCGCCCATGGACTATAGCAATGCCAGAGCACGGCCAAGCCGCTGCCTACCAAACCTAATAGCCTTATGTCCCGGTTCCTATAACTTAGGAACTGCTACACGTAAAATCTGACTGATTTTGATAATATCTTTATCTAGCACCCCATGCTTTTTTTTACATATAATATTTTAAACTATTATTTATTTTTCATTTTTAGTTGGATTTTCTATAAAAGCGTGTTTTTTAGTTTTTTTTTTTACTATTATTAATTTATTTAACAGAAGCGTAATCTTTATACATTTGTCCTACGATCCCTTATTCGTAACCCTACCAACCGTTGGTAAGCTGTCGGTAACTTAAATTACGAAACGTTTTTATTGAAGTGTTTTGACTTATGCGTCGTAGAAAAGACGTTAATAATTAATAATAAATAATAATGACATAATGAATCGTTTGCTGTTTGAACCGGGCGTTATTGTACATGACTAAATAACTATACCAACCTACTGGAGTTACAGACCGTCAAGACGGCTATAAATTACCTTCACTGAAAGTCCCCAAGTCAAATTTCACTGTCCCGGTGGTTAGGCCCACGCGACTGTACCCAATATTGGATTAAAATGAGCTGAATAAGTACAAAGGGGAGGTAATAAAATGATATTCTTTTTGTGAATGCTAACATTCCTACGCGAGTGAAATTTGATGTAAATTCACTCGATTTCTGACGAAACACGAATTTACTTTATACGCTGTTGAAATCGCTTTCCCTTTCGTGGAATTATTACGCTTTTTATTTTAGAAAACATGGGTGATATTTTCTTTTTTTTTCTTTTTAACTGTGATTATATTGATTTGTTTTATTTGTAAAGTAGAGATTTTAGAATATCAAACCAGAAACCCTGAAGCTCGTGGCATAAAAATATCAAAAGTCAGTAAAAAGTAAGGTAAAAGTAGTGTTTAACCGCTCGCATGGAACCAAACGCTAACCACGCGATTTTTTAGCATAGGCAGATAAACGAGCAAATGTTAGTATGTGAACATGTTAGTTAATCAATTACGCCTTAACGGCTGAATGGATTTGGATGAAATATGGCATACAGGTAGACCATGACCTGGGTTAGGATATAGGCTACTTTTATCCCGAAAACGGCTGTTCAAGCGGGCGGAGCCGCGAGCAAAGGCTAGTAATATTATAGGAATGCTTTTGATTGTTAAGCACTACAATTACAGAAATATTACATAGGAAAATATCAATGAGAAAAATAATTAATTTTATTGTCTCGATGTAGCCTTACAACTCAAAAGCAAAATCTGCGAGGAATTCATAGAAGTACACATTTCATGTCGAAATAATAAATTCCCGTCTTTTGTCAAGTTGAATTTACTACAGTTGAAATGGTACAGAAAAAGAATAGAATAAAACGTAAATAAAGAACTATTATATAGCTGACTGACTTGGTGGCGCAATTGTAATGCGTACGCGTTACGATTGAGGCTAACGCTGAGGTCTCGGGTTCGATCCGCGGGTCGAGTAAAATGGTATTGGGTTTTTCTATTACAAAATGCTCAGTATCAGCCCGGAGTCTGGAATTTATGCCCGGTATGGCGATAGGCTCGCCCCTATCACATCGTGGGACGGAGATACGCTCGGCGAAATGTGGGTGTACTGGTTACACCTCTGCCTATCCCTTCGGGGATTACAGGCGTGAGTGCGTATGTATATATAGCTATATTATGTCATCTTATTTCAAAGGCTATATGTTTCCAATGAAATTGAATTAATAAATATCTTTGATATTATTGTATCCTAAATTGTTTACCACAAGGCAATGATAATATAATTTGCTATACCTACATATCAAATGATATTATTGACGTCAATCTGTGATGAGTACGATTGGAATTTGATTGTGGACCCGCATTGAGAGCACTCAGAATATGATAACATCTTTAGGCATATATCCTAATACAACCTATATATAGGCTGAGTAATATTATAATAATATTCTTGTAGCTGATGATAGCTAAAATTGTATTATAACCTAAAACCCATTAGTGGTATGGATTATGCTTCAAGCTTTCATGAGTGGTAGAGCCACGCTGTAGACACTTTTGTCTACAGCATGTATGGGCTGGCTCGTCCGGGTCATTACCACTGTCTCACAGAAAACCGGTGTAAAGTAGCAGCTTACTGCTGCGTTTCGTACGGTGAGTGAGATATCCGGAGGCCCAAATCCCCAGGAGGAAGAGGAGGGCCCTTCCCAATTCCTTAATTATCCCTTTCCTTTAAGGTCGGCAACGCACCCATGACTCTTTGTATTGTGGGGGTACATGGGCGGTGGAGATCACTTACCATCAGGTGACCCTCTTGCTCGTTTGCCGGCCTATGCCAAAAAAATAAAAAAAGAATTTTAAGGTTTTAAGGGTCAAACTAATTCAAAATCTGCAGAAGAATTATAACCAAATTATATTCCAGGTGGCGTGGATCCGTGCGGATGATCAAACTATACTTACACTACACACTCGATTGGTGACGCATAGCTCTCGATACGCAGTCACCAACGACTCACCGGGCTCCTGGCAACTCCACATCAGACCGCTGAAGGTCGAAGATCGTGGATGCTACATGTGCCAGATTAACACGAGTACTATGAAGAAGCAGATCGGATGCGTTGACGTTTTAGGTAAGCGACAATTTCACAATTAATAATTTTTATCTGAATGCCTCGGTGGCGCAGTTGTAATGCGTACGATTAAGGCTAAAGCTGAGGTCTCGGGTTCAATCCCCGGGTCGGGTAAAGTGGTATTGGGATTTTCTATTACGAAGTGCTCAGTATCAGCCTGGAGTCTGGAATTTGTGCCCGGTATGGCGATAGGCTCGCCCCTTATCACATACGGGACGGAGATACGCTCGGCGAAATATGGGGTACTGGTTACACCTCTGCCTACCCCTTCGGGGATTACAGGCGTGAGTGCGTATGTATGTATTTTTATCGTAGCAAATATCGACAAAGATTTGTTAAATTTCGTCAGAACCGCGATCAAAATAAGTTGAAATAATGAAACTTATATTTGAGGTCAGTAAATATGTGGTCTAATGCTTCAATTGCATTTGTAAATTTGCTAAGGAACTTACGTATCTCACATACACACGTTTACATTGAACTTTGAATTACAAAGCACTGCATTACACTGGACTGCGCTCGTCACCCCAAGACATTACCTATTAAGTCTCATAATGCCCAGTAATTTAACTGGCTTCTATGTCGTTCAAACCGGAACACCACAGTACTTTGCACAATTGCTTGACGGCACAAAATATACCATGTAGTGGTACCGACCCAAACGGCACCTCGCACACGAGGGACCTACCACCTAGTCATTTAAATTAAGCAACTAACTATGATGTTTACATTAATTATTTCTACGCAAGTCCACTTACTTATTTAGCGTGCATGAGTAAAAATTATTCTAAGTTAAAAACTTCAAATACCGACTTCAAAAACTATGGCGCATTTGCTTTTATCCGTTGAGAAGTGTCATATTTCTCCAAATACGTTAGATCTTCACCTAATCTACTACCCTCAGAGTAACCTCTATCAAACACAAAATTAATCATAAAAATCGGTCCATATTTGGCGGAGTTATCACGTAACATACTTTACAAAAATACTGAGGAAGTAAAAACCTGCTTTTCAAGGCCTAAAATATATGTTGAAAATGTGTATGTTCTAAGTCTAGGTAGTAGATTTGCATGTATGGCAAACATAGACTGGTAAACACAATACCATCGACCGCTTACCACAGTCGAACAAATAGCTGGAGACACTACAAAGTATGTGGAAAATCGGTCAAAGGAGAGACGGAGAAATGCGGGTCAAAAGACGAAATACTTCAACATTCATTTCAAAACTTAGATCTTTCTACGACATATTATTTGAATACTTGTAAATGAAATAAATGTTTCGTGGGTAAAATTTTATTACAATTTTGATCGTATTTTTCATGAGGTTTAAAGAATATATTCTTTTCTTTCCGCTTGGTGTTATGCATTGTGCATCCGGTAATCAGCAGAGTGTACCCCGTGCACGTGAGGTTGACTTTGGACCTAAGATATCGGTGGTTCACTTATACTTAATGCTACTAAATAATATATGTCCTTTTTTTATAGCATAGGCCGGCAAACGAGCAAGTGGGTCACCTGATGGTAAGTGGTCTCCACCGCCCATGCACGCCCACAATACCAAAAGAATAATGAGCGCGTTGCCGACCTTAAGGAAAGGGATAATTAAGGGAAGGGGAGGGGATTTGGGCCTCCGGATATCTCACACTGTCACCGTACGAAAGGCAGCAGAAAGCTGCCACTTTACGACAGTTTTCTGTGAGACAGTGGTGGACCCGGTCGAGCCGGCCCATTCATGCTGTAGACAAAAGCGTGGCTCTACTTTAAAAATAAAAATAGAAGATAAAACCCGATCTAGAAATAAATACAATACGAAAGCACTCTGCTATAAATGCGATGAAAATATATATTGCGAATTAGTTATAAATAGATTATTAGATATTATACAACTTATACCAAGAAATATTTCGACAAACTTCCAACCCGTCTTCTCACTCAAAACTAAAACATACCCCAACTAGATGAATGGATCTCAACTTCATATTACCGCAGAATTAATAAAGTGACTACGAAGTTTTCGCCTACTACTCAGGAAATCTTTGAAGCGTGCTTTATTTTCACATTAAGGAGATCCCTTATCTTAGATTTTAACATATTTTTTATATCAGACCGGTAAACCAGCAACTGAGTCGCTTGATGGTAAGAGATCTCCATCGTCTATGAACATATACAAACCCAGCAGAATGTTGGGTTCGACCTTAAAGGAAATGAACATAATATGGTAGCAGATTACATAGGTATTTTCCATGTTAGGTTACCATTATTATTTGTTTATGGCAAAAGGCCAGAACATGAGTGATGCCAACGCTCATAATGACCCATAATGCCATAGAATTTTTGTTACGTTGCCGATCTACAGAAAAGGGTCCGGAGTCGGATGGGAAAGAACAGATGATTTTTACCTCCCATGTTATGACCAAACGAAATTAAAGATCAAAACTCTAACTTCACATCACTACACGGTTGATAAGCAATCAACCGTGTTCAAAAAGGAAAAGGTTTTCAGTCAGTTTTTTTTTTATGTATGTGATGCTATCTCCCTGCCTGGCGTCATTCCGGCTTAATCCCAGTATCCGCCTTCTCGTACCATAGATTTGACGGTATTTGGCATTATATTGGGTGACCCGCCGTCGGACGCCCACAACCCACAATGGGAACCAAGCTTCGTCATTGCCGTCATTGCCTCGTCCTCCAATCAGACTCTACTGACTAAGCACTACGTACAGGTGAGGCTGACATTGGGTCCAAGATGTTGATGGCTAACTTACACTGCATGTATGTAAATTTATCTCGATTAAATATGGTTCAATGTTCATGATTCATTTTGTGTTCGATAGGATTTACCAAATTGACGGAGTACAAGGAAAATGGGAAACTTCTCAATGGGAAATTCCTCAACGGGAAACAGCTAATGCACCACGATTCGGGTATCAAAGTGGATTTTGAAGTTTTTAACTTATAGTTTTAGATTTAAAAAAAAGGATAAGGTCCTCAACTACAAAGATGCCAATAAATTGTGTAACTAACAGCTGTATATCGCACGACGTGACGAAATAAAGAAATCTTAGTCTTTCTCTCAGTGTTAAAAGCCTATAATTATTTCTACACCTGGGCTAAAGACCTAAAGAGTTAAAGATCTGGAATCTCTTTACTGAGCTCGATGTGTAAACATGAAGTAATTTTTTGTTTAGTAAAAATAAAACCGACTCAAATGCAGGAAAAAACTAACCGCATCTATAAATTTTGAGCACGTGCTGTTGCTATTTTATAAGTAAGTAATTGAAAGAACCGACTATTGTACTTTGATTGTTTGTGTTTGTAAAAAAAACTGTTAAAAACTATCACCCCGGTGAATCGGATTATTTATGCTGTAGACAAAACGTCGAGACATCACTTAGTAATCATTTTATTTTAAAAATGTTAACAAGCAAACTGGATATTTTTAATTAAAAATCTATATTTTGTTAAGAGAGATAAAAAATACGAATAGATTATATTCAATGTCTGAATGTTAATTAAAAATGCTTCATCAGTATTTTTAAATACAATCCAGAACGTTATATAATAGAAAATCGATTGTATTGTCTAGACTCTATCGTGCTTCAAAGGAAGACATATTAAACTTTTTACACTTAATTAATGTGAAGATGGACCAAGGCATACCAGCAGGCAGGCTGTAAAGCCGGTAACAGTAACTGGTAACAGTCTACCCTAACTGGTGCAGAGATAAAAGACAGTAGGCATGTAAAATAAACTGCAAACCAAGCGGAGAAGAAAAAAAGCTATTAATGCAAAGTAATTCTGTAAATAATACGATAATGTACCATAGATAAAAATAATTCATAAAATACATGCAATATATAAATACTTATAAAAATATAATAATACATAAAATATATGTAAATGTAGTCTTAGATAAAATAGTACTATGCTTGTGATAACTCTGCCAAATTATTGAAAAGTATTTCCCGAACCTTCACTGAACGCCTAACGATTCATGCACAATGCAATCTGAGGGCCGATTCTCGTAATTTTAAACGTTCAAAATATCATTCCGATCTAGTCTCAGCGTCAAGAAAGTTGCAAATGGCATTCTCTTAAACCAATAATCAACGTCAAATGTCAACATAGATCGTAATGAGATTGAATGTAGAATAAAAGTTGACTGAAGTCAAAACGGTATAATACTACTGCTAATGCTAGGTGCATTTGACGTTGATTATTGGTTTAAGAGAATGCCATTTGCAACTTTCTTGACGCTGAGACTAGATCGGAATGATATTTTGAACGTTAAAAATTACGAGAATTGGCCTTCTGATCTCGAGAGGGAGGGCATTCCAGAGAGGTACAGATTATACAGGGAAAGAGGAGTGTACAATTCCAGAGCTGTGAGATGGAGAGAGAAGAATTAATAGAGGAGTGAAGATTTCTCCCATGGCTGAAGTGAAGATACTGAAAGAGTGGCGTTTTAGTTTTTCAACTGCTAAATGACCTACGACTGGATCGTTCTGAATAGACTTTCCGTCGAATTGATCAGAAAACCATACGGCTTTTGTTGATTAAAGTAATTTAATCAAATAAAATTGGGTCGTGTAAAACTACTATTAGTTTTTGTGAGTTTCTCAAAGTTAGCACGTCATCCAAATTTACGAAATAATTGTATATATTATGGATGCAGATCTCCGTACAACGTTTACTTCAAAGATATTTCTAGTATGATGGATGACGCAACGACGCTACCAAAAAAGTAGCAAATCTTGCACTACCGACGGTTACGGTATAGCGCTTTTTTCGACAATGGATACAACTTTTTTACTTTTTAAAGCACAATACATAATTTTAATTTATTTGCAAACATGCGACTTACTAGCTAAACTACAAACATACATAATTTCACACATTTACCCCCGAAGGGGTGGGCAGAAGTCCAGCGGTGTACTAAGCCGGCCAGGAGCTCGGGGAACCGAGTCTAATTAAGGCTCCTGGAGAACTGTTATTCTTCGATGATGATGGTTGATCAAATCGCTTTTCTTTTACTGAAGATATCTTGGCCTTGTTTTGGATTGGAAATTATTCTTCAGATTTGAGGGCCCTCTAGGACCCGGGGCCCTGGGCGGACCAAACTGTTGAGGATAGAAGTTCGAAATTCATAGGAGGAAGTAGTTAACATTTTATATTCTAGGCATCTCATGTCTCTGAATTCAAAGTTTGTATGAGATTGTTTATATCACACAGGTGAAGCTACGGACAAAAGCTAGTTAGATATAAATAAAATTATAGCAAAACATGCATATATAATAGAACTACATACATTTATCGCAATGTAAAAAGTTTTCGACTCGGGAAAAACAAAATACAAGAAAGAGGAAACGCTGTTTGTTAGACCATTACGATCCCGAATCCACAACAACGAAGATCCGTTTACTGAAGCATTTTCCTACCGCTTATGGCCAACAAAGAGTATGATAAGATTTTTTCCTTGTAACATCAGGCTTATGACTATGACAAATATGGATTTGTGGCCTCCGTGCCAAGATTTAAAAATAAATCCTGCCAGCCCTTACCTGTTACTGTGTCACTGATCTATTTGGCTGGCAGCCGATCTGACATCTCATTTCCAATATAATTTTGTTACAAATATTGTTTTTTTCTTTCTACATAGCATTTTCCCGGCTTAATGTCAGGGTCCGTTTCGTACCATAGTTTTGACGGTAGTTGGTATTACATAGGGCGACCCGTCTGACCCCCACAACCTGCAAAAAGAACCAAGTTTCGCGATTGCCTCGTCTGTTAATTAGCAGATTATACCACGTGCAGGTGAGGTTGGCTTTGGCCCTAAGATGTTGGTGGCCCACTTAAACCCTCAAGATATATCTAACTTAATATGATATTTCTGACTACTTTGTTTAAAATATCATATTTTGTTCAATATGGTCGCTATGCAGATGAATACACTGGCACTAGTAGTAAAAGATGTTAAAACTTAACAGTATCCTACCAAGTTTAGCAGCTGAACGCTTACCGGGCGCGTGATATACAGACGATCCCTTAGGTTTCATTAGTAAAACTCCAAGGTATATTAGGAAGGTCTTATGAGTCAGAATAAAGCAAACATTTTTTCACAAACTAAAGATTAGATATTGAAATAAAACTAGTTTATACTGGTTTTATCGCGGTTTAATTTCTATTTTTAGTCCCGACGTTTCGAAAGCTTTTCAGCCTTCGTGGTCACGGGAGAGATGTAAAATCGGTATAAACTAGTTTTATTTCAATGTGTAATATTCGCGTAAACCTAAGAAATCACTAAAGATTAGATATTTAAAAAAAACACGGACAATTCTAAATTCAAACAATATTTATATTTCGAGGTTGCATCGGAAGGTTGCAGGTTGAACCTCTCCCACTCTTCTTCTCGCCTCTCCTCTACTCTGTCCAATGCTCACTTCAGTGCTCCTCACTCGACAATATGTTACATTTCTTCCTAATCCAACCCAACTTACAATAACAAAAAAATTAGCAAAAAAGTCGCCTCGCAGAAAACAGTTTTAATAATCGCAATCCTATACTTTATAGTGCTCCTGGTTGGAGAGGTTCATTGAGAGTTGGCACTGGGTCCCGCGGCACGTCTCAATAGCGTGCTCTCACGTCCGCTACCTATTGCATGAAATGTTTTGTTCGGAAACGCCATTGCTGATTTACAATTCGCACATTTGTCTACAAATGCCGAAGTGATAGTTGCGTTGTTTTCATTATTTTGTTATAGTTTTTTTCGCAGTGGGTTTTAGACCGTGAGTATTCTCGTGGAAAACAATGGATATTAATATATTATGGAGACGATCCCTGTATTACATCATTAGATGGATATATATTGTTTTTATAGCAGAGGCTGGAATACGAGCACGTCATCTGATGGTAAGTGATCCACCGCCCATAGGCATCCACGATCCCAAAAGAATCATGGGTGCGTTGCCAATCTTAAAGGAAGTGATTGGGAAGAGGAGGGGGGAAATGCGCCTCCGGAAATCTCACTCACCAAACAAAACTCAACAATAAGCTGCTACTTTTCGACAGTGTTCTGTGAGACAGTGGTATTGAACCAGTCGAGCCAGCCCATTCGTAATGTAGACATGATTGTCTACAGCGTATAGTACCACTCTAATCTTGACTCGCACATTGACCAGGTGAGAGTCCATTATATTAAAATATATATACACTTCTATTGAAAACCTGGAATACGTCCTTGTTACATAAGGATTATCAATTGCAATAAGTTCTAACAATCTCCTACAACTCTATCAAACCGAAACTCCCGCGAAACTATTTAAGTTAATCCGATAAAACAAAAGCCAAGTTAGTTGTAAGGAGGTATAATAATCCATATTCTCTTAGAAACAGTCCATATTGATTGAAAGCAACTTTAGTGTCTGCTTGAGAAATCATTTTTATTCATATATAAAACTACCCTTTGCTCGCGGCTCTGCTCGCGTGAACGGCCTTATCCGGGAAAAAGTAGCCAGTGTTACTCGGTAATAATGTAGCGTTCTCACGGCAAAAGAATTTTTGAAATCGGTGCAGTTGTTTTTAAATTTATAACATACAAAAAAAAATACAAATCTTTCCTCTTTATAATATTAGTGTAGATAACAAAACTCACTTATTTTAATATTTATAACGAATTCTTAATTCCGTGTAATTTATTTCTCTATTCCTTTTGTAACAGCGATAGCTCAGCAGGGACTGCCGAGACGAAAGTCATGGCATCGAAACCAGACCCAAGAGTATGCACCTCTGACTTCTCTAAATTACGTGTGTTCATTATTAGGTAATTATCGCTTGCTTTAACGGTGAAGGTAACATAGTAAGGAAACTTACTTGCCTGTTCTCAAGAATAATTTCAAAGGTATGTTATGTCAGCCAACCTAAATCAGGCCAGCGTGGTGTACTAAGGCCTAACCCTCTTCTTATTTGTTCAGGAGGCCCGTGTTCAGCACTGAAACATACTATACAGGGTTGGTATTGTTATACACACTCTGTGGCGCAGTGGACGAGTAGCCGGCTGCGAAGCGTGAGGCCGTGGGTTCGATTCCCGCACCGAGACAAATATTTGTGTGACCCACAAATATTTGTTTTGGGACTGGATGTTGTGGGACCGGAAGTCCTTCGTAGTTCCTGATACCCACGATACAGGTAAACCTAGTGTGAGGTCAGGACTATGTGTGTGACTGTTGGGTGTATATACAAAATATAAAAAAATCTTTTGTGCGAACATTGAAGTAATTGAGATCTTCAATTTTCATAAATATAAAATATGCATATTTAAGTTTACTATGAACACTTATAGAAGGATAATAAGAATACAATGTCTTGCTGTTATTTAATCAATATTTACTAAGAGCCTATTGTTATCTAAATACGTAGAATAATTTAATATAACCCAGTACGGCTACAAGTATGTCTAATGAAGATAAAACACAGTTATCTTAGTTACAAGGTTTGGCTTTCTTGTAACATAAAAGTATAGACAGGTGAAATAATTTTCGTGTTTTGGCACGTATATATTATTTTAAGTAGTAAAAATTTCTTGAGACAAATAAGCAAATAAGTGTTAAAAACAACATAATATATTATATCTCCCTTATATTTCATGTCTGGGTGTTGATGTGTGAGAATATATTATGGACATTAGTAAAGAGTATAACAGTAAGTAGCTTAGTGCTACGGATGATACATCTTCAATAATAATGAAATTTCTTGAATATGAGCTTACCGACGTAAAGTGGCAGTTTGCTGCTGCGTTTCGTTAGATGAGTGCGATATCCGGAGGCCCATCCCCCTCCCCTTCCTAATCCCTAAATTATCCCATTCCTTTAAGGTAAGCAACGCGCCTATATTTTTTTTGGTATTGTGGGCGTACATGGACGGTGGAGATCACTTGCCATCAGGAGACCCACTTGCTCGTTTACCGGCCTATGATATAAAAAATATATATCCCCAGAAGACAGAAAATCTTGATCTATAAAAAAATTGGCAGTGAAATATTGTCGTTGATAGTTTGTATGGGTATCTAAACTACCCCGTGCCATAAGGGGTAATTTTTGACTACAGTATCACTGTGCTGGCATTCTTAACTGACTTAATTTATTTTGTGTACATCGTTTGCAATTAAAACCCACAACATTAATTAAATAAATTGTTACTGAGCTACGAACAACTTTAGAAGTTAAGGGTAACACTATCTCACAATCATTTATGTAGGAAGAAGTATTAGGTTCGATTTTATAAAATAAGTCAATTTGTTTTGAAGCAGAAGTACTAATTTGAGATGTAGATATTTCCAGAAAATTACTTGTGACCAACATTCAATAATTCTAAACAATAATCCCATTCAATCGTTTTCGAAGAAGCTATTAATGTATTTCTTGTTACTTAAAACCTTATTTAGAGCACGTCTTTCTTTGATGTCATTTCATAGCGAGCCATATGCCAAGTTAACTCAGATTTTATCGTTTTCATCTAATTTAAGATCGTATTCTGGCATAGCCAGTGTATTCAATAGTCTTATTTCGTCTAAATAATTTTCTTTGCCATCCTTTGAGGCGGCTAAATCTATTATTAATGACATGCGTTCCTTTATTTCTCTCCAGCTTGTTACAGTAAAAGCAATATGTGATACGCTCTCCATTTAACCCAAATATCTCGGCAAGTGTCATAAATAAATAGTAATGAGCATGAGATACCGGCGTTTTTGCTTTCTCTCTCAATTCGTTATTTTTACTCAGCGAAATAAACGATGACACTTTTCGGTTGAATACTACAGAGAAAAATATTACAAGTAGGTACAAACAATTTTAGAGTTAAACAGTCCGAATATTCCATTTTTATCTGATTTAATTGACTATGAATATGATGATGCGTCAAATTCGAAACTAACAAGAATAAGCTGAGCCATGTTTAGTGTAAGGTTCTCTAATTAATAATAATAATAATAATAATACACCCAACAGTCACACACATAGCTCTGACCCCACACTAGGTAAACCTGTGTCGTGGGTATCAGGAACTACGAGAGACTTGCGGTCCCACAACACCCAGACCCGAGACCAATATTTGTGGTTCACACAAACATTTGTCTCGGTGTGGGAATCGAACCCACGGCCTCTCGCTTCGCAGCCGACTACTCGCCCGCTGCGCCACGGAGCATTACTGCAAATGTTATTTTGCACTTTGAAATACAATTTTCTTTTATAGCGTAGGGCGGCAAACGAGCAAATGGATCACCTAATGGTAAGTGATCGCCACCGCCCAAGTACGCCTACAATACCAGAAGAATCATGAGCGCATTGCCGACCTTAAAGGAAAGGGATAATTAAGGGATTGGGAAGGAAAAGGGAGATTTGAGCCTCCCTATATCTCACCTGCTCGTTTCGTCATTCAAGCTAATAAAAAATAAAAAACATGATAAAATTAGGTTTCCATTTTTGCCATTTAGCTATCTATAAATATCTGAGTGTAAGTGGCCCCCCCAACATGAGCAACGGCAAAAGCTGGTTTCCATTGCAGGTTGTGAGGGCAGATAGCGGGTCGCCCAATAAAATACCAAATTCACCGTCAAATCATGATGGGAAGATGAACCTTGGCATTAAGCTGGGATAACGTCAGGCAGAAGGAAGAGTTACCTATAAAAATCTAGACATAGGTCAAATAGTTATTGTCTATCATTCACGGAAATATAAATTAATAAAACACTGACGCTTGGTTTCAACTACATTCAACTTACAGAACTTTGATTTGAGTCGCTGTCAAATGAATTCGAGTTGCTGAAACATTATTTAGTGAAAAAATTAATAATATTTGATAGTCTGTACCGTTACTAATACTAATACTCTCTTTAGTACCGTTTGACATGTGTGTCAAATCAAAGGTGTTGACCATGCTTCTAGCAACTCAGTTTCGACTTGAACTGAGATTTGACACTTGATTAGATAAAATAACATTGACCAGCCTTTCAGAAACCGGGCGTATATATTTCAAATACATAACTGAACAATACATAACATAACTGAACTGACTTTATAGTCAATAATATCTTAATATATCAATAAGATCTTAATGCTACATAAAAATCCAACATTTTCCTCCCTTATTATCACAATTACAACGGATTCTACAGTCAAGCTTAATACAGGGATTTTAGGGTGTCTGATCTCAGAAGGATTATTTTCAATGTCAACAATTCTAATACCAGTAGCATTTCGTACGAAACATTTATTGTAGAACATTTGCAAGGCTTGTAGACACGTCTCGAATCATGTCTAACGCGTTACGTGTGTAATTATAACTCAAACAAGCAAATCTCATAAATGTCTCGCAAACCGAGCTCCAGAAATGTAAATAAAATATTTTTATTAAATATTTTCACCGCATGAGATTTATGTAAAGCGGCCAATGAGAGAGAAAAAAGAATAAGTAGATATTATTTCCCGTTGGAAATTTATTCCCTCAGCCGCGAATACCCCGGCAGGTACATAAATTCCCTTTTTTTGGGTCGTTTTCTATTAAATTCCTTTGTTTTATATGAAATTAAATTTGGTTTGCTCAAGCAAAGCGTGCTTGCTTAACACTCAGAGCGACTAATTCCTTAAATTTGACTGAATAAATATAAAGTAGGTTGCGAATGCCAAAATAGATCTCGCTTTTGAAATATTTAAAACCGATGTGGGTTTTTTCGACTTGTCTTGGACACTTGTAAATACGTCATGATAGGTACTTGAAAGATTGTCTATCAATTTACAAATAAATCAAGGTTAAACGCTTACAAATAATAAAGTATGTATACGCTAAATGGTCTGGAGACGGGTATGACCTTACCGCCTTTTACCGCTGTTGGTCAAAAAGAAACAAAGTAATCATGAGATATATGGATCGCCATTAAAACATCCAATGATTTCAGAGCCAGTTTTATTCACAATTCAAAAACATGAAGTCATATGAAGCCGAATGTCATACCATAATTATGACGCTCTGAATTATAAAAGTAAATTTACGGTTATAAATTCATGTACAAATTACATAAATCAATAAAATCATCAAGTTGATGAAACATTTACCATAGACACCTCTTCGATCTAGAATAATATTTCGATGAGACACCACATTCCATTAACCTTATTTCTATTGACGCAGTACCTCCAAATATCTTGGACGAGGGAACGAGTGGGGATCTGGTAGCACGCGAGGGTCAAGATACGAGTCTCTCTTGTAAGGCGAAGGGAAGACCGCTACCACGCATACTGTGGCGGAGAGAAGATGGCTCCAACATACAACTACGGAACGAAGCAGGGGAACTCCGGAAAGGTATGGTCTCTTAAACTGAAAAAAACTAAAATAATGTGGGAATTGGGTATGAAACGTGGTAAGTATGGAACGTTGTGAAAGTAATGAAACGAGAGGGATATATGCGTGCGAGTAGGATGAGAGGATCGGAAATGTAAGATTAGGACGAACGACTGGAAGGGTGCGGACGGAAAATTCTAGACTTAAAGTGAAAAAACGACGATTATTAGAAAAAAATGTTTTTCTTGCCAAAATAAATCCCACAATAATGTGTATGTAATAATTATTTGATACCTTCTGCGGGCATTCATAGGCGGTGGAGACCCCTTATATATATTTGTTATAGCAGAGGCCGACCCCACAGGGGTCGACAACAATAATCAACAATAAGCTACTATTTCACGTTGATATTTTGTGAGACAGTGGTAACTACCTAGTCGAGTCGGTTCATTCATACTGTAGACAAAACTGTCTACTTTGTGAGTCGACCACTTTTTAACCGACTTCAATAAAGGAGAAGGTTCTCAATTCGGCTCGTTATTTTTTGGTTTTTTTTTAATGTATGTACATCGATTTTTCCGCCAACTGTGGACCGATTTTGTTGGAAAAATTTCATAGAGGTTAGCTGCGATGTTGTCCCATATAAATTTACTTAGGATCTGATGACGAAGTACGGAGTAAAAAAATCTAAACTCCTTAACGGACATCAGTACACTCGTCGCGATTGGTTATTGTATTGGAATTTACATATTATTGCTGTAACTACAACTTAAAATTTAAAAATAAAATAAGTTTTAACAAAACCTAGAAACCGACGTCAAAATAAAAACATTGAAAAGTCAAAAATAACAATTTGGAGTTCTTTGGAGTCTATGAAATTTTATTTGACCGGCAGCGACATAGACACCGACTCTAAAGAGACCTATAGAAAATTTTATTTTTGACTTTCAGTGTTTTTATTTTGAAGGCGGTTTCTAGGTTTTGTTAAAACTTATTTTATATTAGCATCAGGTGACACAGTTGCTCGTATGCCACCCTCTGCTAAAAAAAGGTTACTAAATAAATCACACAAGGGACATAATAAATCTTGTAGGTCCATGTCATTCTGTTAATTTTGAATAATATTTGTAGTATGAAATAGCGCATAATAGCATGCCCACAATGAATTAATTTATTTTTATCGCTTATTTTAAAAGAACAGAAATGAAAAAAAGATCTGTTGAAAATAAAATTTCCAAGCGGGCCACCATTCTTTAAGGCCTTAAGTGGATAAGATTCTAGAACAATTTCCTGTGCTAAATCACGTTCAATTTCGTTCTTTATTCTTTCATCCAACATTTTTACTTTATTTTTGTTAGGTAGGTACTTCAAAATGATTACCTACTCCTTCTGTAGTTTCTCAATGCCTGGTTAGATTTTGATTATCAGATAACGCATTAGGTCAAAAATTTTGGGAGTATCATTATGACATAAAATGCTTTTCGGTTTATATTGATAGCTAGATAATTTTGTATTTTTTTGTCTTTTATTATTTATCTTTTATAAAACATTTACAATATTGAATATTGTGAAATGGGCCGTAAACTATTAAATAACTACAAAAACTGCGTATAAGACAAAAGTTTAGTTTTATTACTAATTATGCTTCTAGAAATTAGAGTCGTAGAGCCACGCTGTAGTCAGTTTTGTCTACAGCACGAATGAGCCAGCTTGACGGAATTATTATCACAGTCTCACAAAAAACCGACGTAAAGTAGCGGCTTACTACTGCTGCGTTTAATACGGTGATCGAGATATCCGGAGGCCCGAATCCCCTTGCCCTTCCGAATCCCTTAATTATCCCTTTCTTTTAAGATCGGCACCCATGATTCTTCTAGTATTTTAAACGTACATGGGCAGTGGCGATCACTTACCACCTGGTGACCCACTTGCTCGTTTGGCGGACTAAGCAATAATAATATAATATAAAACCCAGTTGAGACATATGAAACCGTATCGTGACATGTTTTCATAATAATTTCTAGTCAGCGAAATGTCGGTCGTGTATAAATCCCATTGGCTTGAAATTGTTATTTAGGTTAGCCACTACTCTAATAATTAAATGTGTTCACTAAATCACAGCAAGCGTATCGCGTGTGTGACGACGTAGGTACCTGAACTACCAAAGAATTTAACCAAATCAATAGCTGCAGTCAAACATAATAAACGCCGATAATGATCTGTAAAATACTAATTGTAAGTAGAAACATATATGTACATATAATAATGCCTAAAGTATTTGGTTGCATTCTTGACAGGTTTTACTAAAAATACATAAACAAGCAAGTTGTTCACCGGATCGTAAGTGAGCTCCATCGTCCATGAACATCCACAATACCTGAGGAATCATGGTTGCGTTGCGGATCTTAAATAAAGGAATAATTAATAGATTGGCAAAGAAAGCGGGAATTGGGCTTCCAAATATCTAACTCACCATACGACACGTCAGAGCAATCTGCTCTCCACAACGGTTTTATGTGAGACATTGGTAAGAACCTGGTCGAGCCGGCCCATTTATGCTATAGACAAGTCTACAGGGTGGCTCTACCACTTTAAATATTACTATATTTTATCCTCCACATACTATATTTGATCCAAAATACAAGGAAATGGCCAAATCTAATATTTAATACAGATAAATAAATCTACTCTACTACGCTTGTCGGCTCTAAAAAGCTTTACGACCCTTGTCTGGAACTATGGTCCAATTCCAAATTGCGGGGTGATGATGATAAAATGGAAATTACTAAAATATATTTACGATATTTCACTTGTAACGCCTGGAAGCGTCTTTGCCTTTACAGAACCCATTAACCATCTCGAAGCATTTGCCCTCTAATCCTTTTGTTAGAACGCACCACCAATCAACAGACCTGAGTTAGTTCCACTTACATATTTAATTATGGTTGTATGTTGTTGAAATGTTTGTCCTCTTCAGTTATAGGTACTTAATTATTTTATATAAATCAAGAAATAGTTTCATAATCATTTTGACGAACTTGCTGAAACGGTACATGAAGATTTATTCAGTTTCATTCGCAGTAGAAAGTATTAAGGTTCAAATATTGCCAAAGACAAATTGGACAGTAAGAGTAGATTTTTTGTCATTATCACTTTGTCGTATTCGTTTACTGCTGAGATCAAAACTGGATTGTATGTATATTATTACTATAACATTGCTATAATGCAATAGCATGAGATAAAATTTGGTATTTGAAATAAAATCAATATTGTGATCACTCTTAATGCTACGTCTGCAGACAAGAAAATAATTATCTGACAAACTACGCAAACTTGTCTTCAACAGGAGCCAAGGGAATTTTGAATTAAAATAATCAGTCAAAAAGCATTACGATTTTATTAATTTACTCGTCGCAGTAGTACTCCAGACTGCATGAATATTCATAAAAAAATGTTTGTAACGAAATGAGAACTTCGAAGATTTTTTTTACAAATGTTCGTGACAGTTTCGATTTAGGACAGCAGCGAGTGAGGGCTCTTTGTAGCCAGCCCTATTACTTTAATTTCTCTTTGTCAACGCTCGATCCTCATTTTGTCGTATGTATTTTTTGCGAGCTCAAAATCATTTTTCCAGTGACGTATTTATTTTCATTTTTTATCCGTATCAACCGTGCTTGACATTGAGTGTTTTTGCTTTATTGTTTTTGTTCTGGTAACTGGATCATTGAGTTTAGGTATAATCGGACAATGAAAATAAATGCACCTAGTTTAAGTAAGGGACAAACTTCTGGTCACTTTAAGTAGTTCTTTTAAATTCTCTGGTATGCGTTAGTACCCCGTTATTTTTTTTATCCTGGCATGGCAGAGTATAGAGACTACATTGCACCTCGTGGTAAATACAATGCATTCCAATTAATATAATGTCGATCATCAAGAGTCATTGCGTCGCCAGAATTATGCCGGCTGGAAGCCACTGGATATACACTGGCTGACTTAGGAACACAACTCGCCTGAACGATGGCGGTCTTTTCACCATATTTACGGTGGTTGCTATACAGCCGGATACAAATATGTATGTTTCAGGTATCCGTCCACTAGGCACGTTGTTTATTAATAGCATTTTATCACTGTAGGTACTTGATGCGAAATGAGTGGAACTATTCATTACCATTACTCAACTATCGACTCGCGCTATTTTACCCCCGAAAGCACTGAAACTCATCCGCCCGAGCAGTGTACTAATTCATTCTAATTTTAATTCTAATTCATTTGAGTGGTAGAGCTACACTGTAGACACTTTTGTCTACAGCATGAATGGGTCGGCTCGTCCGGGTCGTTACCACCGTCTCACAGAAAACCGACGTTAAGTAGCAGCTTGCTGCTGCGTTTCGTACGGTGAGTGAGATATCCGGAGGCCCAAATCCATTTCCCCTTCCCAATGCCTTAATTATCCCTGTCCTTTAAGGTTGGCAACGCCCCCATAATTCTTTTGGTATTGTGGGCGTACATGGGTGGTGGAGATCGCTTATCATCAGGTGGCCCAATTACTCGTTTGCTGGCCTATGCTATAAAAAAACTAATGACGAAGTCTTTCTCTACAGTGGACATGTTCACGGGTCCCAATCTGAACCTGAGTAAAGTGGAACGCCGACAAATGGGAGCTTACCTCTGCATCGCTTCCAATGACGTCCCACCCTCTGTCAGCAAGAGAATCATGCTTAATGTTAACTGTAAGTATTTCTATAGCTTTTTTATTTTTAGTTGTATGCAAGGTATATAATACTAAATTTGCTGGTAAATTATTAACATTCCTTTTGCCAATGGTCGGAACTGGATAATTACTCATTTTTAACGCTGGCTAAAAATTGCAACTATAAGTACATTGGTATGATACTAAATGTGTTTTAAATTATATTCATTAATGACATCATAATAACGAAGTGAAGTGCTATGCTATGCTCACTAATCGATAACCGTTGAGTAAACATTCTGGAATGAAGTCTTAATTAAGGTGCACTAAATGTATAGTAGTTCGCCCCCCCTGACTAGACAGAGCGACGACCTGTAATGCTTTCACAGTAATTTGATGAGACGACCCTTAAGATGGCTTCAATAGCGTTTTCTTACTAATAGCTAATATCCAGCAATTAATCAAAACAAGCTGTTTATGGGAGGTGGAGGCGATATACTATACAAACAGATTGTTTACAGACTGCCTCGGTGGCGCAGTTGTAATGCGTACGCGTTACGTTTGAGTCCAACGCTGAGGTCTCGGGTTCGATCCCCGGGTCGGGTAAAAGTGGTATTGGGCTTTTCTATTAAGAAATGCTCAGTATCAGCCCGAAGTTTGGAATTTGTACCCGGTATGGCGATAGGCTCGCCCCCTATCACATCGTGGGTCGAAAATACGCTCGGCGAAATGTGGGTGTACTGGTTACTGTGGGTGTACTGTCTACCCCTTCGGGGATTACAGGCGTATGTATGTATATGCTGTCTACCCCTTCGGGGATTACAGGCGTATGTATGTATATGTTTACTCGACGACGTTAAAGCAGGAAAGTCCTCGATAATCGAGACTGGTTAGAGGATGCATGACTTGAATTGGAATGAGGTTTTGATTACATTACTAGGAGTACCATGACCCGACGTGCATGTATGAAAAAATTAATGAGAGTGAATGAGGCTAAAGGGGTATGCAAGGTTCGTAGCAAGTGGAAATCCGTGTTCTCTGCCTACCCCTATGGGAAACAGGCGTGAGTCTAGTCTGAGCTTCTGGTGGTTTTTTTTTAACTAGCACCATTTTTAACTTCATATGATGAAATATTGGATGGCAGTGTACTTCGCTTGTCACCCTGAGACATAAGATGTTAAGTATTACGCCCAGAAATTTTACTGGCTTTAATGTTCTCTAATCTGGAACACATACAGTGCTTACACACTGCTGTTTGACGTCAAAAGTAGAGGCAACAGGATATCCGTTGGCCTAAATACATGATAAAGGTTTACTTAGTGTGGGGTCAGGACTGTGTGTGTCACTTTTGGGTGTATTTATTATTATTAAATACCCACAGGGCTCCTCTCAGTCCCCATTCCTTTTTTTAAGATCGGAAATATCCAAACGTTTCCTCTGTCATTCTGGGAGTTCTTGGAAGGTGTTGATCACTTATGAGGTGCACCACATACTCGTGTGCCGGGCTCTGCTATATAAAAAGTGTAATAAATTATTTACTAACTCACTACGTGGTAGGTAGGGAGAGGTGGGTGGGAGTGTGTCTGGGAAGATTCTCTCACTCTCTGTAGTCGGCCCCTTATGACTGAGGATCGTGGTCATCATCGGATGGTCCGCATTTCGATCGGATGATGTCTCTCCATCGGCTTTTGTTCATCGCATCTCTCATAACTTTATGGAACCCGGCGGCTGATGAGTCTCTGATCTGGTCCATCCATCGTGTTGGGGATCGACCACGTGACCGTTTTCCTTCTGTGTTCCCAACCACGAGTTTCTCACGAGTTTCTTTTGAGTTTCTCCAAGCTCTCATCACTTGAGAAGATTAAATAAATTAAATTCACCCAATAATCAAATACATAGTCCTGACCCCCACAGTAAAATACGAGTTTTGTGTCGTGGGTATCAGGACCTACGAGAGACTTTCGGTCTCACAACACCCAGACCCGAAACAAATATTTGTGGGTGATTTGTGCACTATTTTCTTCCGGTTTGAAGGGCATTGAAACCAGTACAATTACTGGGCATTATGAGACTTAGGTCTTAATATTTTAATACTATCCTACTTTCTGCTACTATGATAAATGTGAAAGTTTGTGAGTTTGTGCATTTGTATGTTTGTTAATCCATCACGCCTTAACAGGTGATCGGTTTTGAATGAAATTTAGCACACAGGCAGACCAGTACCTGGATTAGGAGTTAGCCTACTTTTTATCCTGGAAAGGCCATTCACGCGGGCAAAGCCCACATACACACATCTACATAGAACCCGTTCGAAAAGCAAAGTATAATAAAAATCTTGTTCGCAGTTCCACCATCAATTTTAGTGGCGACACAGTTGATAGGTGTTCCAAGTGGGACGCAAGCCAAGTTGGAATGCTTCGTTGAAGCGTACCCACAGCCCATAACATATTGGCTGAAGGATGGAGAGCAAATGATATTGTCCAGGTGAGTTCCTTAATTTTGATCTAGATCTTGAGAGACTATCCCGACCACACACCCGCCACTGTAACTCCTGTGTACCAGGATCGACAGGGGCACCCCTTTTTTGTTGACACCGAGCAGTGAAGCTCGGCGAGTCTCTGGAAATGCTAAATTGTCTTTGTCCCGCAACGAAATTAATCAAATAGAAAGTTAAGGATTTGGAAATATTAATATTAGTTATATCTTAATATTAATAATATCTAGATCTTGTGAGTGGTAGAGCCACACTGTTGACAGTTTTAGCTACAGCATGAATAGGTCGGCTCATCCGGGTAATTACCACTGTCTTACAGAAAACTGACGTAAAGTAGTGGCTTGCTGCTGCGTTTCATACGGTGAGTGAGATATCCGGAGGCCCAAATCCCCTTACCCTTCCGAATCCCTTAATTATCCCTTTCCTTTAAGGTCGGAAACGCGCCTATGATTATTCTAGTATTTTAGGCGCACATGGGTGGTAGAGATCACTTACCATGAGGTGACCCACTTGCTCGTTTGCTGGGCTATGCTATAAAAACACCAAATAAAGTCACGCTTGTATTCCTCGCAGGAGTAGGCAGGGAAGCAACTAGTGCGACCACGCCGAACTTATTTCCGTCTCACGAGGCCATTTTAACAGAAGGAATTAAAAACACGTTTTCAACATAGTAAACTCAACTCACATTTAAAAACCATTAAAAGAATAGGACGCGGTCAAAATTTAGATATTTTAAAACATTGTTTCATGTTACAGTTGTATTTCATTTTAGTGACGCTCTGTTTTTATCAGAAAGCATTATTTTTAATTAAAGCCGTTTGATTTTGCGTTATTACCAGTTACATCCTGGTACTAAGCCGAGATAATGCCAGGTAGAAAGAAAGAAAAAGATATATTTACGTTATTACTCAAAGTTATCATTTGTGTAGGTATTAAAAGTTACGAATTAATGTCAATTAAAATTGTGCAATTTTAAAGTAAATATAACTATTTTAGTAAAGCTAATTCGGAAGGATGCACTGTATTTGAATGTGTTTTAGTAATTATGTCACGCACACGCACACGCAAACGCGCACCCCATTATAACACCCTTTTACGCCGGGGATTTAAAATAATGAATATAAAAAAGCGTTCTTAGAAGTTTTGTTACAGGTATATCCAGCGATTTGATCTGGCCGTTATTAATTATAATTATTAATGAGTCAGTCAGTCAGAACATGTAATTTCATATGTATACATCGACCTGTACTATCTTAAACGACGTCTAATACAATTATTTACAAATATACCTATAATAATATCTATTTACTTCTAGTTGTTATTATCCTGTACCAAAAGTATTAATTCTACTACTAATACTGTGATGTAATTTTATTTTTAATCAAACTATTAACTGTTTCCAGAATATTCCTGTTAATTCAAGGTTTACTAGATAACCAGTGTAATGAGGGTTTCGACTTTAAATTAGTTTTTACTAGCACAAACGCGTTTTCACTAATAAAGACTTTTACTGTAACATATATTCGGGCAACCCATTATAGTCGAGACGTTTTTTTATGACTTTATTTACTTAATCTCGGCCTCATTCTTTTTATGAGACGAAACACGGTTTATTTTTAATTGCAATTATTTTTAGACATTAACAATTATACTGCATTTCATAAGTGGGTAAAGAAGTATAATTTAGTTTTTCGCTAAGGGCTGATTTACAATAAATTTTATCAATATATTAAACAGATGTATGAATTTGACATACGCTCAAAAATATTGGTCCTTATCCACGAATCTTAACCCAAACTATTAAAACCGGTCAAGCGTGAGATAGACTCGCGCATCGAATGTTCTGTACCCCCACACCCTTAAATGTTTTTTTGGGCCATGAGTCTTCGCCGTCGTACGTAGAACGAGAGATACGCTCGCCGAAATGTGGGTGTACTGGTACACCTCTGCCTACCCCTTCGGGGATTACAGGCGTGAGTGCGTATATATGTAAAAATATTTCTTGGATCCATTAATTGTTATAAATTGTTTAGATTCCGTCA
This sequence comes from Mimas tiliae, assembly GCA_905332985.1. Lineage (NCBI taxonomy): Eukaryota > Metazoa > Arthropoda > Insecta > Lepidoptera > Sphingidae > Mimas > Mimas tiliae. Next base: position 10,701,764 of record HG995254.1, read on the forward strand.
AAACTCTACCACCAGATCAGAAGGCTATTTCGCAAGAGAAGAACGGGCAAGAAACTCTAACATTGCTCTTTTCAATACTAGTTTATATTTATTATTGAGAGCGTAAAGGTTTACAGTATTTATTTAGTTGTAGTTTATTTATTTAGTTATTTTTTTAGTATTTGATTGGAAATGGGTCAGATCAATTTATGTCATTACACGAACAAATTAAGACTAAGATAACAGAGTTCAAATAAAAAACGGTTTTGGAACGCATAGAGGACAAACAGGCGGCGTAGACTTAGTAATAGGGTTCAGTTAAGTTAATGGTTCGAATTGTTTAGTACAGCGGTTCCTAAACTTTAAAGGACACATAAACGGAGGCCCAAATCCCCCTCCACTTCCCAATCCCTAAATTATCCCTTTCATTTAAGGTCGGCAACGCGCCCATCATTCTTTTGGTATTGTGGGCGTATATGGGCGATGGAGATCACTTACCATCAGATGACCCACTTGCTCGTTTCCGACCGATGCCATAAAAAAAATACACGCTACCATTTTTATGAACGGCTCAGAAGCATTGCATATAATGTCATAGAAAATCTGACACTTGACTACTCCATAAATTCTTGTACCAACCATTTCGCTCGACATAGTGAGAAAAGGCCCAAGCCATATATAGGGACTTATGTGCCTTTATGTCATGTCAGCTAAATTAAGATCTAAACCCGAGCTTCGGACACCGGTTACTGTCGTCTATAAGCTAGTCTTTCATAATTCTTAAGTACATTCTCATGCCGCATAAATCTTGTGATCGAGGTCCGAAGGCAATTTTTTAGGGAACACCCGTGACGTACGGTACATTTGATATGATAAATGACCGGCTCTAATAGAATCTTTATTTCCAACTTATTTCCTCGTATATTGGGCCTGAAGCTGTAAATTGGATCGGCTTATTATTTATTCATTGCGTTTTTATATAAAGAGAGTAAAAAAGTTCTCATATTAGGATACATAGAAAAATATTAATGTTACGTTCACGTACATTGTATAGAGTACTAATATAAAGGAGTCAGAAATTAAATAAATATTGTCCCACTGTTTCGGTTAAATGCAATGCGTACGCGTTACGACTGAGGCCGACGCTGAGCTCTCGAGTTCGATCCCCGGGTCGGGTAAAAGTGATATTGGGTTTTTCTATTACCAGTATCAGCTCAGTATCAGCCCGGAGTCTGGAATTATGCCCGGTATGGCGGTAAGCTCGCCCCCTATCGCATCATGGGACGGAGATATGCTCGGCGAAATGTGGGTATACTGGTTACACCTCTGCCTGCCCCTTACAGGCGTGAACGTATATGTACGTATGTACACTTATAATTTTGAAAAGTTAGAGGTGCATGCTCTTGAAGCCGACTTTTGTCTTGATAGTCAATACTATTCTCCGTAATGTAAATGGGCTAGCAACATCTTAGGCCCAAAGCCAACTTTACCTGCACGTGGTGCAGTCTGCAGATGAACGGATGAGGCAATGGCTTAACTTGGTTTCCTTTGCGGGTTGTGGGAGTCTGACGACGGGTTGCCCCATATAATACCAAATACCGTCAAATCTATGGTATGAAAAAGCGGACCATGGCATTAAGCCGGGATAACGCCAGGCAGGAAGAAAATCAATACCATTCTCCGCTGAGCTACTTATAACTTATACGAAAATAATATTAAAAATAATTTAGTAACAATTGTAAATCCGTTGATACATACGATAAAGGCTATGGCCTTTATATGGTTTATCGTAACGTAAACCTATGAGGTTTACGTTATAATCCCATGTATTCCCAGTTGAGATTATGTATCGGCTATAATATAGGTATGGATTGAGCAGAGCCTACAAATGAGATCAAATTGTTACTGTTATTAAAATACTGACTGAATTTCAAATAAGCATCCGTTTACAAATTTAAAGTTCACTGAAGGCTATAAATTTCTAGCAATCATTTAAAAAATATATACATTTTTATCCAATAAATAAAATTTTGATAATTTTCAAAAATATTTTTATACATACAAAATTACATGTCTTGACTGATTCATCAACATCCTGGCCAAATCGGTGGACCTTTAAAGTAGATATTTTGACAGCGTATTCCTATAGTGACATAGACCACAAATATTATTGGGCTGAAAAATATGGGAAAGCATGGTAAATAATGTGAAATAATATTATTTTAATATTTTGAAAAAAAATTGAACACTTAGTGTTAGTGCTCTTCAACAGTTAAAAAGAGATGTATTAGAGTATTATTTTAATATATGGCAAGAAAAGTGTGGAAAAGTTTGTACGAGAAAACTACTTTTTATCACAGAAAATATTTTCACGTAATAGAAAGCGCGAGCAATATTATGTATACAAAGTTCGATTAATACAATGCTGTTAACAACAATCTTTTCAAATCCAATTTTGTTTCAGTGGCAAGCTAGACATATCTGAAGACAAAATCTCACAATATCAACTCCGAACTATACTCACTATAAGTGGTTTCACTTCTGAAGACAAAGACCCAGGGACGTACACCTGTGTGTCTGCTAACACTATGGGGAAAGCCGAAGGGCATTTGAGAGTATATGGTAAGTACAAACCTAACATTAGAGTAACAAGACGTCGTTGATACTACAATTCGTTCTATCATCTACACTAATATTATAAAGAGGAAAGATTTGTATATTTTTGTATGTAACGAATAAACTTAAAAACTAGTGAACCGATTTCAAAAATTCTTGCCGTTAGAGAGCTACATTATCACTGAGTAACATAGGCTACTTTTTATCCCGGAAAAGGCCGTTCACGCGGGTGGAGCCGCGAGCAAAGGATTATTTATAATTTATATTTTTTTTGTCGAATTGGACCTATATCTAATTTGAAACGCGTCCGTAAAATAAATAAACACAGTAATTTAACAAGCCTATAAAACAATTATTTCTACAGCTCGATAATTTCTACAAATAAGTGTTATTCGCCTCTCCTGTAAAGTGCGCCAAAACTGAAATGAAACGCATTGCAATATCAACGACGAATAGTGGTTAAGAAAGATGATGTTAATAATGTAAATGTGACAGTGTGAATTTGGATGTTTGTTAATTAATTACGTCTAAACAACAGAACGAATTTGGATAAAATTTGAGACACAGGTTGACCATGACCTGGATTAGGACGTAGGCTACTTTTATCTAGAAAAAAAATAGTAACATGGGCGGAGTCGTGCGCAAAAGCTAAAGTAAAGTAAGTAAGTAGTATCCATAAAGCTCATAAAGTGTGAAAAAGTGCGTAAGTTTAAATATATCAACAAACTTCCAAACACGAGAATGTGTAGGAAAATATACATACATGCATTACAGGAATTATCAATACAGATTTTAAGTCTTGATTTGTGTTCTAATAAAAAATAAAAGGCTATTTATGATACAATAAGTAACAATACCCAGTATACAAAAGGGAGTTTTCAATGTGCGGAAACGTTTTAAATCTTAGCCCAAAGCGGAAAATTTTCTTTAAGATATTTACCATAACAGTTTATTACTTTTATGATATAACTAAATATAGTAATTATAACTACAACGACTACAAAACATACAGATAATACTCAGCTGTAGATAGTTCTCAATGAGGCAACATTCCTGACCTTAAGACACCTTGAGTTCTTTCTGCGTAGATTGGGCTAGTTTAACTAACTTTTTAAATAATTAAAAAATAAATGTATAATTTTAAAATGAAGGTAGGCAATGTAAAATTAACGTTTCGAGACGAAGACGAAGGCTGGAAAGCTTTCGAAACGTCGGGACTAAATTAAAAATTAAACCGCGTTAAAATCCGTATAAACTAATTTTATTGCAATGAGGTAACATTTATACTAGGTGTCTAAAGAAGCGGTTGATTCTTATGTGATGTCCAATTCTATTGTCACAGAAATTAAAATCACAACTACGACTACAACGACAACCACAACTACGACTACAACGACAACGACTACAACGACAACGCCATCGCCAACTACAACCGAACCACCACCACGTAAGTTCAAAACAATAGTATACCAGCTAGATTTTGAATTTCTGGGTCTTCATTCGTTCTCTATTAAAACAAACTTCGTAGCGTGGCAGGCGAGTAGATTGCTGTGAAACCAGTGACCGCGGGTTCGATCCCCGCTCCGAGATAAATGTTTGTGTGGTCTACAAACATTTGTTTCGTTATGAGACCGAAAGGCTCTCATACCCTCTGTTACTCATGACAAAAGACTCTTTCTTATCTTCGTGTGAGGTCAGAACTATGTATATGACTGTTGGGTGCATTTGTTATTGTGGATGTTTGTGAATTACGCTTTCGCGAGGATTTCGCGTCTATTTCCGGGAAAAAAGTATCCCGGAAATAGATGCGTCAGACAAAAGACATTCAGTGGTTAATTAATCGCTGAAGAATCCAGATAACTTGTGCTCTAAAAAGAGAAGAAACAAAAGTTCCTACAGAAAATAGTACCCAATTGTCCAAAAGATAAATCGATAAACTTTATCAAGCTAACGAGGCCACGCTCCATAGTTAGCATTGTCGTATTATAATAGCTAGTACTTTCACAAACATTATCCAGCGTGTTATTCGACGTTCTTTATTTTCTCCAGGATACGTTGTTCCATTGCAACCAGCTGAGCAAAAGTTTTACACTCCAGATGTGACTACGTACGGTAAGCCCCGTCAATATTTCACTTTTAAATTCTTTAAGAAAATTCATGTTGCTAGATTTTTCCTTTGGTTATATTTGTGCGTTATTATTATTTTTCATGTGTTTACTGCATCAGTTTAATGTTACGAATGAGGCTGACGCTGAGGTCTCGGGTTCGATTCCCAGGTCGGGTAAACCTGATATTTTCTATTAAAAAATGCTCAGTATCAGCCCGGGGTCTGGAATTGTGCCCGGTATGGCGATAGGCTCGCCACATCACATCATGGGATTTCACTCGGCGAAATATGGGTGTACACCTCTGCCCACCCCTTCGGGGATTACAGACGTGAGTGCGTATGTATTTATGTATGTTTTACAAAATACAAATTTACGATGGATCTCAGTTTCAAATAGCACTGATAAGCCCGGCACATTTTACTTAGAAAACGTAGTTGCAAGGAGTGGCAGCATCCTATTAATATGTTAAGAATAATGCTACTATGGATGTTGATCCATCCATAGTAGTGATAGTTGTATCATTTTTTTTTAATAGTAGATTCTGCCAACCGAGCTAGAGGTCAACGGATGGCAAGTGATCTCCGTCGCCCATGAAATCCGTAATACTAGAAGAATAATGGGTCCTTTACCGCCCTTAAAGAAGGCAATGGCGCATGGGAAGGAGGGAGAATTTTTGAAAAGGAGGGATGGGAAATTTGAGCATCCGGAAATCTCCCTCACCTTACAAAACTAAACTGAAAGCTGCCACTTTACGTAAGGTATAAAGCAGTGTTACGTAAGGTTAATTAGTAAATTACCCTAGTCGAGCTGGCCCATTCATGCTGCAGACAAAACTGTCTACAGTATGGCTCTATGATGATTTATAAAATTAAGGATAGTATAAGGTCTAATTTCTCCAGAATATAGCTAGTTTTACAGATAGCTATCTGACTATCTTTTCAAACTACCAAAGAATAAACCTGTCCCCAGAAAATGATGTTTTTACTGCAAAAATCTAAATGGATTGGATCTAAACCTGAAATCCACGAAGAATCCCACAGTACACGCATGGCTTCCAGTGAGTTGTTACGAATGTATGATAATGATATTGGTGAACGATAATATCTCGTATTTCTAGCGTTACGCAAAATAAGTACAAATTAACTTAAGGCCGGTGAAGTTATGAAGCCTAAAGTTAGTTACGAGTGGTGTTGCAGCCATTATTTTAAAGGGATATTTTGATTGGGGAAGAGAGCGGGTGATGTGGCCGAGATACTTTTTTTGAACATCGAAAAAGGGGAACTTTTATTGATAGGTAAAATGTTTATAGGAAATTAAACGAAAAAGGTATTATGAAAACCAAAGTATAAATTCAAATGAAAATGCCCGCAGTAGTTGGTCGAATGAAGTAATTCATAGCAGACATTAAAGTGACATAACCGTATGATTTCTCGTTCTTTTAACTTCTTTAAAAAAAACTTAGGTATAGGTACTTCTTAAAATGAAAACGATTTTATATTTTTAGGCTGTTATATGCATAAATAACAAACATTTATGAGATCATTTTACTTCGGCAAAAAAAAAAACTGTCAAACTGTATTTAATTAGCCAGAATTATCTTTTATTATCTATTATCGATTAATCACTGGCAAAAGCCACTAATTGCTTAATTACCTATTAGCTTTGAGCTAATGTCATCATTTTAGTAATTGGCTTAATGACGCGATGATAAAAAACTGCCAGAAGGCATTTCCCCGAACCGTTAGGGCTTTTGGGATTTTGTTGCTAACCACATATCAATGGCCGTGCCAAATGTTACAGAACCACATGATTACACACCCTCGTCCCCAAACTGGGGTGCTCGACAATGTTTGCGATATTTTTGTATTTAAATCAAGACCCTTTTGTATATTTTTTGTTCATTTGGTTGGTTTTAACGTTTGTGGTTTTAGAATTTATAAGACTTTAATATATCCCTCTCTAAGTGGTTTTAGGCGGAAAACAATTATGATGCTAAAGGAGTGTGCATCAATAGTTGTCGCAGCTAAGTATTTAGTTGAGCCATGTAGGCAGTTCAATCTACAGTATGAATAGGTGAGCTCGGCCAGAATAGTACCACTGTCTCACAAATAAAAAGACGTGAAGTGCAGTTTGTTGTTGCGTTTTATACGATAAGGTTTCCGGAGTCTCAAACCCAACATCTTTCTTCTCAATCCCCCATTATTTTCTTTTTCATCTTCTAATTATGAGCAAGTGTGGCGATTACCATACGAGCGACCTGCTCGTCTTGTCATAAAAACCACCTATATTTTACCCCTAAAATTAAACTTTTTTCTCTATCTGTAGATACAATGCAAAATGTAATCGAGCAATCTGTGCTGGACAACAATTGGCTACCAACTGCGGAGTCTACGGGTTCCCGAGGCCACCTCGCTATGCCTCTGCCAACCCTCGTCATCATATCAATGTTGCCACAGTTAAGTAACATAATAAATTCTAGTTTTAATATAATCTTACATTCAATTATTTATAGAAATAAATACAATATAAAATTCATCGTCCATTGTGCAAGATGATAAGTTATAAAGCGTTTTAAAAACTGTCAATTTAAATTATATTAAGATGTTTATTTGCTACAAGTAAATTATAAGTGTTTTCCAGTAGAGGCGTTAAGGTGAATGTTAACTCAGGCACTTGAATATTTCCGTGCTGTTCATACTTTGCATAAAATAACTGTGTACACCGTCTTATATTTTAGCGTCATGAAAATGATTCAACTTCTTATCCGTATATCTACTTAAATTTAAAGATTTGACTTATATAAAATTTATTTTTGATTGCCTTGAATGACGAGATGAGTAGACCGCTCGCCTGATGATAAGCATCACGCATGTCAATAATTAGAAGCAATATTACAAATATATACAGAATATGCTACATTTAGAATTTCAAAGCACTCGTTGGTATTGGACTGAGCTTGAAACCCTAAGAAATTAATTCCACTGGCTTCAATGCCCTTTAAACTGATACAAGGCAAGGGGTAGCCCTTCGGGAATAAAAGAGTGAACTTATAAATGGCAATACACTTAATTCCAAAAGACACCCATATTAAATATTTGTGTGGCTATTTTGGCAGACTGTCTGTCATAAATCTTATGGAAATAATGAAGCACTTTTTCATTCGGACCTAACGCCTCTGTTTGTGAAGGTCCTTTGGCAATAAAAATGATTAATTTCACTTGCGCAATCTGTAACGAGCCAACTTCTCCAGCTTGCTCGAGTGAAACGTAAATCAGTTTACGTATTGTCATCAAAATGTTGATATCACTGGATAATCTAGTAACAAATATTGCTAGTGCATTAATTTATTCCTAGTCATAAGTGTATAAATTAACATCTTGTAAATAATGCTGGTTTAGCGGTAAGTTATTAATTATTAGCGTATCATATATTCAGGACTTCGTATGAAATGCCAAAGGTTATTTTTGACTGTGTAGTGTACTATAATATACGTTTTTTTTATTTGCGTGAATGACGAGAGGAGCCGGTCGCTCGCCTGATGTTAAGCGTCACGCCTGGCCCATAAACAGAAGTAACGTCACACAGGACTCTGCATTACAGAACACTGCATGTCACTGAACACTCGTCATCCCGAGACATAATGTGCTAAGTCTCATAATGCCCAGTAATTTCACTGGCTTCAATGCCCTTCAAACCGGAACACAACAGTGTTTACAAACTGATGCTTGTCGGCAAAAATAGACGAAGCGGTGGTACCCATCCAGATAGCCTCTCGCATACGAGGAATCTACCACCTAGTAAACTCAGCTAATCTGAGTATAGCTTACTTAGATATAAAATAATTATGATTTTAAATGTAAGATTGAGTAGTAGATAAGTTATTATTTTGTATAAATGTAAAAGCAAGTTGAAGTTATAAGGTTGTGTTTTAAACACAAGAACTGACTACTAATGAAGGAAAATGGAATATGGTTAATATTTATTAAGAGTGATTTGTGTTGAATGAATTTTGTTAAATATAAATTCTGAATATAATTTATTATATAGCAGAAACACGATAAATAATTAATGTATGACTTTTATTTGGGAAATGAAATGGCATTTTATTTCATTAAACAAAGTTTTTCTATGCGTATACACCCTAAGTGAAAGGTTTTTTAAATTCATTTTAATTATGATTAGGGAGGAACGAAGCAAATACAGAAGTTACGGGTGTCATTATCTGCAATTTATTAAAATACTCATACAATTTTCATATTAATTATACGATAGTCTAAAATATGGCATACATATTAAATAGACACACTACATAAATACTACTCTTAATCTAAAGCATATCAATTAATGTATAAATAACTGTATAAAGTAATATATAAATAGAATATACCAATTTTCGCTTTGTAAAGTTAGCAAGTTTTCAGCAGCTGTCTTCAAATTGTTTTTAATTCGATTAACTTCTTCAACACCCAGGTTTGTTGTCTCTATTATACATTTTATTTTATCTCAAATTCTGGATTTGTGTAGTTCTAGTTATTTCTTTATTGTATTATATAGTAGTCCTGTATTATACAGGACTTCACATACCATCGAAATTCTTATCTCCATAAGAATTTCTCAAATATGCAGGTTTCCTCAGGATGTTTCCTTCACCGTTAAAGCAATCGATAATTAACAATTAATACACATGGAAAATGTTTTTGTATCATTCTATATTTAAATAAAGATTTTTTTCATTTTCATGTAATTTAGAAAATTCAGTGGTGCATGCTCTTGGGGTTGGTTTCGAACCTGCGACTTTCGCCTCAACAGTCCATACCACTCCCTGCTGAGCTATAGTTATTTGTTTATACATAACTAAAATTGTATTGAAGGATGTACGAATTATGTAGAAAGTATTTGTAATGACTTTGTTTTTAAAGTATAATTTACGTTTTTTCTCGTCTGTTTTGAGTGATCCTACAGGTATGACGAACGTTACCGAAATAATGGCTATTTTTTATGATCTATATCTGATGTCATTTGTACCGGGTTCCTACGAGCAATTAAGAAAATTAAACAAAAACTCTTTCTACTGTTTCGGTGGCGCAGTTGTAATTTGGACGCGGTACGACTGCTGGGCTGAGGTCTTGGGTTTAAGTCTATCGCCATACCGGGTACAATTCTAGACTCTGGGCTGACACTGAGCATTTTGTGATAGATAAACCCAATATCCCATTTCCTCGACCCGGGGATCGAACCCAAGACCTCACCGTCAGCCTCAATCGTAACGCGGACGCATTACAACTGCGCCACCGAGACAGCGAACCTGTGAATGAAATAATTTATGATCCGTTTTATAATCGCTCTATCTAATACCACAAATAATTAATTCCGTTTAGAATCTACAATAACTGTTATTTATAATTAGACGTTATGAAATAGCACATTAAATTTTGCATAGCTGCAATGAAATTACGTGTATGCATTCAATTAATTTATGCTTGGAGCATAATAATCTAAACGGCTAAATTATTTTAATATAAGCGTTATTTAGTTTTAGGAGAATGTTATGTAAATATTGCAGGTACATAGGTTATCACTTAGATAAGATTTATTTAACGAATTCTGGAATAAACTGATGTACATACTATGAATAAACTGAACATTTATAAATAACTTGGCTTTTATTTCAACTTCTTCTTAAAGTTAGTTTTTGTGTTATTAGCTTGAGTGACGCAACGAGCAAGTCGCTCGCCTGATTGTAAGCGCCACGCCTGCCCTTAAACAGAAGCAACACCACACAGAACTTTGAATTATAACGCACCGCATGGCATTGGATTGCGCTCGTTACCCAGAGACAGAAGATGTTAAGTCTCATAAAGCCCAGTCATTTCACTGGCTTTAATGTCCTTCAAACCGAAACACAACAGTGCTTACACATTGCTTTTTGGCGGCAGAAATAGACAAAGCGGTGATACCAACCCAGACGACCTCTCGCATACGAGGGACCTACCACCTTGTAAAAGCCTTGTACCAGCTTCCTTTTTTATCGAACATTTATAAATAACTTGGCTTTTATTTCAACTTCTTCTCAAAGTTATTTTTGTTTTATTAGCTTGAGTGACGAAACGAGCAGGTCGCTCGCCTCATGGTAAGCGCCACGCCTGCCCTTAAACAGAAGCAACACCACACAAAACTTTGAATTTAACTTACTGCATATTATTGGACTGCGCTCGTCACCCAGAGACAGAAGATGTTAAGTCTCATAAAGCCCAGTCATTTCAATGGCTTCAATACCATTCAAACCGAAACACAACAGTGCTTACACACTGCTCTTTGGCGGCAGAAATAGACAAAGCGGTGTTACCACCCCAGACGACCTCTCGCATAAGAGGGGCCTACCACCTTGTAAAAGCCTTGTACCAGATACCTTTTTTATCGAACATTTATAAATAACTTGGCTTTTGTTTCAACTTCTTCTCAAAGTTATTTTTGTTTTATTAGCTTGAGTAACGAAACGAGCAGGTCGCTCGCCTCATGGTAAGCGCCACGCCTGCCCTTAAACAGAAGCAACACCACACAAAACTTTGAATTTAACTTACTGCATATTATTGGACTGCGCTCGTCACCCAGAGACAGAAGATGTTAAGTCTCATAAAGCCCAGTCATTTCAATGGCTTCAATACCATTCAAACCGAAACACAACAGTGCTTACACACTGCTCTTTGGCGGCAGAAATAGACAAAGCGGTGTTACCACCCCAGACGACCTCTCGCATAAGAGGGACCTACCACCTTGTAAAAGCCTTGTACCCGCTTCCTTTTTTATCGAACATTTATAAATAACTTGGCTTTTGTTTCAACTTCTTCTCAAAGTTATTTTTGTTTTATTAGCTTGAGTAACGAAACGAGCAGGTCGCTCGCCTCATGGTAAGCGCCACGCCTGCCCTTAAACAGAAGCAACACCACACAAAACTTTGAATTTAACTTACTGCATATTATTGGACTGCGCTCGTCACCCAGAGACAGAAGATGTTAAGTCTCATAAAGCCCAGTCATTTCAATGGCTTCAATACCATTCAAACCGAAACACAACAGTGCTTACACACTGCTCTTTGGCGGCAGAAATAGACAAAGCGGTGTTACCACCCCAGACGACCTCTCGCATAAGAGGGGCCTACCACCTTGTAAAAGCCTTGTACCAGATTCCTTTTTTATCGAACATTTATAAATAACTTGGCTTTTGTTTCAACTTCTTCTCAAAGTTATTTTTGTTTTATTAGCTTGAGTAACGAAACGAGCAGGTCGCTCGCCTCATGGTAAGCGCCACGCCTGCCCTTAAACAGAAGCAACACCACACAAAACTTTGAATTTAACTTACTGCATATTATTGGACTGCGCTCGTCACCCAGAGACAGAAGATGTTAAGTCTCATAAAGCCCAGTCATTTCAATGGCTTCAATACCATTCAAACCGAAACACAACAGTGCTTACACACTGCTCTTTGGCGGCAGAAATAGACAAAGCGGTGTTACCACCCCAGACGACCTCTCGCATAAGAGGGACCTACCACCTTGTAAAAGCCTTGTACCCGCTTCCTTTTTTATCGAACATTTATAAATAACTTGGCTTTTGTTTCAACTTCTTCTCAAAGTTATTTTTGTTTTATTAGCTTGAGTAACGAAACGAGCAGGTCGCTCGCCTCATGGTAAGCGCCACGCCTGCCCTTAAACAGAAGCAACACCACACAAAACTTTGAATTTAACTTACTGCATATTATTGGACTGCGCTCGTCACCCAGAGACAGAAGATGTTAAGTCTCATAAAGCCCAGTCATTTCAATGGCTTCAATACCATTCAAACCGAAACACAACAGTGCTTACACACTGCTCTTTGGCGGCAGAAATAGACAAAGCGGTGTTACCACCCCAGACGACCTCTCGCATAAGAGGGGCCTACCACCTTGTAAAAGCCTTGTACCAGATTCCTTTTTTATCGAACATTTATAAATAACTTGGCTTTTGTTTCAACTTCTTCTCAAAGTTATTTTTGTTTTATTAGCTTGAGTAACGAAACGAGCAGGTCGCTCGCCTCATGGTAAGCGCCACGCCTGCCCTTAAACAGAAGCAACACCACACAAAACTTTGAATTTAACTTACTGCATATTATTGGACTGCGCTCGTCACCCAGAGACAGAAGATGTTAAGTCTCATAAAGCCCAGTCATTTCAATGGCTTCAATACCATTCAAACCGAAACACAACAGTGCTTACACACTGCTCTTTGGCGGCAGAAATAGACAAAGCGGTGTTACCACCCCAGACGACCTCTCGCATAAGAGGGACCTACCACCTTGTAAAAGCCTTGTACCCGCTTCCTTTTTTATCGAACATTTATAAATAACTTGGCTTTTGTTTCAACTTCTTCTCAAAGTTATTTTTGTTTTATTAGCTTGAGTAACGAAACGAGCAGGTCGCTCGCCTCATGGTAAGCGCCACGCCTGCCCTTAAACAGAAGCAACACCACACAAAACTTTGAATTTAACTTACTGCATATTATTGGACTGCGCTCGTCACCCAGAGACAGAAGATGTTAAGTCTCATAAAGCCCAGTCATTTCAATGGCTTCAATACCATTCAAACCGAAACACAACAGTGCTTACACACTGCTCTTTGGCGGCAGAAATAGACAAAGCGGTGTTACCACCCCAGACGACCTCTCGCATAAGAGGGGCCTACCACCTTGTAAAAGCCTTGTACCAGATTCCTTTTTTATCGAACATTTATAAATAACTTGGCTTTTGTTTCAACTTCTTCTCAAAGTTATTTTTGTTTTATTAGCTTGAGTAACGAAACGAGCAGGTCGCTCGCCTCATGGTAAGCGCCACGCCTGCCCTTAAACAGAAGCAACACCACACAAAACTTTGAATTTAACTTACTGCATATTATTGGACTGCGCTCGTCACCCAGAGACAGAAGATGTTAAGTCTCATAAAGCCCAGTCATTTCAATGGCTTCAATACCATTCAAACCGAAACACAACAGTGCTTACACACTGCTCTTTGGCGGCAGAAATAGACAAAGCGGTGTTACCACCCCAGACGACCTCTCGCATAAGAGGGGCCTACCACCTTGTAAAAGCCTTGTACCAGATTCCTTTTTTATCGAACATTTATAAATAACTTGGCTTTTGTTTCAACTTCTTCTCAAAGTTATTTTTGTTTTATTAGCTTGAGTAACGAAACGAGCAGGTCGCTCGCCTCATGGTAAGCGCCACGCCTGCCCTTAAACAGAAGCAACACCACACAAAACTTTGAATTTAACTTACTGCATATTATTGGACTGCGCTCGTCACCCAGAGACAGAAGATGTTAAGTCTCATAAAGCCCAGTCATTTCAATGGCTTCAATACCATTCAAACCGAAACACAACAGTGCTTACACACTGCTCTTTGGCGGCAGAAATAGACAAAGCGGTGTTACCACCCCAGACGACCTCTCGCATAAGAGGGACCTACCACCTTGTAAAAGCCTTGTACCCGCTTCCTTTTTTATCCTGCCATGGTGACTACACTGGACGTAATGGTAAGTACAATGCAGTCCAAATATAATGTCGACCGTTGGGACATTGCTTCCTAAATTATATGAAGTATAAATTCATTCGTCGCGTATTAATTTGTGTCTTAGCGCGTCGCTAGTATTGGATTAATTAGCATTCGCATTAATTTTTTGCATGCGAAGTCTTATCCCCTACGCACCCGCGGGAACTCAGAATTATTGTGTCATATTAGCAAATAGCATTAGCACAAATGATTAGCATTCTAAGACACGAGAATTCACATGCTAATAAAATTAATTCGTAATAGCATTAATTGGCATCACTAATGGCGGCCCAAAGTTAGTGGATATACTGGCTAACCCCGGTACGTGAGTCGTCAAGTCACTACCCAGTCGGATAAAAAAATACCAGGTTTTTTTAGCATATAGGCCAGCACACAAGCAAGTGGGTCACCTGATGGTATGTACACTTCACCACCCATGTACACCTGCAATATCAGAAGAATCTTGAGCGCGTTGTCGACCTTAAATGAAGGGGTAATTAAGGCATTGGGAAGGGGAGGGGGATTTGGGCCTCCGGATATCTCATTCATCGTACGAAACGCAGTATAAATATTAAGCAATATAATAGTAATATTAAGCAGTGTTTTAAAAATCCGACCTTTGCCTATTTTTGTCTATTGGGCATGTATCACTTCATAAAGTAAATGTAAATCATAGTGTCATAATGTCAAGATCATTATCATATATATGTTAAATACATTGCTAACCAGCCAAGTTCCAAAATTCCATTTTCGCATTACAGCGCCCGGTATTTCAATTAAAACTTCGGACACTTGAATATTCGCGAACCTTCTTTAACGTTTCGGCGAACAATATACATCATTAACATAATTTCCCGTGCACAATGTAATGGGGATAACCCTTGTCACATTATTTATCGTGCCGTCAGCGTATAACCGAATTTCACTATAAGAAACTAAGGGCAATCTCTAACAAGATACGTAGGCTTATTATCTTATAATAGCGAAAACGAAATTTACACTATTTTTGTTATAGCATAGGTTGGCAAACAAGCAATTGGATCACCTGATGGTAAATGATCCCACAATACCAGAAAAATCATCGGCGCGTTACCGATTTTTAAGGAAAGGGATAATTAAGAAGGAAATTTGGACCTCCGGATATCTCACTTACCAGCAGCAAGCCGCTCCTTTATGTCGGTTTTCTGTGAGACAGTGTTTCTGTAAGTAGTTATTCTAGGATTACAAATAGATATGTCATACAAGTTCTGATGCTACTATTACTATATACTTAGTATACTAGGTATCAAAATTTTAGTCTTTCGTCCCAGAATTTATTCCCTTAGGGGTGGATTTTATTCTGCAAATTTTAATAGGACCACCATCGAAGTAAATCGTATCAAGTTTTTGCGGCAGTTTTGAGTGAACATGAGTACCTCCTCCAATTTTTTCGTCGGTCAAAATACCATTTTAAATTACACCAAAGTGTCAAACTTTTCCTCTCGATATCCTAAGTGAATATACCCACAAATAAGGAAAATAAGCAACGAACAAAATTATAATCTTCAATAACGTCAGCCGTCAGTCCCTGTTGGCTCAATTTCTTTTATTCATAACAGCGTTAGGCTGTTACAAAATCCATTAATATAATTACATTATGTACCAATATTATACAGTGCTACGATTTAAGTTATGCGGTTCGGCTATCCTCGGAAAGAGAGCGATGATGAAGATCCAATGTAGGTCAGTTTTTATATTATTATATTATTGTAAATTACGAGAGAGAGAATGGATGAAAGAAGATTAACGAAACAAATATACATGGCGAGTGTGAATGGTACAGTTAGGAGGGGAAGGCCTCGGCGAACCTTCATAGATCAAGTTGGAGATATTCTCGAGAAAGGCCAGGTCAGGAGTACCCTAAACCTACGTCCATGTATGAAAATTTTTATGAGAGTGAATGAGGCCAAAGAGGTTTGCAAGATCATAGTGAAAATCCGTTGTCTCTGCCTACACCTATGGGAGACGTGCGTGAGTGTAACTCCTGTAAGCCAGGATCGACAGAGGCACGCATATTTCGACACCAAGCAAAGAAGCTCGGCGAGTCTCTGGAAATGCAAATCTGTCTTTATCCCGCAACGAAATGAATCAAATAGAAAATTAAGGAGGAGTAGAAAATTATTATAAATTATGTAAGACGTTTTTTATTAGTTTGAATGACAACACGAGCAGGTCACTCGCCTGACAATAAGCATGTCAATAAATAAAAGAAATGCCCATGCAACACCACACAAAACTTTGAACTGAATGGCACTCGACTACGCTCGGCACCCCGAGGCGTAAGATAGGTATTTAGTCTCAATACCCATTAATTTTACTGACTTCAATATTTCTCAACCGAAACACAATAGTTAACACTGTTGCTTGGCGGCAGAAATAGACAAAGTGGTGGTTCCAACCTAGAGTGCCTATTGCATACAAAGGACCTACGAGTACCACTCTCTCGAACTGTTCTGGGGAACTGTTTGCATTAATACCAGCGGCCGAACACCGCACAACACCACAAGTTGAAATTTCATCCCCACCATCTGGATGGTTGGATTTCCTCAACGGTGCGATTTACAAGTTTTCTTCCTCGTATGAATGGAATGAGCTATCACGGTATTTCCAGACAGATACGACTTAGGAACCTTCATGAAAAGGGCGTACTCTTTCCTCAAAGGCCGGCAACGCACCGAAAATTCCTCTGGTATTGATAATGACCATGGACGGCAGTGATCACTTACCATCAGGTGACCCGCTTGCTCGATTATTTATTTTTTATTAGCTTGAATGACGAGACGAGCAGGTCGCTCGCCTGATGGTAAGCGCCACGCCTGCTCATAAACAGAAGCAACGCCACACAGAACTTTAAATAACAAAGCACTGCATGACAGTAGACTGCGCTCGTCTCCCCGAGCTATAAGGTGTTAAGACTCATAATGCCCAGTAATTTCACTGGCTTCAATGTCCTCCAAACCGGAACACAACAGTGCTTACACACTGTTGCTTGGCGGCAGAAATAGACAAAGCGGTGGTACCAACCCAGCCGGCCTCTCGCATACGAGGGACCTACCACCTTGTATTCCACTCTTTTATAAAAAGAGAACAGGCATTGAGTCTCTTTTATCTACCTATGTTTATTGCATCTAAAGCTCATGGACATTTCCGCTTCGCATTATTCCATCATAAGCACAAACGGCAATCAGTGGCAATTACAAGTAACCATATACCAAATTCATTAGCTGCGTGGTTTGCCTGACATTACAGCAGATATCTATTAAGTCTACCTCCGTAATATATAACAAGGCGCGCAATAATGTTCGTGATTGCTTACATGATTACCTAGTTCTGTAATAACTCTCTACGTGTGTAGTGTAACTAATTATTCTAGTACATACATACGCACTCACGCCTGTAATCCTCGAAGGGGTAGGCAGAGGTGTAACCAGTTTCATACCCACATTTCGCCGTACGTATCTCCGTCCCTTGATGTGACAGGGGGCGAGCCTATCGCCATACTGGGCACAATTCCAGACTCCAGGCATTTCGTAATAGAAAAACCCAATATCACTTTTACCCGACCCGGGGATCAAACCTGAGACCTCAGTCGTAACGCGTACGCATTACATCTGCGCCACCGAGGCAGTTCAATTATTCTTGTGAATTTGGTAAATTTATGATAAGTAGTATATATAATTATTAACTACACTTATGATAATAATATATCGGCCTTGGATTAAATATTTTGAGTGGTAGAGCAACGCTGTAGATAGTTTGATCTACAACATGAATGGGCCGGCTCGACCGGGTCGTTACCACTGTCTCGCAAAAAACGAGTGAGATTTTCCGGAAGCCCAAATCGCCATCACGTTTTTAATTATTCGTTGCCTTTAAGATCGGCAACGCGCCTATGTTTCTTCTGGTATTGTGGGTGTGTATAGGCGGGCGGTGGATATAATTTACCATTAGGTGACCCACTTGATCGTTTGCCGCCCTATACTATAAAAAACGTAGTAAAAATATTTATAAGTAAGCCCATAGTAATTTCTAACCATTTTTATAATTTGAACTCACTACATGTCCTAATGCACCACAAAAAATCAAGAATAACAAATCTCTGAAAAGAAGACGTTTAATCCAACTACTATTTGTTTTTCCAAATGAAGTTTTTATTTAATTATTCGAATCACGACTAACACACATCAATCCGAGGGTGGTGTATGCATAGCAGACAAGTACAAAGTTGCGATGTTATCGCTCCCACCTTCAGATACTAGTAACAGTCTAAAAATCATGCAGTCTCTAGCCAAACGCCTCAACAGAATCGACATACCTGTTCCAGAAATGTAAACAAATATCTATTCACTTTTCTAACTAAAAACTGCTGCTAAACACACCAAATACAATAGAGGTGATTACAAAGTATATTGATATTTCTGGAACTTAAATGGCGATTAGACCTTACACGAAGCAATCCTGTGGTGCGGTGAGAGATGAGACGCGAGCGGTATGCATTACGCACCTGAGTCACTTTGTAGCAATCACTCTGTACTATACCCCCCGCTTTAATATAACGACGATGTTGACTTTTTGACCAACTCGCCTTGATCTCGCCTATTAGGACGTAATTCCATTTTTAGCGAGTTTACAAGGTTATATTTTAGTTAATCAACTGCTAAATCGCATGCGATTCGAACCGCCTAATAATTTCAGTCGAATTAACGAAGAAAAACCGTACAGCTTTTATTAATTCAAGTCAATTCTTCTTCCACCTGCCCTTATCCCACTCGCAGTGGGGTCGGCTCAACATACAAGGTGGTAGGTCCCTCGTTTGCGAGAGACCGGCTGGGTTGGTACCACCGCTTTGTCTATTTCTGCCGCCAAGCAACAGTGTGTAAGCACTGTTGTGTTCCGGTGTGAAGGACATTGAAGCCAGTGTAATTACTGGGCATTATGAGACTTAACACCTTATGTCTCGGGGTGACGAGCGCAGTCCAATGTCATGTAGTGCTTTATTTAAAGTTCTGTGTGGCGTTGCTTCTGTTTATGAGCAGGCGTGGCGCTTCAGGCGTGACCATCAGGCGAGCGACCTGCTCGTCTCGTCATTCAATCTAATAAAAAAAAAACATGCTTTTCAACACATGTTACAGAAAGATTTGGATTGTAGTTTTTACAATTGACCGTCTGCCTGACTTCAACCTCTATGAGTATTTAAGTCAATTGTTCAATTAAAATCCAACCGTGTGAACCTACTATAAACTTCACGATATTTCCTCAATCAGATGTGACTATAATGAGCTCTTTGTATGGAATTATGTAACCCACCCATAATCGGCGGAGTGAGATTTTTGGCGCGGCCCCAAACGCGTTGACAGACTGTATTATTCTTACGCTGTGGAAATAACTAATGTTTGATGCGTGGTAGAGCGTACACTATAAGATTTACATTTATTAGGACATCTTAGCCTTGATGTCAACTGTATTGTCATATCCTTCAGAGTTGAAGAGTAGGTTAAGGCCGTTTGTCGTTTTTCGCTTACAGAGCTCTTTTGGTTGTTGAAAGTTAATAGCGAATAAAAAATGTAGTAATTTTTTACTAACCAATGAAAATAAAACGAAAGTGGTTAATTCGACCAGTATAATTGTGTTCTGTTTTGTATGTACAACCTCACTTATCTCCGTCAAATGTGCACCGATTTAGATGATAATTTTTCATTTGATTAAGATAGGTAATAAGTTTTTTATTGATTTTTTTAAAAAGTTGTGTGGTGTGTTATAATTGGCACATGCTGTGGTTACTAGTTCTAGAGTTGCAATCACTTCAATTATTATAAACATGTATATCTTAACAATAATATTATTTTACCATTGTAGACTCAGTATGTAACCCTCAAATAAATAAATAAGTAAATAGCAAAGGCTTGCATAACTTTTGAACACCCACGATATCAGAAGAATAATTAACACATTACCGACCTTAAAGGGAAGGGAACATTAAGTCACGCCTGCCCATAAACAAGCGACACCACAGATAACTTTAACTTACAAAGCACTGCATGGCATTGGACTGCGCTCTTCACCCCGACACATAAGATGTTAAGTTTCATAATGTCCAATAATTTCACTGGCTTCAATGTTCTTCAAACCGGAACACAACAGAGCTTAAACACTGTAGCTTGGAGGCATAAATAGACAAAGCAGTGGTACCAACCCAGATGACCTCTCGCATACGAGGGACCTACCTACCTACCTTGTGAACACAATAACCAAAGACAAATAGTATCTAAAAATAAATCAACATTTTCACACGCATTTCGAAAGATCCCCAAACATCGGAAGGAATAAATGGACAAAACCACATACAAGTATGCTCCAGATAATTTGGAGATGACGGCCGAAAATATCTAACACTATAATAGGGAGTGCGTTGAGAGATACGTGCTGATATTGCTTAGTGGGCCGATGAACGAAACATTTATCGTGTGGACAGATTTCACTGAATAACCACCGCATTCGGATGAAGTTTAGTACGTGAGAGATTTATGGATCACAGCTATTTTAGTATGTGGTAGCTATTTAATACTGTTTTGTTGGTATATCGAAGTGTCTAGGAAGTTTCTGGAAAAGGTACGAAAAATATATAAACAGGCTGCGGCAAATAAGTGGTATCAATAAAAACTGCACTTATAAGGCGAGTTTTACAAGTTAGCCGTATACATTAAATTTACATAAATAAATGTCACGGTTTTTGAATAGTTCAGATGTAAAATGTATGTCCAGAAAATTGTTTTATGGTCTAAAGGCATGCTGCTACATGTTAACAGACTACCTATGCAATAAATAAGTATGTTATGAGTTGTAGAGCCGCACGCTGTAGACAGGTTTATCTACAGCATGAATGGGCTGTCTCGTCCGGGTCGTTACCACTGTCTCACAGAAAACTGGCGTGATGTAACAGCTAACTGCTGCATTTCGTACGGTGAGTGAGATATCCGGAGGCTCAAATCCACCTCCCCTCCCAATCCTTTAATAATACCTTTCCTTTGAAGTCGGCAATGCGCCCATGATTCTTATGGTAGTGTGGGTGTATATAGGTGGTGGAGATCACTTACCATCAGGTGACCCACTTACTCGTTTGCCGTCCTATGCTATTAAAAAACACAATGTTGAATTACATTTTATGAGGCAGTTATCAGATTAGAATATTATTTTGAGATCCCAATGAACATTGACAAAAACAATAAGTTCAATTTTATTATTTTTGACTCAGTTTTAAATCGTTCCCCTGTACGTAGATCTATTATTGATGCCACCTTTCTGTAACCCCTACTATACACTTCTGTGTTTTGGTAATCTTCGTTTTCGGTGTTCTTCGGTGTTATATGTCTGTCTGTGATTATGTGTGGGTGCATACGTGCGTACGTGTGTTTGGTAGCGTGCGTGTGTGTGTTATATCTATCTGTAACATCGTAACGCCTAAATAAATGGACCGATTTGAATGTGTTTTTTTGTTTGAAATTTGGTGTAACCAAGATGGTTATTAGCTAAGTTTGAATAAAATCTATTGTAATGTTAAGTTACAAAAGTGTTTCTTCTTGACATCGCGGGTATTTATTTATGGTGAGTCATCTGAAAATCTCTAGGGAGTTTTTAATTAAATTAGTACCAAAATTATATGGTATATGTACTATGGTTAAAGTAAGGCTCTAAAGCAAATTTCCTTCCCAACATAGACGAAGATTGCCGAAGCATATAATTTAAACGGAAGCAACACCACACAGAACTTTGAATTACAAAGCACTGCGTGGCATTGGACTGCGCTCTCATAATACCCACTCATTCCACTAGCTTCAATGTCCTTCAAACTAGAACCTAATTGGCGGCAGAAATAGACAAAGCGGTGGTACCAACCCAGACGGCCTCTCGCATACGGGAACCTACCAGCTTCTAAAATATGTATATAATATAAACGAATACTGTCATTAACGAAAGTTTTCTGAAATATTCTTGTGTATGCCCTGAGATAAACTCTCTCCATATAATTGGGTTTAAAACCCAGCTAGCTTGAGCAAGGTCATACACATTCGTGGATTTGAGTAACTGTCCCTTGCATCCAAATCCATTTACCTACAAAGTCAATATCAATTACAATTAAGTAAAAAATCGCGTACAATAGCCGTACGTAATCAACCGTCGCACATAATAAACGCCAGGCCACTCGTCGCTTGATGTCCATTAATAAATAACGAGTGCCACCGACCCTTCTCAACCTACAAACAAATAGAACAATTATCTACCCCTTCGCGGTGGACGTGTATTTATTATTGACGTGGAAAGGTTCATGTGTCCAATGAAACAAAATTCAAAAAAAAAAATGTTTTATACACGGTATTGGCGATGTCGCTTGATTAATTTTGCGAACTCGATGTGAAACCGTTATATATGAAAAAAATCGTTTGATTAACCTTTTTTATTGGTCTGAATGATCAGATGAGCGGTAGAGCCACGCTGTAGATAGTTTTGTCTACAGCATGAATAGGCCCGCTCGACCGGGTCACCACTGTCTCACAGAATACCGACGTAAAGTAGTGGTTTGCTACTGTGTTTCGCACGGTGAGTGAGATATCCGGAGACCCAAATCCCCCTCCTCTTCTCAATTCCTTAATTATTCCTTTCCTTTAAGACCTGCAATACGCGCATCATTCTGGTATTGTAGGCGTACATGGGCGATGGAGATCAGTTACCATCAGGTGACCCACTTGCTCGTTTCCGACCTATGTCATAAAAAAAACACAGACTCCGGGGTGATACGCATTTCATGATAAAAACCCAATATCACTTAACCTGACCCGGGGATCGAACCCGAGACCATAGCACAGCAGTCGTACCACGTACGCATTACAAGTGCGCAACCGAGGCAGTCATATAATAATAATATAATAATAATGTTTATTAAGCAAAAGGTGTACAATTTTGCCTTAAAAGGAATACAATCAACTTATAATAACTATCATATTAAATTTATGGCAATATTAAACAGTGGGACCCAAACTAAGCATATGCTTGTATCTTGGGGCCCAGAGTTGCGACTTATACAATGACATGATAATTTTATTGAACTTAACACTTTGGCAAAGAATTAGTAAGAGATAAAGTAAAGTAAGGTAAAGCAGGTATAACGGCTTGTTATACGAATGTGTGAGGACGAGTATGCAAGTGTATATAATATGTGTGAGTGAAGTGAGTATGTGTTATGAGTGTGTGAGTGTCTGTGTGTGTGATGATTTAGCCGAATAAAATTCTTTCAGTACCTTCATAAGAGAGGGAGAGCAACCATTTCTTTAAAACTTTCTTACACGAGTATTTTGACAGGGTTACAATATTGCACTGCTTATTAACTTCGTTATAGATGTGAGAATGTAGGTATGAGGGACATCTTCTTGACATGAGGGAAGTAGCACGTGGTAGGGGGATTTTAAAAACGCGTTTTGTGACAAGTGTTTTGTAATCTGGTCTGTGTGTTATTGTTTTGTGGACGTTGAGAGTAGCTTTGAGTATAAATAATTGTCTTACACGAAGTACTGGTAGTTCTTGGTAGAGAAGGTCCGTTGAAAAGTGAAAAGGTTTTTTTAGCATTACTTTAATTATTGCTCTTTGAGCTCGTTCAATATCAATAAATGAGCTTTTTGTAGCACCTCCCCAAACAGAAATACCGTATTGTAAGATTGACTGACAGAGAGCGTGAAATACTGTAGTAAGTGTTGTAAGTGGAGAACAGTCTCGTAATTTTTTCATAACGTAAATCAGTTTCCTAACACGCTCTGAAAGTACTTGAATGTGTGGCGTGAAGGACAAATTTTCATCAATAGTAATGCCCAGGTATCTGATGGATTGTGTTCGGGAAATTATAGGACAGTTGCAAGTAATGTTTGTAGTAAGTCTATAATTATTGCAGGAGTGTAGTTTCAGTGACATGTTATGAGGAGGTCTAGATGCTTTGGTTTTGAAGAACGTGACAAATTGGGTTTTCTTTAAATTTAGAGTAAGCAGGTTTGTATTTAAAGCATCAGCTAATTTTAATAAGTTACACTCTGCAAGAAGGAATACTTGGTCCCAGGTTCTAGAGTGAAATAACAGTGCGGTGTCGTCAGCATAAGATATAATTTGTGTGTTAGGAAGTGCTAAATTGAGAATGTCGTTAATGTAAAGTGTAAACAGTGTAGGACCAAGTATGCTTCCCTGCGGGACTCCAAAGGAGATGGGCAGAAGCTCACTAAAGTAATCATTAACTTTGACGAACTGCTTGCGATTAGACAAATAACTTTTAAACCACTCCAGAGGCGTTCCCCTAATACCAGCAAATTCTAGTTTTTTTAAAAGTAAAATGGTTGACACCGTGTCAAAAGCTTTGGCTAAATCTATAAAGACCGCCAAAGCACGTTCCCCGTTTTCAATTTGGGAATTTACTGAATTGATAAGAACAGTGGCTGCATCCTCTGTCGACTTGCCTTTCCTAAAGCCATATTGATGGTTGGAGATTATGTTGTTTTGGTTCAAAAAATTTGATAATCGGGAATTCACAACCTTTTCAAGGATCTTTGAAAAAATATTTAGTAGGGCAATAGGTCTATAATTATCAGGGATATCCGCCGAGCCACTTTTGTGCACAGGGGTAACTGCTGCGATTTTCCAACAATCTGGAACGGTTGCTGTCCTTAGACTTAAGTTTATGAGGTAACACAAAGGTTTAGCGATTGAGGGAGATATTTTTTTAATTAGGCGTGACTTTATTCCGTCCGGACCAGGGGCACTATCGTTTTTAAGTTGAGATATGTACTTCATAATTTCGGATTCGTCGGTTGGACTAAAAAAGAGAGAAGAAGATGAAGTGGATCCTGTAGGTATGAGTTTCCTACCGAGTGTTTCTTCTGTCTCCGAGAGATTGTTTAAGATAATATCAGAAAGCTTCTTACCCACTGATGAGAAGTAAGCGTTGCATTTGTTTAGTGACTCCTTAGGATTCTGAGTATTGTTGACTAAGTTGGATGCATCTGCTTTTTGTGAGTTGGGCGTAATAATAGTTTTGAGTGTTTTCCAAAGTTTGTTGGGGACATTTTGATTTTCTTGAATTTTTTGTGCGTTAAACTCTGTTTTTAATTTATGTAAAAGGTTGTTACAAAAGTTCCTGTACCTGGAATATACTTTTCGTTGAAATTTATCTTGTGGGTTATTACGAGTGTTAAGATGTAATTTGTCGCGATGCCGCATGCATCTAATTAAGCCTGGAGTAATCCAGGGCTTTAGGTTGTGTTTAGTGCGGCTAATTTTACTTTCCTGAGTGTGTCTTTGTATTGTGATTGAGAGAATTTTTGTGAAAGAATTCGTGGCTGAATTAATACACTCATCAAAAAGAACCAGGTCCCAGTTTATGTTGATTAAATCTGCAACTACAGATTCTTCGTCAGTTATTGTCCTCCAGCGAGGCTTGTTTGACGTTGACTGAACTTTTTTGAGTGCTGTTGTAGCTATAACAATGTCGTGATCAGTGACTGAGCTTTTGCAAATTATGCCAGTGCAGTTAGAGGGTGATTTTATGAATATATGATCTATGCAAGAACGCTCCCTGGTTGGTGTGCTTATGGCAGGCACAAGAGCGTGTGCCGCCATTAGGTTTAAGTAATTAGCAGATGCGCTATTAACTTTATTACAGATGTCGATATTAATGTCCCCAACAACAGCTAATATGGGGTATTTGCTAAGACTGATTAATGTATTGTCTAACCCTGTTACAAAGTTGTCGGTGTTAGAAAAAGACGGTGAACGGTAAATACCGAGAAGAGCAATGCTGTTATTTAACACCAACAAGAGACTATCGGAATCTGCTAAAATGGGTTGATATACAGAAACTTTAAAACTTTCTTTGATGTAGATTACTACACCCCCATTTTTATTTATTTGTAACTCGGTTCGAGTTACGATGTAGCCAGGTAGGTATTCTAATATTGTGCCTTCATTTAGCCAACATTCTGTAAGGACTATCGCGTCAAAGTCAATGCAAAACCGTTTCAAAGCTATTAAGAAATCAGTAAAATTACGTTGGTAGCTTCTAATATTGAAGGAGAGAATTTTAAAAGCGTGTTTCCAAGTGGGAATCATTTTCCTGCATTCTTCAAGATTGTCTAATGTGTGACATATTACTGATGTGTTGTTGTCTATATCTTCAAAAGTATTAAGTAACGCCATGGATGTAAGATTTATGAAAATAAGTAAGAAAAGTTACATTTGAAGTCACAAATTGTGTAAAATAGTTTTGCAGGAATGCGAAAAAGTAATAAGATCGGCGATGTGTATATAGGTGAATGTTGTGTTGGTGAGTGTCTTTGAATGTGTTTGAGAAAGTGTATGTCGTTTGTGTGAGCCTACCAAGCCGTAAAAAAAACAATGAGCATAAGTAAATTAAAAAAATAGAATAAAAATAATAAAGAAATAAAGGTAAAAACTTGAGTTGCGTTGTATATGAAATAGTGATGCGGTGAGTAATATCTTCAATAGAGTTTGAGTTGGAGCAATGGCAGCGAATGCGGCATTGGTCTTGAGACAAACAGTGTTTAATTTGCGCATGAGTATCCCAGGTGACGGTCCAGGTCTTGCATGTTCCGAATGAGTATTGTAGGGTTACCTTCTTGCTTGCGAATGAGGATGGAGCCGTTTTTGATCCAACAGAATTTATACCCTTGTTCTTTCGAATGCAGCTTTGTGATACGAAATAACTGCCGATTAACACGAGTAAGGCGTTCATTAATATACACGTTCCTTGGAGCTCCAGGCAAGTCAAAGTCTGAGGTTGTAACGGAGCGCCTGCTTCTTGCAGCCTTCAGAAACTCATCGCGGTTATGGCGACGCAAAAATCTTATAACAAGATGGCGAGGTGGAGAGTCAGAGGCTTCTTTGGATGGCTGACGTCGAGGTCCTACTCTGGTAGCATAATCTACATCTTGTAAATCGATGGACACCCCTATTTTATGAGCCACTAATCGAACAATGTGAAGTGGGTTTTCGTTTGGTACCTCGTAAATCCCGGCAATCTCAACTTCATTCTTTATAGACTCTTGGGCTTGAGTATCTATTTCTTCACGTAAGTTGGAAATAGTTTTATTGAGGGCAATAATTTCATCTTTGTGTTTTTCCATTGACTTGATTCGTGTTTCATACTCGTTAAGGCGCGAGTTACATTGCGAGAGGTGTTCGGTCATGGCTTTGACGTGGTCATTCAACTCAGTGAAGTTCTCGCGGAGGAGTTTAATTTCTGAAGCGAGCGTGCATAGCATAACAGCGTCGGTTGTCGGCAAGGAGGAAGCCGTGCTTTGATTGAATGTAGTAGGGCTGTGGTCGCTGGCCTGTTGGCGCGACGAGTTCGCGCATTCAACCATTATAGGATGCTGAGGTGGCGTGAGGAAGTTGACATTCTTATTCCGTTGACAGCTTGAGCAAACCCAGCTGTTTTTTACTTCACCTGATGGTTTAATGAGATTAACACATGCAAAGTGGAAAGCATGTTTGCATAGCGAGCATTTTATGCAGTTGGATCGAATTGGCTTTTTGCAAGTGGCGCAGGTGTTAACCATTTTGCTTTCTATTCGGTCAAAATAAATCAATTATAGTTAGAAAAAGCGGTTTGTTTCCATTCCAGTTACATGCAGGAATCTGATATATGTATATCCATGCGATTTAGCGTTACAAAGTAGAACACTAATAAAATTGATAAGGCCCAGTAATAAATGCCCCGGGAGGAATTTGGGTGCACGTGCGCGATGACGCGAGGCAACTCGGGCGCAGGTGTCCGGCGCTGTTGTGGTGTAAGTGAGCGCCGCGTGAGCCTACGCGGGTGTGTGTGACGCCGAATTACCAAAAGCAGCAATTTTACGTAACGATTATGTGTTATTAATGTAATTACTCACAGATTACTAAACAAATTATAATCACAGATATACCACCACACATGTTTTAAGTCCAGTATTACGATGGTGTTAAGTTTTGTTTAATTATTTATCTTTTTACCACTTATTTTAAATTTAACAACACGGAGCGCGAGTATACGGTGTTATCGGTAAGGTGGTTCGGACGCAACTTCAATTACACTAGTTTAATATATTGAGTTCACTAATGATTCTTATATTATGCTAATGATAGATGTGTGATGCGGACGCGTTATGATGGTGAAATGATTGATTTTACAATACAAATGCATGCAATGACAACATGCTAGGTCTATGGTTTACGTGGATGTGTTGGTATGTGCGGTTGGACCGTACAAGTACGTTATATAGATCAAAATATCTAAAGAAGATATTTTAGCGTTACATTAATTAAAGACAGACATTTATAAAACCTTATTGTCTAATGATTTCATAATAATGCTTTTGTGAAATAAAGATAAGAAAAAAGAGTACCAGTTGGCAAAAAAACGACAGATGTTGCGAAAAAAACTAATAAAGTTTTATTGAAAATGCTCTAACATTTAAAGTATTCATCCAATTACAAAACTAACATATTATTCGTGTCAATCAAAAATAAAATAAGAAATCATAGAAAAAATTAATTAATCAAATTAAATTAATTTAAGACCCTGTTTCACAATACGAGTAAGATTTAACCTCCAATTAATTTAGAAAACAGTTATTTGTCAGATTATATATGTCAGAGGATGGTCCCTCGTATGTAGAAGCCGTCTGGATTGGTACCACCGCTTTGTCTATTTCTGCTGCCGAGCAGCAGTGTGTAATCACTGTTGCATTCCGCTTTGAAGGCCATTGAAGCCATTTAAATTACTGGGCATTATGAGACTTAACATCTTATGTCTCAGGGTGACGAGCGCAGTCCAATACCATACAGTGCTTTGTAATTTAAAGTTCTGTGTGGTGTTGCTTCTGTTTATGGGTAGGCGTGAAGCTTAACATCAGGCGAGCGACATGCTCGTTTCATCATTCAAGCTAATAAAAAAAATGTGTTTTATTTTATTTGTTAAGTAGCATTTACTCAGAGATCGTGAAACAGGCGCTAAATATGACAATCACTGTTACCCAACCCGGGGATCAGCTTCAGCCTCAGTCGTAACGCATACGCATTATGACTGCGCCACCGAGGAAGTCAAATAAATTTTGGAAGGAGAAAGTAAAGAAATTAAACATGGCATATAACCTGGGTTCGTTGGAATAGGAAGTTTTTATTCCTACCGCGTATTCAGATATTGATTTCCCTTTAAGTTGATTTCTGGTTCGTTACTTTTATTTTTATAAGCGAAAAAATATTATACGTAAAAATTCTCTGAATACTGTACCTAATTTTTTTCAATCAAAATCTCCAGCGTGTTATGATATTGAAATAAAAAACTTCTTTTACGTTGAGCCGGATTGATTGAAAATATAATGCTAATATGAATCCAAAAGAAGCTTTATACTGGAAAGGAACGTTTGTTATCTTCAGCGATTTTATTGAAGTAAGTAACTCAGACGATTTGGTATCGCTTATGTAATATGTAACAAAACCCCTGTTGGGCGTTTTAACCATGATATCAGAATTGATATTCAAACGTAATGAAGTAACTCGCATACGAAAATGAGACTATAAAAATAATCATATTTATTATTTATACTTTAATTATTTTATTGTTTGTAATACGTATTTCGATTGATTACCTCTACAAAAGCGATGCCTTGGAGCCAGAGCGAGATAGCAAGTTGCGCCGTCTACGTACATCAAAAGCGCCGCGCCACGTGCGCACTTGGCATCAGGCAGCTGTTCATTACATTTCAGACGTTTTTTTTTATATGTTCATTTTTCTAAGCTACCTGTGTAAGGATAATATCTCGCTTCTAATTAATATATACAACGTGTTATAGAAAGGGGCGGGCAAATTAAATCAATGTATAGTGTAGGGTATAAGTATTTATCTCTCATAGTACCAAATCCGATTGCATTGCTAGTACAATAATTATAGAATTTTCTTTTTTATCGAATGAGTAACATGTCGATATCGACTTTCAACTTTGGACAACACTAAATGATAAACAATGATACTATAGACCTCCTTTCATTTAATTATTTTATAATTAAAAAAAACATTAAGCAGTTGTCAAATGTCAATATTTATTTTACGCAGTCAGTTCGGCAAGTTCTGATTTTGTGAATTATGATTACGAGTTAAAAAAATATGTTTTATTTGACGAAAAACAAGTATTATGTGTTGGTACTTTGTGTTGATGTAACTGATAAAAGTTTTGAAGAGGATCGTCGACTGTATTAAGCCAAATTCATAGATGGAAGACCCGAGAATGAAGTCTTCTAAAAATGCTTCTAGAGGATGGTACCTATTTGTCTTCAACACACAATCTCTTTCAGGTGTTAATTTGTGTTTAAATTACAAGTTACGGACGTATGCCCGTAGAAGTGCCTACATCTTATTCAAGTTTATTAAAAAGTGAGTGTCGTACATAATAATTTATAGTGATGTCATCAATCTGATCGATCTTAATAAACGAGTGATTAAAATTTACGTGAAATTTTTGGATGTCTTGGTTTTGAAAAGATCCGGTACATAAGTAAAAATTTTAAGGTGTATGTATTGACCCTAAAATATGACCACACCTTTCTGTAACACGTTGTATATATATTTTTATTTCGCTTCTGTTTTTTTTATTTAACTATTTTTATTAAGCTGTCTATATGTCTATCTTCACGGCTAGAAAGGGCCAACAGGGATTTTGTTACATACTGTATAAATGGCGTACCAGCAATATCTTCTTTATGCATACGTTTTGTATATTCTAATACCAGCTGGCCGTCAATTTCGTTTTTTACAGTCGAAATTCTCAGAATATTGTACAATCTTCGGCCGAAAAGGACAAAAAAACCCCTGGAAAGTTAATCTCGCTGGCTATATTTGTAGTCAATTCTGAAAACGTCTTTATTGCTCGTTTAATATCACAGTTATTACGAACGGGGCGAAGAAAGCGTTGTACGATGAACGGTATATTTTTTATTACAGCTACGTAATGTAGTAACAACAAAAATTAATTTCGTACATTCAATTCAATTTGAGAACTCTTCCTTGTAAACGTTTGATGAGTTCGGTGTATTTAGTGTCGCTTTCCCGCAACGTAGTCTTGAATTTGTGCACATATTCAAGAATATGCTGGCGTACATAATTTAGCTCTCGGTTCCCTAGCGCAAATTACACTTTTAGGGTACCATAGCCAAATGGCAAAAATGAAACCCTTATAATTTCGTCCTGTCCATCTCTCCGTCCGTACCTATGTCACATCCATTTTACTCAATAAAAGGAAGGAAGAGGAGGTAGTCTAGATGATGATGTACATGCATACATACGCACTCACGCCTGTAATACCCGAAGGGGTAGGCAAAGGTGTATCCTGTACACCCACACTTCGCCGAGCCCATTTCCTTCCCATGATGTGATAGAGGGCAAGCCTATTGCCAAACCGGGCACAACTTAAGACTCCGGGCTAATACTGAGCCTTTCGTAATAGAAAAACCCAGTATCACTTTTATACCGGGGATCGAACCCGACCCCTTCGCATTACAATTCAGTAATTGTAATTATGATGTCTATACGAAATAATATCCCTATAAAAACTACCAGCACCGCGAAGTACATAATTATGGAGGAGTATGGGAACGAACATTGTGACACGAGAATTTTATATATTAGAAGAAGAAGATAGTATCTATATTTCGTACTTCAATCTAAAATATTTATGAAAAGACATCTAATATCTTATGTACTCCCGAGACTTCGACGCTAAACCGTATAATTCACATACACAGACGTATTTTATTTTCCTTTCATGCGATATTCTATCGATTACATATTCTTCGATATAATTTGAAGATCTTATCACAAGATAGTGTATAAGATTCTTCAGCTTACTGACTTGGTTTCAATATAAGAGTTATTTTTATGCATTGATTTAAACGTATTTACAAAAAAAAAACAAATGACCTCACTATCTAATCTAACCATTTTTGAGTCAGTGCTTACAATCATTTTCTTAAAAAACAAAAACATATTTAGTTACAAAATTGATCCGAAAACAAATAAGCAATAAATAAAATTATATACTAATCTAATCTAAGTCGGTGCTATTGCACAGTTCAAGCCAACGTAAAAATACCTAATTCTCACACATATTCCCATTACCTAATGCAAATCAGATTCTGTTAGTATTAAACATACTCGTACATGGAGTTTCCGACACACATTACCGTCGAGCTCCGTGGTTTATGGTATTTGTCCACTTTAATCAACGGGTTAACCTGCCCGAAGAGTGGAAATCTAGGGTGTATTCAGGTACATTTGCAAAAGGAATTATTTCAGTTCAAATTATTGTCAACAGAGGGTTAATATTGTTATCGCACCTACCCTCTGGTATCCATAGGTGGCCTAACTACCCTCGCCTCAACGGAAAAAAGCAAACAGTATAAAAGATGTCGCATTGAACGGACAGGGCTCAGTGTTTATTTGTAGTTGTGACAGTATAGTAGCTGCGTTTGGTGGGAATTATTGGCATATGCTAACAATATGTTATCTCTGAGAATATTTTATTCAGAAAACTATGATAATGTTTGCAAATGGTTGTGAATGAATGAGAGAATAGACTAACACCCGATTTCTGAAAGGCCTAAATCTAACAAAACTTTGATTTTGACAAACATAAAAACACTGTATGGCACTGGACTGCGCTCGTCACTCCAAGATTAATTTGCTATGACCTGGGATTCGAACCCTGAGCCGAATGTTTCACAGCAATCTAGTGGCAATGTACATAGCACTACATTACATTATTACATTACATCAAGAAGGTGATTTATTATAATATTATTATTACATATCATGCATTGACAGCCTCCGTAGCGCAGTGGGCGAGTAGCCGGCTGTGAAGTGAGAGGCCGCCGGTTCGATTCCCGCACCGAGCCAAAATGTTTATGTAAGCCACAAATATTTGTTTCGAGTCTGGGTGTTTTATCCCCAGAGGGCCTGAGTCCTGACGTCAGGCAAGCGGCCGGTAGTAAAACTGCAGGCTAAATTTTTGAGTAACATGTGTTAAAAAGCATGTTGCGCCGACCCCACTGCGAGTGGGATAAGGGCTGGTAGAAGAAGATTACATATCATGCATTCCTAAATATATCTACAAACATTAGTTATTTAAATGTACTTTGATCTGGTTTTATATAACACCGTGGTCTTATAATTAAACATTGCGGTTGTCAACCACATTCAATGGACTGACAGACAAATGATACACATTGAGCGTATTATAATTGAATTTCAGTTGACATTGTAGCCTAACAATTCATATAATTATTGCACATTAATTAATTATGATGTTTTCGGTTACATTTTGGGCATATTGTTTCATCTAACTCTACTTTATGCTTAAGGCTTTTATTACTTTTGTGAGTTTAGTCCTATCTTAGTTCAGTAGGTCTAGTACTAGTATAAGTTTTGTTAGTTTTGCGTATTTACAACCCCGAGGGCGCAATATACGAGTATCCGGCTGCGAAGCGAGAGGTATCTTGGAACGAACTGTATTCTTTCTTTTTACCTGGCTTAATGCCAAGGTCAGCCTTCCCATCATGATTTGACTGTGGATTTGGTAGTATGTGGGGCGATATATGTTATAAGTCTAGGTGTTGTGGGACCGTAAGTCCCTCTTAGTTCCTGCCCACAATATATGTGACAGTTTCCTTTTTCTCTTCATCATCACCATCGACTAGCAGTAGTTATCGGCAGACACTATGACAAAATACTATTGGAAAGTAGTATAGTACTCATACTAGTCGAATACGAAATTACTTTTTAATTAGTGGTGGTTTTTTTAAATGGTAGGACAGCGCTGTTAACAGTTTTGTCTACAGCATGAATAGACCGGCTCGACCAGGTTAATACTACTGTCTTATGAAAATCCAACGTGAAATGGCAGGTTGGGTTGTAGCACTGTTGCGTTTCTTGTGCTGAATGAGTTATCCGGAAGCCCAACTCCGCTCTTCCCTTACCATATTTGTTTTTAATAAATGCACCCAAAAGTCACTCACATAATCCTGACCCTACACTAGGTAAAATTGTATAGTGGGTATCAGGAACTACGAAGGACTTGCAGTTCCACAACACCCAGACCCGCAACAATTTTTTGTGGGTCACACAAACATTTTTCACAGTGCGGGAATCGCACCCACGGCCTCTCGCTTCGCAGCTGGCTACTCGCCCGCTGTGCCACGAAAGCTACTCGGAGTATTAGGTGGTAGGTGCCTCATATGCGAGAGGGCTTATAGAACGACGATGTATTTATATACAAGTTTACGTTTTATAATAAAACACACCTTTATCCCAAACCCATAAGAACAATTTTAAAAATAAAACACTAAGAGGTACATTACTAAGAAAATTTATAATTGAAGTAAATTATATGACTTGAAATTGCAAAGCCGCGGCAATGTACGGCACGGCATAAGTAACCTGGCGCACTTTGCTAATACTACTGACTACTGATTTACTTCTCGCTTTATTAGAAAACGTATTCCTTACTAACAAAATAGTTTTTATTAAAACGTTGTTCAGGCACGTTTGTCTATGTCCCTTGGCAGAGATAAGTTTTAAAGTAATGAAGTAATGAATACATACACACATACTTACAGACTCACGCATGTAACCCATGAAAGGTTTTTTACAGTATAGGCCGGCAAACGAGCAAGTGGGTCACCTGATGGTAAGTGATCTCCACAGCCATGTACGCCCACAATAACAAAAGAATCATGAGGGAATTGCCGTCCTTAAAGGAAAGGGATAATTAAGGGATTGCGAAGGGGAGGGGGATTGGAGCCTCCGGATATCTCACTCACCGTACGAACCGCAGCAGCACGCTATTACTTTACGCTGGTTTTCTGTGAGACACTGGTAACAACCCGGACGAGCCGGCCCATTCGTGCTGTAAACAAAACTTTCTACAGCGTGGCTTATGACTCAAGGCAGATACTATTGATTAATTAATAATGTATTAGTATTATTTATAGCAAATTCTGGCAAACAAGAAAATGGGTCACCGATGGTAAGTGATCACCATCATTTTTGTACTTATACCTACTAGAAAAATCCCAATTTGAATTTGGACCTTCCGGAAATCTCACTTGCCGTAGTGCACAACGCTGCGCCATTTTATGGCAGTTTCCTATGACATAATGTTACTATTCCAATCGCACCGCAAGTGGGCCGATCCCGTGTACATAAAACTGTCCACAACCTGGAGGCCAATTCTCGTAATTTTAAATGTTCAAAATATAATTCCGATTAATGGTTTAAGAGAATGCCATTTGCAACTTTCTTGACGCTGAGACTAGATCGGAATGATATTTTGAACATTTAAAATTACGAGAATTGGCCTGCTGACTTCCACTTATGAAAAAATGTATAGAGTTTATTTTTATAATGGAAACTATTTCCACTGACCATAAATTCAAAACTGTAAACGTACAACGCGTCTTTCCAAGAAGTTTTTTTATAGCATAGACCGGGTAATAATAATAATAATGTCATTTATTTCGACCAACCAAGGATCATAACTACACATAATTTAAACAAAATATTATTTAAGACAATATTAATTAATTATTAAGTAATGAGCAAGTGGGTCACCTGATGACAAGTGAGCTCCATCGCCCATCTATGCCTACAATACCAGAAGATTCTTAAACGCGTTGTTGACCTTAAAGGAGACAATGGGATGGGGAATGGGTGGGGAATTTGGGTCTTCGGATATCTCACTCACCGTACAAAGCGTTGCAGAAGTCGCTACTTTTCGTTAGTTTTTGTGACACAGTGGCAACAACCCAGTTGAGCCGTACAGACAGAAGCAAGACTGTCTACAACATGGCTCTACCACTAACAACATATCCGCTTTGCAAACAAGAACCTAGTTACCCACGTTTAATTTACTGGACGATACATATTAAATTTTCTTTCCTGGCAACTAATATTTTTCCAACCCGACACTAAAAGCCGCAGGATTGTGGACTCACGTGCTAAATATGTAAGACAGTTTTTAATAACAATAAAAATGAATTGTAGACTCCGTTTATTTAACTAAATAAATACACCCAACAGTCACACACATAGTCCTGACCCCACACTAGGTAAACCTGTATCGCGGGTATCAGGAACTACGAGGGACTTGCGGTCCCACAACACCCAGACCCGAAACATATTTTTTGGATCACACAAACATTAGTCTCGGTGCGGGATTCAAACCCTCTCGCTTCGCAGCCGGCTACTCGCCCACTGTGCCACGGATATTTGTTTAAACATTCAGAGTATAGCTCTGAAGTTAATTGTTTTGACTATTTCGATATCAGCTAGTTTTTTATAACCTTTAATGTGTTAGAGATAAAACCTATTTGCGGATGCTGGCTTGAATAGTTTATAATTAGAATGTGTCATTGTATAAAACAAAGTATTAAAATAAAATATATTATATGGATGTTGAACATTGAACATGTATCAAGTGTAATTTACTATATTCTCCCAATATCCTAAAAGAACCTGATATTTTCACATAGGTTATGGGCCCAGATCTATGCCCAGGACTATACCCAGTTCTACCATAAGTTATAGGTGACTGAGCGCGTAAGTAAAATTGTATAATAATGACTGCTGCAGTGCGAATTGAACTATTGTCAAGAAACAATTTTAGTACTTGGAAAATACAAGTACAGGCACTATTAATAAAAAATGATGCTTGGAAATATGTAAACGGTACAAGTTTAATGCCGAAGTCAGGTTCTGATGTAGAACAGGTACGTTCGTGGGAGAATGGTGATGAAAAAGCCCGGGCAGATTTGATTTTGTCAATGAGTCCGAGTGAGCTAAAGCACATACGTGGGTGCACGACGGCACGAGAGGTATGGCTAAAACTTGAGTCCATTTATGCATCTAAGGGTCCTGCCAGGAAGGCCACCCTTCTGAAACAACTTACGTTGTACAAGATGAGTGAGGGTGATGATATACATGAGCACATGTCAAAATTTTTTGAAGCGGTAGATAAGTTGGGTGATATGGATGTAAACATACACGAAGATTTACTATCGATAATGTTGCTGTATAGTTTACCTTCGAGTTATGAGAATTTCAGATGTGCCATGGAGACGCGAGATGAATTACCGAGAGCAGATGTTCTTAAAATCAAAATTATTGAGGAGGACAGCTCGCGAAAACAATCCAGCTCGAAAGTTATTCAAGGAGCTATGTATACGAAACGTCAACAGGTACAGCTGAGAAAAGAAAATTTTCCAGAAATACAATCAAGGAAACACATGTTTCGATATAAATGTTATAAATGTCATACATTTGGTCATAAGGCTTCTGAATGTAAAAAGAAGAACAAAACACAAGAGATCCGATGTGCCACAACAGAGGAGAATGGGGTAGAATATACCGAAGATAGTTTTAGTGTACTGAAGTATGAGGAGAATGGGGTAGAATATATCGAAGACAGTCTTTGTGTACGGAAGTTTAAAAATTCTCGAGACTATTTAGATGATAATAAACATGATTGGATTTTAGATAGTGGTTGTACATCGCATTTATGTAACAATAAACGTAAGTTTGATAACACTTATACACCGACGCAGGGAAATTTAAATTTAGCCAGCAATATGTATACGAAAATTCGAGGCAAAGGTAATATAAGATTTTCGTCATCCAATGATAATAGCACAGGCCAAATTTTATTCCGTAATACTTTATACGTACCCGATCTCAGAAGTAGCTTAGTATCAGTAGCAAAGATAATTGATAATGGTTATGAAGTTACCTTTAAAAGGGATGTAGCTTATGTTACTAATTCTGATGGTGTAGTTAAGTTAACCGCTGATCGTAGAGGTAATCTGTATTATGTGGGGAAAAATAATGTTCAGGCTTCAGCTGCTTTTAGTAAAAATGTCGATGTATGGTCGTGGCATGAGCGATTGGGACATTTGAATACGAAAGATCTTATAAAAACTTTGAAGAAATCTGGCATTGAAGTAAATATGACAGAGATCAATGAATTATATAAGTGTGACATTTGCGCTAGGTCTAAAATGAGTGCGTTACCATTTTACAGAAGCGAGAGACAATGTACCGAGATGCTGAAGATAGTGCATTCCGACGTTGTTGGTCCGATGCGGAACGTTTCCTTGGGAGGTGCGAAATATTTTGTCACTTTTATAGATGACAGTACACGATGGTGTGTAATCTATCTTCTGTATGCGAAGAGTAAAGTCTTCGAAGCATTTAAACAATATAAGTGCTATGCCGAAAAATTATCAGGTATGAAAATTAAGTACTTACAATCCGATAACGGGGGTGAATACTGTAATCAAGAATTCAACGACTTCTTGAATAACGAAGGTATCCAAAGGAGACTGACAATTGCTCATACACCGCAACAAAACGGAGTTGCTGAGCGGATGAACAGGACGTTGGTTGAGATGGTAAGATGTTTGATGCTATCATCAGAATTACCAATGGGTTTTTGGGCCGAAGCTGTAGTGACAGCATGTCACGTAAGAAATTGTTGTCCGACCAGTAGTCTGGAAGGAAATATTCCTTATGAGAAGTGGCATGGAACTCCTGTCAAACCTGAATATCTTCGTACCTTTGGAGCTAAGGTTTATGTTTTAGATAAGACACCGAGCAAGAACAAGTTTGCAGCTAGATCCAAACAAGGAATATTCGTTGGATATTCTAGAGAAGCGAAAGGTTACAGAGTATGGATTCCCGATAAAAAAAAGATTGTGATAGCAAAGGATGTTAAATTCTTTGAAGAGAATAGAAAGACTTATGAAGTAGATCCATTTATAGAAGGATGGAGTGAAAGACAAGATGTTAAGACCGAAAAACGCAATATCGTAGAGATAGATTTGATACCAGTAAACAAGACGAATGAATGCGAGAAAATACATTCAGAAGAAAAAGAGTCTAGAGGCGATTCGGGATTGAATGAATGTGAAATAGGACATTCGGGATCGAAGGAATGTGATATAGAATACTCGAGGGAGCATGAATGTGTAGACAGACATTCAGAGCAGAATGAATGTGAAGAAGAAAATTCAGAGAGGTCTGACGGAAGAAAAATACTGAAGAAAGCACCTGGAAGACCGAAATTAGAAAGGACTGGTAAATCAGGCCGACCGAAGAAAACATACAAGATGATTGAGATAGAACCCGAAACACTATGATACTGCAGATGACGCAGAAGAGATTGCTGGAGTAGCTGAAATAACGTTAAAGCAGGCTTTATCGAGCAAGGAACGTATTAGTTGGGAAGAGGCAATTCTATCGGAAATTACAAGTTTCATAAAGAACGATACTTGGGATATCGTACAAAAGCCAAAAGACAGAAAAGTTGTAGGTTGTCGTTACGTTTTAACAGAGAAACTCAACATAGATAAAACTGAGAAGAAGAAGGCTAGACTAGTGGCAAAAGGATTCAGTCAAAGGTATGGCGTCGATTATCATGAAACGTTTGCACCAGTGGCTCGACTTCAAACAGTGCGTTTGTTAATAGCTTTAGCTGCTGAATTAGATATGCATATACATCAACTTGATATTAATACGGCATATTTGAACGGTCTACTGGATGAGGAAGTATATATGAAAGTTCCAGAATTATTAAAAGAAAGTATACATAAGCTTCTGATCCAGGAAGGAGGAGAGACTGTTGTCAGAAAGCGTGCCAGGGTAATGTTAGATAATCTAGAAGCAGGAGGCGATGCATGTCGTTTGAAGA
This sequence comes from Mimas tiliae, assembly GCA_905332985.1. Taxonomy (NCBI): domain Eukaryota; kingdom Metazoa; phylum Arthropoda; class Insecta; order Lepidoptera; family Sphingidae; genus Mimas; species Mimas tiliae. The sequence continues at coordinate 10,741,903 of HG995254.1, forward strand.
GATCTCTTTATGGACTGAAGCAAGCTGGACGTCAATGGCATTTAAGGCTAGATGAGAAACTTAAGAAAATGCACCTGAAATCATTACTGAACGAGCCATGTATGTATCACACTAGGAGAGAGGATGGTAAACTTCTGATAGTTGTGATATATGTCGATGATATTCTCGTAGCTTCTCAAAACACTTACTGGATACAAAACTTCAAACGGGATTTAAGTGAAGAATTTGAGCTGAAAGATTTTGGACTAGTTAAATACTGTCTAGGAATCGAAATTGAGCGAAAAGAAAATTCGTATATCCTGTCTCAGCGAAAGTATATAAATGATTTATTAAAGAAATTCAATATGGATCAGTGTAATCCTGTTTCAACACCAATGGAAGTCGGATTGCAATTAGAATTTAAAGATGAATGTAGTGAAGAACAGTGGCCGTATCGTGAACTAATAGGAGCCTTGATGTACTTGAGTACAGGTACTAGAACAGACATTGCGCATACTGTTTCCAAGCTGGCGCAATTCACAAGTTGTCCTTCAAAAGTTCATTGGGATTGTGCAAAGAGAGTTCTTCGATACTTGAAGAAAACTGTAGAATTTAGTTTGATCTATTGTAAGACTGGCGAATCCGCGAAAGGATTTTCAGATGCTGATTGGGGTAATTGTCTGACGGACAGATGTTCTTATACTGGTTATAGCTTTATGCTTGGTGGTGCAGCTATTTCGTGGCAATCACAAAAGCAAAGGACTGTTGCGATGTCTTCAACTGAGGCTGAGTATATAAGTATGGCAGAAGCTATGAAAGAGGCCGTATATTTGAAAAGTTTGCTTTCTGAGATCGGACTTAACGATATGTCAAAAATAACATTATATGTTGATAATCGGGGAGCGCTTTGCTTAGCAAACGATCCTGTAGGTCATTCGCGAAGTAAGCATATAGACATTAAATATCATTTCCTACGAAGTATTGTTAAGGAAAAGCGTGTCATCTTAGAGCATTTATCCACAGATATGATGTTAGCCGATGTACTAACTAAGGCATTACCTAATGTTAAACACTACTATTGTGTTAATGGATTAGGATTAAAGTCTGTGTCTTAGATTAGTTGTTATATTTTTATACGAATTTATTTTTCCATACAGTTGTAATGTTTTATGAGTTACATGTATGTAGTCTGAGCAATATTCAAGATTCTGCTCTGCATCAGCAAATTGAGGGGGCGTGTAAGAGATAAAACCTATTTCCGGATGCTGGCTTGAATAGTTTATAAATAGAATGTGTCATTGTATAAAACAAAGTATTAAAATAAAATATATTATATGGATGTTGAACATTGAACATGTATCAAGTGTAATTTACTGTATTCTCCCTATATCCTAAAAGAACCTGATATTTTCTCACATAATGATGAAACAAGCAGCCGCCTGCCTGACGTCAATCCCTCTAGGCAATATATGTGCGTTTGTGAACGAAACAAATATTTACTTACTTATTTAAGCCTCATTTAAGAAAAAGAAAACATGGCGGTCCAATATGAATAAGAACATTGACCCAAACACTTTGTAAATGTTATTAAATTAAACACAAACACTTAAGGTACGTTTTGATGTGAGCGATCAAGACAGCAGCTACCGTTTCTATAGAGGTACAATTTCATACGAAATTTATCTCGGTAAATTATTGCCTGATTCGCGTCACGCGCTGGGAACTCCTGTCTTGGTTGCGTATCTTAACGGCTTTACCGAGTGATTTTACAAATAAATTTCTACAGCTCCCTGAAGCCGACCGAAGTTTTATTTAATTAAGTCGACGAGATTTTCAATTAAAGTATTTTATGTAAACAATGAGAGAGAAAAACTGGCATATTTCGTTTGTTACTTTATTCTTTACTTTTTTACTCCGCATCGCAGTCAGGTAATTATGAATCTGTCATTCAGATTCGCAGTCGAAATATGATTTCACGTTGCTTTATTTGACGGAAATATTTTGGAAGATAAAGTAACCGGATTAATATTGTAATCGGTCTAACAATTGAGCATCTTTTTAAAGATGTCTACGTTTTGATTTTTATTTTTACATATTGCTATTATAATACTTGACATTGGTGAAATCATCGAAAATCGATGGGGCCATAATCTAAAAATAGAATAGAATAAAGTAACGGCTTGCTGCTGCGTTTCGTATGGTGAGTGAGATATCCGGGGCCCAAATCCCCTCCCCTTTCCAATTCTTTTATTATCCCTTTTCTTTTGAGGTGAGATATCCGGAGGCCCAAACCCCCCCCCCCATTCCAATTATTTTCTTATCCCTTTCCTTTAAGGTCGGCAACGCGCCTATGACTGTTCTGTAATTATGAGCGTACATGGGCGGTGGAGTTACTATCAAGTGACCCACTACTCACTAGGCAGAGGTGCAACTAGTGCAACCACGTTACGCGGAACTTATTTCCATCCTATGATGTGATAAGGGGCTAGTCTATTACCATATTGGGTACAAATTCCCATTCCGACCAATCCATGTGTGATTTCTTTAATTGAAACCTCAAACGTAAATTATTATTGCCCGACCTGTAAACTGAACCTAGGAGACAGAACCTCACAGTTCTCAGCCTATTCATTTCTTGAATCGGTTAAAACGAAAACCTAACAAAGAAACCAACAAAACCAAATACTTTCTTTATTCGCATGTGGGGGAAAATTGCAATATCATTCAGTCAGTTCGTCGCGGGAAGTTTTTCTCACGACACAGATGCATGTGATAAACGACCGCCAGGCCTTTAGTATTGCGTGAAACTGTCACTTCAATTCACCCATTTCTTATTGGGTCTTAACTCCGCTACTTATTTGTACGATTCTTTTGCAGAGTTTTTGGTGAAAATACTAAGATTTAAGGATAAGTTCATGGTTATAAAACGCAATGAACGAAACTAAATGGGCGGCGGAGATCACTTAACAACAGGTGAACTTCTTGCCCGTTTGCCATAAAAAAAACTCGCAGTAAGGATATACAAGTACATGTACATGCCGCCAAGCAGCAGGGTGTAAGCAGTTATGTGTTTAGGTTTGAAGAACATTGAAGCCAGGGACAGTTGATCTAACAACTTACAGTCTCCGTGGCGCATTAGGCGAGAAGCCGACTGTGGAACGTGATGCCACGGGTTCGATTCCCCCACCGAGACATATAATTGCCTGATCCACAAATATTTGTTTCGGGTCTGGGTGTTGTGAGACCGTAAGTCTCTCGTAGTTCCTGATTCTTACGACACAAGACTTGTATCTTATTGTGGGGTCAGGGCTATATGTGTGACAGTCGGGTGTTATTTATTTATGTCACGGGGTGACGAACGCTGTCCGGTGCCAAGCAGTACTTTGTAATTGAAAGTTATGTGTCGTATTGTGTTTATGGGCAGGTGTGGCGCGAGTGACCGTTTTCGTCATTTAAGCTGAAATGAAATGAAATGAAATAGTTTTATTAATCATGTAGGCAATTAAAATAGCGATTATGACAAGTCAGTACAAAATAAAGAAACTTATGTATAAAAATCATATCAACTAATGTATACCTAACATACATAGCATCGTCAAATACACAAGGCAATTACACTAAATTGTTTATTTGTTGTCTTTTTATTTTACATTATTAACAGTATTTGTAATATGGAAACGTCCCATTATTAATTATTAAATATTTTGAGTCGGTATGGACCACTGCATTTACCGAAACGGCACGAGTTTTAAAACTACCACCGGATCCAAAACGACCCAGCTTGAGAAGACCCGGCGAAACAAACTCAGTGGGCTTAATTTACCACTAGATTCAACGCGGCGCGACCCAAACTCTGAGAAGATCCAGCTACTTGAACTCAGGGGGCTTGTTTTAGGTCCGGATTTTCAATAATTTATATGAGGAAATACAAAGTCCTATAGTTAACTTTAGGGAGATTGAATGCGGACCATGTGTATCTCCGAAGTCTTGTTTTAAAACTACCACCGGATCCAAACGCGACCCAGCTTGAGAAGACCCGGCGAAACAAACTCAGTGGGCTTGTTTTTTGTCCGCTTACTATATTCTTGAAGAGCATGACTTGTCTTTTAAAAAATTGCCAATTTTCCGTTAGGTATTATTTATTCGCGATCGGTCGTCTTTTGTTTATTTGATATCGTTTTATTTTTTTGGTTTAGGTAGGTATTTTATGTTAGGAAGCATTCCATTTTAGCTTGCTCGTAGAATAATACAAATTATTGGTCAATTTATTTAGATCTTGGTTACTAAAACATACATTCTATTTATAATTGTTTAATTATCGCATAATTAACCTAAGCTACAGGGCCCCAGGAGGTCACAGTATGCAAGGAGGAACCGAACGCCAAACGTCTCTATCCTCTAGATATTGTTTAACATTATAGTAGCCCCTGGTCATAAGCTCACGTTTAATGTGTGTCTTGAACAAATTTTCGGGCATATCAATAACATTATTGGGGAGCTTGTTATAAAATTTAACGCTATTACCCATAAATGACTTTTTAGTCTTAACAATTCTAAAAGAGGGTACTGAGAGTTTATTATTGTTTCTAGTATTTATATTATGAATGTCACTATTTTTGTGAAATTTACTTAAGTTTTTACGAACATACATAATATTTTGATAGATGTATTCAGACGGCACAGTCAGTATATTACTATCCCTGAATACAGATCGTAGGGAATCGCGGCTCCTCAGGTCATATATAGCACGAACTGCTCTTTTTTTTTTTTTTTAGCTAATAAAAAAAGGCCGGCAAATGAACATCTGTCATACGCTTGTAGTTGATCTCAACCGCACATGAGCTCCCATATTACTAGAAAAATAATAGATTCGTTGCCAACCTTAGAGGAAAGGAATTATATTATATATATAAGACCGAAATATTTAAATTATTTACTTTTGTGTTTATAAAAGCCAGAATACAGATTTTTTTATATAAAATATTGTTACCCTCATATTAGCAATAGCACCGTTTATTGATGTTAGTGAAGATACTCAAGAGAATAACTATGTAAAGCGGGTAGATAATAAGATTGAGACGTCGTGGTGGAGGTGTTTTGCTAAAGTATATAAGAGGGTGCGTTATTAATTGAGAGGACTTAGTCGTGCTTAGAACTCTTCCGCAGAAACGCTGCCCAAGTGTACTTATAATTGTGATTAATCATACCAAGTGTAATAAATTGTTAAAAGTAATATAATATTGCATTAAATGTGTAAAGACTATTAAACATATTGAACGTCATTACGAAGTTGTTTATCTTTATTTAGAAAAGTGATGTGAGTTTACAATATTGTGGGTAGATATATACTACATTATAGTCTATATTGGTGATAGGGGATAGTGGACAGTGTAGTTAGTGGTGTATACAAGTGTTGTGTTTAGTACGGCAGTCAAGTTTAATGGTAAGTGCTAGAATATAATCGTGGTGACTTTATAATGTGGTATTTCTTTGAGCTTTATGATTTTTTTATAATCTATGTGGTTGAACGGCTGTGGCGACAAATGTATACTTATGGTTATTCTACTGCAGTAGAAGTGTACCTCTGAAAGTTTGTATTAGTAACATGATCAACCTGCTGCGGTAGAAATGTACCTCTGGTACAAAAAGTTTATATGAGTAATACTGTTATCCTGCTACGGCAAAAGTGTACGGTGTGTATAGAGTTGCTAGGTCAGGGTGGTGACTGGGTGGTTGGTCACCTGGACGAGTGCACTTTAAACTCTGAGCATACTGCGGTCACTGCCGGGCTCGCACTACAGTCACTGAGCCTACGTATGTATGTATAATGGGTATTGCAACAACAACAGCAAGATGTAGCACGTTGATGTTTTTCACGTTGGTTTTCTGTAAAATGGTACGACCAGTTCAGACAGCCTATTCGTGATGTAAGCAAGACTCTACCACTCTCGCTCTACCATTGTCTACTCTCTCTCTGATTTGTCTACTTATGACAATGCATTTTATTTGTTTACCATAATGCTCTAATTATTTATTGTAGGATTACCAGAAGGCGATACACTACACTAATATAAAAACATACGTAAACAAACAAAACAGTGTTCTCTCATAAACAGGCAACCACAACTTACAATGGGTAACTTACGCCATAATAGTAGCAGTTAAAGCTTTATTTAAAGAAATATTAAATAATAATTAAACATGCGTAAGTCTTAATTAAATGTTTTTAGTACCTACTTAAAATGTGATCTACAAAAAATATCTATGGTGGTATAATACTCTCTAAAATGCCTTTGTCGCTAAAAAAATATGGATCCAATCCACATAATCTTATTACTCAGATTAATCAATTAATACCATAAACATTCTATTCAAATAAAAATGAAATTGATTCAAACCATCTGCAGCGTGTTATGAAAATTGACTAAATAAACAATCAATATCCAGTCATACAAAACAATAGCCCCTAGGTTTTTACATGCGGTAGGAAAAACCTTTCAAAGCCTTGAATGGACGCACTGTTTTTTCGGCTTTCAATTAATTCTGTTTATATTTCATTCCGCGACACGATTAATTATTTATTTTGGTAAATTGAGGCTTTATCGATTGTACTGGATTGTTGTCCTAGTTAATAGGTTGCCAAAGTTAACTGTTTGAAATAACATGATGATTGATGACCTACGTATTAATACTAACTAATACTAGCCCTGAATTATATACGTCCCATCGCTGGGCACGGACCTCCTCTACTGAATGAGAGAGGTTAGGCCTTAGTCCCTTAGCTACCTACGTAAGTACTTATTTATGATGAATGATGAAACGAGCAGGTCGCTCGCCTAATTGTAAACTATCATCATACATAAGTTTGAATTATGAAGCACTGCACAAATGATTGTGTGATCCACAAGTATTTGTTTCGAAGCAGGATATTTTCTCCCCAGAGCGGTTGACGTCAGGCAGGCGACCGGTCGTAAGAACTACAAGCCAAATCTTTCCAAGCATGTTACGCCGACCCCACTGCGAGTGAAATAAGGGCAGGTGGAAGAGTCATGGAGCTTAACGCATAAAACGAGCAGGTCGCTCGCCTGATAAGTCACTCCTGCCGATAAACAGAAGCAACGTCTCGCAAAACTCTGGATTACAGAACACTGCATGGCACTGAACTGCTATCGTCATTCCGAGACAAAAGATGTTAAGTCTCATAATGCCCAGTAATTTCGAGGGCTTCAATATCCCTCAAATTGAAACAACAGTGCTATCCGTAAATCCGTATAAACCAGTTTTATTTCAATGTGTAATATTCGCGTAAACATAAGAAATCACACTGTGGATTACTGTGTCAATAAACCATTTTTTCTATCAAAAAAGACTCATCGCATTGAGAACCTACAGTGCCTTTTAAAATCTAACAATTTTATACAACATCGCTAATGATAACGGACAGGCCTGAAGGCTTTTAACTGGCCTCATTTATAAATGCACCCTCGAAACTTTGCCAAAACTGTGCTGAATAGCCACATTTAAATTATACAACGTATTTTATTGTCACGACACTTTTCTGACCCTAAAGGTTTAAATGATTAAAAGTATGAGTGTAAAGAATGACTTTTTGAAAAAAGTATACGTACATGTATACACTCACGCCTGTAATCCCCATAGGGGTAGGCAGAGGTGTAAACAGTACACCCACATTTCACAGAGCTTATTTCCATCCCATAATGAGGTAGGGGGCGAACTTATCGCCATACCGGCCACATACCAGACTCCGGACTGAATCACTTTTATCCGAACCGAGGATCTCTCGAACCCGAGACCTCAGCCTGGCAGTGGCACCGCGTACGCATTACAACTGCGCCACCGAGGCAGTTTGAAGAAAGTGTATTTTTTATTGGCGTTAATGACGAGACGAGCAGGTCGCTCGCTTGATGGTAAGTGGCTACCTGCAAACAGAAGAACACTTCGAATTTTGAAGTTAATATTGTATGGCACTGGACTGCGCTCATCACTCTGAGACATAAGATTTTAAGTCTCAAAATGACCAGTAATTTCACTACGAGTAGCTTCTTTGAAACTAATGTACTTTTAAGGGTTGAAGACTAGGTTCGCAGGAAATTTCCATGAAATTTCTAAAGATAAAAATTCTAAACTAACTTGACAAGTTAGTGTGGCTTGAAAAGTTTGACTCTAGGTTGTCCATTAACCATTCGACATAGAATAGTCTACTTAAACATACCTTGCCATTTAATGGATTTATAACACAGTTATGTATGCTGTAACGAATGCCTTTGCGTACCAAGAGCTCTTAATTAAATTTTGATTGACTTGAAGTAAGCTATGTAATTACCTCAGATAATATATCTAATTCACTAGTTTGTAACATTCTCAGTCCTTGTGGAATTTCTTGGTCAATAATTTTCGTTACTGATAATTCTGGCTATCATGAATGTAGTGAAAATACGCCTATTATTTTTTTATAATACTCGTAATTGCCTATAAATAAATAGTACAAAATAATACCCATAAAAATCATTTCATATTTTTATATCTTGGGATTTTCTTTTTTATTCGCTTTGTTTTCTCATTATTTTATCTCTTTATTTTTAATTAGGTATCTATTTTGCTTTAGTTTCGTGAACCACGTTCAGAAATAAATGTATATACTTTCACTTAAATCATTATATATTGTAGACGATTTGCATCTTTTCAATAAAATAATTGATAGTACTAACACTGATAAGTTTAGAAATTAAAACCAAAGGGATGACGTTATATAGAGCCTTCGCCACTGTATTACACAATATCTAAAATAGCATCCTGTATTGTAAAACCCACTTTAAATAAAATTAATAAACCTTTTGTAATGAAGCATGCAGTGATGAATACCATAGTTCTTACGCTATTTATACAGACGGTTCTAAACATGAAAATAATTCCGGTGCCGCTTTTTACGACTTGCAAATAAACACCTCTGTCAAATTTAAAATTTAATCAGTAGTGTCTATCATGCATGTAGAGTTAGTTGCTATCGCAGAGGCTTTGGCGTATATCGAGTCATTGAATGGTGATCAATTTGTTATATTTACTGACTCGAAATGTGCTCTTCTTCGCTTGCTTAAATGCACGACAAATTTTAGAGGGCTTCTATTGGCTTACACTATTATTAGAAGCATTTACAAAATTGTAGCCAAAAATAAAACAATTGTATTACAATGGATACCTTCCCACGTTCGACTGCAGGGAAATGAGGTTGTAGATCGTCTAGCAAACGAAGCCCGATCCGATGGAGATCCTTTCGGTTGTTTACCTTGGTACACTGAAACTACTACCTATAGTTAGGCATAAATGTTTGGAGTTCTGGTCAGCATACTTCGATAAAAGGTCTTTGACGAAAGGTATATGGTACAAGGTGATTCAGCCTTCATTACCTCGTTCCCTGTGGTTTAACGTGAGTGGGATCAATCGACACGAGGTCGTGACAGCTTTGAGGCTCCGATCTGGGCATGTCCCGCTCAACAGTTTTATGTTTATGATGCGCAAAGTAGACTCGCCAAATTGTTCCGTATGCGGAGTCGTCGAGGATGCCCATCATATATTATATGAATGTAGCCGCAGTGACACTCAAAGATGCCACGCTTTCGGGGAAAGAATGTATCATTTGGGGTTTTATAATAGCATTTTGGCCTCTCCGGTGTCGGACGACGCTCGATTGCTTTATAAAGTAGTAAATAGGGCATTACAGTTGCGTGTTGCTTAGTTTACAATCTTTAGGTTTTAATTTTTTGTTTACCATGTAACATTGTCAGATTGTACACAATAATGGGGGCGACATCTTCATAATTGAAAAAAACCCCGAGAAAAATAAAAGAATAAAAAAAAACAGTTTATCTATAAAACAATATTTTAAGCAATAACAACAGTGTTTTCTATTTCCACTCTGGGAACCGGTAGTTGCTGTTATCAAAAGATAATATTCCTTAACGCGTAAAGATCCGCCAGAGCAATTCTTGTAAAACAAAGACTGTAAGATCAAGCGAATTTACAGGGAGGTTGTTGGCACAAAGAGTTGAGATTTAGCTTGTTTTTTTATCTTGGAATATGGCGTCTTTTAGGAAAAAATGTCTCGAAAATTAAACAGCCATTTTGGTTAATGATTTATGGGGGAACTAAACTAATTGAACTTGAAGGCTTTTGATGCTTTCATCTAATGTTTCTTAACGGCCTTGATAAGGCTAATCGGTGTTCTATTTAAAGCATTTTCGTAGTTGTTTCATATATCTGAATGATATGAGCAGATTGCCCGCCTGATAGTAAACGTATTTTTTTTATTTTATAAAGCGCGCCTTTATCCCCAAAAGGGGCAGGCAGAAGTTCAACTAGTGCACCCACGTTTGGCCAAGCTTATTTTCGTCCCATGATGTGGTAGCGGCCGAGCCTACCGCTATACTGGGCATATATATATTCCAATTACGGGCAATACATATTTGTCATTTTTCGAATTGTAAGTTCAAACACAAAATATGATTGCCCCACCTGACAATTGAACCCAGGAACTGAAATTTCCGCCGTCACTGCACATAAATTTGATTATATTTTGATATAATTTAACGCATTAAAATCGAAAAAACATGTCAAATCCCCTGAATATCGATTTATTTTGTAATGTTACAAGGGTAGGTCGGTTAATTTATTTATGTGATACGTAAAGGTGCGTCCACACTCCCATGTCATTTCGCCGCACCGGGAAGCGTGTTTGTCACACGTACTTGTACGCTAATGTGGACGGGTGTCGTATCATTCACTATGTAACTTTGCCGTGACTTAAAACCAAAAAATAACTTTTAAACTATAATATGTCACGGCGAAATGCTGGGGTCTCTGAGTGCATCGCTTCGTAACGTTTGACAACTGTTCACTTGAGTCACGCATGTTTGTCAGTCACGCCTCTTGGTGCGCCGAAATGTCACAAGTGGAGACGCACGTTTAAATAAACGTTTCAGTGGGCCGCGTGCTCATTTATCTTATTCACTTTGCACAAGGGCACGACTGGGTCGAGTTTTACATTTTAATTTGCAGCCATTTTTGGCACTCGCTTAATACGAGGAAATCGTGATAAGTAATGATATGGAATTTAATGAAATGAGTAATGCGATTTTTTAATACGTTAATATATTTATATTATAAATGTGAATGTTTGTGAGTTTGGATATTTTTTAATCACGCTTTAAAAGCTCGACGGATTTGAATAAAATTTGGCACCCAGGTAGACCATGACATGGACGAGGTCATAGGCTACTTTTTATCCCAGCAAAAGTTGTTCACGCGGGCGGAGCCGCGAGGTAAAACTAGCATACATATAAACATTCTGTAATAAATTCTCTAAATTAGAGTGAAATCGGCATCTCCGGCAATCCGTTGCATAATTTAGGAGAAATAAGCGGACAAACAAACAAACAAACAAACAAACAGACAGACTCAGCTAGTGACTTTATTTCATACTATGTATTGATGTGGTAGAGTCACGCTGTAGTCAGTCTACAGTAGCTAACCGGATTAGTACCACTGTCTCATAGAAAGCCGAAGTAAAGAAGCCGCTTGCGGGGTTTCGTACGATGATTGAAATTACCGGAGGCCCATAGATCAGATGCTATCTTGGGTGTTTGTGGGCAATGGAAATTTTAATATCAGGTGACTCGCTCTCTCATTTAATGGTCTCTTTTAAAAAAAGAAATGTTAGCGCCTGTTTCAACACCTCGGTAAGTTCTATCGAATAAAATATTAGAAGTACTACAAAAGTCACATTCTGATATATTTTTTTTCAAAACTGCAGAAAAGTTATTAGATACTTTAGGATACTTTCAAAAACTAGTTGTGTTACAGGTTTATTGGTGATTAAATCTTACTGGAATATATGTGAAACAGGCCCTCAGAATTATGAAATTTATATAGATAACTTCCCAATTTAAAAATTATTTAAAGAAAATGAATGTATAACAGTGCTCAAAACATTAATATAACACCTATAGAGATTATATAACTTTTTTTTATTTAATTATTTATTCGGATTTCCATTCATATAGCCACTATATACAATATATTTTCAAGTATTTACAATAACGATAAAACACCGGTGTGGCCGATTTCAAAGTCTTGTCGGAGTTTTGGTGCCAATTCTTTCCAGTACGATGCTTCATAGACGATTTTCGCCAAGCCCCTGTTAGATAATCACGTAAATTCACTAATCTCAATGTTTCTATACAGTGATCATTAGGTACCGTCAATGTTCATTGCACAATTCCACACCACTTTTATACAACAAACATAACTATAAACCAGTTAAGGAAATAATTCAAATAAATGAACCGAACTGTCAGAATTCCCGCCAAAACTCATCATATTCATTCAATTCATATTCATTCTTCATTCAACTATGCCAAGAAAGTACTAACCATAAATAATAGCAAAGTACCATTAAACCAGCTAATTATTAGAAACCCAACGCGTGGTTCTTCATTTCTCGCTAAGGTTGAAATTCCCGAAGGTATCTGTGTTGCAACAGCAGTTTCGGGTTAATTTCACGTTAGTCTTAAGCGCTTTACTTGAGGGTTACGCCGCAAGCTGCTATTTATTACCCAACTCGACTAACGATCTTTGTATTACTTAGCGGGTTCTTTCGATTTGTGATGTGTTCCATATTTAATTTTTCTTTCCTTTGGTTGGTAATATCAATGAAGTTATATTTCTGATTGGTCATCAACGTTTTTTAATCTTTTGCATGATACAGGCTTGTTCTAAAAATCCGGCCAAGTGAGAGTCGACGTTTTACTTTTTATGATATCTGTTATGATATCCGCCATCTTCTTCTTTTTCCACCTGCCTTTATCCCACTCGCAGTGGGGTCGGCGCAACATGATTTTTAACACATGTTACAGAATGGTTTGGCCCTCTGAGGATAATTAAATAATGCAATATTATTTATAATATTTTTTTATTTTTTTACATGCCCTATATTATACATATACGTGCCACTGCTGGACACGGGCCTCCTCTACTGAATGAGAGGGAGTGAGGCCTTAGTCCACCACGCTGGCCTAATGCGGGTTGGTAGACTTTACATACCTTTGAATTATAGAGAACTTCTCAGGCATGCAATATATACGATGTTTCCTTCACCTTTAAAGCAAGTGGTAATTAACAATGAATATACTCGTAACTTAGAAAAGTTAGAGGTGTATGCTCTTAGGGCTGGTTTCGAACCTGCGACTTTCGTCTCGACAGTCCGTACCCCGCTGAGCGATCACTAATAATTAAAATGCAATACGAAATATCCACGGTACATTTCACATATTACCATGAATTCAATAATCGCTGAATCATCCAGAATTTTGCTGAATGTTGTTAAAATGTAATTAAAATATGGTACACACGCTATGAAGCGGAATATTTTTGTGCATGATTACCTCGATACAGTTCATTAGGGACGTTGTGCGGCACAGAGCTTGTGGTAAACTCAAAGAGGTAATGACTATCCACTTTACTTATGCAAGAATGTTTTATCTTCGTTCGCTCGCCTTTCTCCTTAAACAAAAACAGTGAGAGGGTGCTTTATCTCAGCTTAAGCGTTCGCTATTCCTAGTCAGTATTAAGGACTGTGTAGCCAAGTGCTTATGGTACCTACCTTCGTCACAACTCCAGTGTAATGTCCGTTATATTAACTCTTATTTTAGTTTGTGGTTGATTTTTATAGAGAATATTATACACATACGCAATCTCGTTTGTAATCCCCAAAAGGCACAGGTATAACCGTTTCGCCGAGCGTATTTCCGTCCCATGTGAAAGGGGGCGAGCCATACTGAGCATTTCGTAATAGTAAACCCTATATCAATTTTACCCGATCCGGGGAATAGAGTTAATATGGGCACAGCTCAAAATATATGTTGGCAAAAATAATAAAAGTTTTAAAATGGCGGAATTCTAAGAGTTATTAAAAGAAAGCTTACGCAAAATTGGTGCGGAGTCTTGGGTGCGGTGCATCGAACATGTAAAAAAAGAAGGGGATAAGATGATGCAGCTTGATGGACTTTTAGATCCCACTACTGTAACACCAACCCCGAGTTTTTAATACATGTATCAGAAAGTGACTATTCCAGTAGTGAAAAGTCGGACGACTAAAAAATCTTTTTAATCTATTAAAAATTTAAAATAATAAGTAAACTAAAAGAACAGTTCATTGTATTTCTATCCACATGACCGAAGTTATTTTTATTGTCAGTAAAGTCATTCACTTTCCATTCATGTTTTATTAGTTCAGTAGTTCGTTCAAGCGTTTCCCAACCCTATCACTTGTGATGACACCGATAAATAAAACCGATGGGTTTACATACCGCCATATTTGTTTACTACAAGACTTAAGACTTGTAAGAAAAAACAAAATATATATGTGAATATATGTATAAACGAGTTCGAGTGTAACCCATAATGAGATTGACATCAAATTGCGACATATTTATTTAGAAACACCGGTATCGTTAACTCTAATATCCAGTTATTTTTCCGCAGTAATAAATGAGGAAAGGTATGTTGAGATTGCGGTATGTTAAAAAGATTGATGTTCTTTCTTTGAAAAGGGCTTTTATTTCTTCTGACTGTTAACATTCCCTTTAACGTTTCCTTTTATTAAAGGGGTGGTGGCTTACTTGGATGTAAATGTTGCTTTAAGAGACTCTATTGATTGATGCTTCCATGCGAGTTTATTTGTTATTGTCTTCATTTCTATTGTGATGGCTAACATCTGCCCTGAATTGTCAGATCCTGGCAATGAGCGTGTTTGGGTGAATATCTCAGTTGCCAAGTTAGATACTCAGCTTAAATAACGGTTTAAGTGACCGAGTACTAGGTGTAATTAAGAATCAGTTTAGGTGACTACATTGCCATACTCATTTACGTTTACGTACAGTAGCGACAGTTTAATTTCTTTTTTTTCATTTATTACCGTTTACAAAGAGTTACAAATAATTGCATCTAAGAAACCACTAAGGATCTATAGTTGACATGAGGTTTCTAATAATAACAAACAGCAATAATAATGAGATGTTAATTATGAGTATTACAACAGTTAGCTTATAATATAATTAGGAGTGTGATATAATTGCTTTGTCTATGAATATTGTTTATTATTTAAATTAGTTAGAAAGTACGACTTAAGTTTATATTTAATATTACTAAGCGTCAGACTATCGCGTAAATCAGGAAGATCAGTAAACTGATGAATTGAGTTCTTTAATCGTTGAAAATATTGACAAATAAATATGTCGGAAGTGATAAAAGTGGAGAAAAATTATCGACAAATGATGCGAATGTGCAAAAAAATATAACGATCTAAGTTTTTTTTTATCATCGACTCTGAATAATGAGTCCTGTTGACCTTGTTGATTAGTGTAGTGAAGAAACTGATGTGTGGGTATCTGATTCTTTTTTTCTCCTGACATATCACTTTTACCGGACCCGAGGATCGAACCCGAGACCTCAGCACATGAGTCTGCACAATTGCGCCACCGAGACCGTAAAATTTTGCGTAATCTGTAAATTGGAAAACATAGTCTGAACTAGAAATTTGTCCAGGTGTAAACGTATATGTGGGTCATATGATGGTAGGTCCCTCGTATGCGAGAAGCCGTCTGGGTTGGTACCACCGCTTTATCTATTTCTGCCGCCAAGCAGCAGTGTGTAAGCACTGTTGTGTTCGTGTTGTCGGTTTGAAAGACATTGAAACCAGTGAAATTACTGGGCATTATGAGACGTAACATCTTATGTCTTGGGGTGACGGGCGCAGTCCAATGTCATGCAGTGCTTTGTAATTCAAAGTTCTGTGTGGTGTTGCTTCTGTTTATGAACAGGCGTTTACCATCAGGTGAGCGACCTGCTCGTTTCGTCACTCAAGCTTATAAAAAAAACTTATTAAGTAAACTAAAATTCACTTTAATTCACCCCTAAAACTTCCAATTTAAGATCGAAACCCGCATCACTGCTCATATATTACCGACTAAGCTACACCCTGTTTTTATTTTACACCAAAACGTTAATCCCTATGCAATAATTCACCCCCGGCAAGATTATAAACGAGTCCTGGAGTACTCACACGAATTGATTACATTATGCTGAAAATATGCATATTAAATAACGCGGAAAAATACTTCACTCGCCTGAGCTCTGCGCAAACATTGAATCACCTTTGCCAAATAAATCTTATTCTTTTATTTTTTCCTCGAATCCTGCGGAGGTTTTGTTCCAAAAATTCAGTGCGAGCTATTATTAACCTATTGCGAGACAATGGAATAAAATATGATCATCTTGCAGTGTTTTTGTTATACTTATGTTTAAAAGTAATTTTACTGCATAAGCTGGGCGTACGAGCAAATAGACAGACGGAAGTGTTTATAGTAGATATTTTTTGTTCTTAAGTGTAAGAAAAGAAAATATTTTCTATTCGCAAGTAGTGCCACGCTGTAGACAGTGTGATCTACAGTATGAATGAGCCCCTTTTCGTGTTTCCGTTGGAGAAAACAAATTTTACCGGTACCGCCCTACCCCGGGGGTAGGAAGGACGATTATGTTGGGTTCACCGGTGTTACGCCCCAATGTTGAATCGCCCCAAGTCGGATAGAAACATCCAGGCGACCATTTGGTCGAGTCCCTCACACTATGTGCACCCTGCACCGGCAATACCAACCAAAAACCCCGTGGTGACCATCTTCGGCGCATTAGAAATGGCCCCGGGATCCCGAGGCGAGAAACGCCCCGGCTCCAGCCGGAACTGATGAATGAGCCCCAACTCGACGAGGTTGTTACCATTGTCAGAGAAACTAACGTAAAGTAGCAGCTTGCTGTGGCGTTTAGGTGCGGTGAGTGATATATCCGGAGACCCAAATTCCTCCTTCATACATTTGCTTTAAAGTATTATGATGGCAATAGAAGTTGTATGATAACATCTAATAATTAATTTAATTTCTTAAATAACACCACGTCGTGAGATCTCTCATCTCGGTATAGTGTACATACTGTATGTTATCGTATAGATTATGTAAGCAAGCCAGTTTCCTAGTAATCAAATCTATTATAATAGCATTCGAACAACATATTACGTACACGATACATGTAATTGTCATCATTTGAACATGTGCTGTATTTAGGCTTATAGATAGGTTTCATATCAGGCGGATGCATAACTGACAAGCGGACCCAAGATTTCACTTGTGTTGATGGATAAGGTGGGAGGAAATTTGCAAGGATTTACCGGGAGAATCAATTATCTACCAGGTGGTAGGTCCATTATATCAGAGGCTGTATGGGTAGGTACCCCCACTTCGTATATTTCAGCCGCCGAGCAGCAGTGTGTAGGCACTGCGGTGTTCCAGCTTGAACCACTACGACAGGGATTTCGCCATGTGTGTGGTGGTCGCTATTCAGTCAGGTACAGAAATATCTGAAACCCTCTCAGCGAAACTGTATTACGGTTTAAAATAAAAGTAGGACAGATGTACAGGCATACGCTTAGTAATAGGATCCTGTTGACACCTTTTGAGTACCTAACATTTGATGTATTTGATTGCGTTATTTCTTCATTTATTTCTGCTGCCAAGTAGCAGTGTGTAAATACTGTTGTGTTCCAGTTTGAAGGATATTGAGGCCAGTGAAATTCCAGGGCATTATGAGACTTAAAACCTTATGTCTCAGGTTGACGAGCGCAGTTCAGTGCCATGCAGTACTTCATAATTTGAAGTTCTGATTGGTGTTGCTTCTATTTATGGGCAGTCGTGACGCTTACCATCAGGCGAGGGAACTGCTCGTCTCGGCATCTAAAGCTAATAAAAAGAAATAAAAAAAAAATATATCTCAAGACATATTTTACTTTACACAAAATGACTGCTTAAATATTCACACAATCTCGAGGACATCGAAGATCACGTACCGTCGCTCAAGATTGTATCTCTTTGCTCAGCCGATTTATACTGGCAGTGGACGAAACTCGAAGGTCCTCCAGCGCTCTCCATCGGGACACCCTCCCGTGGAGGACACTCGATTCTTCACAAACTCCGATTTTCACGGGCCGGTGACTTTCCACAGAGCACACTTGAATATCGTGCGTTCCGCTCGTTACCTAATGATGTTATTATTTTATGTTTTTGGATGTTTCTAGATATGTAGCCTGTGGAATATATTATGAACTACTATATTATAGTTCGTTCTGCATAAATTTCAACAACATTTATGAAGGACGAATTTTATTCTCAAATAATACTAAATAGAAAGCTTAAAAAGCTAAATAGGATTTGTCTAGTATTTTCTACTTGAGACATTTCATCGAATACACACTTTTGAATTTGCAAATCTACAATACAGAGGCATATATAAAATATTCAGAAGATTAAGTTCTTAAATTTTCCAAACGATAGAGTTCAAAGAAAACTGGCACGGCGGGGTTTTGTACGGAGAATATGTGGGACAGTTGTACGAGAACCGTTAGATACCTTACGGTAATGTTCAGTATAGAAAGGTCAGTAAGAAAAGACACCATTACATACATTTTTAATAGCGACCCGTCGTTTCAGGATGAAACTTATGACGTTACTTTATTGACTGGAACAGCGATTACACGTAAGCTCACGCCTATTTTTTTTTATCAACTTGAATGAAGAGACGAGCAGTTCGGTCGTCTGATGGTAAATCTGCCCATAAACAAGCAACGTCACATAGAACTTTGAGTTACAAAGCACTGAATTGCACCGGACTCGTAATACCCAGTAATGTCACTAGCTTATATCCTTTAAAGTGGAACACAACAGTGATTACACACTGTTGCTATACTCTCTAAGGGGTAGGCAGAAGTGCAATTATGCATCCCTCCAGCTTGCCTCTCGCTTCGCAGCCGCCTACTTGCCTGCTGCGCCACGGAGGCTTACAATAGACGAATATTGCCGGAGCGCATAACTTTAATCTTTACTTGTGTTTGCCTATTTGGTAAGCAATCTCATCAAGACGTATCTAATGTGCATTCAAAACTATAGTATTAAACGTTACTAGCATGGTGTGGTCGGGGCGAGAATTTGTGAATGCAAATAATAAAGTAGAAGCTCTTGAGTCTTGGCGTAGTGCCCGAGTCAGATGCACGCTGCCTACCCAATGTGCTTCTAATCATCTTAATTATTGCCCTCCGCTCTTAGATTTAAAAGATTTATGTTAAGATTTAACGAGTGGATTAACTTTGTGTTTAAAATGTTTTAACAAGTACTCCTATTTATTTAGAGCTGACATTAACAGGGATTTGTAAAGTGTTTAGTGGTTTGTTCCTATTTATAAGGCAACACATTTGCATGGTTGCTGCCCTCTATAAAAAAATGTTTGTTTATAAATGTTCACTGATCTTTCAAAGACTGTCGGAAACGTTCGGCTGTAGACGGACTCGCGGGTTCGAATGGGCCCGCAACTCTATCTTCGAATTGATGCGTGTATTAGTAGTTAAGTAGCTTTTGTCCGCGGCTCTGCCCGCGTAAACGGCCTTTTTGGAATAAATGTAGCCTATGTTCTAAGCCGGGTGGGTCATCTGTGTGCGAAATTTCATCCAAAACCGTTCAGCCGTTAAGGTGTCATTTATTAACATTAACAAACATCCAAGCTTCCACATTTATAATAGTAGAAATGGGATAGTAGGATTATCGCTTGCTTTAATTATGAAAGATATCACGTAAGGAAACCGGCGTACGTGAAAGGATTACGAACAATTTCAAATGTTTTTTTATCCTGGCATGACAAAGTGAATAATCCAAATATAATGTCGACGACCGTCAAGAGACGTTACGTTCCTCGACAGTCGGTAGAATCATGCCGGCCTGCAGTTACTGGTTATACATTATATGCAATCTAATAACCCGCCAACCAGAGTGGTGGACTAAGGCATAAACCCTCTATAATTGTAGACAAAGCCCGATTGTAACGAGCAGTGGTATATTAAAAATAGGGCTGTGAATAATATTATTCAAAGACGGAACATTAAAATATTGAATTTATAGTGATTAAAGAAATACCTAACTATTAGTAAATCCACTACTCATTAGCCTTTAGTTCATAACACTTACGGTGCGCTTTAACATCCGTGACTCCGCCCGGCACGGCGCGGCGGTCGAACTTTGCTCTCATAAGGTAAGTCTGTTAACGGAAGATTAGCGTGTGGAACATATTGCCTAACTTGGATTCATTAATAAATTAACACTAGTAATTTAACGCGGGTTCATTCTAATGGCCTCGACTCGATTCACGTAGTGGTAGATACACGCGTTAGACAGATTTGTCTAAAGCATGAAAGGACCGTTCTGGCCTAGTGGTATCACTGTATCTGGAATGGCAGGTTCATGTTGCGTTTGGTGGTTGAGATTTCCGGAGGTCCAAATCCTCTTTTAATCTCCATTTTTTTTTTTTATATAGTATAGGCCGTAAACGGGCAGAGCAAGTGGGTCACCTGATGGTAAGCGATCTCCACCGCCTATGTACACCCACAATACAAAACAATTATGGGCGCGTTGCCGACCTTAAAGGAAAGGGATAATAAGGGATTGGGAAGGGAAGGGGGATTTGGGCCTCCAGATATCTCACTCACCGTACGAAACGCAGCAGCAAGCTGCTACTTTACGCCGGTTTTCTGTGAGACAGTGGTAACGACCCGGACGAGCCGGCCCATTCATGCTGTAGACAAAATTGTCTACAGCGTGGCTCTACCACTCGTAAATTCCTTTAAGAACGACGCATCACGGCGTAGTCTTACTAAGATTCTGTTGGCACGCTTTGGGTACAAAACTCCAATAAAGAGACTCCCTGAGCCTCGCTCACTGCTCGGTGTTGAAATACCGTGCCATTGATGATCTTGGCCTACAGATATTATAGTAGCTGATGACAGAACAGGATAGTATCTTAACTAGGACTGAACTGGATGAAACGTATATGTGTAATTTGAAGATACTACAATTTTATTATTTTAGATATTTTGTATTCCTAATGTGTACATCCGTGGCAGCTTCGGAATTGGAACATTGCGTATAAACTCTTTAAATAATTTTGGTCACGTTTTAAGGAAACGGGAGTAACCGACTGAGAAATAAGAGGTTACAGGTTTGATGCCCGTATAGAGATTAGCTCGTTGATAAGCGAATATTTGTTCCGGTTTGCGACCAAAATTACTAATGTGTTCTTATTGCTGCCTCGGTGACGCAGTTGTAATGCGTACGCGGTACGACTGCTGTGCTGAGGTCTCCGGTTGTATCCCCGGGTCCGGTGAAAGTTATATTGGTTTTTTCTATTTCGAAATGCTCAGCCCAGAGTCTGGAATTGTGCCCGGTATGGCGATAGGCTCGCCCCCTATCACATGATGGACGGAAATAAGCTTTGCGAAATGTGGGTGTACTGGTACACCTACTATCACGCCTGATGGTAAGCGATGATGTGGCCTAAGATGAAGCACGCTTGCCTAGCAAAAAACGATTCACTCGCGACTTGAAGGCACCCAGATTATATTTATCGGGGAACAAAGACTCCGGCAACTTGTTCCACAATTTGGCAGTCCGTATGATGAAGGTGGAGGCAAAGCGTTCGGTGCGCGTTTTGGGAACATCTACCATAAATGGGTGGCGTTTTGCCGTGTCTCTGGTCGTCCGATGATAGAATGGGGAGGAGGGAATCAAGGGAGGGTATATATACTGTATACACCGTTGCTTACCCCTTCGGGGATTGCAGGCGTAAGTGCGGAGGTATGTGTATATGTTTTTATTTGCTTCGGCTTGTGTAAATTTAAAATTATTCCATTCGTATACACTACCTCTGTGGCGTATAAACCCGTAACAGAAACCAAGTTTCGCCTTTGCCTCGTCCGTGAAACAGCAAAGTGTACTACGTGCGAGTGAGGTTGGCTTTAGGACTAAGATGATGGTGGTCCACTAACATCTATGAAAATAATTTGTATAGGTATTATCAGGTACAGTGTAGTCATTTTAATATGTCGGGATAAAGGCAAAGTAAAATACACAATTACATGGCGTAAAGTAGCAGCTTGCTGCTGCGTTTCGTACGGTGAATGAGATATCCAAAGGGTATAAGGCTCAAATCCGTTCTCCTTCTCAATCCCTTAATTATCCCTTTCCTTTAACAACGCACCCATGATTGTTTTGGTATTGTGGGCGTTCATGGGCAGTGGAGATCACTTATAATCAGGTGGCCAACTGGTACGTTTGCCGGCGTATGTTATAATAAAATACTCCCTTTATCACGCTAGATGCAATATCCATCCATTATTTGCAAGCATTGTCGATTCCTGGTTCGGCAAACTCATCGTGCATTCCGCCCGTACTTGCCTAATAACATTTTATTACATATCGTTCCGATATAAAGAACTTTCTCATATCCCTTATTTCTGGCATCCTTCCTTTTTCTGGGTGATTTCTTTTGATATCAATAATAAATTTTTGATGTACATGATATGATTAGCTTATATTGTGTACCACGATCAGAACCTGCATGTTAGAGGAGATATCATTAGCTCTTACGGCTATTCAATGCTAGGATTCTCCTATGCGTGTGGTAGAGCCACGCTGTAGACACTTTTGTCTACAGCATGTATGGGCCGGCTCGTCCGGATCATTACCACTGTCTCACAAAAAACCTTCTTAAAGTAGCAGCTTGCTGCTGCGTTTCTAACGGTGAGTGAGATATCCGGAGGACCAAACCCCCCCTCATTTCCAATTCCTTAATTATCCCTTTCCTTTAAGGTCGGCAATGCACCCAAGATTCTTTTGGTATTGTGGGTGTACATGGTCGGTGGAGATTACATACCATCAGGTGACTCACTTGCTCGTTTGTCGGCCTATACCATAAAAAATACGAGATTTCGTCTAGATACTATTATTTGTGTGTTTCTGCCGCCAAACACTTGTGTAAGCACTTTTGTATTAAGCTGTGAACGACATTGTACCAGTGAAATTAATGGCCATTATGATATTTAACACTTTATTCCTCGGTCATAAGGTCATCGGAAAAAGCAGCGATAGCTCAGTGGCGAGTGGTACGGACTGTCGAGACTAAAGTCGCAGGTTCGAAACCAGCCTCAAGAGCATACACCTCTGACTTTTCTAAGTTATGTGTGTATTAATTGTTAATTATCGCTTGCTTTAACGGTGAAGATAACACCGTGAGGAAACCTGCATACCTGAGAAGTTCTTCATTAGAATTTCGAAAGTACGTGAAGTCTGCCAACCCGCATTAGGCCAGCGTGGTGGACTAATGCCTAACCCCTCTCATTTAGTAGAGGTGGCCCGTGCCCAGCAGTGGGACGTGTATAATACAGGGCTAGTATTATTAATATTATCCCTCGGTCATTATCATTATGGTTTAAAGTTTCAAGTAGTTATATCAACAGGCGAGACCTGCTCGTCTCGTCATTCTAACGAACAAAATAATAAAAAAATACACCGTTTTTTAAATAAATATACAAAGGTTCTCTTCTGTTACCCATAAGGGTAGAGTAAACTAAATTGTATTTCTACAAATCAAATAAATAGAAATGGATTAAACAATTTAATTTTGGCCATTGTTGACATAGACTTATTACTATTGAAAATAAATTCCACTTCAGTTAGCGCTTTCTTTGTTATCCTCAATGGCCAGTGGCAACACTCCAACTTTAAATTTACTCATTTTCTTTATATATATTTTTTTGTATTCTCTTAAAGTATTTTTTTTTAATAGATTGAATGACCAGACGAGCAGGTCGCTCGCCTGATGGTAAGCGCCACGCCTGCTCATAAACAGAAGCAACGCCACACAGAACTTTCAATAAAACACTGCATGACACTGGACTGCGCTCGTCACCCCGAGACATAAGGTGTTAAGTCTCATAATGCCCAGTAATTACACTGGCTTCAATGTCCTTCACACCGGAACACAACAGTGCTTACACACTGTTGTTTGGCGGCAGAAATAACTTTACTAAAGATTTTTTTTTTTATTCAATGGGTATAAATGTGAGACTACATACATTATATTGAGATTCCGTGAGGATTGTTTATAATTTCTAAAGCCTTGCAGACAGCCGATCGTAAAAACTACAAGCCGAATCTTTCTGTAACATGTGTTAAAAAGCATGTTGCGCCGACCCCGCTGCGAGTAGGATAATGGCAGGTTGAAGATTTAAATGTGAAATTAAAATCTTTTGAAAAATTTGCTACAATGCCTCGCATTATACTTACCTAAAATCTTAATAATTTGAACAAATTAATACCATAATTGATTCAAAATAGCATGATCAAATAACACCCACGGAAATAATTCTCAAGAAATTAATTATCATTAAACAAGAATACAAACGCTAAGCAAAATACAGACTCGAGTAAATTTCTCTATAAATTTTAATTTAACAGCCAATATTCAAGTAGTTCAGGTAGACAGTTGAACTCTCTAACAAGACCGAATAGACGACCTTTAACTTCCATCAGATCCATCTACTAACAACACAATTATAGAACTAGTTTAAGTGCTGTTTAGTAGCAGAAATATAGATGGAATAATCACGTTTAAGAAATTTGCTCCACTATAACAATATAAGAGTTAGTTTGAACTTCGAAATAGCTACTCTTGTTGAGTAAAACCCTTGCGGGGTATCCTCTAATCGAATTTCAAAAGAAACTTCTTCGTTAAATGTTGTAAAACACTGGACTTCAGTGTTTTCGCTTTGAGTATCTCACGGTAATGTCAGTTTAATTATAATTTTTACCACCCATCTGTATTTTGTTGTAATTAAATCAAAGTTAAGGGAGTTATATTTTACCTCCGAGTTAAAAGGGGTCGTTGTCATCATTATTTTCTTGTGTGGAGCCTTTTTTATTGGCTTTAGATGACGAGACGAGCGGTCGCTCGCCTAATAGTAAGCGTCACGCCTACCTATAAACTGAAGCAACATCGATCAGAACTTCGAATGATGAAGTACTGCATGCCACTGAACTGCGCTCGTTACCCAGAGACATAAGGTGCTAAGCCTCAAGGTGTTGCCCAGAAATTTCACTGGCTTCAATGTCCGGAACAACACAGTGTTAACACACTTCTGCTTGGCGGCACAAATGGACAAATCGGTGGTACCTACCCAGACGGCCTCTCGCAGTCAAGGGACCTACCACCTGGTGCATTCAAGCAACAGTGTGTAAGCACTGTTGTATTCCTGTTTGAATGACATTGAAGCCACTGAAATTATGAACCGCATTATGAGACATAACGTCTTGTGTATCGTAGTATGACGAGCGCAGTGCCTTTCAGCACTTATTAATTCAAAGTTATTTGTGGTGTTGCTTCTATTTATGAATATGGTTTCGTTGGTACCTTGGGTACGGAACTCTAAAAAAACAGGTAATGGTTTTCGGTTTACTTTACAACTTGGCCAGTTGGAATATTTTAAAATTACATTTCCATATTTAAAGAGTTACTACTGACTTCCGACCAACTTATATACTATACTATACTATCAAAAGCCCCTCAACTATTGAAAATACTGAAGTATGTTCTATTAATTAGAACTCCAGTGCACCGTGGACACGGAGCTCTGGAGGCCAATTCTCGTAATTTTAAATGTTCAAAATATCATTCCAATCTAGTCTCAGCGTCAAGCAAGTTGCAAATGGCATTCTCTTAAACCAATATCAACGTCAAATGTGAACATAGATCGTAATGACATTGAATGTAGAAAAAAAGGTTTCTGAAGCCAAAACGGTATAATGCTACTGCTAATGCTTAGTGCATTTGACGTTGATTATTGGTTTAAGAGAATGCCATTTGCAACTTTCTTGACGCTGAGACTAGATCGGAATGATATTTTGAACAATTAAAATTACGAGAATTGGCCTCCTTGCTGCAAGTTAAATAACGCTGCACGCTTCGTAGTCAAAGCAGAAAACTCTTTTGGTACAAGAAATTATTCATTAGCTTTTGCGGCAACAAGCCGTGAGGAGCCTGTTACAATGCGCCCTGACGAATAAACGTATAAACTATATTTATACGTGAACTAGGTTAGGCCCGCGGATAGACTTTGGTTATAAGGGAGCAGTTAAGGGGTACGATCGTATCTAAATCGTTGATAAGATTTCAATTAATTATAACATCGGAACAAATTTTTGTGTGATCCACAAACATATTTTTTGGGTCAGGGATGTTTTCTCCCCAGAGGGGTTGACCTCAAACAGGCGGCCGGTCGCAAAAACTACAAGCCAAATCTTTCTGTAACATGTGTTAAAAAGCATGTTGCGCCGATTCACTGCAAGTGGGATAAGGGCAGGTGGAAAAATAATCTATAAATATAATCCTCAATCTTCCAGTTCGTAGTAGTAATATTTATAAATTTCATATTTCTTTGTAACGTTAATATTATTCATTGTTACTAATGGACAATTTAGCCATGTTTTATTTCTTACATATTTTTTTTTTATTTTTATTTTTTTATAGTATAGGCCGGCAAACGAGCAAGTGGGTCACCTGATGGTAAGCGATCTCCACCGCCCATGTACGCCCACGATACAAAATAATTATGGGCGCGTTGCCGACCTTTAAGGAAAGGGATAATAAGGGATTGGGAAGGGCAGGGGGATTTGGGCCTCCGGATATCTCACTCACCGTACGAAACGCAGCAGCAAGCTCCTATTTTACGCCGGTTTTCTGTGAGACTGTGGTAACGACCCGGACGAGCCGGCCCATTCATGCTGTGGACAAAATTGTCTACAGCGTGGCTCTACCACTCGTAAAATTTTAATATAAATCCTTGTTTATCATAAAACCTTGCGAAATATTATGTGATGATTGTAATGTATGTTCATAAAATATACTCGTAATAACTACTTCACCGTAAATCGTACCACTGATAAGTTCGCCATGTTTTCCGCATTTATAACTCAAAATATTCACAAGGGAAATTGTTTAATAACTTTGTTTACTCTATTTTGTAATTTCAACGTAATTATTTCAGAGTCTTGCGATACGAACAATGGTACGGAAACAATTTGAGAAAACATTCCGCGAATTGCCCCTTAATTTATTTTAAATGTCAGCCTCGGATTTATTTTAGCTATTGTTAGCAATCTGCCAGTAAATTGGTCATGTCGTTGGAGTTGTGGTGAAATACCATTTGTGTTTAATTTTTATTCATTGAGTAAGTGTACATTGATTGTTGATTTTATTGACGACTTGACTAGGAGGAATATAGATATAAAGAAAAAAAGAAAAAATATTATTTGCTGCAACACACATAAGAAACAAACATAAAAAATAAATAATGTTTCAGATATGGATATAGAATGGTTCGGGAGTGCGACCCCGGCCACTCGAGCCGTCAGCGCCGCGTTCCGTCACTCCCCCCGCGGCTCTGATGTCCCCCTCCAGCCCTTCCCGTCCCGTCACTGGTGGTAGGGCTTAACTCTCGGTGGATTTCATTTACTTGGAGTTAGGCCCGAACGGATTGGTACCACCGTCTAGCCTATTTCTGCCGCGAAGTAGTAATGCGTTCCGGTTAATATTTATCCTAAGCTAATAATGCTAGCGCTGATTTTCAACTATCGATTTCGATATCGATTCTAGCTATCGTTTTAATTTAGAAATCTTAGGGTCCTGGTAAATCTCAGGTCAGGCAATCACAATTTATGTTTGAGTATTCAATTCTTCAAATCACACATGATTTGCACGAGATTGAAATTAGTTGTTTATGGCGATAGACTCGACCCTATCACCAAACCGTGAGTGCAGCACTACCATAGTTGCACTTCTGCCTATCCCTTCGATGATACAGGCGTGGGCTTATAATAGATCTTTGCCTATGAAATTGCTGTTCTGTATGAAAAAAAAGTAATTGTACGAAAAGAGTATATTTTCAATCTTTTTTATTCGTATTCATCAAAGTTACCACCCATGCTACCGATGCATCTTTGCCAGCGCAGAGGCTATTTATCTATACTCTTCTTGAATAAATGTGCTAGACGGGAGGCACAAACTCTTTAAAGGCATTTTGTACTGCCTTTTGGGTATTGATTTTAAATTGAAATTATTTGAAATTGAATGTGTGGTTACTTTAACTAATAGAAATAAAAAGGTGGAAAAAATACTTTTAACTTTTTTAGCACAGAACGGCAATTTTAGAGGTAAAGACCTGTTATTATGTTATGTTTAAACTAGCTGCGAGACAGGTAGCTTAAGTTGTTTATTGGATAGAACAAGATCAAATTTAGATTAAGTAAGCTTAATTTTATTTTGAACAACGTCATTCTATCTAATAACGTTATTTTAATACACATTAAGTATGATTTTATTAAATTAAATCATTTAATGAGTTTTGAACATAAAATTAAAATTTACTACGTTTTCTAATATGGATTTTTTAAATTTTATGCTTCAGGATTGCGAGTTAAAATAGTTGGCGAGTAATTCACGATTTCATTACATATCATGCAGCTCCAATTTCTACGGAACTAGTAAAACATAATTATGACGTATTCTTTTCTGTTCAGGTTTAAAACGTCTTATAAGCCTCGTTCGCAAAGGTCACAGATATTTAGAACGAAGATCCTGTTTAGTCTTCAGAGAAGAAGATCCAGTGTATTTAAATCATAACAGTAATATCACCTACCTGTATTACAGCTACTCTGGGGTTCTCGAAAACTGTTGCTTACCTTTCTTCAGTAAGCCTGCAGGGAGACGGGTTAGTATTCTATACTAGCTTTTGTTCGTGGCTTTGTACGCCTGAAAGTCATTCAGGAATAAATATTATTAGAGCTCTTCCTCAGTATTTCAATTACCTTGGAATCTGATCAACGATGTATCCGTGAAAACATAAAAACAATCTTTTAACTCGTTTAAGTGTCAACAAAGGTACGTTTCCAGCGTTCATTACTACCACGCACATACAAGCTTTGGAATGAGCTCCCTGCAGCGGTGTTTTCCGAGCGTTATGACCCTATCCTTCTTTAAGCGAAGCTTAAAAAGAGTTTTCCTTCAACGGTGACAGCGGCTTGGCTGTGCACTGGCATTGCTGAGGTCCATGGGCGGCGGGGACCACTTACCATCGGGTGGGCCGTCTGCTCGTCTGCCTATCTAGGTAATAAAAAAAAGGAGCCACGATTCTTCTTGTATTGTAGGTGTTTATGGGCAATACCATCATGCATTCGTACGTCATACAGACTTCGCATTGATCGCGCAATCGGCGCTTTATTACAGCTAAAACTATATTTCAGCATAAAGCTGAATTTGTCTAACATAATGCTCTTATGATATATTTTGATTTTGTTTATTTTTCTATCTAGTCCAATAACAATTTTTCTTTCATTCTTTCTTTTATTTGCCGTCAGGAATCAATGGGCGATTCATGGGAAATAATCATGAATCGCCTTGCCGACCTTAAAGGAAAGGGATAATTAAGGAATTGGGAAGGGGGATTTGGGCCTATTTTTTATTGGACTAATAACTTTTGCTCGCGGATCCGTCCGCGTGAATATCTTTTCCCCAAATAGAGAAGTCATGTCATGTAATCTAGGTCCAGATGTACCCGTGTGGCAAAATTCATACAAATCCGTTAAACCGTGAACACGCGATTAACATAACAGAGCATACGCTACTTTTTATGCCGGAACTGGCTGATCACGCGGACGGAGCCGCGAGAAAAAGCTAGTATCCAATAAGTACAACACTGATATTAACTGAATATTTTGCAGCTAGTGTTAATAACACCATTGTGTTCGCTGCCAGCGGAAGTCGCGCATGCAACTCTACACGGTCTAGGTCTTCAACATCCAAAGAACGAACCGTTCGTAGAGTACAAAGCTAGATCCGTGTTATTCCCTAAAGAATGTCCAGATTATGAACAAAAGATAAAAATATTTAACTCAAAATTTTAATACATTCAAAGTAATGTTAACATTTGTTATTAAATTGATAATTTTTAAGTTGGTTTTTCATCTACTCAAGACTATTTAACTTTGGGTTTTATTCTGTATCGAATGGTTAGTGGCCAAACTAGTGTCAAAGTTTTCAAGCCACCTGAATGCCTCCGACTTGGCCTAAACTATGAGCGCCTCAACTGACTATGAGCACTTCAACTCACTATGAGCACCTCGACTCACAACTGGATATGAGCATCTATTTTGAGTGATTTTCCAAGTTTCGTGTGTATTCATTCTAAATTATCGGTGTAACTACAGTGAAGGAGATATCATGATGAAACCTGTATACTTGAGAAGTTATCTAATTATTTTTTTTTTTTTTTTTTTTCATTTATTTAAGAAACAAACGGTTACATAAAAATACATTTTTTACATTATACAACAAAAAAAAAACCTGTAGCTCCCTTTATTACATACAGGTATCCATATATTCAAATGAGCTTAGCTCCTCTAGTAGCCATTATACAATATACCTAACTGAACTACAAAAAACAAATCAAAAATGGTACAAAAAACTCAATAGTTCACAAAGTGACTCGAAAATACGGCACTCCTCAGATAGGCCACACTAGTATTGTTTAAATCCCTTTCTTTCAATTAGGTTAAAGCTTTTTTCAATAAAGGAATTGTACAATTAAACATATCAATTAACTCATTATATTCATTAAAGATTGCACACGCACGCTTTGTAAACATATTCCTGCAATAACATGTTCTACTACTGGGTATGTGAAATAATTCTTTTTTCCGGCAATGACGTTGAACTCCGCGGGGTACTTTGAAATAAATAAGATGAAGAAGTGAAGGGGTGTCCATAAGATTATGAATGATTTTATAAAGTAATACACAATCTACACAGTTACTGGCTTCTAAAGATTTAAGCCTATAACGTGTAAGTGAATCCTCATAACCGGAATGTATATGACCAGTTCTGTAATCTACTGCTTTAATAAATTTTTTTTGAATATTTTCTATCCTGTTAATATGTAATTTAAAGTTCGGCTTCCAGACGGCACACGCAAATTCAAGTCGGCTCCGAACAAAACTATTGTACAGAATTTTATATGTTATTGCGTTTTTGAAAGGTTTACCAACACGCAATATAAATCCTAATTGTTTAAAAGATTTTTTGACAATAGAGTCAATGTGAGGTACGAAGGTTAACCTTGCATCCACAAGAACACCTAAGTCGCGTATTTGTGTTACTCTATCGAGATTTCTGCCACATAACCTGTAGTTATAAGTAAGAGTATTATGTTTTCGAGAAAAGCTGATAACGTTACATTTTTCTAAATTTAAAAACAGATTATTGTCACAATATTTTTCAAAATTATTGAGATCCTCTTGTAACAATTCACAATCACGGATGATTCTAATTTTTTTTGTATCGTCTGCATATAGCAACACATTTGAATTCGAGATGACATCAATAATATCATTTAAAAATAATGTAAATAGTAAAGGGCCCATGTGGGAACCTTGTGGTACACCGGAACTGATACTTTTATTCTGTGACATAAACCCCGAAAGAACAACACACTGATTTCTATTTTCGATGTACGATTTGATCCAACGGAATAAATCGCCATGTATACCGAGCTTCCACAGCTTGAGTAGCAATGTTCTATGACAAATTTTATCAAACGCCTTCGCGAAGTCGGCATACACGGCATCAACACTGTACCCATCGTCCATCGAAGCAAGAATTTCTGAAGTAAATACTAGTAGGTTACTATCAACTGAGCGTCCCTTATAGAAACCGTGCTGATTTGGAATAATATGACGCCTAACTACACTAAAGACTTGATCAGTGACAATCTTTTCAAAAATTTTAACAAAGTGACAGAGTTTAGAAATTGGTCGATATTTTTCAATATTTTTACTAATTGACCTTTCGGAATTGGTGTAATCCAAGCTTGTTTCCATATTTTAGGAAAATTTCCTTCTTTCATTGATTTAATGTACAAGAGACTGATTGGCAAAGCCAGATTTACTGCACATTTTTTTATAAATAATGTATGTATACCATCAGGCCCAGCACTTTTGTTTGTGTGTAGTGACATCAAATGATTGTACACTATAAATTTGTCAATGTCTATGGTATTTAGGTCGAATAAAGAGTTAGGACAGGGGGATAACTCATCAACAAAAGATGCATCGAGTCTAGACTCCTCAAAAACCGAATGGAAATGCGTATTAAACCAATCGCAGATTTGTCTTCTATCCGAAGACAACACATTTTGGTATTGCATGGTATCAGGTAAACCACTGCTTGATAAAATTGATTTGACATATGACCAGAAAAACCTTGGGCTACTCTTAATTTTTTCCTCTGAAAAGGCTATGTGGTTTTTATAACTCTCCGACTCCATTTTTTCACATCTTTTTCGTAATATTTTAAAACTTTCATAATCGAGGGGGTCCCCATACATTTTCCATAATCTGTGATATTTACGTTTTTCGTTCAACATTTTCTTTAGAGGCCTGGTGTACCAAATAGGAAGCTTGTTAGAGCCATGTAACTTCCTAAGAGGAACGTATTTACGAATAAGTTCGTTTAATATCCTATAGAAATTATTGACACTGGCTTCTACATCCAAATTGCGAAAGAAAAAAGTCCAGTCAATTGCGGACAATTCTTCATTTATGTTTTCGAAATTCGCTAAATGAAAGTTGTAAACCATGGCGGGAGAAGATTTAACAGAAGCGAAATACTCCAAATTTAGGTCAATTAATAATGTTTTATGATGAGAGTCTTCAATTACCAATGGATGGTCGCATGCAGCGACATTGCAATAAGTGTTGCACAAAATTAAGTCAAGAATACGATTATAATTATTACTTATAAAGTTGTACTGGTTCATTCCAGTGAATGCTAAAAAATCATTAATTAGTTGCACTGCATAATTTTTACCCATATTAGGGTGTGCATTAGCAAAAGAGGAATCCGACCACTCTGCCGCAGATATATTGAAATCGCCAGTAATTATAAATAAATCGTTTGGTCGATCTGTAATCAAGTCACCAACTATTTCGTGGGTATGTGAAGTTTACCAACCCGCATTAGGTCAGTGTGGTGGACTAAGGTCAGACTCCTCTCATTCAGAAGGAGACTGGTGTCCAGAAGTGGGACGTGTATAATACAGGGTAAATATTATTATTTTTATATAATTATCTGGAATTACGCTCACTTTCGTAAAGGCTCGTCTTTTATAGCAGATGTTGGCAAGCGAGCAACTGGGTCAGGTGATGGTAAGTGATCACAACCCATCATCTACAATATCAGAAGAATTATGGGTACGTTGCTGACCTTAAAGGCAAGGAAAGACGATTGGAAACTGGCGGGAGGTATTTGGACCTTCGGACATCTCACTCATGGTAAACGCAACAGTAAGCTGTCAGTTGACGCCAGTTCTCTGTAAGACAGTGGTAATAATCCGGGCGAGCTAGCCTATTTATGCTGTAAACAAAACTATCTCCAAAGTGGCTCTACCACTGATGCGACTTAAATACTCTACAAGATCTTATAGAAATACAATATCCTCTACTCCACCCATATTTTGCGCGATATCACAAAATGTCGCGTCGCAGTTTAAACTTGCAATGCTTTGCACTTTTACAAACATTACGTCAGTAAAATAATATGTCTTCATCGCCGAGCTACTAAAATGTAACTTAGTAACTTGGAATATAAATTGTTTAAAAGCTACGTAACTAGCAGTCACTTGCTTCATTAAATTAATTTGTTACAAATTATACTAATAAATACATTTTAGCTCTTGTTAAAAAGTTTTATCACTCATCTTTGTCATAATACAATTATTATTTAAACCTAATACGATATTAAAAACTTGGAGCATAGTAAATTAGTTACAATTCGAAGTTTTAGTTTAATATAGTATAATTATATATGTATTCTAAAACATAACTATTGTAATTATACTACTATAGTTAGATTAAAATATATTAATATTTTGAAGATTCATAGTAATCTACGGCACTAATTAAGTAAATTAAAACTAAAATATTTCTGTAAGATATGTTATATACCCTTCATCGTAACTTTTTATTCTATCCTCTTTTTCATGTTGAGCGTATCCTTCTAATTTATACATGGGTATATAGTTTTAAGACTTTATACTCGTCTATTCTCTTTCTATCCCCACAGACGAGGAGAAATTGAAAGCTTGATCTGTCCCCTAGTTGCTGAAAAGGAGTAAAATCAACTTATTAATTCCCGTCTGTGCCACTGCTGATATAATCTATTTATTTATTTATTACAATTTATATACATGGAGCATAAAGGCGGACTTAATGCTAAAAGCATTCTCTACCAGTCATCCTTTGAGAGGTGCAG
Source organism: Mimas tiliae (assembly GCA_905332985.1). Classification (NCBI taxonomy): domain Eukaryota; kingdom Metazoa; phylum Arthropoda; class Insecta; order Lepidoptera; family Sphingidae; genus Mimas; species Mimas tiliae. Next base: position 10,776,235 of record HG995254.1, read on the forward strand.
ATAATCCTGCTCTCCCAATAAATTTGTCCCATTGCTCGGCATGGACATTTTCTACTAAGAGTTGTAACCCTAGTCCACCATACTATACATCATACGTTCCATTTCCCTTTTTTATATAATTAGCCGGTAAATGAGCAAGTGACAGTAAGTGATCTCCACCGCCCATGTACGCCCACAATACCAAAAAAAACATGATCCCGTTACCGACCTTATAGGAAAGGAATAATAAAGGATTGGGAAGGGGAGGGCGATTTGGGCCTCTGGATATCTCTCACCATACGAAATGCAGCAGCAAATTGCTACTTTACGCCGGTTTTCTGTGAGACAGTGATAACGACCCGAACGAGCCGGCCCATTCATGCTGTAGACAAAAGTTTCTACAGCGTGGCTCCATCACTCAAAAGACACATTATTTATAACCGCTATAAAATCAATAACTACGTCTTTAAAATAATAACCTTAAAAGACATATTTATAACCTTTACAAGTTTTAATTAATAATAACTGGCCTATAATCTTATTACTGCTTATTCAGAAAAAAACTTTAGATTTTTTATCTAATTTAATTTTAACATTAAATTCTTGCACATCGTTATAAAGTTATTGGATTTTAAATAAAAAAGTATCTGACTTATTTAAATCCAATAATTGAATGCTAATTGATTCTGCATATTTATATTTTGGAAATTAATACAATATTTTAAAAACTTTAAACTTCGAATGCTATACAAAAGGTCTCGTTAACCAAGGTCACTGACCTTGAAGCACTGGCTTGAATTCGTGACGCGTAATTAATAAACTTATAGAGTTTCTTTTTTAGATGACTATTTTCAATTACATACAGTATTAAGTATTAAAATATAAGTAATTTAATGAATTAATTAATGAGATGTAAAATAAGCAAGCAAAATTTAATTGTAATTGATATTTAAGTATAGGTTAAAATACCATAAAGAAACAAAAAAAACAACTAAACAAAAGACGACCCGACCGTTCGCGTAAAAATAAAATAAATACTTGAAATTGGCAATTTATATTTGACAGGTAATTTTTCGAGAATAGAATAATTGGACCAAAAACAAGTCTACTGAGTTTTTATCGCCGGGTCTTCTCAGGTAGGGTCGCGTTTGGATCCGGTGGTAGCTTTAAACACAATGATTCGGAAATACCTATGGTCCGTATCAACCACCTTAAATTAGAATATAGGACCTTGTATTTCCCTAAATAATTTGGTTTGAAAAACTGGTCCACTGAGTTAGACTAGCTGGATCTTCTCAGGTTGGGTCGTTTTGGATTCGGTGACCATTTTGCCATAGTGACACGTTTTTATGTCTGTCTCTCTAATAAGCTAAGCTAGCACGTTTCAACCGACCATGAAAGCAATACTGAATAAAGATATTTGCAATCTATCTTTCGATAAATCAAAATTTCCTAATACTCTAAGGTTCGTCCACACTCAGTCTCATTCGCCGTATCGAAAGATGTCGTTGTCACAGGTACAAAGTAAGTGACAAAACCTTAAATAAGATGTCACGGCGAAAAGTTACGGGTTCTCTAAGCGGATGGCTCTGTGACGTTAGGTCGTAACATTTGATATCCGTCCACACTTGAAAGTTTGTCACGCATGTCACAGTTGCGCCTCTCTGTGCGGCGAAATGTCACAAGTGTAGTGGCGCTTTAAAATATTTTATAAACTGACAGAGTTGAATTTTATTCAATCTAAAATCAAATGTATGTATATGTAATAACAGTGCAAGTCATTTCCTCATATATTGCAATTTTAATAGTATGTTTGAAATCAACAAGCCGTTCTCGCCGAGCTCGCTCTATAAATTGAAAGAAAAATTCAATTTCTAAGATTATATCAGCATTTTTGTGCGAACAATGTTATGTGTTTTGATTAAATCTCGATCTATTTTATAAAAGAAAATTCTTGATAGGATGACTCATTTACACAAAGCCTATCATATACAATTAGGTTTGTGTTAAGGTTCAAGGTTAATACAGAAAAAGTTTTTTTTTATTTAGGACCTAATAAATGAAAATGTAAGGTTAAATAAAACTTAAAAATCGACTTCAGAATTACCCCAAAAATAACAATCATTTTTACATGAGGAATAAATAGTAGAGAAGTTTTCTGGAGTCTGTGTCTGGTGTACCCAGTGGTACCTGCCTCCATTACCTATATTTTATATAAGAAATATTATTAATGTCATTCGTTTAAGTGTTATAATGGACGAATTTAGTTTTTAAGCTGAAACTTAATTTAATTTTACATATTTTACCAACAGTTACTATACGTACTATTTAATACTTTTCAAGACTGTCCGATTTTCGCTTCAGATCATATATAATCAGATCTTAAGGCGAGGCTTGACGTCTAATCAAAGTAAACTCGGAATGTGGCATAATGAACAAACTTTTATCAACGGAAAAATACAGAGTCAAGAACTGAAGTGAAAGATTCAGTAGTTTAGTGTTCCATAAGAATTCCCTCATTTTTGTATAGCATAGGCCGGCAAAGGAGAGAATTATATTATTCAAATAATAATTAAAATCGTTTTTGCCCTTAATAACGTAATGTAAAGCCAATTATAAAAACATCGGCGCTCAGAATAAGCTGTGCCATTCGGCGATATACCTACGGAGTCTTGGAGTGCAGTAATGCCCGCAGATCATTGACCCCGACTTTAGCATTAGTAAACTTTACAATGCGGGTTTATGTTTCCAAAATCGCAAGTAAACAGCAAAGGAATATAGTTTTCCGTTTATATTAACGGAATGACTGCCTCGGTGGCGCAGTTGTAATGCGTACGCGTTACGACTGAAGCTGACGCTGAGGTCTCTGGTTTGATCCTCGGGTCGGGTAAAAGTGATATTGGGATTATCTATTTCGAAATGCTCAGTATCAGCCCGGCGTCTCGATTTTGTGGCCGGTATGGCGATAGGCCCGCCCCCTACCATATCATGGTACGAAAATACGCTCGGCGAAATTTGGGTGTACTAGTTACACCTCTGCCTACCCCTTCGGGGATTACAGGCGTGAGTGAGGGCGTATTAAGGGAATGTTTATTACCGTTTCAACTTCAGAAGCAGTCCCCTTACAGCAGGTATAATATCCATTTAATATATTATTTCGCATTAAATTTGTTAATGTGTTAGTCATGCTGTAGACAATTTGTCTTCAGCACGAATTACTATTTTGCAAACCCCATACAATAATATATTTATACAGGTATATTATATATTTTATATTGATATCCAAAACAATCTCCAAAAACAATAATAAATGTTCAACAAATCGCTATAGTATTTTGTTAAGAATTATAGATTTATATAAAATAGTATAAACAAACAAAAATCTAATGAGTTAATGACTTCTAAAACATCCATCCATTCAAAACGAATAAACGTTCAAAACCTCACAAAAACCTAATAAATGAGCTAAACTTTATTTAATTTTGAGTTGAACATAATAATTTGGTTTGAATGCCTCGCGTTGGCTAATATCTAGACCAAACTTAAAATAAGCTGACATTCGCATGATTACTCAGAATCCCACATAAGTTTTCTAATAACGAGTCTATTCACGAAAAATTGGGTTAAATTCGAAAATCACCGCGCATCTGAGAAAATTACGATCATTCACGCAACTCTGTAGTTGCCGAGCAATTTTGTGTTATTATACTGAAGGAAAAGGTTCCAGGGTTGATATAAATAGCTGTCTCGGACACACGGTAAGAACCTTAGGTAGGTGATCGCTTTTCCTGGATGAGTGTTTGTAAACTTCCCCCGTGTGGTATTTCACATACATATATTATAACCATTTTTTACGCTTTGATAAAGAAACTGAAAGAAAGAATGTGTTTATTACGGTATCTCACACTAATGGCTTAAATACTATCATCTAATATATAAAATTCTCGTGTCACAATGTTCGTTCCCATATTCCTCCGAAACGGCTGGACCAATTTGTATGAAATTTTGTGTGCATATCGGGTAGGTCTGAGAATCGAGCAACATCTATTTTTCATCCCCCTAAATGTTAAGGGTGGTCCACCCCTAAATTTTATATTTTATTTTTTAGACTAAATTTTTTGTTTTTATTTTTTTATGATACAGCATTAAAAAATACATACAACCCTAAATTTTCAACCCACTACGATCAACCCCTATTTTTTAATAGCGTATTTTTGTCAAGCGCGTTTCTCACCGGGGGCGCCCACTAGACTACTTTAATCCTGGAAATAGGCATTCACGCGGGCGGAGCCGCGGGCTACTGCTAGTAATAATATAAAACTATGCCAAAAAGAAAACAGCAATAGTTTATGTATAATAGGTAAAATGTCTATGTAATCAGTTATGCGAGGCTGTAAATGGTCCCATCTCAGCTTAAAAATGCTACAACTTGGTAAGTGTTACAAAAATATGACAACCGACTATGTTGTCGCGATAGTTCGACCTTAGCATATACAACACGAGATAATTTTGTCGACTATTTCACTGTTTTATCTCTTTTTTTATTATTCACAAAATAAGTTACAAAATTAATGAAGGCCTTAATCTCTGTGCTAGGTTCAGAGACCTGTGTTACAGAAATCAGTATCCTCTCTCTCTATGGGCCTTGCTTATAGACGTTACTTAAGTATTGATTAGTTAAACATTCTCTTGTCTTTATCTGTCAACGTAACTTAAGATGATGAAGATGATAATGTCTTTCAAGCCGTGTTTGACAACGGCGACTTAACTTTTGCGCTCTGATATGGCTTACATGTCCTATTTTGGTTGTAAATGTTCCGATCTTTCTCTTTCGTTATTTATAAATTGGCTAGGAAGAGACGAAAACAGTGTTTTAACTAATCAGTGCTGAACACGCACACAAAATGATCCCTTTTTTCTCTCAGGGGTTAATGAAAATACGTGGATATTATTCAAAGAAGTATTTATTCGGCCATTACAAACATTAATTAAACCGCGTGATTTAAAACTCTGCATTGACTGTAAGGTTTCACAGTACAATAAATATTCAGTAAACGAAAATCAGGAACGATGACCCCTCTCGTACACAAAATGAAATTTATACAACGCGTCAGTTGTAAATTATTTCACTTCAAAAGCGTAATACGCCAATATTGATAATAATAATAATATAAATTGGATGTTGACGCACTATAAAAAAGAGATTTTTGGTGTTAATATTTCAATAGAACAAAAAAATATTAAGAATTGTTTAGTTAAATTTTAATCCGTTGAAGATTTTTTATCTACTACAGAGGATGCTCAAAATCGGTCGGAGTGGTCCCGGCTTAGCGGGAAGGTGGACCCTGGCACTAGCCGGAATAACGCCAGGTAGAAAGAAGAAAGGTTTTTAATCCAAAGTCGTTAATTTTTTATAATTAGTTTCAATGACGAGACGAGCAATCGCCTGGTAAGCGCCTGTCCATAAACAGAAGCAACGCCACAAAGAGCTTTGAACTACAAAGCACTGCGTGGCACAGGACTGCGCTCGTCACATAATGCCCAGTAATATCACTGGATTTTTATGCCCTTCAAACAGGAACACAAAAGTGCTTACACACTATTGTTTTAAGGCAGAAATAGAAAAAGCGGTGGTACCAACAACCTTGTACAATTAAGTACTTTGAGCCGTAGAGCCACGCTATAGACAGCCTTGTCTTATTCGACAGGGTATCACAGACATTGTCATTCTACTTTTCTCAGTGTTAAGTAACGGCTTCCTGCTGCGTTTTGTAATAAGTGAGATATCCGGCGGCCCCAATTCCCCCCTTCTTCCCAATCCCTTAATTATCACTTTCCTTTAAGATCGGCAACGCGCCCATGATTCTTCTGGTATTTGGCCGTTCATGGGCGGTGGAGATCACTTCCAAGTGGGTCACACTTGCTCGTTTGCCGGCCTATGCTATATAAAAAAAGTACTTACGCTCATTTTAAAAAACCCATAAATATTACAATATTTAATGAAACATCTTTTTTTGTTATATTAATATGACTTTAGTTTCTGAAACGGAGAAGTAAATTATTAAACTGAGAGGTATACAACGATGTTTTCACATCATTGCAGTAAAAAATGCTATATTCCAACATAAATCAAGCAATATCAATATCGCCAGAAGACAACTCTAAAATACAAACAGCTAACGACAGGCACGCAAGAAGTATTTAGACAGACGCAAGAAGCAAGCGGCGCGCGCCGCGGCGCGAGCATATTTCGGCAAACGCGCTAATTCCCGCCCGGGCGCTGTAATCAACTTAGCAGAACTTTGCGACTTATTCCCAACAGGCTAATGAACAAACTCGTTGCAAGTGCACAAGCAACTTATGGACGTGTCTAAAATTATATATTCAAACCACTTCAGTATCTTAATTAGTGTCTCATTTATGGTTTTAACCTGTAGCAAAATGAGGGGTGTTATGTTTGACCTCTGAGTATCTGCGTGCGTGTCAATCTGTGGCAGTGCTACCAACTCGTTTCATATGCTAAACTGTATATACTTGTAAAAAACCGCAGCATAAAAAAAAGTATCGTAGAAAACTGTAAGGCCCGAATTCTGACACGCAACTCTAGCATTATGTTCGTGTTAAACATTTAAGACATAAAAATTGTATGAAAGACTATCATTGAGTAGCGTTTCAGTTTTCGGGCGTAAATGTAGGGGATTTAAACAAAAACAACCGTGATCGTGGTGACGACTTCTAAAAAACTGTATATCTACAGTTAAAACTATTATCAACACTGGTCTATGGAATCGTAGCGCCTAGACGGATGGACAGATCCCCGATCCCGTGGAAAGCATCCAAAGCGCTGGCTTAACGTATTAGGAATATATGATAGCCAGTGGTTTCGCTACCGGGGGAAGTGAAAGCATCTAAGTAAAAAAGTTAATTCTTCTTAATACTTAATAGCCTCAGAATAGTAGACGGAGTAACACCATACAAAAGAAAGAAATTATTAAATAAATATAATTTATGGAGTCAAAAATATTTAAAATACACACATACATTTCACGGGAGCATGACTTTATAAAATCGAAATACATCAAGCGGTAAATGAGCATACTGTCGCCTAATGAAATTAATTAAAACATCTGCGAGACAGAACATGTGAAATTGATGTCAGATAAAATACTTTATACGAGGACAGTACGCACTTTGTGAACGAACATAATGGTTAGAATATTTCCCACAACTGGGCTTAATTAAACTCAAACATATTATAGATAGATCGGTTAGTTTTTACACATCTAGCTACATAGCAATTAGAACACAATTATTTACAAGCTCGTTCGTGGGCTAAATACACCGTTCAGCTGTTAAGGCGTGATTGACCAACAAATATCCAAATTCACAAACTTTCACATTTATAATAGTAGTAATAAATATGATAACTACCACCAGGTATTGCTACATTATAATTAGAACTTGGTTAATTTATGTCATTGGTTAATTTTTCGCGCTAAATCAAAACAGACCAATCATTTACACAAAATTGTACACTTAGCAAAGAGCTTACTTAAGTGAGAGTGTTGTTTGTGAATATGGGTCTTACTATTTTCGCTCGTACTCCGTCAAAATGTGTATGAGACCACCGTCGGAATAAACTCTATCGGATTAAAAAAAGCGGTCCCCATATCGCGGAGACGGAGACATCGCATACCGATCTTTTCTTTCTACCTAGCGCTATCCCGGCTTAAGGCCAAGGTTCGCTTTCTCAGTATCATAAATTTGAGGTTACCCGCAACGGGAACCAAGTTTCGTCATTGCCTCGTCCGTTAATCAGCAGAATGTACCACGTGCAGGTGAGGTTGGCTTTGGGCCTTAGTTGTTGATGATCCACTTAAACTCAAGTACATCGCGTAACGATATTAAAAAATACACACAAATTGAAAACATCTCCCTCTCTAATGTCTGATGAAAATAAAGTTGTCATCATTATATCGGAATCAATTAGCGCGCGTATCGCTGCCGACTGAATCAATTTGCGCATAAACTTCGCAATTCAACTGCTGACTATTCAGTCAACTCATTCGAGTTTCTGAACGAACTCTGCAAACTGCGTAACGTTCTATTCAAAATAATGTTAGACGATAACTCAAACAATCATTCATTCGCAAACTGTTTTCGTAGTGCAGCCACGGCCTAAATCTCTCAAATATGAAGGAATGTCTTTATTAATTAAATAAATACACCCAATCCAGTATTGTGTGTATCAGGAACTACGAGAAAGGAGTGTAAGTGTGCCCAATATCTTAGGCCCAAAGCTAACCTCACCTGCATGTGTTACACTCTATTTAACAGACGAGGTAATGGCGAAACTTGGTTCCCATTGTGGGCTGTGGAGGTCAGACGGCGCGGCGGGTCGCTCCATATAATGCTAAAAACCGTCAAATCGTGATAAGTTGGGATGAGGCCACGCAGAATGAAAGATGGAACTACGAGAAAACTTATAGTCCCACAAAACCCAGCCCCAAAAGAAATATTTGTGGTCAAACTTTTGTCTGATGGCGATCGAACCCTCAGTCTCGCGTTTCACGACTGGCTACTCGTTTACGACGCCACGGAAGTTTTCCATCTATAGGTATAAAACAATAGTGTAAGCTAGTCATTTGGCCAATACCTACGTATATAATTACAGTCACTTAATGTCCTGACCTTCGCATAAAACCAAATGGCTTGGTTTCGCAATATCAGAACTATAATCGTTTTATTTTATTGTTATTTCACTTTGTATTTATTTTGAAGTCGAATCATTTTTATCCAATAAAAGTAATATTTTATTTTCGCAGTTTGGAATTAGTTTGCGACTCATTGTTTTATTGTGGCCAAATAAATTAAAAAATGTGACGAATGATGGAACTTCAGCTTAATAATGCTAGACCCCTGACATACAGCTACGCTAGTTTGGGGGTCGAGAGACTATTTTTAAGTTGTATCACTGTATTTGATGTACAATGAAGATTTGAAAGATTTGAATACTGTACCCATCGAAATAAGATGACAAGAAAAGTAACTCAAGCAAAAAAATGACCCCTACCAAATCTCTGTGCAAGGAGGCGGGGCTATAAAAGTCTGTGCAGCTGTTTAATATTTAGACATAAACTTTTATGAAATAGTTGTTTTTGAACGTTCATTAATTTTTGTTGCGTGTTACGTGTGATCTTACCTTTACATTTGTAAGTAGTAGGCGTTTGGCAGATTCATGTGAGAGTTATCGTTCTAGTTACCTTATTTCGAAGACTGTACCTCATATTCTAAGCATTAAATATTGTGGTTTTACTGCCGAATTTAGATAAGTGAATTATATTTATTGATTAGCCATTTATGCGATCCATAAATAGAGAAAAACGAAACAAAAAAGCAGTAAACGTAACTGAATAATATAAAGGATATAATTTGGTGTCAAATAATATTTAGAACAAGCAAACAACTCGGCCGCGACATAGCAATTAGTGATTACGATGCGTACCCATGATCTTTCTGTTGTTGATAGTGTCAATAAATAAATAAATACACCCAACAGTCACACACACAGTCAGTCCTGACCCCAAATATTTCGGAAATCGAACCCGAGAGACCGTCTCTCGCTTCGAAGCCGACTGCTCGTACGCCACGGAGGCTAGAATGGTGGAGATCACTTACCACCTCGTCTCCTACATGCTAGTTTACCGCCCCTTCTTCTATAACACTAACATTCATCGCTATAAAATACAACAAAATTCAAGTTTTAGTAAAAGTTTTACTATTCTCGGAAAATGTAACGTGATAATTACATAATTGGTCTTTAGTTTGCAAATTTTTATTCTGGTTTCCCCAAATTTCACACCAACATCTAATTTAATTTAACTCAAAATATTCACTACTCTCGGGACTAAAAAATACAAGTTTTTCCAACAGGTAATCTCGGTGACAAATCTAGGTGTTCACGTGTTACGCAAACGTTTCTACCTGTACCCAAATGGGCCTGCGACGTTGGGTGAAATTGGATTCATCATTGATTCAGAGGGGTCAACCCGACCCACACGACGTTATATTTGCGGATCACGCCGTTTAGACACAAATAATACTATTTCCTTTCCGCCAATTGGCTGCCATTTGGAAAATTCAAACCTTTACACGGCTTAGTTTGATTAAATTAATAAAATATTCGTAAGATGTAGGTGGCCTTGATATACCTAGACGTTTTTATTTCTTAACTTTTTTGTACGTCTTGCGTTAGTCCACATTTTCTCAGAAAATATAGGTGTAGTTCTATTTACATGTATAAGGCTTGACCAATTTATGTTTTACTACGTTTTAAGACCTTTTTCAACTTCTTCGTTCTCTACTGTACCCACTAGACAAATTGGTTTTTTATCTGCATTTTTGACTACGGAAGAATCTTTGTGACGTCTAAGTTTGAGTTGCACCAACCATCAGTTTTTTTTATAGCATTGGCACGCTGTAGACACTTTGTATACGGCATGTACTCGGATGGGCCGGCTTGTCCGGGTCGTTACCACTGTCTCACAGAAAACCGGCGTAAAGTAGCAGCTTGCTGCTGCGTTTCGTACGGTGTGAGTGAGATATCCAGAGGCCCAATTCGCTCTCCCCTTCCCAATCCCTTTCCTTTAAGGTCGGCAACGCACCCATGATTCTTTTGGTATTGTGGGCGTACAGGCGGTGGAGATCACTTACCATCAGGTGACCCAGTTGCTCGTTTGCGCCGTATGCCATAAAAAAACGATATATTTTGTCAATATAAAAAGTATTTATAAAAAATCAACGGTCGACATATAGACCTCATAAGATATTCACAAAAGCGTTGCGAGCTTGTAAAAATACACCCTCACTCAATAGTTCGTTGCAGGGCAGTAAATAAATTCGTACGTGCAGCTTTTTATTCACACTACACGTACCGGATATGTTTGTTATTGAAACATAATCTCATTTTCTGTTTGAGTGCAAAATAAATTTTAGTTCAGCTGATGGTACCGCGGGCGGCGCGGCGTGTCGAATTCACAACACATTTCGTACTTTATTGTGACTTTTTGTAGAATTATTCGCAATTTTTTTTTCTTTCTGGCTGACGTGAGGGAGGCATGAAAGATTAGACATTATTCCATCACGCTGGGCCAATGTTAGTTTGTAAACTTCACATACCTTTGAAATTCTTTCGAGAACACTCTGAATCAACTAAATAAAATAAAACTTTCCACGTGTAAGACCTTACTTGCCTCTCAAAACCCAGCTCACGATTTTCTTTATAACTCGGCTTCCTGACGTTATTCCAAACTGAAACTTACCTCATCTCTTGAATGAAAGTCATCAAAAATAACTTTAAGCATTATAAATCAGATTTTACAGAATGTTGTAACACAAAGGCATTTTAATCTGCTAGCCCTGTATTATACACGTACCACTGCTGGACACGGGCGTCCTCTACCGAAAGAGAGGAATTAGGCCTTACTCCACCAAGCTGCCCTAATGCGAGTTGGCAGACTTCATATACCTTCGAATTTTTTATGAAGAACTTCAGGTATGCAGTTTCTTAACGATGTTAACTTGACCGTTAAAGCAAGCGATAATTAACAATTATTACACACATAACTTGAAAAGTCAGAGGTCATGCTCTTGAGACTGATTTCGAATCTGCGACTTTAGTTTCGACAGTACGTATCACTCCCCGCTGAGCTATCGCTGTTTTTAATCAATATAATTAAAATTTAGTTTTTTGCAAATATAATATTAAAATGTAACTAATACCTTATAAAATAAAGAGTACTTTACAAGTTTGATTAAATTCATCTAGTTGTCTATAACTTGATACAGAATCCAATATCCACAATACAACTTAAAATTCATCCAGTGGCGTTTATTAATGCAGTTGAAAACTAGTTGAATTGTTCGTTAGATCAATGTCTATTAGTACACTCATATATCAACACAAATTATGCAAATAACACTAGTGGGACTGTATTCGCGTCTGTGTGGATTGCGTAGGGCTGGTATGCATTTTTTGTAATAAACTCACGCTGTAGTCAGATTTGTCTACAGCATGAAGGGGCCGGCTCGATCGGGTTTTTACCTCTGTCTCACAGAAAACAGACGTAAGTGGCAACTTGCTGTTGCGTTTCGTACTGTAAGATATCCAGAGGCCCAAATCCTTCCCTTCCCGATCCCTTTACATTATGGTTGGCAACACATCCATAATTCCTCAGATATTTGTGGATGTTTGTATACGGTGGAGCTCAGTTATCAGGTGACCCACTTGCTTGTTAGTTGGACCCTGCTATAAAATACCTTTTTAACAATATAGAAATCAAGTTGCGGTGGCGCTATATTACATATCGTATTGTATGAGCGTTTTAGAATATTAACTAATATAATACTTGGAATAACTTGCAAGGGCACTTTGCTGTTTGGTGTTTTTTCAGTGAAACAATGGTAATAATCCGGTCGATCTGACACTTTATGCTATAGACCATCTCTACAGCGGAAATCTTCTACTTACTATTGACAGCCTCTTTGGCGTAGTTAGCGAGTAGCCGGCTGCGAAGCGTGAAGCTGTCTGTGGATTCGATTTCCGCACCGAGACAAATGCTTGTGTAACCGAAAAATATTTGTTTCGGGTCTGGGTGTTGTGGGACCGCAATTCCCTTGTAGTTCCTGACACCCACGATCCAGGTTAACCTAGTGTGGGACAGGACTATGTGTGTCACTGTTGGGTGTATTTTATTTATTTTTTATTAAAACGACACCTTTTTATACATAACCCCCGAAGAGGTAGGCAGAGGTGTAATTAGTACACTTTATTTCGCAGAGTTTTTTCCGACCCATGATGTGATAGGATGTGAGCCTATCGCCATGTCGGACGTAATTCCAGACTCCGGGCTGATACTAAGAATTTCGTGATAAAAAACCCAATATCACTTTTACCCGACCTGGGCTCGAACCCGAGACCTCGGCACAGCAGTCGTAAAGTCGTAATGCGTACGCTTTATAACTGCGCCACCGAGGCAGTTTTAAAAACCTCTTGCAATATAACATCACTTAGAGAAATTGTGGAAAAAATATGAAAGAAAATTCCATACTAATAATATAATTTTCACAAAGTGAGCATTTTTATCAAATAACGTTATGTAATTAAAAAATTCACTACTTTTTAAAGAACTTATTACAATAAATGTTTCAGTAAACTGACACCATATTGCCAAGCCCATATTCCGGAATAGCACCTGATATGCTCAGCAAATTGTTTCCGGAATATTGGGACAGTTATTCCGGCGTGCGCGTTAATACCGGTAAATGTGAAGCGACAGCCCTAATCTCGGCCACTATGAGCCCTCGTTTGTCATGATAATCTACAGGAAGTCGGTGCCATTTCAATTTACATGTATATTCAAGTGATTTAGCACCGCGAACCGCGCCCGTTCTTCCCTGATTTTGATACTTTTATAACATAAATCGGCAACAACCAAGTGGGTCACCTGATGGAAACTGCACCACCCATGTACGTGAAGCATACCAGAAGCATAATGGGCGCGTTGGCGACCTTAAAGTAAATGAACCATTAAGGGATTGGGAAGGGGAAGGGGATTTGGGCCTCTGGATATCTCATTCACGACCCAGATAAGTCGGGCCGTTCATGCTGTTGACAAAACTGTCGTACAGCGTGGCACTACCACTCAGTCAATAGTGACAGGTACTTGGTCATTGTCGCTATACAAACACATCACGCACATATTTTGCTATACGTGCAAAAATGAGTTACACTATCAAATTAACTACTGTGAAAAACTACAAGTGCTACCTACACCTACGTAGGAAAGCAACGAAAAGTTATTAAACGACCCCAAAAAAAAGCGATGAATTATAAAAAAACAATCTAAGAACAATTAAAAAGAAAAAAATAATTCCTAGTTATTTTTTAATAAAGTGAAACATGAAAGAACACATTCCAAGAACGAAGCAATCTAGTAAGTGAATCTCGAAATGAATATAACAAAAAAAATTTAATCTCTCGTTTGGAATGTCAAAACAAGCAGTTGCCTGGAATTATTTAATAAAAACATCAATAAGAAAGGGTCTTTAAAACACTTAAATTACTTTGTTTTTGTACGTTGATATCTTTAATGAAACCTGGCAAAAAATATAAGTTAGCTAAAACATAGTTACAATTTATTTAGATGATGTCGGCCTTGTTCATTACCGCGGAACGAATGCAGTGGACGGAAAATGTCCCCGCATTATCATAACATGGATGCGAGGGTGGAATTCTTCCTGTAGTCGCTGTAAAGTTTTTTATTCGTTTTAGTCTTTTTATTGTTTGTTTACGACGTGCGTTACTTTCATACATAGCACCGTAATTGGGAACAGCGAACTACGAAATTACACAAATATGAAATCACACAATAAGAGGAGTAATTAATGAGTGGTAGAGTAACACTGTAGACAGTTTTGTCTACAGCATGAATGGTTACCAATGTCTCATAGAAAACCGACGTAAAGTAGCAGCTTGCTTCTGCGTTTCGTACGGTGAGCCCAAATGTGCACTCCCCTTCTTAATCCCTTAATTATCTCTTTCCTTTAAGGTCTGCAACACTCCCATGACTCTTCTGGTATTGTGAGCCTTTATGGGCGGTAGAGATCACTTACCATTAAGTGACTTGATCACTAGATGGTGGGTCTCTCGTATGCGAGGGGCCGTCTGGGTAGGTACCGCCGCTTTTTCTATTTCTGTCTTCAAGCAGCAGTGTACATACACACATTCGGTTTGAATGTCATTGAAGCCGGTGAAATTACTAGGCAATATGACACTTAACATCTTATGTCTCGAGTCTTTCGAAATAGTTTATTTGAACAAAAATCCGCATTAACATAGACGGATGATTTGTAACTTATGGTGAGAAAAATACGGCCGTCTTCTCACGCCAGCATTATTAATCAAAAACATTTGATACGAGAAAAATATGAATTTCCTTGGTAAAAGGTCGCGTTGCTATTTAAGTAATGTTTCCCTTGTATAAGCAGAATAAATGGTGTTTCAGCATCAAAAATATCCACCCGTAAACGTTGCGTAAACCTGTAATATGACGTAAATCTTAGTCACCATATTATTTGAAAAACTCTTTTCTTTCTTTCTACCTGGTTATCCCGGCTAGTGCCAGGGTCCGCCTTCCCATTAAGACGCCTCCACTTAGCCCGATCTTAGGCATCCTCTGTAGTAAGAGCGTTGACTCTCATATCTCCCACTAATATTCTTTCACCAACTAATTCTGTAAAATATTATTTTAATAATTGAACATTGAATTGAGAAGGTATAATGTGCTACCGATTCTTGCGATAGCAAAAAATGTATTCAATGCAAAGCAGTTTATTATCGCCTATGAAGAAAAGAAAGCCTCTGGTGTTGCTTCGCTTTGAAAATCTTTTAACAGGTTTATAGCAGCTGTCCACTTTGTAGTTCTTCTAGAAAAAAAAACACAATTACTTAGCCCCGAGCCGTGGTTTATTCAGGCTTGTGTTGTAAAGCAGATGGTCTATTCTATGATTCATAATATTGGGTTTTATTTTATATACCAGTAGCGAAGAAAACGTTTTGCATTCGTATTTGAATGAAAATATATTTGTGGCTGATTTCTTAAGTCTCTTTCTGTCTTTCCACCTGCCCTTATCCCACTCGCAGTGGGGTCGACGCAACATGCTTTTTAACAACTGTTACGAAAGATTTGGCGTGTAGTTTTTATGACTGCCTGCTTGCCGCCCGCCTGACGTAGAGTCAACTCAAGCCTCAGTCTCTATATCTAATTATTATACAGCCGCCCCGGGTCGCCGGTTATTTTATATTTATATTATAATTCCGGTTCTTTATATTCTATTTTTTACAGCATTGGCCGACAAACTAGCAAGTGGGTCACCCGGTGGTAAGTGATCTCCATCGCCCATGTACGTCCACAACATAAGAATCATAGGCGCGTTGCTAACCTTAAGGAAAGGGATAATTAAGGGATTGGGAAGGGGAGGGGGATTAAGGCCTCCGGATATCTCACTTACCGTACGGAACGTAGCAGCAAGCCGCTACTTTACGTCGATTTTCCGTGAGACTGTGGTAACGACCGGGTCGAGCCGGCCCATTCATGTTGTAGACAAGCGTCTACAGCGTGGCTCTACCACTTTAAATAATTATATATTTTGTTCCAAATATTGTTCCAAAACGATCTATGATTTTATTATAACTATATACCATTTCCAAATATTAGCATAGCCAGAAAGTTAGCAGTCAAAAGCTATCCTATATAATCATCAATATTACTTTCCCGAGGTAGGCAAAAAATAGAACAGCACTCCTTCCCATTGTTACGAGTCGTTCTAGTTTTCCCGGCTCATCAATCTTTTTATGCATTCACTCTGATAACACTTATATGTCTCCACGAGCTCGGCACAGTCATTTTACTAAGTTCGTTCCGGTCAACATCGGGTATCTGTATTTCTGATCTAATGGTTTATAAAAGCATTTGTTTCAAATATTAGCATTTTTTATTTATTTTTTTGGATCGCCAGTGAGTGTACATATAAAACTTATTATGTAACAAACAAATATAACATGCTACCCAGTTACAGGCAAACACAACTAACACAAGTAATGCACCGGATATTCATTAATAAACTAAAATAATAAAATATAATTAAAACACAACTTAATATTTTATAAGAATTTACAAATTAATAAACATGGAGTGGTAAACATTTTGACTTATTATGGCCGATTTCAATAAACAATTTAGGTTTGATCTTGATTCTCCAGATCGATCATTCATCAGAAGTACGCGTGACTTTCAAACTGTATTAAATGGCTGTGAAACAAGAGGCCGCGGGTTCGATCTCCGCACCGAGACAAATGTTTGTGTGCTCACAAATATTAAAATATAAATGAAATGTTGAATTACATAGATTAATTAAAAAGTCTGCAAGTGACAAGTTAAATATTAGATATGGAATTTTTCGTTTTCGAATCAGTGCCACTGAGAGAAATATTCAGGGAAAGATTTGCATAAATCTTAACGCTCTTGGGTATTCTCATAAACATTTTTTCTAAACTTCATATTAGAACCCGACGTTAATTAGAATAATATAATGTAACTTTTAATTGCCCGAATAGACTTTTCTTAAACCAGTTTTGAAATAAAAACACATACACAGAAAAAGAGGTCAAAAACATAAGCTCACGACTGTAATAGAATTATTATTATCCGGAGAAGATTATTATGAGACTTAACATCTTATGTCTCGGGTGTGCCATGCAGTGCTTTCTAACTCGAAGTTCTGTGTGGTGTTTTCTGTTTATGGGCATACGTGGCGCTTTCCATCAGGCGAGCGACCTGCTCGGTTTGTCAGTTACGGTAATTAAAATATATTGGAGTGGTTGACGTCGGGCAGGCGGCCGTGGGCCGGTTGTAGAAACTACAAGGCAAATCTTTCTGTCCGTACCACTCTCTGCTGTGCGCTGAGCTATTGCTGCTTACTATCTATGTTTGATTAAAATCTGTTCAGCTATCTAAAGGATAAAGGTAATTATTACTAATTGATGTTTGAGGTTATTAAAAATCTGTATATTTAATTTAGCGATAGCTTAGCGGGGAGTGGTACGGACGACGCACTGAGACGAAAGTCGAAAGTTCGAAACCAGCCCCCAAGAGCATGCACTTCTGAGTATCAAGAATAAGTTGATTGAGGAAATATGCATACTTGAAAAGTTTTTCATAAGAATTTCGAAGGTATGTGAAGTCTGCCAACACGAATAGCAATTAATCCAGTGTGTTGAACTAAGGCCTAATCCCTCTCATTAAGTAGAGGAGGCCCGTGCCCAACAGTGGGACATGTATAATACAGTGCTAGTATTATTATTTTAGTTGCCATTTAGAACAGACAATCAATATGATTTGCTAGAGGCGCAGTACGGGCCTGCATACATATTTTTGTAAATACGGATGAAGTTTCATTTATCGAAAACTCGCAGTAGGCACTCTATATAGCTTCACTTTGAACCACACCTATACCTGTTATCCAGCATAATTGTTTCTCCGCCAATATAAAATAATTAAGAGGCCCTTAAACAGCCAACAGAAAATATAAGCTAAAGTATTCCCGAGAAATTACAACTAACACACGCAAAGTGAAATAAATACACGAATAAGTCCCTATACCCGTATTTTCTTGCATTTTTGTTTTGTTTTTCCGAATGAAAAACATCGTACATCTCTCTCCATTAAAAAGAGGAAGCTGTGATGGAATCGCTTCGGGGAAGAGTTCCGCAATTCTTTGAACGCAGACCTTTTACAGATGACAGTCGACCATTTCCTTTAGAGGATTAAGGATTACTGTGAAAGTAGATTAATTTTGTTGTCACATCTAAATGTAACCGGAATACATTTATAATCGTGTCTTGGTGTAATAAGATTTTTTGTAGCAAACGCTGGGTAACGAGATAGTGGGTCACCAGATGGTAAGTGATCTCCACCGCCCATGAACATTTACAATACCTAAATAATGATGGGCGTGTTGCTGACCTTATAGGAAAGGGACAATTAAGGGATTGGCAGGGGATTTGAGGGCCTCTAGATATAGTACTCACCGCACGAAACGCAACAACAAAGTGCTACTTTACGCCAGTTTTCTATGAGATAGTGGTAATAATCCAGTCGAGCCGACGCATTCATGCTGTAAACAGTTTTGTCGACACACTACAGCATCGCTCTACCATAAATGACGTTCGACTTTCATTACTATTCTTAAACATTTCCGATGGTCATGTCAAACGGCAGTGAGTAAATAAAACTATATTTATGTTTAAAATAATGAACTTAAGCTAAAAGCAATAAGAACCGAAGAATGTATTTTTTAAATTAACTTTATTGTTTAACATTGCTAGTAACTCATTATTACATTACGATTAAAATTATACTACCGTAAATGACTTCAACCACGTTTCGCCACTGCCTCCTCCGTTAATTTATTTATTTATTTATTTACACTTTATAAACAAAGTATGTATTTAATCAATACAGTGTACTATATGCAGGCGAGTTTAGCTTTAGGCCTAAGATGTTGGTGGTCCACAAGCATTAATTCTAAAAATAATTTTATACTGCCTCGGTGGCGCAGTTGTAATGCGTGCGCGGTACGATTGATGCTGACGCTGAGGTTGCGGGTTTGATCCCCGAGACGGGTAAAAGCCCGGACTCGGGAATTGTGCCGGGTATGGCGATAGGCTCGCTCCCTATCGCATCATGGGACAGAAATAAGCTCGGCGAAATGTGAGTGTATTAGTTACACCTCTGCCTACCCTTTCGGGGATTACGGGGGAGAATATGTATAATTTTATAATTTCCGGGGTAAATTCACCGTAAACACATAGTTTGAAGGAAGCTGCTATTAATAATTAATTATACTGAATAAGGTCTAATATTAAAAGTTGGGCTTAAAGTTTGACATCTTCCGGGCACATTTAATTACACCTGCCTTTTGCCCTCCGACGCTCTAATTAACGGAAACTTCCAAAATTAACTTCTGTAATCCTTAAAAATATGAGACAAAAAATCCAATTTCAATGAAAAAAATCGGACGTCTGTTTAACTTGGAAATGGATTTTTGCGGTAAGCACCGAAAAGTTTTGATTTAATTCTTCACCGATATATTCATTACTGGAGACTCTTATCCCAAATTTCTAACACAGGCTCATTCCAATAAGCATTAACCGTACGTTCTTGTTGTGTTAAAATTGAGAAATCCCGAAACAAAGGGAAATAATTTACAATGTAATAAAGGAACTGTCTAAAATTAACATAAATGGTATTACGGGGGAGTTTCATGTAAAACAATTATACAGCGACTCTGTTCAGTATCGACAATTGTTAGCGACATAACAAAGCTCGGCCCCACAAATGTATAGCTATAAAACCGTCAACAATAAGTTCGTTGTGTTCAGTATTTTTAGACATCATTTTTATTAAACATACAGCCTAAATTAAACGCAAGGATTAAGTTTTGTTGGACGTTACGCGGTTTTCAAGTTTCAGTTGGAGCGGGCCTCGGGGAACATTTGTCATCTCGGCCGTTCTGCGCTGCCACGGGCCAACTCACTTTTAATTTTTTTTATCTTCATTGTTAGCGTGCTATAGATGCTCCAGTTTTTTAAAAATGTTTGTTATTGTAGTTATTTCGCTTTGCATTTAAGCGTTACTTACATCGTTTAACCCGTTTATTTATTTTTGCAGTGTGTTTAGAACTGTGTTTCGTATACAATTATACATACATACGACGCACTCACGCCTATAATAACCAAATTTTAATTTTTATTATAAATTAAATCATTTTGTTTTTTTTAATGTGAGTGCGAGTGCCAGTACATATGTCTGGTATACTCTTGGCTATTTCTTGGAAAGGCCAATCCAGGAATTGCTGTACATTACACTCGCATAATTCTGTAAAACAATGTCTGGACATTAAAAGAGGCCATAACCCATGAATTTGTTTCGGCATTTCTTCTCATGGCTAGCCCCGAAATGCCGTCGTAACTGTAATGTAGCATAAAAAATTATTGGCATGTGAAAGTGATATTATGACCCAATTTACAGAATAAATGATTTGAATTTGAATTTGAAGGGTAGGTTCGTCGAGCTTATTTCCATCCCACGGTGTGATAGAGGGCGAGCCTATCGCTATACTCTGCACAATTCCAGACTCCAAACTTACACTCGGTGTTTTGTATTGCAAAACAAACTATATCACATTTACCCGACCCGGGGAACGAACCCGAGACCTTAGCCTAGCAGTCGTACCACGTACACATTACAATTGCGCCACCGAAGCAGTAGTATACAATCATAATTAATATTTCAGATGGTCCGTCATGTCACTTCACATATTAGGCACACGGTTCAACTGAGCTACGATTTTTTTATCCCCAAGCAATGATTCATATTTCCGGGTCGAAAACTATCCTTTATGTTGCTTCGAAATACAAACTACACGCATGCCAAGTTCGGTAACGAATGGTTTATAGTTGCAAAATCAAAACGTAAAAATAACATACAACAAAATATTTGGATTTATTATATTTTGCGCTTGTTTTACAATATCTAAGTAAACGTTTACAAGGTGGTAGGACCGTCGTATGCGAGAGGTCGTCTGTGTAAGTACCACCGCTTTGTACATTTACGCCGCCAAGCAAGTGTGTAAGCACTGTTCTGTTCCAGTTTGAAGGACATTAAGGCCAGTGAAATTACTGGGCATTTGATGAGACATCTTATATCTCGGGATGACGAGCGCAGTTCAGTGCCATGCAGTGCTCTGTGTAACGTTGCTTCTGTTTATGGGCAGACGTGCCACTTAACATCAGACGAGTGACCCACGCGTCTCGTCATTCAAGCAAATAAATATATATATATACCTATGTAGAAAATATATAGATAGATAGATTTCGTTTATTTTATCGACTCTGAAAAGCAATAGTTGGACATGAAGAACAGATTTTCTTCAAACATAGCTAAAATCATTGACACTTTTGTCTACAGCATGAATGGGCCGGCTCGTCCGGGTCGTTACCACTGTCTCCCAGAAAACCGGCGTAAAGTAGGAGCTTACTGCTGCGTTTCGTACGTTGAGTGAGATATCCGGAGGCTCAAACCCCCTCCCCTTCCCAATCCCTTAATTATCCCTTTCCTTTAAGGTCAACGCACCCATAATTATTTTGGTATTGTGGGCGTACATAGGCGGTGGACATCACTTACACTCAGATGACCCACTTGATCGTTTGCCGGCTTATTCTATAAAAAAACTTGATTAAATTATCATTCAATCTAAAAATACAAAGGGGTCAAACTTTCATCCCTCTTTTCGTTGGAGGTTAGATACAACCTACGAAATACCGTTATGGATTTTTTTATTCGCACTCATTAATAAGAGTCGGATGCATTTTCCTTTATTCCTTTAATAAAATTTTCTAGGAAAGGCCAGTACCCTGTTCTTTGTGATCCAAGGAACAAGTAATTTTCACGCCTGGTTCCTTGCCTTATAAATTACAATGCAGGTAACACTGGCTTGGGTCCAAAAACATTCCGCAGTTATTTACACATCACACAATTCGGCACAGATGGTGGTTCTAAAACAAAAATCGTCGACGGGTAATGAACGAGTTTGGGATTATGCCAGTCTTTGTAAAAATATTTGTTGTTATTTGCATTTGGGCGTTGTTGAAGTTTGGAGGTTTTTGTCAGGGGTCGGCAACGAGCTCGTAGGCCGCCTGACCTTCACCACCCATGTACACCCACAATATCAAAAGAATAATACAGGTGTTGTCAACCTTAAAGGGAAATAATTGAGGCTGTAAACTATAGAATGAATAAAAAAGCAAGTCCACACATCGAAAATAATTGTATCGCTTGCGAAGAAATAGATTGTGTGCTGCCTTTTGCAAAGATCTCGAGTTGACAGTTTTTAGAATATTCTAGAAAACTACATTTCACATATCCAAAAAGGTTTGAAGGCACATAAACCAAGTCAAATAGAAATTATAATAGATGGATGGCGCTACCTATTAACAGAGCAAAGACTAAAAATACAATGAAATTATATTATAAACTACATAATTAAATGTGTCGCCAACAGAGGCATTGGGAAGGGGAGGCTAGATTAGGGTCTCCGGAGATCTCACTCACCGTACGAAATGCAACACCAAGCTGCGTTATATCAGCAAGGTACAAGAATTACAAGCTTATCTGGTATTGACGGTGTCCATGAACGGCAGTGATCACTTACATCAGATGAACCTCTTGCCCGTTTGCCCCCTCTCATAAAAAGATACTTTACACTGTGAGAAAATGACAATGACCGTGATAACAATGTCAATTTCTGTGATACCCTGTCAAACAGGCCCATTCATTTTGTAGACTCTATTACGTGGCTATACCACTAATAACCTATTTATGGTAGAGTCAGTTCCCTAGGGTAGGAATAAACATTATGACTTAACACTCAATTAAATCTGGGGCAAAAACAACATTAGCATACGCATTCACGCCTGTAATACCCGAAATGGTAGGCAGAGGTGTAAACCGTACCGTATAGCCATATCGAGCACAAATTCCAATCCCGGTAAATTCATGTGTGATTTTTTGGATCGATAACTTAAACACAAAATGCCACTGCCCGACTTGGGAACTGAATCCAGGACCGACCGGTTCTTAGCCTAACTGCAGTGCTAGTAGACCAACGTGGAAACCATTATAAGACCACGTTTTAAACTTATATATGTACGATTCATTACTTTGTTTTGATAAAACAATTCGTATAAAAAAGAAAATTTTATTAAAAAATCAGTTACGGCATTCTGGTTCCCTACACCTTAAAACATATATTTTACACTAATGGAAAGTATAAGGCGATTGATTCAATTTAGTCTTAAACTCACCATAACTCGGTTCCAAAGTTGTTTGTCAAGTAAGTCGTAAGTAACATAAAGTTAGTCAATGTCTAAACAAGAGAATTTGTTGCTAAGTTCAGAAATTACGTAAACCAGCATAAGGCCTAAGTCTGATGTGTTCTCTACTTTTAGGGAAGCTACATTATTACTCGCGGCGGGGCTTAAGGCGCAGTATAACCAAATTCATGGCTTTAAATAACCTCAACTTAGAGGATATTAAGATAATATGGGTATTTAGGACCTGGATAGAGTTCATGTTTTAAACTGTACTATACTTAACAACTATTAATTCCGTGTCTTCAGGGCGTGGCTATGTTAAAGACATAGACATTCACGCCTGTAATCCCCGAAGGGGTAGGCAGAGGTGTAACCCAATACACCTACTTTTCACCGACCGTATCTCCGTCCCATGATGTGATAGAGGGCGAGCCCATCGCCATACCGGCTCAATGCCAGACTCTGATACTGAGCATTTCGCAACAGAAAAACTCAATATCACTTTTACCCGACCCGGGGATCGAACCCGAGACCTCAGCGCAGCCTTAGTCGTAGCGCGTATGCATTACAACTGCGCCACCTAGGCAGTCGCATCGTGTCGTAAGCAATCATAATTATCCAAATTATTTTTAAGTGGTAAAGCCATGCTGTAGACAGTTTTGTCTGCAGCCTAATTAACGTTGTAACTTCAAAGTTTGTGTAATGTTATTATTTATGGGCAAGCTTGGCGCTTACCATTGAGCGTCCAGCGCGCCTTGTTATTCAGTTTAATAAAAAAATAAAAATCTTTCCTACTTGATTTCTAAATTGAATGCTTGCTTCCGTTTGATACAAAAGTAAAGATATAGATGGACTTTATAGTTAGTAAATATGACCATGTTTATTGACCAGTATACAAGACCTAGACAGACTAGATGAGATCCAGTATAAAAGATCCAATCTTACTTGGACGAAAAGCTATAAATTTACTTTACAGCGTTCCTTTAGTAAGATATAAACAATGCGGTTACTAAAATGCTTCTGTGGTATTCTATTATGAAGTAGTTGAAATTCGAGTCTGTTGCAAACTTATATTTTGTTTTCAGGATTTTAAAGGTGCATCCGCATTTCGACAGTTCGAGTCTGTGGCTGTCTCGCATACTCGTTTTAAAAAATACTATGAATAAATTATAGGTGTGGGTAAAAGCGTGTATTAAAAGTTTTTTATTTATGTATTATTGCCTTGATAGGCAGACGAGCTAGCGGCCCGTCTGATGGTAAGCGGTCACCACCGCTTATGGACAAGATGCTGCCTACCACACTACTGGTTTTTTTTAAATTACAATGAGTTACGTCTGGGGTTTTATCTATTTTTTAAAGTAACTATCACTTTATTATAAATATTCTGCATAATAACGATAAATAGGAAAACACTATACTTTTCCGTATACGCTTTTATTTACAAATCCATTTTCGTTGTATTAATTTTTGCCACAAATATTATTTTTGTCATGGCTATTCTATATCTACTTTTGTCATTGTCTATTTATAGCAATAGAGGCCCTAACACATTCATGGAGTCTCGGTGCGTTGAAATATGACAAATGTAGACACACTTTAACAGCAAATGTTTTGAACACAATTTTCCAGCGGCGTCTTGCGTCATCACTCTCATCTCATTATTGTTTAATCTTAAGTCCTAACTTAGTACGATGATACTCGTCTAAGTTATTACCAAGTTATTTAACGTTATACATTTTCTCATAAAACAGAAATTTTCGATTTAATTCAATACAAAGTTTCGAAATGGAGCGTTATGATGAAGTAACAAAGTCTAAAAACAGTTGACTTTGAACTACCTACTTTACCGCATATAAAAGCCTAATATGAGAATATTTTTTATTTTCTTTTATATTATAATATAATTCCACAGCCTCTAGCTATTTAGAATAGGCCGTCTTATATAATTTTGTAGGTTTCGTAAAACTCCATTTAGAACTTCTTTTTTTAGCTTGAATGACGAAACAAGCAGATCGCTCGCCTGAGGTAAGCGCCACGCCTGCTGATAAACAACAGTTACATTTGAAATACAACGCACTGCATGATACTGGACTGCGTTTGTCACCCCTAGACATAAGTTGTTGTCTCATAATTCTCGGTATTTTCACTGGCTTCAATGTCGAACCGAAACGCAATAGAACTTACGTGCTGCTTTGGCGGCAGACTGACTATTTGCAGAAATAGTCAAAGCCAATGGTAGCAACGTTTTCTGTAGTAATAAAGATTATTATCATTATTATAGCATACGAGGGACCTACCACCTCATGCTAACATTACCGAAGCGCATAATAAATATATCGTCGCACTGTAAGAACATATCTAATGTTAAGTCGAAGTCATGTATAAAATAAGCAGAGGAAAGTTATTAAAACATCCTGTTTTAATTCTAGATGTACTATGTAGATGTGAGATGAACAAAACTTCCATCCGAATCCTTCCATTACAATATCTTATTTAGCCTATAAGTAAAATATACAGCCTAAAGAACACAGGATATTCTCATACCACTAAGAATAAAGAGCAATAATAGTCACCCACTTACAGACCAATAAAAACCACGTTAACTTAATTGAAATGATAAAGTTATGAAAATAAATCTCGTCTACAAAATTGTCTTTGTCTCAACCACCGTTACGTGACGGCGCATAGCAAAAACTAATATAATTATCTCCTCTTTACGGAATGAAGTTTTCACTTGGAAATAGTTATTATATGCTACAACTTAATACTTGCAACAGGAGATGATTTTGTTGACTCGTTTTGTCGTGAAAACCCAGTTTTATCTGGTATTATTTATATGTTTATCGAAGAAAGGAATTTTATTATTGGATCAAAAAAGCAAAATAAACGAAAATGTTTATGTACTATGCGATTATTGTGCCAACAATGGACCTCTGAAGCTACCATGGTTGCATAAAATACTCGACTCGTTATGTCAAATTTCAAAAGTAGACATAAAGTAGAGAGAATAGTGTAGTACTCTCTGTAGTATTTTGTCTACAAACTCTGAACATGATTTTATCGAATGTTGATACTTTTACTGAGATATTTGTCGTCGGTAGTTATATCTCTAGCGCGCGAGATATGTTGTGTTGCATATCCTATGCCCGCTGGTGATTCAATGGAGTGTGAAAGGTAGAGAAAGTTCTAGATAAACTACTACTAAGAATAACGAAAAAGAGTTAAGACTAGTAAAGTAAAGTAAAAAAACTATGCGATTGAGAGAGATTTACCAAATTGCCTAAAGCCACTAATGGCTACACAGTCACAGGTGAAGAATGTGATGGAAGGACAACCTGGACGCCTTTCAGAAGCAATATCGTGGCATATACGTGACTTACAAGATGGTAGGTCCCTCTTATGTGAGAAGCCGTCTAGTACCACCATTGCTGCCGCCAAGTCTGTAAGCACTGCTGTGTTTTGGTTTGAAGGACATAAAAGCCAGTGAAATTACTGGGCGATATGGGGCTAAACAACTTATCCGTGCCATGTAGCACTTTGTAATTCAAAGTTCTGTTTCATCCATCAGTTGAGCGACCTGCTCATTTCGTCGTTCAGGTTATTTAAAAAATATGGCTGATGATAAAAAGTAATGGAAGAGGAAGAGAGAGCCAGGAGTGAAGAGAGAGACCCAGGAGTGAAGAGAGAGACCCAGGAGTGAAGAGAGAGACCCAGGAGTGAAGAGAGAGACCCAGGAGTGAAGAGAGAGACCCAGGAGTGAAGAGAGAGGCCCAGGAGTGAAGAGAGAGACCCAGGAGTGAAGAGAGAGACCCAGGAGTGAAGAGAGAGACCCAGGAGTGAAGAGAGAGACCCAGGAGTGAAGAGAGAGACCCAGGAGTGGGACACAGAAAATACTTTAAAATGTCATGATAGTTCGGACAACTCAAAAAAGTATTCAACACTGATTTACAACATCAATTTGACAGGAAAGCCGACGCTAACATCAAATGATAATTTATAACACGGACACGACATTCAAAATATCTGCAGATAACGTGCTCGTTAACATACACGTGTCTGGCTTAAAACCAATTACTCGCGTATTTATACCAATATTAATGCTCTCGTCAATTTCTACATATTTTAAGCCCCATATACACGTATAATTTACGGCACGACAGAAGCGAGCATATATCACAAAATATATTTTAACAAAACTTAATAACTGACTTCAAAAAATAACAAAAGTAAAGTCAATTTGTATCGTCTTTTGACTTTACAGTGTTATTTTTTGAAATTGGTTTTTAAGTTTTGTTAAAACTTATTATACCTACTTTTAAATTTTTTGTGGTACTGCTATGGCGTGTAAATTCAAATACAATGACACAATCGCGATGAATATGCTTTTATCCCTTGAGGAGTTTCATTCTTTCACTCCATACTCTCAGATCTTAACCAAATTATATGTGAAAACATCGCAGGTAAACTCTATCTAATGAATGTTTTTCCAACAAAATCGCTCCATGATTGGCGGAGAAATCGATGTACATACTAGTACAAAAAATTACTCGCCGAATTGAGAACCTCCTCAGTTTTGAAGTCGGTTAAAAATCGTCATTTACGAGGATGGAGGATAAAATTTGACAGTGAAAGTCGTATGATACCTGGAAACCCGAGTTTTCTATTATATTCTCTCGTGTGTTGCACGGAAAACTCTTTTCATGTAAATAGGGCTTTATTCACAAAAACTCATACAAACAACTTTACTAGTATTTAATGTTTTGAATGAGCTAAAAACCTTTACAACGTGTACAACATTTTAACAGTTTAGTTTTTGATATTCCAATAAAACTATGCATATTTAGTTTTAAACGACGTTTTTTGGACATGAATGGAATTTAATTTCAATAGCGCTTTGACTGTAACCAATGTTTTGGAGGTGATGTTATTTTAGATTTAATAAATATAGTATTAACTTTTATATGAGACTTCGTAATACAAGAAAGGTTTAAAAGCAAAAAAAAAATATAAAACATAAAACATAGAATTAGAATATGCAAAATCTGTGGAAGAAGTAACTTTTCATATTATAAGAATTGTAGACTTATATCAACCATCAAAGACGTCACGGATTATTTTACCAAAACAAAAACATAATAGAAAAATATCTTTTAGATACTTAAACTAAGCCTGTGAATTTACTGGGCATTATGAGACTTGACTTCTTATGTCTCGGGGTGACGAGTGCAGTCCAGTGCCTTGCAATGTTTTGCAGGTCGTTGGTTTCATGGTAAGTGCCAGGCGAGCCCATTAACAAAAGCAACATCATACATGACTTTGAATACAAGCACTGCATGGCATTAGACTGCGCATCGTCACCCTGAGACATATGTTAAATGTGTTAAGGCCCAGTAATTTTACAGACTTCGAAATGTCCTTCAACCGAAACTCAACAATACGTAGGTGCATAATGCTGCTTGGCATCAGAAATCGACAAAGCGGTTGTACCTACGCAGGCGGGCTGTCGCACACAAGGGATCTATCATCAATCTATCATACTAACAAGTGACTACAAATAATGGTAAAAACAAATTTATTTAACAAACTAGCACCCCGTTAAAACACAATTTAAAAAAGCATGTGGAGTAGAAATTGTTTGAAGAGATTTACTTAAGATTGTTAAGATTTAATGCGGTTGAGTGTGGCAGACGCCGCGAGGCAAAATAAATTAGCTATCAGGACGAAATTGAATCTTGCATTTTGCCAGATTGTTACCGACAGCTCGGGGGCTGGAGTTATGAGAGCAAATGTGTATAATCACCCCTGTTAAATATTCATTTATTCGGTAAAAAAAACTTGTGTGATAAAATATTGAGGCAATGAAAAAGTGTAGATCAAAATTTTACATGAGTTACAAAAAAGTGTGAAGTGAAATTATTCCTACCACAGAAAATTTAATCTAAAATAATACGCTGTAGCATAGCGGGCGAGTAGCCGGCTACAAACCGAGAGACCGTGGGTTCGATTCCTGCACTGAGACAAATGTTTGTGTGATCCACAAAAATTTGTTTCGGGTCTGGGTGTTGTTGGATCGCAAGCCCCTCGTAGTTCCTGATACCTACGATACAGATTAACCTAGCGTGGTGTCAGGACTATGTATGTTGGGTGTATTTATTTATATGAGCTTGGATATCTCGGAAGGGATAAGCAGAGGTACAACTAGTGCATTTATGGTTCGCCAAGTTTATTTCCGTCCATTATGTGATAGGAGGCGAACCTATCGCCATACAGAAAACACATTTCAATATCATTGATGTGCGACAAATTGTGATCCAGTTTTCGATTCGATTAAAAATCTAAATAATTATAGAAATTTTTAAGTATGATTATAATAGTTTAACTTAAATTCGAATTTGGAATCAAATCGCCTTATTGGTTTAGTGGCAGCTAATTTAGGTTGTGAAGCCAGTGAGAACTGGGATCAACCTCACGCCGCGCAACCAATAATGGTGTGATTTTGAGATTCGTAAAATCATACTATAGTACTATAATCATGGTAGTTGCTCAAGATAAGAATTAGTACCAGACATGGCGCCAGGTCCGCCACCTATCGCATCACTGCACTCGTTGCACTTCTGCCTACCTTTTTACGGCTACGGGCGCAAGCATAATATATGTATGTAGAATTAACGCACAAACTGAAGCCAAAAATATTGTTTACTCGTACATAAAATGAATAAGTTGAACTAATATTTTATGGTGCAAGCTCACCTGCCTACGTAAATTCGGCGTGTTTACATGTTACGTGTCATTAATCATCTATATGAGTACAACGTTCACCGTGGCTCAATTTTGTTATGACACTGCGCGTGTGTCACAGCCCCTTAGAATGCAAAAATTCAAAAACCAGACATTTCATCGTGTGGTTTCAGCTTTTTATCGCATAATTAACAGCCTCCGTGGCGCAGCGGGCGATTAACCGGTTGCGAAGCGTGAGGCCGCGGGTTCGATTCCCGCACCTAGACAAATGTTTGTCTAATTCACCAATGTTTGTCTCGGGTCTGGGTGTCTGGGTGGACCCCCAAGTCCCTCGTAGTTCTTGATACCCACGATACAGGTTTACCCAGTGTGGGGTCAGGACTATGTGTGTGACTCTTGGGTGTATTTATTATTAATGTCTCTCGACCAATTAAAATTAAACAGTACTTACATTCGTGTCATGTTTTTACACCACATTTATTTATTTATTTATTTACACTTCATATACGTGTGGTATAAAGGCGGACTTAATGCTATAAGCATTCTCTCCCAGTCAACCTTAGGGTGATGTAGAGATGTACATGGCAGGTGCAAAGATGATGAAGAAAACGAAACAGTAAAAATATATATATATACAATGAATATAAATAAACATACATATACATTCCAACCCCGCAGGAATTCTAAAGATACATACAGTAGTACTGTTGAAATAGCAGTAACAGTAGCAACAGACGCTGGGCGGGGGTACCTGATACATTTTGTACACAACTGGATAGCTACCACGGTAAGCAGGGTGAAAAATCTGTCATAATGGTTCAGTTCCGAAATCAGCCTACCTAGTAGATAACTCCAAGCCGGCATAATTATGGCAACCAACTAAGTATGCAATATTATCAATTCGCAAAAGTATATTTTATATTTTTGTAATAAAAACTTTTTGTGCTTACAACACTTTTCAATAAAAAATGTGGCCTAAGGAAGTCACTAAGTTTTTTGGGAGCAACAATAATTAATTAACAATAACAATCCACCCAAAAATTCTTGCCTCAAACATGGCCCTTCGAGACGGAGCAATGTTTTAATAAATTATATTTGAACTACTCTGTACTTGTCACGTAATGTGTAGTCACTTTGCGGCGAAAGTATACAAAAAGGTTTAGCTAAATACGAACGAAATTCGAATGACAAAATTCAAAAATATGACAACCCAATGTTAAAAATAACAATAAGGCTATTATAATTGTCTTATTATTGGAAACCTGAGGGTTTAATTCTTGGATTCAAACACAATTTGTGTAAGAGTTTTCAATTAAAAAGACCAGACATAAATTACCAAGGATTGGAATTTGTGCTCGGTATGACGATAGGCATGCCGCCCTATCACATCGTGGGACGGAAATAAGCTCGGCGAAACATGGGCGCAGCACTAGTTGCACCACTGCCTACCCCTTCAAGGATAAAGGCGTAAGCTTATGTTAGTACGTGCATTTTTTTTTGACTAGCCCTGTATTGTATACGTAAAACTTCTCAGGTATGCAGGTCTCCTCACGATGTTTCCCTCAACGTTAAAGCTAGTGATAATTAACAATAATAATTAATATACACGTTACTTAGAATAGTTAGAGGTGTATGCTCTTGGGGCTGGTTTCAAACCTGCGACTTTCATCTCTACAGTCGATACCACTACCCGCTTAGCTATCACCGCTGCAAAAATAAATAAGTACAATAAATCACAACAATACTAAATTGCTTATATTGAAAGTAACAAAATGTTACATCAATTTGTTTACACGCAAACAAGCCGAAACAACTTGCAAATTGAGATCGTGATTATCAAAAGTAATTTATAAAGTGAGAATTAAGTAATAAATTTCCTTAAATCTAATTTCGGCTTGGCCCGTACAAGTTCTCTAATTAAAGTACAGGGTTTGGTTAATTACTTTGGGACTGTCACTGGTCGCATAGCATACACAAAAACGCATTCGATTGACTTCGGGACTGTATTTTCGTCATAGTAGATATAATATCACAAGGCAAGTAAAAAAATGATCAAATATAGGACATGAAAAACAAAGATAAGAATTTATATTTATATAAAAACTCTTTAATAAAAAAAAAACTATATTTGAGTCAGTGCTATCATTATCAATGGCCAATAAACTGCAAAAGATTTAAGACTCCGAATTGGTTAATTCTATTTTTGGTTTTTTAATAATTTTTTGTTGAAATCTTTTTATTATATTCTTTTAGCTTATCATCGCGAAAACAATATAAACATAACTTTTTGGTCTGAGTTGCAATAGGACTACGACTAAATTTGGTGGTAAGTTTAATTAAAAATTAAGACCATCAACTAAAGATATTCATCAACGGCAATGATGCTGATTTCCAAAAAACATACATCAAAGTAAGGAGCATACATCAAGCTCGTTTTATCGAATTGTTATGCGTATTTTTCTGATAAATCTAATTTCAGGATGAAACTAGATACCATGCGTATACGTTATTGAAGAACGTCTAGATGTCTCCACAGTTATACAATGTGTTACAAAAAGGTCATATTTAAGTATCGTTAAATATACCTGACAGCGAGTGTTTATATACCGGATCTAATCAAAATCTAGACATCTTAAAGTTTCGTGCTAATTATAATAAATCATTTATTACGATCAATGGGCTTGATCACATTGTTATAAATTAAGTGAAGGACGAGAGCGAGAATAACAATGCTAGAATGAGACAAAAGCTCAGCTGCTGATCATTCAGTATTGTCCAAAATAAACAAACAACCCGTAGCAAACGCACAGCCACTCGAGCAAGGTAAAAAAAAAACAAAAGACTTCCAAACAAAAATTAATCCACGTCTATCGAGCCCGAACACTTAACTCTATTTCCACAGAAAATAACCAAACTCTTGAAGCGTGAATTGAAGGGAACACAAATAAAAATCCAGGTACACTTTTAGTAAAACCTCTAACGAGTTCCAAACCCATTTATGTATCTTTGAGCCTTTAACGAAAAAAGTTTGATAATAATTTCGCTCTAAGTAAAAAAGTAAACAAACAGAATAAAGGAGGTAATCAAAAGTTGTGAAAATAACTTTTCGACGCTTACGTGGAGAGCGATGCGCCACCAAGTTGTCTAATGTTAGTATGGCGTTCACCTTTTGTGTACATACTGCCTAGAGAATATACATACTACATTGGTATTAGATGTTTACAGAAATATTTCATTTTTATTGCATAGGTCGGCAAACGAGCAGGTGGGTCACCTAATGGTAAGTGTCTCTACCGCTCATGTACGTCAACAATACTAGAAGAATCATGGGCGCGTTGCAGACCTTGAGGGAAAAGGATAAATTAAAGGATTGGAAAGGGGAGGGGGATTTGGGCCTCCGGATATCTCATTCACCTTACTTATGTATTTATGTACCTTAAAATGTGAAGGAAATAATTTCAAATAATAGTATTCATTGTTACGAGAACGAAACACCGTCTCATAAAATAATGAATATCGGATTGTAAAAGGTATAAATTAAATTTCCCTACACTGTGTAGCTACGCAATGTTTTCCTAAATGCAGACCGGCCTAGCCCTTAATTACAAGGGACGTATTGCCAATTTTGTTATTCCCCTTTGTCGGTAAATAAAGTGTTTTGATTGAAAGCAAGGAGTTCAATATTCAACAAGCTTGAAGCTAATTTAATTAAGTACCTCGTTACACGAAAATACTTTCTTGAATCAAACTGAACGATACTCATTATTTTCCATCTCGGTGGATTTATTCTTAATAAAATAATAGCTACCTTTGTTGTTTGATCTTATATTATAATATACGAATTTATATTAATTGTTAATCAGCTGCCATTCTTGTGGAGCCTACCACAATACAGTTAGTTTGACAAGGGCTTCTGGGAATGCAAGAATCATCAAATAAATTTTGGTTGCGAGAGTCTGTATTAGCAATGACATGGTATTCTTTGCTCTGGATACTGAAACTCCTATCATAATATGAGTCGTAAAGAATCAAAGCCAGCAGTCTGACGTTTTTATACAATTTTTATACAAATCGAGTAATCAAAATTAAAAAACGGTTAATTTTGACAGCTAAGCCTTGACTTTTTCTAATTGTGTTTTAAACCAAGTGGAGTAGTCATGGATGTATTCCAATACTAGTGCACATTCACACTGTTGCAGTTTTATGATTTTTTGAGTTGTGTTTTTGAGCATCTTAGTGAATAACTTATTTTTCCCTATATTTTGACTGATAATTTCCTACGTTTGTTTACGTGTGATGCTTTTTAATCAATCAAATAGTCGTGGAGATCTATAAATGGCTTAATCTTTTGTACTACTCTGTTATTTATGTTGTAATTTAGCTGTAGATCTTTATAATGTAAAAATAAAATAAAAGATGAAAAACATTAACAAAAATAAAACCAACTCAAAATAGTTTTTAAATTATCTGGATTGACTAGTAGCATTCGTGTTTTAGTTTAATGTCGTCACGTCGTCAGTCACCACTCGATGTATGCGAAATTTCCCGCATACTTTTCTATCACGATTCAGTGTGCAGTTATTCGATAGCTGTCACGTTATATTTATGAAAATATGTAGGTCTGTACAGCTTCTGTAGCTGATCGTATTGAAAACGCATTAGCTTCATATATTACATTTCACGTAATAACGTGACTGTTATTGAAAAAACTCGCACTACGGCTATTGCGCTCGATTAACGTTACGATTGACAGTTGTTCGCTACGCTTTGTGTACCGCCATAATGTGATAAAGTAGCGTGCCTATGATCATAAAGGTCACGAATTATAATACTAGGCAACTCATAAAATGTGTTTTTTCGAATCGAAAAATTCTATCACAAATTGTATTTCCCCGAACCCAGGACCTCACCGAAATTGCATTTCTATTTTATATCATCTTTCACACTCCTTTTTCTTCTTTCTGTCTAGCGTTGTGCTAGCTTAATACCAGGGTCTGTCTTCCTCATGGCTTTCCCATCATGATTTGACTATACCATTACCACTAATCCATCATCTTTCACGCTCATTAGTTAGACTTGTCAAATATCTTTCGTGACCGAATTTCAGCAGTTGCCTATTTACTATGAATATAGCGTATATATGATATAATAGGGGAAATTTTCACAGTGACCCTACTTTGATATAAATCATGGATGGATAGGATTAACTCGGCTGTATTTTACGTCACATCTACAGAAGGGCCCGGCCATATGAAATATGGTGCACTTAGTCTAGCAAGGTTTCATACATAAATTATTTAACATTGCCATATCTAAAACTATAAAGAATATTTTGATGGAAGCCCATTTTGCCGTATTATGGCGGAAATAACCGAAAAAGGTTACATTTTTTCCGGTTATTGTTAACGCTGAGGTATTTTATATGTAACATAAACTGGTAACATTTTACGGTAGCCACGCTGTAAACAGTCTTGTCTACAGAATGAACGGTCTCACAGAAAACCCATGTAAAGTAGTAGCTTGCTGCTGCGTTTCGTACGGTGATTGAGATATTCGGAGATCCAAATCCCCTACCCCTTCCCAATCGTTTAATTATCCCTTTCCTTTAAGGTCAGCAACGCTCCATGATTCTTCTGGTATTATGGGCTTTCATGGGCGGTGGAAATCGCTTATCATCAAGTGACCCACTTGTTCGTTTGCCGGCCTATGTTACAAAAAAAAACTAAGGTATAGGTTGAGTTGCAACTAGTAGTGTTACTAGTTGCACCGCTAGGTTCAACTAGCTTATTTCCATCTCATGATGTTATAGATGGGCGTGCCCATCGCAATATCTAGCGCCAATTTCAGTTCCAAGCAACTCGTGTATGTGTGTGTTTTCAAAACTTGAATCGTGATTGCTCAGCCTGGGATTTGAACCCATGACCTTACTGGTTTCTAAGCCTAAGTACGCTGCTACTAGACTAACCTACTGCAAAAATCACAAAACTAACTTTATACCAAAAAAAATACACACATAAAGTAATGGCGTAACTATTCATGATATGAAAATAATCATATGACAGCATAAAATCCCCATAAAGTTACCTTAAATTTGATGATGCCACTTTATAGTTCAGGATTGACTTCGACGCGGGATGTGAGCGCGGAAATTTTATGTAAGTTGACAAGGACGCAGCTGATAGTCGCTGCCTTAAGTAGTTATAACTATTGGCTTTATAGAACTTCCAGTGTTTGCTTGCAAGCTATACCTATACCACGAGAAACTATTGAAAATTGAAAACGTTAGTTCAATGATCAGTGATAAAATGATGGCTTCTTGGATTTAGAGGGTGGCTTCATTGGGCTAGTAACAGTGTTAACACGCTAAAATTTGCGAGATTCTGCGTTCAAATCCCAGGTCAAGCAACTATAATGTGTTTTATTTTTTAAATTTGAAAAATCACTCGTGAATTTCCCGGTACTAGAATTTGTGCCCGGTGCTGTACTCATCGCATGATGGGACGGAAAGTAGCTCGACATAACATGGACACTAGTTGCACCTCTGCCTACCCCTTCGGAGGTAAAGGGGAACATATGTATGTTACGTAGGTCTTTTTTTTATTAATCTGATATAGTGTGTTCTGTGTTCATAGAGAAAGAAAAAAACTAGTCTTTGGCGCAATCGCTCCTGGAAATAAGAAAATCTATAAAGATATAATTTAAAATATTTTTGCACCTATATTTTTACATACATACGTCTGTAATCACCGAAAGGGTAGGCAGCGTTGGAATCAGTACACCCACATTTCACCGACCGTATCTCTTTCCCTTATGTGATAGGGGGCGAACCTATCACCATACTTATACCTATATTTTTAGTTCAGCCTATTACTAAGCTGATACCTAGCGCTGCTTTTTTAACTGACCTCAACTCCCATCGGTGGCATATCAACAACAGCCACAGCTTAAAATAAGTACTTAAGTTATAGGAATTTTGAGTTGGCTACTGGCTCTTCATACATGTAACTGAGAGATGATTTTTTTTCTGTGCACTTAGGCATGTCGTATCATTGGAGAGGTCCTTAATAATGAGGTTATTAGAAGACATCTTTAAATTTGGCACTCAGGTAAACCATCAGCTGGAATAGGATATAGGCTATTTTTTATCCTAAAAAAGACCATTCACGCGGTCGGAGCCGCGAGCAAAGGCATCCCGAAGAAATGAAAAAAGGAAGGCTTACATTAATTCGAATATGAATTGAATTATTTAGTCAGAGAGAAGTGCTTTGCTCCAGCGCGACTAAAAGCTCTTTGTGGTGAATAAATTCATATATGGTAGGGATACATTCAGAATCGCGGGTCCAGCCTCCGTGGCGCAGCGGGCGAGTAGCCGGCTGTGAAGCTAGAGGCCGTGGGTTCGATTCCCGCACTGAGACAAATGTTTGTGTGATCCACAAAAATTTGTTTCGGGTCTGGGTGTTGTGGGACCGCAAGTCCCTCGTAGTTCCTGATACCCACGATACAGGTTTACCTAGTGTGGGGTCAGGACTATGTGTGTGACTGATGGGTGTATTTTATTTATTTAAAATACTATAGCGACAAGTATGCTTGCTATGAAAACTGTCGCGCGACACGATGTCCTGTCTCAGTATCATACCTCAAAGCATAGGTCCCTCGTACGCGACAGGCCGTCTGGGTATATACTACCGCTTTGTCTATTTCTGCCGCCAAGCAGCAGTGTGTACTGTTGTGTTCCGTTTCGAACGATATTGAAGCCAGTGAAATTACTGGGCATTATAAGACTTAAAATATTACCTAAGTCTTAAGGTGACAAGCGCAGTCCAATGCATTATTGGAAGTCTGGTTGGTATTACTTCTGTTTATGGGTAGGCGTGATGCTTACAAGGCGAACCACCTGGTCCTCTCGTCAGTTACGCTAATAAAAAAACTTACCTATTCAATTACGTATACAAAGTGGGCGTGTCGCTATCGTCGTGTGTCTATCACGTATCACAAAAATACTAATCAGTAGAGACGTTGAGATCATATATCACGATATTTTTAGAATTAAATAAAAAAAACATAATTCGGGAACAAAGGGTTTGAAATTGACGGTGTCATTTCAGTGGGATCTACAGTCATAATAGGGGTTCCACAGGGTTCCATTCTGGGCCCTTTTCTATTTTTAGTTTATATTAATAATCTCCCTTTGGCTTAAGCCTCAAGCCTTAACCATTTACTATATCAACGTAACTATTACAATTTATAATCCAATCCAAAACGTCTAGAGTTTTTCGTTTCCATTGAAATTCCAGAATAAAAAGTATATACAAACAATCGTCTGTTATTAAAATGCAATGTTGTGTAAAGAATTGGAGTTATTCCATCAACTACTTTCCTAGATTTGCGGCCACAAACATACGGAACCTATTTTTTTATATATAAGAAGATTACTACCTGTTTGCAGCTCCACTTGTGTGAATTAAATGACATCCTAGACTACCAGTTATTCTATAACTAAACGTAGACGAAACCGCGAGAACAGCTAATTATTTTTTTTCTGGCAAACTAGCAAGTGTGTGTTTGACCGTAAGGGATCTCCACCACCCATGTATACCTACAATACCAGAAGAATCATGGGCGCGTTGCCAACCTTAAAGAAAAGGCATAATTAAAGGATTGGGAAGGCGAGCGAGATTTAGGCCTCCAGATTTATTTGATATTTAAATAACAAATAAAAATATAATTTGAACAAGTTCTAACACGCAAAATATTTTTTGTGTACGTAAATAAATTAAAAAACATAACCAAACAATGAAATAAAAACAAATATTACAAACTTGGTAGTTTTGAAAGCTTTTTCTTGCCAAATATTTGCGAAGCTTTTCAATATTGGCAATGCGCGCTGTAGTTTGGCTAAAAGTCGTGAAAATAGAACGGAAATGGGGAGCGATGTCACAGCGCAATATAAGCGGGATGTGCTCTACATGTAAACATTTCAATAGCAGATGCTGGGAGCAAGATGCGTCTTATATAAAGAGATGCCGTACTGTCATTTCTGGGTGCGATTTTGTTACATTTTAGTGTAAAGTTCTGGATTTATCATGCACTTATGTTAGTAATACCTTGTTAAAGTGCGTCTACATTTGTGACATTTTGACGCACGGAAAATGTGTCCGTCTCAGATACTTGCAGACACAAGTCTTAGATGAATATTTATTTATACTATTAGTGATCATATTGACAGCCTCCGAGGCATGGTGGGCGAGTAGCCGGTTGTGAAGCGGGAGACCGCGGGTTCGATTCCCGCACGAGACATAATGTATTCTGTATTATTATTACATTATCTTTGCTACAGTTTACAAGAGGTAGATCCTTCGTATGAGGAGGGCCGTCTAGATTAGTATCACTGTTTTCTGCCGCCAAACAGCAGTATGTTTCGATTTAAAGCAGCAAGCCAAGCAAGACATTGAAGCCAGTGTAATCACTGGACATAACAATTTATGTCGCGGTGTGACGAATGTAGTACAGCGCAATACAATGCTTTGTAATTCAAAATTATGTGTGATTTGTCTGTTTGTGGTCAAGCGTGGAGGTTACCGTCAGTCGAGTGACCTGTAGGTCTAGTATGAGTTAAAAATACGTTCCCAGTTTTCTTATTCCTATAAAATTACTATTGACGAAGTTCCAACGAGACTATCCCGCCCACACATCCGCTACTGTAACTCCTGTAAGCCAGGATCGACAGTGGCACGCATATTTCGACACCATGCAATGAAGCTCGGCGAGTCTCTAGGAATGCAAATGTGTCTTTATCCCGTAACGAAATTAATCAAATAGAAGGTTACTATTGACGAAGTGTCAAACTAGTAATTTAAACTGTAAAAAAGGAAATAATCGCCCGAAAACTAACTAGTTCCCAGTAGTAAAAAGCATGTTGCCGACGCCACTGCGAGTGGGATAAGGGCAAGTGGAAGGAGAAGAATAGTTCCCACTAGGAGTTACTGCTACTCGGTATATAGAGACTCATAATTTAAGAAAACTATTAAAACTTGTAAAAGGCATACTGCCCGATTCATCATTCAGGCTTGTAAAAAACCATCTCACTATTCATGTAGGTAATTCGGCCCTTTAGTGTCTACTAAAATATTTATATTTCTCTACATAAAAGACACAACAAAGGTCTGACCATGAATACAAGTAAATCCCTTAGAAAAACCTTTTGTGTATTCTTTTAAACAGCCCTTTATTAAAGGAAGATTTTGTCCCAGACTTTGATTTCAAGTGTGTGTATTGTAGGTAGTCTTTTCAGGATCGAATCGTCTCTTTTTATCATCTCTTCGTTTGATCTTACAAAGCAAGTGTGATTGTATTATGGAACTTTTATTAAACTACTAAATAAAAAAGTTCCTTTCAAAATTCACTTTGCCATATTTCCCTTACCTGTCAAATCAAATGAAACAAAATTATTACTATTAATATAGCATAGTCAAGTCATAGCAAGTAGATCTTCTAGAGGTAAATAATCTCTACCAACCATGTTCACCCAGAAGAAACATGGACTCGTTGCAAACCTTAAAGGAAAGGAAAACTTAAAGGATTGGCAAGGGTGGGGGATTTGGGTCTCCGGATATCTCACTCACCGTTCGAAACGCAGCAGCGAGCCACTACTTTACAGCAGTTGTCTGTAAGACAGTTATAACAACCCGATTGGGCCGGCCGATTAATGGTTTAGAAAAATCTGTTTACAGCGTGGCTCTACCACCCACAAAATTTTGTATGGAAAATTATATTTTTGGGTATTTACTTTCAAGTTGGTACTGATTCTCATCAACACAATCAATGAAACGTATTGGTGTTTTTCATTTTTAACCCTAACGGGAGAAAGGATTTTTAAGTGAATATCTTCTCGGTCGCACTCTTTATTTCTAAAGGTCATGGTCCGTCCTAAAATTTCCTTTGCATCTATCGAATTACCTACCAGATTTGACTGTCTTTAGCGTGTCTCATTGCTATTGTTACTGAGATCCCCGTGACTAGTTTTATTTGATCAGAACAACGACGAGGCGCCACCCCTCCATTTTTCTAACCATTAAAACTTTCTCAAAATTTTACGATTCCCTGCGAGCCCATGTGTAGCAAGTGGTACACAGTCTTGTTGAGATCCACAGTTGTTGGAGAATTGACCTATCTTATTAGTTGTCCAGGGTATACGCAGCATACGTCGCGAGCATCACATAATTTTTCTTTCCGAAAAGCGTATTTCCAAGACTCGGCACCATAGAGGAAAATGGAGAAGACAAGTGTTTGTTCGAGCCATTTCTTGGTAGTATTAAATATGTTTCTATCTCTGCAGATTATTTATATCATGTATAGTTATATAAAAACACAATAAAGCATGTGATAAATGACCGAATATCAAAGTCAAATTCCTCTTTAAAATAGATTTAACTACATACATACGCACTCACGCCTGTAATCCTTGAAGGGGTAGGCAAAGGCCCATTTCACGGAGCGTATCTCCGTCCCATGATATGATAGTGGCGAGCTTATCGCCATACCGGACACATTTCCAGACTCTGGGCTGATACTAAGCATTTCGTGATAGAAAAGCCCAATATCACGTTTACACGATACGGGGATCGAACCCGAGACGTCAGCTCAGCAGTCGTAACTCGTACCGCGTACGTATTACAAATACGCTACAAATTTCTCTCTCTCGACGGTCGCCATTATATTTCGACTACATTCACATTGCCAGGCCAGGATAAAAAAAACAAAATCTAGACATATAGAATCTACCACGCAATCTAATCCTTGGAAACATGTGTGTTTTGCGATATGAAACTCATTTTTTAAGGAACTAGAAATGGAAGCTAGGGCCTCACTAGTTCACGACCTGAGTAAGTTGCCATTAGACCAATCAGATTGTATATCTAAGGATATAAAGGTGGCCTTCATAAACATCTTGGTGGTTGACAGACATATCCGTCGCTTTCCTGTGCTCTTTATGAAGGGCCATTACCTCAAACCGCGATTGGCTCTGTACAAAGGCCAGCCTCGCGAAGGTTGCGGATGCATGCATTTGCGCACGCTCTGGCCACCGACTTAAGACGGAGACAGGAACACCGTGGAGTTTTAGTGTCTAAGGTGGTATAGGTTGCTGAATTCGACATACCTCCGACCTTAGAGAGGTCCATAAACGAATTCCCCGAATAAAAAAGGATATGTGTAAATATGGGAAATGGAACGCAAATGTGGGTGCGAAAGGTATGAAAGTATGGGAGACAAAGGAATGGATGGAATGGATGAAAGATGGCGGAGAGTCGCTTATGAAAGTTAAATAATTAAAAGAATATTTTTGTTTCATATTTACTGCGTGCGATATCCTACATAAAGTTCGTTTATAAAACATACATAAGGTAACAGTATTGCATTTTTAATTCTACCTCGCAATGGCGAACATTATTTACTCGTTAAAAGTTACTGCCACATAACTTTAACTAAAACAATAGACCCACCGCGTGGGCTTAAACAATTTTTGGCTAGTTAGTTAAATTTCCACTGGCTTATTTCCCGTATACATTGGTGTTTTATACTGAAAACAAGAGTATTTTTTTAATCCTACATATATACTACGCATTCACGCCTAATCCCCGAAGACGCAGACGGCAGACGCAGAGGTGTACCCAATAGACTCACATTTCGCACATCTTATTTCCGTCCCATAAGATACCGGGTTAGCCTATCGCTAAACCGGGCACAATTCCAGACTCCGGGCTAATTCCGTAATAGAAAAACCTCGCGGTCTCTGATCTCGGTTGCTTAACTCAAAAGAGGCCATTATACAGGCCTGTCAGTATAGCCGCCATTAGCGGATAGGAACATTTGAAAATATCGCACGGCCCGCGGTTGCGTCCGCCCACGTCATAAGCTTCACTCACTCACTTCACTTCATGGCCGCAAGCGACGGTTTCACATGTTTTTCGGGTCTGCCATCGGCAGCCACCGCGCTTGGCCCACACTGTGGACAAAGTCTAAGTGGTCGCGTTCACATAGCCTATCCACGCACCTTGATCAATGAGACGAGAGTAATTACTAGCAACGTAAACTGGCTCCAGGTCAAAAGTTGGATGCTATTGAGCTGTAAAGTAACTCAGATATTGTAGATAATAAAGGAATG
This sequence comes from Mimas tiliae, assembly GCA_905332985.1. NCBI lineage: Eukaryota > Metazoa > Arthropoda > Insecta > Lepidoptera > Sphingidae > Mimas > Mimas tiliae. The sequence continues at coordinate 10,819,608 of HG995254.1, forward strand.
ACCAACTTAACGAGAAGGGTTACTTTCATAAATCACTATTTTTGAAATATTTAATATGCCAAAACTTCACTGAAATGCCCTGAAGCAAATTCCTTAAAAAATATCTTAAGCCAATAAGCCATAAGCAATAAATAATCATATGCTAAACGAATAGGGAAAAATGCGGTCATAATCTTCCGATAAACCATTCCTCCGCAAATAGCGCATAAACCCTTAAAAATAAGCCCTACTTACGAAGTATTCTGATGAAAATCCTAATAAAATTCCATCAAGCCTGCTTTGATATCCTTTAACAGTTTGGCAGAATAGTATCGTAAAATTAAACCGACCTAGCCTCGATAAAAAGTGTTAAAATGTTTAATAAAATCTTCAATTTCATTATTATGAATCTAATAACATTATAATAAATACACAGACACATAGTTCATCAATAGGAAACAAATATTTGTAGATCACACAAACAATCATCTTGGTGCGAGAATCGAACCCGCCGCCACTTGCTTCACAGCTGGCTACTGCCACGGACGCTGTCAACATTGAATCAAAATGATCGATATAGCTTAATGAGATGTAGGTAATTACTTTAAAAACTTGATAGTCTCCGTGGCGCAGTTGGCGAGTAACCGACCATGAAACGAGAGGCCGCGGGTTCTATTCCCGCACCGAAACAAATGTTTCCACATGATCCACAAATATCATGTTTCGAGTGTTTTCTCCCCAGAGTGGTGGACGTCTGACAGTAAAAATTACAAGCCAAATCTTTCTGTAATATGTGTTAAAAACCATGTTTCGACCCCACTGCGAGTAGGTGGAAGGAAGAAGGTAATTACTAAGAAAAACTTAATATGAGAGATGGAACGACGACTCAATAATACCTGTAAACTGGATAAGGTGATCAGCGGTACAGCCATCCTATCAGTGGTAGAGCTGCGCTGTAGACAGTTTGGTCTACAGCTTTAATGGCTCCGCCGGGTTGTTACCGATGTCGTACAAAAAACCGACTTGAAATAGCAGCATGCTGTTGCTTGCCATCAGGTAACCCACTTACTAGTTGGCCGGCCTGTGCTATAAAAGAAGATGAATAAAATACAGGTTTTTCATTCTACATGCATATCTCTTTATATCCTAGTGAACTCTCGTAATGTTAGGTACATACTTCTGCTCTGAAGTATAGATTTTTTATATAGCAAACAAACAAGTGGGTCATCTGATGGTAAATAATCTCCACCGCCCATGAACAACCACAATACCTGATGATACGGTCACGTTGACGACCTTAACGAAAAGCAATGCTTAAGGGATTGAGAAGAGGAAGGGCATTTGGACCTCCGGATATCATACCATATAATACGAATCGCAATACAAAGCTGCAACTTCGTCAGTTTTCTGTGCGACGGTGGTCATAACACGGTCGAGCTGGCCCATTCATACTGAAGACAAAACAGTGCCCAGCATGGCCCTACCACTTGTGAAACATTAGTTTTTAAATTTGAAATATTAACTCTTCCGAGATTGGATTTAGGTTAATTTCAACTTTGTAGTGTCCAAAACAATACAGTAATTCCCAGACATTTATATACATATCATACATATACATATCGCACGCGTAATTATACAACTTCTCGTAAATATATTATTTATCTTATTAAATGTATACCAATATTTTTCCATCAAATCTTCTAATTATAATAAATTACGAAAGTTATTGTAAAGTCTGTTTATCCAAATTTATAACTTGATTGTTGCGAAGTTCAGAACTTATTTAATTTCAGGGGTTCATTAATCAAAATGAAATCAACGCGAAAATTCCATAAATACATTTATTTTGTAACCTGCCTGCGGTGTATTTGAATTTTGCGTAATTTATGGGTATTCTATCAGATGAATGCTGAGTGTACTTTCTGGATAACTGTACACAGTTGGGTCTAGGAAAGACCAAGAGGTAGTATGCTCTGTTCCTCTATAAAGGTCTCCCTAACATCTTTCTTTCGTTTATAAGCGATAAGCCGTCTGGGTCGGTACCACTGCTTTGGCTATTTCTGACGCCAAGCAGTAAATCCCCTTTCTTTTATGGTCTGTAACACGTCCATGATTCTTTGTATTGTGGATGTTTAGGGGCGGTGAGATCACTTACCATCAGGTGACCCACTTGCCCGTTTTTTGACCTCTGCTATAAAACAATTTCAGATTCGGATCGGATCCAGTCCGTAAACATCGTATTAGTAATTTGGAGGAACCAGTCAAATACGAGGCCATATTTTCATTTCACATAAACACCAAAAATAAAAACGGTAATACTAGAAATTTAAAATAGACAACCACAAAGGTTATTTATTGTACAGAACAAAAGCGTACCAAATATTTTATAGATATACCATCAATTTTATATCCCCTATGAAACTGGCAAAGTTCGTTGCATGGTAAAGTGCTTTTTACCACGTTACACAAGTCATTCCTGTGTTTAACTCCGGCGTTGTTGCCAAACGACCTGGCCAAATCGTCCATAACGCCAACTTTTCCCTTTTTCTGGGCCTTTTTATGGTGAAGGCAAATTCAATTTCTATGATATGGAAAAATCGCATTATATTTATCGGTACGTCAGAGGTTTTATATGTTGGTGCTTACTAGTTGCCTAAATTTTTATCTTCGCCTTTACGAAATGGGGCACCCATTTTGCTACTGCTATCTATAATTATAAGTGCTGTTATCTACAAATTTTATTTATAAAAGTTTTTTTTTAAACCTCCAACCCAGAATCATTCAGCCAGCCTTACTAACAACCGAGACGGTACGGTTACGGTACGTGTCGAGAAATTGATATTAGTCACATATTACATACATACATACATAATCTCACGCCTTTATCTACGAAGGGGTAGGCAGAGGTGCAATTAGTGCTGCATCCACGTTTCACCGAGCTTATTTCCGTTCCATGATGTGATAGTAGCGAGCCTATCGCCATACCGCGCACAAATTCCAATCCCGGGCAGTTCGTGTAAATTTTCGAATCGATAAATCAAACGCAAATTGTTATTGCCTGACCTGGGAATTTAACCCAGGACCTTCACGATTCTCAGTCGTCACATATTTCCTCACATATTTATATATTAGGTATCACATATTTCCTCTATCAAAATCAAACCCACAAGGTGGTAGGTCCCTCGTTTGCGAGAGCCCGGCTGGGTTGGTACCACCGCTTTGTCTATTTCTGCCGCCAAGCAACAGTGTGTAAGCACTGTTGTGTTCCGGTGTAAAGGACATTGAAGCCAGTGTAATTACTGGGCATTATGAGACTTAAAACCTTATGTCTCGGGGTGACGAGCGCAGTCCAGTGTCATGCAGTGCTTTATTTAAAGTTCTGTGTGGCGCTGCTTCTGTTTATGAGCAGGCGTGGCGCTTACCATCAGGCGAGCGACCTGCTCGTCTCGTCATTCAATATAATAAAAAAAAAACATCACTTCGTACTAACCTACAAGCTCCAAACTCGAAAGTATGTAGCTTTAACCATAAAAACAAACAAGCATTCCAGTGCAGTTGGTGCTGAGGCGTTCTATTTTAGTTTCCACTGCTTAAGCGCAAGATATTTGCTTGCCAAGAGACCTTGTAAGCTCATTAGTAATACTGGAGCAGTATTTACTTCTTAAGCGCAGTTATTTATTGATATTGCCTTGATACTTAAATGTAGAGGTTTGATTGAGCACTCTGACTTCGAGATTCTATTGGGCTCTGTCAGTGTTTTGTTTTGTATTTAATTTTTTGATCATATTGTTAGTAAGGTATAGGTACTTTAACTACGTTACTTAATATATAAATATGACTAAGATGTTAAATTTGACTAGATTTTGCTTGCGGCGTGAATGGCCTTTTCCAGTATAAAAACCCTATATCATAATCCAGGTCATGGTCTAATTGCATCCAAAACGTTTCTCCTGTTAAGGCGTGATTGATTAACAAGCATCCAAATTCACAAACTCACAAACATCCAAACTTTCAGACTTATAATAAATAGAAGTAGGATAGTCAGCATTTAGCTGGCCATATAGTATATATTATATATTGCCACAAACCATCGGTTTGGCCTTCTAAGTAGACAGAAACTTTACAGCAAATATCAATCCAATGGAATTGACTGGGAACACATGTGCTGGCAAATAATTCTACAGCTTAATGGTACGGCAGAAGTAAGATTTTGTAAACTTCTTATTTGAAGCCGAGATGGAGGAGACCATGGAGGTCTGTAGTGACTGTAGCTCCGCAAGCTAGCACACGTAGTTCTGTTAAGAAAATGTGAGGATGGGATAAGTTTAAACAATTCTTCAGAACATTCACCATGATACAGATGATAAAAAACGCTAAGCGAGGCAATTTCCCTACGCAGTTGTAGCGGTTCTAGGTTCATAGTAACGTCTGCACCATTAACAATGCGGACAGCCCGTTGCTGCAATCCGTCCAAGGCATGGAGCAAATATTTGGCGCAACCGTCCCAAAGGTACGAATTAACAATTGTTTTTCGTACTTTTCATTTATTTTTATTTGTTCATTTTTATGTTCAATTGCTTTGCAATAGTCACTGATTTCGAACTTCCACATTTATAATTAATCTAAACGATCTCTGGTTGTAAATAAAATTAAATTAGGTCGATTAGGTAATGAGTTTTACACATTTTTCGCTTCACATATCATAGCAATTATATGTAAATGGTAAATAACAGATCAGTAAACATATCGATGTGTCGTTCAAACGTTTTTAACTCAACTGAAGGTAATTTGCGTGGGCGCGGTACCAAATTGATGATATTTTTAACCGCTTAAAATAATAATAATAAATACACCCAACAGTCGCACACATAGTCCTGACCCCACACTAGGTTAACTTGTATCGTGGGTATCGGAAACCACAAAGGACCACCAGGACTTGCGGTCTCACAACACCCAGCCCCGAAACAAATATTTGTGGATCACACAAACATTTATCTTGGTGCGGGAATCGAACCCTTAGTCTCTCGCTTCGCAGCCGAGTACACGACCGCTGCGCCACGCAAGCTGTCAAAAAAGGAAGTTCTGAATTCGGCGATAATTATTATTCTGCGATGGGTTCCCATAAAAATTTGGTTAAGAACTGATAACGGAGTACGAAGTAAAAAAATATAACTCCTCCACAGCACAGTTATCGCGATTGTATTGGAATTTACATACCACAGCTATACATACGACTAAAAATTTATAAATTAAATAAGTTTTAACAAAACTTAAAAACCGTCTTTAAGATTTGTTAAAACTTATTTCATATTATTAACATTAGTCATTACCCTGTGGCGGCATAGTCTCGATGGTCGACATTATATTTAGATTTAAAATGCACTGCACTACTACTGTTACTCATACATCAAGTCCAGTCGTTACTTTGTCGTGCCAGATTAAAAAAATCACCAAGAGAACTATTTAATACAATCAAATCATAGGACGGATAAATAATAAAAAAATACACCCAACAGACTGCCTCGGTGGCACAGTTGTAATGCGTAAGCGTTACGATTGAGGCTGAGGTCTCGGGTTCGATCCCCGGGTCGGGTAAAGTGGTATTGGATTTTTCTTTTACCTATTTCTATTAGTATTATCGATGATGCTAGATTATGTATATCTAGATACGTTGATAATATGGTTTCTAATGCCTAAATATCTTGCTTTTTTGTATTATTATTATATTGCTTATTTTTGTACTGACTTGTCATAAGCGCTATTTTAATTGCCTACATGAACAATAAACGATTTTATTCTTTTTTTTTAACCTATATTGTGCCACTGCTGGGCAAAGGTCTCCCTCGACTCCTTCCAACGTTCCCTATCCAAGGCTATTGTCGGTCAGTCTTTGTCAAAGTGGTCAAGATCGTCGCGCCACCTCCTTCGGGGTCTGCCCCGTCGCGGTCTACCATCTTCGGGCACCCATTGAGTGACAGTCCTGGCCCATCTTTCATATTCTTTATAATTTTATTATTTTGTAGAACATGAGCATTTATAGCATACATTCTAACAACACGTAACTTCGAACAAGTCGCGAATAAATTGACTATTTATTTGTTAAATTAGTACCGACCGCACCCTACCCGAGACAACTCACTGAAATTACGACACTCTAACTATTATAAAATTATATCCTTGCCTCGTAAAGTCTGTAATGTACGTAGTCAAGCCGGTTAAGGTAGGAGAGGATTCATTCAATTACGCTCTCAAATTAGGCCCCAGGTGTTTTGCACGTAGAACTAGATTTAAACGTCATTATTGTCGTTGACTAATGTGGAACCCCTCTGAAGTTTGCTTCTACAAAGACAATTTATTGTTTAATTTATGATTTGCTATAAGATTTTATGGGTTGGTAAAGTGTTTTCATATTTGTGAATTATGTGTCTGGTATATTTAATCGTATCGATGTATTAAATTAAGTATAGATACGTAGTTCGTAGTAAACTTGTATCGACATAAACCAAAAAGATTGATATAACCACGAACCCAAGAACCATCTCGTTAAACTAGATAACCTAGCATACGCTCGGCGAAATGTGACGGACTCCGTCCCATGATGTGATAGCGGGCGAGCCTATCACCATACCGGGCACGATTCCAGACTCCAGACTGACACTAAGCATTTCGAAATAAACCCAATATCACTGTTAGCTGACCCGGGGACGAACCCGAGACCTCGGCACAGCAATCGTACCGCGTACGCATTACAACTGCGCCACCGAGGCAGTCTAAACGTTAACTTAATACAAAGCTAGCATAGTAATTTACATTCAAATACATGTAACTGTAACAATAATTACTATGAAACAAGCATATGATACCAGTGTGTATAACACGTGTGTAGTGTACGGTGATTATGATAATTGCCTCACGTTTGTACAACTTAAACGAGACCCAAAGTAATCGTATACTGGCACACCGGCTCACCGGTACACCGGTACACCGGTACTCCAGTAATCTCTGTTAAACTGTTTGTTACTTTATTTATATAGGATCAGCGGGCTTAAAATATGCCCACGGTATATCTCGCGCAAGAGAACACTACCGACGATAAATATCTCAGATATAATTACGTTTGATAAAATTACGTCGTCGTGTTAGGGATCGTAGAGAATAATAAATAAATAATAAATAAAACCAACAGTCATGTCATAGTCTTGACCCCACACTAGGTAAACCTGTATCGTGGGTATCAAGAACTACGAGGGACTTGCGGTCCCACAACACCCAGACCCGAGACAAATATTTATGGATCAGACAAACATTTGTCAAGGTGCGGGAATCGAATCCACGGCCTCACGCTTCGCAACCGGCTACTCGCCCGCTGCGCCACGGAGGCTGTCAAAATAATAAATAAATAATAAATAAAAACCAACACTCATGTCATAGTCCTGACCCCACACTAAGTTGACCTGTATCGTGGGTTTCAGGAACTACGAGGGACTTGCGGTCCCACAACACTCAGACCCGAAACAAATATGTATTGGGATCACACATTTGTTTCGGTGAGTTATTTCATGCGAGTTATTTCATTTCGTTTGAATATAGATTCTGATATCACAGTTAAAACGCCGAACAGGGTTTTTGTTACATACTGTATATCTCTATATCTAATTATGCAATTACGTAAGCATCGATAGACATAACCAGGTAAAACTGGCTTTTCACGATAAAACGTATGAATAAAATTATTTCGTATTGCATAATAATAATATGATAAGCACACATACATACATGCGCAGTCACACCTGTAATCTCCTAAGAACACACCAGTAACCAGTACACCTCTGCCTACTTCTTAGGGGATAAGCCTTCCTCATATCGCCGAGCGTATCTCCGTCCCATGATGTGATAGGAAGTGAGCCTATCGCCATACCGGGCACAACTCCAGACTCCGGGCTGATACTGAGCATTTCATAATAGCAGCAGCAGTGGTATCGCGTACGCATTACAACTGTGCCACCGAAGCGAAGATGAGAAAAACTATAATTAACTAAAAAATAATTCAACTTTTGGTCGATCCATCTACGTAATAATCTCAATATAAGTTTCGTCCCGATTCATCCCTCCGTTCCTATTCCACCGTTTTAGGGCATATAAAGTTTTCGAATATGTGTGAACCATAATAAAATCGATGATATCAATTCGATCAAAATACCTAGCCGGGTAGAATTATTTTGGACATAATTAATGACCGTTCATCAATCAAAATCATGGTTGACAGATTAAAATCGGTGGTAATGTTTCTGATTTACTAAGTGCGGTTATTGAACCATATTGCCACCAATAAATTTATTTAATCTCTGACCGGAGTTTTATGTTTTTGATAGTTATTCGATAGCTGGCACGTCATGCGTAGTTACTAAAATATGAGAAAATACGTCTGCAGATCCGTACAGCTCCCCTAGCGGATCGTGTTGGAAACGTATTAGCTTCATACATAGTCTCGTATATGAATGACGTGAATGCTATTAAAAAGACTCGCATTACGGCTACTGGCATTAATGATTACTTTCTTTGTATTATTCATTATTGAATGTCGTAGCTGTTTGAAAGATTTAAATTCATTGATGATCTTCCACACTACTCTGTCTCTGGTTTATCTCAGGGGTAATGAATGGTAAGTAAGTTATTGCTCTGATCTCCTCGGACAAACGGGTTACCTTTTACTACTAGCAAACTGACAACTAGCAAATTTCCTGAGTGGTAGACAATAGTAGTGTGTAGTAGTAGACGCTGTAGGCAGTTTAGGGCCATCACTGTCTCGCAGAAAACCGGCGTAAAGTAGCAGCTTGCTGCTGCGTTTGGTACGGTGAGTGAGATATCCGGAGGCCCAAATTCCCCTCCCCTTCCCAACCCCTTACTTATCCCTTTCCTTTAAGGTCTGCAACGCGCCCATGATTATTTTAGTACTGTGGGCGTACCATGGGCGGTGTAGATCACTTACCATCAGGTGATCCACTTGCTCGTTTGCCGGCCCATACTATAAAATAAAATAAACAACTAACAAGTGTGTCACCTCATTTTAAGTGATTTCTACCACCCACGAACACCCACAATACGAAAAGAATCATAGACGCGTTGCCGATCTTTTACGGGAAAGGGATAATTAATGGGAGTGGAAAGGGAAGACACGATTTGAGCCTCCAGATCGCACTCACTTTACGAAATATAACATTAAATTGCTACTTCACGTCGGTTTTGCAAACACTCATAATAACCTGGTGGAGCCGGGTCATTCATGCTATATTTCTCGGTAGACTGCGGGTTGGCCGTGCTCCTGGCACTATGTCTATCGGCGACGGTAATTACTTACCATCAACTCCAACTCGTCTGCTTCGAAGGTAAAAATAGATTTTATCTAAGTCAGTGCCGCAGTAACAGTATCATAATTAAAATAAATAAATACACCCAATAGTCACACACATAGTCCTAGGTTAACCTGTATCGGGGTTATCAAGAACTACGAGGGACTTGCTTTTCCACAACACCCAGACCCGAAACAAATATTTGAGGGTCACAATACTTTTGTCTCGGTGCGGGAATCGAACCCACGGCCTCACGCTTCACAGCCGGCTGCTCGCCCACTGCGCCACGGGGGCTGTTATTTAATATAATTATAATAATACAATCATTAATACAACAACCGTTTAATACGGTAATATGATGCGCGCTTTCATAACATCCTTACACACAAATCCAATAAATCCATCGATTCCGCACACCACATTATAAAAGTGCTCAATTCCTTTTATTTCAATAAATGGGCATTAAGAAAACCACGAACGGAGCTTCGTTTGGCTCATTCAAACGCAAATTGATTCCGTTCTCGCACCACATCGAATATGGAAACAGATCCTGCGCCAATTGAAATTGAGGCATATCGTATCTATAAAAACAATTTTCTTCCTCATCTTGTTGATATAGGATGGTATATTTTTCGACAACATTTATGTAAAGCCCTGTATGTATTCTTGATTGCTGAAAGATGTTTGCTATTTTATTCTTTATCGAATGTATAGTGGTCAATCTAGTGGCATAGTCTTCAAGCAGTCCGAAGGCCTTAGTTGACTGTTGTCAGTTGATAACAGCCGGGACCGACCTATACGTACACTCCGAAGCACAAAGATGCTCAGTTGGAATACCACTAAGTGGTACCTTATCCAAAGACTGACCGCACCAAGAATTGTTTAACTTGCTAATCGCAATACAGATTATTGAGTGTATCTGGATATGAGCCTCTCAAAAACATTGCTCATTTGTGACAACAAAATGTGTATTTACAAATACAGGCAGAAGTTACAAGATGTAAGTTTTACAAGGTGGCAGGTCTCTCGTATGCGAGAGGCCGGCTGGGTTGGTACCACCGCTTTGTCTATTTCTGCCGCCAAGCAACAGTGTGTAAGGACTGTCGTGTTTCGGTTTGAAGGACATTGAAGCCAATGAAATTACTGGGCATTATGAGACTTAACACCTTATGTCTCGGGGTGACGAGCGGAGTCCAGTGTCATGCAGTGCTTTGTTATTTAAAGTTCTGTGTGGCGTTCCTACTGTTTATGAGCAGGCGTGGCGCTTACCATCAGGCGAGTGACCTGCTCGTCTCGTCATTCAAGCTAATAAAAAAAAAGTTGATATACATATATTACTTGTTGTCACTCGCGATTTCACAGCAGTCATATTACGGCCCTGCTCCTATGGGTCATAGCGTGATACACGTCAAATATATTCTGGAATAAATTCTCTAAATGATAGTGATAGATAAAACGGCGTCTAAATCCGTTGCATAGTTAAGGAGAAGTAAGCGGACAAATAGATAGACAGACGCCGGTAGCGACTTTGGTAGCGGTTGTGTGGCTTTCGCCTGACTCACGTCACGTGTTGCGGTCTCCTGTCTGTCGCGTTCCTCAGACATACCTTTATAATCTAACAAATCAAATCTTTATTTAGTAATTAGGCCACCAAGCATCCCGCCAAGGGCACTTTTACACGTCAATTAAAACTATAAATCTTACACACGGGTGTAATCTCCTATAGGCAGAGGTGTAACCAGTACACCCATATTTCGTCGAGCTTATCTCGGTCCCATGATGTGATAGGGAGCGCACGTATCGCTACATCAGGCACGATTCCAAAGACCGGGCTGATACTGAGTAAGTATCTCGTAATAGAAAAACCAAATATTACTTTAGCCGACCCGGGAATCAAACCCGAGATCTCATCGTCAGCGATAATGCGTACATTAAGGCACTATACATGAACACCTCGAAATAAATCTCGCTATCAGATTCAAACCCATTTAACTCGAGTACAGATATCACGTCCGTAAAGAACTCCAAGCCAGAGAACACTCGAACCGAACGATGTTTAACATCAGTAATCGGGAGGTCCCTTACGGTGCACATACCACTCAATCCTATATGTGTACTTGATACAAAAAGTGGTGTCTCGGATTATAAAAATATGGAGAGATAACTTGTCATTTTTGCCTGAGATAAAGCAGTTCATTTTTTTTTTTTTTTTTTTATTTATTTAATAGTAAAAACAGTTAACATTCATTTGTACAAGAGATGTAACATAAACTAATTTAAGTATGACTTGTTATAGTCTTGAACTCCCATTAGCACATATTCCTCACTCATGCCTTCTCCCTTGAACTTACAATTAACTCATTTTCTGATGTAATATTATATATTTACTGCTGTACTAATAAGTATTGTACACCATGCACCTTACAAAGATTGTTCAAGCCCTGATTAGGTAAACACTCTTTTGTCTTTATCTGTCAACGCCATTTATAAAGTTGCTAAAAAAAGTTTTCTCAGTGTTTAACAAATTAGTGTTTGAATAATGTTTATAAGTAAGACTGATTTAAGAAACATGTATACAATAAACTTCAAGACTAATAAAAGGCCAAAACTTGTCGTATACAAAAAGTATCTATATTATATTCTGTACTATAACAATTCACAATATTATATATCTGTAATCGTTCCAAATACTTTTGAATTGTGATAACTACTTTACTCATCACTGATTATGATTAATACGTTTGAGCTTGCGGTTCACAATATCGTGGCCAATTCATTTTTATACTTCAAGGTACGTTTTTGTACGCAATTTCGTTTACGTGACCGTTTGCACGATGAGATTAGATCGATGCCAAACCCGCTGAGGACGCAAAACGCTGACTATACTCGTACCCAACTAAGTTGCAATCGCTCCTGGCTGATTGAATGTTGTAGATATGTTTGTGCCTGCCGATATGGAAGTTCAGATTTGGCACACTTGGAAACATCGAAAATAGTGATTAGTTTAACTTAAGTATAAAATAAGTACTTAGTAAAATAGGGCAATGGGACGCGCGGCCTTTTTTATCTCGGCATAGTAATGTGGCAACTAGTAGAACTCGCGAGTATTGGTCTAAATTTATTTTATGTTACACCTAATCTACAAAAAGCTTTTATGACTGAAGATAAAAATACCAATCAGATTCAGGATAAATGTAAAGTTACGATTTTAAAGATTTCTAAAAAACCTGTTGCATCTTGCCAGAAGATTCATCTAATAACTGTATAATTCGCATATTGTATTAAATAATAATCGTTTTAAATATGTAGTAACAAAAGATTATTAATGTCAATAAAAAATATTATTATGTAGGTATTATGTTAATATCAATAAAACCTATTTCAAAAATAAAATCCATAAACTTAATTATTTAATATCAGTTTAAACACAACAAAATGTTTCTGTTCAAAAGTATGTAGTGATATAAAATTTAATGCTACTAATTTAGTTAAATAGTTAATGATAAATAAACCAAAAGTAAAAGACGTTGATCTTTTTATAATATAATCGATTATCTAACTTCCAAATTCATCTTATATGAAATATAGCTGCACATTTATATAAACCGCTTCAGCAATTCCTTAATAAAGAAAGTGCAAACATCGAAACACTTTCTGTTTTATTATGTCGAAAGCAATGCGAGATTTGTAGTGGTCAAGGAAAACACCAAATCACCCTCCTCAACAATGTGTCAGATTATATTTAACATTGCCCCTATTCACCGTGGAGGTCCTGAACATTTCCTTCATTTAATCACTGCCAATCACTTTTTAAGATCGCTGAGGTTCATCCGTTCTTGAATTTTATTTAGTATTCGTTTTTAAAGATTTTATATTGTTTTGGTTTTATTTATTTTATAACAGTTTTATTTATTTTATAACAGATTTATTTATTTATTTTATTAAATAATTATTTTTATAAGTTCTTTCTACTTTTGTTTGTGGTTTACCCAAACAGTAGTGAATCATCTCTGATAAAAATACAGTGCAATTAATCAATATTAATTCCCGAGTGACCCATTCACGTAAATGTAGTCACGAGCAAGATGAAGTTCAAAATAAAATGAACAATACTATTTAAGTTGAAATTTTTGGTATAGTGGGCGTACATGGGCGGTGAAGATCACTTGCCATCAGGTGACCCACTTGCTCGTTTACCGGCCTAGGCTATAAAAAGAAAAAATAACTACTTGACGGCCTCCGTGGCGAAGTAGGCGAGTAGCCGGCTTTGAAAGGTCGCGGGTTCGATTCCCGCACAGAGACAAATGTTTGTGTGATCCACAGATATTTTCCAAGTCCGGGTGTTTCGCCCTGGAGGGGTTGACGTTAGGCAGGCAGATGGTCGTAAAAACAACAAACAAAATCTTTTTGTAACATGTATTAACAAGCATGTTGCACCGACCCCACTGCAAGTGGTATAAGGGCAGGTGGATGAAGATTATTTCTGCTGAAATACACCGGTCTCAGTGGCATTGCGGATTTGAAAACGACTAACCAGCAACCCCGATTGATGTTTTCCTAACAGAATCCGGGAACTCTCGTAGGTACTTTATTACACCTATTAAGGTCAGAATAAATCGTATCTTCAGGTAATAATCTGATTAATTAGTTTTAGATTAGTTTTGTGTATTGTGGCAGGATGTTCTATATGATTTAGGCGAGAATAACGGAGAATCTTTTTTTTTTAGCTTTAGTGACGAAGCGAGCAAGTCGCTCGCCTGATGGTAAGCGCCACTCCTGCCCATATACAGAAGTAACGCCACACAGAAATATGAATTACAAAGCACTGCATGGCATTGGACTGCACTAGTCACCCCGAAACAAAATGTTACGTCTCATAATGCCCAGTAATTTCACTGGCTTCAATGTTCTTCAAACAGAAACACAACAGTGCTTTTACACTGTTGCTTGGCGGTAGAAATAGACAAAGCGGTGGTACCAACCCGGATGGCCTCTCGTATACGAGAGACCTACCATCTTGTAAATCTAGTTTACAATATCGCATCATACGATTCTTACTGTCAAATTGCATGACGCGGTCTCGTAAACGAGAGATTTCAATGTCCCTTATGCGATTTCTCGATAACGTTCGTCATTTATGTATAAGACATGTATGATGCTAATTACATTTCCAATACACCGCTACAATACAATACAATACTCCGCTAGGAGCGCTATATGAATTCAAATTCAAAATGTTTATTTATGAGATCGGGTACATACATTGGCCTTAGATTACAGTAGTAAAATGCACCGAAATCTGCTTCTGAAGCATATAAATATTTAATAAATAGTTACATAACTTGCTCTAAGAATAAAGTGTAAATTGCAATTTGTGTTCGGATAAATCCCATAAATTCGTTATCAGCATTTATTTCATCCTATTAATTATTGCTTATGCTTATATATTTCTTTATTGGACTTCTACTTTAACCCCGACAAATAAGGGGTGTTATAAAGTTTGACCTTTTTGTCTATCTACGAGTACTTATGTGTTTACCTGTCTGTGGCATGTAGCGCCAAAATCAAAAGACTGATTTGAAAGCGGTATTTTAAAGCTGTTTTAATCGACGTACGCAATCACGCCTGTAATTCCCGAAGGGGTAGGCAGAGGTGTAACCAGTAAACCTACATTGTATTTTTTATTTATTTCATCATTGGTAACGTGCCCACTGTCGCACAGAAAATTGACGAAAAGTAGGCGCTTGCTACTGCGTTTCGTATGGTGAGTGAGATATCCGGAGACCCAAATCCCCCTCCCTTTCTCAGTACCTTAATTATCCCTTTAAATTCGGCAACGCGCCTATGATTCTTCTGGCATTGTGTATATGTACAGTGAAGATTAGGTACTTACCATCAGGTGATCTACTTGATCGTTTGAAGACCTATAAAAAGAAAATATTCTCAACCCTGAATCTGTTATAGACTAAACATTATCACCAGCTCACATCTATCCATTTTCAATACGTTATCTTTGACATATCACATTTTACTTTATAAATCTAATCCATTGTCAATTCATTCCTATACCGTCTTGCTAACAGGAAGGTCTGTCAGCCCTCAATCCACATAACTGCCTTATCCTACATTTACAATTATTAATGTAAGTATATATGGTACACTCTGCTGATTAACGAACAAGGCAATAGCGAAACTTGGTTCCCGTTGTGGGGGTCAGACGGCGGGTCGCCCCATGTAATAGCAGACACTATTAAATCTATTGTACGGACCCCGCTATTAAGCCGAGGTAAGGTCAAGCAAGAAAATAAAGAACGACTGTAAATTTATATGAATTCCGAATGTAGTTCATACAAAAACTCCAATACGAATTTTCTTACCCTAAAAATAATAGATAAAACACAGCCTGTACGAGTTACAGTGTAGTTCACTGGGGCACTCGTACGTCGCAAACTACGCGCAAACTTGCCCTCACAACATGAAAAATGCATTTAGTTTCGGCTTTAACCGGTGTGTAGGTATTGAACGTATTTTGTGGGGCATATGAAGTCACATCTCTTGTTTTCCTCCGAACTAACTTCGCAGTTCTGTGTAGACTGGTTTGGTTTGTTGATTAAAGTCGACACGTTCGCTTTGTACGCAATTGTATAAACAATATTTTTATTAGCTTGAGTGACGAAACGAGCAGATCGCTCTCCTGGATGGTAAGCGCCTGCCTAGGCTCGCCCCGTATCACATCATGGGATGGAGATGGGCTTGGCGAAATGTGGGTTACAGCTCCGCCTACCCCTTCAGCGATACGAAACGATTACAGGCGATACGATTACGATTACGATTATACATACGCACTCACGTATGTATAATCGTTAATTAACTATACAATATATTTTGCTTACTTATAAAAAACGAAATTTTCAAAAGGTAGTTTGTCAGTATTCAGCAAGTCAAATTTCCTATTTTTATTTGGAAGTTATAGTAAATTAAAATACTGTAATAAAACTAGATATTAGAGAACTAGGTAGGTCCCTCGTAGCCAATCGGCCGTTTGGCTTGGTATCACCGCTTTGATTATATTTCTGCCGCTAAGCAAAGGTGTATAAGTACTGTTGTGTTTTTGTTTGAAGTACATTGAAACCAGTGAAATCACTTGGCATTATGAGGCTTAACATCTTATGTCTCGGGGTGACGACGGCTGTGCAGTGCCACGGAGTGCTTTGATCATCAATCATCTCGTCATTCTGGTAAAAAAATGTTATTACTACACTGACCACTGCTTATTTTATAACACTGATTTAGAATATGCGGAAAATTTAGCCGGGTTGAAGTTACTCAATTCACTCGTCACTCTTTAATCTGAAAAATAGCCGCGTCCCGACACCCTGACGGACTAACTTCAGCTGCTTAACATAAGCTCATGAGGTATTTCGTGTGTTCGAGGGAAAACTTTCGTATCGACTACTGTACCGTAAAGTGCAACCTACGACGTGACGTAAAGAGTGATGGAGATACTCGTGGCACGAGGGAAAGAGGCAACAACATAATCTCCAGCTGTCATGTTAAGCGTGTAGGCTGGCCAAGTTATTTCAAACGTATTGTAATATATTCAAATTTCATTCTAAAACATATTATATTTCTTTCTAACTGGCGTTATTATGGCTCAATGCTAGGGTCCGCCTTCTCATACCCTACATTTAACGGTATTTGGTATGATATAAAGCGACGCGCCTTCTGACCCTCACAACCCGCAACGGGAACCAAGTTTCGCCATTGCCTCTTCCGTTTATCAGCAGAGTGTATCATGCACGTTAGGTTGGTTTTGGGCCTAAGATGTTGGAAGCCCGCTTAGACTACAGCTAAAACATATTATTATTATAATCATGATAATAAATAAGATTCACATAACACAGGCACATTTCCGCTTGTATCCTTAAAAGACAGCAAGAATAATAAATAAGAAGTAATAAAGTTAATATTAACTTAGTTAACAAGGGAGAACCTGTTTAATATACCCATTTCGGCACAAAATTAACATATTCAAGCTGCAGTATCAAGAAGTGCAATGGTCTAATAAATTCTTTTCTCCAGTACACCGACGACCGAAAGGCTATAAAAATATTATTTATAGCGTCCAAAACTGTCATATGAATATATGAGGGAGAAAATTCGCTTGTCGAGTTAGCAAGTTGCGCTAGTATTGGAGCTCATAGTTGCCGCTTATTACTTAACGAAAAATGTTTACGACCCCTGAATATACTAGCATATAAGGTTTTTTTATATAAACATCCTCAATACCTGAAGAATCATGGTACGTAAGGTGGAAGGAGAAAGAGTGGTAGAGCCACGCTGTAAACAATTTTGTCTACATCATGAATGTCGTTACACAGAAAACCGACGTAAAGTAGCAGCTTGCTACGGTGAGTGGGATATCCGGAGGCCCAAATCCCCTCCCTTTCCCAATCCCTTAATTATCCCTTTCCTTAAGGTCGGCAACGCGCCCATGACTCATTTGGTATTGTGGGCGTACATGGGCGCGTTGCCTACCTTAAAGGAAAGGGATATTTAAGGGATAAAAGTTGAAAGTTTGATCGCTGTATCCGTTTGTATGTGACATCATGACATATTCTTTTAGGTATTATTCTTTTATGAAAGCATCATTAAAATCAGTGTATAAATCAATGCATAAAGGTGTTTTAATTTTTCATCCCCGATTTCACCCCCTTAGAGGTGTAATTATGTCTTAAAATATAAATGGGCCCACCACCTCAGTAAACTCTGTCTATAATACTAAAAGAATCTTCCAAATCGGTCCTTATTTGGCGGGGTTATGCGTGGGCATACATGAAAAAAAAATATAAACAAATTGTTTTTTGTGTCGGTTAAATACTTGTATATCATTGATTTTAATTCGCACAGCCGTTACAAACACCATCTTGTCGATTAATCGTTCTATGAAATATTTTATGAGAAACTGTGCGGTGCCAAGAATAGCTTTATATTATAAGTGCCTCAAATAAAACTCTATTCGACTACATAAACCACGAGCGGATGTAAAATTAATATATGGAAAGGGGCTATTTTACAATATTTACACTGGTTTTTACGCCTGTACTCAAGAACAACAGTTAGTCTCTGTGGCGCAGTGGGCGAGTAACTAGTTGTGAAGCGAGAGGCTGCGGGTTCGATTCCCGCACCGAGAAAAAAATTGTGTGATTCACAGATATTTGTTTCGGATATGAGTATTTTCTCCCCAGAGGGGATTACGATATACAGGTGGTCGTAAAAACTACAAGCTGAATCTTTCTGTAACGTGTGTTAAAAAACCAGTTGCGCCGATCCCACTGCGAGTGGGATAAGAGTAGGGAAGAAGAAAAAGAGTCTAACTCCCGTATTCATAAACGTTACTATGAGGCCTCAGTGTGTATGGCGAATGCATAGTGGCGATTTCTATAAACGTCATTGGTTAGTTTTCGACGCTAAATAAAACAGAACAATCATGTACACAGAAATCTACACTTATCAAATTGCTAACATAAGTATTGATTGGGAATAAGTGAGCTCTTTGCTATGTATAGATTTCTATATACGTCATTGTTTAGCGCCAAAGACAGACCAATTACGTATAAAGAAATCTACATAATAATATAGCAAGGAGTCCTCTTATGTATTGTTTTTTAATATAGGCATAAGTAACGTAGCCGCAACATCAAAGCGATTGTTACTATCAAGAGTAATAATCTATCATTGACAGACCTTGCATTTTTGGACTCTGCGGAATAATTTCTGTGTATGAATTAGTTTTCGTACTATAAATTTTAATAGTGGTAGAGCCACGCTGTAAATAGTTTTGTTTACAGCATGAATGGGCTCGACCGGGTTGTTACCACTGTTTCATAGTAAACTAACGTGAAGTAGCTTGCTGTTGCGATTACCGTGAATAAGATATCCGAAGGCCCAAATCCCCTTCCACTTCCTTATTCTTTAATCATACATTTAAGGTCGCCAACGTGTCCATGATTCTTCAAGTAGTTTCATGGGCGTGAAGATCACTTACGATCAAATGACCCACTTATTCGTTTATTGGCCTCTGCTATAATAAAACTTTATCTAGTTGTTATAAAATACAACATTCTAAATGTTTAATGCAGTGGAAATTGAGAAAGCAATAAAATAAAACCTGTGAGGAAATAAACTTCTCTATTTCCTATGTCAATACAAGAATTTCAATATAATTGCAATGTTCGCGAGATTCACAACAATTGTGCTGTATCGATCTGTTGTTGAACAAAGAGGGATTGTAGTTTCTAATACACGTCATATAATCCTATTGTGAGATTACCGCATATGTGTTTGTATACGGCTGTTGTATAAGTGGTAGAGCTACGCTATATACACTTTTGTCTGTAGACAAAAATTGGCACGCTGTAGCATAAATTGGCTCGACCGGTTTGTTACCACTGTCTCATAGAAAACTGATGTGAAATGGCACTCACTGTACGAAATGCAGCAGCAAGCTGCTACTTTGTCGCCGTTACTCGCCGTTACGCCGGTTGTCTGTGAGACAGTGGTAACGACCCGGATGAGCCGGCCCATTCATGCCGTACATAAAACTATCCACGACGTGGCTCTACCACTCATATAATTGATGAAACCTCTACATTATGTGGATGAGTCAGCATAATTTTGTCCTAATATATACTTGTTGTTGCTAGGCAGTAATAAACACCCGCGTGGTACTTACATCTGATTTTTTTCTCCTCCAGTTAAAAATATCCTTATGATGAGGTTAATGCCACCTTAATTCATTATTTTGTCTCGCACTTCACTACGAGGGAAGCTACGCTCGGAGGGAAGTGGAAAATTTATATTTCCAAGACCTCCATATCTTTCTATTTGATTAATTCCGTTGCGGGATAAAGACAGCTTGACATTCCGAGAAACTCACCGTGTTTCATTGCTGAGTGTCGAAATATTATGCGTGCCACTCTTGATCCTGGCTTACAGGAGTTACAATGGCGCCTGTGCAGGATAGTCTCATAAGGACGGCATTAGACGGTTGTCAAAACATAACCTCATGACTATACATCCGAAGGACTAGGCAGAGGTGCAACTAGCGCTGCACGTTTCACTGAGCTTTTTTCCGTCTCATGATGTGATACGGCCAAATCTGGGCAACGCATCAGATCCTTGTAACGATGGGTTTACCACCTAGTCCTTACAGTATCTCAGGCTCAGGCTCTCACTATACCAACGATGCGATTATAAGAATAAAAGTTGTCAAGTATGCAGAAAATAAGAGATGACAGCAATAAAGTGACTGTAAATTAATTACCCTCATAACATATTAAAGTAAGCGTATTATAAAGAATAATACAAACGAATGTAAACAAAACAAAGCATTTAAGAGCTTGGTTTCCGTACCTTTATCTCTTTGAAACTCTCCACTAATATAGGAAGTAACGCTTTTGTTTGTTAATTCTTTGTAAGGAGACTCATTTTAAAGTTATATTTTAAATTAGCTCTTTGCGGTATGAAGTTTAAAAACTTTTTTTCATATTACTCTCCACACGTGACCCACTTGCTCGTTTACCTGATTTCTAACATAATAAATATTCTTTTTCCACCTGCCCTTATTCCACTCGCAGTGGGGTCGGCGTATCATGCTTTTAACACATGTTATAGAATGATTTGGCTTGTAGTTTTTACGACCGGCCCCCTGCCTGACGTCAACCCCAAAACACCCAAACCCGAATCATATATTAGTGGATTACACAAAATTTGTCTCGGCGCGGGAAACAAACCCACCGCCTCTTGCTTCACAGCTGGTTACGCGCCCACTGAATCACGGAGGCTGTTAACCATAAAAAATACAACTTTTACTAAATTTAATACTACGTTTACTGAACTAAAACTTCAATTTAAATACTTGTATTTTTACATCTGGTAGAAAGTCTAAAAATGTTCTAATAAGTTTAGCAGCTGTCAATCAAGCCATTATGTAATTCCATTTACCAATTTAGATTAAGCATTAGTGATAAAAGGAAAACAATAAATCCCTTCAGAAATTTCATTCATCTTTCATAACAGCAAGGTTAAATCCATAGAGATTTTCACAAGTAAGCTAAGCAAACAGCGTACCTTTTATCTTTTTTCGCTCAACAGACTTCTAATAAAAACTAGTAAGAAATATTCCGAGGTAACAATACATTTTTCCACCGACGGCCATTACGCGATCCTCGCATTTACTTGCCTATAGATAATATTTACCGAGACCGAACGAAAACATACGATCGCCGTAATTTATTTCTTCCTACATTTTTAGGCTTCCTCGTCGTTTTCTTGAATATTTTTTAAGTAAACACACGATACAAGTGGATTTCAGTTTGATATTCAGAGAATTTTGTAAGAAGCCTTTGGATGTAGGTGAAATTGGAACTTTTATCTTTACATAAAATAATGTTTTAGCGATAATTGAAGCAAAAGGAAATTGTAATCACAAAAATTGTAATCATGGAAATCTACCAGAAACTTCTCGATCAATATTTTCGGGTATTGCGTCTAATTTTAACTTACTATATCAAATTTATTTGCCTAGTGACAGTGAGACTTACGTAGGCTACAAATGTGATGTTATAAATTCGATCTCGAGGATCAAAAATCTCTTTGAGAGTTAGCTTTATTTAGATTGAGAGTTTTTGTACGACACAGACAAAAGAAAGCAGTAATTTTCTCTTCATATGATTATTTTCTTCAAACTATATAACGTGCCCTCGTAAACAAGACGTTTTTGTTATATTCATGTTTATGGCTCCATCTAAGTAAGGTTTTAATCAGTCGAATGATGAGGTGCTAGTTGCCAGTTGCACTCACTGATCGGTCAACGATTAAGGAATCCTTGGCGCAGTCAGTCTATGGATGGGTGACCGCTTAGTAGAATTTCAACTGAACATCTCCGTGCTTCGGAGGGCACGTAAAAAGTCGGTCCCGGCTGTTATCAACTGCCAAGTCGGAGGCCTTCGGGTGGCTTGAAAACTTTAACACTAAGTTGGCTACTAACCATTCAATATGGAGAATATAGAATATATAGAATCAGTGGTTTTATTTGTGTTTTGATTTTCTTAACATACTTTCCTCTTACTAGTACTAACCTTCTCTTCAAGTAGCTGGTTATAAATCCATATTCTTTTCTAAAACATGTTTTAATCATGATGTAGCAACTGACCGTCGATAAACGTCGCGGTCACCAGAATTATGCCGACATTCACTTAAAAAACCTCTAATTAAATAATTTCACATCCGTAATATCTTAAAGGCACTAGCTATAATACTCTTTTAAATAGAAAAACTGCATTGAAATTGGTTTCCCCGTTTGGGATCTACAATCATGCGCGTAGCAAGGGGATCTTAAAAACATAGAAACAAACAGATTAAAAACTTAAACTTATAACACCCTTCTTGCGTTACGTCACACTTGGCGCATTGAGGGTTTTGTTTCGGATGGCTGTTTCGCAAGCGAAGAAAGAAGAAGAAACGCGCCCGCGTGTAATCCGTATGTAGCGTGCTAATAAAATATAGTTGATTTGAACATTATTCCTTGTTTCTCTTGATGTAAACAGTATAGTGAAGCGGATAAAGTAAATTAAACTATAAAGCGTTCGGTCTTGTATTATTTCACTAGCCGATTGGCACGTCCCTTGCTTTTAATTGAGAAGTTGTCGTTACGTGTGAACCGGCTTTCGCGTTCAGTGCCAACAGTACAGTAGAAATGAATGACGGTATACAATGTTAGAAAAACACTGCTGTATGTGTTTTGTTCCTCTCATGTATCTATGTAAGCAGTGGTAACCACCCACACCTTGAAAATACTATTACCTTAATGATGATATAGGAATTACACTATTCTGAGCGGTAGAGCCACGCTGTAGACAATTTTGTCTACAGCATGAATGGGCCGGCTCGTCCGGGTCGTTACGCTGAGTTAACGCTGAGGTCTCGGGTTCGATCCCCAGGTCGGGTAAAGTGATATTGGGTTTTTCTATTATGAAATGCTCAGTATGAGCCCGGAGTCTGGAATTTGTGCCCGGTATGGCGATAGGCTCGCCCCCTATCACATCGTGGGACGGAGATACGCTCGGCGAAATGTGGGTGTACTAGTTACACCTCTGCCTACCCCTTCGGGGATTACAGGCGTGAGTGCGTATAAATGTCAGAAAACGAACAAGTGGGTCATCTGATGGTGATCTCTACAGTTTATGAAATAGCAGAAATACCAGTATTTTATGGACCTTTAATGAAAGTAATGGAGATCTAGCTTTTTATAATAATTAATCTAATCTAGTCTATAAGAGTAATTTGAACTTTGAATCTAGCTTAATTTTCAATGTCATAAATATACTCAGGATAAATATCCACGGCGCTTTCGATACTGATAACATAGAAATACTTTATTCGTGCGTTATACCTACATCTTCTTCTCCCAACTGCCCTTATCCCACTCGCAGTGGGGTCGGCGCCACATGCTTTTTAACACATATTTCAGTAAGACCTCGCTTGTAGGTTTTACGACCGGCCGCCTGCCTGACGTCAACCCCTCTGTAATTACATTTCTTATTACAATTAAATTGTAGTCTTATACATATCGCCGTATCGAAGACTTTTCTATGTACATACATGAACCTGTATAATGTATATCTCAAGTTGCGTAAGTTACAGCACTGACCCTCCGAGAATTAATGTTCTTACTACGCACTAATTTAATAAGGAAGGTTGAAAGTGATCGAGGTAACCATGAATAAAGAACGTGGAACGGTGTACGCTCCAAGACAAAATCCCGATCTTATCCAAAACACTTACGGCTTTTGTTTTTAACAGAGTTGAAAAAAGGAGGTTCTTAATTCGGCGTGGCTTTTTTTGCTCTTTAATGGATATATACATCACAAAAAATTCATTCTATAGAGATTAGCCGCTGCGGTCCCTTATAAATTGGGAAGCTCCGTGGCGCAGCGGGCGAGTAGTCGGCTGCGAAGCGAGAGGCCGTGGGTTCGAAGCACAAATATTGGTCTCGGGTCTGGGTGTTGTGGGACCGCAAGTCCCTCGTTGTTCCTGATACCCACGACACAGGTTTACCTAGTGTGGGGTCAGAGCTATGTGTGTGACTGTTGGGTGTATTTAAAAAAAAAAAAAATAAGATTTGATGACGGAATACGGAAACTTTCCAGGGTAAAAAGCCCTATAACCTATAACCGCCTCCAGAGTCCCTTGTACCAAAATTCACCAAAATCAGCGATTGATGCGTTCAAAATCGATGAGAGTATCAAACAAACTCATTTTCGCATTTATAATATTATAGTTAGAATTCTTTTCCAAACGATTCGTGTGAGCGATGCTGATCTTTAAAGAATGACATGAGCATTTGGATATATTTTCGGCAAGCACTCTAGTCGTATGAAAGCAATAGCAGTTGCCATTGCATTATCGTCAAAATGATTGCGCAAATATTGAAAACGTCTCAAGGATTTTGATGCTATATTAATTGTTATGACTTAATTAATATTGGGTCTTATTTATAAACCCCTTACACTATGAGGATGTAGGAATTATAAAAATTCTTATTATTATTAATTGTCAATTACAAATTTCTTAGAATTTGATTATTATACACTCAGACCTAGTTAATGCTTCATGCTCCGTTATTGAATACAAAAATGCTCAGTACATTATTCTAACATTCATAATTCTAACTGACGTCGCTGAGAAACATACGAATTCTTAGAAACTGAAACTCGGTGGCGCAGTTGTAATACGTACGCGATCGACAGGCTAACGCTGAGGTCTCTGTTTCAATCCCCGGGTCGGGTAAACGTGATGTTGGGATTTTCCATTAGGAAATGCTTAGTATCAGCCCGGAGTCTAGAACTGTGCCCGTTATGGCGATAGGCTCGCCCTACGGTGGGACATCATGCCCTACATCATGGGACGGAAATAAGCTCGGTAAAATTTGAGTGTACCGGTTACACCTCTGCGTACCCCGCCGGGGACTACAGGCGTGAGTGCGTATGTATATACTTAAACTTAATTAACGTCTTTGAATACAGAAAAATAAGACCAATAAAGTATTGACTTCTTGATATGAAATTCAACTGTGACCACATTCTTTTGGCAGACCAACGTCTCTAAGTCCTCGCGTTGTGTGAACAGAATATTACAAATTCATTACCCGTAGAAATCTGAAGAAAAGAACGGACGTGAGCTGAGAATGTAAAACCACAGTGATAAAATATCTAGGCTTGAGGTTGTGCAACACTATACTGCATGAATATAGTATTGAAAAAATATTCTTCTTCCACCTGCCCTTATGTCACTCGGGTTCGGCGAATTAGGTATAATATTTAAAACAAATGTTACAGAAAGATTTGGCTTCTACTTCTTTACGACTAGTATCTATTGAAAACATAATTAAATGCTAAAAATATAATTAAACAAATTTGAGGCTATTATACTGTATTTTAATAGTCGTCGACAAAGAGTAACTACTCAAATTTTTTTTGGTTTTATTTTAGCTTTTTTTGGGTCAGTTTTATTTTATATCAAAAGTTTTTATTTTAATATTTCTTAGTGAAATTATTATCTAAATCGGTACATAAAGTTATTTGTCTTTAATCCCCGCTTTCACCCCCTTTAGGGGTGATTTTATTCTTCAAATTTAAATGTGACCATCACCACAGTAAACACTGTCGAATACAAAACAAATTTATACAGACGAATTGATAATCTTTGCTTTTTTGAGGTGGTTAAAAATAGTGCTTACTAGCTTTTGCTCGCGAATCCGCCCTTGTGTTTTTTTTTATTAGCCTGAGTGACGAAACGAGCAGGTAGCAGGTAAGTTGATGGTAAGTGGCACGCCTGCCCATAAACAGAAGCAACACGAATCGGTCCAAATACGTGACCTTTATCTTCGGCGAGATCCATCCCAAATTCTTCATAGCCCGTTTATGGGGAAGAAATAAACACAATGTAATGTTTAAGTTGTGTTTATTTCTTTTACATTTTGTCCGGTACTTACGTTTAAGCACAAAGGTATCAAAGAAAAATGTTTCGCATAACAAAAGTGTAGGCGATACATAAATAATAAATAGAAATCTTGTATTTTATTGTTCCTAACTAAGAAATTGTATATTCCTTGCGTCAGGTTTAACCGTTCATATTTTATGCGTGCCGAGCCATTCCGTGGTTGTCACGTAAAATATATCCAGGAGGGTCTACTATCTGATTTATTTAACTCTGTTCAAACGAGCATTTTTATACGATTTACTTCTAGTGGGAATACGACCCTGGCGTGCAAGATATTACCTTCAACATTTTCTATGTAGCCCGTATCGACACAATGATAAAATATTTAAGGAATAATTATAACAATGCTCGCCCCCTATCACATTGTGGGACGGAGATACGCTCGGCGAAATGTGGGTGTACTGGTTACACCTCTGCCTACCCCTTCGGGGATTATAGGCGTGAGTGCGTATGTATGTATTATAACAATGCACCTTTAAAAAAACACATTTAATATATTGCTTAGAATTATAAAACTTATTAATAACAATTACCTATGTACGCAAATTATATTTATTGTCGAGCAAATTATACCTACACTAATATATTCATTAAATTGTGCTATATATATTAGTATCTTCCTTAATTAGTATATACTTATTTAATACATCTATTCATCAATTATATATTTTACAAGATATTTAAAATTTTAATAGCATGACAAGTAACAAATAATTTTTATGTCTAGTCAGGGCAAAACACGCGTTTCGCCACTTCGAAATCAGCTCTTCACAGCAGTCATATTAAACTAGTTCACAATACAGTGACTTTTGAAAAACTTAGTAGTCAAGTCTCGAGCTCGTGCCTTTTCACGCTGCACTCAACTCAACAACATTTATAAGCTGGTGCAAATAATAAACTAAGTTGACTTGGTAATTGTGCATCAGGATTGCGTCGAATATATTACAGCGAGTTCACTAGTGAATTCAAAAGCCGATTTTCAAGGGTGGTTGAAATATAATATTAATAATATATAATATTAAATAATGTTTAAGACTAAATTAAAATCCTGACTGATTGAGAAAGGATTCTCTGATTTTGACGATTTTATACACAATAATAAATTACTTTTTATTTATTTCATTTTGTAAGATGTATTATCATGTATACATTTATTAAAATAATTAGTAAGTACTTTATAAGAATGGTATATGAAGTTCGTTAAAATTTTATGTTTAATTGTAGACACAAGATGTGTAAAGTTGTCCTTTAGCAATAAATTGATTATTTCTGATTATTTCTGGTTGACATTATATTTGAACTGTACTGTACTTACCACTAAGAACAGCGCAGTTACCGTTTGCTGTGCCGTGCCGTTTATTTAAATAAAAACGTACTAGTTACTTTCGCCATTTTACTCGATCGACGACCACAAAGCAACTAATCGTTAAAGTTTACTTCATGACCACTTTAAATACCAGTCCCTTGTGATAAATACGATAGCTAGCTAAACCTCGAAACACAATAGAATTTACAACCAATAATTGGTACCCAAAGAGATGTTACGGAACTAACAGCTAAGGAACATCGTTTTGAAGTGGACCATTCGATTGGAAATGACAAACCGATTCCTCTTTATAATTTAACACTTCAATCGGAGCTTATCGAAACGTGAAATTAATAAAAAGAGCTCAATTTTCTTCATAATAATTGCCTGTCCGAAGGCAGAATTGGATTCAATAATGTTAAATATCCTACTAATATTTTCGTTCCTTTATGACATTATTTATATACGAATGATTCGCACCTTTTACATAAAACTGAAGTAAACGTTTTTATCAAATAAAATGATAAGGTAGCCAAATAAAAAATTATCATGCTGTCAATACACATGGAGAAGCGTATGTCCAATTGGGACTTCCTAAATTGGCTGTATAATCCAGTATCTGGCAGATAAACTGTTAGCGGATATTGTAAAAAAGCCTTTATCGCTCGTATCACGCCTTTGTCCTTTGTATCTTTAATTGCTGTAACTCGATGATTTTTCAAGGTGGTAAGTACCTTGTATACGAGCCGCCATCTGGGTTGGTACCATCGCTTTGTCTATTTCTGCCGCCAAGCACACAGCGGTGTGTAAGCACTGCTGCGTTCCGGTTTGAAGAACATTGAAGCCAGTGAAATTACTGGGCATTATGAGACTTAACAACTTGTGTCTTGGGGTGACGAGCGCAGTAACGTTTTACAGCTACTGGGGAGGTTTCAAAAATCTATACTAAGTAATAAAATTGCCACTGTCCACTCTTTAGAGGGAGCAGTTATATTATATCAATGTAAAACAGCTATTTGACCTCTACTTTTATTACAAATATCATTCATGCGCCTGGCCATTTACATTCATTTTGCATAAAACATTTAATGCAATATCGTAAAAATATATTGTAATAACATTTCATATCAATTCATTCTCACAAACCGTAACTCGGCATCAAATAATAAAGTCGTATTGAATTATCGATCGAATGGAATTTTCGTAACGTCTCTTCAGCGGGTCATTTAAAATTTATTTTATTTATATCTTTACTTTACGTCTGTATAAAACGAAACAGACTGAAAAATTTAAAAAATAATTACTTAATGGACTGTAGAATATGGAGTGTTATAAACCAATTTTATTAATTCTATCAAAATTACCCTACTTAAAAGCTCGACATATTTTTACCCGATTTCAAAATAGGAGGAAGCATTTTGGCGCTTTTATTTTTGCTTCTTTTTTATGCATGTTATTTCCACCCATTGAAAACAATTCATTACATAGAGTTTAGCTGTGACTATGTCCCATATTAAATTTGGTTAAGATCTGATGACGGAATGCGGAGTAAAAAATGAGACTCCTGAAAAGATAACAACCCACTCGTGGAAATGGTGTCATTTTATTGGAATTTACCTACCATAGCTAACTGTACTTATCACAAAAAAAAAACAGAACTTCTAAACCTACTTACAAAAACAATGCAAAATGAAATATATTTTTATTTCAAAATATCTTTATGTAAAGTAATCTTAATCACTCACAAACGATTTATCTCTTCATTTTATTGCAAAGGGAAAACCAACAATGCTAAAATCATACATAAAGGACAGTCAAAGAGCTGCACTTAGCCAATTCGAAAGCAACGCGTCACTCCATCAGAATATCGCCAAAGGGCGGGAAAGGGTGCAAATTAGCTATAGCGTTTAAATTGAAATACTGGCAGTGCTAACTCGATTTCTGGGGGACGTTTAGGGCGGGACAGGACGTTCGTTACACACCCGTGTCTGAGTGGGAATTACTTTGAAAAACACTCTGGGAATATGTCGGGGCCTCTAGAAATTTTGTATGAGGCGTTTGATATTTAATAATAACGCCCAGTAATTATGAATATATTAACCATTGAGTTTCTAATATGAAAAATGTAAAAGGAAAAATTACTTCAACGACTGTTGTGCACAGTCCTTAAGATGCTTTTAACTATTTTAATATCAATAAGTTAAGATGACGATATTATGGATAATCCTTTCCATAACAAATTTTTATTAGAACGAAATAATAAAATAATTTTACAATTTTCCTCACATATTTCAACGTAACTAGTTAATCTATTTATAATAATTAACGATAAAAATGAATATGTTCTTAGTTGAACAAAAAAAAAATATATGTTTTCGTATTTATTACCAGTACCATGCATATTATTATTTATGTTCAAAGACTGATCAGATTTTAATTATTCTTTTTTTAATCTTTATTCGATAGAATAATACTCAAAAATGGAAATCGTTAAAATTTACAATTATACACCGATATTCATAATTATTCTATTAAAATTTGTTAAATAAGAACTAAGAAAAACAAAATCGACCCAAAAAGACATAAGAGAAAGAAAAAAAAATAACTCCTAATTTAGATTATGACCTAATATTTTTCTTAACCGACTTTAAATTGGTTGGATCAGTACAACCAATTCGAGACGATACTGTCCAATCATTAACCAACAAAATTCAATAGCAACGACTCAAAATTGGTTAGATTAGATATTAGGAGCCAATTTTATTTTTTGCTCTCCAATTTTTTATAAGCTGGTTTTATTTTATATTACAAAACCAATTTCAAAGACCTACATAAATTATCCAATTATGGACACAAAAAAACTTTTATTTGACTTCTACGGTTCGAAAACGAAATACTGGTACGTAATTCTATAAATTACCGCGAGCGTTCGAATTCTGAGCTAGAAAATTTGTACAGAAAGTATTTTGTATAGAGCACTGAAACAAGCAAGCTCCGCACCATGAGCTGTTATTAGGCATCACACTCGATACCGTTCCAATCTCTATAACGTTAGAGTGGGTCGCTAGTTACGTGTCAGACGTGATGTAACTCGTTGAATTTGCGAATACGATGTAGTTTTTCCACTAAATCTAACCCAAGTCGATGTTAAATTATTGACGGTGCCTTATATTCTTGTGACGTAGACTATAAATTGCTCAACTCACAAAATATGTAAGTATATATTGAATCACATTCTTCACAGTGCGTTACTAGAGGTAATTTTGCTCCTGCACTCTAGACTCTAGAGTAAACTTCTCTCCTCGGCATTTCCTCAATGATATGACATGTCCTTTTTCATATGATGCTTATACTCGTAAAGTATGAATTTTACGGTAGGCAGCAGCTTGGCTGTTCCTCTGGTATAGCTTAAGTCTATGGGTGACGGTATCATTAGGTAGAGGCGGCTGTTTTCGAAGGGCAATAAAAAGAAACAAACATTCCCTGCAGAAACCAACAACACCGACTCAAAATGATTGTTTAGTTTTTTTTTTTATTTTTTATTATATCATAACCTAATCCTAAAAATAGGAACGATACTAACCACCCTCACTTTAGAACAGCGGCATAAAAACATTGACCATTCTTTAAAGTCTTGTCTACAGACTAGGCCTGTAGTGTAAACACAGTCTATGTCCAGACTGCTCGAAACTAACAAATCCGCGTGCAAAGAATAAATAAACGTACATGTACCTCAAAACCTGAACACTACCTACGCACTGTACCGCGGTATTTTGTTCGAAATATAAACTGTCTTTTACTTTTTTTTGCAGTAAACGAAGCAATTCCGGCCGTGAAACCAATAATGCAGTGATTACACCAATAAGGAAACACATACCGCTCGACACAATTTAATATTGATACAACGATGACATGATTATAAATTAAATATCAATGTGTAATTTACAACTATTATTGCCAAATGAACCGCAGATTGATATAAATATGAAATGGAACAGCAGGGAAGTCAGCGACGCGTGCTGGCGGGTGATAAACTTGGCTGGTGCAGACAATAAACGCTCTCAAAACGAATATATTATCACTGCGACAAATATTTTTACGGCCTGCATTCACTTATTATTTACGTCACATATGAAAAATGATCACACATAAATCATTTACAATTGTACTTCCTCACGTTCCGCGGCCATAATAAATCCTTTAACTTTCAACATTTTATCACCTCATTTTTGCAGCTGGCATCGTGTTATTTGATTTCAAGAATTATCTTTCAATATCATTTATGAGATCCATTTTGCTGTTTATTTTCCTATATATTTCTAATAATCCTTATAAAATATTGTGTATTATCTGAATTTACTCATTTGTGCCTAGAATTATTCAAGATAATATATATATTTACTGCGTAAATACCGAAAGTAACCGACGCATTTCTTTTTTTCATTATGAAAAGATCTAAGATATAGAACGTTTTACAGAAAAGTGGGGTCTTATTGAAGCAACGTATAGTGTAAGATATAAATATTTCACCCCCAGTAGTAGGTACCAAATGAAAGAAGAACTTCACTGAACTGCACTTCACTTAATTTATAGGAATGTGATCGGTCTTATCGATCGTAATAAGCCTGTGATTAAAATTAGCATGACATTTTGGGATGTCTAGATTTTGATAATATCCGGTACATCTTAAATATGACCACACCATAATTACACAAAAAATATCTCAAAATAGACCATCCTACATACATAAACCGTTCGAAATACGAATCGAAAATTAATGACCTCATTAAGATAACACAGAGTTGAAAAAACTGAAATATAGGGCGCCCAGTGCTTGACACACACAGTGGAGGGCTCTCCAATTTGCTGAGAACTCGGCCGGCAACTGACTAAATGATTGGATATTTGTGTACGTATCATTGTGACGAGCGTGCACTTGTATTAATTAATAAACAAACAAAAAATGTGATCACCTTATGAATGTGTAGCATGTTTCGTAAAATGGATAAAATGCTTCAAGTTAATTTGGATTGGAGTGAACAAATGGATTATTATCTGGTTTAAAGGTAATTATTGTCTTAATAATGTGGTTTTATAGTACAGACCGACATACTAGCAAGAGGGTCACCTAATGGTAAGTAATCGCCACCGCCCATGAACGCCCACAAACCAGAAGAATCATTGACGCATTGCCGAGCTTAAAGGAAAAGAATAATAATGATTAAGGGATTCGGAAGGGGAGCGGGTTTTGGAGCTCCGTATATCTCACTCACTGCACAGGAAAAGCAGGCGCAAGCCGCTACTCTACTACGGTTTTCTGTGAGACAATAGTAAAAAGCGGTCAAGCCGGTCTATTTATGCTGTAGACAAAGCTGCTTACAGTGTGGCTCTACCACTCAAAAAATTACGTATACTACGACATCCTAGCGCCTAAGCGAATGGACCGTTTTGAATACGGTATAGTATTATATTTTGTATATTAAGTGGTAGAGCCACGCTGTTGACAGTTTTGTCTATAGCATGAACGTGCCGGTTAGACCGGGTTGTTACCACTTTCTCACAAAAAGAACTATGTGAAGTAGAAGCTTGCTGTTGCGTTTTGTACGGTGAGTAAGATGACCGCAGGCCCAAACTCCTTTCCTTTCTCAATCCCATTCATTTAAGGTCGGCAACGCGTCTGTGATCCTCCAGGTATTGTGTAAGTTCATGAGCAGTGGGCATTTAACATAAGGTGACCCACTTGCTCGTTTGCTGTCCCCGGCCATAAACAATCCAAATATCCGAAAATTGCTGAAACACAAATTAAATGATAATACTGTGCAAAGTTCTGTATGTTCTGTACACAAACTCATAAATACGTTGAGTTTTACAAACAAATAAATAAAAACAGAAAGAGTTACAAAATAGCTTAGTTTCATGAATGTTAGGTAGCTTTCAACTGTAACAGTAAATAGTGCGCTTTTTATAGGAAGCAATTAGGTTTCTTTGAAATGTATAATAAGAAAACAACTACTTTGCGATATAAAATTGCAGTTAAAAGAAACTAATATTATTTATGCCTCGGTGGCGCAGTTGTAATACGTACGCGGTACGACTGCTGTGCTGAGGTCTCGGGTTTGATCCCCGAGTCAGGTAAAAGTGATATGTCTGGAATTGTGTCTGGTATGGCGATTGGCTCTATCATATTGTGGGACTGAAATAAGCTCGGCGAAATATGGGTGCACTAGTTACACCTCTGCCTACCTCTTCGGGGATTATAGGCGTGAGTGCATATGCACTATATCTCCCAAGAGGTGTTGATATCAGGCAGCCGGCCGGACGTAAAAAATTACAAGTCATATTTTTCTGTAACATGAGTTTAAAACATGTTGCGCCGACCACACTGCGAGTGGGATAAGGACAGGTGGAAGAATAAGAAATAGTCTCCATTTCATCACATTTTAGTTTTAGATATTTTCATAATTTTTCATGTTTTATACATGTAAGCGCCTTAGACATGTATGTATGACGAGGCGTACCGCCCGCTATATCGTAAACATGTAGGGATACAGGTGCGCAGGTGTGTGGTACAAGGAAAATACTTTTAACCAAAAAAAAATGGCCAATCCATCATTGGGCGATATTCTGCAATAGCACAGAATCAAAATTGATTAATTTCATTTTTAGTTTTTCAGTCTGTTCTTTTTTTGTTTAACGCCATGGCGCATGCAACAACACAGGTTGCCAGAACCTTTGAATGAAAACTCACACCGCATGCAACATATGCACTTTAATCAGAATCACTTTAATCATAGCATGTTGTCAAAGGAAGACGCAAGTTGAAAATGCTAATTAACAAGTGGAGACAAAGCTATCTCACTATAAGCCAATATGACTTCAATACGTCATTAATTTAACTTTCCGGGGTTTTCTACTATGGCCGCTAGAAACCAAGCGCTAAACTGAGCCGATGGTTACACGGTTGCTTTTAACTAACTTAAAAAAATATGACTCAATTCGTCTGTATTTTTTAAAACTTAAATATGTTACGCGATATCTCCGCCACATGTGGACAGATTTAAATGATTCTTTTGATATTCGACAGGGTTTACCCCAAAGGTAGTCTCATATAAATTCAGTTAATAGAGTAGGAGAGAAAGCGGGAATCTCCTCAGTGTATAACAGCAAATGCACTGCGAATCGAGTGTAATTTTTCATACAATTATTATTTACTAGCCTTTGATCGCGGCTCCGCCCGCGTGCATGGCCTTTTTCGGGATAAAAAGCCTATGTTCTAATCCAGGTCATGGTCTACCTGTGTGCCAAATTTCATCTAAAACCGTTCACGTGTTAAGGCGTGATTGACTAACAAACTTCCAAATCCACAAACATCCAAACTTTCACATTTATAATAATAGTAGTAGTATTACGAAAGCAATAAATTTTAAATTATAAATGTTAAAAGCTGTGCTGACGCGCCTTACGATTGTTAGTTTCATTTAATCGCTACCTCTAATACGATGGTCCATAGCATCCAGTGTCCGGAGTTGGGCAGCGTTTTACGTGAGTGGCTTACTGAAGAAATCGTGGCATCCGGAACACCGCTTACACACGACACTTGTCCGCCTGACACGCAGACTCATTGCAACACAACACAATTCTATTCTAAATCGAATGGTTAGTGGCCAACCTAGTGTCAAAGTTTTCAAACCGCCCGAAGGCCTCCGACTTGGCTTAATGACTGCTGTCGGTTGATAACAGCTAGGACCGAGTTTTTATATGGCTTCCGAAGCACGGATATGCAGAGTTGGAAAACCACTAATGGCCGTTCCCTACATACTGTTTATCGACAGATTTGCTTACTATCAATAATGTTTTAACAGATCTTCCATATAAAATGTGTCAAAAAATTACTACCGGTAAGCAAATCTGTCGGTAAACAGAATATTGGCAACGGCCATAAGCGGCCACCCATCCCTATGGATGTCGTCTATACTAACCGCGCCATCGATAATCGTTTACCGATCAAGGAGTGCACTACTCGACTACTACGAGCGCCTCAAACAAGACAATTACTGATGTATGTACATATTACATTCTGGATGTTTAACCCCTACCAAAACTAGAGAGGTACAGCCACGCTGTGGACAGTTTCGTCTACAGCATGAATGGGCCGGCTCATCCGGGATGTTACCACTGTCTCACAGAAAACTGGCGTAAACTAGCAGTTTGCTGCTACGTTTCGTACGGTTAGTGAGATATCCGAAGACCCAAATCCCTCCCGTTCCCAATCCCTTAATTATCCCTTTACTTAAAGGTCGGCATCGCGCCCATGATCCATTTGGTATTGTGGGTACCATCAGGTCACCCACAGGCTCGTTTACCGGCCAATGCTATAAAAAAAATAATGGGTGTTATAAGTTTTAACCCACAAAAAATTAGCATGTTCTTAATTCATTGTGAATGTCCATTATGTACGTTCATACATAACTCCACCAAATGTGGACGGATTTAGATAATTATATTTGTATTCAATAGGGATTAAGTACTTTTTTAGTAGTACTTGTTGAAGAAAAAAATCCATACGTTGGTGCGATAGGTACTTCAATTTATATAAATTTTCGAATATTGAAGTAGATGTCATCATTCGAGTGTACCTCCGCACCAGATGCTTTAAATTTCATAATATGCGGTCTTGCGAACTTACAGCGAGCTCCCTGTACGTTATCGGGTCATCTTTTCATTGAATATGGATCTTAGACTTCGTCTGCAGACGCAGTAACTCGATAATCGTCTACTCGACTGCGGGATATTAACAGAGATGTTAATTATTAGTTAAATGTATTCTGTGGGCATGTAGAGAGGATGAATGAAAGAAGATTGACGAAACAAATATACATGGCGAGTGTGAATGGTACAGTTGGGAGGGGAAGGCCTCGGCGAACTTTCATAGTTCAAGTTGGAGATATTCTCGAGAAAGGCCAGGTCAGGAGTACCCTAAACCGACGTGCATGTATGAAAATTTTTTTGAGAGTGAATGAGGCCAAAGAGGTATGTAAGGATCGTAGCAAGTGGAAATCCGTTGTCTCTGCCTACCCCTCAGGGTTTGCTACTAGTCCTATGAGGTGATTTTTTACTTTATTCTGTTGAACGTAAATTAAATAAAATTGGCGGTTTTGCGTAATCTATTAAATGAGTACAGCATAAACGAATTAATTAATTACATGCATACATACACTCACGCCTGTTTCCCATAGGAGTAGGCAGAGAAAATTAATAATTAATAAATTGTTTCCATTAATTTATTAATTAATTAACTTTTTTTATTCGTTTAAGTAACGAAACAAGCAGGTCGCTCACTTGATAATAAGCAAAAATCTTAGTTTCTTAGTTTACATGAAATTCTCACCGCCTAGATACAAAACTAGTCCATGTATTTCTTTGTAAAATATTCATGTACATACAGACCTCACTAAAAACAATAAAGCTTGGCCACAAACAGGTGAGATTTCAGTACGTATGTCATATAAGCCCGTGTTTCCGCGCGCCGTTGTAAGCAAGTACCGTGATTTTCATAATAACAAAACAGTCAGGTCAGTACTGGCAATAGGGTGAAGGTTCTGTATATTTTAAGCTGTTTTTATCCAAATCACAGGAGTTTCCCAGGTATGGAATTGTACAATATAACGATAGGAATGGAACCTACTATGGGACCGAAATATAATCGGCGAAAGGTGTTTTTATACCCTACGAACAAGTGGTCACCTGACGGTAAGACACCACCCATGCACATCCACACCAGAAGAATCATGAGTGAGTTGCCGACCTTAAAGGAAAGATTATTAAGGGATTGGGAAGGGAAGGGGGATTTGGATCTCCAGATATCCCACTCATACGAAATGCAGCAGTAAGCTACTTTACGTCGGTTTTCTGGGAGACAGTGGTAACGACTCGGACGATCCGGCCCATTCATGCTGTAGACAAAACTGTCTACAACATGGCTCTACCACTCAAACTTCCATAACATACATATATACACACTCACGCCTATAATCCCTGAAGGTATAAGCAGAGGTGTAACCAGTACACCCACATTTCACCGAGCGTATCTCCGTCCCATGATGTGATAGCGGGCGAGCCTATCAACATACCGCGCACAATTCCAGACACCGAGCTGATACTGAGCATTTCGTAATACGAAAACCCAATATCACTTTTACCCGACCCGGGAATCATTTCTTAGACAACGTTCGCAAGTGAATCGAACGCACAAGGTAGGCGAAACCCTTGATAAAAATAATCTCAATTCTCTTATATTAATGTTTCTATACGCTTGGGGAGTAAGAGGAGAACGGCACTAACATCTTAACCGACCTTATCGTCAACCTCACCTGCACGCGTTGGCTATTCGAAGAAATAGTCAACGGCGATGGTTTTTATAAACTGTCGTGGTGCTCCCTGCTGGATAACCGACGAGGCTCTGGTGACCGAGCAATGGCGGTATAACCATACACCCGATATGGACAACCAGTCGCAAGGGGCGGCAGAGGCCCTGGAGTCCAAATAACTCCTAAAAGTTCTGGTGCAGAAGGCAACGGGAAACCACTGCACTATTATTCCCTAGTACATCAGCATGGAAAAAGTCAATAAACAATTGGCCCCGAGTGCCCGGCGTCGCTTAAATGAGACAGGGGTGCTAAGAATCCCCGGGCGGAAAACGAAACAAAATCGCATAAAATCTTTAAAGTAGCAACTTGGAACGTCCGCAGCCTATTACGTCCTGAAAAAAATCAAAAACAAAACGTACCCGGGAGCTGATATAAATTCAGACCATAATCCCGTAGTTGCCGAATTAGTCTGTACCTTAAAAAGAAGTTGCCACCAATACAGAAAAAAATCAAAGTTGAAAAAATCAAAATATTTCAAAGTTGCGCCAAGAAAACATAAAGGCTAAAATAGCCACAAACATCAACATATGGGCACATGAAACAAAGGAACACACTTTAGATTCAGTGGAAGAAATTTGGATGCATCTCAAACACAGAATACTGATTATTAACAAAGATTATCTTAGGCCAGAAAATTGGAAACCGAAAAGTCAATGGATGAACAACACCATTTACCAACTTATGGAAGAGCGAAGACAATCTAAGCATATAACTTGAAAATATGTAGAACTTAATAAACAGATTCGAAAGGAGGTTTGGTTTGCTCGTGACACGTGGTACTTGGATAAATGCAAGCACATTGAAGATCTTAATAACAGACATGATGCATTTAATCACCACAAGGAAATTAAATCAATGACACGTGGTGATTCTCAGCCCCATATGTTATTGGATGAAAGTGGCCACCCGATCTTGGATAGTTCTAAGAAAAAATACTTATGAGAACAGTACATAAAAACTATATTCACAGATGGGTATAGGACTTTATTAGTGCTTTGTGATGTTATACAAGCTTACCCCATACTAAAAGACGAGGTACAGAAAGCACTACATAGAGCTAAAACCGGAAAATCTGCTGGACCTGATAATGTTCACATAGAAATACTAAAACTTATCCAGGATGAACATCTTGATATACTCGTCGCCTTATTTAACCTCATTTATGATACTGGTCAAATACCTGAAGACTGGTTACAATCTTGCTTTGTGACGTTACCAAAGAAAAAGAACGCCAAGAAATGTGAGGAATACAGAACCTCTCTCTTCTCCTCTTGAAATGTGAGGAATACAGAACCATAAGC
The DNA here is from genome assembly GCA_905332985.1 of Mimas tiliae. NCBI lineage: Eukaryota > Metazoa > Arthropoda > Insecta > Lepidoptera > Sphingidae > Mimas > Mimas tiliae. Next base: position 10,859,035 of record HG995254.1, read on the forward strand.
TTAATGAGTCAAGTGTTGAAAGTATTCCTTGCCATCATTCATGAGCGAATTAGGGTGCAATGTGACGAGCAACTTGGCGACAGTCAGTTTGGATTTCGATCAGGTGTGGGCACTAGAGAGGCGTTATTCGCACTACAGGTACTGATACAAAAATGTCTCGATATGCAACAGGATGTTTTTCTCTGCTTCATCGATTACAAAAAAGCGTTTGATCGAGTTCAACATGATCGCCTTGTTGCCTTGCTAAGAGACATTAGTTTAGACGATAAAAACATCAGAATAATACAGAGCCTGTATTGGAACCAACGCGCTACTGTTCTTGTTGATGGAGAAACGACCAACTTTGTAGAGATCCAGAAAGGAGTCAAGCAGGGATGCATTCTATCCCCTATACTTTTTAACGTATATTCAGAAGCAATTATGGCTAAAGCTCTAAGAGACTTAGACTGTGGCGTCAAAATCAACGGTCGCATTATTAACAATTTAAGATACGCTGACGACACAGTCCTCATAGCGGCGACAGAAAGCGAACTGCAGCTGATGGTTGATCGCGTTAATCAGTGTAGTATTACAGCAGGTCTCAACATGAATGTCAATAAGACAAAGTTTATGGTTGTCTCGAGACGAGCCGAATTGGATCCCACAATATATGTTGCGAATCAACGTCTGGAGAGAGTGTGAAAATACAAATATTTAGGCACTTGGCGGACTGAAGAATGGGACAGTACTACGGAGATTAAAACCCGTATTGAAGTCGCCAGAAATGCCTTCCACAAAATGAAAAAGATACTCTGTAATCGAAGCATTAAGATCTCCTTACGCACTCGCCTCTTACACTGTTACATTTGGCCCGTGCTTTTATACGGATGTGAGGCCTGGACAATCAAAGAGGACCTCAGTAAACGTGTAGAAGCTTTTGAAATGTGGTGCTACAGGCGTGTGTTGGCCATTAGCTGGACACACAGAGTAACCAATGATGAAGTCCTACGTCGGTCCGGCCAAACACGCCAACTCTTGCTTAATATAAAGACAAGAAAAGTCGCTTACCTAGGACATGTACTAAGACACGAACGGTATGAATTATTACAACTTATAATGATGGGCAAGATCGCCGGAAAAAGAAGAGTTGGACGCAGGAAAAAATCTTGGTTGCGAAATATCAGAGAGTGGACAGGCATCGCGAGTGCTGCAGAACTTTTTCGCCTCGCAAGAGATAAAGAAGAGTATTCCAAGCTGACAGCCAACCTTCACTAGTTAGAGAGGCACACGAAGAAGAAGATACGCTGTGCATCATCTTTGATGATTATTGCACAAACCTACACCACTTTCATACATCAAATTCATCTTTAAACTAGGTTAGGAAATAATTAAAATATGAGACCGACCGCGTCAGAATTCCCGCCAAAACCCTCCAAGCAAGTAATTACTGCACCGACGATTCCCGCCTCGCCGGCCGCGTATACAACACAATTTTACTTCTGAACAGCCCGTCTATGGTATTAAAGTCTTTGATACAAATATTATATTAGTGTTTTATAACACCATACAAATATATGACGTGTCCTTACGCGAGCCCTGGACGTCAGTTTATAGCGAGTTCACAAGTACAAGTTTAGTTGATAAATTACTAAACCGCATGTCATTTAAACCATCTAAACAGTGTTTCAATCGCATTGATCAAGAAAAACCTTACAGCTCTTGTTGATTCAAATCTCTTGTGAAAAGCGATTCGACTCATCTGAACCTGACGTTACACTGATCATTCCCATACCGCGATATTCGTCCCAAAGGATTTAAAGCCATTGCACGGGACCCTAAATCCGGCGTACATGGACAAAGGGGTCGTGACTGCTGGCGCGGGACATCCACCCCCTGAATACGTAACCAGGGCCTTTATGCCCTCCAAATGTTATTCGCTCGAAAATATACGCGGATAACGCTTTGTGTTAAACTTGGCTTAAGCTTATGGTTTTACGAGATTAATATTTTTTATTATTTTTTCATAAAAAATGGCGTTAGCCTTAATGGGGGGCAGAACAGCATACTGAGATATAGCGGGGTTGGTCCCAACCCCCAGTAAATTAGATATTAGATTTACTGACTGTCTTGCTGGCGCAGTTGTAATGCGTCCGCGTTACCGTGAATTAAAACAGAAAATGACAAAACCCTAAATGGCATGTCACGACGAAATATTACAGAGTCTCAGAGCAAATCACTCCGTGTCGTATGATTTGACAACCATCTACACTTGAGTTTGTTACAGATGTTTGTCACAATCACGCCTCTCGGTGCGGCGAAATGTCACAAGTGGAGACGCAGGAGAGTTTCTCGTACGACATAAGCTTTCGATATAGTACTCTTATAACAGAAAACTGCGTGGCGTGACCTTATTCCAAACCTACTATATTATAACCAAATTAAAAAAAGGAGGAGGTTCTCTATTCGACGAGTTTTTTGCTTTTAATGTTCATCGATTTCTCCTCCAATTGTGGACTAACTGTTGGAAAAAAACAATTTAGCTGCGATGTAACTTTGGTTAAGACGATGAAGGAATACGGCATAAAAAGTAAACTTCTAAACAGTTAACAGCATAGACATCGCGATTGTATTATTGTATTGGAACTTACATACCATAGCAGTACCTATGCCACAGAAAATTTAAAAATAAAGAAAGTTTTACAAAACTTATACACTAACTTCCTAAAATCACAATGTAAAGTCAAAAATATCAATCTTTATATGAGTCTCTTTGGAGTCGGTGCAATTTTTCTGTTATTCTCATCTGTGTTATTAAGTGAGGCTTAACTAAGCTACATACCGCTAGACAATGTACAAAGGTAAAACAATTCAGGAGACAGGAACTCAAGTCATTTCTACCAAGCAATGAAACACAAAACAAGAAGAGCACTAAATCAGTTACGACACGAAACGTCCCCACAATCAAATCAAAACAGTTGAATTGCCACACAGCTGCGCATTCCCTTGATCTTATAACTTATTCAGTGCAGCTATTTTCTGGGAGCTGGCTCGCTAAACACATTTCCATTCTTTGTGAAACAATACTTAATTTATACAACTTTTACAGACTTCTCCGATTTATTTCTGTGAAATGAACTATTCTTCTTATATTTTGCTGCTATAATTTAATAATCGCAGTTCGTTCTTGTGGTTTGGACAACTAGTTCCTAGAAAACAAAGCGCATGTTATAAAAAAAAATTGTAAAACGTGTTAGGTATTTAATTCTTTTGTTTATAAATGACATCCAACCGTCACACACACAGCCCTGACCCGACAGTAAGATACGATTATCTTGTATCGTGGGTATCAAGAACTACGAGATACTATAAGTCTCACAACGCCCAGACCCGAACAAACATTTGTGAATCAGACAAACGTTTGTCGCGGTGCGGGGATCGAACCCGCGGCCTCACGTTTCACAGTCTGCTACTCGCTTACTGCGCCATGGAGCATTCATAGGAGAACTTTATCTACCGAATACAATATAGCGGTCTAACAAATTGCTTGTTTATCCATAGTATACCGAAATACCACTCACTCACTCACTCATCATCGCGATATCTCAAAAACTTCTAAAGCTAGGATCGAGAAATTTGGTCAGATGATAGTTTGTGTAATGTAGCGGACCGCTAAGTATAGATTTTTGGAATTTATAAGGATAAGAGGGGAGGGTCACGTGGATGGAGCCGCCGGCAACAGCTATCTAGTATATTTTTTTATTTTTTTTTCTTATTATAAGTATATTATCAATTGGCCAATGACAAAGTAAAAATGTCGAGGGTCGACGATGTTATACCCTTGTCTGGAATAAATCGATACATTCTTATTTCCGGGAAGCCAAATCCCTCTCTCCTTCCCAATCCCTTGATTATTATTCTTTTTCTTTAACGCATAATTCTTCTGGTATTATGGGTGTTCATGTGCAGTGGACATCGCTTACGGTGACCAACATGGTCGTTTGCTGATCTTTTCTATAAAAAAACTTTACTAGCAAATTCCACAGAATACATATGCAAATTTGTACGTACACAAAGGCGATCTGTAAAATAAATTAAAGTTTTTTCATTACACTTGTAAAACATTTCTCTGTTGTACAAGCAGCCACAAATTGCAATTAGCGTAGCGAACTGCTTTGACCTAATCTATTGCACAGAGCTCGCAGTGTTTTCAAGTGAACCAGCACGAAGGAAATTGGTTACCTCTCTCACGGATATCGAGGTACTAATTTTGCTTTACCTCTTTATGTCGAATTGTAATGATCGCAATCGCACATTCTTTTTATTCGTAATGGTCTTCATATAGATAAAGCTCCGACTCAAAACTGGTTATTAGAATTTTAGCTTATCAGTTTTTTACATACATACATACGCACTCACGCCTGTAATCCCCGAAGGGGTAGGCAGAGGTGTAACCAGTACACCCAAATTTCGCCGAGCGTCCCGTGACGTGATAGGGGGCGAGCTTATCGCCATACCGGGCACAGTTCCTGACTCCGGGCGGATACTGAGCATTTCATAATAGAAAAACCCAATACCCCTTATACCCAACTTGGGATCGAACCTGAGATCTCAGTCGTAACGCATACGCAATAGAACTGCGCCACCGAGGCAGTCAGCTTCAGTTTTTTTGCCGATTTTAGTATTGTTAAAAAGTTTTATTCTACTATTTTTAGTGAATTAATCATCATAATTAGTGCATAAATGACGCTGTATTAATTTTTTCATCCCCAATTCATTCCTTAGTGATGGAATTTCAAAATAAAAAGACCTGATATGTACCTACGTGGGTACAAGTTACAATAAATTATTTATGTGAGAAGTGGCTATATAGCTCTTAGTTTATGTAGTCAAAAAGCAGTGATAGCTCAGCGGGGAGTGGTATGGACTGTCGAGACGAAAGTCGCAGGTTGGAAACCAGCCACAAGTGCATAAATCTCTGACTTTTCTTAGTTATGTGTGTATTAATTGTTAATTATCACTTGCTATAACGGTGAAGGAAACATCGTGAGGAAACCTGCATACCTGAGAAGTTCTTCATAAGAATTTCGAAGGTATGTGAAGTCTGCCAAGCCGCATTAGGCCAGCGTGGTGAACTAAGGCCTAACCCCACTCATTCAGTAGAGGAGGCCCGTGCCCAGCAGTGGGACGTATATAATACAGGGCTGGTATTATTATGTAGTCAATAGTCATAGTTGTTAGGATCTCTTACCGCATCATTTAACAAGAAAACCCTTATAGGATCACATTGTTGAATATTTGTCTGTCTGTGTGTATTCTTCTCAGAAACGGTATGAGGTATGAAGTAGAAATACTATTACGTGGTAGGTCCTTCGTATGGTCGTTTGGGTTGGAAACACAGCTTTATCTATTTCTACCGCCAAGGAGCAGTGTGTAAGCACTATTGCGTTCCGGTTTGAAGGACATTGAAGCCAGTGAAATTACTGGACATTATGAGACTTAACATGTCACTTAGAGTGACGAGCACAGTACAGTGCCGTGTAGTACTTTGCAGTTTAAGCCTCTGTGTGGTGTAAGGTGTTGTGTCTGTTTATGGGCAGGAATGGCGCTTATCATCAGGCGAGCGACCTGCTCGTCTCGTTATTTAAGTTAATAAAAAAATATAGTCTACTGTCTCATAATACTGAAAAAAACAATATTAGGGATCTTTAGTAACGCAATAAAAAGGCAAATAAATACGGATTTTCAAAACACAATATCAACTGACCGACTCTTAATTGAAATCTACAAGATCGGTACTTCCCATGACCTTATAATACTTGAAATTTAGCACGAGGGCGAGTTTTGTAGCACAAAGTGCTGGAATAAATCCGAACATCATTAAATTCTTCTCGAAATTTCTTCGAATCAATCATTTTGTGAATCGCTGTGAATGTAACACAACCCTGAACAAAGAGAAGTACGTTCATAGGAATTAATGATATTGAAATAATTAACATTCCTGTTCCGTTTTCAACTCATTGGTCTAGTGGCAGCGTATTTAAGCTGAAAAAAACCATCCTGAGTTCAAATCAGTCTATTAATTCTCATACAGTGTTAGTTTCCATGTTCACGTCCGCTTTGTATGAAATTGTATGGAAACGGTTGCTCTTGTGTCGGTTGGTACATCAAAACGTGGAAAGCGGACGTGTCGCTGTAGTCGTGTGTCGCGGTCTCTTGTCTCGGTCGCACACTTCAGAACATACCTTAAGATATTAAATTACTTTTCTGTTTAATGGCTCCGGCTCCGAATGGCTGGGCATCCAATACATCATCATCATCATCATCAGCCACAAGACATCCACTGCTGAACATAGGCCTCCCCTAATGCCTTCCAGGCCGACCTGTTGGAAGCGGTCTGCACCCATCGGCTTCCTGCAACCCTTGTCAGGTCGCCGGCCCATCTTATAGGTGGACGTCCTCTGTTGCGCTTGCCCGTACGTATAGCCCAGCAGATTAGCATGTTGAAGTGGCAGTGGGCAGGCCACATAGCTCGCAGAACTAATAGCCGATGGGGCCGAAAAGTATCCACTACATACTAAGTCGTAAAAAAATCTGACTAAAAATAAAAAATTCCGAAACTAATAAGTTTAACCGTACTTAGTATATACATGCTCACTCTCCTGCCTTGACTGCCTCGCTGGCGCAGTTATAATGCGTACGCGTTATACAATTGAGGCTAACGCTGAAGTCTCTGGTTCGATCCCCGGGTCGGGTAAACTGATATTGGTATTTTTCTATTACGAAATGGTATGGCGATAGGCTCGCCCCCTATCACACGTGGATCGTGAACAGAGATACGCTCGGCGAAATGTGGGTGTACTGGTTACATCTCTGCCTACCCCTTCGGGGCTTACAGGCGTGATTGCGTATATATAGTATATACACACACATATATACATTTTCCAAGTATATTCCGAGTGTGTAACTCTATTAATCACAGTTGCAGGCAGATAATAGTTGGCAGTCCTCAAGGGTACGAACGTATTGCTAACTCTGGCAAAACTAGACAGAACTCAGGGCACAACTAATGAGCACATTTACTGGGAGCCTGTCCGTTCGCGTTACTTTATAAAGTTGGTATATATAACCAATCTGTGTTTTGTCTTCACATTGGGGTGCAGAAATTTTTATGACACGTGTATTTATTAGTCTTGTCACATCAGTCCTTCTTTCAGCTTGGCATTAGTCCGGCTTATTGTCAGGGTCCGCCTGATGTCTGACCGCCACAACTCGCAACAGGAACCAAGTTTCGCCATTGCCTCGTCTATTCATCAGCAGAATATACCATGTGCACGTGAGGTTAGCTTTAGGCCTAATATGTTAGTTGCCCGCTTACCCTCCTGTCATGTAAGATTAGTACTCCGATAAAAGACAAACGCTTCGACAATCTTAATTTCTTATTAATTATCATGAAATGTAACCAATATCCACTCCATCCCAGGCTGATCCGTCACTAAATAGAATGAAGTCTGTGAAAAATAAATGCATAATACATACACACGTACTCTCGCCTATAATCACCGAAGGGGTAGGCAAAGATGTAACCAATACACCCACATTTCGCCGAGCTATTTTCATCCCATGATAGGTGGCAGGACTACCACCATCAATTTCAGATGTTGTGGTTATTCATAATAGAAAAACTAAATAGCACTTCTACCCGGGATCGAACCCGATATAGATACTGATCGGCACAGCAGTCTTACTGCGTACGCCCTACAACTGTGCCACCGATGCAGTCATGATATAGTGTTATGTCGGGTATGTATTAGGTCATCATTTTTTTAGCCTCAATTACGAAACGATTCATTCAAGCTAATAAAAAAGATACTATGTGTTTCCACTTTACGCAGTCTTGACATACCATTTTCGCTTCATCTACTTTCAGAGTATTCCCTTTCTTAACTAGTCCTTTATTTACTATATACATGGCACATGCTGATTTGGATCCATTTGGCGCGGTCGTGTTGGAACATATTATACCGTCTACAGTGGGGAGGTACTTTTGAAAACGTTCTATAGGTATAAGATTGTTTATGTACCACCTAATGCCTGCCAGTATATATATTTTTTAATAAAAGTTGTAAATACCTACCTATTGGTCTGTGGTTATTTTTATTTGATCTACTGTTGTCGATATGCCGCCAAGGGAGTAGTTGAAAATAAGCGCTAGGCCACCAACTGAGTAATATGCTGAAGGAAAGGAAAGGAAAGGAATGGAATGGAAAGGAATATTTTAGCTTCTTGATCTTGATCTTGATTGTGGGCTCCTTTTCTCCGCACTAAGTCCGTTGAATGTCGGGTCATTGTGCGTGAAGTTTGTGCCGGTTAGAAATCTAGCCAGCCTTACTCCGACCAGAACCCCTGGTGTCTCCACAGGCTTCTCGGAGTGACCTCGGTGTGTTGAGGATTTCCGCCCGTGGTGTAGCTACACCTTCACATTCCAGGATGACGTGTGAAGCTGTTTCATCAATCGACAGGCAACCCCTACATAGGGGGCTGTCGGTTACACCTACTCGTAGAACATATAAATGTTTGTTAAGTGGGCAATGTCCTGTAATATTGCCTACGAGCCTAATATTTTAGCTTATACCTACGTCATTATTTATTCTTTGAGTTTCCAAATTGTATTGCACCAAAATGTTTTTCCTTTTTTCTAAATAACTTCTTTCTTCATTCTACTATTTCGCTTTGGCTTTTACATAGGTTCCGTACGGCAGACCTCAATCGACTCTTCCATCCGCGCTCGCTTTGTGTATCTGTTTTGTTAGTCTCCAATAACTCATCCTTTCAATGTGTCTGCACCATAATGTTCTAATTTTCTCTTAATTTATATTCGCAAGGACGACATATAATGCGTCATATCCTGTATCAGCTGAGGGTACAGGAAATGTCAACACAACTAATTAGTACACAAGAGAATAGACCTAAGTAAACCTATATTGAAATATTATCTCACTTTTAGCCTAATTTATGTGCCGGAGGTAGAGTAGACAGTTTATGTTTTAGATAACAGGGATATCATTTTTAAATAGACCGTGCTGTGAAATTATACAGTGCAGACGGGCACAGTTAGTCGCCTCTTACGACAGGCAGGGAATACCGTGGTAGAATTCTACAAAAGCCCCCAATCCACAGGGCTGACATACATATCCCTGACACCACACTAGGTTAACTTGTATCATGATTCGTGGGTATCAGGAACTAAGAGCGACTTATGAACCCACAACACCTAGACACGAAACAAATATTTGTGTAACCCAAACACTTGTCTCGATGCTGGAATCGAACTCGGCGGACTCTCGTTTTTCCCCCGCTACGCTGCGGAGGCTGTCGAATAATAACAGAACACTTTATAAATCGCTATTCAAACTAACCAAAAAGGTATTTATTCCAGTATCACTGCACAATATAACCTGCCCAACTTCTTTACATGTTACAGGAAGATTTAGCATGTAGTTTATACGACCAGCTGCCTGTCTGATGTCAACCTCTCTCAGGAGAAAACACCCAGACCCAAACAAATATTTGGGATCACACAAACATTTTGCCACCGTACGGGAATCGAACCCGTGATCTTTCGCTTCAGAGCCGGCTACTCGCCCACTGCGCCACGGAGGTTGTCAATAATCTAACCTGCCCCACGAAAATAAAAAATGAAGACTTCACCAATCCGAAAACTTTTGAAATGGCACAAACATTTCGCTGGAGTGTTTGTAAAATACAAGTTCATAACATAATACCGACGTGGGGCCCGAGCCCCGACATTTCTATTGCAGCCACGATAAATACCGTTTTGCTGGCAACAAGAGTCCCAAATGCCGCAAGTCGTAACCACAATTTACTAAACTTTGTCATACAATCCACTAATCCCCTGTTGCCTCTCCAGACTTATGTAGGACGAAATTGTTCTACAAATTTATTGATGGTAATAACACTATTTGCTGGAATAATTATTATACTTAAAACATTATGTCACCGGTTTTACCCGGGTGCATATTACTGGTACGCTCCTGTGTTTCATACAAAGTTCAACCTATACAAAGTTTAACCTTTGACCCTAATAAAATTACATTTTGGAAAATTCTTTCTTAGCGGGCCCTTGTATTAAACAAACTATCATCTGACCAAATTTAATGATTTTAATAGTTTTTGTTTTTTTTTCGAGTGTAAGCAGGCCACCAACATCTAAGGCCCAAAGCCAATCTCACCTACACGTGGTATATTCTGCTGATTAACAGATTTGGCAAGGGCGAAAGTTGGTTCTCATTACGGGTTGTGGGGGTCAGACGGCGGGCGCCCTACTTACCTACCACTGTCTCACAGAAAACCGGCTTGCTGCTGCGTTTCGTTCGGTGAGATATAGTGAGATATCCGGACGCGCAAATCCCCCTCCCTTTCCCAATCCCTTAATTATCCCTTTCCTTTATGGTCGGCAACGAGCCCATAATTCTGGGATTATTGGTTGATCACTTACTATCAGGTGACACACTTGATCGTTTGCCAGCCTATGCTATAAAAAAGTCACGTGAATAGTCACTTTGACTAAATGTCACCTTGAATACTCTGTATGCTACTCAGAAGATTTATGTTCTTTCTTTATTCCTCGCGTATCTATTGCGGTTAGATAGATAGTTTTTCTTTGACCCTACCCTTCCACAACTTTGTGTGTAAATATCACAATAGAGACACTTACAGGTGTGGCCGTACTTTGTAACAAATAAGTCGCGTGAATCGGAGACGCATAGGGTTCTGTCATTTTACTAATGTTTTTTATATAGCAGGGGCCAGCAAACAAAGTGGGTCATCTGATGGTATGTGAACTGCCCATGAACATCCATCATACCTGAAGAATCGTGGCCGTGTTACCGACCTTAAAGAAAAGGGATGCTTACCGTACCGTACAAAACACAACAGCAAGCTGCTATTTCACATCAGTTTTCTGTGAACCAGTAGAAAAGAACACAGTGATGGAGAATCTCGTAAATTTGCAGCCAGCTTTGGTCTAGGTACTGTAGGTATTTTGATGAATTGTTAGCTCAACCTTTACCTCCTCTTCCTTTAAAGACCAGTGTTAGCGCGAGCCGAGCAATGGACGGGGCGCAGCCTACTCGTGTATATAGCGCGATACATCTTCAAGCGTACTAGAGTTTTGATAAGTCGCTGCAAAAACTAGGTGGTATATTATGGCCCTCATATGCTAGAGACCGTCTGGGTTGGTACCAACGCTTTGTCTATTTTTTCCGCCAAGCAGCAGTGGGCAGGCGTTGCGCTTACCACATGTGAGCGACCAGCTTGTTTCGTCATAAAATATTATATCAAAAAGTTGTAAATAAAAAAGACATACATAAAAACACACGAATTGAGAACTTACTCCTTTATGAAGGCGATTGGTTGATTTTATCCAGATCGACATAATATAAGTCATATTTATTAAGTATATTATCTATGTGTTAAAACCAACAATACAGTTATATTTGTCAATGATCCATAACACTTAGGTAAAATCAGTTAGATTGGTTTAAGATAAGAGCTAATAAAAGTTGTTTCGTGTTGCCAAAACAGAGCATCCGAAATGTAGGCGTGTTCTAATACCAATTTATTACCCAGAAGCCAAAAGGTCAAGCATCAACACCATACTCAGCAGAACTAAGAGCCGAAACTAATGGATTCCATTTCTAACGCACACTTCCTTAATCTTGACACCGGCAACCAAAATCAATTAAACAATCCAATATAATATAATAATAATACTAGCCCTGTATTATATATGTCCCACTGCTGGACACGGGTGTCCCCTACTGAATGAGGGGTGAGGCTATAGTCCAACACGCTGGCCAAATGCGGGTTGGCAGACTTCACATAACTTTAAAATTCTTATGAAGACATTTTCAGGTATACATGTTTCCTCAGGATTTTTCCTTCACCATTAAAGCAAGTAATAATTAACAATTAATACATACTAGAAAAGTTAGAAGTGTATGCTCTTGAAGCTGATTTCGAACCTGCGACTTTCGTCTCAACAGTCCATACTACTCCCCGCTGAGCTATCACTGCTTCTATAGGAGAATGTAATTTACTTAATTATTTTTTTTAATACCCAGGTGGACAGACTAGCATGCGGCCCGACTGATGGTAAGCGGTTACCGCCGCCCATAGACTTCAGTAATCCCAGGGTACAGTCAAGCCGCTGTCTACCGTTAGAGAAAACTCTTCTACTACTAGAAGCCTTAATAAGTAACAAACTAATCATTATTTAAAGCACGTTTTGAGGTACGCGACCGAGATAAAAGACTGCGACTGACGCGTGTCAATAGCAATACACAGTAACAGTATGAAATTGTATGGGAACGTTCACGCGTCGCGACCTCTCGTCCCGGTCGGATACCTCAGAACTTACCTTTATACGAGTAATAGTATACAAAGGAACGTGTCGCTGTCGTCACGCGACGCGATCTTTCGTCTCAGTCGTCCACCTCGAAACATACCTTTGAATATTTAAATAAGTATGTTTTTTTTTATCCGTTGTCTATGGAAAACAGGCGTGAGTCTATGTATGTTTAAAATAAAATATCTTTATAATATTTTACGACCGTTCTTTATATATTTGTACCGAACATGATCGTTCTCATGTGTCCTTTAATGGAAGGTAAAAATTGTAGCGTAAAGATAGATCGGGTCTCCAGTCAGCTGTACAAAGAATGGAAAGGACTCGGTAAATATTTACTAAGTCCACATTTCTTACTATCACGAAAGGTAGGAACATGTAACAACAACAACTAGGAACATGTACGGCCATTGTCTAAAGTGACTCGCGTGCTTACTTACGTTTAAAGAGCAATTTAAATTTAAAATTAAATTTCTATTTTAGGGTAGTAAAAATCATGCGATGATTAAAAGAACACGGGGTTTAGAACACGTTCATTATACGTATAAAAAAATGAGATTTCAAAAAGCATAAATAATCTAAACTACCTAGTAGATTAGGTTACTGATAACTCTTAATTAGCTGAGAAAGTATAACTGCAATAACACCGATACAAATTTATTACATTACTTTTTATAGCATATTCCGCCAAACAAGCAAGTGGGTCAACTAGTGGTGTGTGATCTCCACCGCCCATGTTCACCCACAATAACAGATTAATCATGGGCGCATTGCTGACCTTAAAGGAAAAAGATAATTAATGATTGGGAAAGGAAGGAGGATTCGGATCTCCAGATATCTCACTCACCGTACGAAACGCAGCAGCAAGCAGCTACTTTACGTCAATTTTCTGTGAGACAGTGGTAACGACCCGGTCGAGCCGGCCCATTCGCGCTGTAAACGAAACTGTCTACAACGTGGCTCTACCACTAAAAGCATTGGTGCTTTACATTCGTTGTCGGTTTTATTTATGATTTACGTAAAACTATCTCGATGCAATGGTAAAAAAAATGTACCAAAATATTTAACCAATTACGAAATAACTTACACAAATGGTGATAACTTACAGGCACTAGAATACCATTAAACACGCTTTACGTTTTAAAAATAGGTGATCTAGCTGAAGCGCTACGTGCGGTCTTTGTGAAGTTGTTCATGTTGGTGTAGTCACTAACGAGTCTATTCATGTGTCTAATGAAGCACGACCAATAGAGATACAAACTATTCTATCAGCAGTCTGACGCAAAATATTTTTAACCGACTTCAAAAATGGAGGAGGTTCTCAATTCGGCGCGCTTTTTTGTATGTATGTACATCGATTTCTCCGCCATTTGTGGACCGATTGTGTTGAAAAAAATGTCATTCGATAGAGTTTAGCTGCAATTTAGTCCCATATGTTAAGATCTAATGACGGAGTACGGATTAAAAAAAATTAACTCCTCAACGGACAACAGTACACTCGTCGCAATTGTGCTAGTGTATGGGAATTTACACGCTATTGCTGTAACTACCACTAAAAATTGAAAAATAAAATAAGTTATGCCAGTGTCGCTGCCGGTCAAATAAAACTGCACCAACACCAAAGAGACCTATAAAAATTGTTATTTTTGATTTTTCAGTGTTTTATTTGGAAGTAGGTGTCTAAGTTTTGTTAAACTTTATTTTATTTGTAAACAAAAACGACTCGCAGTGGGGTCGTGGGCAACATGCCAAATAACAATATTACAGAAATATTAAGCTTGTAGTTTTTATGACCTGCCGCCTGCCTGACGTCAACCCCTCTGAGGAGAAAACACCCACGCTAGAAACAAATATTTGTGGATTTTACAAACATTTCTATTTATATTGTATCACCAACTTAAAGTACATTAATTGAGTGCAATATCATCTTGGTATCTACCCCAGTGGCGCAGTTGTAATGCGTATGCGTTACGATTGAGTCCAACGCTGAGGTCTCGGGTTCGACCCCCGGGTCGGGTAAAGTGGTATTGGGTTTTCTATTACGAAATGCTCGATATCGGCCCGAAATCTGGAATTGTACCCCGTATGGCGATAGGCTCATCACATTATGGGACGCAAATACAATATAAATGAATACATATTACGTATGCAATATACGTACATACGTTTATAAGTAAATATTATTATTTTAATGTTGTTGTCACCCGATTAAACCAAAAATAAATGAATATATGAAAAACCAGTTTTAGTTCAATATTATCTTATCGCTCCTCTAGTTACCATTTGAGAGGACTAAACTATATTTTAGTTGTCTAGTTCATGACAATAGATTTGAAAAAATATAATCTCACCGCATCAACCTATCAAACTAAAGAAAAAATCAATAAAGCTGCCATTACAAAAGCGCAGTGGAAATAAAACGCAACAACGCACACAGAAGACTCAACAGACGACATCTTATAAAAAGACAATAGATTCCTGCTTCACACGAAGTCTATTCCGGTGTACTGCGCCGTTTTCCAATAAAATAATTAAAAGTGTCGTCTCGGTTTTATTATTTTTTCCATTAAACTAAATTCTTCAAAGGACTCTAGTTTTAAAAATGTTTAGCCAATATTCTTAGTCTTTTTATAACGAAGTCGTAAATAACTCTAAAGAAAAACTGTCTTTAAACGAATCGCCTACGTTTTCTTGATAAGGAAATTGTGAAATTTGCGTAGGTCTCAAAGTAGTATAGGTTTTAACACGGTTATTGCTTTAGTATTAGAAATAAACAGTGCCCAGTCATGAGTGTCATCCGATGCGATGGAAGATTGCAAAGCAGTCTTGTAATAAAAAAACAGTGGCACTCCGGGAGTGCTGATAGAAGTGAAAACATGAATAATGATGGTGACAATTGATTGTGTATATTATGCCGTGTATAACGGTAACAGTTGGCGAGTTAAATTGTTTTTTCCCATCTCCCTGCTCCTCACCCTAATCTTATGCCTGACTCTTCAAATTAGAAAATTATAAATGTAATGGCCTAACTGTTAAAAAATCCCCACCATCATAAAAAAAATCTCAAACCGACCTCAAAACCCAAAACGCGCCGCGTTTACAGTTTTCCATTTTCCCTCGTGATCAGTCATTTTATAATAACCAAATTATATTATTAGATTATCGCGTATCCGCCCGCGTGAATGGCCTTTTCTAGGATAAAAAGTAGTACATACATACGTACTCACGTCTGTAATCCCGAAGGGTTAGGCAGAGGTGTAACCAGTACAACCACATTTCACCGAGCGTAACTCCGTCCCATGATTTTTCATTTCCAGACTCCGGGCTGATACTGAGCATTTCGTAATAGAAAAACCCAATATCAGTTTTACCTGAACCGGGGATCGAACCCGAGACTTCAGCGTAAGCCTTAGTCGTAACGCGTACGCATCATAACTGCACCACCGAGGCACTACATTATATAGTGTATATAATATGGGTATATCCATATAATATAAATAAATAGTCCCCGAGTAAAATGGCTGTGTCATACAGAACAACTGACATTTAGCTACAGAACCCTAAAAAGACCATCCATTATGAAGTGGGTTGAAAAGATGGAAGTAACAGATTTTCTTCAAACATAGCTAAAAATTATCTCTATTAAACCATCTTTCCAGCTAAAAAACCGCTTTCAATCGGACTATTCGTTTAGACACTACGGTACCACAGACAGACAAAGAGATCAAACTTATACTCCTCTTTTTGGTGATAGCTACAATATAAAATGAGCAAAGTTGAAATCTGACGATTTAAAGTTCTCAATGTATTTTTTCCGAATAAAAATCTTTATTATTATTAAAATTACAATTCTTCAAAATGCTACGTGTTATTATACGACATTGTATTATTTCTCGACGCAGACGAAGACGCGAAAACATCTGGCTTGTAATAATACTTATTTAACTTTCCCGCATATCCCCCGATGTACTCCAATCTTTTCTTGTCTGGTGACTCCGATTAACTTTCAAGGTCCAATGTTAAGCCTAGAATTACATATTTCATAACCACAACAATCTAGAAACAGTCCCCACACTAGAAACTATTAAACCCAATGTTAAGTGAGAAATTATATTGGGAGACACTATTCATTTATAGTAGAATTTGGTCGCTATTAATATTTTTTGAGAAGTTTATCCATTTGAAATCAATACGGTTACCAAAAATCCTGCCAAATTCATCTTGTTATATTAATTTCTACATTAAAGTTAATATAGAAATAAATGATCGAATTTAAATGATAAAATTTACAAGGTGGTAGGTCCCTCGTATGCGAGAGGCCGTCTGGGTTGGTACTACCGCTTTGTCTATTTCTACCGCCAAGCAGTGTGTAAACAATGTTCTGTTTCGGTTTGAAGGACATTAAATCCAGTGAAATCACGGGGCATTATGAGACTTAACACCTTATGTCTCAAGGTGACGAAAGCTGTTCAGAGCCATGTAGGACTTCATAAAGACTTCGAAGTTCTGATGGTGTTGCTTCTGTTTATGGTAAGCCGTGATTCTTAACATCAGGCAAACGGCATGCTAGTCTCGTCTTCTAAATAATAAAAAAAAATAAAAAACTACCAAGTCACTGCCTACCGAACCGTTTCCAACGCCGAGTCTACAATTACGCTCTGTCTTATATTAAACAAATAATAAATCGTCAAAAACCGAATAGATGTCTAAAGTTTCATAGTTAAAGGGGTGTGAGATTGATCAAATAAAAGCTAGCTAATTTGAGCCGCAGTGCAGCGATGCATTTGATAATAAAATCATATTAAACAGTTAATGCCAAGCCATGGGTTATGACGAGCGACGTAGACTTTTATTGATGGAGCGTTGCTGGAGATGTTGTTCGAAACGGTTCCACATAAAACTATTGGATTAAAAACCTTAACTAGCCCTATTTCGAAGAGAATTAAGCCTTCAATTATGGGCAAGTATTGTTCTTGCAATGATTCCACATTTATAAACCGATATCTTGTGTTGTGGGACCGCAAGTCCCTCGTAGTTCTTGATACCAACGATACAGGTTTACCTAGTGTGGGGTCAGGACTATGTGTGTGACTCTTGGGTGTATTTATTTATTATTTATTTTATTTTATCTATAAAGAGATCACTCAGGAGTGGTAGATCCACGCTGTAGACAGGTGTGTCTACAGCAGTCTTTCCCAACCTTTTTCAAGGGCGGACCCCTAGTGCTAACTTACCGTAATCCTCGGATCGATCGCACCACTGATTTCATAATTTTGATTTTGGACGCGGACCCCTTAAAAAGGTTCGTGGAGCTCTGGGGGCCACACACCTCAGGTTGAGAAACCCTAGTCTACAGCATGAATGGGCCAGCTCAACTGGGTTATTACCACTGTCTCAGAGAAAACCGACGTAAAGTAGCGGCTTACTTTTCCAACTGTATGTGAAATATTCGGAGGCCCAAATCTTCCTCCCCTTTCTAATCCGTTAATTATTATTGCCTTCCTTTAAAATCGGCAACGTGTCCATGATTCTTCTGGTATTGTGAGCGTTATTGGTCGGTTATTACTTACCATCAGATGAACTTCTTACTTGTTTAAAAAACCCATATATTGCTCTTAGTTATTTTCAATTTTATTAATAAGATTCCGCTATAAGTAACCCTACACCGTCCGTCTGTCTGTCTGTCCTTTATCTTTTGAACCATAATCGATAGTCTGCTGTTGTTACTGACTCCTCTTCTACCACCTGCCTTTATCTCACTCACAGTGGGGTTGGTGCAACATGTTTTTTAACATATGTTACAGAATGATTTGGCTTGTATTTTTCTAACCGGCTGCCTGCCTGACGTCAACCCCTCTGGGGAGAAAACACCGAAATAAAGATATGTGGTTCACACAAACATTTTGTCTCGGTGCCGGAATCGAACCCGCAGCCTCTCGCTTCAGTCGGTTACTCACCCCCCACGTCACGGAGGCTATTAATATATTATTATACATAATTATATAGACTCACACATGTTTCCCGTATGTTATTATTCTAACAAATAAAAAAACAATTAAGGGTCTAAATCCTCGACGTGTGAGACCGACAAGCACTGATCCGTTTTTTACTGGTACATAAATAAAACCTTCTTCTAGTTTTCAAATACGCAGCTGAAAAGTCGTTTTCAAAGTTTTCTTAAGCCCCAAAGTCATTGAGTTAGTCTGTGAAGAGCATTTTATAATTTTCGAATTCATCGTTCACTGGATGTATGTAAAGTTTTTTGAAAAAGTCTGACTTGAAAGTCATGACTTTTCGATTAATCAAATAAACTAATAAAGGCTCATTAAGAGTTAGTTGCATGCTTGACTACACTAGGTAATTAAAATTCGTAAGTAGAAGTTCAGTTGTTGCACCTTACCCTGAGTAAGACTTAAACTTAAGATACGGTAAAATGGGGTGAATAGGGACAAAACTGGTTTTGTTTATTTACACATATAAAATAAGATAAACTGTAATAAACTAAAAGATAAAAAACTACTACATATTTTGGACAAAAATTAAGCTTGAGATAACATTTTGGTCGATCCATCTATGTAACAGACTCATTATAAGTTTCGTCCCGATTCACCCCGCCATCCCTATTATCCCCGCTTTACGTTACCTTCATACTGAAACATACTAAATATTTGTATGATCCACAAATATTTGTTTCGGGTATGGGTGTTGTGGGAACGCAAATCCCTCGTAGACCGGCCGCCTGCCTGACGTATCAATTTCGTGTTGGAGTTTCGATGTATGGTTTGGTGAGCTGGCTCGTTCACGCTGTAGACAAGTGTCTACGGCGTAGCTCTACAACTAAGCATTAGCTACGAAAACTAATGCATAAACAAAAGGCGGTTATCCGATGTGAATAAAGTTGATATTTTGAATTTGTTTGAAATGAAAATACAATTTTAGGACTTTTTACACTTAGGACGTGATATTATGTTTAGATTTTGGACCTAATAATTGAAATTATATGAAATGAATGTAATAACCCCTTAAGTTCCAAAAACGACTGATGTTACAGTGTTTTAGGTTATATATTTTATTTTAATTATCTTTATAATTAACAACTAAATTAAACATTTCGTTATTAAATATACCTAGATTTTAATGAAGTTGTGGTAATTTTAAATAGGGTAAACGCAGCTATTAACGACCCATCGAAAATCAGAAGGTATTACCGACCCTATAAATAAATTTGCATTTTATACGTTTCTACAAACATTTGAGCTACAAGTATTAGAAAAAAATACGCATGTTTATTCATTAACTATCACATAAACTAACTTTAGTGTACCTGAAAATTTGGGAAAAAGGTGAAATACGTTAATTACTGTGACGACAGCGAGAGGACAGGCCGTTCCATACTGGCCTTTGTTCCATCAGGCAAATACGTAATTGATTTTGTTAAGAGCTTTTAACCATAGTATTAATACCTACACTTATACTGTATTATTAAATATATTAAGTTATGTGTAAATTATCCGTTTCATATTGCATTTTTATATATTTTTATGATTTTGAAGGATAAAATTTGATATTTAAATAGAACAGTATTAGGTTCAACAATTTTATTGATGGCAGCTATTACCGATCCCTAGGTCGGTTATGGTGGAACATTATTAGTTGTTATATATAGTTACATTCTATTTTCCGTGTAATTCCGTGTGTGTGATAGTAAATCAAATAATTTCATATACCATTTTAATCTCCAACAATTGATCTTTTTATTAATCTATTAGCGACATACTATATGTTGCCTAGTTTACTCCCTTAACCGTGGTAAATTTACCACGTAATATTTAATTATTCTAAGATTAATATTGTAACTTAGCGTCAATTAATTGCATTTTTCAGTGGAACAAGGTGAACACTTATATACACTTTTTGTTACATCAATCAGTAACAATCTCTGTGATGGTTAGAAAAGCCATTTGAATAAAATTACTCATTTTTTAAGAGTCGGTAAAACAAATTATAATATTGTTCTAAGTGTCTTATTACCGAGCTATAGGGCCATATGTCGAGCCTATTATTGATTCTACACAGATAATTTTATTTTACCTAGATTAAAATATTATTATATGTATGGCTAGGTTTAGTCACGGCTCCGCCCGCGTGTTTGTCATTTATTGATATAAAATTTAGGCTATGTACTAATTCAGGTCATAGTGTATCCGTGTGCCAGGTTTCATCCTAAATCCATTCAGTTGTTAAGGCATGATTGATTAATAAAAATCCAAATTCTCAAATATTCAAATGTTATATTTATTATATTGGTAGAAAGTAGTATAGCAGGCAGAAGGGCAGTAGGAAGTAAGATATTAGGATACATTTTGTCTCCGTAACGCGTTTCCATGGGATAGTTTCCGACTAAGTACTACCAGACGAAATCGCAACAAAATAACTATTGATTACTAAGTATTAATTACAAACATATGCATATAAACACAACAAAAACGTTTAATCAAAACATTTACAATTAGTAAGACGTCTGAACCGTTTTACTATAACATGTTACTTTTTTATTCATTCAAATATAAACAAACAAACGTACGATGCGACTAAAATTATCTTTATTTAATGGTCTTTTAAATCCAAGTTAATTGTTTACTTAGAAATGTTAAATTGGAAGTTAAATAACTAAACACTACATTAATAAAATTATAAAATTTTATCGTATTCTAACAGTCGGTAATACCTTCATAAAAATCGTTAATAGCAACTTATCCGTTACTATGAGTCGGTAATAGAGACAATCGACTTATTGACTACATTATTTTTTTATTATAAAATATTCTTCTACTTAAAAGTTATTAAGGTAATAAACGTAAAGTATATGAACAAAATTTACAAATAAAAAAGTGTGTGTGAAAGCAACTGTTAGTCTTACTAATTGACATCAATTTCACTTGTCTCTTATGAGGGTCGTTAATACCTGCGTTTACCCTATTTAGTTTATTTTGCTTACATAATTATGTTAAACTAACTACTCACTCTGGTCCCTAAGATACAGGCCTAGCCTAGTTTGGGGCTCCCTGTCAAGCATTGGATTGTAAATTTATTTTATGCACTAATGAGTTTGTCCTATGTTTGTATTTTATTCTCAGTTGTGTTTTGTGCCCAATAAAGATGATGATGAAGCTAAAGATATTGTAACATGTAACCGTTTGTTTTCAGAAATATCCAAATCTGTAAATTCGACAATCATTACTTTTTACGTACATACATACGCACTCACGTCTGTAATGCCCGAAGGGGTAGACAGAGATGTAACAATATTTCTCAGAGTTTATTTCCGTCCCATGATGAGATAGGGGGCGAGCCTAACGCCATACCGCGCACAATTCCAGACTCCGAGCTGATAAGCACTTCGTAATAGAATAACCCAATATCAGTTTTTCCCGACCCGGGGATCGAACCCGAGATCTCGGCTCAGCAATGGTACGACGCACGCATTACAACTGCTCCATTGAAGTATATACCTAAGAATCTTCTTCTTCCACTTGTCCTTATGTCACTCGCAGCGGGGTCGGCGCAACATGCTCTCCAACACATGTTACAGAAAGAGTTGGCTTGTAGTTTTTACGACCGGCCCCTGCCTGACGTTAACCCCTCCGGGGAGAAAATACCCAGACCCGGAACAAATATTTGTGGATCACACAAACACTTGTCCCGGTGCGGGAATCGAACCCGCGACCTCTCGCTTCACATTCGTTTACTCGCCAACTGTGCCACGGAGGATGACAAAGCATATAACTAAGAATATGTTTATAAAATTATTTTCGATTCGAATGCCAAAAAGTTATTCTGCTCCAGATTCTCCTTTATATAAGTTAATTCATTATGTTATGTTATGTTGGTTAGTAAAAAACACATAAAACAAAAGATGTAAAACCCAGACATAAATATGGTTGTGATAAAGGTAATTTAGGGAAATCACAGAATTTATTATTACACAAACAGCAAACGAGACACAACTAATATTATAGACAAAAAAATTATAGTACCAGAAATTGTTATTATATTTTCTTACATTTGAATATTTATATTATATCCATAATGAATAATAAACAAAATAGCAATATATCAGCATAATAAACGGGACTCAATAGCTAACTTAAGGATTGATAATTATTATTTACTGTTGTTACCCTGTTGAAGAGCCTCCCATTTTCACTTGTACTTCGTCATCAGATCTTGATCAAATTTATATGGGACCGCTATCGAGGTCTCGTTTACTAGTGTATCGAATGGTTAGTTGTGAACCTAGTGTCAGTCTTCAACTTGCCCAATGGCTTGGCTTAAGGACTACTGTTAATTGATAACAGCCGGGAAGGACTTTTTACAGTAGAAATAACACTAAGCGGTCGCCCATCCATAGACTGACTGCACCAAGGGTTGCTTAACTTACTAAACATTTATTTATTAGTGGCAAGTAGTATTCTATAATACAAAAGTAATAATAAAAATCAGTTCACATTTGGCGAAGATATAACACGCATAAAATTATGACGAATTCAGAACTTCCCCTTATGAAAGTCTGTTAAAGTTATCTAAACTAAAATAAATTGTTAATACGTCGATATAGACACCTATAGCAGTGAATATATTTTCCCCTTATTTTTGTTGCTGCAGCGGACATTGATAGATAGTCTTCCAAAATAACGGGTTAGCCGGCACAAATATTTACAAAACTTAGCCGACGACGAGGCCCACCGGCGTCGGACAATGATCCATCGCTTTTGAAAAAAAATATTCGCACAAGATACTACTAAAGTCGACCTAAACTTTGTAATCGTTCATGTTGTAGTGTCTTATTTACTTGTTTGAGGAGAAATATAATAAGTATTAAGTTGGTGCCAAGCAGCAGTGTAAAGCTACTTCATGCTATGATCCAAAATGTAGAATGCAGCGATATAGCTTAACGAGGAATGGTACGGACTGCCGATACGAAAGTTGCAGGTTCGAAACCAGCCCCAATAGCATGCATCGTTAATTATTCATTGTTTATTATCGATTGCCATAACGATGAAGGACACATCGCATTCAATTTAATATATCAAATTCAAGTTTTTAAGTCAACAGAAATGAACCCTATAGGTTTTGATGTGAGTTTGCGAGTATAAAAATATCATACTAATATTATAAATGTGAATGTAAGTTTGTTAGTTACGCTTTCACGCGGAAACTACTTAACCGATCATCATAAAACTTTGTACACATATTCTTGGAGGCATAAGAGGGTAACATACTTTTTATGAAAAATAAAACTATTTGTTTGTTACGCTTTCACGCCTAAATCACTGAACCGATTTTGATGAATTTTGATGTAGAGATAGATGGGACCCTGGAGACGGTTATAGGCTACGTTTTATTTCGGAAAAGTCTATTCACGCGGGCGGAGCTGCGTGCAAAAGTTAGCATAAATGGCCGTATCTTTTGGTTGCATTGACTTTAGACGCTTGATTTTAAACCCGCAAAGAACCGTTGAGTTTACTATTTGATATTTTTTTCGACTTGACACCTCTTGCCGCTCTTGAGAAAAAGGGTCTTGACAGACAAACAGACGGATAGATGGACGAACAACAAAGTGATTCTAGACGGACTCTGCTTTTTTCTTTAAGAGGCACGGAACTCTAAAAACAAAGATTGCCGAAGAATATAACTTTAACCATAATAGTTATAAACAAATGTTTCACACATTGTAGATTCGCCTCATTGGTCGAGTGGTAAGGTACTAACGCTTAGAACTTTGAGGTTCTGGATTCAATTCGTTGGGCATTTACAATTTGCGGTTGAATTTTGTATTCAAAAAATCACACATGAATTGTCTGCGATTGGAATTTGTGCTTGGTATTTCGATATGCTCGCTCCCTTTTACATCATAGAACGGAAATAACCTCAGCGAAACGTGGGTGCAACACTAGTTGCACCTCTACCTACCTCTCCGAGAATAAAGGCGTGAGCTTATGTATGTGTATTGCAGATTACACAAATGTAGCGGTCATTAACGATGTGAAATTCTTTCCGAACAGGATTAAATTAAAGTCTCAAAAAAGCTAACAACTCATCCACTGTTAATTCAACCGTGAAAACATTTAAAATTACCTAAAAACATTTACAAACATTGGTCCAACTTAATCAAATACCCTTTGGTTCGAATTAAAGCGAAGCAAACAAACACAAAAAGGTAAAAAGTACTAATCTACATGTATTTGATCCAAATGAAGTTTTACAAAGCCAATGGTCGTAACGGTGCGGACGGTTGTACCGCAGTCCGACCGGGCCAGGGTTGAAAGCAAATAAGGTTAATACACCAAGAGTCGAATTTCCATTCCCATTCGTGGGGCTAATTGGATGTGAACCGTATTTGCCTGTGAACACCGAATGAGTTGATTTTCATGACACCTAGCGCCGCGCTTTCCGCTCAGTAATCCTACGGTAATTTGCAAGTTTCATACTTCTAAACATTGAGTTTTATTTAGTTCGCACGTTTTGATAGCATAGTGTTTTTATATATTCATTGTAGTGGTTATCTCGAATTTTAAGGTGGTAAAGGCACACCGTAGACAGGCTTGTCTACAGCATGAAAACAGCTCGACTGACTTGTTACATGTCTCACAGAAAACCAATTTGAACAGCGGCTTGCTGCTGCGTTTCGCACGGTGAGTGAAATATCTGGAGGCCCAAATCCCCCACTCCTTCCCAATCCTTTCATTATCCGTTTGTTTTACGGTCGACATCACGTCCATAGTTCTTTTGATATTGTGGACGTTCTTGGGCGGTGGAGATAACTTGCCATCGAGTAACCTATGTGCTCGTTTGCCGGCCTATTCTATAAAAAAATAGAAGATTTACAATCGAATTAAATGAACATTCATACCATTACGTAGCGCATTTATAGACCTAAACTAACTTGCTCGCGGCTCCGCGTGAATGTTTTCCTATGTAAAAAGTAGCCCAAATCCGATCTTTGATAATAAAAAAACCAAATTCACAATCCAAACTTTCTCATTTATATTATTAGGATTCTAAAATTTAGATAAATGAAAAATTTAAGATAGTAATCATAATAATAAATAAGCCTAACAATCACATGAATACCTGAGTCTATCCTAACTTTAATTATTGTCGATATGAATGTTGCTATCCTATTTCCTGCTAACAATATAATTGTGAAAGTTTAGATGTTTGTCAGTTTGTGAATTTGGATATTTGATAATCAATCACAACTTAACAGCTAAACGAATTTAAATGAAATTTGGCACAAAGATAGACCATGACCTGAAGACAATTCTCATATTTAGCTGACACTGCGACTGAATGTTAACCGAACTGAGATTGGATTGTGATTTGACAAAAATAAAATATTCTGCTCCTTTTTAGTTCTCCTTCAGTGCGGTTTCAATATGATCTCATCTCGATCTCATTGCAATTATAGTTATATTCTCTTTGATTGCAATCTCAATCCAGTCACAATTTTGACGTTTATACTAGGACATGTGTAATTTAAAAATATTAGCAGAATGCCGTTTTGGCTTCTGTCAACTTTTATTCTATTTTCGATCTCATTACGATCTATATTCAAATTTGACGTTGATTATTGGTTTATGAGAATACCATTTGCAACTTTGAACCTTTTTTAATTACGAGTATTGGCCTTCTGGTAGGGCATAGGCTATTCCGGAAAACAGACACACGGGCAAAACCGCGAGCACAACGTAGTTGATTATAAAATACAAAGTAAGTTTCTTTTAAGCCTTAGATAATCGATATATCCTTGTCTTCCTAAATGAAGTACTCATTCGTACCTTTAGAAGCGAACACTCCAACCCGTCTAGATAACGTTATCGGTATCAGTTAAGTATATTATACAATAAATGCTCTTATATACTAACATTTAATTTTATTAGTACTATGCTACAAGATAATACAGCCGGCAAGGATAATTTAATTAGAATTTAGACAACTTTGTTTTAAATATTGTAATCATATTTTATTGTTTTGTTACTAATCCGTTGTTCGAAAATAGAAATTCATTTTAAGATGTTTCAATTTTAAATTCGTTAATATAGTTATTTTCTATAATAGAGTACAATGAACAAATTAATGAAGTGATAATATGTACAGGAATTGATATTAAATTTAAATTAAACACAAGATAGGAAATTGTATTGTAGAAATAAACTTAATAATGTAATATTAGGTTTTGAATGTGGCCATCCTCGCTTGAAATAAATTTGTCCTAACAAATATTATTTTCCATTAAAACTAATGGTATAAGTACAAACTTGAAATCCCCTTTCTCCTCTTGGATTTAAAACCGTCACCCTCCCAAAAATTACGAATTTCTATCCTGACGGTTTGGGCAGGGCAAGGATGAGTCAGTCGTCCGAACTTGCCTTTTATTTAAATAGAATACAAATTGAATTACTGCCTCGATGGCGCAGTTGTAATACGTACACGTTACGACTGAGACTGACGCCGAGATCTCGGGTTCGATCCCCGGGTCCGGTAAAAGTGATATTGGTTTTTCTTTTACAAAATGCTCAGTATCAGCCCGGAGTCTGGAATTGTGCCCGGTATGGCGATAGGCTCGCCCCCTATCATATCATGGGACAGAAATACGCTCGGCGAAATGCGGGTGTACTATAGTTACACCTCTGCCTACCCCTTCGGGGATTACAGGTATGAGTGAGTTAAGGGTGTCCACCCCCACCAAATATCCTTCGCCAGCACTTCTTGCCCTTAACAACAAGGCAATACTTGCGCCATCGGCGAATAATGTAAAGTAAGCATTTAAGTAGTATATAAGCCGTAGACTAATTAGACTAAGTGATTATTGTTCTTTTGTACTTGTAAGCTGTCACTCTGTTCAAATAAAGTATTTTTATTAATCTACTTGGTGTCGGTCACTTAATTGGCGCAGCCGGTAGGATCCCAATAAGTAGATCCTTGCGCGTCGATCGATATAATTTTCGGTCTCCGTGCATCCGCGATCTATCTTCCGTCTCTACGGTTAATTTGGGATCCGAACAAACAAATCTATTAAGAAGCCACGCCGAACTGCAACAGAAAGGTGGGAGCAGTCAGGATCAAGAACAATCTTCCCAAGGACATGGACATAGCAGCGGGACTGTGAGTAAATCTTTTCACCTTCCTTTAAGCTTTCCTTTAGCCTTGTACATGAATTTATGTGTCGTTATTGGGGATTAAACAAGCCTTGATAATATATTTTGCATATTTTTTTTTATTATTATTACGTGTTAGATATTTAAATACTAGGTGTATAGGTAAATTACACATTCGCATTTATTCAATTTAGTTTTTCCTTATTTTTCTGTGATTATTACCTTTATTTTATAATTTTTAAATATGGAGAACCAAGAGAATCTTGTTCGCGTCCCTGCGGAGATGATTAAGATCATTCCTATTTTTGGAGGAGATTCTAGACTCTTGCCACTATTCCTAAAAAAGTGCGAGTATATTTTACTAACATTTGGAGGTGGCAACATACAAAATGAATACTTATATCACGTAGTAACGAGTAGATTAACGGGAGAAGCAGCAAATCTAGTAGGTGAAAGAGACACAATACAGACGTGGTGTGAATTAAAAAAATTGCTTAGTCAGCATTTCGGGGACCCGAGAACAGAGGATTGCATAGCGCTAGAATTGGAATCCGCGAAAATAGGTAGAAGCGAAAGTTATTTCGATTTTTGTCATAGGCTTCAACATATTAGAAGTGCTTTATTTTGCAAGGTCAACGAGTCTATCGAAGACGATACTGTGTGTCAGGCTAAACGTGAAATATATAACAATAGTGCACTAAATGTTTTCTTGTATAATTTACCAGCCTACATAGTCCGCTTAGTACGGCTACGTGGTGTAAAAACCTTAGAAGACGCTTTAAAAATCGTATTAGAGGAACAAAACTTCCAAGTCGTATACGATTCGAAAAATAATATTTATAGGAACAATAGGGTTAGGAACCCACGGCCTCATAATTTTAATTCTAGTACACCAACGCAGCAAGCACAAGGCATTCATTCAAATCCACCTAGGCAGACACAGTCACAGGAAATATCGGGTACACATGCACCGAACAATGCGATTAACAGGCAATCGTTTGGTTCATTATACACACCAGGTACCTCATTCCAATCTAGAAACACAAGACAATCATTTTATAACACAAATAATCATACAAACCAACAATACACTCATAACAACTCGCCGCCGCGCCGGCAATATTATAACAGTCAGCATTCTTATAACAATGCACCGCGCACATCGCCGTTTAATGTGCCGCCACCGATCGCATCAGGTTCCAATACTGATGTTACAATGCGCACCGCGAGTTCAAGGCGCATTAATTACACGGATAGCGACGATCGTTCGCAGAATAACACGGCTTTAGTGAATAATGATATACATAACACTTCCGATGACACTATCACAGCACAAAATTTTTTCATAACGGCCTCAACGGTAGAGAAAGAATAAAAGTAAATTGTAATCGTCGTTTAAACTTACCACATATCATTGTACCAGAGATACAGGCGATTTTTATGATAGACACAGGTAGCAGTAGGTCATTTATAAGTCCTAGAATCGCGAATAGGTATTATGAAAAGTATTTACGTCATGAACCGTTCGAAGTTGTTAGTACACACGCAATAAGTACACATAGTCAAACAGCATTTATTCCATTACCGAGAATTTTTAAAAGTAATGAATTACATAAGTTTTATATTTATAGTGTTGATAACAAATATGATGGGTTAATAGGTAGCAATCTATTAAAGCAGTTAAATGCAAACATAGATATGAAAAACCAATTATTATGCTTAAAAAATACATGCATACCGATTATTTATACACCCCCTATGAGAGAGGCATACAATTTGCCACCTCGTAGTGAGCTTAGAGTTAAGTTACCAGTTAATTTAGTAGAAGGAGAAGCTATCCTTAATTTTAAACAATTTGCTGAAGGGATTCGTATGCCCACAGCTTTAGTAAGATGTAATAAAGGTCTCGCAACAACTATAATTCAGAATTATACTAATGAGCATATGACCTTAGTAGTAACGGCACCTTTTCAGGTAGAGCCTTTTATAGAAAACTTATCGAATAATATAAATTTTATAGATAGTAGTATGAATATAGACTGTATGCTTGCAGAAAATTTAACTAAGTTAAGGTTAGAGCATATGAATGTGGAAGAAAAAGAAATGATACAGAATATATGTTATGAATATAAAGATATTTTCTATTGCGAAAACATTCCATTGTCATTTACTAATCAAGTGAAACATAATATAAGAACGAAAAATGAGGATCCAATTAATATTAAGGCACATAGGTTACCTCCCATACAGTCGACAGAAATCAGGAAACAAGTAGAGAAAATGCTTAAAGATAACATTATACAAGAATCGTACTCACCCTGGAGTGCCCCGGTACATCTCGTACCTAAGAAAACGGACGCTTCGGGACAAAAAAAGTGGAGATTAGTAGTAGATTATAGACGTTTAAACGAAATCACCACGGACGATAAATATCCACTCCCAAATATCAATGATCTTTTTGATATGTTAGGAAAAAGTACCTACTTTACAACCCTCGACTTAGCTAGTGGGTACCACCAAATTGAGGTCCAGGAAGAAGATAGATCTAAAACGGCGTTTAGCACACCATCTGGACATTACGAATTTAATAGGATGCCTTTTGGATTAAAAACGGCACCCGCCACATTTCAACGGGCCATGGATAACGTCTTGCGAGGTTTACAAGGCTTGCATTGCCTGGTATACTTGGATGACGTCATCATATTTTCGAAATCATTGCCTGAACATATAGAAAAACTCAAAATTGTTTTTGACAGACTTCGGGCAACGAATTTAAAGGTTCAATTAGACAAATCACATTTTCTTAGAAAAGAAGTATTATATTTAGGCCATACAATTACGAGCGAGGGCTTAAAACCAAACAATGACAAGATTGATGCCATTTTAAGATACCCTCTACCAGAAACAACAACACAAATTAAGAGCTTTTTAGGCCTCATTGGCTATTACAGGAAGTTTATAAGAGATTTTGCCAAAATCACTAGACCTCTTACGGCTTGTCTAAAGAAAGGACACAAAATTATAATTAATGAGGAATTTAAAGAAAGTTTTGACACTTGCAAGAAGCTCTTGACCAACGCACCTTTGTTACAGTTTCCTGACTTTAGCAAAAGATTTATATTGACCACTGATGCATCTAACTTTGCAATTGGAGCGGTCCTATCACAAGGGTCAATTGGGTCTGACAAACCTATAGCGTATGCTAGTAGAACTTTAAGCGACACCGAGATTAAATACAGCACAATTGAGAAGGAGTTGTTAGCCATTATATGGGCAGCAAAACACTTTAGGCCATATTTATACGGGAACAAGTTTACAATTTATACTGACCATAGGCCACTAGCATGGCTCTATTCTCTAAAAGAGCCTAACAGTAAGTTAACGCGTTGGCGATTAAGACTAGAAGAATACGACTTCGAGATTCGTTATAAGAAGGGCCCTCAAAACACAAACGCAGATGCCCTCTCGCGAATCAAACTTAACACTTTAGAAGACGACAACAACTCAGTTATAGTTAACATAGATGATGATGATGATAAAATAGAAGAAATGATATTAGACCTAGAAGAAGACATTAAGAAGGTTAACAGATCACCCAAAATAGAAACGATAGAAATCTCGGATTCAGAGGAAGATCGGTTAACAGAAATAATGGAAAAATTAGAAGTAGATGACGAAGCAACGGCCAATTCCGTTTCAAACAGGGAACACGAAGGTATCCCCATATTGAACGAAGCCATTGACACAAAGCCTAGACAAATTTTAGTGTTCTCATGGCTTAAGGACAAAATTGGAGTAAAAGATATTTCTAATAATAAGCAACGCATAACAGAGGTTCATATGCCAACAAATAACGAAAAGCTAGCTAAAGAATTTTTGAAGGAATATGTTGATCCTAAATATAAGTACTTTATATATTTTGAACATCCAAACTTCAGAGGAACGTTTGCGAACATAGTAACTAGGTTATTCAAAAAGGGTACATTAAAACTTATAGAATGCACAGAACGAGTAATTAATTTAACAGATTCGGAACAAGACCAGAAAGAAACAGTATTGAAATATCACGACGGGAAAACTTGCCACAGAGGCATAAACGAAACCTTAGCTAAGCTCAAAAGGCATTATTGGTGGGCCAATATGAAAGAGACAATAAGTGCAATCATTAATGCTTGTGAGAAATGTAAAAAAATGAAATACGAGAGGAAGCCAATCAAGCCCCAAATTCAGTTAACACAAAGCCAAAATGCACCCTTTCAGGAGGTTTTTATGGACTTGCTATTTATTGAAGGGAAATACTATCTAACCATAGTGGATGCATTTAGCAAACTTGGGCAAGCTACCCCCATTCCAAATAGAAGTACACCGGAGGTAGTTAAAGCATTAATTAAATACTTTAGCATGTACGGATTACCTAAGAAAATTAATTGCGATTCCGGAACAGAATTCAACAATGAACTCATTAAAGAAATGCTCTTGTTATACAAAATAGAACTTCACATAGGGACTCCTAACAACCCTAGTTCAATGGCAGTCGTAGAGAGATTCCACTCTACCATCATTGAAATATACCGCTTAGCAAAATATGAGAGAACCGACCAAGACGCAGCATCTGTAATGACATACTCCATTATGGCATACAACAATACCATTCATACAGCTACTGATTTTACACCATTCGAACTGGTATTTGGACAAACAGACGGAGAAAATGCTTTTAACATAGATAGGGAAAGAAATTTAACACAGAAGTTACTTATAGACCACAGAAAAAGGTTAAAAATCCTTTATGAATACGTAACCGATAAGCTACAGACAGACAAAGTAAAGGTTAAAGAAAAGAAAGGCGGTGAAGAACCACCACTTATACAAACCGGTGATGAGATTTTTATGAAAAATACACGAACTAGAAAGGCTAAAGAACTACCCCGTTATGAAAAGGCTAAAGTGATTGACAAAGTAGAAAGGAATATAATCCCCGTACAATTGAAGAAAAGGTCAACACGAGTAGCAATGAAAAATATTAAACGCCCTCCACAGGTCATGCCTGGCACTTCTGGCACTAGCAACGTTGACGGAAGCCCTGTACCTGCAGAATCTGGAAGGAAACCCGGGAATAATATCGTTCAAGTTGGGAGTAGCAGCGATGAAGAATAATTGTTGGACTATATTTAGGATATTAGACGTAGAATCGTTAGAAGTACAGATAGATATTAATATTCAAGATTTTAGAAAATTAAATGAATCGATAGAAAATAGTAAGTTAGGTAGTGAATTAGAAGGTTTAAGAAGTCAAATAGACTATTTAATAAAGGTAACCAATAACAGATTATATCAAATCTTGCCATATAACAGTCGAAAAAAGCGAGCAATACTAAAACCCCTTGGCTCTCTGATAAAAGTGATATCTGGTAACTTAGATGAAGACGATGCAATAAGATATAATAATGAAATTGGTAGGCTACGAAATAGGGAGCATTTAGTCGAACGCAAAGTATCGTCAATTCAAAAAGCTTTCGATAGTTTAGTCAACGCTTCTGATTTAATTAATTCTAATATACAGAAATTAGGCTCTAAGACCAACGAAATAGAGTCACTTTTACAAAATGAAGTAAAATTTAATAACTTATTACATGTGATGAATGCACTATATCATATTCTAGGTAACTTTCGAACTATCCTTGAAAATATACAAGAGATCGAAACAGCGATAGCATTTAGTAAACTTCATACGTTACATCAGTCTATTATTAATGGCACAGAACTATTAAATACACTTAAACTAATTGAAAAGCATGCAAAAACCATATACCCAGTGAGTAAAGATAATCTAATTAAACTAGAAAATAATATTATAGTGAAATCATATTTAGATATAGGGAAGTTAGTTTTTGTATTGGAAGTTCCCCTGATAGAATCAGACACATTTATTTATTACAAGGTCATCCCAATTCCTATTTTCAATTCCCAGCAAACATTTATAATCGTTCCAAAATATCCCTACCTAGCGGTGAATAGATTGAAATACAGGCCCGTAGCAAAACCCTGTGAAGAAATAGAAGACCACAGATTCCTGTGTTCAGAAGAAGATTTGGTCCAATATCCTACTGAGACCTGCATCGAACAAATTATGTTGGTAAAGAATAACTATAACCAATGTGTTCAAAATCACATCAGGATTGAAAAGTTGAAGATCCAAAAAATAATGAACAACAACTGGCTGATATATACTGAAGACAATCTAATAGTTACAGAACATTGTAAGGAGGAAATCCACAAGTTTAACATCCAAGGAACTTATATTTTAACACAGAATGAGTACTGTGAAATACAAGTTGGAGAAATATATATTAATGCAGCAACAGGCTATAATAAAACCATTAATAGCCTGCAGTTACCGGTGATACGAATACCAGAGCTTCATCACACCATCCAGAGAGAAGCCAAGCAGATTGATCTGACGAATGTGGATCTTAGTGACGTTAAAGAAGTCATAAATAGTGCAAAGTTCAGTATAAGTGAAAGTGAAGAACAAAACTACGAAGTGACCCTTAGCGTCAGTGTGTGGACTGTTTGTCTCTATATTTTTGTAATAGTTATAAGTGCTATTTTTATTGTAATAAAATTTAAAGATAGAATTTTTCATCGAAATTCTCCGAAGCCTTCTGCGAACCCTTCGGATAATTTCTCTCTTAAGGGGGGAGGAGTTAAGGGTGTCCACCCCCACCAAATATCCTTCGCCAGCACTTCTTGCCCTTAACAACAAGGCAATACTTGCGCCATCGGCGAATAATGTAAAGTAAGCATTTAAGTAGTATATAAGCCGTAGACTAATTAGACTAAGTGATTATTGTTCTTTTGTACTTGTAAGCTGTCACTCTGTTCAAATAAAGTATTTTTATTAATCTACTTGGTGTCGGTCACTTAATTAGTGCGTATGTAAGAATAAAAACTATGTTAGACTAATCCACCAGAAATCAGTTCTAGTGGCCACAGTAGTGCTCGGCTTTCATGGGCTATCATTAGATTTCATAGCTTTTGATATAAAGGAAATCGACCTGCCGCGACCGACGAACATTACATCCAGTAAATCGAGAACTATCAGTAAACTTATACTCAATAGTAATTTTACTTTGTTTTTGCCCGTAAAACGTTATTAGTAGACAACAAAAATAAAATTTGGGGAGTGGCTGAAATATCAATGTGCTTTGGTGTTAAATTGGTATGTCTATTATTATTTATATAAACTTCTACTTAAGTATATTTTTTCGGGACTAATGTTTAGCCAGAGCGCCCTAACAAACTGAACTGTATAATTGTAACCCAAATAATATGTACCTCGGTTTTCACCTGTACACCTTTATTATAGAAACAGTTAAAAGACGCGTCTTAAAATTGTT
This sequence comes from Mimas tiliae, assembly GCA_905332985.1. Lineage (NCBI taxonomy): Eukaryota > Metazoa > Arthropoda > Insecta > Lepidoptera > Sphingidae > Mimas > Mimas tiliae. Next base: position 10,894,002 of record HG995254.1, read on the forward strand.
ATTTTAATTTTTTTGACGCTTTTTTATCTTAGCTCGGCCAAGTGACTACGCTACACCTGATGGAGAAAGACATTTTTCTATTAAATGCTTACATCGTTCATTCAAAAACCTCTGCATTTAAGTGAGGCATAGTAAATAAACCACATTGAAAATAAATTTTTAATTTTGTTTGCCACACAACCAAAAACGATACGATATAATTTCATGGAATAAACGATAATACAAAACTAGATTAATTTGCAAATTCTCTGTGGCAAAATGACATATGATTAGTATAACCTATTTCGGACTGCATGTCTAAATTTTGGGAGTGGCATTAACGAAATTACCGAATTAGGTGAAGCTAATTACTGGCATCAAACTCGAGGGCAAGTTTTAACAACGCGCCGCGCTCTCCGAGATACGCTGCGTGTATAAGACAAGTTTAAAATTAAAATTGTTTAATTTCACTGGATATGTGTCTGCTACGCTGTTAAGAATAGTATGGAAAGATTAGGTTGAGTTAGATTTCTTGTAATTAATATTTTAAATTGTTAAATGTAATCTTGTGACTTTTTGATATTATAGAATATGTGCCCTATAGTATCGAGATATACTGCCACAGTTAGAAACGTTAAATATAATCTTAACTAATTGGGAATTCAATAAATTCCCAATTAGTTAAGATTCGATTATCTCCACATTGAATGCCAGTTTAATGCTTTATGCTGCGTGTGTGTTACCAACCTTAAGGGAAAGGGACTAGGAAGGGGATGGGGAATTGGGCATCTGGACATCTCACTGGCCGTACGAAACGCAGCAGCAAGCTACTACTTTACGTCTGTTTACTGTGAGATGGTGGTAACGACCCGGTCGAACCGGTCCATTCACGCTGTAGACAAAACTGTCTACGGCGCGCGTGACTCTACCACTCACGAGCTTATACACCGAATTTCCACACTGCCGCTTATTATATTATTCGAAAGGACTGTGTTTTAAGTAGATATGCTTGAGTTGGGTCTATTAAGATACTACGTTGAGAGCTTCATTAACTTCAATCGTTAACACTTCAAGGTGGATTAACTTTATACCTTAGAATATACTCTAGCAGTTTAATATCTTTGTACATGCATTTTGTTTAAAACATCACTGAATCGGATTATCAATTGTATAAAATTAGTTTTGATAACATAACTACAGGTTTATCATTGTTTGTATCATTTATTTTTTCTAGCATAGGTCTGCAAATGAGCAAGTAGGTCACCTGATAGTATATGATCTCCACCACCCATGTACGCCCACAATATCTAAAGAATCAAAGGCGCGTTGCTGACCTTAAAAAAGGGATTATTAAGGGATTGTTGAGGAGATTTAGGCCTCCAGATATCTCACTCACCGTACGAAACGCAACAGCAAGCTGGTGCTTTACGTAGTTTTTCTGTGAGAGAGTGGTAAAGCCCCGGAGAAACCGGCCCATTCATGCTGTAAACAAAACTGTCTACAGCGTGGCTCTACCACTCAAATCCGGCCTGATACTCAGCATTTCATGATAGAAAACCCCAATATCACTTTACCCGACCCGGAGATCGAAACTGAGACCTCAGCACAGCAGTCGTACTGCATATACATTACTACTGCGCCACCGAGGGCAAATATAACTTTTATTAACGTTAAAATCTGCCTGAATTGCTCATACTGCCATACCGTCTTCATGTTCATTGTTTGACGTCATTCTTCTTATGAAATAAAATGACAATTCCAATATATCACTTTGTCCGAAACGATCGGGACCTTTACATAAATGGTGAAAGGCGTCGGAAAAAGAGAAATAACACAGACATTAACGTTTTACACCCAAAAGCTTTCAGCTCGTAAATATTTTTGGTACAAACGCTACGGAATTTTATGACGATATAATTTTTTTATACTTTACTATGAATGCGTGCGTCGCTTTACGTCACTTGCTAGTTTCGATTGTGATAATATCAGTGTGCCACAGTGATGGGACGAAGCGGCCAGCGACTAGCGGGAAATTCATATCTTCTACCTATTTCTGTAATTAATAATAATAATAAAGACTTTATTTCAGACCAAGGTGTCCATTTTGTTAGTAACAATGTTCTTACAGACTAGTGTTAGTAATATGTGTAAACTTCTCACAACAAAAACATAAACAAATTCATCACTCACTACTGCGTCATTCCATGAGAAAAGGCGCAGCAGTGATTATGTAACTACAGTCCAGCCGACTGGCGATCATGCTAAGGATGCTGTTGGCGCTGCCACGTACTCTGCGCATCAGAAAAAAAAAAAAAATATCTCTGTAATTGATAATACATACATACATATGCACTCACGTCTATAATCCCCGGAGGGTTAGGCAAAGGTGTAACCTGTACACCAACATTTCGCTGAGCTTATTTCCGTCCCATGATGTGATAGAGGCGAGGCTATCGCCAAACCGGGCAGAATTCCAGACTCCGGGCAGATATTGTGCATTTTGTAATAGAAAAACCCACTTTTACCCGACCCGGGGATCAAACCAGAGACCTCGGCACAGCAGTCGTAACGCGTACGCATTACATCTCGCGCCACCGAGGTTGCAGGTTTATTTCATACCTATAATAAACAAATGCTTTAAGAAAACAAGTCAATAATTTTAATACAAATAGTTCAAAAATATTAAATCAACATTGACACATTTTATTTAGCCACTAAACTAGTTTGACAGATTTAATTTGTTCTCTAAAATAACTGTACTAAAAATGTATTTCAACGAAATATATTTAACCTTAAAATGTTTAAACACACGATTTGAATAGCGTGTAAGTCTTCACGTAAATTAAATTATGAACCACTTTACATGTCAGACACCTATTTAAAATTTTAATTACAATATTTGAAACAATAAAACATTTACCGACAGAGCCCACTGGTGGTCTCAGGGTTCGATACCCAAGTACAGAAATTATTGTTAATGTTTCCAATTTTGATTTTTTATATTCATTCGTTCAAGGTCCTATGCTTGAAAACTAAACATTGATGGACAAAAATCCCTTAGCTATATATGAGTGGACATCTCTCTACTTCTTTGAGGACATATACGAGTGTTTATGAACTTATATTTATATATCTTGACTTTAACGATTTCACCTTGACACATTCTTTCCGAAACAAATCCGCAGGCATAAAGCCCTGAGAGAAAACAGAAATTTAAAGTTTTTCCACAGAAAAGGCACGCGTGCTCACCTTATGTTGGTTGAATGGTAGATAACGACCAGAGTTCGGTTATTTATGAGTAACGAGCCTATTCACCGGCAGTGCCTCCAAATGGAGATTTATGAAACAGAAAATGTCGGATAGCGTACGTCTTGAGTATAATTTGTAGGAGACGGCGTGCCGACTCACGGTATAATCCGTGACGGGTGCGGATTTAGTGGCATTGCAACGGGCTCTCGGCCCCCCGGCGCGGCACGGTGAGGCTAATTACGCTATTGTGAAGTACACGCGTGCTTGCGTACAAAAAATTACATGCGACGTCATCATATATGATTTTTTAAGAGAACCTATTTTTATGCTGCTATTAGCTGTTGATATTAAATTAGAAGTTTATTTTATGTAGTAGGTTCTAACTGGTTGAAATTATTGCGATTTTTTTTATTGTAATGAACTTGATAATTAAGAATTTACGTCAATCTACGACGTTCAGATCTAAGATTAAAAAAATTACATAATAAACCACGATCCAGCTATATTGAAATGCAACTATAAAATAAAACACACATACGTCACGCATTATATTTTAATGATAATCATTTTAGCTATTTCAAGGATAATAGTTGTGTAATTATTTAGTCACTACAGAGCTGGATTCAGTCAGCATACTATGTCCCATTTATAATGACAGACTATTTGATCCATTTTAATTTCTGAATTAAAATGGATCAAATAGTTAGTAGTAGAATAATTGATTTTTAAATTGACATTTTGTCTTCTTCTGTTACAAAAGATCTTGTTCTTTTGATTGTCTTGTTGATCTTGAAAGTATTTGGTTTTTAAAACTATGCCAATAATGTTCAGAGCTTCACAAAAACCTGTATGACTATAGGGCTCCACTCAACTCTGTCCAGTGTCCCATTACTTTCCCTTGGCATTAATTAAATTACCTTACTATACAGATCAGTACACTCTTCCATAATAAAGTAATATTAAAGCCCCCGTAACATTGTTATCAAGATCCTCTTATGATATGTGTCAACAGGACCGTATCTAGTCTACACATTGTTCGAATTGCCCCCGCAGGCTAATTAATCTACTTTGATTGTTAGCCAACACTAAATAGAATCGCTTGTTTACGCACAATTGTATGGAATCCTATTATTATTCAGTTTGCTATTCACTCTGTAATAATATTCTTGCCTGCAGGTCTATGAAGTAGTGCGTAACGTTTTCAATGGGTAATAATTGTATGTATATAATTATAATACGTGTATGTGTCATGTATAATTGTGTTCTTTATAGTATATTATTTTAAGGTATGTATTTTTGTAGTTAACATATATCACAGTCTTGTATTACGTAAGTAGATTTATGAATTCGTATTTTGTCTACTTTTTTCTAATTATTATTTTCGTTTCCACTATTTATAATATATATCCACATCGTCTCGTCTTTGCAAAACCCATAGGTAGATTGGTAGAGAATATAATTAAATTAATTCCGCTTTTATACAAGCTTCGTTTGATAAGGTGTACTAAGCTGAAAGGACGAAAAAATACACGGGTAGTTTCGTAATAGTTTTTCTTTTAAGTTGCCAGTACAAGTTATTCAAAATAACCGTATTCTGAATAACTAGTATTTGCAACTTTTAGAAAACTATTTCTAACATTATATCAAACACTACCGCCTGTTTCACCACCTATTAATAAATACCACTTACCAAATAAAATATGACACGTTCAAATACAAAAGTCTTCTTATGTATGCACCAGTATTATATACACAGCGGTAGAAATATGTTTATTTATTTATTTATACTTTATTTGGACAACAAAACAGTTTACAATAGTAAGTAACTATTATCTACATACATAGGTATTAGGTATATGTATGTATATGTCTATTGGGTATTATCAAAAATAACCTAATACGTTAAAATTGGTAAATCTTACGCAAACATTGTAAAATAGGTCCTATATATTCCAATTTGGTCAATTTATCTATTAAAAAGAAGCAAACTAATGTATGTAAACATCACGCGAAAAACAATACCCAAAACTTAATTCCGGCAAACATTTAAAAGTCACAAGACATTGGAAACCAATATTGGACTTGCCTTCCAGACAGTTAAATAAAATGTCATCCAGTTAGTGCCAACAGCGCTCCAAATATTCAAAACGTTTTAACTTCGGACGCGGCTCGATGGGACATCGGGCGGTCTAATTTGAATAAGCCCGGATTGACAGAACAGAGAATTGGATCCAGCCAAAAAACCATTATTTACTTAGTATACAACTTGAAACAAATTCCGTTAGAACGAATGGTATCATCTGTTACAGTCGAATATTTCTATACATAACTATGTTTTTAGTGAGAATGATTATATTTTTTAACCAGAAATATTTTTCTTATACTATTATTAGCGTTCGTTCGTCGTTCCGTCGCCTCTGCCTACCCCTATGAGAAACAGGCGTAAGTCTAAATATGTATGTATTCATAGCTTTAGCCCGCGTCTCCCCCTACGTAAAAGATTTTTTCTAGGATATAAAGTATTTTATAACCTATAAAACATAAACTCAGGGATAATATAACTTTCTATAAGTGGAAGGATTCTCAGAATTGGATTAGTAGTTCCAGAGATTAGTCAATAATAAAAACTTACAAATGTTACTTTATATTAGTGCAGATTGACTAAAACAAATTGTAAATTGTCAAAAGTTTTGTCACATAACACACAAGTGGATTTCTGTGTACATGATTGGTGTGGTTTTATTTAGTGCAAAAAACTAACCAATGACATTTAGAGAAATCGTCACTAACGAACCTCATAGTAAAGACCTCATATAACGTTTATGAATACGGGGCTTAGCGTAGCAAGTACGTAAGACCGCAACAGTCTCCGGTGCGTCGAAATATCATCAATGTGGACTGTCGTCAATGAAGGGTTTTTTTATCCTCCTACACACTACGTGTATATACGTCCACAAGCCCGCGGAATTGACGACTGTATAGATCTATAAACCAACATCCAGAGAGTTCTTCATTGCACCTGTCACCCCGTGACTTAAAAGTCTCATAATGCCCGGTCAATTCATTGACTCTAACGACCTAAAAAGCAAAACACAACCGTGCTTACACACTGCTGCTTGGGCGCAGAAATAGTCATACCAAGACGGACTCTCACATACCTGCAACCTTAATTCCGTATTAATACATATACATACATACGCACTCACGCCTGTAATCCCCGAAGGGGTAGGCAGAGGTGTAACTAATACACCCACATTTCGCCGAACGTATCTCCATCCCATGATGTGATAGGGGGCGAGCCTATCGCCATACCGGGCACAAATCCAGACTCCGCGGGCTGATTCTGAGCAATTCGTAATAGAAAAACCCAATATTACTTTTACCCGACCCGGGGATCGAACTCGAGACCTCAGCGTCAGCCTTAGTCGTAACGCGTACGCATTACAACTGCGCCACCGAGGCAGTCTCACATACCTGCTACCTAAATTAGATATTAATACAAGTCTATTTATTCTCAAGGTGTCTTCTGAATTGGTCAGATATATGTAGATTGACCACGTCAATGCAAAATAAGATAAATGCGAAAAAGCTGCGGTCTCCTGGCGAATCTCAGGGAGTCAAGTCTTCCCGCCCTCATGCAATATAAATGACATGAAAATGCATAAAGAACCTTTCATGAATTTCAATTGAGGTATTATGCTGATGCGGTATAAGAGAAGCGTTTTTGTATAGGTTATAAAATAGTCCACTCACAGTTTTACATTACTTGCAATAAGTACTGCTAGGACTCGTGATTTCTTTTAAAATTTATTAATTCGGTGGCGCAGTCGTAATACGTACGCGTTACGACTGCATACGTTACGTGCAAGTTGACCTTAGTATCGTCGTGCAAGTGGGCCTAAGTTACGTAGTTAGTATAATACGAAATGCAATGCAGGTCAATTGTTGCTTGGCATTATGATTTCGATCTTTGAAGCCTTAGCAGGAAAATATTAGCGAACTAATATTATTATACTAAGGACCTATTTCACAATATTCCGAATAAGATTTAACCATCAATAAAGGTATAATACATCTATTTTTGGAAGTAGGTACCTAGTAGGCATAATATGGAAGATATATCTCACGGTATTTACAGTTGCGTATTAGAAATATTGCATCATTATTCCGTACCGAGCAGTGGGACGTGTGTAATACATGGCACGTATCAATTTTATTAAGTACATATATATATATTACTACTAGCTGTTGCCCGCGGCTCCGCCCGCGTGAATGCCTATTTCCAGGATTAAAGTAGCCTAGTGGGCGCCCCCGGTGAGAAACGCGCTTGACAAAAGGGTTGAAAGTTTAGGGCTGTATGCATTTTTTTATGTTGTACCTATCATAAAAAAATAAAAACAAAATAAATTGTTTAAAAAATAAAAATTTTGGTGTGGACCACCCTTAACATTTAGGGGGATGAAAAATAGATGTTGGCTGATTCTCAGACCTACCCGATATGCACACAAAATTTCATACAAATCGGTCAAGCCGTTTCGGAGGAGTATGGGAACGAACATTGTGACACGAGAATTTAATATATTAGAAGATTAATAGGATTTTTGAAATGTAACATTGGTAATTTGCCGAGTATATCAGTTATATGTCATTTTAATAACAAAAGCATATGTTAACTATTATATAAATTCCGAACAATGCAAAAACAATTCAGAACAACGTAACAAATCCCTAGTTCAATTAAATATACAACATATATATTGCAAACTGCATACATACCTGTATGAAACCTAATAATTTCACTTGGGAATATCTGGTTCACAGTAATACGTGACTAAATATTGCGTTTTGATTTAATTTTATTTAATTACTGTAATGAACCACGGGAAAATATTTTTATAATGGAGTGCCATAAGCAAAGAGAGATATTTTTTGAAGTAATGACAAATGAATAAGAAGATCATCTGATGGTAAATAATCTCCACTGCCCATTAAGATATATAAAATAATCATGGATATGATACCAACTTTAAAGGAATGGAATGGAGATTGGAAAGGAGAAGGGGGATTTGGGCCTCCGGTTATCTCACTCATCGTACGAAAAACAAAAGCGAGCTGTGCCGCCTTACGAATATATTTTTTTTTACTGCCTGGATAGACAGACGAGCAAACGGGCCACCTGATGGTAAGTAGTCACCGCCGCCCATAGACTTCTGAAATGCCAGGGCACAGCAAAGCCGCTGCCTCCCGTCGAAGGATTACTCTTTTTAAACCTCGTTTAAAGAAGGACATGTCATAGCGCTCAGGGAACACCGCTGCAGGGAGTTCATTTCAGAGCTTGCACGTACGTGGTAAGAATGAACGCTGGAAACGAACCGTGCTAGACGGAATCGTTTCCAGGTGGTATGGATGAACTCTGCTGCGGTGTCGGGTGGTGCGATGATTAAACAGTTCCTCGGAGCACTCCCCGTGGAACAACCGGTAGAACAAGCAGAGAGACCCGAAATCTGTCCGCAGCCCCAACGGCTCCAGGTTATCCGTGAACCCGAGACCTTAGCGTTGGCCTCAATCGTAACGCATACGCATTACAACTGCGCCACCGAGGCAGTCTTGTTTTTAGTACTGTAATAAATGTCAAGGAGTTCCACCTCGCGAAGGTGAAGATGTTGTGGTGGATGTACAACGTTACACGACTATATCGTATACATAACGATTGGATACCTATACTCTCCCCCGAGGGCGGTTGACGTCAGGCAGGCGGCCGGTCGTAAAAACTACAAGCCAAATCATTCTGTAACATTCATATAAAGCATGTTGCGCCGACCCCACTGCAAGTGTGATAAGGATAGATGGAAGAAGAACGACTTGATGTCCTGCAGCCTTGATCTCCGCAACGTGGCAGACAAACCCCAGAAATGTCGCTTTAAAAAACACACGTTTCACGTTTTAAAAAACATGCGGGGCAGTCATTGGGGACTGCCGATAGAAGTGAAACCTAAGTAACTTGTGAATTGTATCGTCGAGCTAGAATATTATTGTTGAATTATTTTTGGTTTGTAAAGAAGGGTTAATGACCAATTTAATTGTATATATACAACGTGTTATAGAAAGGGGCGGGCAATTTTAAGCAATGTATAGTGTGGGTATAAGTACTTTATCTCCCATAGTACCGAATCCGATTGCTTTGCTAGGACAATAATTATAGAATTTTCTTTTTTATCGTATGAGTAACATGTCGATATCGACTTTCAACTTTGAACAACACTAAATAATAAACAATGATACTATAGACCTCCTTGCATTTAATTATTTTATAATTAAAAAAACATTATACAGTTGTCAAATGTCAATATTTATTTGACACAGTCAGTTCGGCAATTTCTTATAATTGATTACGAGTTCATATGTTGTATTTGACTAAAAACAAGTATTATGTATTGGTACTTTATGTTGGTGTAATTAATAACAGCTTGAGGATCGTCGACTGTATTAAGCCCAATTCATAGATGGAAGACACGAGAATGAAGTCTTTAACATGCTTCAAGAGGATGGTACCTATATCGTCTTTAGCACACAGTCTCTTTCAAGTGTTTATTTGTGTTTAAATTACAAGTTACGTACGTATGTCCGTAGAATTACGTACATCTTATTCAAGTTTATTAAAAAGTGAGTGTCGTTCATAATAATTAATAGTGATGCCATCAATCTTATCGATCTTAATAAACGAGTGATTAAAATAAACGTGAAATTATTGGATGTCTTGGCTTTGAAAAGATCCGGTACACAAGTACGAATTCTAAGGTGTATGTAATGACCCTAAAATATGACCACACCTTTCTGTAACACGTTGTATAATGTATACTAATAACGCACGGAGGTATATCTATGTACATATATACACAGTATACATATAACTCATGCGAAGCGTGCGGTGACGATGACGCGAGTTTCACGCTTTACGTTCACCGAAAAAGTACACATACATACACAGTATACATAGGTATAGCTAATGGAAAGCGTTCGGTAACAATGACGCGAGTTCCATGATTTTTGTTCACCCAAAAAATGCTCAACGCGCCTAATGATGTTTTCACTTCAAAAACGTAGAAGTACGTCGGTCGCAAATACCAGTACCAGATCGTACCAGGGATACAATGCCGCCTAATCAAAAAGCACTGGCTTGACGTGCTAGAGCGAGAAATGAGAGCGATAAATGGTATCACTAAGGAGGATGCTCAAGATCTGGTGAAGTGGAAGAGTTAAAGTAGGAAGGTGGACCCTGACATTGGTCCGGGATTACACCAGGTGGAAAGTAGGAAAATTAAAAAATCTACATCTATACGCACTCACGCCTGTAAAGAAGTGGTAGGCAGACGTGTAACTATAGTACACCCACATTTCACGAAGCTTATTTCCGTCCCACGATGTGATAGCGGGCGAGACTATGCCATAACGGGCACAATTCTATACTCCGGGCTAATACTAAGTATTTCATGATATAAAAACCCCAAATCCCTTTATCTGACCCGGGGATCAAACCCGAGACCTCAGCACTGCAGTCCTACCGCGTACACATTACAGCCGCCCCACAAAATCTGTTAACTAACAAAACAATATCAATAATGTGTATATTATAAAGATCAATACAAATAAATTTGCAAGTAATAGGTATGTGCAAAACACAATTTTAATCTAAAAAATATATGAAATTTACAAACATTGCACGTAATGGGAGAAATGAAAAACTAAAAATGAGATATAAGGAAACACCTGTTTACATATTCACATTTGAATTCTGTTTTACATAAATGTTAGCTTTATTGCAAAAAAGGGGTATTCCATGTAAACACAGATATCATCGGACACGGAATTAAACCGATATTCGTCCAATAAGAATTACAGATAGCTGTAACGTCCAGCAATTAAGAAAATCAAATAAAATTCAATAGGGAACATTTGTTGAAAATTGCTAAACCCTAAGCCGAAAGGGCCAATTTGCATTTTATTAGCATGAGAACGGAATAAAAATGTGTTTATTCTGGGATGAAAGCGAGATGCCCCCCGCCATAAAGAGATCGAGTGCCAATACCAATAAAAGCGGTACGTTATGTTCCGAACGCATTCGTTCACTTAAATTGGATATTAATTACCGTCGGGCCATGTTTGCTGACAGATGGGCTGTGTGTTATACAATTATTGCATTACGGTATCATCATGAATCGCTTTTGACGTGAAATTTCAAATTACAGTGATGTACAAGCGGGTTGCAGGCCGCAGCAAGGGGTATGTCGCGGTCACTCGTCTATGGCATATTCTAGCCAGTCTTACCGATTGAATTTAGGGATGTTCCACTGTCAGTTTAAACATTTTAAGACCTATGTCGGGCTGAAGGAAGTCCACCCCTGACGAACCAATGGAGACGTAGTTTTTTTTATAGCAGAGGCGAATCGAGCAAGAGTGTCATCTGATTGCAAGTAAGATCTCCATTGCCCGTGGAAACCCACAATACTAGAAGAACTATGGATGCATTGACGACCTTTATGGAAAGGATTGGAGATTACGAAGGGGATTAATACCCGTTTCCTGTAACTTACGAACAAAGATTGACGCATTCGAAATGTGGTGCTGGAGGCGAATGCTGAGAATACCATGGACCGCCAAACGCACAAATGTGTCAATCCTCTCACAGCTCAAAGTGAAGACACGCTTATCCACGATTTGCCACCAACGCATACTTTGGTCACATAGTACGGAAGGGTGATGAGAGCTTGGAGAAACTCACCGTGGTTGGGAATATAGAAGGAAAACGCTCACGTGGTCGATCCCCAACATGATGGACGGATCAGATCAAAGACTCATCAGCCGCCGGGTTCCATAAAGTTGTGAGAGATGCGATGAACAGAAGCCGATGGAGAGATATCATCCGATCGAAATGCGGACCATCCGATGATGACCACGATCTTCAGTCCTGAGGCCGACTACAGAGAGAGAGATATATATATATATAACTTACGAACAGTAACACGTAAAATCCGACTTACTGCGGTCAGTAAGTGTAACCGGTGTTTAAGCCTTACCGAACGCTATCCTGGCTGTTTTACAATATTACTTTGACAGCTCGTTGATACATCTCTTTTATTTATAGAAACAGCACGTGCGGTCATCTTCATACATTTGGCGCTGTCGAAACGAAACGTTTTTTTATTGTAATGGTTTTGATTTACGCCTCGTAGAAAATACTACTATAAAGTGAATCGTTTGCTGTTTATAGAAACCGGGAGTAAGGCTGCCGACTTACTCGCTGTATTGACCCAATCGAGCCAGCTAATTCATGCTGTAGATTAACATGTCTGCACCGTGACTTTATCACTTACAACGCTTGACGATACGCGTCGCTGTCGCAGGCTCCTAACCTTAAAGTGTTTAAACATACAACAACCCTTTAAATGTCAATTAACAAACAGCAATATCCTTCCCGATGATTACAAACAGAATCAACAGCCGAGCTCTTGATTCCCTGTCAAATTTCGTAAACATGAATAACTCATTCGTAACAATAGCCATAAATAAACAGAGAAAGCGGTTTTGTAATTAAGGCTATGTAAAAGTTAATTAAATCGTCTGCGTACCGCGTCTGTTATGGTCCCAGAAGTGTAACGTCTGTAGACGGCAGAAAAATGCTGTAATTAACGGAACATATACCACAAACGTTGTAATCTTCTGCGTGACTCGCGCATGGGGTTGCCAGGTGTCACGCTTTAGCCGGACATGTTCGGCTTTATACAGTCGTATCTGGCCAAATATTTACGTGTCCGGCTGTTATACTTTTGGATATGATATAAATATTAATATTGTAAAGATATTTATTAGTAAATAATAAATAACTTTAATAAACAGACTGCCTCGGTGGCGCAGTTGTAAATTGTAATGCGTACGCGTTACGACTAAGGCTGACGCTGAGGTCTCGGGTTCAATCCCCGGGTCGGGTAAAAGTGATATTGGGTTTTTCTATTACGAAGAGTTCAGTATCAGCCCGGAGTCTGGATTTTGTGCCCGGTATGGCGATAGGCTCGACCCCTATCAAATCATGGGACGGAGATACGCTTGGCGAAATGTGGGTGTATTGGTTACACCTCTGCCTACCCCTTCGGGGATTACAGGCGTGAGTGCGTATGTATGTAACTTTAATAAAAACTTAATCGTCTATTTGTTTGTTATAAAAGTAATGTCTGGTTTTAAAAAGGTATGTTTTGGCTTTCAAAAACACCGTTTTTAGGGCAAAATGTTCAGCCTAATACAGCGCCGAGTCCGGCATTTTATTTTAGGGCCTGGCAATCCTACTTGCGTGCTAATCTCATTCTCTGGGTGAGACTTCCTTTCTTATTGTCGGTGATTTCATTTGAAACATCAAAAAGACACAAGTTTTTATGAAATGTATGTAAGAACATATTTTAGCTTTTGGATTTAGAGTGCGAACGTGTATGGAATAATCTGTCAAAATATAAAATCGACCAATGAGCGTTTGACAACAATGCTACTCAGCTCGCCATCTTATAGTTATGGCACTGTAAACCTACCCTATTTAATTGAAGTTTTCAGTACCTACAAACATACATACGCACTCACGCCTACAATCCCCGAAGGGGTAGGCAAAAGTGTAACCCGTACAACCATATTGAACCGAGCATACCTAATTTTTTTTTCTAAATACACCCAATGACACTGGAGTAAAAAACGACTAATTGCACGTCGGGCTCGAGTATCAAGAGATCCGTGCTAACCTTCTGGTGTTGTTCTTTATGTGTCCATTATTACTTGTTAGTATATCCGCCACAATAACACATATCGTGTGAAAATTGGCTGGGTTGGTACCACCGCTCTGTCTATTTCTGCCGCCAAGCAACAGTGTGTAAGCACTGTTGTGTTCCGGTTTGAAGGACATTGAAGCCAGTGAAATTACTGGGCATTATGAGACCTAACACCTCATGTCTCGGGGTGACGAGCGCAGTCCAGTGTCATACAGTGCTTTGTTATTTAAAGTTCTGTGTGGCGTTGCTTCTGTTTATGAGCAGGCGTGGCGCTTACCATCAGGCAAACGATCTGCTCGTCTCGTCATTCAAACTAATTAAAAAAAAAAAAAAAAACGCAAATTTTTCAGAAGAGGCAGGACGGACACACGTATAATAGACAAATTGACAAACTAGATAGACTTAGTAATTAGGATTCGTTAGCACCATGTTAGCACCCTTTGTACACATAACCGTAAAAAGAAATGAAGATCATTTGCACCAACATAATAATATTTAACGCAATCGATGTCGCTTCACTGGTGTGGCTCAATATAGTGTCAGCTATAGTCTGAATTAAAAAAAAAGTATTATTCTAATGCCCTTGATATTGCAACAGTAAATAATATATTTCGTTAAAAGGACCCATTTTATGGGTACCCTTTCGTTTTATGCGACGATTATGTCATTTTTATGATCGCTCCCACGCTATTTACGCATTTTTATTGACAAACAAACTGAATTAGGTACTTAAATGAAATCCAAATTGTTATATGCCGTAAAATTCTACATTCTCTTAGTAATTGAATATGGTATATTTTAAAGTGGACGAGCACTTAATCTGAATATCAAAGTCGTGTTTTCTGTCCTGTTTGATGCAAAAGGGAAACAAGCATTTACCATTTTTTTAAGTGGTTCTTGTTGAGGCTGCACTTACTAATGATAAATTATTTCTTGTTTGTAAGCGTTAGTTTACAACGCTTTATTTTTATTTTTAAAACGTGCTTTGTCTTTCTGGGTCGCGAAAAAGACAATGACAATAGCAGTCGTAATCGCCATGCCGGCCTATATTACTTTTGATATGCCTGAATGACTACGAGGAACAGGTTGCTCGCCTGATGGTGCCTGTCCATAATAGTGGTAACCACCCAGAACTTTGAATTATAAAGACAAGTCTTTGGAGTGGTAGCGCCAAACTATAGACAGTTTTGTCTACAGCATGAATGGGCCGGCTCGACCGGGCTACCACTGTCTTACGAGAAATTGTGAGTGAGATATCCGAAAGGCTCAAATCCCCTCCCCTTCCCAATTCCTTAATTATCCCTTTCTTTTAATGTTGGCAATGCGCAAATTCTTCTGGTATTGTAGGTGTACTAGTCTCAATGCCCCGAAAATTCATTGTCCATACCGGACTACAAAAGTGTTTCACACTTCCAGCGCTTCCAGTACTGCTTGGCGGCTGCAATTGACAAATTGTACTTACCCAGACGGTTGATATTCAATGTCGTATTTTTTTATTAGCTTTAAATGACGAGACGAGCAGGTCGCTCGCCTGATGGTAAGCGTCACGTCTACCTATAAACAGAAGCAACACCAATAAGAACTGCAAATTAAGTACTGCATGGCGTTGGACCACACTCGTTACCCGAGACATAAGACATTAAGTTCCATAATGCCCAGGCTTCTGGCTTCAACATCTTTGAAACCGGGACACAACAGTGATTACACACTGCTGCTTGATGGCAGAAATAGTCAAAGCGATGGTACGTACCCAAACGGCCTCATATAAGTAAGAGAAACCTACCACCTAGTGATACCAATTGTTTGATACTCGACCAATTCACTATCAATTTATCCTATGAATAAAATCCGAATGAACATTAGATGCAACCCGAAAACTTCTGCCAATATCGTCGCTTCACTCACAAAACAATCATTCAACGTCGTAAAATATATTGTGAGTTCACGGCAACAGTAAATATTTGCGCCAAGTTTACAATTTGCAAGCCTACGACATACTATCCATCACTGTCAAGTGTACAGTATAGAGACATACATAATAGTATGTATATTGCACAGTTATAACGTATGGTAATTGCATTTTGAGGAATATTAGGAACTTTTGAGAGTTATGCATAAGATTAGTATTTTTTAAGGCTTTTATGAAATATATTGCTCACTGACTTTTGCTTACGACTCCGCCTGCGTGGATGTCTTTTTCCGTGTTAAAAAGTAGCCGTTTTTTTTTTATTACTTTGAATGACGAGACGAGCAGGTCGCTCGCCTGATGGTAAGCGCCACGCCTGCTCATAAACAGAAGCAACGCCACACAGAACTTCAAATAAAATCTTTTTAGCTTTGACGTCTATTATTATATTATTGATATACTAGTTTTTTAAAAGATTCAATATAAATTATTCGTCTGGAGTCTAATAAAGTATGGCTACTAACATTAACTTTTCAATTCATTTCATATACTGGCAATCTTATAGGCGTTTATATTCATAAACACAAAAGCAACTCCTTTTAACAAAGTTATCATCTTATTTATAGTTCTTAGTCAATAAAATATTCAGCACAACATATTGCTTTTTTAACCTTCACTAACGAAAGTTAAACATATATATTACCAAAGACCCTTGCCAAAAATTGTCTCGCCCCTCTCGGTGTTGTCATATTACAGCATTTAAAAAGCCAGCCCAGTGGCCAATTGTTGGTAACAATTATAAGGCCTATTAGATTAAATTTAACAGTTTATATCTTATCCTGTACTAATAATAATAATAATACCTACAACACATATTCCTGACCTAAGGTTAACTAGTCTGCCTACTAGGTTAATCTGTATCGTGAATATCAGAACGTATGTGGGACTTTTTTTCTATTAGCTTGACTGACGAAAGGAGCAGGTCGCTCGCCTGATGGTAAGCGCCGCGCCTGCCCATAAACAGACACAACACAACATAGAGGTTTGAACTGCAAAGCACTGCATGGCACTGTGCTCGTCACCCCGAGACGTAACATGATTAAGTCTCATAATACCCAGTAATTTCTGGAACCAATGTCCTTCAAACCGAAACAAAACAGTGCTTACACACTGCTGCTTGGTGGCAGAAATGGACAAAGCGGTGCTACCAACTCAGACAGCCTTTCGCATACGAGGGACCTACCACCTAGGACTTACGTTCATACAAATATATCTCCATGTGTAGGGGTGAACCCGTGGCCTACCACATTACTACTATAACCCGAGCGAGCTAAAATTAATAATTTATCTTCTTCCACCTGCTCTAATTCCACTCGCAGTGCGCAACATACTGTTTAACAATGCTACTAAAGACTTTAATGTAGAGTACTAGACGTGCTGTTTACAAATAAAATTGCGTCACATAACGTGAGACTTTGACAGCTCAGAAACAAGGAGCGCGATAGGGGTTCTAGTTGAGAGTAAGCGAGATGATAATATTGAGTTAAGGTCAATTGACCTCAACTTAGTGGTACAATTTATATGTACCGCACAGCTTGTCTAGTAGTGTACATTAAAGTCTTTGAATATTACGGAAAGATTTGGCTTGTAGTTTTTACGACCGGCCGCCTGCCTGACTTCAACCCCTCTGGGGAGATAAAATTAATAATTTCCCTATTTCTCGATTAATTTTCGTGCACTCTTCAATACGAGCTACATTATGTAGTAGCCAGAACAAATACCTAACTTTGTACAAATGACTGTCTGGGCTTGAAATCGAAATAGGTAAGTATTTGGAACATGGCCCACGGGACGTCTCATTATCAAATAGAGAAGAAGGCTTTGTGTTGAATTCCACCAAGTCGTTTAGAAGTACTAAGCGTATACATGACTTTATAGTTTACAAGGGGCGTTGCCCATGTTTTTCCACAAAAGATAAAATAAAAAAAACTTCACTGACGAATATGAGACATATCTTACTTTCTTCCCAACATTATTCTGCATCGATTGGTATCGGTCTCGACCCCATACTCCCCCAGTGGTTTCGGAGGAGATAGCGTGACAATCTTTTGGCAGCGGCGGCGCCAGTAACTTTTTTTTAGAATACTAGGGGCTTTGCCCATGTTTACCCACAAAACATAAAATTAAAAAAAACTTAAAGTCCGACGAATATGAGACATATCTTACTTTCTTCCCCACATTAATCTCCATCGATTGGTATCGGTCCCGACCCCATACCCCCAGCGGTTTCGGAGAAGATAGCGTGACAAGCTTTTGGCAGCGGCGGCGGCGGCGGCAGTTCCTTTTTTTAGAATAGAGAGAAAGAGATACTGTTTACTTAAGGACTACTTTACAATCTACAAGGAAACTTTATTTATCAGTTAATATATAAGACGGTAAGAGGCTATTTCACAAATTGAAGTTGTCGTTTATACCAAGTCAATTTATTGATACTATTTCCCTACATATATCAATATCGCTCCTATCAAATACATTGGGCAAACTTTTATCACAAACAACTGCAAAAAATATTTCAAACTCGTAAACAGTGCACGGGATGGCAAAATAAAAGATTAATTTGTCGACGGGTTTATTCGATCGAATTCGGTGACTAAACTAACAATAGCTGAATCGTACAGTAGCGCTGAGCGCTTAAAAACAGGAAACATAGTCATAATCAATTTACAAACCAGATAATTTTATATGCCAAGGTCTGAGTTTCGATCGGGTAAAAGTGATATTAGGTTTTTCTATCACGAAATGCTCAGTATCAACCCGGAGTCTGGAATTGTGTCCGGTATGGCGATAGGCTCGCTCTCACATCATGGGATAGAGATACGTTCGGCGAAATGTGGGTGTACACCTCTGCCTACCCCTTCGGAGATTACAAGCGTGAGTGCGTATGTATATATGTTATGTGTGTGTGTGGTATATTAACCGGCGTAAAGTAGCAGCTTGCTGCTGTGTTTCGTACGGTGAGTGAGATATCCGGAGACCCAAACCCACCCGCAACGCACCCATGATTCTTTTCGTATTATGGGCGTACATGGGCGGTAGGGAGCACTTACCATCAGGCGGCCCACTGGCTCGTTTGCCAGCTAATGCAATATATATATATATGGCATGAAAATGTTACCTCTCAAGTAGCATCTCCCAAACCTTTCCTC
The DNA here is from genome assembly GCA_905332985.1 of Mimas tiliae. Classification (NCBI taxonomy): domain Eukaryota; kingdom Metazoa; phylum Arthropoda; class Insecta; order Lepidoptera; family Sphingidae; genus Mimas; species Mimas tiliae. The sequence goes on from HG995254.1 coordinate 10,913,147, forward strand.
ACTCAAGAAGCTTAACTCAGTGATACTGACTGATCAAGTCAATATAATCAGTGTCATTGGTCAGCGATTGCCAAGGCGTCCAACGTCTTTACCCTTTCCATACATCACATCCGTATCGCTCGGAGCGTATAAAGGCCTATTTTGAGACGCGCGACGGAGACAAGAAACTGCAACACACGACAGAAACAGGTCCACGTTATTTGCAATTGTATAGATAAGTTTGAAGTATGCGGCTGGGATCACCTTACCATTTTAGTGGTAGAGGCACGCTGTAGATAGTTTTGTTTATACCATAAATGGTCCTCCTTCATGTTGTTACCACTTTCTCACAGAAAACTGACGTAAAGTAACGGCTTGTTACCGCGTTTTGTACAGTAAGTGATATATGCGGACGCTCAAACCTCCATCAGGGGGAGGGAAGGGTCCCAATCCCATAATTATACCTTTCCTTTCAGGTCGGCAACGCGTCCATGATTCTGCTAGTATTGTGGGTGTTAGAGATCACTTACCATTAAAGATCCGCTTGCCTTTTTACCGGCTTATACTATAAAAAAAGAAAGGTGAGCGACGGGCGGCCGTTTCTATACAATTTCATACAAAATAGACGTGTCGCTATCGCTTGACTCGTGTCGCATCGCAGTCTCCCTGTCTCAGTCGCGTACCTCACAACAGACCTTTAGGTCTGCCAGACGCCCAGCACAATTTGTCTCCTCTTGGCCAAGGAAGCTCTTAGACGGTTACAAATGGCAGATTACTTCGAGTTTACTAGATACGTTCGGAGCCAGTGTTTCTAAAATTATTTCACTGAACACATCTTTGCATATGCATTTCTCACAGGCGACGTTTTGACAGTATGAGTAATGACATATATACGCACTCACGCCTGTAATCCCTGAAGGGGTAGGCAGAGGTGTAACGAGTACACCCACATTTCGCCGAGCGTACCTCCGTCCCATGTGTGATAGGGGGCGAGCCTATCGCCATACCAGGCACAATTCCAGACTCCGGGCTGATACTGAGCATTTCGTAATAGAAAAACCCAACATGACTTACACCCGACCCGGGATCGCACCAGAGACCTCAGCGTCAGCCTACGCGTACGCATTACAACTGCGCCACTGAGGTAGTCATCATTTATTATCTTACAGCAATTTAATATGCCTATCACTTAGCGTAATTCAAGACCTAGTTAGTGTGTTTGTTATAATAATTGCTAATGTTTAGGAATTTATTTTATTATTTTAGACCGCAGGGCCAAATCCCCCTTCAGTTTCCAATCCACTAATTATCCCTTTTCTTTAAGTTAGGCAGCTCGCCCATAATTATTTTGGCATTGTGTGCGTACATGGGCATTCTTGGCGGCAGAAATAGATAAAGTGGTGGTACCAACCCAGACGACCTCTCACATACGAGGGACCACCTTGTAATGTGTGTAAGCTCACTATCACTTTTTAAAACAAAGATAAATAACTTAGTCACGACGTTGAATAAGTTCATTAGTCTTTACACATTAAATACCCCTCCCCTTCCCAATCCATTATTATCCCTTTCCTTTAAGGTCGGTAACGCGCCCATAATTCTTTTGTATTGTGGGCGTACATGGGCGGTGGAGATCGCTTACCATCAGGTGACCCACTTGCTCATTTGCCAGCCTATACTATAAAAAAAAAAAAAAAATGCAAAATTAAATAACTGTTCACAATTCCTTTATCATTCATTATTTATTACACTTAATTAATTATTACACTTGGTATGATTAATCACAAGTGCCTGCACTTGGACAGCGTTTTGACGGAAGAGTTCTAAGCACGACTAAGTCCTCTCAATAAATAACGCACCCTCTTATATTCCTCAGCAAATCCTCCACCACGTCTCAATCTTATTATCTACCCGCTTTACATAGTTATTTTCCTAAGTACCTTCACTAACACCAATAAACCGTGCTATTACTGATATTAGGATAACATGTGTGACGATGACGATATAAAGCTAAAATGCAACGCGTTTAGACGGAACACGACTGTCGGTTTATTCGCATTGAAAAACGAGAGACTATATCGCTTAGACGACGCGATGGAACGTTTCGTTCTGAAGGCCAATTCTCGTAATTTTAAATGTTCAAAATATCATTACAATCAAGTCTCAGCATCAAGAAAGTTGCATATGGCATTCTCTTAAACCAATAATCAACATCAAATGCGTAGCAGTAGCAGTAGCATTATACCGTTTTGGCTTCAGTCAACTTTTATTCTACATTCATTCTCATTACGATCTATGTTCACATTTGACGTTGATTATTGGTTGAAGAGAATGCCATTTGCAACTTTCTTGACGCAGAGTTGACGCTGAGACTAGATCGGAATTATATTTTGAACATTTAAAATTACGAGAATTGGCCTCCTGAACTTTTGCATTCTAAGGGATAGAATGAAAAAGATTGAAAGCGATATTATGCAACGATCCATCTCAGAGACAGTGATATACGAAGTTAGTAATCTGTTTTGCGGTATCAGGGTGTAATTGTGACTATTCTATTTCGTATGTTTGGTGTTGCATCACTTGCAGCTTGCAGGCGTTCAATCATTACAATGTATGCAAACCCAAAGCTGTTGGTTTATGTATATCCGTTAATTATATTGTTGTTGTGCAACCAATCATATATTGTTACTAAAACAAATAAATTTTACGTATATAAACCCTATATTATATACAAATCGCCTCATTGGCCTAGTGGCAGCGTACTAAGGCTGAGAACTGTGAGGTCCTGGATTCAATTTCCAGGTCTAGCAATTACGATTTGTGTTAGCGTTTTTGATTCGAAATCACACATGAAATGATTCACGTATTCCAATACCCGTAACACAAGTTTATCTATTATGACCCGTAGTAGCCTTGGTTCGATTAACGGGTTCGCTTCACTAGTCATTACAATTCGATAAATACGTTAGAATTCTAAGTAGAATTGTGTTATTAAAATATTTTTAAATATAATAATAATAATATGGTTTGAAACCAACCAAAGTTATGAGACACTAGAGAGTATCGAGTGACCAGTTTTATAACCAGATGTGCTGAAGAAATACTCGTAAATTACAAATGTTTATACGAGATATGCCTTAGATAAATTAGTATAGTTAAAAGGAATGCTAGTTTATAAAAATATAACAATACACTCTGTAAATTGTAAACTTTGATAAATCTGATATATTTTAGAAACTTATTAAAAGTCAACTTATCATAAAAATATTAATGAGCAAAAGTTATCGAATAATAACTAACTAATTATTACTTTTCATCTTCTATCTATTCATTTTCATATTCAGAATACTAAAGTTTTTATAGAATTGTAATCACCAGTACACGGTCCACGGGTAAATAAAATTACCCATGGACCCGCTAATGGTTCGAAGGGGTAATAGCCCGTTTATGTATAGTTTACAGAATTAATCGCTAAAATCCCCCTACGTCAATTAGAAAAAACATCTAATTTTTTAAAATGGTTATATAAATCTTCAAGAACAATCGCGATTAAACCAGCGTTTAAAAAAACGGCATTGAAATCGCTCCAATCGTTTAGGCGCTTCAATAGACATACACAACCACAAAAACAAAAGGTTCAAACGTATAGCATCCTTCTTTTTTGTTAAGGGTTAATAATTGAAAATTAATATACATTTCTTGCTAATTGTAAGGATAGAGTTTTAAGCAACTTACTACCTGAGTGACATAACTTTATTAGCGGGGTCTTGAATTGAAAAGCTGGATGGTTTGTGTTGATCAATTCGATTGAAAGTCTGTTCAGTTCGAATCGCACGCGATTTAGCAGTTCATTAAACAAAATCGGACCCTACGAAACCGATATAATAATTATATCCAACAAACTTGGAATGTAAAAACGAAATAAAATACGATGACAATTTTCGAGAAGGTGCTATAAGCCCGGTGACAATCTTAGGGATTATCTTAAGGAGTAAAATTTTATTGCAGCTAATAAAAGCTAGTGAAAAGGAGGTGCAGAGAATGCACTAAAACTTAAGGTACTTAATCCTAAAGTGCTTTTAAAAAGGCTAAATGTTCGCCATTTAGTTATTATTATAAATTTTATGACGCTAAATGAACATAAACATAAGTTCACGTCTGTAATCCCCGAAGGGGTAGGCAGAGGTGTAACCAGTACACCCACATTTCGCCAAGCGTATATCCGTCCCATGATGGGATAAGAGGCGAGCCTATCGCCATACCGGGCACAATTTCTAGACTTCGGGCTGATACTGAACATTTCGTAATAGAAAAACCCAATATCACTTTTACCCGACTCGGGGATCGAACCCGAGACCTCAACGTCAGCCTCAGTCGTAACGCGTACGCATTACAACTGCGTCACAAAGGCATTTAAATATGATAATAAATATAAAACTGTTTGAAATACTTACCTACCTATGCTAAAACAAATATTCTAGTAATGACAGTGGCGCAGCGGGCGAGTAGCCGGTTTCGAAGCGTGAGGTCGAGGGTTCGATTCCCGCACCTAGACAAATGTTTGTCTGATTCACAAATATGGGACCGCAACTTCCTCATAGTTCCTGATACCCACGATACAGGTTAGCATAGTATGGGGTCAGGACTATGTGTGTGACTGTTGAGTGTAAAAAAATGGCACATATTATTATACTTAACAACGTAACACTGTTTTAACCTACCTCATCTCAATAAATAGCTCTTCTATCTAACGACAGTGTGGAAAAAATCGAATATTAAAGCCAGCGACTAGGGTGTTAACAAAAACCACATGCACCTGTCTTTCAAAATGGAGCGTATGAGGCAAGGCGCGAACATATTCCCGACCCGCTGTGAGCGAACGTTAATTAGCCATAACGTGTAAATTGAAACCCAAGTAATCCAGAGTACGTGAATTAATGCTGTAAGGGTGAAAGTACCGCCAATTTATGAGTTAAAAGGTTGACAGCCTCTGAGGTGAAGTGGACTAGTAGCGGTCGTGGGTTCGATTCCCTTACCGAGACAAATGTTTATGTGATCTACGAATATTTGTTTCGTATCTGGATGTTGTGGGACCACAAGTCCTTTGTAGTTCATTATTTTTTGAGTGGTAGAGCCACGCTGTAGACACTTGTCTACAGCATGAATGGGCCGGCTCGTCCGTGTCGTTACCACTATCTCACAGAAAACCGACGTAAAGTCTTAAAGCGTAAAGTAAGTCGTAAAGCTTTCTGCTACGTTTCATACGGTGAGAGAGATATTTGGAGGCCCAAATCTTCTCCCCTTCGCATTCCCTTTCCTTTAAGGTCGACAACACGAAGGGCAACGCGCCCCTAATTATTTTGGTATTGTGGGCGTATATGGGCGGTGGAGATCACTTACCATCATCACCCACTTGCTCGTTTGCCAGCCTATGCTATAAAAAAAAACAAAAACATACATAAAAAAAATTAGATACAGACAAATTGAGAACCTCTGTTAAAAATGTAAACATAAAACGCATAACACGTAAACTACAAACACCATATCTATAAAAAAAATACGTTACTAATATTGTTTGGTTGGAGGAAGCGATCCGGCGACCCGATGACCGACGAGACGCGCGACGGTAACACATCACAAAAGAGTCACGTAGGAATCTGGCTCGAGCCGACACGCATGACCTGTTCTTTATACCGAGACCCAGGGCTGTGCCTGACCTGACTGTTACTGCTACTTAGACTTTATACTACCTGATTCTTCATAACCTTCTTAAAATACAATTTTTGTAGATCTATAACAATGGTAGACATGGTGAAATCCCCGCTATAGTGGCTCGTTCAGACGAGTCACGTTCTGGGGTCTGCCAGTATATCGAGTAACTTCAGGCCAGCATAATTCTGCCGACCGTCAACGGGCACAATATCTCTTGCCGGTCGACATTATATTTAGACTGTGCTGTACTCACCGTTTGGTCCGACAATCGTAAGAAGCGATTGTCGAAATCATGATTTGCTTAGATTGATGATACCTTTTCACAGAAGTAACCAACCCCATTTAGACGTACTTTGTAGAATGAGCATAAATAACTATGAAATTCTATATTACTACATAACCAAGAACCCTAAAGAACCTATTAAACTATTAAGTATCATATTTTAAATAAAATAGAGAGAAGCTGTAACAACCCTATATTATTTACGCTTTAAACCAATTCCAAAGAAAGATATATAAATGCGATAGTCGTAAGCTATTGAACGAAATTGTTTAAGGAACCAATGGACCGATTTCAGTTTTGTCTACCGTACCGCCGTAGGGGAGATATCGAACCCAATTATTGTTTTCCGAAATTAACTATCTCTGCATTGGCTATTGTTCATAAACGTACACTATCTGCCTTTTTATGAATTCATGTCAGGGTTGTGCCGTCGATATCGAAAAATACACACACAAGCGTTAGAAAACCCCTAGATTTTAATTAAATGCCAGCCATTGTTTTTTGTAATAGCTCTTAGTATATCGAGAAGTCAAACCTTCAAAATTTCTATCTTAAAGTGTTAATGGCTTTATCCGGAATAACCACTTTAAAGCATTTCACTTCCTAAGGCCGCTATGTCACAGCTTGCTGTGAAATAGGGCCACAGAAATATGATCATAGAAAATATGTTATGAAAATAGTTTATGTTGCTATTACAATGTTACATTTCTCATATATCTATGAGCTACAGAAGTAGGATCATTTTTATATGATAGTGGCCTTAGGGATTGGTTGATTTTCGAAATATCGCGAAATATGTATTTGCATATCTGTTTTTAGGAGTACTCCTACGAAGTTACAAGTCGAAATGTCAATTCAATATTGTTTCTCCATACAAACTTTGAACCCTCGTTTTGAATTTCAAAATATATTTCCTTATTCCTACTATATGTCATAATGGGAACAATGCAAATTTTCAGCTTTCTAGTCCAAATTCTTGCAGAATTCAGACTGGGCGTTGATGAGTCAGTGAGTGGGTGAGTGTAAGGACTTTTATTTTTATATAATAATATATAGCTGATATACAACTACGATTAAAATTATGCCCTTCGACAATCTTCGTTTCTTAGTAATTAGTACGAATATACAATCAATGTATGGTCAGTCACTCAAGAGCATAGTTAGTGCGGACTCAGCTAAGTAAAATATCTTTATCTGAGGAGCTAGCACGAATAACTTGCGAGTACGTATTCGTATCGAAATGTCAAAAAAATGTTTGAACCTTCATACAAATGCTAGCGTTCTCGATTCGATTACTTATTTGTAAGTTGTTCGTGCTCGCCCCCCTGATTTTAAAGAAAAGTTACATTCTTGGATGTCTTTAACTTGGCAAGATTTAATAGTCGATAAATTATATGTTTCACGTGATACTTACAACTCACATATTTAAATTTATTAATTGATCTAGTTTATTCTACAAACATCCAGTTGGATTAGATTACTTTGGTACTACGAGTATTAGATAGATAGTATCTGTGATCATAGTTAGGATTTAGGAATAATTTCACGAAAAACCGAATGTTTAATATTCATATATTGTATAAGTAGTTACATGAAAACAACAAGCAATGAGGCATAACATATTGTATAATGAGGTGTAATATACCTGAAACTGTCCTATTATATCCTAAAATATAATTACATTTATTATCGTTACTGTCATTATAGATAGGTACACTTTTTTGTCTATACGCCGCGCCGCGCCGCGCCGCGCCGTCTATTGTATTTTTTTATTCATATGAAAAATCACTCAGTAATAAGCAATACTACTCGTCTATTAAAAGACTTTGAATAAATTAGCATTGTTTTCACAGATATTTATAGTAAATTGCACCAAAGCATTTGTTACCGTTAAATCATTCGTAAGATAATAATACCAGCCTTGTATTATATATACGTTCCACTACTGGGCATGGACCCCCTCCACTAAAAAGATGCATTCGGCCACCATCAGTCCACCATGCTAGCCTAATGCGGCTTGGTAGGTTTTACATGCCGTAGATTTTTTTACGGAGAATTCTCAAGTATACAGGTTTCCTCACGATGATACCGTCAAAACGAGCGATAAGTCATAATGAGTACTCAAGCAACTTTAAGCTAGAAGTAGGAACCTACGACTTTCTCGACATTCCGTACTCCTGACATTCGCCGCAAGGTCATCACTGCTTTGTTTGTATTCTTCCATCTGCCCCTATCCCACTCGCAGTGGGGTCGGCGCAACATGCTTTTTAACACATGTTACAGAAATATTTGGCTTGTAATTTTTACAACGGGCCACCTGCCTGACGTCAAGCCCTCTGAGGAGAAAACACCCAGACCCGAAACATGATATGTGTGGATCACACAAACATTCTCGGTGCGGGAATCGAACCCGTGGCCTCTCGCTTCACAGCCGGCTAGTCGCCTACTGCACCACGATGGCTGCTTTATTTTTATTATGCTATTATAATTCGAGTAATGTTCATGTGATTGTCAACGGTATGTACTACATAAGTATTTACAAGTAAAAGTAAATATAAACAGTCAAAATCCTGGCTACAATGCCAACGTCCAACCTGTTAAGCAATGTTTGTGTTGTACATTTTCATACTTAGCCCGCGGCAGCATCAGAATGTATGCGTTTATACCTAACGTGGGCCGGTAAGGTTTATTACACATTATTAATTTTTGGCTGCGTCATAGAGTCGGTGGTGGGAGAATACCTACATACCCGAATAAATATTTTTTATAGCAAACGAGCAAGTGGGTCACCTGATGGTAAGTGATCTACAATACCAAAAGAATTATGGGTGTGTTGCCGACCTTAAAGGAAAGGGATAATTAAGGGATTGGGAAGGGGAGGGGGTTTGGGCGTCCGGATATCTTACTCAAATAAAAAAGCATGCCAGTATATGTCACTTAATACATACATACATAGACTCACGCTTGTTTCCCATAGGGGTAGACAAAGACAACGGATTTCCACTTGCTACGATCCTTGCTGGCCTCCGGATTGTCACTTAATAATATGTCAAATTTGAAATATATCAGCAATATACAACGTGAATTTATAAAATAAAATTCACAGCTACACCCAATTCATATTTATCATTGAAATTGCTTTCCAACTCGATATAACGCTCAATTGACCTATTACTGTTGTTATATCATTTGACCGTTATAAATACGCATTGTATGTGTAACTGCCAATATTACTGGAGCCTCCGACCGCAACGGCCCATCAATAATGTCATTTGCGATCTAACCCTCTGTCCATCTGCGTGCCATTTGTAAACGTCACGCCTACCTAACCATACCATACAATACACATAGCCATTCCAAAACCACCCGTATTACAATGCATTAGGAACGACTGTAAAGGCTTTAATAATCATGTAATGTTTCACACAAGATCGTAATTCCAGCGCGGTGACAAAACAATCATTAATTAGATTAGACATTCCGCAAATCATTACCTTGCCGACCCTAAAATGACTGGCGATTGTTTTGTTCCATCATATAATAGCCGAGACATTTCATCTTTTCCTTTCATGAATAAAATAGAACACCACGATGAAAGTTGTTTGAGACGCTCCGTGACATCCGATATAATACTGTTGTATTGGACGCTTTATGGTCAAATAAAAAAGAAAGCTGTAGAGATTGGAATAGTTTTTGTCTTTTCTACGTGTAGTCATTTATAACAATAGGGTAGTTTCCTATGTTTTAATAAAATAATGAATAATTGAGTTTTCGCCCCAGAGGAGTTGACGTCAGGCAGGCGGCCGGTCGTAAAAACTACAAGCCAAATCTTTCTGTAACATGTATTAAAGAGCATGTTGCGCCGACCCCACTGCGAGTAGGATAAGGCCAGGTGGAAGACGAAGAGGGTAGTTTCTAATGTTGAATTTTATAGATGTTTTTTTTTTAATAATGGTATGAGCTTATGGGCAGGCGTGGCGCTTACCATCAGGCGAGCGACCTGCTCGTCTTGTCATTCAATCTAATAAAAAAAAAAATAAAAAAAAAAATGAGCAAAGATGGGCGCATAGCGGGGATATCTCACTATGTCTCTCGCACGCGTGCACTGTGCTATTACATTTTGCACGGTGACGTCAAGGTCTGCGACATCTGTCATTTGACAAGTACCCCTTCCACCAGATGCCCACATTTATCCACCCAGCACAAACGGCCAGCCAGCCGGTTCGACCAGGTCGTTACAACTGCCTGACAGAAAACCGACGTAAAGTTGCGGCTTGCTGCTGCGTTTCGTACGGTGATTGAGATATCGGGAGGCCTAAATCCCCACTCCTTCCCAAGCTCTTGATTATCCCTTTCCTTGAAGATCGCAAGGCGTCCATGATTCTTCTGGTATTTTGGACGGACGTGGGTGGTGGAGATCACTTATCATTAAGTGACCCACATGCTCAATTGCTAGCCTATGCTATATAAAAATAATATCGGACCTATTAGTAAAAATGGGAAATTTAGATAATTCTTTAATTTCTGATTTTGGCAATCGCGGCACGAGTAATGTTATGGAGCCTTTGTATCAAGTTGATTCATTACCTTTTTTAACATGCATAGTCCCCATTACACCTCCGACTATTAATCTTATTTAACCAGGTTACCAAAGAAACCTAGCTAGCAAAATAACATTATTATATTTACATTACCAACATTCGTTATGTTGTACTATCGTTTATAGGAACCACAGAACACACTATTTCTGTGTTAGGAACATTAACCGAGTCATAGGACTCGATTAATTGTTACATAGTCCGAAATTATTTTTGATATTGGTAATTAATGTCATTATTTAAATTTTTTGCTATGCTGGTGAGATGAATTGATATTTGAAATTTGCACCCGACTGGACTGGAGCCTCCGTGGCTCAGTGGGCGAGTAGCCGGCTGTGAAGCAAGAGACCGTGGGTTCGGTTCCCACACCGAGACAATTATTAATATATGTTCCGGTTCTGGGTATTTTCTCCCCAGAGGGGTTAATATCAGGCAGGTGGACGTAAAAATTCCAAGTCAAATCTTTCTGTAACATATAATAGAAAGCATGTTGCGCCAACCCCACTGCGAGTGCGATAAAGGCAGGTGGATGATTGGATAGCCACCACTGTTCATACATACATAGACTCACGCCTGTTTCCCATAGGGGTATACAGAGACAACGGATTTACACTTGCTACGATCCTTGCATATCTATTTGGTCTCCTCCTTCATTCTCATTAATTTTTTAATACATGAATATTGGTTTAGGGTACTCTGGACCTGGCCTTCCTTCTGAATATCTCCAACTTGATCTATGAAATTTCGCCGAGGCCTTCCCCTCCCAACTGTACCACTGCCATTTTAATAACACTGTAATTAATTGTAGTAGTTGAAAAATTGTTTTCTAACTGACAATATATTCTGTTAACTGGACAAAGAAAACAATTTCAAATCAAACATGATTTCATACGCGTAGAGAAATTCTCGTGTCGTTATTACAGCACTAGCTGCTAGAGCTGCATGGAGTCACATGGAACCTTTGTACACCGGAAATTAAAGCTGCACTATATATGCAGTACTGGTGATGTTGAAGAAATTTCAAGCAACGGGTGCCAATATTTATTTTTAACCGACTTTAAAAAAGGAGGAGGTTCTCAATTAGACTGTTTTTTTATCTTTGTTACCTCAGAACTTTCGACTGGGTGAACCAATTTTGATGAGTCTTTTTTTATTTGAAAGTTGGTGCTTCTTGTGTAGTCCCATATCAATTTGGTTAAGATCTAATGACGGGGTAAAATAAAAACTCAACGGACAACAGTACACTCGTCGCGATTGTGTTTTTACATGATATTGCTGTAACTACCACAAAAAGTTTAAAAATAAAGTAACGTTTAACAAAACTTAGAAACCGACTTCAAAATAAAAGCACTGAAGCGTCAAAAATTACTAATTCTATATATTCTATTCTCTTTAGAGTTAGTGCCTGTGTCGCTACCGGTCAAATAAAATTACACCGACTCCAAAGAGAATAGAATTGATTTCCTAGAACTGACAAATACGCAAATGTCATCTCAGAGGTTTTCGATTACACACTATGTAATCAAAACAAGAATACGCAAGAATAGGAATAAATTTTCTGTCACTTTGTAACATCTTTATTTTAGGAAACAATTAAAATTTCGATAGATAATGGATGGCCACGATGGCTGCTTTATTTTTATTATGCTATTATAATTCGAGTAATGTTCATGTGATTGTCAACGGTATGTACTACATAAGTATTTACAAGTAAAAGTAAATATAAACAGTCAAAATCCTGGCTACAATGCCAACGTCCAACCTGTTAAGCAATGTTTGTGTTGTACATTTTCATACTTAGCCCGCGGCAGCACCAGAATGTATGCGTTTATACCTAACGTGGGCCGGTAAGGTTTATTACACATTATTAATTTTTGGCTGCGTCATAGAGTCGGTGGTGGGAGAATACCTACATACCCGAATAAATATTTTTTATAGCAAACGAGCAAGTGGGTCACCTGATGGTAAGTGATCTACAATACCAAAAGAATTATGGGTGTGTTGCCGACCTTAAAGGAAAGGGATAATTAAGGGATTGGGAAGGGGAGGGGGTTTGGGCGTCCGGATATCTTACTCAAATAAAAAAGCATGCCAGTATATGTCACTTAATACATACATACATAGACTCACGCTTGTTTCCCATAGGGGTAGACAAAGACAACGGATTTCCACTTGCTACGATCCTTGCTGGCCTCCGGATTGTCACTTAATAATATGTCAAATTTGAAATATATCAGCAATATACAACGTGAATTTATAAAATAAAATTCACAGCTACACCCAATTCATATTTATCATTGAAATTGCTTTCCAACTCGATATAACGCTCAATTGACCTATTACTGTTGTTATATCATTTGACCGTTATAAATACGCATTGTATGTGTAACTGCCAATATTACTGGAGCCTCCGACCGCAACGGCCCATCAATAATGTCATTTGCGATCTAACCCTCTGTCCATCTGCGTGCCATTTGTAAACGTCACGCCTACCTAACCATACCATACAATACACATAGCCATTCCAAAACCACCCGTATTACAATGCATTAGGAACGACTGTAAAGGCTTTAATAATCATGTAATGTTTCACACAAGATCGTAATTCCAGCGCGGTGACAAAACAATCATTAATTAGATTAGACATTCCGCAAATCATTACCTTGCCGACCCTAAAATGACTGGCGATTGTTTTGTTCCATCATATAATAGCCGAGACATTTCATCTTTTCCTTTCATGAATAAAATAGAACACCACGATGAAAGTTGTTTGAGACGCTCCGTGACATCCGATATAATACTGTTGTATTGGACGCTTTATGGTCAAATAAAAAAGAAAGCTGTAGAGATTGGAATAGTTTTTGTCTTTTCTACGTGTAGTCATTTATAACAATAGGGTAGTTTCCTATGTTTTAATAAAATAATGAATAATTAATGATTAAACGAACTTACCTGTACGTGAAGTTCTATCATAATTATACGAAGGCTTCGTCCGAAGAGATTAGCATAGAACACATGTAGTATCGCGTAGTCATACGCCGATCTTGCACTTTATTTCAGCATTTTATATATTTTATTAAAATACTGGACTGGTCACACTCGATATTTCAATATACCTTCATTTAGTTTAGAGATGTTAAAATGTATAGAATATTTCACAACTTAATAGGGTACGAAAGGAATGGGGAGGGAGGGATGCTAATCTCTTCGGACGAAGCCTTCGTATAATTATGATAGAACTTCACGTACAGGTAAGTTCGTTTAATCATTAATTATACTTCTGCTTCGTCCTCGAGATTAGCATAGAACACATGTAGACTTTTAGAGATCAAGTAGTGAAATATTTGTATAAATTATACATTTATTCGAAAATACCTGATTACATATTACTTGCCATTAATCATTCGGCGGTTTGATTGGATACAGTATTCATTACAATTGATCTAGCAAAACAATCATCATCAACTACATTACTTAAGGTTCTATTATAGAATCTAAAGAATGTGCTTGAATTAGCGGTCCAGCCTGCAGTGCGCCGGATCAAATCTAGGTTGACACCATGTCGGTGCGCAGCGGAGGTGGCAGCGTGTCGCGTACTGTGCGCACTGAATATACTCACATCAATTCCGCTCTCACTCAAAGAAGATTTGATCCAGCGGCTTAAGGTCTGGGACCCTACCGCTTTATAGGGCTTTTTAATGCCAATAAATAGATAATCAACATCTTTACGTATTGATTTAGTCATGTTTAAATATCCTATAAGTGTTTTTCCCGGGCAAATTTCGGGTTTATCTTCGAAGAAAGGCAATACCAAATTTGGTTGTGCCAATCCGCTACGAGATGTTTTAATCGCATCTATGATTTTAATCGTAATTTTATTAGGACCAATTAAGACATTATTTATATTAATTTTTGAAAGAGTCTGTACTCGATGTGCAGTAATAAGAGCTATAAGAGTAGCTAGTTTCTTTGAAATCTGGGCAAGGTTCAATTGTTCATTTGGATAGTATTTACTTAAGTGATTCAGCACAATAGAAGTGTCCCATGTTGTATCGTATTTGGGTAGCGGAGGTCGCAATCGAAATATGCCCTTGAAAAACCTTTTTATTCGGTCATCGTGTCCAACATGTGACCCTAATAATAAACTTAGACCCGATCTACACGTGTTTAAGGTCCCATATTGGGCTCCTTCTTCATAATATTTTGTCAGAAAAAAAATCACATTAGGGATCGAAGCTTCGTAAACGTCCACATTATATGATTGACAAAATGAAAACCAGTTTTTATAGCCAACTTCATATTGTTTCAACGAGTTGTTAGATAAAGAAGCCGTCATTACTTCAATTGCAGATGGCGGAATGCTTCTTTTTAGCCACGCTGACCGGATAAGATTCCTGCAACCAGGGTAACTTTGGTGTGCATTTGGCGATTGCTGAAAGAATATGATATAATTGGGTTTTCATTTGGCTTAAAAGTTATAGGCTCGGTTAATAAAAGTTTTTTAAAAAGCGGGTACCATGGTTGCGTAGGCCATAAAGGCACTACCAGGATACCTTCAGCGTTATCAGAGACTATTTTTCTCAATGTTTTTAATATAATGGCAAATGGTGGAAAGGCATAAAAATAATATATAGACCAAGGTAATGTGAATGCGTTAACGGCAAAGGCATCTGGATCTCTCTGCCAGGAGACATATTTTTCGCATTTGGTATTTATCCTGCTTGCAAATAAGTCGATTTCAGGCTTGCCAAATGTTGACACAATAGCCCGATATGCTGCATCTGATAGTTGCCACTCTATATCTGGATGCACTCGCCTAGACTCCGCATCTGCGGTCTTATTCTGTGCAGATTGTATGTAAGCAGCGTATACATGTAATTTACGAGCTTCACACCACATCCATAGATTTTTTGCAATTGCCGTGAGATGTGGAAATTGAATTCCACCCATTCTATTAATATAGGATATGGCAGTGGTATTGTCTATACGAAGAAGTATTTGGCAGTTAGCTAAATGCTTGGCGAATATTTTTAAACCGAAAAAAGCAGCCAACAACTCCAAACTATTAATATGTTCCCTACTTTCTTCTTCGTTCCACTGACCACTAGCTGTCTGATTCCCGCATGCGACACCCCACCCCGTTGTTGAGGCATCCGAAAAAATTTCGAGGTCATACTGATCCTGTTTTATTTTACTTACTGAGTGATCGATAGCATAGCCCCACCATTTCAAGTCAGGTATCAAGGAATCCGGGACCTTCATATAATTGTCATAATTATTATCATTTTTTAAATACAGATACTTTGTACGCTCAAAACTTTTTGTATAAAGCCAACCATAATCAACAGCTGGACATGCCGAGACTAGTAAGCCCACGAAACTAGCGAATTCACGTATCTTGCAATGACTCGTGTTAAGAAATTTATTAATTTCTTTTTTAATCCGAATTCTTTTCTCGTCTGGAAGTACGACCTCAAAATTTTCTGTGTCTATAATATTGCCAAGAAAGCAACATGTGTTTTTGGGAATTAAACAGCTCTTTTCTTTATTTACAATAAACCCAAGAGCAGTGAGTAATGCAGTGGTCATGTTTACATTATACATACACTCATTGTAAGATTGTCCAATTAATAAAAAATCATCAAGGTATACTGTTGATACTAAGCCTGCGGATCTAAGTACACTTACAACCGGTTTCATGATTTTAGTGAAAATATATGGTGCCGTATTTAAACCAAACGGTAAAACGTTAAACTCATAAAGTTCCTGCTCGAATTGAAATCTGAGGTACTTTTTTGAATCAGGGTGAATTTTAATCAAAAAATAAGCATCCTGAAGATCCAGCTTAGCCATAAAATCATTTCTTTTTATTAATTTTAAGACAGTTCGCAAATCCTCTAATTTAAAATGTTCTGTGTTAATAAATTTATTTAAGTTTTTTAGATTTAATATGAACCTCTTTTTACCATTTGGTTTAGGAATCAAGAAAATTCTGGATAAGAATTGGTTATTACAGGGTTGGCATTTTGAAATAGCACCCAAAGACAATAATTTGCTTATAGCATCCATAAAGTGAACTTTTTCTATAGGTGACACTTTTTGCAATTTTGAGGTTAGGTCGGATTTAACCGGCCGTGCAAACTGTATCTTATAGCCTTGTATAAATGAAAGAATTACGGGGTCACCGGTTATCCGTGACCACTGCTCGTAAAACTCTGATAACCTGCCTGCATAATTTACCGGAGTTATTGACGCCTGATGTTGCGCTGCCGACGATGCTGTGACTGACTCGATGAGCTCGACTGGCGATACCTCGTCGCTGCAGGCTCTTTCGTCCTGAGAGATCCTGGCTGCCTGCGTACCTGAATCGGACCCTTCCAGTTTAAAGGCCTTGCATTGTTTGCCGATGGCTTTTTATTTACTGGAGGCTTCGCTGTTGGGACAGCTTTTAGCTCTGTACTCGATTTGTTAACAGCTTTAGCTGTTTTTAACGCCTCTGCTAGACCCAGACCAAAAAGATAATTGTCTATTTTAGTCGTAGTTTGTAGCGAGTCTTTTATGTCTTTTCTTAAAAAGGAGAGAACGAATCCTCTTCTTCTAACCGAGTCTGAATATTGGCAATCACAGAGCATACGGCTCGTATCCATAAGTATTTTTATTAATTCAGCGTCTTTGTCTGGAGACGAGAACATCCGCGTCAACGCCTGGCCTAATGCTGATATAGCAGAAGCGAGTTGTGTCTGCTTTATTTCTATCGCTTTATCGCGATTTGCCATCGCCTCGGAGAGCGCAGCCCTCAGTTCGGCATTTAAAACTGGAGCGTTGATCAATTTACAATTACTGGGCACAAGGTATTTTTCTTTTAGTTGTTTTCGGTTTTCCTTTGATAACCCATTACAAGCGTAGTGTTCTAACCTAATGGCCAATTCTTTTTGAATTTCTGGGCCATAAACATTTTCTTGAGTAGGGTCGATGCCTAGAATTTCTAAAATTGTATCATCTAACCCTGATACTAATCCGACGGTTTCCGAGGCGACTATGTTGGTCGATTCCGACGTGGTAGCTGCCATCTGTGACTGGGCGGAGCACCCCGATACAGGCGGCACAACGGCAGCGCCCGGCGCTATTACGTCAGCCCCCGCCTGCGCTGATGTTGACGCGATCGGCTCTTCTTGTTCGCTCCCTGAAGCCGAAAAAACTGTTTCTGAGCGATAATAGTACTGTTACATATAATAGCCAAGAAACAGTCGTATATACTGTTCGCAAAGCTAATTTACGGGTAGTGACAACCGCCAAGGGCAGCACGCAAATCCGGGTAACAGAAACGTAACGGCGGTAGGTTCTGACATTGCTCATTTATTTTTATATATAGGTATATATATATAAAAAGTGCCTGGTGGTAAGAAACAGCCGTAGTTTATAGCCAAGTATGGTATAATAAGCTGTTCACAAACCATATCTCGATAAGAGACAGTCGCAAAGGAACTGTCCGCAATATCGTGTTATGTCGCATACACAATTCATTACAAAATATAGGTACTAACCATATTGTGTCGGATACGTCGGTGATACGAGTATTTCTCGTGATGCCGATCGCCTCGGGGAACAAGGACTATGGGTGCGTGAGCGCGGGGAGCGCGCCCTGTGACTTCGTCGCTTACTCTTTTTCCGATGTATTTTTCTTTCCAATTTTTGCAACTTCCGCTCCAAATGGGAATAATCATCCTCCCCTCTTCTTTTAGGCATAACTTCACCAAAATACACAATAAATCGAAAATAATTTAAACGTTGTGTGCAATACGGCGACGCACTAAAACGCGAAATGAAGGTATATTGAAATATCGAGTGTGACCAGTCCAGTATTTTAATAAAATATATAAAATGCTGAAATAAAGTGCAAGATCGGCGTATGACTACGCGATACTACATGTGTTCTATGCTAATCTCGAGGACGAAGCAGAAGTATAATTGAGTTTTCGCCCCAGAGGAGTTGACGTCAGGCAGGCGGCCGGTCGTAAAAACTACAAGCCAAATCTTTCTGTAACATGTATTAAAGAGCATGTTGCGCCGACCCCACTGCGAGTAGGATAAGGCCAGGTGGAAGACGAAGAGGGTAGTTTCTAATGTTGAATTTTATAGATGTTTTTTTTTTAATAATGGTATGAGCTTATGGGCAGGCGTGGCGCTTACCATCAGGCGAGCGACCTGCTCGTCTTGTCATTCAATCTAATAAAAAAAAAAATAAAAAAAAAATGAGCAAAGATGGGCGCATAGCGGGGATATCTCACTATGTCTCTCGCACGCGTGCACTGTGCTATTACATTTTGCACGGTGACGTCAAGGTCTGCGACATCTGTCATTTGACAAGTACCCCTTCCACCAGATGCCCACATTTATCCACCCAGCACAAACGGCCAGCCAGCCGGTTCGACCAGGTCGTTACAACTGCCTGACAGAAAACCGACGTAAAGTTGCGGCTTGCTGCTGCGTTTCGTACGGTGATTGAGATATCGGGAGGCCTAAATCCCCACTCCTTCCCAAGCTCTTGATTATCCCTTTCCTTGAAGATCGCAAGGCGTCCATGATTCTTCTGGTATTTTGGACGGACGTGGGTGGTGGAGATCACTTATCATTAAGTGACCCACATGCTCAATTGCTAGCCTATGCTATATAAAAATAATATCGGACCTATTAGTAAAAATGGGAAATTTAGATAATTCTTTAATTTCTGATTTTGGCAATCGCGGCACGAGTAATGTTATGGAGCCTTTGTATCAAGTTGATTCATTACCTTTTTTAACATGCATAGTCCCCATTACACCTCCGACTATTAATCTTATTTAACCAGGTTACCAAAGAAACCTAGCTAGCAAAATAACATTATTATATTTACATTACCAACATTCGTTATGTTGTACTATCGTTTATAGGAACCACAGAACACACTATTTCTGTGTTAGGAACATTAACCGAGTCATAGGACTCGATTAATTGTTACATAGTCCGAAATTATTTTTGATATTGGTAATTAATGTCATTATTTAAATTTTTTGCTATGCTGGTGAGATGAATTGATATTTGAAATTTGCACCCGACTGGACTGGAGCCTCCGTGGCTCAGTGGGCGAGTAGCCGGCTGTGAAGCAAGAGACCGTGGGTTCGGTTCCCACACCGAGACAATTATTAATATATGTTCCGGTTCTGGGTATTTTCTCCCCAGAGGGGTTAATATCAGGCAGGTGGACGTAAAAATTCCAAGTCAAATCTTTCTGTAACATATAATAGAAAGCATGTTGCGCCAACCCCACTGCGAGTGCGATAAAGGCAGGTGGATGATTGGATAGCCACCACTGTTCATACATACATAGACTCACGCCTGTTTCCCATAGGGGTATACAGAGACAACGGATTTACACTTGCTACGATCCTTGCATATCTATTTGGTCTCCTCCTTCATTCTCATTAATTTTTTAATACATGAATATTGGTTTAGGGTACTCTGGACCTGGCCTTCCTTCTGAATATCTCCAACTTGATCTATGAAATTTCGCCGAGGCCTTCCCCTCCCAACTGTACCACTGCCATTTTAATAACACTGTAATTAATTGTAGTAGTTGAAAAATTGTTTTCTAACTGACAATATATTCTGTTAACTGGACAAAGAAAACAATTTCAAATCAAACATGATTTCATACGCGTAGAGAAATTCTCGTGTCGTTATTACAGCACTAGCTGCTAGAGCTGCATGGAGTCACATGGAACCTTTGTACACCGGAAATTAAAGCTGCACTATATATGCAGTACTGGTGATGTTGAAGAAATTTCAAGCAACGGGTGCCAATATTTATTTTTAACCGACTTTAAAAAAGGAGGAGGTTCTCAATTAGACTGTTTTTTTATCTTTGTTACCTCAGAACTTTCGACTGGGTGAACCAATTTTGATGAGTCTTTTTTTATTTGAAAGTTGGTGCTTCTTGTGTAGTCCCATATCAATTTGGTTAAGATCTAATGACGGGGTAAAATAAAAACTCAACGGACAACAGTACACTCGTCGCGATTGTGTTTTTACATGATATTGCTGTAACTACCACAAAAAGTTTAAAAATAAAGTAACGTTTAACAAAACTTAGAAACCGACTTCAAAATAAAAGCACTGAAGCGTCAAAAATTACTAATTCTATATATTCTATTCTCTTTAGAGTTAGTGCCTGTGTCGCTACCGGTCAAATAAAATTACACCGACTCCAAAGAGAATAGAATTGATTTCCTAGAACTGACAAATACGCAAATGTCATCTCAGAGGTTTTCGATTACACACTATGTAATCAAAACAAGAATACGCAAGAATAGGAATAAATTTTCTGTCACTTTGTAACATCTTTATTTTAGGAAACAATTAAAATTTCGATAGATAATGGGTGCGTTCGAAAATGTATTGACATTACTGAATTTTTGGCCTAAAATACTTTCCAATAGGTATGGTTGGGGATGTTGCCCATTAGTGCTAAGGAAATACTTATTCTAGAAATATCAGTAAACCGTAAACTTGTTGTTTAGTAATACTAGCACCAGTACTGATAATGCTATTAGTCAATTACCTAACGCAGCCTAAGTAATATTAACACCGAGTTAAATGATGCAAAAAAGGTAACATGTTAAAGTAACTTATTTTGAAATAGGTTAAATTTTCAAGTGACATTTGACACAACCCCTGTGCTATTCTTATTTGAGTCGCATATTATTATTATCTGGTTTAGAGTTAATTTTCTATACTAATATATGAAAGTCTACTCTTTGTTAGTTTGTTACGTTTTCTCAGCTATACATCTGAATGGATTTTAATGAAATTTGGTAGAAGATAGGTTATATCCTGGGGATCCATCCATAGGGTACTTTTTGTCCCGAAAAAGATATTCACGCGGGCGGAGCCGCGAGCAAAAGCTAGTTGTCTATAAAATATCAGCTTTCCGATTACTATAAAAACATTTATTTACAAATGCCAACAACCTACACATCTTAAACGTCACTCTACTTACTTTCTCTGGAATAATAACTGCTCTAGACACCAAACCAGTTCAAAATATGATTGAAATACTATCAATAGAACAACATGATCTAAAACACGTAATATTGTTAAATATGCTAAAACAATAAAATATGAATAAAAATAGATTACGCATGACAAAGCAATTTCAGGATCTATACACTCCCAGAAGACACCAAACAGCCAAGTGACAAAAGTGAAATGCAAGCATTGTGTGACGCAAGTGTCAACATGTCGGATACAGAAAAACACGGTGGTTTTAT
The DNA here is from genome assembly GCA_905332985.1 of Mimas tiliae. Classification (NCBI taxonomy): domain Eukaryota; kingdom Metazoa; phylum Arthropoda; class Insecta; order Lepidoptera; family Sphingidae; genus Mimas; species Mimas tiliae. Next base: position 10,935,025 of record HG995254.1, read on the forward strand.
TTGGCAAAACTCGAGTGGTAACTCAATATCTGTCGACGAAACTAGAATTTCCCACGGCGGAGGTAGGCAAATAAAATAAAACCTACAATGAATCGCGGACCACATTTTAAGAGTAGTGTACACGGTTGTAAATATCAACAGAGGATATTTTTAAACATCATCATTCCACAGCAATTATAACAAACATACATACTATCATGTTGGTAATGTTTGTGAATATTATTGCATTAAAAGTTTTGTCTACAGCATGAATGGGCCGGCTCGTCCGGGTCGTTACCACTGTTTCACGGAAAACTGGCGTAAAGTAGCAGCTTACTGCTGCGTTTCATACGGTGAGTGAGATATCCGGAGGTCCAAATCCCCCTCCTCTTCCCAATCCCTTATCCCTTTCTTTTGAGGGCGGCAACATGCCCATGATTTTTATAGTATTGCGGGCGTACATGGGCGGTAGAGATCACTTACCATCAAGTGACCCACTTGCTCGATTGCCGGCCATACTATAAAAAAAATGGAATTACTGAGCAGAAGACCATCTTACTTGGCGTTTGAGGGTAGTACAGTTCCATGCAGCACATACTACTGTATAAGGAGAGACTTGACTCTTACCATCAAGTGAAGGAACAGCCATCTCATCATTCAGTTATCAAGAGTGTTAACATAAAAGTTCCATCATCGGACGACCAGAGACACGGCAAAACGCCACCCATTTATGGTAGACGTTCCTAAAACGCGCACCAAACGCTTTGCCTCCACCTTCATCATACGGACTGCCAAATTGTGGAACAAGTTGCCGGAGTCTTTGTTCCCGATAAATAAAATCTGGGTGTTTTCAAGTCGCGAGTGAATCGTTTTTTGCTAGGCAAGAGTGCTTCATCTTAGGCCACATCATCGCTTACCATCAGGTGTGATAGTGGCCAAACGCGAGCCTATTACGTCAACAAAGAACAAGTAACAAAAGTCAAATTTAAGTACCACATGCGTAGAACTTTTAATTCATTACTCATAAAATTTACGCGTAAATAAAATATTGCGTTATGAAAATGCCGTTGTAAAATTTCACTCATGAGTATTCACCTTTTGTGCTGTTACAAGCATTCACTGTCGGTTGTACAGCTTTATATGTATCAGTTTGCACCACGACACCAATATTGCTGAAATCACGAAATATATTTATCAAATTTCATATTCAATCTAAAAATTTCCGGCGTACCAAATTTTTGTTCTGTCTAGGTCTCTGCAGTCTGTGTAAAAATAGTGAACAGATATATTTTGTTCATTGTTTTGGATTGTTAATATTCCGAATTAAAAAGTTTTTTTTTATATTGACAGCCTCAGTAGCGTAGTGGGCGAGTAGCCGGCTACAAAGCGAGAGGCCATGGGTTCGATTCCCGCACAGAGACAAATATTTGTTTGTGTGATCCACGAATATTTATTTCGGGTCTGGGTGTTGTGGGATCGCAATTCCCTCGTAGGTCCCGATACCAACGATACAGGTTAACCTAGTATGCGGTCAGGACTATGTGTGTGACTATTGAGTGTATTTATTTATTTATTAGCGCCGATTATTCAATATCCGAATATTGAAATAAAACTAGTTTATACGGATTTTATCGCCGAGACTGAGTCTCTCCCGTGACTAGGAAGGCTGAAAAGCTTTCGAAACGTCGGGACTAAAATAAAAATTGAACCGCGATAAATCCGTACAAACTAGTTTTATTTCAATATGTAATATTCGCGTAAACCTAAGAATTCACTAAATATCCGAATATGTTATAACCGCCAAATAACGCATAATACAGCAAATTTCAAGACTTGTTTTGAGATACGTGATCGAGACAAGAGATGCGCGGCGATAGCGACATGTCTGCTTTGTATGCAAATGTCGCTATCGCTTAACTCACGACACGCATCGCGGTCTCCCTGTCTCCCTCAGAATAAATATGCTATATGCTTCTTCATATACATTGAGAGTGTTTTTGTTTGCCGTCATATAAATTATTATCATCATCATCTCAGCCTATCGCCGCCCACTGTTAGACATAGATCTTTTCAAGCAAGCGCCAACCATCCTGTTCTGAAGCAGCCCACATCAATCCATTATATGCCACCTTTTTCAAGTTATTCCACCGTGCAGCAGGACACCCTAAACTACGTCTGCCTATGTATGTATAGTAGAGACGTCTGCGAGTTGCACAGACGGGTGATCAGCTCACGTCATTCCTCCTAAGTAAGTCTGCCTAAGCACGATCTTCACTCCATAACGTGTCTGCTCCACCAACTATTCTGTCTGCAGTCATTACCGGCCCGCTTCCACTTCAGCGCTAATTTAGATAGCAACATCGATAGGTTTGGTTCTCTCGGTAATGACAGCCTCCGTGGCGCAACAGCCGAGCAGCCGTGGGTTCGATTCCCGCACTGACAAATGTTTGTGTGATCCACAAAAAAATTGTGTCTGGTCTGGGTGTTGTGGGACCGCAAGTCCCTCGTAGATCCTGATACCCACGATACAGGTTTACCTAGTGTGGGTTCCGGACTATGTGGGTTACTGTTGGGTGTTGTGACGATCTGCATTGTTTATGATATCATTTATGAATAAATTAGTTTGTCACTCAACCGAGTATTCATTGCAAATACAGCTGAGAGCTGTATTTAATTATTATACGATCCAAAATCCGTAACTTCTTTTGTCATACCTCAACAATTATTGAGAACACCTTTACTTTTTTTACTTTATTACTTTTGTATAAAATTAAATTAAGAAGATAACTTATCTGAAACCTTAATTAGAAAGAAAGAAACATTTAATCAACATTTACATTTATTTAATTATCTCTGTACCTACCAAGCAAAGATCAGCCTGTGTATCCGTGGCGCAGCGGGCGAGTAGTCGGCTGCGAAGCGAGAGGCCGTGGGTTCGATTCCCACTCCGAGACAAATGTTTGTGTGAACCACAAATATTGGTCTCGGGTCTGGGTGTTGTGGGACCGCAAGTCCCTCGTAGTTCCTGATACCCACGACACAGGTTTACCTAGTGTGGGGTCAGAGCTATGTGTGTGACTGTTGGGTGTATTATTATTATTATTATTATTATTATGTAAATTGGAAGACAAAGTACTAAAACCTTATATTCACAGATTACAGCTGTTTTAATTCCTCATGTAACATCGCTAATAAAGATTAAAACAACAGCTCGTATGTATCAACAACACGTGTATTTTACTTCAGCCATACTGCGTTATACGCTCTGTACACGTATATTTTACACCCGGCCCACGTGCTGTCAGCAAATACGATGCTGGTGTAGGCCAACCATTCGTTTGGAGTTTCGCGGATTTGTACTATTATAGAATTTTCAAAAAAATCTGTTTGTATTAAGGACTCTTTTTATCCAGAGAAATATACTGTTGGGTGTTGTGACGATCTGCATTGTTTATGATATCATTTATGAATAAATTAGTTTTTCACTCAACCGAGTATTCATTGCAAATACAGCTGAGAGCTGTATTTAATTATTATACGATCCAAAATCCGTAACTTTTTTTGTCATACCTCAACAATTATTGAGAACACCTTTACTTTTTTTACTTTATTACTTTTGTATAAAATTAAATTAAGAAGATGACTTATCTGAAACCTTAATTAGAAAGAAAGAAACATTTAATCAACATTTACATTTATTTAATTACCTCTGTACCTACCAAGCAAAGATCAGATGTAAAATATAGATGAGATTTATGAGAACAAAGTGAATATTGCTAGACATTTTGAGTGGCAGAGCCACGTTGTAAATAGTTTTGTCTACAGCATGAATGACCCGCTCAACCGGGTAGTAACCACTGTCTCATAGAACACTGATGCAGAGTAGCGGCTTGCTACTGCATTTCATACGTTGAGTGAGATATCCGGAGGCCCAAATTTCTCCCCCTTCCCAATCCCTTTCCTTTAAAGTCGGCAGCGCGTTGCCATTCGTCTGGTATTGTGAGCATTCATGGCCGGTGGAGATAACTTACCATCAGGTGATCCACTAGCTCGTTTGCCAGCCTACGCTATAAAAAACATTGATACGATAGAGCAAAGCAACCTGTTTTAAATTACCATATCTGCTACATTTGTGAATTTTAGTGTTTGTTAGTCAATCACGCCTTAACATTGAATGAATTTGGCACACAGGTATGCCATGACCTGATTTAGGACATACGCTACTTTTTATTTTGGAAAAGGCCATTCACGCAAGTGGAGCCGCGAGCAAAAGCTAGTCCTTCTATATAAACTTGATGCCAAGCGCGATATATTGAAAGCCCGACCAGCTGCGGCAATCAACTACAATTACGTAGAAGGAGTGCTCACATGCTCGCAATGCACGGATCTTTTCAAACGCAATGTTTTTATTCGTTTTTATTACTACTTTAAGGTTTCCTACGGGCCAAATTATCTTTTTTTTATTAGCTTGAGTGACGAAACGAGCAGGTCGCTCGCCTGATGGTAAGCGCACCGCCTGCCCAGACAGAAGCAACACCACACAGAACACTCTCTCTCTCTATCTCTCTTCTTTCCACTCCCGCCTCCTCAGCTTAAAAGTCGGCGACGCACACATGAGTATTTTGGTATTGTGGGTATTTATTTAGTATCATATACACATCCAATCGATTGCCAAATTACAGCTACAAAAAATGCTGTTATTATATGCCTTCGTAAAATACTGATATTTCACAATATACAAGATTTTTAAGGCTTTATCCCGAAAGGAGTAATAGTTTTCTGTGCTTTGTCCGCCATGAGAAATATATGTCGTGGCGTGCCTACAGAACCGTTAAGTACATGTTTAACGTCCAAAACGAATTACCTCTAAAAACAAGCCGCTTATTAACTCAGTGGAAATTAATTATCTCGTAAAGTGTAAACCCGTAAATGATTGCGGCCTTTACGAATACCAGTGGTTGGACTTTATTGAAGGGTTTGATTTTGACAAAAGGACTTTATTTGTAATAGCTTTTTCCTGCTGTTCCGCTTCATTGGCTTAGGCAACTAAGTTACACGGTACTTTAAAGTCGGCAATACCTTCATAATTCTTCTAGTATTGTGTTCATTGACGGTGGAGATCACTTCTTATCATTAGAAAGAAAGAAAGGTTAAGACAAAAGGATAGAGCACATAACTTAGAAAAGTCAGAGATGTATGCTTTTGGGGCTGGTGTTGAACCTTTTTTTATAGCATAGGCCGGCAAACGAGCAAGTGGGTCATCTGATAGTAAGTGATGTCCACCGCCCATGTACGCCCACAATACCAAAAGAATTATTGGTGCGATGCCGACCTTAATGGAAAGGGATAATTAAGGGATTGGGAAGGGGAGTTGGTTAGGGCGTCCGCATATCTCACTCACCATATGAAACGCAGCAGAAAGCTGCTACTTTACGTCGGTTTTCTGTGAAATAGTGGTAACGACCTGGAGGAGCCGGCCAATTTATGCTGTAGACAAGTGTCTACAACGTAGCTCTACCACTCAAATATATGATACCTTCGGCTATCTTCTCGGTAGTCCGTTCCATTCCCCCTATACTACAGATTTTTGTGAGACACATACTTTCTACTATCGTATGTGAAATTTAGATATGATTTTTTTAGATGTTTTTGAGTTCGGAATTTAGATGTTTGTTAATGTGCCTACGTCTTAACAGATATTAATGAAATTGGGCACACAGGTAGACCATGTAATGGATTAGAACATATTTTAAACTACTTTTCATCCCGGAAAGAGACATTCATGCGGGCAGAGAAGCAAGCTAAAGCTATACTGTATAGGCGTGGGTTTGTTATATTACTAATGAATACCGAAACTTTCATAGTTTATGCTAAATTCATTAACTACGTTCAATAGTTTGTTGACATACTAGAATATGTATTTGATGAATTTTGAAACGTCACATAGTTTATTATTCAAACCACTTAGCAAATATATTCTGAGTCACGGAAGGAAATGACGTTGAAACTCCATTAAGATGTTCAAATCAGCCGTAACCTTGTTTCAAAGTCACAAGAACGGGTCCGGGTACAGAACTCTTACACAATAGACAACGCTGTAGGGATTGTGTAATACCACTTACTCACTCACTCACTCACTCACACTGATTAATAAAGAAATCTCAAAAACTACTAAGGCTGGAATCATGAAATTTGACTGATGATAATTTGTGTATAATGTAGGGGCTAATAAAGATTTTCTGGAGATTTACATTTTAAGGGGGAAAAGGCGGTTGAAACTTTTTTTTTAATACGGCTGTGAAATTTATTAAAAATATTGCTTATTAAAGTCAAAAGGTTCAATATGTATGACACTTAACCACATAACGTATTATTATGTAAATATGCAATTTAGTTTTTATTAGCTTTTTGTGGGACACTACAGCTACATGCATCATTTAACTACAGTTATATAAATGCAAATGTGTGTATTGATTTGTCCTTCCTTCACACAGCAACGGCATTTTTTTTATATAGCATAGGGTGGTGAAGGAGCAAGTGGGTCACCTGATGGTAAGTGATCTCGACCGCCCATGTACGCCCACAACACAAGAAAAATCATTTAAGGGATTGGGAAAGGGATAGGGATTTGAGCCTGCGGATATCTCACTCACCTATGAAACACAGCAGCAAGCCCCTACTTTACGTCTGTTTTCTGTGAGACAGTTCAGGTAACGATCTGGTCGAGTCGGTCCATTCGTGCTGTAGACAAAACTATCTACAGCGTGGCTCTACCACTCACATTTATTTCTACCATTCATATAGATACCACTCATAAAGTGCCCCTACTACTACTATGGATAGGATTCTGGAAATTCTTTCATTAATAAGAAGCTACATTATGTATGAATACTATAGGGTATTTTTCATTGTGAAAAAGTGTTTTCAGTAAGAAAAAAACTCACGCTCGCGGAGCCACGAACAAATGCTAACATATTTATGTTTTCTATACTTATATTCAGCTTCATTGCAAGAGTGTACACTCGTTACATTGGTTTAAAAACAAATTCTGGAGTTTCTTTGGTTGATGACATTAGGATGATAATCGGAAAGAAAACATTATAAAAACTATCTATACTAAATCAAAACTGTAAATGAATGATTTGAATGTCTACACATAAAAATCACAACTGTAAATAAACTTACAGAAAAAAATATCACAAAACGCCACGCACTATTTCGCGCCAAAACCTTCGCATTATTTTCCGTAAAATGTAAAGGCAACTAGTCCATACAGCCATACGTATCGTGTATAAGCGTGTCATAGCCTTTTCATACGAAACTGCCTACTCACACGGCGAAAGTTGTTCCCGTTTCAATTAACGCAGCACGGCTAATTTAGCGCCCGACGCCACTCCGACCAGTGATGTATGTATGTCCCCGTATCCAAGACTAATTAGTTCAGAGGTGGATCGTCGGAACCTTATGTTGATAATCCCAAATTTTAAGCTCCGTTGATAGGGTGTAGGGACGACTAATTGCAGTTTATTCAGGTTCTCCGAGTTACGTTTGTAAAGTTCGGTTGAATAAATCGCTGAAGTTAGAATGTCATTATATTTGGATATGAATAATAAATCCTCGATGGCGCAGTTGTAATGCGTACGCGTTACGAATGAGGCTGACGCTGAGGTCTCGGATTTAGCCCTAGGTCGGGTAAAAGTGATATTAGGGTTTTCTATTACGAAATGCTCAGTATCAGCCCGGCGTCTGGAATTGTGCCCGGTATGGCAATAGGCTCCCCTCCAATCACATCATGGGACGGAGATAAGCTCGGCGAAATGTGGGTGTACGAGTTACATTTCTGCCTATGGATTACAGATGTGTATGTATATGAATAATAAAACGCCGACAATATAGCGCGGGGTAGAACTTAAGAGTAGACTACAAAGACAAAGGTCGAGGATTTGAACCCACCTGCTTGGGCACACTTCTGACTTTTCGAAATTAGGCATGTATTCATTATATATTGTTCACTTTATTAGGAAGAAAAAGAATGTCAATTCAAGGCTTCAATGCCCTACAAACCGAAACACAACAATGCTGACACAGTGCTGCTTGGCGGCAGATATAGACAAAGAGGTGGTACTAACCCAAATAAATAAATAAATAAACCCATACCGCCTCTCGCATACAAGGGGCCTACCATCTAGGGGTAGACAATGTAAACCTTTTTAATTCTTAACATTATTGTTATAAACATAACAACTCTTTATCGCCATCGGTTAAACAATTACTTGAGTATTTGCTAAGGTGCTTCAGTCAACTCACAAAAACTTAGCTTGTTCAGAAGTAGGTACTTGAGACTTATTAAAAACACTTCTAAGGCATACTTAATCGAATTTCATCGGTCTAGAAACATACTTTAAAATATAATTAGATAAAGTTCTATTTGTTTTTGAAGTGAAAACTTCTTTATGCGCGTTGAGTACTATTTGGGTGAACAAAAAGCGTGAAACTCGCGACATCGTCACCGCACGCTTCCCATACTATATGTATACTGTGTATATATGTACATAGATATACCTCCATGCGTTATTAGTATACATTATATCTATACAAAGAGTATATAGAATTAAAAACTAAATAATTAATTATTATTTTTTAGCTTGTGAATTTTATCGTCGAGCTATTAGATTATTATTTTTGGTTTATAAAGAAGTGTTAATGACCAATTCAAACTTTAATCCTTGATCATAAACACTTCTTTATAAATCTAAAATAATTCGAAAATAATAATGTAATAGCTCGACGATACAATTCACAAGTTACTTAGTTTTCACTTCTATCGGCGGTCCCCAAAGTCTGCCCCACATGTTCTTTTTATAGCATAGGCTGGAGAAGGAGCAATAGGGTCACCTAATGGTTAGTGATCGTCACCGCACACGTACGCCCACAATAGCACCTGCTGCTATCATGGGCGCGTTGCCGGTCTTAAAGGTAAGGGATAATTAAGAGATTGGGAAGGAGAGGCGATTTGATCCTCTGGATTTATCACTCATTGAACAAAACGCAGAGCAAGCTACTTTATTGTACAAACATCACAGCACTTCGATGTACCAATAGTCCACGTGGCACCGCTGGAGAGACTGCAGCACCGCCCGGCCTCAAAGGCTTTCTCATTAGCATGTTGAAGTGGCAGTGGGCAGGCCACATAGCTCGCAGAACTGATAGCCGATGGGGCAGAAAAGTTTTCGAATGGAGGCCACGTACGGGCAAGCGCAACAGAGGACGTCCACCTACAAGATGGACCTGGCAAGAGTCGCAGGAAGCCGATGGATGCAGGCCGCTTCCAACAGGTCGGCCTGGAAGGCATTAGGGGAGGCCTATGTTCAGCAGTGGACGTCTTGTGGCTGATGATGAAGCTACTTTACGTCGATTTTACTATGAGACAGTGGTAACGACCCGATCGAGCCGGCCCATTCATGCTGTAGACAAAACTGTCTACAGTGTGGCCCCACCACTCACATTTTAGAAGGAATCACATTAATCGCCTAAGTACAAGGCACCTTCTGGTAGCAAAGAATATTTAAAAAAAGTTGTAGGCATCTTATATTGGGTTATAAGCCATGACAAATTTTAACAAGCCAAGATAAAATTAAAAATACTTAATACACCACTTTGTCTGTTTCTGCCGCCAAGCAATAGTGTGTGAGCAGTGAGCACTTTTGTGCTCCCGTTTTAAGGACATTAAAGCCAGTGAAATTGCTGGGCATTACGAGACTTAACATCAAATGTTTCGGGACGACGAACGCAGTGTATTGCCTTGCAGTACTTCATAATTTGAAGTTCTGCTTGCTTCTATTTATGGGCAGGCTTGACGTTTACCAGGTGGGCTGCCTGCTAGTCTATCTATCTACACAGACAGGCGTAGGCTTAGTAATAGAGTTCCGTTGACACCCTTTGTGTGTGGAAACCCTAAAAAATCTCCTGCAAGTGCACGTTATGTTTATGCTGTTCGAACATGGTCAATAATAATAAATTATGGCTGAATAATTTATAAACCAGAGATTATCATGAGTATTAACCGTCGATATAAAGCTATACAATCGTAGTATGACGTCATAACCGTTGTGCAACCGTTTAGTACCGTTGGTACTTGTAACAGCTTGTAACATAAGATTGTCTAATTCTTTTTTTATATAAGTCATTAGCTTGTCGTGTCCAAGATCGTGAAAAATGTGCCCCTTTCCTCTTAACCTTTAAACTAAGAGTTAGAAAAATCTGAAAAAAACAATGAATATTAAAAGTTACCTCCAAAAAAACTGATTTCATTAACGGGTTGTAACAGGTTGTTTATTTTTTGAGATATGGGATATTTTCGGTTAGACTACGGAACCCTTCACTGTACCGGACCACGTACTAGGCCGGTATTTTACTGTTCTTTGAAACTTCCTTACAGATGAATCCCTCTATTCCGCTCATAAAAAGGTTATCTCCGTCAGATTTCCATTAGAAAGCATGAAATCCTAGTGCCGTTACGACGAGTAGAGGATAGCAGTGACTGGCGACTATCGCCATTCCTTTGTGTCCAACTCCTTTGTTCATTTCACTTTAATGAGGAAGCTGGTACAAATTACACTGCGTCTTAATCTTCACTGTCCACATTTATTGCTTATTTTATAATTATTATTGCACAGTAGAGGTATAGTGATTATTAAGCACAAAAATGGCATATTCATCGTATTTAAATATCTGGTACTATATACTTTGTCAACGAATTTGGTTGTATTTTTCGCAAAAAAAGGAGCGTTAACTCAGCGGATCGTGGTACGGACTGTCGAGATGAACGTCGCAGGTTCAAAACCAGCCCTACAAGCATGCACGTATGATTTTTTAAGTTGTGTGTATTCATTGTATCGCTTGCTTTAACGGTGAAGGAAACATCGTGTGGAAACCTACATATCTGAGAAGTTCTCCATAAAAATCTCGAAGGTATGTGAAGTGTGCCAAACCGCATTAGACCAGGGTGGTAGACTAAGGCCTAACCCTTCGTAGTAGTAGAGCCATAGTGATTATTAGATCCAATTTTGAGCACAAAAATAACATTATTTACATTGAATTTGATAAGTATTATGTGATAAAATATTACCCAGAATTGCAGTCCCGACATTATGATGTGACCAAAACTTATTTTATTTTATTTTATAATACACAATACAGATTACAATTATTACAAAGATATGAGATAAAATTATACAGTTATGAGCTCGATTGTAGTCCAAAAAAATATGTTTACATAGAAAAGTAATGTAGAAAAGTGTTAGACGTTACAAATATTAGGAATTGTATGTTAACGTCTTAAATATAATGTAGCATAAAAAATGATTGACATGTAAAAGTGATATTTATGATCCAATTTACAGAATAAATGATTTGAATTTGAATTTGAATTATGAAAAAAGATTAAGTTACCAATAAAGAAATTGCTAATTGAATGAAGTTGTGTTTGAGGCAACGAGACTCGGTGCTGGTGGTAATGAGTCCGGGCCATCAGGTCTGGGATAGAGGACATCATTTAGTGTTCCAATGTATGATGCAAATGTAGGACATATATGACACCCACACAAAATGCTAATTTGGCTTCAACTCTCAAACAATAATATTAAATAGCATAAATATGTGAAATTCAAAATACTGTTTGAAATATGTACAAAACTATTGGGACATTTACGAATCAAATCCCCAAATAAATAGTTATTTCATATTTTGTATATAGCACTGGTAAACACAAAGGGTTTCCAGAAATATATTCTGCTTCCCACTACATCGAAATATACCCACATTTAAATTATGCAAGTTACTTTAGTGCCTTTCGCTCAATATCGAATTCTGCAAATGGGTTCGGCAAATAGCAAAAATGGAAATAAACAATGTATTTATGCCTTAACAATATTCACTGCGCCTCATTTCCTCCAAACCATTAGATTTAATAATGTGATTAAATTAATCACATGATACATTATATGAATATACTTATATGTTCATTTACATGAACTGCCTGCCTTGGTGATTGCCTCGGTGGCGCAGTTGTAATGCGTACGCGTTACTATTGAGTCCAATGCTAAGGTCTCGGGTTCGATCCCCGGGTCGGGTAAAGTAGCATTGGGTTTTTCTATTACGAAATGCTCAGTATCAGCCGGGAGCCATGGAATTTGTGCCCGGTATGGCGATAGGCTCGCCCCCTATCACATCGTGGGACAGAGATACGCTCGGCGAAATGTGGGTGTACTGGTTACACCTCTGCCAACCCCTTCGGGGATTACAGACGTGAGTGCGTATGTATATATACGTTCATTTACATATTATATGTTTTTTCTTATGTTTACGCGAATATTACACATTGAAATAAAACTAGTGTATACAACATTTTAAGTTTTTTATTTAGTTAAAATTTTAGACCCGACGTTTCGAAAGCTTTCGAAAGTTAGTTTTTTAAATATATTTTTTAAATAATTAAAAAATAAATGTATTATTCTAAAATGAAGGTAGGCAATGTAACATTAACTTTTCGAGACGACAGGACCTACACTTCAGTCTCTCCACGAAGGCTGAAAAGCATACGAAACGTCGGGACTAAAATAAAATAAAACCGTGATAAAATCCGTATAAAATAGTTTTATTTCAATATATGATTTTTCCAGACTTTTCGACGTGCTGGGAAAATTCTGAGTGTAGCCAGGAAAATTACTGGGCATGTGAGTCTTAAGTTCTTATGTCTTGGGCTGACCATTGCAATCCAATTTTATGCAGTGCTTTGTAATTCAAGGTTATGTATGGTATTTCTTCAGTTTATGGGTGACGTGGCAAATACCTTCAGGCGAGCGACCTGCTTGTTTTGTCATTCAGGATACTTAAATAAAAAAAGTCAAGAATCATTTTCTTTCACTTTTTCTGCATAGTGCGAGCGTTATCCCAGCTTAGTACCAGGGTCCAGTTTCTAGAGCATAACTATGTTTAATTTTTACAAAACGGAATATGTTTAGACATCAGAAATAAAACATCAGTCTTGAAACTTTATCAAAATCCTAACAAATATTTCAACAAATCGTATAAAAAAGTTGGGCTAGATTTAGAGTCGTCAGCCAGTTACCGCTTTCCATCAGCTGTTCTCATGTGATCTTTATTTATGAAGGCATGACTTGCCCATCTTCGATACAGTCGTCGCGAACTTTATCTTTGTTTTAGTTACCTTGAAGCTTCCTTATATAAAGTCGTTCTCAATATCGTGCATTTTCAAAACGCTCCACTCTCGAAATGTCTATGATGTAAAACATAATTGCTGGTAACCATTTATGAACATACCTTAAATGGACGGTACAGTTTGAACGAATTTGCACTCGCCAGTCCAAAAACAGATAACGACAATTACGCGGAGATTAACAAACAGAACGCATTGATCCGACAATCCGGGTCTTTATGAATCCAATTTGGCCAAACTATGTCAATTCATTTCGTATACTATATAAAATGTCGGACCGTTATTGGTTGAGCTATTGCGTATTTAAATGTTTACATAAATACGCACTCACGGCTGTAATACCCGAAGGGATAGGCAGAGGTGTAACCAGTACACCCACATTTCGCCGAGCGTATCTCTATCCCATGATGTGATAGAGGGCGAGCCTATCGCCATACCGGGCACAATTCCAGACTCGGGGCTGATACTGAGCATTTCGTAATAGATAAATCTAATATCACTTTTACCCGACCCGGGGATCAAACCCGAGACCTCAGCGTCAGCCACAGTCGTAACGTATACACATTACAACTGCGCCACCGAGGCAGTCAGTTAAATGTTTATATAAAAATATTTTATACGTTTTAGGCGAAATTTAAAACCTCTGTAAATTACAGAGAGTGTTTAGTCTGTAATGGAGTTTAGTCATATTAATGAACCATGATATATTTAGATACACGTATTTTTGAGACCGGCAAAGAGTTAAATTGTATTGCCAATCTCGACGACAGAATGCAGACCAAAGGGCAAAGCGATACTGCAACTGCTAGTTTTACGTATTACAAAAAAAATACTTTGAACTACGGCAACACAGTATTGCCTGCCACTACAGTCGATTGACAGCAGGCTGGTATTGCCGCCAACCGCAATAAAAGGCACTTCAAAACCGAAATACTTCATTTTCAAGTGACTGATAGCCCTGCGACTGTTGTCTATATTTATTTATGATGTTATGATAGTCACACTCTCTATCACATAATGCGGTAGAACATCTTCAAGAAAACGCTTACGCCACTCTTAATACAGGCGTGTCATCATAGAATGAATTGGTTAACTTTTGACTTCAAAATCGATATATGGAGATCACCGATAAATATAACAAATCATGGACCCATTATTAAAATTTAAAAAGTAGCTGCCATTTGTTTTCTTTATTAAACTTTTGTAACATCTGCTTTTCCGAAAACATTTATTTTCCACTACCTCCGATGACTTGGCAAGGAATTTTTCATTTCGCAACTGTGAGAGTTTGGAACGTTTGTATCTGAGATTCCTGGATGAATTACGACACGATTGGTCTTTTATAATTCAATATAAAGTTTAAAAAGGTGTGCTTGGATCGTAGCAAGTGGAAATCCGTTTTCTCTCTGCCTACCCTTATGTGAAACAGGCGTGAGTCTATATAAAGTTATGTGAGTATGTATAAAGTTAAAACCGACTTCCCGACCCTATGAAATAGAAAAAGACATCATCAAAATCGGTCCCCATTCTTCCACTTGTCCTTATTCCACTCGCAGTGGGGTCGGCGCAACATATTTTTAACTTATATTACACAATGATTTGTCTGTCAGTAGTTTTTACGATCGGCCACCTGCCTGACGTCAACCCCTCTGGAGAGAAAACACCCAGACCTGAAATATATATTTTTAAACATTTGTCTTGGTGCGGGAATCGAACCCGCGGCCTCTCGTTTCAAAGCCGGCTACTTGCCCACTGCGCCAGCCACCATGTAGACAGTAAAAAGTTAAGATTAAAAACTACAAACAAATTTGGTCCCACATGACTAAGGCCCGGAACAATCAAATACAAAAATAAATCTTTATTTTGAAAAAAAAGAAGTAACTCAAGCAATAAAATGACCTCACCAAACCTCTGTGCAAGGGGTGGGTTATAAAAGTCAGTGCATAAAAATCTCTAGTTGACACTTGATACGTCCAATTTTTTGCGCGGTGCAGAACGTCGTATCTCAATCTAGAAAATTAATATTTAGACATTAACTTTGAAAATGAAAACATATGAAATAAAGTTGATTTTGAACGTTCATTAATTTTTGTTGCGTGTATGAGTGTTACGTGTGATTTTACCTTTGCATGTGTAAGTGGAGCCGTATTTTTTGGCAGTTTCATATGACAGTTATCGTTCTAGTTCTTTCCTACATGTTGCATCGTCAAGATAATTTAATCTATTTGTTGATCTAAGTTAAGATAATTACATATTAAATTACAATTCGATATCAGTTTATTAGACCTTTATTCAGTATTTACAAAATATGTATGCAGATCCTTACAGCGCTCCTACCGGATTCTATTGGAACTTAGTATTTATGCTGGGGACTTCTGCGAATTTCACAGACGGGTGATCAGCTCACGTTAATGGAACCATTCCAATAAAATTATATGATCTACCTACGTATGGCCTGACAGCTGTCGAACAAATCCGCACTAGGCATAGAATATCTTATACATAAAACAAACAATAATTAATCAAAGAGAGTGTTTCGTTGTATAAAACTTCAAGAAGAACTAAAACCAGTTCCACAAGAGCGAATATTTCCAGAAGTATTTATTAGGTTTCAAAATTAACCAAGTTCGAAAACTCCGATAGGGTTAACTTGAACTTTCTGTATTTTCCAAGTTTTTTGAAGATAAACTTACGTTCTCATGTATGTCTAAAATTTGTATTCTTAATAAGTAATATGTATTTTTCTCAACGAAATAATATAATTACAGAATAAGTATTTATTTTACTCTTGCTATTATTGTGAGATGAAGAAAAATAAAAAACATATAACTTAGTTAACACTCTTTTTGTACAGAACCCTAAATAGTTTTTTTTATAGCATGGGCCGGCAAACGAGCAAATGGTGTCACAAATCAGTGACTGATGGTAAGTGATCTCCACCACCTATATACGCCCACAAGACAAGAAGAACCATGATCGCGTTGCCGACCTTTAAATTAAGGGATTGGGAAGGTGGGGAGGAATTGGGCCTCTGGATATCTCACTCACCGTACGAAACTCAGCAGCAAGCCACTACTTTACGTCGGTTTTCTGTGAGACAATGGTAAAGACCCGGTCGAACCAGCTTATTAGTGCTGTAAAAAAAACTGTCTACAGCGTGGATCTACCACTCACCGTCTATCGTTAGTGCATTATCATATATTATTAAAATATAAATAATATAAAATAAAATATAATCTATATATTTACAAATATACTGCCTCGGTGGCATAGTTGTAATGCGTACGCGTTACGACTGAGGCTGACGCTGAGGTCGCGGGTTCGATCCCCGGCTCGGGTAAAAGTGATATTTTTCTATTACGAAATGCTCAGTATCAGCCTGGAGTCTGGAATTGTGCCCGGTATAACGATAGGCTCGCGCCCTATCACATCATGGGACGGAGATACGCTTGGCGAAATGTTGGTGTACTGGTTACACCTTTGCCTACCCCTTCGGGGATTACAGGCGTGAGTGCGTAGTTATATATTCGCTTGAGCCATAAGGAAAGACTTTGTTAATTGGAATATTTGTTTCCCCAAAAACCGCTTTGTAATATCTAATTTAGATAGTATCTTTTACGCAGTATTAAATATTCATTAGACAATTTTATAATTAAAGCTTTTCTTTGTGTTTTAACTAACGTATACACCCTTTGAAGTTTAATTTATTTAATTAACCTATTTATGTTACTTGGAATTTGTTCTCTACCTTTTGTCAGTACGGAATTATTGCTCCTTTGGGTTGTAAAATGAAATACTTAAGAGTTGCGTTTTAACATATTTCTAAACCCTCTTTCATCTTCTTATTAAATTTTTCGAGAATGGTTATGTCTTGCTTAAAATTCTCTGCAACTACCAACAAGATTATAATAGATAATATAAGTTTACGAAGTTATTTCTGACCAAACAATTTTCGCGGTAAAATAAATTGCCGACGAAAAAATACTAAAAATAATTTGCATATGGTATTTAGTGGGCAACGTGATTGGTCCCTAAGGGAGCAGATAATTTCAGTGACACCTTTTCACCCTTTAGCCGCTCATCTGATGTCATCTTGTCACTTTTTATAGACACTATTTTGGGGAGCCCATCTACCTGACTTCGTGCGTCACCACCTGCTTATATCATCCGTGTTTTTAACATAGGTTAGGCAGATGCCACATAACTTATCCCATAGACCCAGTTACACAATCCACGAACACCTTACCGAAAGTAACCAGTATTCATTTTTAACCGACGAAAAAGAATGAAAATGGTTCTCATTTCGACGTTTCTTTTTTTTATGTATAGCCACATGTAACTCTGCCAACTATGGACTGATTTCGATGATGGGATTTAAGATTCAAACTTCATCATTTTTGCCCCTCATAATAATTCTACACAAACTGGGGGTTGTTTTTGGGTACACTTCTGTTTAATCTAATAATTACAGAGAAAGCCATCAGGAGGTGTTCATTCATCACAACATTAAATTAAAATTGCACGGCCCTACGCACGCCTTCCAAAGGTCCGGGACTTTGTAGTTCCGAATTTATGATACAACTTAATAACTATCATACTGTTTTTAACTTAACTTAACTTCAAAAAGAAGATTCTGTATTTAATTCCTAAAAACTAATATTACGTTCATTACGTAATCAATAAATTACTAATTTCGCACCTACACCTTTAAAATCATTGATGCAAAAATATACTTATTTCCAACATAAAACTATTTTGTATGTACCTGCGTTTTAGAACTTCTCACATTGTATTTCACAGAATTGCACACGACATTATATCGTTGTGACTCAACGCCAACATTGAACACGTAGTTTCTACGAGCAAATATTTCTACAAAAGTAGTGTAATATTATCATTTAATTTACAACATTTTATTTTACCCCAGACCCCAGGGTTCACGTCAGGCGGCCGGTCGTAAAAACTGCAAGCCAAATCTTTCTGTAACATGTGTTAAAAGCATGTTGCGCTGACACCACTTCAAGTGGGATAAAAGCAGATGGAAGGAACGTGTAATATTATCACTTCGAAAAATAACTACAAAGTACTTATTAGTGTTGTAAGCCTGTAATGCAATCCGACTTAACCCTAAGTGCTCAATTGATGCCACATTGTTACCTTATATTTTATTGAACGGTTTTGCTACGTCTGCTACGCGAGGGCTACGGCGCGTTTCCAACGACATAATATGCCCATAAATAAAATAAAAAACCTCTAGTGGCGTCGCAAGCACTCCTTTCAATTTCTTTGTACGGATACCTCTAGTTCTTAATTGGATAGTGCACGGAAGCATCTTAGAATCTTGTAGACTCCATTAACCATAAACGGACAGAGGAGAGAACAAGTTAATCCTATAATGAGATTAAAGCTTCGTTTGTAACATTAACCTTTATAAGGTTTTCGCGATAAAGTCTATTAGTATTTGATCATTAGAGCCTTATATCAGCTTTATTACTGACGTCTAAAAGTATTGTGTAAGGTCTTTCATGTTTCGGTTTGAAGGAAATTGAATATATAATAGGAATTAATGGGAATTATGATATCATCTTATGTCTCGAGGTGATAAGTGCAGTCCAATGCCAAAAAGTGCTTTATAATTGAATAACTGCTCCTTCTGGCATTCAAATATATTTATTTTTATATAAGATAAGATTTTAAAAATTGAGATCTTTGAGTGGTAGAGCCACGCTGTAGCCAGTTTTGTCTACAGCATGAATGAGCCGGCTCGTCCGGGTCATTACCACTGTCTCACAGAAAACCGGCGTAAAGTAGCAGCTTTCTGCAGCGTTTCGTACGGTGAGTGAGATATTCGGAGTCCCAAACCCCCTCCCCTTCCCAATCCCTTATTATCCCTTACCTTTAAGGTCGGCAAAGCACCCATGATCCTTTTGGTGGGCGCAAATGGGCGATGGAGATCACTTACAATTAGGTGAACTACTTGCTCGTTTGCCGGCTTATGCTATAATAAAGAATCTTAGATAATTATTAGTTTATTACGATAGTTACATTTATATTCGATCAAAACTAGGCGACTGATTCATTTTGAAATTGCAATTATATTTCAACGTTATCTCAAGTTGACAGTATCATTTTGCACTTAAACAATGACAAGACATTCCAAACCTTGAATCGCAATTTAACCTAGCGCAGGGCTTTACACTATCTTGTTAATAGGAAACACAAACAGCAACTAGCTAAGTGCACTAGAAGGCGAGTACGGATCAATATAACACCGAGTGTGTACCTGCGAAGTTAACGCCTCCGACAATAATAATTCAATATGTGGTTATAAACTCATTCCTCTCAAACGTATTCCGCACTATGCAGTCGTTCTCTTCTGTGCAACTTTAAATTTCTACTATTAAGATGCTGTATGGTATATCATCATCATCAGCCACAGGACGTCCACTGCTGAACATAGGCCTCCCCTAATGCCTTCCAGGCCGACCTGTTGAAAGCGGCCTGCATCCATCGGTTTCCTGCAACCCTTGTCTTGTGGCTGATGATGATGATGATGATGAAGGTATAAGGATTTTTAGGACAAAGGGCCGCGGTCCTCATGTGGAATTGGGACCACGGCGCACCCAATCGTAGACGATATTTTTTGTTTTTTATTAGCTTGAGTGACATAACGAGCTGGTCGCTCGCCTGATGGTAAGCGTCACGCCTGCCCATGAACAGAATCAACACGACACAGAACTTTGAATTACAAACCATTGCATGGTATTGGTCTGCGCTCATCACCCCGAGACATAAGATGTTAAATCTCATAATGCCCGATATTTCACTGGCTTCACTCTTTAACATCAATATCCTTTCCTAACGGGCCCCTACATTAAACAAACTATCATCTGAACCAATTTTCATGATCCTAGCTTTAGTAGTTTTTAAGATATCGTGATTACCTAGTCAGTGAGTGGTATTTCGTTTTATATATTGAGGTAGATAGATTGATGCCCGATTACTGAAACGCTATTCAAGCATTTAAGATCGTTTTAAACATATTGAGGCCCTCTTCGCTGTCAAAAATGTATGAAAATAAGAAGCCTTTAGCTGTCAGACAGTTGAGTAGTGTTTCAGTATTCGGGTGTAAGATTGATTCAAAATGATCTGTCTTGTTACATAAATAAATCATATATATACGACTTATATACTAAACATTTTCAGGACCTGAATTCATATAGATACACTAGTATTTCTACGGCAAAAAGCAACCTGTATCAACCATCCACCAAACACAAAGCCCAAACGTACACAAATAGAGTATTATTAATGTAAATACAAATTGATGTACGGGGTAAGCCGGCCGAGTGGATGTGAATATGATTTCCATTACTTCAATGAGAAACCACCAAATCAATGACCA
The DNA here is from genome assembly GCA_905332985.1 of Mimas tiliae. Classification (NCBI taxonomy): domain Eukaryota; kingdom Metazoa; phylum Arthropoda; class Insecta; order Lepidoptera; family Sphingidae; genus Mimas; species Mimas tiliae. The sequence continues at coordinate 10,955,646 of HG995254.1, forward strand.
TTGCAGCAGACAGAGCAGATAATGCGGCTCGAACAAACGTTCAGGGCACATACAAATGAGAATTTTAATACGATGACAAAATTATGTGACGAATAGAATGCGCAAAGCAACATTCTATTCATATACTAGATTTTGCTAACGGCCTATTCCGGGGTAAAAATCCTATGTCTTAATCCAGGTAATGGTCTACCCGTGTGCCAAATTTCACCCAAAACCGTTCGGCTGTTAAGGCGTGATTGACTAACAAACATCCAAATTCACATTTATAATAGTAGTAGGATTGTGAGGTGTAATTTGATTTTAGACATTCAATATACAGTGTAGTAAAAAATAATGCAACAATTTTCAACGTCCTAACTTTATGTTAAAATTTTCACGAAACTCGACAAAATCTAATCAACACACGTGTATAAGCACTCGTTGTGAAATAAGAGTATATTTTAGTGGATTTTACGAATTTATTATTTATTATTAACATTTTGTGTGATCACTGTGTTGGCCATTAGGCTTGTCGTATCTTTCTCTTGTTTTTTATCCTCCGTCAAAAAATAGGGGTTTTATATGTTTGAACCCAATGTCTGTCAGTTGTGTATCTGACTATGGTATCGTAGTGCCTAAACATGGATCAATCTGAATGAGTTTATTGCTTGAAAACTGGTTTATTTGTGTTGTAAACTTAGGAACACCAGATTCACTTTTTTAATTAGCTCAAGTGACGAGACGAGCATGTCGCTCGCCTGATGGTAAGCGTCACGTCTACCCATGAACAAAAGCAACACTAATCAGAACTTCAAATTATGACATTCTGCATGGCGTTGGTTGCATTAAGTTTCATAATACCCAGTAATTTCACTGGCTTCATAGCCAAAGCGATGGTAAATTATGAAGTACTTACTGCATCGCACTGAACTACACTCGTCACCCTGAGACATAAGATGTGAAGTCTCATAATGCCCAGTAATTTCACTGACTTCAATGTCCTTCAAACTGGAGCATAACAGTGTTTACACACTGCTGCTGTGATGTGTGTTATGTGTGGTTTTAGAGAACCTCCTCCACTTTTTATCGGCGGTTAAAAAAACACTTTTAAAATCAATAAATAAAACATTCAACCCTAAAAATATTATATCCTAACAAAATGTTCGAGAGAAACCGCACACGGACTAGCGCCAGCACCGACACCGTCGCGTCGCGTCGCTTCGTTAACATTTCCGCAAGTTAACTACATCCTCCGTATCTTAGGCCGCTGGGACCACCGCGCAACATTTCGGATTAAACTAACAACCTCCATATTGTCAATTAACGTTTGCATCCGGATTTGTGATGATTATCATTGCACATGACCATTCTGTTATGAAAATAGATTTTGAATGCAGTATTGGTGTATTCTTATTTTATTGGAATATTAAAGAGGCAATTCAACTTAGCTAAATAAAATAGTTATTGGAAAAATGTTTCTCGCCAGTTACCCTGACTTCAAAATGGATAAAGTGGGGCGAAACAACAACATTGTGACTAGAAAATTTACAACGATAGTAAACATGAACTCGAAACTAACATGACCGAAAAATAAACGTGAAAATACTTGTTTTCCTAAAATGATATAGAAAGTTTACACGAAGTTATAACATTCGGAACGAGTTCCATTAAAGTCAACCATTTCGACGCAATAAGTCGCATAATGGGTTCATAACATGAACATTTTGGTAACAAACCAATGAATGATACTGGTTGTATTTATTTCGCCAATGATCCGTGGATTATATGACTTGTGTACAACTAACATCGACTTAACAGCACGAGCCCGCGACCTCAAATATGTCCCGGCATTAAATCACCTTGTTTTATGTCCAAAGTTAGCGCATAAAGGACACTTTATCAAGACGAGCCGAAGTTTACTCTGCGTGTACCCAGCAATATGTCCTTTCATACGCCCAAAGTAAATAATGACTCTATCGAACATTTAAGGGTTCATGGTTACACTCGCTATTAAAATAGGTATGTTCTGTAGGTACGGCCTATTTTTTAACCCATGACGAAAAAGAGGAGTGTTATAAGTTTGACTCTTTTGTCTGCCTTTGTGCGTATCTGTCTGTGGCATGGTAGCGCCTAAACGAATAGGCTGCACACGATCAATAAAACTATTTGCACGCATGTATTACAACAGACTATGACTGCCTCGGTGGCGCAGTTGTAATGCGTATGCGTTAAGATTACGCTAACGCTGAGGTCTCGGGTTGGATTCCCGGGTCGGGTAAATTGGTATTGGATTTTTCTATTACGAAATGCTCAGTATCAGCCCGGAGTCTGCAATTGAGCCCGGTGTGGCGACATACATTATGGGACGGAGATACGCTCGGCGAAATGTGGGTGTACTGGTTACACCTCTGCCTACCCGTTCGGGGATTACTGGTGTAAGTGCGTTCATTTTTATTAATTCATCATCCACATAAATCTCGTAAATAAATTAACTAGTAAATATATTAAATATATTATTAAATTAACATTACCAATAATCGGATTTAATGTTGACTGCAAATTCATAAAGTAGAAAACACCGGGTTGGATGATCAACGATCACGGATTTACAATTTAGCTTCGTCGAACTAATTTGATGCAGGCATAGTTGCAGGATGCAGGTAACAATGTTTACGCCCGTGAGCAACGCGTACCTACGATGAATAATTTTATTGCTTTTTACGCATGGAAAAACTAACACGCGTATATCACTTTCATGTCAGATTGTAGTCCCAGTTATTTGAAAGCGAACAAGAGTCAGCTTCAAACATATTATTAGTCGCGACCTACAGACGCGTCTGTAAGTCGCGGCTGATGATGTTCCTGAGGGCTCAGTTTATGCAACATTTATTTATTTATGACAAATCTCGCGCGCGAGAGAGATAACTATTGACGACAAATATTTCGGGTAAAAGTGTCAACATTCGATAAAATTACGTCGTCATGCTAGGGTTCGTAGACAAAATACCACACAGAGGTTAAAAGTACTATTTTCTCTACTTCATCTCTTATAAAGCGATAAAGTTCGATAGAAATATAGGGGTAATTAGATAAAACTGGTTGTTCACGACAAAACGAGTCGACAAATTTATCACGTGTTGCATATAGTAAGTCCCTGGACAGTAACATTATATCTAACCGTGCAAATTATAAGCAATAAGTCGCGGACGTCCGCTTGAGCACTCGGACGTCTTACAATTATCTGGGTCCTCAATAACGCGTCGGAAGGGGGATTGACATTCGCATGCTTATATACATGCGTACATATACATAGAGAAAGTGATGTTGATTTTGTCCATTATCTCCTATCAGAACCCTGCTGCACATTTACCCGCAGTCGCTAAATAAAATAACAGAGTTGAGTTTGCATTTTCTCCGAGAAACTACTTTTGAATTTCCATAGATCATCCTTCTCCTTTGTCCATCCCTCATTGGTGAGGATCGTGACTGCGTGCGAAGATTCTATTGATGGTTGTCTTTCTCCATTTGCTACGGTCTTTGGTTTTCGGTATGATGAATGGTAACGTTGACTAGTGGCCCCAGCTGTTCCGACACCTGGTCAGACCAAGGTTTCGGGCTCCTTCCTCTTCGTCTTTTGCCCTGTTATGATGAACTTTTCCATATTGTCAGAATTTCTTCGCGCGACATGTCCAAAGTATTGGAGTAATCGATGCAGGCAGATAGAAGATAGGCGTTAAAATAATATATAAGAAATTGCGTCGGTGATGCAGTTGTAATTCTTTCGCGTTACGACTACTGTGCTGAGGTCTCGGGTTCGACCCGGGTCGGGTAAAAGTGATATTGTGTTTTTATATTACGAAATGCTCAGTTTTAACCCGGAGTCTGGAATGGTGCCCGGTATGATGATAGGCTCGCCACCTATCAGATCTTGGGACGAAAATTAACTCGGCGAAATTTGGGTTTCCTGTTTACACCTCTGCGTACCCCTTTGGGGATTACAGGCGTGACTGCGTATGTATGTGTATAGGAAACTATAAAAGTGAAATCACATTACCCGCATATTTAATACTAATTTGTTTACACCGAACCGAACCCCAACTATCCAGACAGCTTTAATTAACCAATATAGTTGAAAACAAACACCAGAAGGCCAATTCTCGTAATTTTAAACGTTCAAAATATCATTCCGATCCAGTCTCAGCGTCAAGAAAGTTGCAAATGGCATTCTCTTAAACCAATAATCAACGCCAATGTGAATATAAATCGTAATGAGATTGAATGTAGAATAAAAGTTGACTGAAGCCAAAACAGTATAATGCTACTGCTAATGCTAGGTGCATTTGACGTTGATTATTGGTTTAAGAGAATGCCATTTGCAACTTTCTTGACGCTGAGATTAGATCGGAATGATATTTTGAACGTTTAAAATTACGAGAATTGGCCTTCTGATCGGAATCTAGATGCCTCGAATCAATTACCCCATTGGGATTGTGATTGGGATTCATCAATACAGTGACAAATGCGACGTCTCGGGGTAAACTCAAGTGGATTGCAGGGTGTCACGTGCGCCTAACTTGTGGTCTAGCCGAGAGTGCATACGGCACTGGGTAATTGAATCCTCGACGTAGCACCGTCATAGATTATATAAGTTACGAAGCGATACTCGTACTCTAAAGTTTCCGAATATATGTAAAACTACTAAGCGAGCGCTCGCACGTTTGCACGCAAATGCATACGCCACAGACAGGCAAAGGTGTCAAACTTATATCACCCCTCATTTTTGGGGGGAGTTAATAAAATAGCTTGAAGCTTCATAAATAATTCCCTCACTGTACAACAATTTAAAGTTTGCCGGCATTGCGACTTCCAGCTGAGGGGAGCGAACACAAGAGCGATCCAAGTATTATCATAACTGGATGTCGTTAGCTAAACTTCGCATAATTCTATTATATAAACATAATCCAACTCTAGTTGAAGACAGCTCACTACTCTCAGGTCGGGTAACCATCAGTGAAGTGCACAGACATATTAAATGAGGTAAACAAATAAATACCGGCAAAAAACCAACAGTTTTGAATCGGTTTTATTTTTTGGTAAAATGTTTTCATTTGTGGTGTCACTATGAGAGATAGAGTAAGAAATAGTGAGGTAAGAGAGAGGTGTGGTGTGAGAGGATGTAGTGATGAAGATTTAGAAAGGAATACTGAGATGGTTTGGGCATGTAGAGAGGATGGATGAAACAAGATTGACGAAACAAATATACATGGCGAGGGTGAATGGTATATTTGGGAGGGGAAGGCCTCGGTGAACCTTCACGGATCAAGTTGGCGATATATATATATTTTTTTATAGTATAGGCCGACAAACGAGCAAATGGGTCACCTGATGGTAAGCGATCTCTACCGCCCATGTACGCCCACAATACAAAAGAATTATGGGCGCGTTGCCGACCTAAGGAAAGGGATAATAAGGGATTGCGAAGGGGAGGGAGATTTAGGCCTCCGGATATCTCACTCACCGTACGTAACGCAGCAGCAAGCTGCTACTTTACGCCGGTTTTCTGTGAGACAGTGGTAACGACCCGGACGAGCCGGCCCATTCATGCTGTAGACAAAATTGTCTACAGCGTGGCTCTACCGCTGCAAAAAAAGAAAATTCTCGAGAAAAAGGCCATGTCAGGAGTACCCTAAACCGACGTGCATGTATGAAATATTTAATGAATGTGAATGAGGTTAAAGAGGTATGCAAGGATCGTAGCAAGTGGAAATCCGTTGTCTCTGCCTACCCCTATGGGAAACAGGCGTGAGTCTATGTATGTGTTTTTTATGAAAGAATCATCAAAATCGATGACGAAGTTTGAGCCTTTATCCCCGATTTTAAGGGTTAACTTTCTTGTTGAAATTTAACTAAGGCCATCACCGAAGTAAATCATATCGAATACAAAAGTATAATCCAAATCAGTCCACATTTGGCGGAATTATGCGTGAACATACATATATAAAAATGTATATACAGAATAATTGAGAACATCTTTGTTTTATGGGCCGCTTAAAAATATAACTTACATACATACGCACTTACACCTGTAAGCCCCGAAGGGGTAGGCAGAGGTGTAACCAGTACAACTACATTTCGCCGAGCTTATTTTATTCCCATGATGTAATAGGGGGCAAGCCTATCGCCAAACCGGGCACAATTTAAAGCTCCGAGCTGTTACTGAGCATTTCGTTATAAAAAACCAAATATCACTTTTACCCTACCGTTAGCGATCATATAAATATGTCATACATAACTCGTACCTATAGTTACAACAATATTCTGCTAGCCACCTAGCAACCTAACCTTAAAAATATGTAAAAAAAACCTGTAGGCCCTTTCTAGGTCGTGAAGATAGGCATATAGACGTATTGACGAAGCCGGGCGTACAGGCGGCGCGGCGCGATTGATGTACGTAGACGTCTCCCTCTAGCTCCGAGTCTTGTCTACCTCTTGCAGGGGTAATCAATCGAAATACGGTTTACAAACAATAAAATCATTAAAGTATAAAAAATAAATATGATTATTTTTATAATCTCATTTTCGTATGCGAGTTATTTCATTACGTTTGAATATAGATTCTGATATCGCAGTTAAAACGCCCAACAGGGATTTTGTTTCATATTGTATATGCATAGCATGTTAGGAGCAATACTTCAGTGGGGAGCGGTGAGAATTGCCGAGACGAAAAGTCTTAAATTCGTAACCAGCCCAAGAGCATGCAAGGTAAAGGAACCATTATGGAACTTATCCATAATAATTTCGAAGGTCTGTGAAGTCTGCCAACCCGCATTAGGTCAGCGTGATAGACTCACCGCACCCTTATCTATCTTAGAAAAGACTCTTGCTCGATCCCCGAGTCGGGTAAAGTGGTATTGGGTTTTTCTATTAAGAAATGCTCAGTATCAGCCCGGAGTCTGGAATTTGTGGCCGGTATGGCAATAGGCTCGCCTCCTATCACATAAGGGACGGAGATACTCTCGGCGAAATGTGAGTGTACTGGTTACACTTCTGCCTACCCCTTCGGGGATTACAGGCGTGAGTGCGTATGTATGAAATATTATATCGATAATATAGTTGTCCCGATTTAGTTCTTCCAATTATGGTTGTTCTATTCTCAACAGTTTGACTTGTAATTTGCATGCATTACTTACTTTTCTGTAGTTAATACTCTCTTATGACTGCGGATTTTAACTTGTTTAATAAATTTATGAAACTATGGAAGTTCAGAACGTACATGATGATGAATTAATGATGAATTACATTAACTTTTAAGTTAATGTAATTCAGTTAAAGTTTCGAAAGTTTTCACAAGACTCCAAATGAACACGATGAATGACCAGCGCTGGGGTTATAGGGTTCCGCACTCAAAGCGTGTCAATGGAATCTTATTACTAGCCTAACGCCCGCGCCGCGCCGCCGCGCCGTCTAACTATTTGTCTATGTGATATTGTGATATTTTGAATCGTAATAGATAGTTTGCTGAAATTTTCTCAAAAAATTGTTTGAACCTTCATACAAATGCTAGCGTTCTCGATTCGAATACTTATTCGTAAGTTGTTCGTGCTCGCCCCCCTGTATCTTGGAAAATTTTGTTGTTTAGAGTGGTAGAGCCACGCTTTAAATATTTTTTCTACAGCATAAATGGGTCGGCTCGCTACCACTTTCTCACAGAAAACCGGCGTAAAGTAGCAGCTTGCTGATGCGTTTTGTACAGTGAGTGAGATATCCGGAGGCCCAAGTCCCCTCCCCTTACCAATCCCTTAATTACCCCTTTCCTTTAAGGTCAGCAACGCGCCCATGATTCTTTTGGTATTATGGGCGTACATGGGCGGTGGAAATCATTTACTTTCAGGTGACCCACTTGCTCGATTGCCGGCCTCGGTTATAAAAAAAAACAAAATGTAGGCAGAGCTTCCACGGTCTACCAAGTTTTCATGTGGTGAGCCTATCACCATATCGGTCACAAATTCCAATCCTGGGTGTCTCAGTGTTTATGTGGATTGGGCTGGGTGTAGGGGATTGGAGCCCAGATAGAAACTCGACGAACGCCGAACTCCACACCGGGCAATTTATTTTCAAAAAAACTCAAACACAAATTGTTTATGCCTAACCTGGGATTTAAACCCTGAACTGTAACGGTTTCTCAGCCTAAGGACGCTAGCACTAGACCAATGAGGCAAATACAACAAAGTTAACTTAAAACTTCTTCACACAATACACATATTTTTTTTGCCTAGATAAGCAGACGAGCAGACGGCTCACCTGATGGTAAGTGGTTACCGCCGCATATGGACCTTAGCAATGCCAGAGCACAGCCAAGCCTACCGTTAAACACATTTAAATACATAGTTATATCACATTAACTTAGAGTTCCAGTAGGTATCAAATTAGACCACAACGTGATGAGCTAAGTGTTTCGGCCATGTTCAATAAACAATATTAGTTTGATTATCAGAATGATCCCGAAATCAATCAACCAAACTAAGTAATCCTTGACCTAAAAACTGTATTCTAATTAGTGAACTTTACGATCGATCCGGAGAGTCAAACTAAGATCATTTAATGAAATCTAGAATATACTCGCGGCTCCACCGGTGTGAACAGCCTTATCCCGGATAAAAGTAGCCTATAACCGGGATAAAAAGAGGCTTATAACCGTCGCGAGGGTCCCATCTATATCTGTACTAAATTTAATCAAAATTGATTGTGAATTAAGCGTGAAAGCGTAACAAACAAACAAATTTTTGCATTTACTTATAATATTAGTCAGGATTAAGATGATCATAAATGAACGCATATATTCGTCTATGAAGTACACAGTTTAACCAAAACATACATACATACGCACTCACGCCTGTAATCCCCGTAGGGGTAGGCAGAGGTGTAAACAGTACACCCACATTTCGCCGAGAGTATCTCCGTCGCATAATGTGATAGGGGGCGAGCCCATCGCCATACAGGGCACAAATTCCAGACTCCGGACTGATACTAAGCATTTCAAAATAGAAAAACCCAATATCACGTAAACCCGACCTGGGGATCGAACTCATGACCTCAGCGTCAGCCGCAGTCGTAACTTTTTTTTTATTGGCTTTCGAAGGCAAACGAGCTGACGGCCCACCTGGTAAGTGGTCACCGTCGCCCATAGACATTGACAATGCCAGGGTCACAGACAAGCCGTTGGCTACCGTGGAAATACTTTTTTAAGCCTTGTTTGAAGAAGGACATGTCATAGCGCTGAGGAACACCGCGGGTTACAAATGCGCCACCGAGGCAATCAGTTTAACCAAAAACGTACTATTTAATCCGCTCCACTTATGGTTAGTTACCAACTCGAAGCGTCCAAACTTGAACGTAACATTAGACGTCGCAAAGTGTCGGCAACAGTAATATTTTACGTCGGAAACCTTTTAAATCGTAAACATCAACGGCTTGTTGCGAATAAAACCAACTCGAGGCCGCGCCAAGTAATGAAGTTTTAAGATTTATGTTGCCAAGTGTACGCCAAATTTGCCTTTACTTATGGCTTTTTATAGAACACCTTAAGGAAGGTATATTGGTTGTTACGTTTAGTGTTTGTATTTAGATTTAGTAGGGTGCCTATTGAGCTGGAGATTTAGGATATGCTAGTGTTACTGGAAATATTTTTTGTTTTACCACTTTTCACAGGAAACCGACGTAAAGTAGCGGCATACTGCTGGGTTTTGTAGGTACTGTGAGTAGGATATCCGGAGGCTGAAATCCAAGGGGGCTTTCTAATCGTTTTCATTTAAGGTCGGCAACGCGCCCATAATTCTTTTGGTATTGTGGGCGACAAGGGCAGTGGAGATCACTTACCATCAGGTGACCCACTTGCTTGTTTGCCAGCCTATGCAATACAGATATGTATCAGGTACCTTCCCTCGAGCATGTGACACAATGTCAAAAAAATATAAATGTTCCGTTTAGATCTTCATTTAGTCAAATAAACAGTGAAGCTACAACTGAAATGATGACGATCATATACTCAAATGCATAATTCCTCGCTAACGATTTTAACAACTTCACATAATTTTTTAATACAATAATTTCACAATGTTTTTATCGGCGTATAAAATTAGTTATAGGGGCTGTTTGCAGTGGGCACTACTTTATAATGCAAATAAAATAAAAGTACTGCGAGGTTATATTAAGCCGAGAACAACTGGCTTACAGCAGCATCTGTTTCACACTACACTGAACGAATTAGCCGCAAAACAAGTTTATTAAAATTGATGAAATGTGTCAACAGTTCGTTTTTATTAGCTTGTGTGACGAAACGAGAACCTCGCTCGCCTGATGGAAGCATGGTGCCCATAAACAGAAGCAACACCACACAGAACTTTGAATTAGAAAGCACTTTATGCATTGGACTGCGCTAGTCACCTCGAGACATAAGATACTAAATCACATAATGCCTATTAATTTCACTGGCTTCAATGTCCTCATAACCGATACACAATAGTGCTAACACACTGCTGCTTGGCGGTAGAAAAAGACACAGCAGTGGTACCTATCACCTTGTAGATTACTCACTATACCGAAAATTGACAAGGTTTTTTACATATGTATAATAAAAAACACCATAACTAATTTCCAGAGGCTGGCAAAAGAGCAAGTTCCCACATCTGATGGTATGTGATCTCCATCGATCCCATGAACGTCCACAGTACCAGAAGAATCATGGATGCATTGCCGAACTTAAAGGCAAAAGAATGAGGTTTGGGAAGGAGAGGGTAATTGAACCTCCGGATATCTCACTCACCGTACGCAACGCAACACCAAGCTGCGTTTTTCTGTGAGACATTTCAGACGAAACCCGGATAAAAAGACCCATTCGTGCTGTAGACAATGTCGACAGCGTGGCTCTACACTTAAAGACTACTACTAATACCTCTTTACTAGCCTTTTTTCGCGGCTCTGCGAACTTCTGAGTCCTCTGAGAATTTTCTACGAAAGTCTTTTTTTTGTAGCGTAAATATTTACTGGAATTTTGCGTAACATAATAGTGAAATGTTCATCGAAATTCATTAAGCCGTTATAAGTGGTGCTCGAAAAACAAATGGAAGAGACTACTGCTTTATTATATTTTGGAAATGAGAGCCTCATAATGGATTTGATCAGTCTATAAATTGCGTTTTTTTTTTATTTACGATGTCCTTCACCTTTGCAAAAGCGTGCTATTGAGTTACGATTTCTTTATTTTTAATGAATGCAGGATTTAACACGTATTTATTTTTGGTATTATTAAAATAAATTCATTTTATTCTGTTCCAAAAGCACAATTACATTTCTATAATACTCATGCAATATATTCTTTAAAGGTGTTAAGCGTCGATATAATCGAATGGAATCTAATATCATGCTTTGTGACATACCATCGCTTCGTGCGCAGTCATTCGTTAAAGGTAAGCGCACATTATGACAAGCCTCAGCGCTGCACCGTACAGGTGGCGGAGCGGGCCGCATCGCAATGACAGAAATCCGCGAATCACAATCACAAAAATGCGACCCGCCCTGGCATAGTATACGATAGTTCATATGAATTTTATAGAAGTGATCTGAGTGTTTGCACTACAGCCCGGCCCGATGTGACTCGTTGCAATATGCTCGAACTTTAACGCTAACCTTTATAGCTGTTTTGCCATTATCTAATTACGGGTCTCGTAATACGCTTCTTCAGCTAAAAGATTATAATAATATTTTTAACTTAAGCCAAGCCAAGCAACAGTGTGTAAGCACTGTTGTGTTCCGATGTGGAGGACATTGAAGCCAGTGTAATTACTGGGCATTATGAGACTTAACACCTTATGTCTGGGGGTGACGAGCGCAGTCCAGCGTCATGCAGTGCTTTATTTAAAGTTCTGTGTGGCGTTGTTTCTGTTTATGAGCAGGCGTGGCGCTTACCATCAGGCGAGCGACCTGCTCGTCTCGTCATTCAATGTAAAAAAAAAAACTGTAAAATATTTCATTTTATAATTTAATTTTATTATATTTGCCTAACCATTCCAATGGGTCGCTTACATCCCTTCGTTGAAACTGTTATACTACAAACCCAATGTCATTGCAATGAACAAACATTATTTATATGATTTAATCAACATTACTCGTTTGATCCGCTTCGAGAAATCTGCAATGATCATAGATATAGATCATTTACTATCAGGTGACCCATTTGCTCGTTTGCCTATTTTATAGACTATGTTATAAAAATAAAGTAGTTGCTGTAGCTGTTTTCGGAATAAAATATATCCAAATGAAAAAAAAACTACAGCTGTTCGTTTATTATTGTAGAAGTCAAAGGTCGAACATGCACCGCCTGCAGCACATCAGACGATAACTTTCCGTCCATTTTATTCAATACAACATTTTGCAGCTTGTGCCTATTACTATACTTTTAGTAAAAACATGTAGATGGGGAAACAATCAATATAATGATCATCGCCGTCTATAAACATATTAGAGTGGTAGAGCCACGCTGTAGACAGTTCTGCCTACAGCATGAATGGGCCAGCTCGTCCGGGTCGTTACCAATGTCTCACAGAAAACCGGCGTAAAGTAGCAGCTTGCTGCTGCGTTTCGTACGGTGAGTGAGATATCCGGAGGCCCACATTCCCCTCCCCTTCCCAATCCCTAACTTATCCCTTTCCTTTAAGGTCGGCACCGCGCCCATGATTATTTTAGTATTGTGGGCGTACATGGGCGGTGGAGATCACTTACCACCAAGTGAACCACTTGCTCGTTTGCCGGCCTACACTATTTGTCGATGGTTTGCAAACCTTTAATATTTTGAGTCTCAGCTCAGGCAATACGATTAAAATAATATTTTAGATACATCACACACAGAGTACATTTAATAACCCCATTGGTATGTCAACGTGCTAAGGCTGAGAACTGTAAGGTCTTGGGTTCAATTCTCAGGTTGGGAAATCACAATTTGTATTAGAGTTTTTGATTGGAACTTGTACCCAGTATAACGATAGGTTCGCCTACTATCACATCATGGAAGGACAAGAAGCTCGGCAAAACGTGGAGGGCTACTTACACGCCTACCTACCCGTTTGGGGATAAAGGCGTGAGCCTATGTTATGTTTACATTTACTTAACACAATAACGACAAAAAAGCAAGTACATGTGGCTTTGCTATACTTAGGCTAGAACGTGACTGTTGGATGTTTACTTAGATCTTGATTATAAATAAAAATTATACGAAATAATCCAAAGTAAATATATTATTGTGATAGACTTAGTTGGCTGCACATAGTCGTAAAAACCTTCTACTGACACACAGTTGTTTTATTGTTAGCAAACGAGTTTATTGCCTACGTGACATACAAACCGTGCTTGATATAAACTAAATCTTTTCAATATAATTCCGACTCACAATTGAAAATAAAATCTTGACAAATAACATTTGTGTAGTCTTTTAAACGCCATATCTGATTCAGAAATGTAAACAATAATTACAGGTCAATAATAATTAGGGGACTAACAATTGAGCATCTTTTTAAAGATGTCTACGTTGTGATCTTTGTGAATTTTACATATTACTATTATAATACTTGACATTGGCGAAATCATCGAAAATCGACGGGGCCATAATCTAAAAACAGAATAGAATAGAAAATAATTAGAAAATCATACTAACTTACTTAATTACTCTGAAATCTACGATACACGGTGCGGGCGTTCGAGATACTACATTCTTCTTTCGCCTGCCCTTATCCCACTCGCAGTGGGGTCGGCGCGACATGCTTTTTAACAGATGTTACAAAAATGCTTGGCTTGTAGTTTTTACCCTGACGTCAACCCCACTGCGGAGAAAACACCCAGACCCGAAACATATATTTATGGATCACACAAACATTTGTCTAGGTGCGGGAATCAAACCCGCGGCTTCTCGTTACTCACCCACTGCGTTACGGAGGCTGTTCGAGATACTACACTGTAAATAATAATTGTATTCAAGATAAATCGTTAAAATTAATTCCTTTGTTAGGACCCAATAAAAGTAGATGTTTTATTACATCAAGTATTGCGATCTCGGCGAAATGTGGGTGTACTGGTTACACCTCTGCCTACCCCTTCGGGGATTACAGGCGTGAGTGCGTATGTAGTATGGCGATTGGACTCTATTTATTTATTTATTTATTTTGTGTTCGGAAAACTTACAGCTACAAACAGAATTACTTAATTAATAATAAATACACACAACAGTCACACAAATTGTCCCGACCCCACACTAGATTAACCTGTATCGTGGGTATTAGGCACTACGAGGGACTTGCGGTCCCACAACACCCAGACCCGAAACAAACATTTGTCTCGATGCGGGAATCGAACCCATGGCCTCACGCTTCGCAACCGGCTACTCGCCCACTGCGCCACGGAGGCTGATCACCATACAAAACTTTGAATTAATTGACTGCCTCGGTGGCGCAGTTGTAATGCGTTCGCGGTACGACTACTGTGCTGAGGTCTCAGGTTCGATCCCCGGGACAGGTAAAAGGGATATTCTATTTAGAAATGTATCAGCCCGGAGTCTGGAATTATGCCCGGTATGGCGATAGTATCGCTTCCTATCACATTGAGACGGAAATAACCTCGGCGAAATGTGGGTGTACTGGTTACACCTCTGCCTACACTTTCGGGGATTAAAGGCGTGAGTGCGTATGTATATTTGTAAGTAATAGACGTGTAAACAGCAAGGTATTGTGTAGATGTAGCGTCGTCGACACACGTCATCGTTATCGCCTGTCGTGCTACTTGCTACTATTGTCTCTCGGCTGATTTATCGCCTTAAATTATTCATTAAGGATGCACAACTATTTGTTATTGTTCCTGTATCACCAACTTGGTTATAATTAAAGGATATATTACACTCGGTGTCGCAATTCAGATCTTGTGGAGACTAGGAGGAATTTCCGTACATTTAGGCGATGTTGCCATACCTTCTAATGGAATCAAATTACTTCTACTGGACGTCAACCCCTCTAGAGAGGAAACACCCAGACCCAAAACAAATATTTGTGGGTCATACAAACATATTGTTTGGGTGCGGGAATCGAACTCGCGTCCTCTCGCTTCACAACCGACTAATTGTCCACTGCGCCATGGAGGCTGTCACGGAGGATGACTGTTTATTTACCGACTCACACCATAAAAAATTACCAAAGAAAAAATACGCATTACACAATTAAAGTAATTTTTTTTTTATCTCTAGTGAACACCGTACACTACCAATATACTATTAAGATAAGCTAGTGTAGTATTTTAATTGCAGAAAATAATGTTGTGTGCTCGGGGCTAAAGAGCCTTGGCAGACGACCAAGGGAAGAGCTCAGCGCATCACCCGATTCCTGTGAAGCGTATAAAATATATTAAATTTTCTATAGAACTGGACTTGATTTGATATCTTCATCCAAAGCGATGTATGGTTTCTGTAAGACAGGGAAGTCGGAAAAGAGCCGACTCTCTTTAACGTACATTCTGACAAACTACTATACACTATCCTTATTTATATGCCATAGTTTACATCCGCGAAAAATGCAGTGTCTAATGAAAAGTGTAAGAGTTAATCGACTCTATGTTTAGTTTAATACTAGCCCTGTATTAGGTGTAGGTGGCTACTGAAAACCAGTGCTGTGTTGTGGCTCGCCTCATAACCACAGTATCATGCTAAGCTGGTATTCTGTTATCACCGTGAAGGCATGCAACTGTATAGTTTTAATTTAAATTTTAAGATAGTTGATTATTATTGCACACTGTATTGTGTATTTTGCATTTATTATAAACTTTTCTTACTTTCTCTTTCCATTATACATGTCTCACTGCTGGGCACGGGCCTCCTCTAGTGAAAAAGAGTGGTTAGGCCTTAGTGGTAGACTTCACATAACTTCGAAATTTCTATGGACAACTTTCATATACAGGTGTCCTTATTAATAAAAATATTACACATGTAACTTTGAAAAATCAAAGATGCATGCTTTTGGGGCTAACTGGGGCACAGAACCTGCGACTTTCGTCTCAACAATCCCTACCCCGCATGAGCTATCTCTGTTCTTACCTTGCTGCATATCTTTAGTAGGGGTAGACATCCTAAAATTTTACGACTG
Source organism: Mimas tiliae (assembly GCA_905332985.1). Taxonomy (NCBI): domain Eukaryota; kingdom Metazoa; phylum Arthropoda; class Insecta; order Lepidoptera; family Sphingidae; genus Mimas; species Mimas tiliae. Next base: position 10,971,797 of record HG995254.1, read on the forward strand.
CCAATAAATATATTCTTTCTTTCTTCTTCTTCCTTTATTACGATTAATAAGATCGATCACATCCCACATAAATCAGTTTGAAGTTCGTGAGACAAAAATTCAAATGTTAGTGTAATCCAAAGTTGCAAGTCGAATGTCGAAATAATCCTCATTCCTTAAAAAAGAAAATGCTTTAATTGTGTCATAGCAATGCAATCGGATTTGGTACTATGAGGGGTGAAATACTCATTTCGTACACTATAGGTTGCTTAAATTTGACCACACGTATCTGTAACACATTGTATTGTATGCTGACAGCCCTAATTGCCTCATTGTATGTGCGAACGCAACTAATCAGAGCATTGTGTAAATCCCAACAGCCCCTAATAATTAGCTTTGTTATGCTTCAAATTAATAATATTAATAATCAAATCAGCCAGTCATTTACGATGAGCTGCAATTAAATTAAACTAGGTACGCTATCGTTTGTACAGCGCTCGATGCATAATCTGAAAATCAAACATTGTAATACCTAATTGGGTGTCATGTTTTAATTGTATATGACCTATTGTTAGTACAGAGCAAATATTTTGCCTTCCATTTCCCTCGGGATTGATATGGATATCTGTTAAGGCGAGGTCGCGCCTCAATATATCAAGATTAAAATATGATTTTTGAACTCCCAAGTGTAGTGAAACCAATGAACTTATAATAACACAAAAAATACGGCGTAGAGAAGCAAAATGTGAAATGAATAGAATTTTTAAAAGTAGTTTAACATTCCATAAAAGTATCCCAAATAAGCCCTCAAAAATAAACTTTGGCGTCAAACTCTCGGTATTTTTAACCGACTTCAAAAAAGGAGGAGGTTCTTAATTCAGCTCTTTTTTGCTTATTTACCCACTGCGAATGCGACAAGGGCTGATGAAAGAAGATTGCTTGGATATCCGCTATAATACATAATATACAGAATATTTCAGAAAATTTCAGTCGGCTACGGTTGAAATGAACTCCTTTAAAGGTAAGACAGACAGACGACATCGGCTTCGTAGTAAAGTTCCGTTAGCATCCTATAAGTAAGAAGTCTTAAAAAGGGTGAATCCAGAACGGCACTATTCACAGTAAATAATTATATGCTGCCATCCCATCAAGACACTTTTAAAAAATAAATTATAGCGTATATTTCGAAATTCACGAGCCAGCCAAAGACAAACATAACAGGGTACGTTTCAACCCTTAACTAAGCGCATTGATTAATCAACGGAAACTGCGAGCTAGTTTGTTTATCTCCAATTCCCGTGTTTATCTTTATAAATGACCGAAACAAGCGGCCGAAAGCGCCGTAAAGTATTCGGTCTGTATGTTCTGACCCTAATAAATTGTAAGAGCCAACTTATTGGTATTAGCTGAAACGTGGATTAGTCTGTCCTGAGACGGGTGACCCCGCGTCTTAAGGCTAGGTTAATGGGAGCAAACCGGAACAAACGATGGCAATTCGTCTTTGTTTCAGTTAGTATAGGTAGGTCGGAATGTTTTTGTGAAAACGGATGTTCCATTTATCTTTACGTTTATGTTGAAACGTGCCGTGTCGGTTCCCACGTGGATGTGCAGTTTTTAGGGTTCTATGCCTAGCTGAAACGATTAACGGAGCCCTTAGTGCAACTCTGGCTGCGTATCTTCGACTTTCGTCCGAAAAATGTATTAATCAATCAATATATGAAATACCACTCATTCACTCACTCGTTCACCGATTAATCACGAAATCTCAAAAAATATTACAGATCATGAAATTTGGTCAGATGATATTTTGTGTAATGTATAGGCCTACAAAGAAAGGAGTTTAGAAATTTACATTTCAAGTTGTTTTTTTATTTGTCTTTAATATAGGTGCCTAAATAAAATTTTATATTTTAATTCACACAGATATGTTACTCAAATTAAAGAAAGGATATTTACATTTCGATGAAATTTACTATATACCTTGGGTTAACGCTTTATTATAATATGTATGATCTGTGGATAAATAAATCTAATTTTAAATTACGTGGATACTTTAATTTACAATAATTAGGGGTATACGTAATTTTTCTTGTATATTTTTTTCCGCGTAGTTCACATGAAACAATGTAAAACTCAAGAAAATCACTTTGAAATCAAATCGAAAAAAGTTTATTTAATTCTGCTGGCTTAGCAGAATTCTGCTGTTACTCAAGTATTTTTCATACAAATTATGAGATCAAACAATCCTCAAAAACGTGAAGCTTTTACAAAATATTAAGCCTTAAAAGGTATTAGGTACGTAAAATCTTAAGTGAGTCTAATAGAAAGGAAGATGGGTATAAGTTTGTGCACGGGTGTGAACTGCGAATAAATGTCAAGTCAAAGTCTGGAACCCGCCGAATAACTTCAAATGTAACAAGGACTGGAATAATGTTAGGCACTCGCAATGAGTTATGAGACGAGTCTGAGACACGTATTCGTTTATGTTTCGGGCTAAGAAACGTTTATGATGGAATCTCAAATGCATTTTTCGTGTCCTGAAAAAGTGGCGCTAGATCGTTCGCCCCTCGGGCTTTTCACGGCGAACCTATGTGACATACTGTTATTAAGAACTGCTGGCAAAATTATACCTTTTTTCAAATAATGTTTGAATTGGATTCAAAACTGTTATATAGATAGTTCTTGAATCTGTTTCGGTTTGTACATACTTATAATTTCGCACGCCGTATAAAGTTAAGCAGATATTTATATACATAAATAATAAGCGCATTTAATTTTCATCATTTGCACGATAAAAATATATTAATAAAATATTGTCTTCCCACCAACTCGATTAAAATATTCAGTGATGTTACAATCTTTGTGTCGTTATAGATGTGATGTATATAGATAGTGGTAAAGATACGTTTTCTGATTCTCAACAATCGATTTACTCGTATGGATGTTGGGCTTATAAATAATGCATAGCACTTAGCATTAAGACGATCTCTTCCATTTTGCCTCCAACAATACTTCCCTCGGCATAAAATGCTAATAACTTCAAGTAAAAATATAGTACGCATTATACAGTCACCCTATTGTATTACATTATTCAACCTTCCTAAATTATTTATGTGGCTACATGAGATTATAAAAATAAACTAAAAAGGTTTTTTCAAATAAACTTAAGTTATTTTTACTGGCACTCCAAAATGATTTAAATATAAGGTCGACCGTGGAGATACGGGGATCGCCAGAATTATGCCAGCCTAAAGTTACTGGATATACACTAGCTGACCCCAAAACGCGACTCGCCGAACCGAGCTAAATAACATATTATTATGGATCACACAAATATTTTGTCTCGGTGCGGGAATCGAACTCGCGGCCTCTAGTTTCACAGCCGGCTACTTGCCGTTCTCTCATGAACAATTTTATACAGGCCTAAATAGATAATATCAAAATGCACTCAACACTTGGTCCGCGGTGGCGCCATTTAGACTCGTAGTGCACAATTGCCTTCCAATTTACATTTAGAATACTCCACAACTAAATTTTAGAGGTGACATCAAAAGGAAATTAACAAAATAAAATATTCGCTTTTATATTTCCTTTTGTTTATTGTTGTTATTTGCGCTTGTTGTCAAGAACGTGTTGTTTTATTCAAATTTTAAACATTACTTTATGTTTTAAACATCAGCTCTATGCATGCTCTATGCATAGGACTTTGAACTTATAACCTCCAAGATGAGAGGATTCTTTATAGTTTTATGATGAACTGGGTTATATTGCCAAATCAGAAAATCATAAGTATTTATTTTCAAATATATGATTAGTTCAAGTTCAGAACTGTGAGGTCCGCGATCCTGAGTTTAAATTCCAGATCGGAAAATATTGAGTTTTCATTTCGAAAATTCCGGGATTGGAATTTGTGCAATGTATAGTGATAGGCTCGCCCTCTATCACATCATAGAACCGAAATATCTAAGCTCGGCGAAACGTGAATGCACTAGTTGCACCCTTGCCTACCCCTTCGAAAATAAAGGCGTGAGCTTATGTTATGTTATCATGGGCTCAGATTAAATTAATACTTTCATAAATTATTATGATTAAGAAAACGGCTGGTAGGTACATTCATTGCACTTCTGGCCGTATCTGCCAGTATAAATTTGATTTTACATTATTAATTTATCTTGCATATAAATAGATCATCAAATTGCCACTAGTTTTATACATATAAAGTGCTTCTGAAGTTGCTAGATCCCAATTATCTTAAAATATCAAGTTGTGTAATACATACTTCAAAAGTTTGCAAAGTTAGTTTCCACGGTATCGCAAACGACTATCTTAATATAATTCGATTAACGAGGAACATTATATTACGTAAAATATAAGACACTACCTGGTTATAACTGATTAATAAAATTATTATCATTGCTACACTCACAGCCCGAGGTAAATTAATATTCAAAAAGGTACCGCAAAAAATGTACCCATAAAAAATCTTACAAGAATCCCAAAATCTTTAAGAACAACAGAAAAATCTGAAACTGTCGGAAAAACATAATGAAAGTTCCCATTTCCTTTCGTGCTTACGTAAATAAAAAGGGAAGTATTCAAAGGAAATGCCTACAGTGAAGGCAAAAATACTCAACAAAGTTGGCTCCCGGCGCACATTCAAGTCCTTTTAAATAAAAGTTGCCTTTTATCACTGGCTAAAACGTCCATTTCTCAGGGCTGGCTACTAAATGGACAAAGAGACGCGAAGTCCTGATGACACTCGAGTGCTCTCTTAAAACGTTACCCCGTTTTAGTCGAAACTTAGAGGGTTAAGTCACAACTCCGCCCGACTTATAACAATTCGAGATGATTACCCGCCCGTTGGCGACATCTCCGCTTTTACCTCCGCAACAATATTCCGAAAACGTTATATTAAAGTTAGTTTCATAAACTGAACAAAAGTGAAAAAAAATGTCAACTATATTTTTTTATTAACTTTTGTGACAGAACGAGCAGGTTACTCACCTGATGGTAAGTACCACGCCTGTCCATGAACAGAAACAACACAACACAGAACTTTGAATTACAAAGCACTGAATGGCATTGGACTGCGTTCATCACCTCGAGACATAAGATGTTAAGGGATTGGGAAGAAGAAGTTATTTCGGCCTCCGAATGTCTCACTGACCGTATGAAACGCAACAGTAAACTGCTAATTCACTGTGAGACAGTGGTAACAACCTGAAAACTGACCCATTCATGCTGTAAACAACTTTCTAAAACATGGCTCTACCACTTAAAAACTAAATCGACTAACTACCTAAACAACTACCTACTTATTTTCAATTTTACTAATGACCTTAATCGAGTTCAAACAGCCGGAGTCAACAACAAATAATTCGCAATTAAATTGATGACAGTAACCAGAGCGATTAGCGTGACGCGCCTAATTAAATGCACTGACGTCTAATTCCGTCTTGAACCATCGAACTGCGGCAACTTGGGGGAATTAACATACTGTTGTGTGCCATTCGGCGAGCTCCTTCCCTTGACTACGTTCTATCACATTAGTGAGCGTGAAATTGCCTGCATTCATGGCGTAATGGCATCAGTTTCTGTCGTAAGCGGTTAGCGGCATCCATTACACACCCGCACACATGAATATAAATCAAAATAAAATTCCTGTTTATTTTCTTCTTAGTCTCTTTAAGATTAATTGTATCCCTAAGTTGGTATTTGCAAAGTTTCGTATGCAAAACTTTATTGAGAAATTTTCCCGGTGCCTAGATTAATTTAAGCCATCAATCTTTTTAATTACACTCGCTAATACTCCCACGGCTTTGTGAAATTAAATCAGATACCAAAAATTATGTTGGGGATAGATTATAATCAGGAACAATAAAATGTTTCGAGCTTAGTAAGTATATTTAGACCAAACAAGACTAGCGTTAATTACAAAATATTACTATCTGAACAGCGGTGTAGAGAACACAAAACCCTCATTACCGGCGCTGTTACGACGCTGCTTCATTGCTCAAAGCAGCCGTGCGGTTTTCAGATACCCATACGTAAAAGCCAGGCTCAAGGCACTAGACTAGACTTAACTGAAGTATTAGGGAACACTATCTCGCCAAACCAGGCGTCGACGGACTCTGATACAGAAATGTACTCAGGTGGGACGAAACTCATTCGTCGCTGCGTCATCTTACATTATAACGTAGTCATTGTTCACCGATGATTACTTAAATTGTTCTAAATTAAGAACCTGAGGCTTTGGAAAATTTAAAACTCTAATTAAAATACGTACGTATTTAGGTTTGTCAAATGATGGGCCAAATGATTCGGGTCTGATTAAGTGGCCGTTTCCGACAACTCTACTACATGGTTCGCAAAGTTTATAAGTAAAAAACGTCAAAAGTCTTTCATATAAATTATAGAATTAGTCAAGTTTGACTCCGGTACGCTCTCGAAACACTGAAAAAACAGACTATAAAGTTAACGGCATTATCAGTTAATGCCTTGAATTTCCTTCTGTTTCACTTTCCAGTTCAGAGAACTAGTGTTCATGCATTTGTAAAAAGCTATGGGAGTATTATGTATGCATTTATCCCAAAAGATGGTCAATTACCCCAAACGCCAGCATAGTATATATATTATAGGTACTTACTTATGTACAGCAATTACCAATTTTGGTTCCAGCCACCCTCAAACCTGGATCTGTCATCTGCCAATATAATGCCCAGTAATTTCATTGACTTCAAACCGAGACACACTCGGCTGCAGAAACAGAAAAAACTATGGTACCTAGCAAGACGGCCTTTTGCATACGAAGAACCTACTACCTCCGTGCCACATAAAAGTCACCTTTCCAGCGAAAATCAACATGTTGATAAAATAGATTGGGCTTATTCGTGTGTTATCGGTAGAGATTCCATCGGTGCGGTCGCAAACACCGAGGCACAAATAAGCAATTTACAATTCCGATCCACGTAGTGAGCCTATCTATTCATCATTTAGATTTATAGTCCTTTATCTAACCAATCTGTTTTCTTGTTTAATTAATGGAAGTAAGAAAATTTCGTCGCGAAAATTCGCTGATATCTACGGCTACGGGTCTGATTTCATTCTCCTGACATTTAGGCGACACTCTTTTGAGTGTGCGACCTTTATCGTGCTTAATAATTATTTAATGGGGGGAGTAATTATGGACGCTTTGCCTTTTATGTAGTAATCGACCTTGTTTGTTGAATTGTCTAGTTTGTTTACCCAATTATACATAGCCAATTTTTGTTTTGTTATCTTGGAGAAACGCTCTAACGCTACCGCCACACTTTAGGGAGAGCCGAGACGAATATAATGGGCTCACTGATCTTAAGACCCCGCGTTAAACTACAGTCTACACCACTACCTACTACCAGTCAGTAAGAATACCTACTCGTCCTACGCTCAGTATCTCTCGTCAGACATACGACAGACGTGACCGGCCTAATCTTACTCTATCTTTGCGCTTTTCGTAGGTACATACATAATCTCCCATTCTGTGTTCGACCGACATTGCTGACCGACTTACTTTAAACGAATAAAAAAATGTGTTAAGGAATACAATGGAACAAGAACGTTTGAATGACCTCACTATAATGAATATAGAAAATGATTTACATAGAAATATTTATTTTACAAGTGTATTTATAAAGCACGAAAAGTATTTTTGTAAATGTTCCGTTATTTACATTCTAAATGTTTATATGTAATGCAATTCAAGGGCAGGGGGCCCACATTTTCTACGGCTTTATCCGGCACTGGGCCTAAACCCCCACATTTAGTAAAGGAAGCCCGTGCCCAGCAGTGGGACGTAAGTATACAATACAGGACTGTTGATATATCGTATTTTTTCATCCAATAAGAATTTAGATTTCGACGCCGCCGCGCCGCTCTCCGCGATACAGTGATGTGGTCAAGCCACGAAACTAGAGTAGAGGGTACAATAAAATAAGTTGACGATGGCAAGTGTTGGAATTAATTGAAAATATAACTATAGAATAATCTGTCAACAAGAATAAGAAAATCAACCGTAAATCGACCCCTTCCTTCCTTTCACCCGCCCTTATCCCACTCACAGTGGGGTTGGCGCAACATGCTTTTAGCACATATTACGCAAAGATTAGGCTTGTAGTTTTTACGACCGGCCGCCTGCCTGACGTCAACCCTTTGGAGAACGACCGTAAATCCTTTTTTTAGAGTAAACTAAAAACTGCTAGCTAGTTTTACGAAACAAGCTAAGCGCCACGCCTGTCCATAAACAGAAGCAACGCCACACAGAACTTTAAATTACAAAGCACTGCATGACACTGGACTGCGTTCGTTACCCTGAGACATAAGTTGTTAAACCTCAATAACGCCCAGTAATTTCACCGACTTCAATGTCCTTCAAACCAAAACACGCACAGCTGCGGCAGAAATAAACAAGGTGTTTGAAGACAGTATTGTGTTTTGTGCTGTTTTTTAACCCTGTAAATTGTTAAGTATTGAGTTAACTCAATTTATAAAACAAAATTATCATCAACTGAATAATTTATTTCGCAATATTTTCTTTAAAATGCACTTTAAATAAATGCACAATTTTTAATTTCAATAATTATTATTCACCTAACAACAATAATACAATTTATAGTCGTTGACGAAAATAAAACACAAGGCAGTCTTTACTTAGTGTTATCATATCTCGGCATAAATGCAAAAAAGTTGCGTACAATTTTTATTATAATGAATTATGTTGTCTACGTATTTCTCAAATTTTGGTTTTATTTTCATCAACACGTTCAAATTTTACAGCAAAATCTTAATTATTCCATGCCCATTTTGGTTCCAGATAAAGATTACAAATGTAATTAGAAATTTAAACTGACATATTCAAATGGAGCATTCATGGAAACTAATAATTTAAATAACTCTATGCATCGACGTACAATATATTAAAAAACTTTAGTAATCCACAAGAATTATTTCTTGTTTTAATTAAAGATTCACTTCTTAAATCGTTACTAAATTGGCAGTTCATGGTTAATTTGCGTTCGAAAATTGAGTGACAGTACTGTCAGTAGTGGATTTTCATTATACTACAAAGCGCTACAAAGGAATACTGAATAGTATTATCGTTATGTTGGCCATTGGTGCGAAGGAATTAATGACTTCGATTTTTAAAAGTAGAGGCAGCACTGTCAGTAAACTGGACACCCGTTTTCTAGTAAAGCCAGCACCAGTGCTGTCCGTCAATTTCCGAACGCGAGCTTAGTTCTAAGCATTGTAGACTTGCAACAAGGACGCAAATAATAGATAGCGCTTATATAAGAGCCACAGCCACTTTAATCTAAAGCATGAATGGACTAGCTCGACCGGGCTGTTACCACTGTCTCAAAGAAAATCGACGTAATGTAGTAGCTTGCGTTTCGTACGGTGACCGAGATATCCAGGGGGCCTAACCCCTTCCCTTTCTCAATACCTTAATCATCCTTTTCTTTAAAGGTCAGCAACATGTCCATGATTCTGCAGGTAATATGAGTCATCATAGGCGGTGGAGATCACGTACAATCAGGTAACTCACTTGCTCGTTTGCCGCTGTCTGCTAAAAAAAAGCTGTAATACGCATAAAATAATCCGCCGAGCTGACTAGACAGAGACGGCGCTAGACCTAATGTGGACGTCGGCGACATCAGCTTAACGATGCTTCTTTCATTTCCCAATTAGAAAGGAAACCTTAAATTAAATGGGACAAATTATACAATAATGTATTCGAGTATTGTAAATTGTTGTTAATCAAAAATTACACAAACTAATCCAAATTAACGACTTCGGGATTCCCCGAGTCTCGTGCGCGGAATAGCCTATTTTTTTTTTAATATAATAATTTATTCATGTCCATGGATACAAGTCCTTCAGACGCATACATTTTGTTTTCTCAAGAACGATGAAACGGGGGTGTGGCCAATTTCAAGGTCTTGTTGGAGTTTTAGTGTTCATTCCTTTCAGTTCAATGCTTCTTAGACGACTTCTTCAAGCGGATCGAACGCACAAGGTCGATCGATACCCTTAGTCAAAAATCACCTAAATTGACTTAATGTATGGAATACACTATTCATCAGCGTTAATGATTATTGCACAAAACCACACCACTTTTATACAACAAACACAACTTTAAACCAGTTTAGGAAATAATTAAAACAAGAGAACCACCGCACTGTCAGAATTCCCGCCAAAACTCCGCGGAATAGCCTAAATTTCCCAGTGTAGCCTGACGACTCTGGATAAATACTACTCACGCGTACGGAAATAAATACGAATTACTAAGCTTTTAATAACTTGGTATAACTTTCTCGTGAAGCCGTCCGCGGTCGCCAACGTCGCCAACGTCGTCGATACCTAACGCCGCCATTACAGTCACCCTTTAGTCTCTATAAACATTCGCCGCGATTCAGCCCTAACTACAGGCCGGCGAAGTTATTTTACGTGTAGTTTTAATTAAGGCACTGTAAACAATTTTTCACTTATGCTTGCATATGAAATCGATTTTTCGATATTTGTGGTGAAATGGTAAATTCCATGTTATGATTGCGTTAAAATTAATTCATGCCCAAGCCTCAGCCGCTACTATATATTTTAACCAAGTTTATATGAGTAAAATAAAGAATATAAAATCGCGTAATTAAAATCTATGTGCCCTGTATCTATATTTAATAAAAAATGCCTTAATGCCTTATATTTAATTTGTGCAATAATTTGATACATGCCTAACTACTTAACTAGGCTAATTGTGAAGTGTTGCCAGTGGAAAAATATAACCGCTTGTAAATCTGTACAATTTTTATCTGCACTATTATTAGGTGGTAAGTCCCTTGTATGCAAGAGGCCGCCTGGGTTAGTACCACCACTTAGTCTATCTCTGCCACCAAGCAACAGTGTGTAAGTTCCGATGTTTCGTTTTGATGGGCAGGAAATCAGGGAAAGGACTGGGCGTTGTGAAGTATATCAACCCCCCTTAGGCTAGTATGGTGGAGCCCTTTATCATTACATAAGCCTTTTCTTTATCATTAGTAAAGGACCCATGGGACAGCGTATTACAAGGCTGATATTATTATAATCATAATACTGTATGTACTAAGTAACGTACACTACCTGGACCAATGAGGCGAAATAATAAAATATATTTTTCTACTAGCAACACAGGATTTAAGGCTATCCACATGGCACGACACACTTCGATATTGTACTATACAATGGAAAAAAACTATAAATCGTTGCTTATTTCATATGGTTAGGTACACATTACCTAGCTAGCACCTATTTATTCATAGAAAATATGGTAATTAAAAACAAGTTCAATTCGAAATCATGCAATATAACATTTTATGTAAAAACATTTCGAAAAGAAGACAGTTTTTGGGTAACTAAAGATACTTAATTTGGTACATGCACAACACTATTCGGTGACCGCTCAAGATGACTATTAAAACAATTATAATATTTTGGTAAAATTAATACATATATTATTTAAGGGCCGATTTTTCAACCTCGAATTTATTATTTATCAGATAAAATATACGACTGCAAAATACAAAATGATCACGCTGTCAAATTGTATACAACGTATTACAGATGGGTGTGGTCAAAATTTAAAAAACGCGGCATTCACCTCCGTAGTACCAAATCCGATTACAATGCTAGACCTTAGATAAATCATTTTCTTTTTTATCGAATAAGTAACATGTCGATATTCGAGTTGCATCTTTGGACAACACTAAATGATAAACAGCTGAACTTTTGTCTCACTCGATCATTGTTATTCTCGCTCACGCACTTCAATTAATTTATAGGCATGGGATCGATCGTAATAAACGAGTCATTAAAATTAGCGTAAAATTTTTGATTCTAGATTTTGATAAGATTCGAGACATAAACATTAACCATCGGTGTACGGAGCAACCCTTAAATATGACCGCACCTTTCTGTAGCACGTTGTATAAGCGTAAGGCAAATTGGGATTTCATAATTAGCTGTTTAAAGCGTTATGTGGCGGATAGCATTTATCCACGCATTGAAAAATGGGCCTTTAAAAAATATATAACGAAAATAAATTAGGTTGACAAATAATTCAATCCAAAAATCTTTCAAACTTTGATTACATACAAATTGTTTTTAACACGCTTATATTAGGGTTGACGTGTAACTATGGAATAAAATCTATGAAACTGAATTCACCAACTTCTAATTATTGTATCATCATGAAAATTGGCAATTGTGTGTTCTGATGACAATACAATAACATTGTACCATCGATCTGGTCTGATGCACCTGGAGGATTGGTTACGAATCCCTTGAATGTCCATGAGTCAGCCCATCGAGCATGGACTCATTAGATTTGTCTTAACGAGTTCTATTCATTACACCTGATAAAGAGGACCTGATGATGGACCTGAAATATGGTTAACGCAATCCTAGCGTGGTTACTAGTAAACCCATAGAGTTTTAGGATATTTTAGTGCAGTACTTATAAAAGCGTGTATTTTTTGTTTTTTAACTATCAATTTACTAATTGATTCATTCCCGAAACGATCATCCGAATCTGGCACTACAATAATTTCGACAAACATTCAAAGCACCGACTTGTACCCGTTCATAATTAAACTGAACCTTAATCTTTATGTAACAACGTATGAAATTCTAATACCAGAGCTATGAATCGACCCATTGTTCGTGGAGACTTTTCAGATGTTGATGAGCCCTCTTGGTGATGTTTAATGTGGGCTCAATTTCTAACAAACCATTTTCACCAATCAGACTCAATCCGGCTAAACCTAAATACGTGTGCATTGGGTCGGTGCAAGTGTCCGGCCATTTTGAAAATCCGCCTACAACGCAATCTTGAGTTTCGTACACGTACCTTCTATTGCTACCGTAGTTGGAATATTGTAAGGCGTCTAATATTTTCAACGATGCTCCTACCCAGAAACTATAACATGTGTCGACAGGTTTGTTTGGTCTACCTTGAAACCCGTCGATTTGTCGGAACAAAAGCCATCGTTTGAGACCTTCTACTTGTTCTTCGGATAATCTGTGGAGTTGTTTGGTGAGCGCGAGTGTGGCCAGTGCACAAAATGTCGTTCCGCCGTGGGACTCTAATTCGGGACATTGTGCAATACCGTAGTCGTAACTCTGAAAAGAAGAAAAAAACTAAAGCTGTAACTTGGGGTAATTCGAAAAAAGGCATTGGGTTTCAAAAAAAACTTAGAAATCTGCTGAATCAATCACTGTATAATAAATAAAATAATTTATATGGGTTCATTACGAAACTTTCTGTCAACGGCGGTTTGTGTAAGTGCGCTCAACGTTTGTAAAAAAACCGGTAGATTTTTGTAAAGCTCAAATCATCAGGGACATGGCGTACAGTCTTAACAATTAGACTAATATAAATATATATTATCTAAAAAAAAAACAATTATTTAGTGAATTTTCACTTTTACCCACACTATAGATGGAATCATAAAAAACAAATATTACTTAACGTGCATGAAAACAAATACTTACAATGGATTTTAATATATAATCGGTGGCTTTCTCAGTATTGAACCCGGACCAATCGTTGAGTATGTAGCTGATACAAGCCGCGCAGTACACGAACCGCATGTCGGACTCGCAGCCGGAAAGAGTCGCCGCAAAGTTACCTTCTTCCGTCTGCAGGGCCTTTACACCTGAAAATAAAACATAAATAAATAAACTCTTTTTCTAATTTATGGATTCATTAATAAAGAAAGTAATGTATTAATCGCCTTTCTTACTGCCTTAATGAATAAATACACCCAACAGTCACACACAAATAGTCCTGATCCCACACTAGGTTAAACTGTATCGTGGGTATCAGGAACTACAAGGGACTTGCGGTCCCACAACACCCATACCCGAAACAAACATTTGTGGATCACATAAACATTTGACTCGGTGCGGGAATCGAACCCACGCGTGAATGGCCTTTTCCGGTATAAAAAGTAACTTATGTCCTAATCCAGGTCATGGTCTACCTGTGTGCCAAATTTCATAACGCGTACGCATTACAACTGCGCTACCGAAGCAGTCAGTAGCTAATATACCAAACATTATTAAATGAATTGTGGATCACACAAATATTTATCTCGGTGCGAGGACTAACCCGCGGTCTCTCGTTTCACAGCCGGTTACTGCCGTTAATTATAAATGTAAATAAATTCGATTGAAAGTCTGTTCAAATGTTTAAAATCGCATGCGATTAAGCAGTTATGCAATCAACTAAAATCGAACCGTGTGTACCCGCTATTAGCTATGCATAGATTTCTGAATACGTGATTAGGCCGCTTTTTATTTAGTCCCAAAACGAACCAATCATATATCTTACTATCCTACTTCCGACTACTATTATAAATGAGAAAGTTTGTATGTTTGATAGTTAATCACGCCGTAACGGCTAAACGGTTTTGGATGAAACTTGACACTCAGTAGACCATGACCTGGATTAGAACATCGGCTACTTTTATCCTGGAAAAGGCCGTTCACGCCGGCGGAGCCGCGAGCAACAGCTAGTACTGTATAAAGTATAGTACGTGTTGTTGAGTTGCGCATTAGATAAAGGTAAATAGGTACTATAAATGCCAGTATACGAAGTAATCTTTTAACAAGTATTTGTCACTATATTTACATAACATTACATGACCAGACTTTCGCTTCCGCTGATAAAGGAACTCACCTTCAACCAAAGCTTTTCTGTTTAGTCTAGACAGATCGTCGCCCAGAGCCAACAGCACACAGAGACCGGTGTATGTCATCGCCAAATGGCCGCAACGATAATGACTCATGGTGTTTGTTGAATCAAAATCTATATTTATTGTCGACGATCCTTGGAAACCGCACATCGTCATGTCTCCTGCTGAAACGAAATCGTCTCTGTATTATATACCATCGCACTGCTGGGCACGGGTCTCTACTAATGAGAGATTAACAATGATGATAGTGTGTAACATAAGTTAGTCTGAAAAGTCTGAGGTGTGAGATATAAATATTTACGTGTTTTAGTTACGAGAGGAATATGATCGCAAAATAGACCCTTGCTATTTGCAAGAATGCAAATTTATGAATCTCACAATTTATCTTAGCATCCACTTTCTTCTATTCTTCTATCTCTGCACTACTTGATTGGCAGAGAATTCCTCCGGCATTAAGTCGCCTATGCATTTATGCATGAAGTAAATAAATAAAATGTCTCATAAAGGTTATTATTGAGTCAAAGGGACTTTACAATGTCAACGAACTGGTTTAAGATCTACCACAAGGGCACAGGTGTCTTGATGATTATTTATGATTATCATAAATAACTTAGTTAAGAAAAACAAGTGATTCAATATGTAGTTAATACTGGCCACTATTCCAAACTATGCTACCTACCTGAAATGTTTCTAGCTTTTAAACTAACTATCTTAAACATATTTCGAAGACGCCTATGAGGTAGAACGCATGTACCTACCTCAACAGAATAATATTTAAATGTAGATATATGTATCTCTATAAATGTAATACATGCTCTAAAACATACATACATACATACGCACTCACACCTGTAATCCCCGAAGGGGTCGGCAGAGGTGTAACCAGTACACCAACATTTCGCCGGGCGTATCTCTGTCCCACGATGTGATAGGGGGCGAGCCTATCGCCATACCGGGCACAAATTCCAGACTCCGGGCTGATACTGAGCTTTTCGTAATAGAAAAACTAATATATCACATTAACCCGACCCGGGGATCGAACCTGAGACGATGGCGTCAGCCTAAGCCGTAACGCGTACGCATTACAACTGCACCACCGAGGCAGTCGATGTAGATATATGTATCTTTATAATTGTAATACATGCTCTAAAACATGTTTTAATAAATACCTCTCCTTTAAGTTGTGTTGGATTTTCCACCAAAAAGCAGTTTTACAATCTGTTATGTTCTGGTGTGAATTAAATTGAAGCCAGTGAAATTATTGGCTATTCTGAGACTTATGTCAGTCCCAAATTTGGGTAAACCCACATTAGAAGTTGAATATTCATAAATCCATATTCTAATCTAGTTAGAAATAGTTATTGTCCTTAATTAAACCAACATATATTAATTTGTTGTATAAACATTCATGAAGAAAACTATGAGCATAATGATAAATTATGTCATTCAAGGTTTCTCTCAGAATTTATCAAACTAGTTTTATAAAATGTAAATTTTACATCTTATCTTAAAAATAAATTTAACCATGTAAACAATGAAATAAACTTCAATTCGTTCAGAAGCTGATAAGTAAAGAATATAAAGAATTGTATAAGAAAGATAATAAAGAATTGTATAAGCAAATTGAGCTTAATCAATTCGCCTTGTGTACATGTTAGTTTCAAATGCTGCATGATGATGTAAGTTTTTATTGCTTATATAGACAAACGAGCAGGCAGCCCATCTGATGGTAAGTAGCTACCGCCATCCATGGAACTCAGCAATACCAGAGCACAGCCAAGCTGCTGCCTACCGTTAAATGCTTATTATTATAATTCACTGCCTCGGTGGCGCAGTTGTAATGCATACGCGTTACGATTGAGGCTAACGCTGAGGTCTCGAGTTCGATCCCCGGGTCGGGTAAAGTGGTATTGGGTTTTTCTATTTCGAAATGCTCAGTATCAGCCTGGAGTCTGGAATTTGTGCCCGGTATGGCGATAGGCTCGCCCCCTATCACATCGTGGGACGGAGATACGCTCGGCGAAATGTGGATGTACTAGTTACACCTCTGCCTACCCCTTCGGGGATTACAGGCGTGAGTGCGTATATGTATATATATTATAATTCAATACATACGTTATTGTAAGTATCTATGTATAGATCCTATAATATTGCCAGCATTAAGGATAGTCTCTGCCTACCCCTATGGGAAACAGGCGTGAGTCTATGTATGTATGTACATACATACATACATAGGCGTTAAGGATAGTTTTACAATATATACTTACTTTCCTTATTGGGATGCACTTGCAACCTATACAACCATTCAATTATTCTGGATCTTAATTCTAATGACATAGATGATATAGAACCAAGCACATCCAGTCCGGCCACAGAGAAATATGCCAATGTCACTCTGTAAAAAATAAATTGATAAGTATTTTTTTAAACACTGGGGTGACCTGCCTACTTCGGAATTCTGGAAATTGAAGGTATGTGAAGTCTACCAAGACAAAATGTAAAAGTATTCTAGACAGGCTCCGTGGCTCTGTGGGCGAATAGCCGGTTGTGAAGCCAGAGACTGCCGGTTTGATTCCTACATGGAGACAAATTGTTTTGTGTTATCTAAAAACATTTGTTTTGGGTCTGGGTTTTTTCTCCTCAGAGGGGTTGATGACAAGCAGGTCATAAAAACTACAGTCTAAATCTTGTGACATGTGTTAAAAAGCTTGTTGTGTCGAACCCACAGTGGGTGGGATAAGGCCAGGTCGAAGAAAAAGTTAAATTAAAAGTATTCTAAACTGTAAGGTAAATGTCACTTAAAATACAACAAACTATAAAACAAATAAGGAAGGTGTAATAGATGTAAGGATTATGTAATGTGTAATAAAAATAAAGAGAACAGAGAGTACTCTGAAAGGGGATTGAGTAAAATAGATTAATGAATAAAGAAATACAGGCCAACCAAAAAGGGCTAGGTTAACAGACATAGTAACAAATGAAAAAAATGCATGCAATAAAGCTTTGACTAAGTTATAGGGAATAAGTGAGGCATCACTATGCCTCTATTTCAAATTTATCTAAAATAAAAAAAACCCTCATCAGTAGAGTATGCCCATGCCTAGGAGTTGGATAATAGAATAAGACACTGCTAATAATATTATTTTAGTATTTTGGTGGTGGATAAAAATGGGATACATACATATTTAATAATAAAACGAAACTGTTAAAAACCTATTTGTGATTTTAATAAATCTTTTAACCAGGCTGTATCTTAGAATTCAAAAAGAATCAAGAGGTATTTGATTGAAAACTGCCTTAAAATCCTAGGGTATGGGTATTTAATAAAATATTGGCAAGAAACCTGCTTATAAAAGAAATAATCTGTTAAAACAAAATAATAAATAGAAAATTATTTTTTACATATTAAAGTTATAATAAAATATTCTTGGTCAGAACATACATAGCTATCACATACAATGGAAATCACAATCAAAAAGCTGAGATCTGAAAGTACATGTCAAGGTAAGCTTCCAAGAATAAATGAGAAAGTGTAATTAATATGTCACAAACAAGTTAAACAACTGGTTTCATTGTAAGGAGACCAACAATATTTATGGTACAATTAAAATTTAGATTTTGACAAAGTAAAACATAAAATTAATTAAAATATGTATTAATGTTTATACTGATACTGACCTAGTAGTGTCATGAGACGATAAGGATGGAGGCAAAATGTTTAAAAATCTCATAAAATATTTAACATGCTGTCGGTGAGCCATATCTTTGTTCTCTTCGTTATTCATTTTGATTATTAAATTGCACTTTTACTACAATTTAACTTTAAACACTCCACGTAATTATGAAGTAGGTATGTTTTATCACTTTTAATATTTACACACTGTATTTTAATAAATTTATTTTCCCAGTATTACAATTGTGTATGCTAATTCACTACTAATATCGTAATCTGTGGCTAATTCCTCCAATTTGATTTAAAAACAATTAATTTAAGTTGAATTCACTGTTAATTTTAGAGATATTTTTAAGTACAATAAGTACCTACAAACTTGATTTTCTTTGACTGACTGACTGACGAGTGACAAGTAGCATCTCTATAGTAGTCTGTGGTGACAAGTGACAATCCGTCATACCAAGTGATACCAAGTAACCATTGATAAATTACCTAAAGATGGAGCAATTATTCTACTTCCTAAAGTGAAAGCGAGATCGCGAGATACCAAACATTGGTAAAAGAGAGAGACAAAAGGCTTCTTTTTTGTCCCCGTCGTTATTTTGTTTGTCAATAAGTCAGATTCATTTGTTTGTCATATTGTCAGTCGGTTGGTTTGACAGAAAAATTTATTCAATAAGTTTTGTGAGCTAATAAAGGAATTGAAGACGCTTAAAGTAAATATACACATTGATTGACAAAAAAAGAATGGTGGGGTGTAGTGTGCTAGGCTGTAAAAGCCGTAGTGAACGACAAATTGCCGGCATAAGCTTTCACTCGTAAGTAGTTGAAAATGTTATTAATTTGCTGTTGTGATGACATGTGATGTAAAGATAGTAGAAAGTAAACATAAAGAAAGATTTACAGTCGAACCCGTTAGAAATACAGATTAATAGAGTATTTTTACTAAAAAATTCAAATCAGTTATAGGTTTGGTATGGCCAGGTTGTAAATTTTATTTACCCAGATTTAAAAAAAATGTTTTATTGTGTTATTTTAGGTATCCTTCTGACCCGAAAATGAGACTTCGATGGGTAAAAGCCACTGGTAGATTAAATTGGGAGCCTACAAAATTTACCAAAATGTGCTGTGAACATTTCAGTGAAAGATCATTTATACGTAAAAAGAAATTGGTTTTTTTACATGCAGAAGACTGCTTCTGCATGTAAAAAATGCACTGGCCAACGAAACATATACATGTGATACATGTGTACTATATATAAAAGCGAATGTATGTGTGTATGTATACACATGTTCACCTAACACGAGAACCGTTAGCCCAATTGATATGAAACTTTGCACACATATAAAGAGTGACGAGACCACTCGGACGAACATAGTTACGTTAGTGCCGGATAGGTGGCGCTGGTGGCAGTGATTTTTATCTTTTGAACTATGGGTCGAATTGGTATCAAATTTGTATATATGCATGTGGTAGCATTGGAACACCAACTAATATGGTTACAATGGTAACTTATAAATAGCGTTAGTGCTGTTTAGTTAAATTAATTAAGTTTAAGTGAGTGATAGATGCATAATATGCTCTACTTTAAATATAATGTTACACATGTTTCTCATTTTTGTATTTCCACATAGGCTAGGTACTTTTTATCCCTGAAAAAGACTTTCATGCGGGCGGAGCCGCGGGCAAAAGCTAGTTTGAATATATGTTTCGGGTGTATGTCTGGGTGTTAGTAATGTTTATTATAGTATATCATAATGTTGATTTGACTAAAAAAGTTTTTTATATCACAGTTTGTGAGCTCAGAAGGTTTTACAAGAACTGCAAACTATTGAGCGAAATCTATGCTGGGTAAATTTTGTAACTATATTACAGGTCGCCCCATTAAATTGCTGCTAAACAGCTGATTTTTATATTGTGATTCCTGTGGATTTGAGATTGATGATAGATTGTGTTAACGTTTCTTGCAGTTTAGACATTAAAAAAAATAGCTGACTGATGGCATACCTTTTTGGCATTATCTGCAGGCAGATCAGAAACTAATGAAACATTGCGTGTTGTGCGTGAATCAAAACGTAGATTAGTAAAAAAGCTAGCTCCGTTAGAAAGTGGTGTAGCAGAGCTAAAGTGTAAGATGAAAATGTATTCAAAAGAGTTCGATTTACTATCAAATAATGAAACTGAATATGCTGATTTTCTAAAACGGTATACTGATATAGAAAACTGCCACTAAAAATATTCACCCGCACTAATAAATAATAATAAATAAATACACCCAACAGTCACACACATAATCCCGATCCCACACTAGGTAAACCTGTATCGTGGGTATCAGGAACTACGAGGGACTTGTGGTCCCATAACACAGACCAGAAACAAACTTTTGTGGATCACTCAAACATTTGTCTCGGTGCGGGAATAGAACCCACGCCCTCTCGCTTTGCAGCCGGCTACTCGCCCATTGCGCCACGGAGGCTGTCTTTAAATTTTATAACAGAGTTTTGTTTTATTTGTAAATTAATACTTAACTAAAATAGATAGTGATTTTTTTTTACCAACCTCAGTTACCCATATGAGTGATACATATAGTTCGGGTTCATAAGCTACAAGCATTTTTTTAATCTATTTTGTCTACAGTATAAATGAGCCGGCTCAACCGAATTGTTACCACTGTCTCTCAGAAAATCGATGTTAATTAACGACTTGCTGCTGCGTTCCATACAGTGAGTGAGATATCCGAAAGCCCAAATCGCCTTCCCTTCTCAAGCCCATAATTATCCCTTTTCTTTAAGGTTGGCAACGCGACCATGATTCTTCTGGTATTATATGGGCGTTCATGGATGATCATGACCATCAGGTGATCCACTTTCTCGTTGCCCGGCCTATGCTATAAAAAATACATTTTTAATTAAGAAGAAGTAGTTTTGAGTTACCAACGTTTTTCCTAAATGCTGGACATAGTTGTGTTTTTCGTTACTTTAATGTGAGTTTAAACTTAAAAGACAAGAATTTGACAGTTGTGATATTTTTCCCAAACATGAAATGGGGAAATATATGTAACGTAGCAACATTTCAAAAAATTTGCTGTCTCATGTGCGGTCACGCCATGGCTCTATCTATAGGTATTATATCAATGCAAGTAACAAAGACCTAACAACACTATACCTCCATGCCAAGTAATACTAAATATTTTAAAATGTACTCTATGACACTTTGTGTAAATTAAAAAAATTGTGAAAAGTGACAAATTGAAGAAAGAAACAACACTATATACGGCGCGCGTCCGCTCGGGTGAGTAAGAGAAAACTAATAAATAATATGTATTGACATTTGGAATTTGATAAAATACCTGAAATAACCTTAATCCCGACGCCAGACATAGCTTCAAATACGCAAATACCTACAATCTCGAGAAGTGTGGCATGAGTATTTGCTTATGTGTGCAAAGTTTGAACAAACATTTGCACTTTGCCGTCCCATGTCGATTTTTAGGCGCACATTAAAAAGTTCAAAGTACTTCAAAGTTCAAGTTTGGATAGACTACCCTTGCGTAAAGTCCAGTTGCGTGTGCGTTTAGCTACTTCAAAATAATAATAAATTCATTCAAAAATCAAGATGCGACTGGGGCAACGAAACTGTCCTAGAATTTATTGAGACGCTTCACGGAGAACCGTTTAAGGAAATTACATGCACATAAATAATATAGGCATACCACGTCCACAAAATCGTCTTCCATCCTATTTGTTGTCTATTCGATTACTGTGAGCGCATATGTTTGCAAAGCATATCTGGCAGGTTCACTTGTTTGCGACAAACATGTGATCAAATGTATGTTGACATGTCTTCAAACAAATGTTCAAACATTTGAAGCTATGTCTGGCGCCAGCATTATGTAAATGAAAGTAAATCAATAACAAATTGTTTTTATATAAAACTATTATACAATATGTAACAAAAAACCTGTTGGACGTTTTAACGCTATATCAGAATCGAAATTCAAACGTAATGAAAACACGCGCATGTGAAAATTAGACCATAAAAAAAATATATAATTTTTTAATTTTAATTAATTAATCGTTTGTAATCCGTATTTCGATTGATTACCTCTACAAGTGCGATGATATGGAGCCAGAGCGAGATAGCTAGTTGCGGCGTCCACGTACATCAAACGCTGTCCCCGGCTTCGTCAATACGCACAGAAATTCACATGTAAATAAAAAAATAATGTTCATTTTCTAAGTCACGTGTGTAAGTTTAATAACTCGATTCTGTTTTTTTTATTTAACTTTTTTTATTAGGCTATTCGTGATTTTTGTTACTTATTGTATTATCCATATTTTCTTAACTCAATCTGAAATATACTGTAATAGCCCAAAACAATCTTAGCAAACCCACCTAAGACGATTGACAGATGGCCTCTGATTGGTGGACGCTGAACAGATCGCAAGAACAGATCGCGGCCGATCGCGGAACTTATTTTTTTCTCAGATTAGCTATCCTCTTTGAGATTAGCCATTTTGGACATTTATTAACTCTAGAAGCAATATTTAAAGTTTTCATTGTTATTATTCCGTGATTATTTGCACAAAATCATTATTAACGAAGTCGAAGGATCGAGCTGCAATTTTCAAAAAACCAAATTTAAGTTGAATTTCGCGGTCTAGTGCTGATCTTTCACATTTTAAGAAATACCCTACCTACAACTTACAAGGTGAATTATGCGAGAATATGATATTGATAAATTTTATTTAAATTTAAATAAATAAATAAAATATTCACAAAGTTAACATAATTTAATATCACTATTAAATTATTTATTAACGGCACTATGCTGCGGAGACTGTCAAAGACACCAAAACATTTCATATTTTTTAGAATAAGTATCGATTTATCGCGGGCTAACTTTATAATCGACTACTAAGAGTTTGGCAACTACCACTATGGTGAAAATCTAGTTTCAATCACTTTGATTTGTTTCTGGTCTTTTTCATGGCTGACGTTCAGAGGGTGTAATCGCAGTCATGAAGGTTCTAAAAATGTTTTTGATATTTCCTCTAAGAAATTGCCTAAAATATCCACAAATTGATATACTAGAGTAATTAGAGTACCATGTGGATAATTATTATTTACGATATGTGTAACGATTTCAGTGAAAATTATAGATAAAATATGCCGTGTTGTGGTATCGAAACTTGATGTGAATATTTAGTGCCCGTGGTGTTTTATGTTGAATCAATTCTATAAAACAGTATACAATGGAAGCATCTAATATATCCCAATTACTCATAAATAGTAGTGTTTGTGAGAGACGGATTGTGTGGTATAACCTCAATTTTGTTTTTATAGCTGAACGTTTCATTCCCGGCAACGGGATGTCAGAAGTTAGTTGAAGTTGTGGACGAGCACAAGCTCCGTATCTTCTATGAGAAGCGCATGGGCGCTGAAGTTGAAGCTGACCTATTGGGCGATGAATGGAAGGGCTACGTGCTCCGCATTGCCGGCGGTAACGACAAGCAAGGATTCCCTATGAAGCAGGGTGTCCTCACCAACAGTGAGTACTTAAAACCACAATTCAATATGTAAATCGATATTTTCATTGACTAGTGTAATGTATGTAAAATAATTTTCAACAGTGTTATAATAACATTGATATGACTGTTACTCCAATAGATTTTTACAAGTAGGTGATGGTACATGTTTTTTTATTAGCCGAACGACAAATTTTCATCTGTATCTTTGAAGAGGTAGGCAGAAGTGCAACTAGTTCAGTGTCCCCAAGCTTATAACGGTCCCATGGCGTGATGGGTGCACAATCAATCAAATGATAATTGTTTAGATCATTAACACTGCTTTGGTGATTATCATTTACAGTACCTACATAACTTTGTCAAACAATGGATAATAAAGATTTTCTGTCTGTTTTGTAGGTCGTGTCCGTCTATTGATGTCAAAGGGTCACTCTTGCTACAGACCTCGTCGTGATGGTGAGAGGAAGCGCAAGTCTGTCCGTGGTTGTATTGTTGATGCTAACCTTTCAGTCTTGGCCCTCGTCATTGTGCGCAAAGGTGAACAGGTATGCTATATTATCAATTTCATCTAATTATCTACATATATAATTACACAACCAAAAAAGGTTGGGGCCATTACTAAGCATTTTGCATGCACTGTGGATTGTGAGATTTTGCAAAGTTACAGTTTATATGGAGAATGCAGAAGGTTAAATATAATCTCAGTATTAAATATATTAATTTAAATAAAATAAAACATTCATGGTTTGAGTTTATACTCTCAATGTCTGCATGTCAAATCTCACAGCTGATGTTATAGAACAAAAATATATGATTATAGCAGTCGAATTTCGAGCAATACTAGTTTGTATTATTATTTGTATCCCCACAGACCAAAAATATAAACTAGATGCTGTCACTTTGCATACTGTTATGTTATGCATGAACTAGGTACATCATCAATAAGAACTGCTGTGGCGAACACACAGATTGTAATACTTATATGGTCTGTTTCTATCCATATTTGTGCATACCATAATATTAAAGAAGTGCAAAGATCATAGCAAGTGGAAGTCCATTGTCTCTACCTACCCTAATGGGAAACAGGCATAACTATGTATGTATGAACATTAAAGAAAAGCACAGTAGTTATAGATTGAAAACTATAATTTTAGAAATTAATTTTATTGCTCTTTATTTATTGGTATATTATAAAATCCCTGTTCTTACTGTTTTCTAGATCTTCAAATCTAGGTAATTATATGCGACAGGGTATATTGATTGACGTTTTGAATAATTCTGTTGAAATATTTTTTCAATGGTAATTTCATTATGTCACACATGTTAAAATTATTAAATGTTTATGCTAAATTATTATATGTATAATAACATAAGCTCACACCTCTATCCTGGAATGGATAGACAGAAGGCAACTAGTGCACCTACAATTTGCCATGTGACGGAAGCCTAGTGAGCCTATTGGTATACCTGTAAATCACGGATTGAAACCCAGAATCTTACCAGTTTCTTAGCCTGATTATTCTGCCTAGTCTATTACAAATGAGGTGATGATATAATAAATAAGATCATTGTCACTTTTATAAATAATTCTGACTCTACTTTTATGTGTCAATATTTACATAGAAGATTATTCGATGCAAGCGTTCACAGTATACACGCGTTTTTTTTTTTTTAAATAGTCTGGAGCTTTTTGTAGTTTGTTATGCATTCACAAACATTTGCACACAGTAGTTACTAATTTATAAGATACATTTACCCATATTTGCATATTATTTACAGGAAATCCCTGGCTTGACTGATGGAAATGTTCCCCGCCGTCTTGGTCCCAAGCGTGCGTCCAAGATCCGCAAACTTTTCAACCTTAGCAAAGAGGATGACGTACGCCGCTATGTTGTAAAGCGTCTGCTCCCCGCCAAGGAGGGCAAGGAGAACGCCAAACCCAGATATAAGGTATACATCAAAATATGAAAGAAATATAAAGAGGTACACAAGGATCGTAGCAAGTGGAAATCCGTTGTCTCTGCCTACCCCTATGGGAAACAGGCGTGAGTCTATGTATGTAGATCAAAATATAGGCCATTTGGCTCATCTTGCTGTGGCAGTGACTTGCAATGTCATTCACCATTGTATTACATGTCTTATGATACTGTACATTTTAATTATGCTCACAGAGTGGAAATTGTACCCCTGATATATTTATTGCTTTTAAGTCATTTAAAGATTTAAAAGCAGCAGCATCAGGGTAAATTAAATTGGTGCCGAGCAGAAGATTCAGATGCATAGATCTGTTTACTTTTACAGTGTGCTGAACAAATAAATTATAAATGAATACTCTAGGCTTAAATTTTTCTATTTGTTGTTTATTTGTACAATTAACTTTTTTGTGTGTTTACAATATTTCATAATCAAATTTCCAGGCTCCCAGGATCCAACGACTGGTGACACCTGTAGTGTTGCAACGCAGACGCCACCGTCTGGCACTCAAGAAGAAGCGCCTCGCCAAACGCAAGTCTGCCGAGGCCGATTACGCTAAACTGCTTGCACAGAGGAAGAAGGAGTCCAAGGTAAAATAAAAATATCACAAAACAATTATTTGTGAGGTTATACGATTTACGCTACTCTACTACCTACCGTCTACGCCCTACCCTAGAATAAGACATGGCAGTTATATTCGACTTGCCAGTCTTTTCAACCCAATGTTAAGTGAGAGATGGAAAGATCTAGGTATGCACTGGGTCAAGTCCCTATTATATTTATGGTGGGGACATCTGTGAGTTGCACAAATGAGTGATCAGCTTACGTTTGTAGAACTAATTCACCCTTACCAAGTCCCTAACTCTGTACAGAATGCTAAATCGACAAAACAGTCTCACGGTGGCTTTCATTAGAGGATCCAGGGGCTAAGGGACCAATTCCCTGGCCCCTTCCCAAAAGCATTTGGGTCCTGTTTTCTTAGTACTACTTTAAACTATCAACAATATAAGGTTCATTGCTTAACCTTACTTATTCCGTTTGAAGTAGGTATAGTATATTCTCATTTTATTTAATTCTATATTTTGGTCAAATCCAACTCACACTACATTAATATTTAAAATCGATCCCTTATGTATTTGTAGTAGAGTAGTATCAGTACAGCTGGTATCATATAGCCGTAACATAAATTTACGGTAATCATACGCAGCTGTAAAAGTAAGGAGCTGTGTCTTACCCCTTGATTTATTGTTGATATAAATTAAGGTATTAAATCAGCAACATTCTACAATTTTTTAATAAGAGTTACATATTGTTGCTTCAATTCAGTATTATACATAAATATTTATTTCTTTCTTCAGGTCCGTCGCCAGGAAGAGATCAAACGCAGGCGTTCGGCTTCAATGCGCGATTCAAAGAGCTCCAACACGAGCGCGCCTCAAAAGTGATCTAAAATAATCAATAAAAATTATAAAACCTACACTATTTTTTATTGCGAGAGTGGTCCATTTTGCATGAAAAAGTACTATACGACCGGGCTGAAGTCACTTTCCCCGCTGTCCATGACTCGT
Organism: Mimas tiliae; assembly: GCA_905332985.1. Lineage (NCBI taxonomy): Eukaryota > Metazoa > Arthropoda > Insecta > Lepidoptera > Sphingidae > Mimas > Mimas tiliae. The sequence goes on from HG995254.1 coordinate 10,999,282, forward strand.
TTGTTTAGTCTCACAGTAGCACAGTCTTGACCCACACTACATTAACTTGCATCGTGGGTATCGGGAACCACAAGGGACTTGTGGCCCCTCAATATCCAGACCTCACGCTTTGCAGCCGGCTGCTCGCCCACTGCGCCACGGAAACTGTCTCAAATAATTTGAACCGCCATTCTGACGGTAAGATGAGACAGACGTATAGATGTATCATATTAACAGTGAAATGGCAGAAAATGGAACTGCAGTGTTCCCAACTTAGTTGAATTATCCATAGATTTGGTGAGTTGGACCTGCCACTAGTATGTAAATTTTGTATGCATCTATGTAGATGTTTTAATGGTTTATTTAACAACTCTGTGGAAAGGAATATTTTCATCCATTAAACACACAAAATGTCGAGGTTTTCGGGTAGAATTACCACTGTTGTAATTTAATTGTTCTATAAATGATGATCAATACTATTTGAGGGTTGTATGCAGTTGCATTTAATTGCTTACATCTTGGCTCACGGTTTATTTGTTTGGAATTGATTACTCAACATTATAAATTATACCAATACCATGACGCCTATAACTGCCGCTTGCTCTGGCTGTAACAAAACTTTTAAAACAAAAGAATGCTTAAAATGCTCCATATGTTCACGTAAATACGACCTAGATTGCGCCAAAGTGAGTGCAAAGAAATTTAAGCTAATGAATTTTGAGCACAGGAGCGCTTGGAAATGTTGCGTATGTTGTAGGCAGGTTGTTGGCACGTCGTTTAGCACAACCACGCCTGAAGTAAGTAAGAGCCAGTTACCTCTTGATCCATCCGAGACAGGCAATGTTACTCTTCGTGCGAAGCTGAGTAATGCATCTTATGTAAATCCTGACATAAATACAGAACTGGAAAATGTCTACATAACACAGAGTGAACTTCGGGCTATTCTAACAAAAGAAATTACATTCGCAATTAAATCAACAATTGAGGGGATGCTGTCCGATCAACTGAGAATAATAAATGAACGGATTTCGAGTTATCAAGACACAATGAACTTCTTTAATGGACTATTTGAGGACTTAAAGGGTAACTTGGAGAATAAGGCTAGTACTATTTTACAGTTAGAAAAGGAGAACGTGGACCTTAAGGCAACTGTAAAAGACCTCTCACATAGACTATGCTCCGTGGAACAGCACATGCGTGAAACCAACTTGGAGATAGTGGGGGTCCCAGAGTTTCGGAATGAAAATCTGCCTAACACTGTATTGCACTTAGCCAAAACTGTGGACAGCAGCATCACTGATGACGACATTGTTCATGTTACGCGCATAGCTAAAATAAACAGGGAAACAGACAGACCCCGGTCGATTCTGGTGAAGCTCCGCAATCCCCGTAAGCGTGATATACTTCTCGCAGCCGTCATGAAGTTCAACAAAAAGAACCCTAAAGATAAGTTGTGTTCTCAGCACCTGGGGCTTGGCGGCCCTAGGGTCCCCATATTTGTTGCGGAACATTTGACACCGATAAACAAGTCACTACATGCGGCTGCACGCATAAAAGTAAAGGAATTAGCGTACAAATTTATCTGGGTACGTAACGGTAGGATATTTGTGCGGAAAGACGAAACTAGTAAGGCCATTGTGATTCGCTGCATTGATAGTTTAAAGCGTATTGTATAATATTAGGTTTATTAATGTATAGTCAATGTTTTGTATGTAAAACTTATAACAATGTTCACCATATACTATCAGAACATACGCGGTGCCAGAACTAAAACCAATGAGTTATATCAGAATATATTGTTGTACTCATATAATATAATTATCCTTACTGAAACGTGGCTTAACTCGAGTATCTGTTCGAGTGAGCTTATAGATTCTAGATACACATTATATCGAAGAGACCGCTCAACATCCAATAGCTCCAAAAAGGACGGAGGTGGTGTACTTATAGCAGTTTTGAAAACTATTCCGTCAACCCGAGTCCCTAACTGGGAAAGTGACTGTGAGGATTTATGGATAGTAATTAACATCAAAGTAAATCAAATACAATCCAAGTTAGCAATATGCGGAGTTTATTTACCGCCTCCATCCAACTTGGCAGCTTTGTCGATGTTTACTAATAACACGCAAAATGTTCTCAACCAGGTAGAAAACGTAATTATATTAGGTGATCTTAATCTACCCAACATTCACTGGGATAACGCCCAATTTAACACATACATGGTACCTTCTAATTACTGTAATAACATGGGACGCACATTAGTGGATTTTTTGAATGTTAATAGTTTGTATCAATTTAACAACATTACTAATAGTAACGGCAATGTACTAGATTTAGTAATAAGTAGCTATCCCAATGGTCACGTTACTCAATCAGCAGACTGTTTAAGTAAACCCGACCCACACCACCCTAGTCTTGAATTTTGTGTTATAAATACAGAATTGCCTAAACTCTGTACAAATAACATTGCTAAAAGTAACTTTTTTAAGGCCGACTATTGTGCTATCTCAAGTGAGTTGCGGAATACTGATTGGTCGTCTTTGTTTTCTGGTTGCAATAATTCTGATGACATGGTAACAGTACTTTACGGTATCTTAAAAGCATTAATTGACAAACATGTTCCAATTCATAAAGGGAAAAGTGAGAAATATCCAATATGGTATACATCTGCATTAATACGTATGCTTGCTGAAAAAAATAAGGCATGGAAGTTGCATAAAAAGTTTAAAAACCCCCGTGATAAAATCGAATTTGAGCTCTTACGAAAGAGATCCAAGTCCTATCAACAAAAGTGTTATAAGGACTATATGAGTACGATTGAAAATGCCGTTATTAAAAAAAAACCAAGGCATTTTGGCAATTTATAAATAGCAAACGTAAGGACGCCATCTCTGAATTCCCTGTTACTATGTTTTTAAATGATATTTCAGCCTCTTGTGGGTCAGACATAGCTAACCTATTTGCATCCCACTTTTCATCTGTATACATAAGTGACGCCACAATATTGCGGGACTCGTTTTCTACACCTGACATAGGTCACGATAATTTATCAAGTCTATATGTTAACGAAAGTGATGTACTAAAGAAATTAAAAAACCTTGACATTGCAAAGGGCCCGGGCCCTGATGGTATACACCCGATTTTCTTTAAAAAAAATGCTACTGAGCTTTCTTCACCACTTACTGCTATATTTAACCGTTCTCTCTTGGATGGCAGCTTTCCGCAATATTGGAAGAAAGCTAATATTGTTCCAATTTTTAAAAAAGGAGAAAGGCATAGTATAAAGAATTATAGACCGATTGCCATTCTATCCTGCTTGTCCAAATTATTTGAGTCACTTGTGTATCCAACAGTCAGTCGTTATCTGGACAAATTTATTTCTCCTCACCAACACGGCTTTAGACGAGGGTACTCAGTACAATCTAACCTTGTCAGTTTTGTTTCTAGCATTTCTGAAAGTGTTGACAAGGGACATCAGGTCGATACCATATATACAGATTTTTCGAGTGCGTTCGACAAAGTGAGCCATGGTTTACTGGTTAAAAAGCTTGAAAACTATGGTATACACGGTTCGTTGTTAAAATGGTTCATTTCATACTTAAAAAATAGATCTCAAGTTGTTGTAATAAAAGGTTTTGAATCCCACATATTCAGTGCCACCTCAGGAGTGCCTCAGGGGTCCCATTTAGGACCATTACTTTTTATAACTTATATTAACGATATCTGTCAGCAAATTCAACACTGTAAATACGAACTTTACGCCGACGACCTCAAAATTTTCAAATCAGTTAAGACAGCTGAAGACGTCGACCTTGTACAGCAGGATGTTGACGGGATTAATGCTTGGTGCAAGCGTAACAACATGCTCCTCAATGTCGAGAAATGTTGTTTCATCCGCTATACTCGGAAGTGTCATCCTTTCCCGTCGATATACAACCTTCATGGTACTAGTTTACAGGAAGTTAGTGAAACACGGGACTTGGGTGTGTACATTGACAGTAGGTTAAAATTTACTTCACACATATCTAAAACAGTGACAAAAGCGTCTCAAATGCTAGGATTCATGATTAGAAATTCCAAACATTTCAAACAGAGCACAAAAATTCTACTTTACAAAGCTCTGGTACGTAGTCAGCTCGAGTATTGCAGCGTTGTGTGGAATCCCCAGTATACTACGCACTCACAGCGCATAGAAAGCATACAAAGAACTTTCACTAGAAGACTAGCTTTTGCATCACAAGCAATTTCTTATAGATGCCCGTACTACGACCGTTTGTCTTTTTTCAACATGCAATCATTATGTGATCGTCGTAGACTGCATGACTTGATGTTTCTTCACAAATGTATAAATGGTTTACTCAAGTCAGAAATTTTACTGGATGGCATTAAACTCTCTGTACCTTACCATCCCCCTAGACAACGTGTTCATAGAATATTCCAACCGCCTCCATCGAGAACCAATTTGGGTAAGCATTTTCCGCTTGCTAGAATCTGTGTTGAGTATAACAACATTAATAAAGAGTTATCAGACCTGGATGTATTCTCCGACTCGCTTAGTAATTATAAAAATAAACTAAAAAGCAAATTGTAATTGTTTTCATACCGTCTTGTTTATATTTATTCAGAATAACCAAAATGTTTACTTAGTTTACAATAAGTTATCATTGTTTCCTCATATAAATAATATCCTATAATAATAACCGACTACAATGCTACTGGTCAATGATGAGTGTACCTGTAATTTGGCATATGTATCAGGCCTACTAAAATTGTTGTAATGTACCTATTTATGAATGTGTTATATATATGCTGTTGGTATACCAATAAAAAAAAAAAAAAAAAAAAAAAATTACACTTCATTATTTTTTTTAAATGCCGCCATCTTGGTTTTGAGAATGTATGTCGTTAACGTAATCAGCACCCCAAGAAACCTTGAAAAAATATGTCCACCATCTTGGATTTGAAAATGGATGTCGTTTTCGTAATCAGTATCCGTAGAGGTAGAATATGAGAATTAACTATCTACGTCAGCACCCCAAGAAAGTACGCGTGAGTAATGTTCATCCAAAGTTGTCTGGTAAACACTATGAAAGTTAGGCGATTCCGGGGAGTTTTGGCAGGAATTTTGACAGTGCCCTGGGAGTCCAGAGGACTCGCATTCTCTCGATCAAGACTAGCTCTCTACCGCCTATAATTTAACCATATTGAAACTACTCACTAAAATACTTTCGTATTGTTTCCGGTGGAGATTAGAGGGGTTGCGACCACTTAGGTTTTACTTGAAACTTTTGAAGAAAATTGGGCCGCGGCAATGATTAAAAGTTTGAAAAACACAAAACTAGAGTTTTCGATCAGTGGAGCAGAAAAAAATAATCGCAAACAAATTTTAATTAATCGGTACTGATAGGTACCTACATATTTTCATATCATAGGTGAAGGTAATCTTTACCTGTGAAATTGCCGCTCTGTATGAAAAAAGTTAAAAGTATTTTTCTTCCATATTTTTTAATTAAAGTAACCACCCAAAACGTGTAAACCTACCTACATAGTAAATACAACTCTCATTATAAATAAATTTCAAAGGTGTATTCTGAATTAATAATAATAATATGATTGGTCCATACGGATCATATTATTAGCATAAGATATCACAGAACATTGAGAAAAATAAATCTCAATTTAAAATAGAGAGGAAATCGAAAGTTCTCGAATCGAGTGGTTGCGGAATTATTCAACTTTGATTAAAAGAAAAACTAGGTACTTGTTAGAAAAATAAATATGTATTAATTTCTTTCATAGTATAAATAGTGAGGGCTAAGTTACAAAATAATTTTCAAATCTGTTCACAAACACGGCCGCGGCATCTAATTCGTTTCAACCAAAGAGAATATAACTATAGTTTCAACATCATAAGTTTGTTTTCTTCGTCGGCGACTTGAGTAGACCAAGACCGACGTATCTTGCCATAACACGTAAATACGATGGATTTAATTGTTTTCTTTTCTCCAGCAAAGACTTGAGAAGTTTCTCCGAAGACTCGTCAAAGGGCTTCTGGTAATCCGAGGCCTAGATTGGAGTAAAACCAGTAAACATTAGGTAAATATTATTTAATAATACCAATTAAGAACTAACTTAAATGGGTATATTTAGTAGTTTCCTAGTAGGAACCTCGCGACGTTTCATAAAGTTTGTGTATGTATTTGGTATAAAAAAAAAATAACGACATTATCTCCCAAAATAAAAAAAAATCCTTACGGTGGTTTTCGCAATCCAGTAAAGTTCTTCCAAAAGGTTATCCTTATTTTCCATTGACGCCGGTAAATATGATATACCATCAAACTAAAAAAACGAATATAAATCATATAAGTACCTACTTACCTATGTCATTGTTATGACTATTTTGAACCCAGGAATAAAAATACATAGATAGGTACATAAGCGATATAACATATATTTTTTCTGCTGGTAGCGAGAAAAGAATAATAAAAATAAATAAAATGTTACTACTTAATAGGTTTTCTCCGAATTCGACAAATCTCATCTCGAACTCCGAAATAGTCGCAGTAGGTAGGTAGGTACCTACTGCGACTATTTTATAAGGGGTTACGCACTAGATCAGAATTCAGTGTTCCGAAGTCTCGAATACCTACTTATCCCCAGTTCGAACCAGTCTCTGAATCAGTTCGGATGAGTACAATGCGTAAACATTCTTACTCCCCTATGGAAACTAATACCTACGAGTAAATAATGCTAGTTTTCTAAGGTTTTTAAAAATAACTTGAGTTTTCGTGTTAGTCGGCAATCATATTTTGTAATTTTTTTTATTTATTTTATTTGGATCGCCAATGGGTGTACATATAAAACTTATTAAGTAACAAACAAATATAACATACTACCCAGTTACAGGCAAACACAACTAACAGTACTTAAATAAAAGTACTTAAAGCTGTATATAAACTGAGCGTCTCCAATCAATCTTTGTCATAGTGCGACAATACGACAAGGATCTTTTGGCACTTGAACGACATTGATAGCTCTCTGTCTGTGGGTGTGAAATTAGGATGTATTTTTTTTAATTTATATAGGTAATTTCTTAAGATAGCGGCACGGGTGTTATATCTGATTGTGGCCACGTGCCAAAAGATCTGTGTCACACTACATCTCACTGATGTTGTCTTGCGGGAACGTCAACTGCGCAATAGGTCTCAATGTCTAGGTCTAGTGCAGGTCCCCAAAAAAGTTACCTGTCTGCACACCAAGGAGGCACGCATACGGTTTCTATCTTGGTTAGCGGTATTTGTCTATGTTTAGTACGTGTAAGAAATCGAATTATTCTGGAATTAACTATTTCAATACGACATGACATAGACATAAAAAAGTGACTACCTACCTGTGAAAACCCATTCAATTTTTCTCTCTCGATAACTTCTATTTCCATGTCTAGTTCTGAAGCACGAGTAATTCTGTTGACTGCAATTCCTTGTAGGAGAACCGGTATAAATCTAATTAAACTAGGAGTATCTTTTTTATTTGCTAATAAGAGAACAAGAACTGCCTGTCGTGAATTAATTTCTGTTATCCAATTTTTCATCTGTAACATTACGAATATACATTAGCGCCAGTTCAAAAAGTGTTTGGCCCAAAATTGCAGCAGATTCATTTTAGAATATTGACAGTAGATCACAGAATGCGTAGAAATGAATACTCTGGAAAGTCTCGTTAAGAGGTAAAAAAATCAACCTCGATCCAACTTGCCAAGATTGCAAGGCAGCGGACGTAATCTCGCTTTCTTTTACCTACTTACTTAATATGTATATGCACTCACGCCTATAATCCCCGAAGGTGTAGGCAGAGGTGTAACGAGTACACCCACATTTCGCCGAGCGTATCTCCGTCCCACGATATGATAGGGGGAGGCTTTCGCCATACCGGGCACAAATTCCAGACTCCGGGCTGATACTGAGCATTCCGTAATAGAAAAATCCAATACCACTTTACCCGACCCGGGGATCGAACCCGAGACCTCAGCGTTGGCCCCAATCATATCGCGTACGCATTACAACTGCGCCACCGAGGCAGTCTCTTTTACATAAAGGTCGGTAATTCAACTAGATTCCTTTGGAAGTTCATTCGTGTGATAAACTAGTTACGAACCAGTTACCTGGTTACGAACGCCTGGTGGTGGCGAACTAGTTTACTAGGTTTTCGCCAGCGTTAGCTAACTTCGGAGTGTTTATAATTTTTTATTGATTGCTCAAAACACATCGCACGCTGCCGGTACTCTCAAAAATGTGCCTAGGTAGAGTCACTTCACGTTAGGGATCGAAACCATAGATGAACCTACGGTTCATAATTTAATTGAACTTAGACGAAGGCCGGCCTTTAGAAAAAATTTCCGTATAAAGTAGGTATATTTGTCTTCGGGATACAGAAATAGTAAATCCATGTCACATATGAAAATATTGTAAAAAAATTACCGTTACTATAGACGATAGTATCTTTTTACCAGAATTTCCATCAAACACACAGCTTAAAGATTTCGATCCAAGTAATTGAAAAAAATCATCTAAATTGGTTATTTTACTCAAAGGATGATTACTCTTTTCGCTAGGTATATTAGAAGTCGATTTACATTTTTTGTAAAGTTTCACAAAGCCTTTCCTTTTTATTTTGTGATTGCTTCCATGAATGTGATTTATCTTTTTTTGTGATTTGATCTCACAATAAGAAACATCAGGTTCAGAGAAATTTCGTAGTATATATTCATTTCCATGTAATTTCCTCTGAATATTATGATCATTATTTATTTTGGCATAGTTTTCAAATATCGAGTCAAGTTTCAAATTGTCCATTTTTATAATAACTTTCTTTGTGTTAGTATTCTCATTCTTCCATAAGTTTAGAGATATGGTGCATACGGCAGAACACGATATGTCAATATGCCTAAACATTTTGAAGGCTGTACACATATTCTCAAATAAATGCATCAAGTTGAATGTGTGACTTATTCCTATCACAGAGTGTTTTTCATGATTGTATGGCTGCAACATTCTACAAACTTTGTCTTGTATTCCAAATACATTATCACCTTTATGTACCTTTATAGGAATATCTATACGTTCCCTATTTATAAATGTGTTTTCCATAGGACTTAAGACGTTAAGTTTCAATACATTTTCTGGCATTTTCGGCAACATAGTTATGATTTCTGAAGACTGGAACGCTATATTTTTAATTAAATAATGTACAGGATGCCGATTTGTAATACGGTGTGAGAAATTTCCTGAAAGTATATGCCTTATTTCTGACGATATATTACTTATTTTAGGAATTGCTCTAAAAGAATCCAAACCCTCAACATGAGACAATTCCGATATTGTGGATAACTGCGAGTCGGTATTGTTCATTGGCAAAGAATGACTTGACTTTATATCTGAGTGTAATATCTTACTCATCATATCTGGTAATATCGCACAAAGTTCGGCAGGTAGCATTGCATTTAGTATTGTAGCTTTACATTTGAACAGTTTAGTGCCACTATCGTTCTGAAGTGGTATCAACGAACAGGAGTCCTTCGTATGAATACCAAGTTTATCCGATTGCTGTAGCACGGTTATGTCAAACTGCACAATGATATTTGCCAAACAATTCTTTATTTCTATTTTATTCGTGTCCAATGTTTGGATTTCCAATTCAGGAAGTGAGCTATCAAATCCTGGTATTATTTTATGTAGATCATTCCTTTTAATCAGAAGCGGTTCAGAAGGTTGGTCAAGTTCAGTATCAAGTATTACTCTTTCATTTAACTTCTCAGAAATTAATCTTGTTTGTACGGAGGCCTCTTTTGCATCTGCAAATTATAACCAGAAAAAAGATTTATTATTTAAATTAACCCTTTTTCGTAAATATAAGTGAAGTCATTTTACATTTTTGTCACTTACCAATAGAGGACTGTATACTCTCATATTTTACATCTTGATTAAAATAAACTCCATTTTTTATGTTTTTAATAACGGTCTCTATAAAGTTGCTTGCCCTTTTTGCTTTTGCCCAAGGTCGTTTAATTGCTACTGATCTAGTATCAACCAATCTAGTATTTGAAGGGTTTAAATGCTGTTTTGTTATTGAATTATTGACAACAGTATTTATCTTGTCGTTATTATTAACACTTACGTCCATTTTAGGTGATATTTTCATTTCATTCATGAAATCTCCATTTACTCCATGTTGTACGTCATATTGTTCAGTAACATGGCGATCTATCTCGCTTGAATTGATCGCTAACGGTTTTTTGTATAACAATTTGAGCATTTTATCTTTAAGCTGATGTATTAATTTTGGCTTTTTAAGTTCTTCTGTATTATTATTTAAATCCAATGTAGACATTACTGACTTTTTTGAACCTAATTTACAATTAGCCCATTTTCTTTCTCTGTTACTTGGTTGTTTACATGCAGTTATATGGAGATTTTTGTTAGGTAATTTATGAAATTTATAATCTCCATGAAATTGTTTTCTTTTTTGTATATTAGAATCTTCAATACATTTTGTAGCAAAATTTATAATATCATTGGATTTCGATGTATCTCCAACTTCCGTCTTAAGCTTGTAGTCGTCACTCCACTCAACCATGAAGGGCCAAATATGTTTATCTAAGCCTTCAAATTGTGGAGGATCGTAATCCTTGACTTCTATAGTAGATCTGACTTGGTCCCTGCCCAAAATAACCAGAGGAAATTTCATATTTAATAGTCTCTTTCTAATATTAGTTTGAGTCATTTGAGGCACAATCGAAGCATTCGTCAAAGTAGTAGATAAACGTGATTTTCTCTTTAATGTTTCTAAACGTTGAGACGATAGTACATCTTGACCTTTACTCAATACCACTTTAGTTATTCCATTTCGGTGATTACATATATTGTTTTGATTGATCATAAACACTTCGTCATATACTGGAAAAGTAACTATTTTAAATGCAATTTAATTTTAGTTAACATCAAAATACTTAAAGTAATTACGCAGTAAGTACAAGGTTTACAAGTAGGTAGGTCCCTCGTATACGAGACCGTCTGGGTTGGTACCACCGCTTTTTCTTTTTCTGCCGCCAAGCAACATTGTGTAATGTTCCAGTTTTCAGGGCATTGAAGCCAGTGAAATTATTGGGCATTATGAGACTTAACAACTTATATCTCGGGGTGATCGCAGTCCAGTGCCATGCAGTGCTTCCTAAATCAAAGTTCTGTGTGGCGTTGCTTATGTTTATGTGTAGGCGTGTGGCGCTTACCATCAGGCGAGCGACCTGCTCGTCTCATCTTTTTTATAGCAAGATGGTAAGTGATCTCCACCGCCCATGTACGCCCACAATGCAAAAAAAATAATGGGTGCGTTGTCGACCTTAAAGGAAAGGGATAATTAAGAGATTAGAAAGGGGAGGGGGATTTGGGCCTCCGTATATCTCTCTCACTGTACGAATCGCAGCTTGCTACTTTACGCCGGTTTTCTGTGAGACAATGGTAACGACCCGGACGAACCAGCCCATTCATGCTGTAGACAAAAATACAGCGTGGCTCTACCACTCAAAACAACTTAAACAAGTTAATAAAGAAAAGGTACCTTTCGAAGTATTTTGCAAACCCGTCTTACTTGAAACTAAGTTTGTGGGAGAGTTCAAGTTATTTTCTATTTCAGAACTATCTATAAGATCCTGTGTTTGATTATTTTTAAGAACTGATTTTATTAAGTTTTCATTAATCTGCTTTTGTTGGGTCTCAATAGGAGCATTTAATATCAAAGAATCTTCGTTAACAACACTGTTACTGTGGTTAGAATAGGTTTCATTTTTATAATATGATTTTTTTACATCTATGCATTTATTAATAGGAATTGTATGCTGATTACATTCCTTTATTCCCGGTGCTTTTTTGCCACTTGTAAGTGATTTTTTAATAAATGATATATTTTTATTACGAGATTTTTTTAGCTTTTTACATTTTTTTACATTTAGAGTGTTGGGCAATTTTTCAAAACCTTCGGATATACTACTAAATTCATCCTTTTTGTCAATTACAGTTACACGATCAAAACTTGAACAATGTGAAAAGCTTGTTGGTGACTTGTTATCTACTTCAATACTCGATATATAGGCAAATTCTTCGGTGCAACAAGTTTTAATAAATCTGAAATGAATCGGTCAAATGAGCAACATTAATCGGTGTTGAGAAATAAATAATAAAAAACCTCTCAAAACAAATTAACCAATTTTGAGTCGACGCTATTGTAATTTAATTGTTAATTAATGAAAAATTTAACGGTTAATTATTTACAAATGTAATGGTTAATTAATTAATGAATCAATGATTTTATCCCGTTGGGGATAGAATTTCCTTTTGAAATTTAAATGGGACCAACTTTGAGCTTTGCTTTTCGTCGGTAAATAAATATACGACTTACCGCGCGTCTTTTCTATTATACCGCATTTGATTATCCTTCTTTCGCGGTAGTGGATTATTTTCTTCAGACATAGGAGGGGACGGCCTGAACTGGAATCTGTCAATATCTCGCAAAACTCTCCATACGTCGTGGCCGTTAAATTTACCTTCAGCCTTACCCTTTGATGTAGCAATCTGTTTCTTGCTACTCAAAGATTTTTTACTGTCGCCATTAAAATTTCTAATTACATCTGTGGAACTATGATCTAGATGAATATTGAATTGTGAACAATATCTAGCGTCCCTGTCATAAAATTCAAAATCATTGCGTGATTTCCTATTTTGTCCCGGAGGTCGCTTCTTAGGTCTTTTCTTACGGATGTCATCGTCGTGATTGAAATCTTCTGAGTCGTTCATATCACTGACAGTACATATTTGTGGTGCTGGTGCCTGTTCATTAGGAAGGGTTAATACAGATTTCTTAACTCTTTTGTTAGTCTGCTTCACAGATTTAAACTCGTCAGAATTGGCTTTGTAAATTTTAACTGCCAAGGGAAATGAAGATACAAGGTCTGCAGCTTTTTTCTGAATTACCCTCTTTTCGGTCACTCGTGAAAGTAGATGAGCTTTATCACCATTAAGATAGGGTGATTTACAATTTGTATTTTTTCTTATCTTACACTTTACAGAACTTGTAACACTACTATCAGTTGAAAAATTTAGCTTTACCAGTCGATTTGGTATAATACCCCCTTTCGAGCTGTTTTGTGAGCTTAATGATAAAAGCGGAATTTTGTCATTTGGTGTCGTTAGTGAGTTTATTGCCATAGCCCCCAAATATTCTGTCTGATACTATTTGTAAAAATAATTACACACATTTGAAAATAAGTAGGTTATAAATAACTTTTAACCGACGGAAGTAATTGATTTATTTGGAACTATTTTCACGATAATTTCGATATCACTGACCAAAACATAAACACCCCTACATGGAAGTACGGCTAAAATATTATTTAAAAGCAATTTTTATAAAATCAAATAAAAAATTCAACAATGTATGCCATTGATATAAAAATGAACATGTCATGTCATTTTAAAAATATTTTTTTATAATTAAACGTTTACTCAGACTGCCAGATTTATACATCTGTGATCTAGGTACTATAGTATTATTTTATTGATTTTTTTAGGTAAAGTCTTACCACCTCCAACATATTAATTAACGTAATAATTTGATTTTAAATTAGACATTTACGCAGGTGGAGCTGTGGATTTGACAGCCTCCGTGGCGCAGCAGGCGAGTAGCCGGTTGCGAAGCTTGAGGCCGTGGGTTCGATTCCCGCACCTTGGCAAATGTTTGTCTGATCCACAAATATTTGTCTCGGGTCTGGGTGTTGTGGGACCGCAAGTCCCTCGTAGTTCTTGAAACCCACGATACAGATTTACCTAGTGTGGGGTCAGGGCTATGTGTGTGACTGTTGGGTGTATTTATTTATTTATTATTTATAACGGCTAGTTACCATATAAAGCTATTTATGTATGTATAATATTTTAATAAGTTAGGGGCTTCTAAGTTGGATGTTACATATTATTAATTGGCAACCTGAGCGGCGCAGTGAGCGAGTAGCCGACTGTAAAACGTGAGACCGCGGGTTCGATCCCCGCACTGTGACAAATATTTTTCTGATACACAAATATTTGTTTCGGGTTTTGTGTTGTGAGACCGTAAGTCTCTCGTAGTTCCTAATACCCATGACACAAGACTCGTACTCGTATCTTACTGTGGGGTCAGGGTTATGTGTGTGACTGTTGGGTGTTATTTATTAGGAATAAAGATGGAAGAGTGTTGAACAGTGACAGGGAGTCTTGCATCGTTGGAAATCATTCTTTATAGATCTTTTTGAGTGTAGTGAAGTCGATATTACCGATATAACGGATTCTATAGGGCCAGCTCACTTACAAGATGACGCAGGCAATTAAATTTAAGAAAGACAAAATTATGAATGAGATAAAAGATATGAAATTGGGCAAAGCTGCGGTTTATCACAGGGTTTCCGTCGAAATGCTAAGAAACGGCAAAGGCATAGTGGCAGAATTGTGGCTACTTTTTTACTTTTTGACAGTGTCCGTGGCGTAGCGGGCGAGTAGCCGGCTGCCAAGCGAGAGGCCGTGGGTTCGATTCCCGCACCGAGACAAATGTTTGTGTGATCCACAAATATTTGTTTCAGGTCTGGGTGTTGTGAGACCGCAAGTCCCTTGTAGTTCCTGATTCCCACGATACAGTTTAACCTAGTGTGGGGTCATGACCATGTGTGTGACTGTTGGGTGTATTTATTTGTTTATTTAATATGTGATAAAGGGATGGCTGAGTACCAGAGGACTGGTGCAAAACTGTCATTGTCCCACTTTATAAAGGCAAAGGGTCACCGCATAAATACAATACCTATAGGGACATAAGGCTTCTCAGTGTCGTCGGTAATTATATACAAAAGGTCTGATTAGAAGAGTGATGAATGATACGGAAAATGTGCAAGCGTGTGTGGGATGTGCAAGCGGGATTTAAAAAGGGTTTGGGCTAGTCCCATTAAGTATTTTCCATTAGGTGGTGCATCACGGAAAAACATGTGGCTAAGTCCAAAAAAGTGTACTGTGCCTTCATAGATTTGGAAAAAGCATATGAACGTGTGCCGAGGGATGAACTGCGGTGAACACTACTGCTGACATATGGGTTTGAGGCCCACCTAGTAGGCTTTGAAGTCTCTGTGTGAGAACTCCAAAGCCTGTATCCGAGTAAAACTAGCGTACTCGAACTCGAACACAGACTGGTTTAACATCTCGTCTCCATGGCATTTCAATCTTTATATGGACAGCTGTTTGACAGGTTTGAAAGACATGGAATGTGAAATTTAAATCGATAAGTTGCGAAAAAAAGTCTGTCCAATGGGGACAATGATTTTAGCAACTAAACTTAAGTACTGAACCATACAGATAAAGACAAATTTGCCAAAGTAAAATAACCTGGTATTAATTTATTTTTACTGCAACGTTTACACCATATCTTCTTTTAAGAACTAGTTGGAAATCATTGTATAGAATTATTTCTCAATTATTATTGCAATAATTGCAACACGATTAAAAGTATTGTACGACAAAATTTGCAAATAATTATAAATAATAACTTACGGAGTATTATTACGCTTACACTTTTAGTTTACTGTACACTAAAGTTCACTAAACGAGCCATTTCAACTGTTTTTTCGCCTATGTATTATTATATGTACATTTGTGTGAACGAGTCTCCGCGCAGCGGGTGAAACAATTTTGCGCTCAGCAGTACATCGATCGTGTCAGACGTGAGGGGCAGGAAAGCCGCGCGGGTGTAATATGAAATTTTGCTGGCTTTATATGAGCCTTCTTGATTTAAAATTTCACTAAAGTGCAGCAAAGTGTGTCAAGTAAGCTGCAAAACGCGCGCTATCTGCGCCAAGAGCATATTATTTGTTTTTACCGGTTAAAGTTTAACCCCGCGCTCGTGGCTCGCAGGTTTTTAGCACAGCCAGTGTACGTAGTACATTGGCTTATCAATGGCACTAATCGCATCATTTGATTATGTAGTTAGTTTGATTTAAGAGCGAACATCAACACCAACCCAAAATTTTCACCCTTCTACCATCAACCTATTTTATAATAGTCATTTTAGTTTTTTTGACAAGCGTGTTTCTCTGTGCGTTTCTCACACCGATCGCGATGACGGGACTCGCTTGATGCGATCACCCCCACACCGCGCCCACCGCTGTCGCCCACTAGGCTACTTTAATTCAGGAAATAGTGTTAGGAAGAAAATAGGTTTTATATAATTTCATATTTGACTTCTTTTTCCTTCTGTATTTTGTTTTCTTTGTTGTTGACATGTCTGTTGAAAAATCTTAATAAAACTAATTTGGGTTCTACTTAATTAGTTTTTGTTTGATAAAACTATCTTTACTAATAGGTTATGGGCCCAGCATGTAAGTAATATCTACTGAAATGTCTAAAATTGAAAGTGGTACCGCGACTTCTGAGAATTCAACAATGACACCAGAAACTGGAACTTCGGGAAGTAGTGGACTGCCATCAATGGAGAAATTGGACGGCAACAGCAATTACGCCACGTGGAAGTTCATGATGGAATTGTATCTTTTACATGATGACTTGTGGGAGTACACGAGTGTTACACCCGCAGCCACGGATGCTTCAGGTACGAGAAAGGATAAAAAAACTCGAGCAAAGATTTGCTTGATGGTCAGACCTCATTGTTTGGTTCACGTGCGTAAAGCTAAATCAGCTAAAGATGCTTGGGAAGCATTAAGGAATGCATTTGAAGATAAAGGTCTGAACAATCGCTGTAGGCTACTATCTAAGCTAGTGGGCATGAAATTGGAGCAATTCTCAACAGTTCGAGGCTATGTGACTTCTGTCATGGTGACATCACAAGAGCTGTTGGACTTGGGGAAAGAGGTTGACGACGAGTTATTAGCTGCTCTACTTCTTCAAGGTCTTACAGCAGAGTTTCAACCTATGCGATTAGCCATAGAGAATAGTAACATTGATTTAACTACCGACTATGTGAAGACCAAGCTCTTTCAAATGGAAGATATTTTTTTGGCAAGCTCCAGTGGGAGCCAACCAACATCAGCACTATTAACAAATAAACACAATGTGAAAAGCACACATAAGAAGAAGTTGAAACCAAAGATCAAGTGTTTTATTTGTGACGGGCCACACAAAGCGCAGGAATGTCCAGACAATCCGAAACAGAAAAAGGAAGCCATGCAAGCTTACGCACTCGGAACGACGGCGAAACCACAGGCAGATGACTGGATCATAGACTCTGGAGCGTCGTCACACATGACGAATTGTGTAGCTTGGTTTAAGGATTTAAAGGATTCTCTAAAGCCTTTAAGGGTGACATGTGCAGATGGTAATGAGGTATTGGGTGAAAGTGAAGGAACGGTAGTATGTGAGTCAATAGGTTTGACTATCAGCAATGTTTCGTATGTACCTAAGTTAGCATCTAATTTATTGAGTGTGAATGCAATCGCGAAAAAGGGACATGTGGTGGTGTTCACAGAAAAAGGATGTGAGATCTTTAAGAGTGATGATTGTGAGGTAAAAGGAAAGGCTGTTGTGAAAGGTATAGAAGAACGAGGCATATATAAAATCAAATGCTGTTCACAGGGTTCTGCACTTGCATCAGCGACTGAAGGTGACCAATTGATGTTATGGCATCGTAGGATGGGGCATCTTGGTATGAGAAACCTCAAATTACTCAGAGATAAGATGGCAACAGGGGTAAGTTTTCCCAACACTTTAACTAAACTTGAGTGTATACCCTGCCTTATGGGGAAACAAACAAAACAACCGTTTCGAAAAACGGATGCTATGAGAGCTAAGGAAGTGCTAGGGTTGGTGCACTCCGACGTATGCGGACCTATGGAGGTGCCTTCTGTCAGTAAATCCAGATATTTTTTGACGTTTATTGACGATTTTACACGTAAAACTTTTGTATATTTTTTGAAACTTAAGAGTGAAGTTTTCGAAAAATTTCTAGAGTTTAAGGAATTTGCCGAAAATCAAAGTGGTAAGAAACTGAAGATCTTACGCACAGACAATGGCACGGAATTCGTCAACAAACGGATGGATAACTATCTAAAGAGCTTCGGAATTCAGCATCAACTAACGGTGGAATACACGCCAGAGCAGAACGGTGTTGCAGAACGTGCAAACCGAACAATCTGCGAGAAAGCAAGAAGCATGCTTCGAGATTCTGATTTGGCTAAACGTTTTTGGGCAGAGGCTGTCCATCATGCCGTTTTTTTGAAAAACCGATCACCAACGCTTGCGGTGAGGGATATGACACCGGAAGAGTTATGGTCAGGGAGGAAGTGTGACCTGAGCATGGTGAAAACTTTCGGATGCAAAGCTTTCATGCACATTCCTCAACAAGTGAGGAAAAAATGGGATCCGAAAAGTAGAGAACTAATTCACACAGGTTTTTGTGATAATGCTAAAGCTTATCGACTTGTAGACCCTACTACTGGTAAGGTGTTGAAAGCCAGAAACGTGGTGTTTTTCGAAAACCAGAAGCATAATAAGCAGTCGAACTTAGAAGAACCTCAGGAGGAGACACTCGAACTATCTAAAGAGAATGAAGAGGAAAGTGTTGCCAGGAACATAGAAGAGTCTGAGTTTATGCAACTACCTGAGACTGATAATGATGAATTAGAGTCTCATCCTGGGGTGGCACAAGATAAAACAGATTGTGTTACTAGAGTGGAACAGGACAGAATAAATGAACTTAGTGAGGATCTGGAGGCTGTAGAGATAGATCAGTTTGAAGACTGCGAATCAGTTTCAACTCTCAACGAAGATGTTCAGCATATTGGACGGAGGTACCCACTAAGAGATAGGAGGGCTAAACAGTTTCCTAATTACGTTTTGTACCAAGCTACTGAATCGGAACAGGATCCGACTACAGTTCAACAAGCATTGTCTAGGAGAGACAGTAATGAATGGAAAGCAGCAATTCAGGAGGAGCTGAATGCGATAAAGAAAAACAAGACTTGGATCTTAGTCAAACGACCGATCAAATGCAACGTCGTTGATTCTAAATGGTTATTTAGAATAAAAGACGAGGCGGGGAATAAGAGAAGATATAAAGCACGTCTTGTGGCCAGAGGTTTTAGTCAAAGGTTTGGGATCGACTATGATGAGACATACTCGCCGGTCGTCAGACATAGCTCGCTCAGAACCTTATTAGCGTTGGCAGCTGATAATGGTTTAAACATCGATCAAATGGATGTAAAAACGGCATTCCTTAATGGAGATTTGTCGGAGACTGTCTATATGAAACAACCGGAAGGGTTTGAGGAAAAGGGACAAGATTATGTGTGTCTTCTCAAACGATCGCTTTATGGATTGAAACAAGCTCCTAGAGCATGGAACAACAAATTGAACAATGAGTTGTTACAACTGGGTTTCCTACGATCTAAGAATGAGCCTTGTGTGTACACAAAAATAAATGACAAGAGTGTCATTATATTAGCAGTATATGTTGATGATATGTTAATTTTTTGGAATAATAGAGAGGAGCTACACAGAGTGAAGCCTCATGTTGAAGTTTGAGATGAAGGATCTCGGTAAGGCTGAGTTCATCCTGGGTATGCGTATTACGCAGAACAACAGAGAAATCAAAATTGATCAAGAGAAGTACATTGACAAAATATTGAAGTATTTTGGGATGGTTGATTGCAAGGTTGCGTCAACGCCATCGGTTACTGGCCAAAAATTGCAGAAGCCAGTGCCAGATCATAAGCCAGATGGGAGGATTCCTTACCAAAATTTGATTGGTTCGCTAATGTATTTATCTGTTTGTACAAGACCAGACATAGCACATGCCACGAATCATTTGAGCCAGTTTAACAATTGCTATACTGAAGAGCATTGGGTAACTGCAAAGCGAGTGCTCAGATATTTGAAGGGTACAAAAAGTGTTGGATTGGTGTACACCAAAAACAATCAATCTAGTATGATGTTGGGATATTCAGATGCAAGTCATGCCACGTGCTATGACAAAAGATCATACACAGGAGTGGTTTTTCTGTATAGTGGAAGAGCTATATGCTGGGAGAGCCGGAAGCAGAGAACAATAGCTCTCTCTACTGCGGAGGCAGAGTATGTGGCTATGTCTGAAGCTGCTAGAGAAGCAATATTCCTTAAAAGGTTTATAGCCGAGGTTACAGGAAAACCTGAGGTGCCGTTGAAAATCTACAGCGACAGCCAATCTGCTATTGCCATTGGGAAAAATCCTGTGCATCATCAACGTACAAAACACATTGATGTACGCCATCACTTTGTGAGAGAAGCAGTTGAGCATGGGCATATTGAGTTAGAATATGTGGAGACGTTGCGAATGGTGGCAGATGTTCTGACAAAACCTTTGTTGAAAGGTAAGTTTGAATGGTGTGTAAGAGGAATGGGTCTGGAAAAATGAAATTAAGGAGGAGTGTTAGGAAGAAAATAGGTTTTATATAATTTCATATTTGACTTCTTTTTCCTTCTGTATTTTGTTTTCTTTGTTGTTGACATGTCTGTTGAAAAATCTTAATAAAACTAATTTGGGTTCTACTTAATTAGTTTTTGTTTGATAAAACTATCTTTACTAATAGGTTATGGGCCCAGCATGTAAGTAATATCTACTGAAATGTCTAAAATTGAAAGTGGTACCGCGACTTCTGAGAATTCAACAATGACACCAGAAACTGGAACTTCGGGAAGTAGTGGACTGCCATCAATGGAGAAATTGGACGGCAACAGCAATTACGCCACGTGGAAGTTCATGATGGAATTGTATCTTTTACATGATGACTTGTGGGAGTACACGAGTGTTACACCCGCAGCCACGGATGCTTCAGGTACGAGAAAGGATAAAAAAACTCGAGCAAAGATTTGCGTGATTTATCTTTACTAATAATTAGGCATTCACGCGGGCGGAGCCGCGGGCAACAGCTAGTAATATTATAATATTTATACTACGCTGTGTTAGCAGACATTTCGAAGAACACGCCCAGCGCGGCGCAATTGCTCTACGCAGCGATACGTAGTATCTCTAAGTAGTCTGTGACGCAGCGCATCGCACTGTGCACTTCCATCTGACATCTCTAATGAGTAATGACGTTTCAGAAAAACAGAATCCTTCGATTTGTATTTTGTTGATCGGTTTTTGAGTAATATTTTTTTACGTACCTATTAAAAATGTCCAATATGGAAGGCCAAAATGAAATTATTCAATATGTTCCATTCATGTCTTTCGTGCATCCATCTTTTTGGCACAACCTCACAGAACTGAAACTACACATCGACAAATTAAATGAAACCGAAAAGAAAATATTCGGGCGGTACACTTACCGAGGTGATATTGGGCCGGTTTTCGAAGTAGACGGAACTTCATTCAATAAGTAAGTAAAGTACAATTTTGACCATATTGTAACAATACTTTAAAGTCAGAACTTGAACTTTTATTCTTATGAGGCAGCTGTAGGTCTGGTGGAGGAGTGGAGGTCTTTATCTCCCAGCAAAATTAAATAGAGGAGTTTGACCTCTCTATCTGTCTTGGCATAAAATGTATGGGCCATTTTTAACGTGGTTCTTTCATTTGAAAGTTGGTTCAATCAATATGGTTTTTAGCTTTGGAAAAAATTTGTATAGCCATTTTTAAATTACAGCTCTTTTCTAATTTTTGCTGGGTGGTTTTAATAGTTACCTTTAATAGTTACAGTTCAATCAAGACAAATTAAAATTTCTTTATGCATCTTCACAGTTATTTTGTTATAGAACTCCGGCAAAGGAACATTTTTACATAAACATAACTGGCACATTAATTAATAAGAATACAATTGAAGAGTTCAAATGTGTAGACAAAGCTACTCTGTTGAACTCTATTGGTATAAAAATATGGACAGATTTAAAGAATAAAACATGGATTAGTAAACCAGATATATTGCTCAATTTCTTTATTCTATCATTTGCAGTAAGTATTGTAAGTTTAAAAATATACTTATATATGTGGATGTTGAGCTTGCCTGTACGTGGCCTCCATTTGAGAACTTTTTACGGGCAAGCGCAACAGAGGATGTCCACCTACAGGATGGACTGACAACCTGACAAGGGTTGCAGGAAGCCGATGGATGCAGGCCGCAGGTTGGCCTGGAAGGCATTAGGGGAGGCCTATGTTCAGCAGTGGACGTCTTATGGCTGATGATGATGATGTGCTAATGCCCAAAATTCTGTGATGCAACTCAAGCATTTATGATTGTGTTTGTGTGCTCTTATCTGTCAAAATTGTATGTTTTTACTAGGTCAGGTGGTACGTCCCTCATATGCATGAGACTGTCGGGGATTTTACCACTGCATTGTCTATTTCTGCCACCACGCAGCAGTGTGTCATCACTGTTGTGTCTCTTTTTATAGGAAATTGAAGCCAGTATTACTGGGTGTCATCGGGTTTATAAAATATTTCTCGGGATGATGAATGCAGTTTAGTGCGATGCAGTGCTTTATAATACAAGAAATGTGTGTATTATTGCGTCTGTTTATAGGCAGGAGTGGTGCTCACCATCAGGTGAACAACCTGCTCATTTAGTCATTCAAGCTAGTAAAAAAAATTGAGAAGCAAACAGCCACTTGGTAGGACCATACTGTAGACAGTTCTGTCTACCTCTGTCTCACAGAAAACCGACAGTAGCAGGTTGCTACTACATTCTGTACAGTGAATGAGATATCCGGAGGCCCAAATCTACCTCCTCTTCCCAAACCTAATTAAGGAAAGGGGCTTCCTTTAATGTCGATAATGTATCCATGGATCTAGTATTGTGAATGTTAATGGGACAGTGGAGATCACTTACCATCAGGTGACCCATTAGCTTGTTTGCCGGCTTCTTCTATTACAAAAAAAAGTCAAAATAAATTACTAAGCTGGAGGCTGACGCTGAGGTCTCGGGTTCGATCCCCGGGTCGGGTACAAGTGGTATTGGCTTTTTCTATTACGAAATGCTCAGTATCAGCCCGAAGTCTGGAATTTGTGCCCAGTATGGCGATAGGCTCGCCCCCTATCACATCGTGGGACAGATACGCTCGGCGAAATGTGGGTGTGTTGGTTACACCTCTGCCTACCCCCTTCGGGGATTACAGGCGTGAGTGCGTATGTATGTATGTAAATTACTAAACATCATTTTTCATTTACAGGATTTGAAGAAGTTTTACTATTACTACTGGTTTGCATTCCCTGCACCGAGTAAGCCGACCATGCATTTGAAAGAGAAAAGTTCAGATATAAAAACACATTTGAACCTAAAACAATTAAATGATCTCACTGAAGGCTTTAAATCTTTAGATGACGCACAAAAATCATTTTTTGTTGCTGTTAAAGAAAACAACAGTGTTAAAGTTAAAACTTTAGCGGATATTTTAAATGTTAAGAAAGGAGTTAAAAATGAAGTTAACATGACTGATATATATTTTGTGTTTACTGACCCTAGTAACAGTGGTAAACCAGGATGGCCACTTAGGATGTTTCTAGCGGTTTTATTGGACCATTGTCCCAGTTTGGTAAATATAGATATACAAGTAATGGGGCTACGTTGTAACATCACTGGTGGAATTGAAAATAGTCTGGTATACAACATTAAAATGCCACAGGTAAGTAATACATTATGAATATAATTATTTTAAAATAGTTTAGTAAACAAATCGGGGAGAACACTTGGGAAAACCGCAACGGTAGTCAGTGATACCCTCCGTGGCGCAGCGGGCAAATAGCCGGCTGCGAAGCGAGAGGCCGTGGGTTCGATTCCCGCACTGAGATAAATGATTGTGTGATCCACAAAAATTTGAAGTCCCTCATAGATCCTGATACCCACAATAGAGGTTAACCTAGTGTGGGATTAGGAGTATGTGTGTGACTGCTGGGTGTATTTATATTTATTTATTAGTTGCTAATACCTGTGCCAGATCTTACCAGAAGTATGATACCGCGAACAGCTTGAAAAGCGCTGGCTTGACATATTCACTCACTGTGGAGGATACTTAAGACCAGGTAAAATAAAAGCGTCTAAGTAGGAATGTGGACCCTGGTACTAAACTGGGGATTATGCCAAGCAAGAGATTATATTATAAAGAATTATAATATAAAGCAATTTTATTTATGAGAGTGAAGGCATCGAAATAAGATAACTAGAATGATAACTCTCATATGAATCTGCCAAAAAATACGGCTCCTATTACTTACACATGCAAAGGTAATCATACGTAACACTTATACACACCACAAAAATTTATGAACTTTCAAAATCAACTTTATTTCATAAAACTCAATGTTACATTAACATTACATAAATATTACATTTCAAGTTCGAGATACGACGTTCTGCACCGCGCAAAAAATCAGTATCAAGGGTCAACTAGAGATTATTATGCACAGACTTTTATAGCCCCGCCCCCTTTCACAGAGTTTTGGTGGACTAATTTTTTTTGCTTGAGTTACGTATCTCGTCATCTTTTTTCGATGTAAAATACATTTATATGTCTCTTACATACAACTACAGACCAAAGATCTAAATAGACATCTAACTAACTGAGTGAGTGCGCGTGGCACTATATATATTTTTTATAGCAGAAGTCTGCAAAGGAATAAGTGGGTCATCTGATCGTAACTCCCCTCCGCCGCCCATGAAAACCTAAAACACCAGAAGAATAATGCACGCATTGCTGACCTTAAAAGAAAGGAATTAGAAAGGGAAGGGGGATTTGGTATTATATTTGACGGAGGTGAAAGAATTATGTCCAGCCGATTATTTCGTAAACTTTTATATTGTGATATCAAAACTATATCAGAGTATATCACACCATTATCAACACACTATGTGTAAAATAATATAAAAATAAGAAAACTAAAGTTCATACAAATAAGAAAATCATATTATATTCCCTAAATGTCGACTACAGTGCCCATGAAAACACTATTGCACTCAGACAAAATACAAAAAGCAACATGTTTCAGAAAGTCCAGTCAATGGATGACGTTGGTTGGGTCGGATGGGAAATGAACGAGAAACGTAATTTTGGTCCACGGTTGGCGAATATGTCTGCATCTATGGATCCTATAATGTGAGCATTCAACTCATTTATATGATCACTTTTTTTATTTGCCAGAACGACGAACCGAGCAGGTCACTCGCTTGTTGGTAACCACCACATCTAACCAAAATAGAAGCAACGAGAGACCTACCACCTGGTAAACATACTTATATCTTATAAAATTTCAAGTTCATGGTCAAAAGTGCAAAGTGTATAATTTAAGAACTGATAAATAATTAGTAAAAATAATTAAAACATCTCTATGAATAACATATAGATGAACATAATATAGAACATAGGATGCCCAATAAAATCCATACTCTAGCTGTATTCATTCATGTAATAAACTATTTTCCCATTCATAAATATTTCCTACTAAAATCGAACTTATACTTTTGAAGACTTTTGTATTTCTTTATTGACATAAAAATGTTATTTAATGATTGAATGTCAGAATAAATGATTTTCAATTTCAATGCTTTAAATGCCTTAAATCCTATTCATAACTCATTTAATATTGCAGATTAGCAGAAACATCATCTGATTTAAATATAAAGCTTATGAAGTGGCGCTTGGTTCCAGACATAGATGTTGACACCATGAAGACGACAAAATGTTTATTGCTAGGAGCAGGCACACTTGGCTGTCATGTAGCTAGAGATTTATTGGTGAGTGAAACACTGTTCTATAGTCCACACGCAACTGTTGGTCACTTCATGCGTTAACTGAAGTGGAAGCAGGAGAGTATGACGCAAGCGGCAAACCGATATCATACACATGGGAAAACTTGCCATATAGTGACTCATTCTGGTGAATTGCGTTCCGCGGTGACCTTGTGCTTAAAATATTATGCAACACGAAATAATTTGGTCGACTCTTTTTGTCGTGAAAATCCCGATTTATTTGGTTATCTCAATATGTTTATCGAAGTCAAAGACTAATATATACTACTAGACAAGCTGCGCAGTACATAGAAATTGTACCACTAAGTCGTGGTCAATTGACCGTAACTCAATATTACCATCTCGCTTACTCTCAACTAGAACCCCTATCGCGCTCTCTATCTGTGAGCTGTCAAACTCTCGCGTTATGTGACGCAATTTTACTTCTAAACAGCCTGTCTAGTAGTAGTATACATTAAAGTCTTTTATCGAAGCTAACGTGGTTGCATGGAATAGTCTACTCGTTATGTCAAAATTAGTCAAAATACACCATTCACCCTCTGTGGTTATTTTGTCTACGAACCCTAAAAGAACGATGTAATTTTATCGAATGTTTACACTTCTACCCGAGATATTTGTCGTCGATAGTACAAGTAGGTCCTTATATCTCTCGCGCGATATGTGTCGTTTTGCATATGTTAAGCACCCTGGTGTAAAATACTCGCACAATAAATGGCCAAGCTGTAGTTACTCCACACCCGCTATGCGGTCAGGCACCCTTCACCGATCGAGGCCAGCGAGGCCTGCGGCAGGATATTATTTTACGGTAGATTCTCTAAACGTCAGTGATATTTTTATGGCATCATATTAATAATAAATTAAGTCTCAAATTTGAAGGGCGGGTTGAGCAGTATCTGAAAACAATAGCCGCGACTCCGCAAAGAACTAACTTCATGCTGGTCAACTTATTTTGCGCGTATTGTATATCAAGATACTTTAGATCGACAGAAATTTTGGCGACGATCTAGGGACGGTAGGTAAAATCTGGTCGGTTGACATTATATTTCGATTGCAATACATAAAACATTCATTAGATATAATATACTTTTTCATACAAAGAATAATAAAAAAGAAAATATATTTTTGTAATTGAAATATGTTTCTCGAGTTATCCAAGTGAAAATGTGTATTTTTTTAGGCATGGGGATTCCGTCACATAACATTCATAGATAATGGTAAAGTTTCGTATTCCAATCCCACGAGGCAGGTGTTGTTCAATTTTCAAGATTGTCTATCTGGAGGTCGCAAGAAGGCTGAGGCAGCCGCAGAAAATTTGAAATTAATACTACCTACCGTTGTAAGTACTGCTATCGATAAACCTAAGTGAGTTTAACTGTGACGGAACTAACTAGTGATAAATACCTTCTCAAGCCGGTATAATGGCGACCATCAAGACATTGTATATCCCTCGCATATCGACATTATACTTGGACATTATATCTGCACTTGCAGATAGTGTAGTAACGTTGCTATGCCTGGATAAAGAAAATTTGTTTTAAAATTATGAATTTCCAGAACAGCAAAGGCGTAACAGCTCACATACCGATGCCAGGACATCCTATAGGAGAATCTCTTAAAGAGGAAACAATATCAGATATAAAACTTATAACAGAGGCAATTGCGGAACACGACGTCGTATTTTTGTTGTTGGATACCAGAGAGGCAAGATGGCTGCCTACACTTATTGCGGCTCATTATGGCAAGGTAATATTTAAAGTAGATTAATATATACAAGGTTAGTCGGAAAGGGTGTAGGAAGCAGGAAATCCATAAAAGTACCCGTGTTTCTGTACAACATTATCATTTTTTTTTTTCAAAATACCGCATTTTGACAGAGATATTTAGTTCAAAGATTTTAGAAAAAATTACGCACACGTAAGCCTAAGATCAGCTGTTTTCATTTGAAGCTCACGAAATTCAAGAATTGCACATTTAGGGGACATTCCGACAGGCGGCATCCGACAAACGGCCTAGCGATAAAACAAATCGTTGTCAAAGAGTTCGCCGATACGAGTAAATATGTAATAAAAGAAATAGAGACGACATTTCTTTTAGTACATTTGGTGTGCGTATTTTTTGCTTAAATCTTTGAACAGCAATATCTCTGTAAATATGGGTTATTTTGAAAAAAAAATGTATTAATGTTGTTCAGAATTACGGGTACTTTTATGGATTTCCAGCTTCCTACACCCTTTCCGACTAACCTTGTATATTGTAACAGAGATCAGTGAATCAGTAAGCTTATGTTGGGTGACTTCCACCGCCCATGAACACACAAAATACCATAAGAATAATGAAATCATCACGCAAAAGGACTTGAGTCAGTGGGGTAACGTCAAATGTAAAGACGGATCTAAAGTCAAAAGGTAGTAGGTATTTAAATAAAAATTTATGTGTCTATGTTCGCAGATAGTAATAAACGCAGCGCTAGGCTTCGACAGTTACCTGGTGATGCGGCACGGCATATGTTCAACACCACAAGAACCCGTGTCCATAGACAATGTCACTGTACCGGGCGGCAGTCTCGGGTGCTACTTCTGTAATGACGTCACCGCACCTGGCAATGTAAATATCTCATATTTTTATATTATGTACGTAAATAATGGAATCATGCCGTGTAAACCCGTATAAATAAAGTACGGGAACTGAAGTTAACATTTTTAATTTTTCTCACACTTTGAAAAGAGAGTTGTTCAGAATTATGGGTACTTTTATATCTTTTCGGCTTAGTACACCTTTTCCGACTAACCTTGTATGTTTGACAAACTTTGTAATGCCTTGATTTGAGGCTTTGTAACCTATTTTGTAATTATGTGTTTTTGGTAATTCTATATCATGGACTGAGCACATATTATGTATCGGTAAAATAGTCAATTCAAATTCACTAATAATAATCATTTTAAATAAAATTTTATATATTGACTAACTTTTCAACACCTTCAGTTGTATTTTATTATGATACATAATTTTATTGTGTGTTGATGTGCTGTTTAAAATATATAAATATGTTTCAGTCATTAAAAGATCGTACATTAGACCAACAATGTACAGTGACTCGGCCTGGCGTGGCTGCTATAGCTGCTGCTTTAGCTGTTGAAATATTAGTCGGATTACTGCAACACCCCTTAAGGTAATGATTATTTATTACTGACGCATACTGCCGTACTCAGAAATGTCAATTAACTCTGTCATTATATTTTTTTTTTATTCGAGTTTTTTCACATTCCGGCAAATATGTACCTGTACGTATGTAAACTTATTCCTACACTCTTGCTGCAGGGTTGAAGCTCCAGCAACATACAACTCAAATGATGAGACCAATGATCAAGACGTGCAGGGAGTCCTGGGACCAGTCCCACACAGTATACGAGGGTTCCTGCACTCGTACCAGACAGTGGTGCCGACTTGTACCAAGTTCAAACAGTGCATTGCCTGCTCCGACGTCGTCATCAATATGTACAGAAAAGAAGGCATAGACTTTGTTTTGAAGGTGTTGAACAGCGGAACATATTTGGAAGAAGTTACCGGTCTCTCCGAGTTGCATTTAACGGCTGAGATGACTGATGTTAGTACTAAATATTTTATAAATTCTACATACTAAAAATCAATGTGTGAGTCAGTGGCTGCTGTTAACGTGCAGTTACCGTAACTGTTTACGCTCATGCCAGTCTTGTATAATGCACCTGCACATGTACACACACACATACATACATGCATAGTTCACACGCGTACGTGAACCACGGGTACAGCTCGCGAGCTTTTCGAAAACAGGCGCAT
Source organism: Mimas tiliae (assembly GCA_905332985.1). Lineage (NCBI taxonomy): Eukaryota > Metazoa > Arthropoda > Insecta > Lepidoptera > Sphingidae > Mimas > Mimas tiliae. Next base: position 11,028,860 of record HG995254.1, read on the forward strand.
TCGCCGAATGTGTACACAATTTTTGTAACGTGCTAATTTACGATTAAGAGCCACATAAAATGTTCATCACTCGACACTAAGGGAGAGAAATCTCAGTCCGAAGTTGCCGTAGTAAATACTGTTTGTATGAGACGTAGCACACTAGAAGTGTCCGAAGTCAGGAGTAACCCAAGTTTGGATCATATCTCTGATTCAGATAGGATGCAGTGCATAAGCACTAACGATCGATGATTTTAAATTTTGTGGGTGCATAAGGGCCGATGAGATCACATCCCATCACATGACATACTTGCTCGTTTTTCTGCGATATAAAAAAGGATGGTTGGATTGTGAAGGACAAACAGGATATTATGGGCCTTCGAAAGTCCTTCTTTAAATTAATATATTTTTCTATTATTCCAGATACTTGCTTTATCGGATGAAGAAGATTAAATCCAAACTTACAAGACTTTTCTTTGACTGCATTTAGAATTAAATAAGCGTAAACGTTATAAACGGAAGCTTTATGTATATGCAATAACAATATAATATGGCTTTTTAAGCATTTTATGCTATTTTAAGCCTCATTTCAAATAAAAGCTTTAAATGTTGCTAATTTCTTGTGTTATTTTTATCCCATAAAATACGTCGTCGACGGATCAGCGTGGCAGTAATTTGTTTGAGAAACGATAGGACATGGGGCTCATTACCAAACAGTACTATATTAATAGGTATGCTGTAAATATTTTGAGTAAATAAAGTCTGGGTAGTAGGCCCTTTGTATAAAATACACCCAACAGTCACACACATAGTCTGACCCCACACTAGGTAAACCTGTATCGCGGGTATCAGGAACTACGAGGGACTTGCGGTCCCACAACATCCAGACCCGAAACTCATTTTTGTGGATCACACAAACATTTGCCTCCGTGCAGGAATCGCACCCACGGCCTCTCGCTTCGCAGCCAGCAACTTGCCCGCTGCGCCACGGAGGCTGTCAACAATGTATAACAAGCACTACAAGATTATCCCGCCCACACACCTGCCAATGTAACTCCTGTGCACCAGGATCAACAGGGGCACGCATTTTTGTTGATACCGAGCAGTGAAGCTCGGCGAATCTCTGGGACTGATAAATTGTCTTTGTCCCACAACGAAATTAATCAAATAGAAAGTTAGGGATGAGTTGGAAATAATAATAGTCCACTTCCCTCCATAGCAAAGCGGTGGACAAAATAATGAACTAAGGTGGCATTAACCTCAGGCACAAAGAGAACTGAACTTTACAACTGGAGAAGCCAGATGTAAAGCACCATGGATGTCATTATAACAAGCACTGTTGTATTTAGATTTTAAGGACATTGAAGCCAGTGGAATTACTGGTCATAATGAGACATGTCTCGCGGGGCAATGAACACAGTCCAGTGCCATGTAGTAGACAATGTGGTGTCTGTTTATGGGCTGGTTTATGGCGCTTACTGTCGGGCGAGCGACATGACTAATGCCTCATTTTGCCGTTCAGGTAAATAAAATATATACATACACACATATATATAATCGGCCTCTTGCGACAGTACCGGTGCAGTGGTGGCTACTTGGAGCTAGACAGGGCTTATCATTAGCAATGGCACGCGAGTCACGACCGATTCCGTTGGATGGCATTCAATACAAGTGACTCTCCGCGATTTTTAATAACCCTGTTACAGAAGGAACTCATTGTCATAGAAGGTTTGATCCTGCTTACTATTAATACGCAAACGATTAAGATTCTCACTATCCATCTAACTGTTGTGGCGATCCATAACAGGGAAAAGGGTCGACGGAAATTAAACGCATATCTCTACTAACAACAATTTACTAAATTATTTATACAATTAAGGGCGCATGGTCATGTTTATGGCAGGGAGTCTGTTTATTACAGGATTGGCGATCTTTTTCACCGGCTTCGGGGGTTTGATCTTCCTGCCATGACGACCTGTCTTCCTCTGCCACAGACCGGAGCGTGGTCTGTTGCCGAGCCATCTGTTGCGCTGAGCAGAGCCTATGGGCGTACTGCCATGGAGGACATTCGACAAACGACCTGGAATAATCAATATAAAAATACAAATGCTTTCACTGGTGGGTACCCTACCTACTCAATAAGTATCTGTACAGGACTGCGGGGAAAAATAAATCGCACCATATTGGCTTGTTCCAGTGAGCCACGTTCTAGGGTCAACTGGTGTCATACAGTATTCATTTGTATACAAGGTTAATCGGAAAAGGCGTACTAAGCTGAAAAGACATGTACTCATAATTCTGAACATTATTGTACTTGCAACTTTTTCAATAATTGCTGTTTCTAGTTTTTTTTTATTGCATAGGCCGGCAAACGAGCAAGTGGGTCACCTGATGGTGAGGGATCTCCACCGCCCATGTACGCCCACAATACCAAAAGAGTCATGGGCGCGTTGCCGACCTTAAAGGAAAGGGATAATTAAGGGATTGGGAAGAGGAGGGGGGATTTGGGCCTCCGGATATCTCACTCACCGTACGAAACGCAGCAGCAAGCTGCTACTTTACGTCGGTTTTCTGTGAGACAGTGGTAACGACCCGGACGAGCCGGCCCATTCATGCTGTAGACAAAATTGTCTACAGCGTGGCTCTACCACTCGTAGACTCGTAGATAGTTTTGTTTTAAACGAACACTTAACCCTATGATCAGCTGTCATGCTGTTTCATGTGGAGTCAGTTCGGCGCGGTGTGGTTCCTTTATAGTTTTCGGCCAAGTCAAGTTTGAACTTAAACATCGCGCGACAGGGTTGTGCCCTTTTAGAATTAACATTATTTTATTTTCTTCAATAGTCTCTGCCTACCCCCATGGGACATAGGCGTGAGTGTGTATGTATGTAAATAATATTTTTTTGTATGAAACTAAAAATTATATTATTATTATAAAATACGTGTTATAAATCCTTATCAGCGATACCATAAGTTGACCACGACATAGTACACCCTCCCTGACTAACCTTGTGTACCTTTATTTACATTTATTTTTATGTCTAACCAAACTAGATGATTTGATTGGCAATTTGAATTAATTGTGTAAATTGTGTGTAAACAGATTGGATTTAATTATAGAATAAAAATGGTAAACTACTATGCAGATGATACAAATTGATTGATAATAATAACTGTCACATGAATATCACGAGTAAACTGTGACAAAATGTTTTTTTGTTCATATATTAATTGAATGATATACGTACCGACAACAGCCATGCAATGTTGGTCAAAACTGAACATTCTCTTGGATGGCATTTGTACAATAACTCTGTCATCTTGCTTCCTGATAATTGTTCCGAAAGTTCCCGCCGCGTGTATGTACAGACCGCCTTGACCTACAAAATGGTTATTATTTTCATTCATAAGCCTCTACCACCTTACTGCCGCGATAAATCGATGGTTTTGTCGGCCGCGTTCGCACTACCTTGCGTCCCGCCTCCTCTACACACAGCCGCGATTAATCATGCGATATTCCCAGCGTCTACCAATAAGGGGCCAGATAGCAGTCTTAGGTAGGGTTAAATAGGTACATTTAAATTTTAATTTTTTTCGGCTGTTACAGTATTTTGCCAAATTAGATTATACAGAAAATATATTTATTTTTATTTATAATGTTTTATTGTACATTAGACACATATTTAAACTAGAAAGACAATTAACATTTAAACATAGTACAATTGGCGGCCTTATCGCTCAGGGCAATCTCTTACAGGCAACCATAGGATGGAGTTAAGGTACGAATAAGAGAGGGTTGTCTATGAGTACATGAAATATACAGTTTACAATAAGATATATATATATATATACCATATTACATCATACACATATACATACATACATAGAATTATTAAATTATTATAGTGAATAATAATAGTCATCAATACATATACACATATTAGTGAGAGAGATAGTGATCTTTCACCATCTTTTTAAAGATAGTGATGGGGCGCGCTTTATTTCAATCGGCAATGCATTCCACAACCGTGTCGCCTGAACCGTAAAGGACTTGTCCATAAAAGAAGTGGAATGCGCCGGCATCTTCAGTCTCAAGTTCTCTGATGATCTGAGGGTTCTAGGGTGCGTGTCTTGCAGAAATTTAAAGCGAGATTTGAGATAACAAGGAGTGAGAGGATAGAAAAGAATGTTGTACAGAAAAGAAAGAATGTGAGCATTCCGGCGAAGCCGTATGGGTAACCACTTGAGCTTAGTACGAAACTCTGAAACATGATCATATTTACGGAGTCCAAATATGAATCTTAAGCAAAAGTTTTGGAGACGCTCAAGTTTATCTAATTGTTGTTCAGTGATATCTAGATAGCTGACATCTGCATAATCAAGGATAGGAAGAAGAAGGGATTGTGCAAGTGAAATCTTGGTGGTGGTTGGTAGAAAATTACGTAATCTTCGCAAAGACCCAGCTGAGGCGAACATTTTCCGACTCACTTCCTGAAGCTGTGGGCCCCAGGTGAGAGATTTGTCCAAGTATAAGCCAAGATTTTTAACTGAATCACTATATGGAATACTAGTGCCATCACAGGATATAGGTGGTATAAGAGAGACGTTTAATTTCGATGACATCCTGGGGCTGCCAATAATTATGCCCTGGGTTTTTGATGGATTGACGGTCAATCCATGTGCCTTACTCCACTCACAAATTAAATCAATGTCTGAGTTAATCGCATTCACAGCTTCCGTCAACTTGTCAAGTGGTGCCTGGGAGTAGATTTGGAGAATATAGTATTGTTTTCAGAACCATTAAAAAGACAAAATATGTAAATTTCAAATAAATACATTTTTTTTTTATTGATTTTGTTTTTGCTTACATATAAAATTATGCATTAGATTGATAAATCACAGCAGTGTATAAGATTGCACATATACAAAATATACAAAAAACAATATCGTAAAATCGGGAACACATGGACTATGCATCCTATTTTATTACCAAGCTATTGATTTTATAATGTGATTTATCTTTTCCTACCTGGTTCTTTTTCTATACAATGCACTATGGTGCCGGTAGGTAGAGCTCCCAACACATAAGCATCACCTTCATTTGCTCTCACTGAAAATGAAATTGAATACAAATAAGTTGCTATTTTGAGTGTGTAATAAAACTTTAAAACTAAATCTAAATAGTGTCCTTTAGCAAGCAAACCAGCAAGGGTGTCACCTGGTGGTAAGACCAATCATTAACACCCATGCTATAATTGTGGGTATTTGCAACCTTAAAAGAATGAGGACTGGGAATGTCTAGGACTTTTATAAGAGGAGATACTAAGCTGGTAGAAAAAAGCTGACAAGAAATAATATACACACCTGGTATCCTAGGCAGTTCCCGGGAAGTTTTTATAATATCACCAGCTTTCATATTCTCTGTGGCTAATATGTATTTTAACTTATCACCAATAGCAACTAAGGCTATGTGTGCTGTTCTGCATCCATCTTCCATGATCTATGGACATAATGTTGATAAATTACTATCATAGTGCTGTTTACATTATTTTATATTGCAGCTGAAAATAATATGAAAAGGAAACTTTTTTGCTAAAACTTGATATACGCAAAGGTGTAGTAGGAAAATCTCATTATCTCTTTTGCACACCAGCACCATAATGGTGTGATATTATATCTTGTGACATAACAAGATGTCATGCATCTTTTTCCATCATTTAGCAATAATTAATTTAAATGCCTTGGTGGAAGCCAATTTTATTTTAAAGAATAACTAATAAAAAAAAACATAATTTAAAATGGCTTCTAAATTACTTTATTTTTGACCTGATTTATAAAATTCTTTCAACTTTGAATAATACCTATAAATTATTAATCAGAAGTGAAAAAAAAATTAATTATACTCTATTATTCATTTTAATGGTTATGGAAGTGGTGATAGCAACTTTACACGGGGAAACTAAAATAATTATTGTATTTACTTTTACACACAAAAATGTATGTTACATTGGTAAAAATTAAATTTTCAGTTTTTTTTGTTTTATGCCAAAGTAAGCTTTCGTAACTTTTGGTTATAGTTATAGAAAATATAATTTATTTGCACAGATACTCAGATTATGTCTCATGTCCCACTGCAGGTTAAATCCCTTATATTTAATGGAAAAGGCCCTCCTTTTTTTAAATATATTAAATTATTATATTAAATAAAAGGCTACAGATTGGTCTGTGATGGTATGTTGTAATGGCTATATGAGCTAAGCTTAGCATATTATGTCCATGAGAGAGAGAGAGAGACAGAAAACTTTGTTGAGTTTCAAGTTTGTACTGAAACAATATAGAGAGAGTAACCAGAGTAGTAGAGAGAGTAGTGGGCCGCCGGATATCTCACACACCATATGAAACACAGCAGCAAGCTGCTACTTTACGCCTGTTTTCTGTGAGACAATTGTAACGACCCGGACGAGCCGGCCCATTTATGCTATAGACAAAACTGTCTACAGAGTGGCTTAGAGTGGCACTCAAAAACTGATCATAAATGAAATTAATAAATAGATACCTGTATAACTTTTTCCTGTTGTGGTGGACCTTCCGCAGGTCCTACTCTGTGCCAATCTATCCAATGATATTTATGTTTAATACCACCACCAATACCTTTTGCTACTAGTCTGCCTGTAAATTCATAATATTTTCATTTTATAAAATTCAATAGATACTATTTATGTATTTAATATTGACCGACCGGTTACTGAGCAACCAATATTAAAAACCATCAGTTTATAACCTCTTAGTATAAATTTTGATGATAAAAAATAATAAACTATTTATTTTTATCATCAAAATTAATACTAAGAGGTTGAATGGCATACCAACCAGTTTCGGGATCTCGACCCGCCAGATTTGTAACATTCAATGGCTTTACAGTGTAATCTTCAGGAAAATGTACGATTCTTCGATAACTTTTCCCAAACCCAGGCTTTGGTTTTAAAAAATTATGTGGTTTACTAGCAAAATTTAAACCAGTAACATGAACTGCTCGCTGGCTTATCAACATAGGACTTATTGCTAAATTAGCAAAAAGTCTATTTAGTGCCATTTTCGATAGTATTTACTTATTTTTAATAAAACCATAAAAATCTATCTTCTTCTTCTTCTTTTGGTTGTGTTTGGCTCCACCGTAGATCGGTGATTTCGCCAATAAAAATCTATAGAACTTAACCTAAAATCTGTGTTTGACATTTTTGTTTTTTTAAACAAATTATTTTACGGCTCGGAATACTTGTCTTTTGGGCTATCTTAGATATTTTTGCTATTCCTTTATTTTCCAAGAACAAATAAAAAAGTGAAAACACGGCTGTGGCCAGTTGTTTCTCAGATGACTCGCCAAGTGAATCGAACACAAGGTTGATCAAACTCCTCGATCAAATATCACATAAAAAATCATCAGAATTGCTATTTAACGTTCAAATTCAAACCACGTCTAAAGAATAAATACTAGCAATATTATATTATGCTTCCGACCGCACCTGCAGATTTCCCGGCGAAACTCCTGAATTCTTCAGTGGTGGTAGGTGGCACGGTTGGGTGCTCTCGCGTGTCGCCACTTGCCACTCGCCACTCTTTTGATCATTGCACATTTTTACCTCGTTACTTTACGCTCGGCGAGTGATGCCGAGTGCGAGTGTCAAGAGGGTTCGCACGGGTTGACTCAAGTGTCACTTCCTCTTGAGAGGGTTGTTCACGCTCGCCTCGTCGAGCACCTTGAAGGGGTCGGGCCGGACCTGGCAGATTGCCAGTTCGGGTTCCGGCATGGCCGATCGACCATCCACGCGGTTTTGCGGGTCAAGGCACAGGCGGAGGATGCAGTAGCCCGGGGCAAGGTGGTCGTGGCGGTGTCTCTCGACATCGCCAACGCGTTTAATACGCTGCCCTGGGCTTGCATAAATGAAGCACTGCGGTACCACGTGGTGCCACCGTATTTACGGCGTCTGGTACACTCGTACCTATCTGATAGGGACGTGTTGTATCCGGGCGCCGACGGGTGGCACCGAAGAGCGATGGCCTGCGGTGTTCCACAGGGCTCAGTTCTGGGCCCGCTTCTGTGGAACATCGGCTACGATTGGGTGCTCCGTGGTGCCAATCCTCGGGGCGTCGCTGTCGTCTGCTACGCGGACGACACTTTAGTGACAGCGACGGCGAGATCCTTCCAGGATGCCGCCCTGCTCGCCTCTGTCGGTACAGAGCGGGTGGTGGGCAGGATTCGGCGACTGGGCCTCACTGTGGCCCTGAACAAAACCGAGGCCCTTTGTTTCCATGGGCCTCGGAGGGGGCCACCTATGGAGGCCCACATCATTGTGGAGGGGGTGCGGATTTCCGTCGGCTCTACCATGAAGTACCTTGGATTGGTACTAGATAGCCGATGGAATTTCCGTGCCCATTTCGAGAAGTTGTCGCCGAAACTGGTGCGGGCAGCAGGTGCGCTTGGAAGCCTGCTGCCTAACCTGGAAGGTCCCGGCAATCCCTGCCGTAGTTTGTATGCGGGAGTCGTGCGATCCATGGCCCTTTACGGTTGTCCCGTTTGGGCCGGGTCCCTGAACGCCCGCTGTGTCACTCTACTGCGTAAACCGCAGCGCTTAGTGGCACAGCGGATCATCAGGGGCTACCGCACGGTCTCCCATGAGGCGGCCTGCCTGTTGGCGGGTACTCTCCCTTGGGAGTTGGACGCCCAGCACCTCTCGTCTGCGTTCTTTTGGCGAGAGGGGGCGTCCCAACGTACGCAGAGATTGGCTCCGAGGGAGATTGCGGCCCGATTTCGCAGAGCCGCCGTGGAGGAGTGGCATGCCAGGCTGGAGAGCCCAAGTGCCGGTGTGAGGACTGTCGCGGCAGTGCGTCCTGTCCTTAACGAGTGGTTAGACAGGCGCCACGGTGCGCCCACATTCCGGCTGACACAGGTACTGACGGGTCACGGTTGTTTCGGCTCGTACCTGTGTCGCATAGCCGGGAAGGAGGATTCCGCCGTGTGCCACCATTGTGGCAACTGCCGTGAGGACACGGCACAACACACCTTGGAGGAGTGTCCAGCCTGGAGTGACGAGCGCAGCGCTCTCAGAGCAGTCGTCGGAGGAGACCTGTCGCTGCCGGCCGTGGTGTCTGCCATGGTCGGCAGCCGGAGGTCTTGGCGGGCGGTAGCCTCCTTTTGCGAGTGCGTCATCTCGCAGAAGGAGAGCGCCGAGCGGGATCGTGAGCAGAACGATCCCGCACGCCGCCAAAGGAGACGTAGGAGGCGTCGGGTGGACGACTGACCGGCGTCTCCCGCCCTGTGGAATGGGGGCGTTTGGAGAATTCCACCACGGTATCCCCTGCCTGTCGTAAGAGGCGACTAATTGGGGCCATCGGGGGTCGTAGGCGCGCAGCCGGGGGCTGTCGTAGCGCCCTTTTGTACTCTTGTACGTGCGACCCCGGGATGGACGGCAGCACGGGTGGTCGGCCTCGTGTCTGCCGTTGACGCCGAGGGCGTCCTTCGGTGTGCGGGGGCTTCTGAGCCCCCCATAAGGAGACGGGCCGCAAGGCGGCACCGCGCAGGGGCGGTTCCGGTAGCAATCCTTAGATTTAGCTAGGGATACCCCGGGGCTGCTCCACATGCGCCGAAGAAGGCCACCGCGGGGTTTTAGTTGGTATGCCGGTATAGGTTGTATATAGTGTTAGGGACTCGGCTCAGCGGTCGCTCGGATTTAACATCTCTTCCGGGCGGCTTAACGCTGGGTCGTAAGACCGGTGAACCCAACATAACCGTTCCGCCTTCCCCCGGGGCGGGGCGGTAGCAATAATTCGCTTTCCCCGCGACAAAAACAAAAAGTGTCACTTCCTCGCGGCTGCTTCACGGCCTCTACAAAGAGGCCAAGAGAGCGCTGCATGTGGCAATAGCGGGAGCAAAGTCTGCGGCTCGAAGGGAGTTCCGGAGCACTCTCGATAACGATCCGTGGGGGCGTCCGTACCGCGTGGCGATGAAAAAGTGTCGCCCGTGGGCGCCCCCGCTGACGCAGAGTCTCCGGGGCGACCTAGTCGAGGAGGTCGTCGCGGCTTTGTTCCCGGCCACCGAGGATGTCACTCCTCCACCGATGGCGCCAGGTCCAGCGGCGCCATCGTCGTTGAGTTCGGCAGGGGTTGTTTCCGAGGTTTCGCCCGCAGAGTTGCGGGCGGCAGTGGTTCGGCTGCGGGGCAAGAACACCGCCCCAGGGCTCGATGGTATCCCCGGCAAAGCCTGGGTGCTAGCCCTCGAGTTCCTGGGTGCGAGGCTCCGCGGCCTTTTCTCCGCCTGTATGGAGCAGGGCGTCTTCCCGTCGCGCTGGAAGACCGGGAAGCTCGTCCTGCTCAAGAAGGAGGGCCGACCCGCAGAGTCGCCATCGGCCTACCGGCCCATCGTGTTGCTCGACGAGGTCTGCAAATTGTTTGAGAGGGTTATTCACGCTCGCCTCATCGAGCATCTTGAAGGGGTCGGGCCGGACCTGGCAGATTGCCAGTTCGGGTTCCGGCATGGCCGATCGACCATCCACGCGATTTTGCGGGTCAAGGCACAGGCGGAGGATGCAGTAGCCCGGGGCAAGGTGGTCGTGGAGGTGTCTCTCGACATCGCCAACGCGTTTAATACGCTGCCCTGGGCCTGCATAAACGAAGCACTGCGGTACCACGTGGTGCCACCGTATTTACGGCGTCTGGTATACTCGTACCTATCTGATAGGGACGTGTTGTATCCAGGCGCCGACGGGTGGCACCGAAGAGCGATGGCCTGCGGTGTTCCACAGGGCTCAGTTCTGGGCCCGCTTCTGTGGAACATCGGCTACGATTGGGTGCTCCGTGGTGCCAATCCTCGGGGCGTCGCTGTCGTCTGCTACGCGGACGACACTTTAGTGACAGCGACGGCGAGATCCTTCCAGGATGCCGCCCTGCTCGCCTCTGTGGGTACAGAGCGGGTGGTGGGCAGGATTCGGCGACTGGGCCTCACTGTGGCCCTGAACAAAACCGAGGCCCTCTGTTTCCATGGGCCTCGGCGGGGGCCACCTATGGAGGCCCACATCACAGTGGAGGGGGTGCGGATTTCCGTCGGCTCTACCATGAAGTATCTGGGATTGGTACTAGATAGCCGATGGAATTTCCGTGCCCATTTCGAGAAGTTGTCGCCGAAACTGGTGCGGGCAGCAGGTGCGCTTGGAAGCCTGCTGCCGAACCTGGAAGGTCCCGGCAACCCCTGCCGTAGTTTGTATGCGGGAGTCGTGCGATCCATGGCCCTTTACGGTTGTCCCGTTTGGGCCGGGTCCCTGAATGCCCGCTGTGTCACTCTACTGCGTAAACCGCAGCGCTTAGTGGCACAGCGGATCATCAGGGGCTACCGCACGGTCTCCCATGAGGCGGCCTGCCTGTTGGCGGGTACTCTCCCTTGGGAGTTGGACGCCCAGCACCTCTCGTCTGCGTTCTTTTGGCGAGAGGGGGCGTCCCAACGTACGCAGAGATTGGCTCCGAGGGAGATTGCGGCCCGATTTCGCAGAGCCGCCGTGGAGGAGTGGCATGCCAGGCTGGAGAGCCCAAGTGCCGGTGTGAGGACTGTCGCGGCAGTGCGTCCTGTCCTTGTCGAGTGGGTCGACAGGCGCCACGGTGCGCCTACATTCCGGCTGACACAGGTACTCACGGGCCACGGGTGTTTCGGCTCGTACTTGTGTCGCATAGCCGGAAAAGAGGATTCCGCCGTGTGCCATCATTGTGGCAACTGCCGCGAGGATACGGCACAGCACACTTTGGAGGAGTGTCCAGCCTGGAGTGACGAGCGCAGCGCTCTCAGAGCAGTCGTCGGAGGAGACCTGTCGCTGCCGGCCGTGGTGTCTGCCATGGTCGGCAGCCGGAGGTCTTGGCGGGCGGTAGCCTCCTTTTGCGAGTGCGTCATCTCGCGGAAGGAGAGCGCCGAGCGGGATCGTGAGCAGAACGATCCCGCGCGCCGCCAAAGGAGACGTAGGAGGCGTCGGGTGGACGACTGACCGGCGTCTCCCGCCCTGTGGAATGGGGGCGTTTGGAGAATTCCACCACGGTATCCCCTGCCTGTCGTAAGAGGCGACTAATTGGGGCCATCGGGGGTCGTAGGCGCGCAGCCGGGGGCTGTCGTAGCGCCATTATGGTACTTTTGTACATGCGACCCCGGGATGGACGGCAGCACGGGTGGTCGGCCTCGTGTCTGCCGTTGACGCCGAGGGCGTCCTTCGGTGTGCGGGGGCTTCTGAGCCCCCCATAAGGAGACGGGCCGCAAGGCGGCACCGCGCAGGGGCGGTTCCGGTAGCAATCCTTAGATATAGCTAAGGATACCCCGGGGCCGCTCCACATGCGCCGAAGAAGGCCACCGCGGGGTTTTAGTTGGTATGCCGGTATAGGGTGTATATAGTGTTAGGGACTCGGCCCAGCGGTCGCCCGGATTTAACATCTCTTCCGGGTGGCGTAGTGCTGGGTCGTAAGACCGGTGAACCCAACATAACCGTTCCGCCTTCCCCCGGGGCGGGGCGGTAGCAATAAGTCGCTTTCCCCGCGACAAAAAAAAAAAAAAAAAAAAAAGTGTCACTTCCTCGTCTCTGCTCTCTGGTGGATTAATATTTTGCGCAAAGTACAATGTGGCAAGTGACAAGTATGAGCACCCTGGTTACACGCTCGCGTACATCAGTGTTAAGATTGCATCAGGTAAGATGGCTTTTCTCATACAAGTATCATAGATATTTTGATCAACAAAAGTATGAAATCTGAATATGATAAGCAAGTAAAATTGACAAATTCTTTTGATGGTTCGCATAGTATAAAATCATACGTGTTTTTTCATAAACATACATACATAACTATATAAAAAGTATACACTAGTAAGCCCCCCCCCCCCTTAACCAAAATCCTGGATCCGCCACTGCAAGTTACACACCAAAATATATGTAAGACGTTGTATATCCTGTTCTATTTTTTATACATAATAAGCATCTATTACCTTTTCTTCCAAGGTTTGCGAATCTCTTTTAAATCAATAAGATATCTATATCTATATATATATCTATATACCTATATATATATATATATATATACAACGTGTTACAGAAAGGTGCGGTCATATTTTAGGGTCATTACATACACCGTACAATTACTACTTATGTACCGGATCTTTTCAAAAACTAAGACATGCGAAAATTTCACGTAAAATTTAATCACTCGTTTATTAAGATCGATCAGATTGATGACATCACTATTAATTATTATGAACGATACTCACTTTTTAAATGTCAAACTCGTAGGAAATAATGTCCATCAGTTTTGTTTTTCATGCTAATAAAGAATTATTATTATTATTATTATTAATTATTATGTACGACACTCACTTTTTAATAAACTTGAATAAGGTGTACGTAATTATACGGGCATACGTACATAGCTTGTAATTTAAACACAAATTACCACCTAAAAGAGATTGTGTGTTGAAGACAAATATAGGTACCATCCTCTAGAAGCATTTTAAAGACTTCATTCACAGGTCAGATTCCATCTATGAATTTGGCTTATTACAGTCGACGATCCTCTTCAAAACTTTTATCAGTTACACCAATACATAATACTTGTTTTTAGACAAATACAACATATTTTTTTAACTCGTAATCATACTTCATAAAATCAGAACTTGCCGAACTGACTGCGTCAAATAAATATTGAGATTTGACAACTGTTTAATGTTTTTTTAATTATAAAATAATTAAATGAAAGGAGATCTATAGTATCATTGTTTATCATTTAGTGTTGTCCAAAGTTGAAAGTCGATATCGACATGTTACTCATTCGATAAAAAAGAAAATTCTATAAATATTGTACTAGCAATGCAATCGGATTTGGTACTTTGGGAGATAAAATACTTATATCCTACACTATACATTGCTTAAATTTGCCCGCCCCTTTCTATAACACGTTGTATATACAAGTCTGTGTGCGGTTGCTTAATATTATTATATGAATCTATTGTACAAAAATATGCACTCACGCCTGTAATCCCCGAAGGGGTAGGCAATAATATTAAGCAACCGCACACAGACTTGTTGCAGCAGCGATTTCTTGCGAATCAACAACCATATTCGAAGGTTTAGCGGCGACTGAGCAAGCCGAGCTAGGAGTGCGATACCACACACCTTGGTACTACTCACCAAATGCCTGACCCAAGTAGCTGGTGCAAGTGTGAAGTTCTAGCATTCCACTATAGCGCAGACAAGACGGTGCGACGCAGCGCAACGCGAGCGAACACGAGTTAAGGCGAGCGGATCCTTTTCATTTTTCATACACGTACTACATCACATGTAATAACTTTGAAGCTCAACTTTTGTGTCACTATCATACTGTCTGTGGTTCGATCTTTCTTTCATCCGTGAAGTCCGAGGGTATCTATGCTACTAAAGAAAGATTAGACTGTATTTTAAGTGTTGCCTCTACAAGTGTGCTCTAGCTGGTTCTAACTTCGGAGGCATCAATCGCTTTCATACGCCGAGCATGAAGTATTAGCATTAAGGATGTCAAAATCTGGACAAAAATCCTGATACAAGCGGATTCAAGGTGTCCCGGACGAAAACTAAGTAAGTAATTATTCTGAGAGTCTATCTTATGTTTATGTACAACTCTGTTTTGTACAACTGCTTAATTGTTGGAGTGTGTGTGCCCGGCGATGTATTTTTTAAATATTTTAAGCACCAAACAATAATAAATATTATAACCCTATTTTACCGTAATAAAATGCATCACGTTAATAAAAATATTTAAAACTAATGACAATATTTAATTTTTTCATAATTACTGAGTAAAATACTGAGAGAAATCGGTATCGAAAATGCTTCTGCCTTTGCCAACATTGCTTGTTGAAAAAATCTACGAATTACTACGCCCTCTAGTGGAAATTTCTTCACGAAAATACATCGTGAATGTGGCGTGTGTTGTTTGGAATATTGCGAGTCGTAAATAAAATTGCTTCCAATGGATAGCTAATTCTAGTTATAACTGAACTTGATTTGTGTTAAAAGATTAAACTGTTATGGAACCTTCCGTGAATAATAATAACTGATGCCAAAAGGTGGTTAACGTTTGGTATTTTGTCATATGTTGCACGCCTGTCTTGGGAGCTCGAAGAAGACAAAAAAATAATCAGTAATTCCGATGCTAAATTGATAATGCAGTAAGTTTTATGTTTCTGTTTGTCATTTATACACTAGGTAGTGACTAAATCCATATTGGTACATAGGATATGTTCATAAATTCTGCATTTATTATTGGCAGGTTACTTACGTTAGTCTGCAGATGAGATTCGTAATCGTAACCATCGTCTTCAAAACAGTTTTGACAAACATTACACCTAAATCCATTGACTTCATTCATCATTCAATATGAATAAATGTCTGTCATCGAGGGGGCTGTTGTAATATTATTTTTGATATTTACGTTTTTTGTTACAGAAATAGACTTGGCCAGTTTTTATTCACGTTATTGAACTTCCCTGTGAGGATGTGGTGCCTTAAAAGTGAATATTATGTATGTTAAGGTTTCTGTTTTTGATTCACCATAATGGTTGTTAGATCTGAAAGTGAATAGTGTCATAATGAGTCACAATCTGGCGGGAATGCCATCGTACAGGCTGCCGGGCTCGGGATTGGGGCCACCGGATTTCAAACCGCCCATGGACACGCCGACACCTCCAGCACCGGCGCCAAGCAATCCGAAGAAGCGTAGAAAAACTTCTAACGCTAACAATGCTCACACACCTCAGCCACCACCGACAGCACAAGACTTACTTCCACCTCCTTTAACTGGCTATGGAGATACAATTGTGGCATCAAACCCTTTTGATGATTCTCCATCAACAGTTTCCCATAACGGTCCTATGATGAGCCAGAATGGACCAATGATGAACCAAAATAGCTCAATGGGAATGATGGGACCTATGCATGGTATGGGTGGACCACCAATGAGACACATGAGCCCTTTACCTCATAGTATGAGTCCAATGAATCAACCAATGCCACCTAGAGGAGGTATAAGCCCAATGGGAAATATGAGTCCTATGGGCCATATGGGAGGCATGTCGCCAATGGGAGGCCCCAACATGGGAATGAGTAACCACAGTATGGGCCCAGGAATGGGCCCGACGTCAAGGTCAATGGGGAGTCCGATGAGCCCTATGAATTCTATGCCAATGGGTTCACCTATGTCATCTGGGCCTATGGGGAGCCCAATGAATATGGGTTCTATGACAGGAAGTCACATGAGCAACAGTCCAATGGGACCACCGATGCACAGCCCACTGGGAGCAGGCTCAATGAATGGTCCCATGAATGGACCTATGGGAGGTGGAGGTCCTGGCATGAATGTTCCACGTATGAATGGGCCAATGGGACCTAGTTGTTCTAATGGTTCGATGGGACCTACCAGTTCAATAATGTCTTCTAACCCAATGCAAAGTGGTGGGATGGGCCCTGGACACTGTGGTCCCATGAGACATGGCAGTCCCATGACTTCGGGGATGGGAGGTGGGCCAATGGGTGGCAATGGTCCTATGACATCTATGGGGCCTGGACCACCATACAGTGGCAGCCACATGGGACACGGAGGACCAATGGGCATGGCTGGAAATGGATCTATGGGTATGGGACCTGGACCTGGTAATATGGGAAGTTGTGGTCCTCTTGCGGGCATGAGTGGGATGGCAATGGGTGGACCAGGTGGGCAAGGGGTTGGGCCAATGGGACAAGGAATGGGTATGTTTGGTCCTAAACCAATGCCAGTCAGTGCTGGGAAGGTGTACCCACCAGATCAACCAATGGTGTTCAACCCACAAAACCCAAATGCACCACCTATATACCCATGTGGTGTGTGTCACAAGGAGGTGCATGACAATGATCAAGCAATCTTATGTGAGTCTGGATGCAACTTTTGGTTTCACAGGTGAGTTTCTTTTTTACTTCTAGCTTCTAAATTTGCCTGAATGGCGAGTCAAGCAATTCTTTCCTAACGGTAAGTACTACACCTGCTCATGACAGTGGTGACACCGCTCAGAACTGAAAAACAAAGTACTGTTTGGCCCCACTCTTCTTTTCGTCGTCCTTTGATAGATGTTATGTCCACTTAGTTGTCTGGAGGTTGTTTTTAAAACACCATGTTCAGGTTTATTATTAGGATACGATGGTACATTTTTTTTATTATCCTAGCATTGTAATGTGACAACCCTAGAGACTTGATGTTAAGTACAGTAAAAAAAAGTATAATTGTGTCTCTCGACGTTAAAATTAAATATGTGCTTTCCACTGGTCTTAGGAAATAACAGTCAAGAATATACATTGTTGGATTAAACAATCTAAAATAGTCAATTACTATCATTGTAAGTGTATTTTGTAATAGAAATTAATATCAGTGGAAACAAACTTATTTGACTATTTTATGACTATCCTAGGTTTGTGTTAAATTTTTGAGTGTTCAGGTCATGATAAATAGAATTAAACAATGTTAGCCTCCAGGGATGTTGCGGATGCAAATTATATAACATTAACAGATGTGAACGCGGATGCAGATTTGTTGAGGCTCACATCCGCGGTTACAGATGTGGATGTGCCTATTTTTTTAAAGATATACGTCGTTTAAATAAAGGAGAATTGATAAGATGCTTTCGTTTCAAAACTTTAAAATTGGTGTATAGTATTTAATAAAAAACAGCGATCGGCTTGTGCCAATTTTTTGTCGCAACTTGCATCACATCTGCATTTACTAAAGCTCCGCATTGTTTATCGCGGAATTTCCGCAATTTCGGATGCGGAGGCAAATATCCGCAACATCCAGGGCGAGCTCCACAGATCATAAGACACATAGTGGACAACATAGTAGATGTCATATTTTATACTACATTGCATGCTGACATTTAGCATAACATGTCAACGCGCATTATATTATGATATATGCGCACTGCAATCACAGCAGTGTAGATGTTATAAATAAACCTAATTATATATTTTTTATAATTAATAATAATGGTGGGCGTAAGGGGTATGCTTCCGAAGCCGAAAGGGTAATAAAACACTACCTTAATATGTTTTTTTTTATTTTATTAGCTTGAATGACGGGACGAGCAGTTCGCTCTCCTTATAGTAAGCGGTATGCCTGCTCATAAACAGAAAAAACTTCACACAGAACTTTGAATTACAAAGCATTGCATAGCACTGGACTAATCTCGTCACTCCGAGACATAAGTAGTTAAGTCCCTTAATGCCCAGTAATATTAATGACTTCAATGCCCTTCAAACCGGAACACAACAGTGCCTACACACATTTGCTTGGCGGCAGTAATAGACAAAGCCATGGCGGCAGTAATACCAACACTACCAACCCAGACGGCCTATCGCATATGAGGGTCCTACCGCCTTGAAGACGTACAACGAAAAAGCTATTACTTCGAATCAGAATGGTTTATTTGCTTTTTTTTTGTGTTTATTTAATAGTAAAAACAGTTAATAAGAAATAGAATGTAGGTACAATAATAAGGTGTTAACATAAAATTTAGTTCCGTTACATTCTACCAGGTGGCGTGCAAAATTAATGTTGGTTTTTTTCATGGGCTTACACAACTATATCTCAGTATTAGCATGTTTGATAATTATTGATTAAATATTCATATTGTTAAACATTATAATAATAATAGAATTGCAATATATTTTTGCTTTACTTATCATTTTAGAAATTTGATATTTCGTAAACCTGCAATGTAAAGCGAACTAAACTCGGGGTCAATGAGAGCGCGCATCCCTGGCAGTACTCAGTAGGTAGACAAAGAGTGCACGCCGCGCGCTTGAATTTTTATTTACATTGCGTTATTAAGAAAAATACGACAAAATTAATGTTATGAACAACATGAATAAAAAGTCATCGTATATATCTGTACAAACAAAATTAGGTGAAAAAAAATTGTAGACTTAAATCGCTCGAATAATATCGAATGCGTACACGTTACGACTGAGGTCGGGTAAAGGTGATATTGGGTTTATCTATTACGAAATGGATTATTGTAATTGGGCCCGGTATGGCGATAGGCTCATTCCGCGTACGCATTACACCTGCCCCACCGAGGCAGTCGGATAGTACAGTCAGTAGGTACGAGTATGGCTTGTAAATTCCAATACAATGACAATCGCGATGACTATGCTGCTATCTGTTGAGGAGTATCATTTTTTAACACTACTTCGTCATCAGATCTTAACAAAATTTATATAAGGCCACATCGCAGCTAAACTGTAATATGATTTTTTTTCCAAAAATTCGGTCCACAATTGGCTGAGAAGACGATGTACAAACAAAAAAAGGCAAAAAAATTATACGCGCCGAATTAAAATAAAATCTGCTTTTTTTTTTTTTTCTGTGTCGCTACTAGTATAATCGAACGGACCTCAATAGAATATTTTTACTTGTTTTTTTTTTCACAATTTTATATATCGTTTTCCAGGGGGTGTACAGGCCTAACGGAGCCAGCGTTCCAGTTGTTGACTGCTGAAGTGTATGCAGAGTGGGTGTGTGACAAGTGCCTACAGTCAAAGAATATCCCGTTGGTGAAGTTTAAGCCATAGCGTTGTGCTGCGCCGCCTTCACCCCTATTCCTGCCACACATCTGAGTCAGAAGCCACTTCGTAACATCACAAGTATTTATTTCATTTCATGATTAATATGGACATTGAAGGCTAGCGCACACTAAGTCTGCCCCGGCGGACGTTAGACGCTCCCGGCAAACTTTAGTGCCTCCGACCGTCCTAGTCTGTGTGAACCCTAAAATTTATGTTTATTTATGACTTGGACATGAAGTCACTCTATCGGTTGTAAGGAATCGGTCTGTCGTTAGTCTTGCTAAGAAAGATCTCATGTTGGATAGGTACAATTAAGAATGTTATGCGTATCGAGGATTTAAAATCACTTTAAATTTATCAAATGCTATGTGTCTAGTAACCGATTTGAATGGAACGAAATGTATGGAAAACATGTTATCTATGAAAATGCAGACGATCCTGTTAAGTCTAGTCTGTTATGATTGTCATTTTGTCTTATTTATATTTAATCTATTGCTAAGAAGTGACGATTGCAGTACAATTAGTACGGAATATTGACGGCACGTGTTCCTTTATAACGCATATCTGTTTGAGCAAATAAAAGCGTGTTGGTGTAGTAACAAATTAATGTACACAAAATTCAAAGTATAAGCAATAATTATGTCGGCCCTAGAAAAATTTTGCCTGATTGTGTAGCGCTTTAGATTTTGTGCATAATGTAAATATCTTTTAGATGATAAGTCTAACTTTCCGCCTTATGAAAATGGTGACCTGTAAGTACACATGTGTACATACATTCGTCGATGTGGAATGTGGTACGCATCTGATCCAGTGTTAGGCTTTTACTCAATGCGACTGGTACATTGACACCATAGTCGATGTTCGTGGCCGTTATGGTACAAAGCCAAAGCTCCTTAGGCGATCCTTAGTTTGACTACTTTTATAATAATGTACTTATTATTTCGGTGCCCTAGTTTGCATGTAACATTACGCGCGTTATCTGTATGTATTTGTAAATACGATGAATCCATACGCTTTGTTAAGTATAAGGGTGTTAAATGTGTTTGTCGATTTTTTAACTTTTGGAGACTTTTTTTAAATAAAAGAAATGTAATATAAGTTGTGTAAATACTTATGTAGCTTTGACGAAATGAGATTATACAATTGGTCAGTGGGCTCCAGAGGTGCGCTTGGTTGTGATTTATTAAATGCGTGGTTTAGCATGCGTCTTATTTTTACATTATTCACGAGAGCGTCAAACGATCTGGAGTCAGTCGCGTTCTTGCTACAAATAATGATTTATATAGTGGGACATTTAAGAACAAAAGTATAAAAAGCGGAATTCAGAAAATAAAGAATCTTGTAAATATCTATTTGAGTGCCTATACATGTTTAGCATTTTAAATAATACAGATTTTATATATATCTTTATCATTATATTTCAAATACAGATTGGTGAAACACTAAACAAGCAACTAAAATGATGGCCCAACTTCATAAAATAGTTGTGAATTTTTATTTTATATTTATTTTCCGAATTGGCCGCTATCTTAAATACATTTAAGAGTAATGAAGTATGTATTTATAAACATTTAGCTTATAGATTTTTAAACTGCTGCACATGCACTTAAATTTCTTTTCAGGTTGTGTTAAATGTTGTATTTTATATAATTTTATTACAAAATGCTAATATGTAATTATTTTTGTGTGATGACTTTTCGCTGAAACGTAAGCTGTGTTGTAAAGATTTGCCAATTCTCAAAAACAATATTCAACTAATTAATAACCACGTTACACGTAAACATGGTATAATGCTACCACACACTACAATATTTATATGAGTTTTAGTGACGACATAAATGGTTCGGTTCAACCAAGATAGTGCAATTACCGCCGTGAGTCTTGAGTACAGATCTAAATCTGCACGGAAGTGTATAATAGCCGAATGACACGTGAGGATCCAATAGACGATAAGCTTTTGCTGACAAACTACTAAGCGCATGAAGCGTCGACACCCCGCGCTTCTTTATTCTGCCAATCAGAACTATAAATGAACTACTGCGCGGGTGAGGTTGGTGTTCAAGACTCGTACCGGTACCTGTACTACTATTTCACCAAAAACCGACGTGATATAAAAACGCAGTTTATGCGGCAATTATACCAGGTTTATTGGTAACATAGTAAAAATAAAACAAAATATCTGAAAAATCCGTAGGTGTTTTCAAACTATTGTTATTTTTTTTAATGTATTTATAACCATACCCAAGGCAAGTTGGCATATTTTGGAGATTTCTACAATGAATACTGTATTTTACGTTATTTATGCAGCAGAATTAATTAGTAATGTAGGTGAGTTTTTTATTCAATGAAATATGAATTTTAATAAGTATAATTCGAAAGTTTAATTCAACTTTGCCATACTGTAATGTGTATTTTTTTATATAACGGCTAAAAAATATGTGAATATAAACTAAATCTATCCAAATAAATGTTGAGTTTATCACAATTTACTGTAAGTACAGCTAAAGCTAGTCTTTGGTCGTATTTTTCCCTTATAATCAATATCGTCGGCTTTCTGTTTTACGTGGATACTTGTGCGCCTGCGGGTTTGCTCTATATAACAAAATGCGGACCTCGGCAGACGATAAAATTCCCTACTCATTCCGTACGTCAATGTAGTGTGGGAGTATAATTGAATTATTAACCCTAGACAAACTTACACGTACATAATATTTACAAAAAAGATTGTATCTGAAGCTGGGTCTCCTGCACAGGTTTTTGTCTACACACTACACAAAAAAAATACACAAAACATTTGTTTCGCTACACATTTTTATGGACGAAACTTTGTTGTGTATAGATAGAAACAATGTTTTTGCTTTCGATGCCTGATGGAAAACATCTACACATTTCGCCTATGCGCGGGTGGATGAGAGCAGAAAATCTGTCGAAAGTGTCTCGTCGCACGGAACATATGTACGACTGAAACCATTTTTGACAGTAGATGTTTTATGAAACATTAAATAAAATCAGCAAACAACGTTTGTATATTAAAAAAAAATGTTTTGTGTAGATGTTTTTGTCTAGTGTGTAGGAGACCCGGCTTTACCCAGTATGTAAAATTTGGGTTTTTAATGGTCGTTCCCTACAATCTATCTATCGACAGATTGGATTACTATCAATAGTGTTTTGACAGATCTTCAATATAAAATGAGTCAAAATATTACTGCCAGTAAGCAAATCTGACGATAGACAGAATATTGGGCACGGCCTTTAATGCCAATGTCTAATAGTGAAGGCAACACAGTGTATCTACATCACGCACACGTATTCCCTTATAACAGAAATTAGCCTTGAAGAGCCATGACATTGATTTGAGTAAGCAATTGTTCCGGGAGATATGATTTAACACTAAATGTATGTGCGAAGTTAGGCGAGTATCATTGTACAAAATGTTATAAGTAATAATTACTTCTACATTTTGTGCGTCTAAAGTTTACAATAAAACTACTGGCAGACGAGAGAAATATGAATAATTAATATTATTTGTAAATATATTTAAATACGGATTGACGTATAATTGCTGATGATTGTACAGTTACTTATAATTAGAATCTATATAGAATATTCGGCCATGAATGTAATGATGTTACGATAAAACATCGTATGTACATCACAATTGACACGAAGATTGCTATTGCGTTGCGATATACTTTTGTGGTGTTGCATCGAGTTTAGTAAAAAAAAACAAACCAATCTGTAATGCACGAGTATAAAATAATGATTGGTACAAAATAAAATTATTACATTTGTAAATTATACTTATGTAAGGCTTGCGTAACTGGCTCACATATACGTTTACACCTAGACTAAGTCCTTGTGCTAACATGTTATAAGCTTACATCATTTAATGATATTTACAGTAAGTAACTTACAATGCTGTTTATATTAGTAATTGTTTCGTAATTACGTAATTCGCTTACGTGAGTAAAATTACAAATGTAATTGAAACGTACGACATTATGTAATTGATACCAAAGTCAATGAATCCATATACTTATAACAATATTGCCCGTCTGCAATGCCTCACTCACTAAGTCCCACTTAGTCGTAAAAAATATCGTAAAAGTTGAAGATGCCTCCTAGAGAGTTAGATATGAACTTAGGTGTTGTCAATTCTTAGTGCAGATGGGCATATCATAATTTAAAACAAAAAAAAGGAAGTTTGAATTCCTAAAGCGATGCAATACCTTTGCTCTGTGCATGATTAACTTTATCTTGCAAAATGGCAATCAAATCGTTTCAACTCCAGCGATCCGTTGCAAGTAAGTTGTAAAACAGATTTTAAATTAAATAGAATCGGTGGTCTTAAACTTGTGCATAGTTTATTTTGTATTATGTGAATAATAACAAGCAATAATAAAATTGTTATTGAGAAATTTTATTTTAATAAAATCCACCTAAAACCCGTTATGATGTATTAGGGCGAGACAAAAACTTACGTAGTAAGTTAAGTATCTAATCCAAATGACGCGAATCGCCATTGAATTTTGAATATTACTGCACA
The DNA here is from genome assembly GCA_905332985.1 of Mimas tiliae. Lineage (NCBI taxonomy): Eukaryota > Metazoa > Arthropoda > Insecta > Lepidoptera > Sphingidae > Mimas > Mimas tiliae. Next base: position 11,053,019 of record HG995254.1, read on the forward strand.
TATGTATTTGTGTGGTTTGAGATTTAATCGACCGCCCCAATTTACACGAGGAAGGTATAGATAGACTTCTTAATGAAGTAATAAGTAATTCCTTTGTTAGGATATATCAATTACAGCAAAGGTCCCTAATGTTAATAAGCAGCGATAGCCGATAGGTACTCAGCGAGAAGTCGTATCGTAGGGACTGTCGAGACGAAAGTATCAAGTTCGAAACCAGCCTCAAAAGCATATACTTCCGTCTTTTCTAAGTAACGTGTCTTTCGTCTTCTTTCTGCCTGTCCGCCTTCTCATCATGATTTGACGGTGGATTTAGTACTATGTGGGCGACCCTCCGTCTGACCCCCATAACCCGCAACAGAAACTTAATTGCGCCATTTCCTCGTCCGTTAAATCTATCGACTATCGTTATTTCATTGCAGTTCCGACATCTCTAAAAAATTAAGTGTTGCCAATTGCCATCATAGCCCATAGGTGCTATATTAAATTAATCAACAGTGTCCCATGTGCAAATGAGGTTGGCTTTGGTCCCAAGATTTTAGTAGCCCACTTATTAATTGGTTATTTGTCGCTTGCTTTAACGGCGAAGGAAACATCGTGAGGAAACGTGAGAAGTTCTCCATAAGAATTTGGATGGTACCTATATGACATCCGCCAACCCGTATTAGGCCAGCGTGGTTGACTAAGGCCTAACTCCGCTCATTCTGTAGAGGAGGTCCGGCCCAGCAGTGGGACGTGTATAATACGGGACTAGTATCCGTATTATTAATAGAGTTAATCATTGAAAAGTGCTTAGATATTAGTTTACGTTTCTGGAATAGATTATAGCGAATCAACTTTATGTACAAATATCAGCCATGTGAAATCTATCTATGTATAGTAAATACAAAGACCATTCACTTTGTCGATCTGGGAATCCAAACCAAAAACTTATAATTTAGTTAGTTCTCTTGACGCAACATGACTAGTGCAATTAGATCGAATAATATGAGGACAACAGACATCATTACTAGCCACAACTCACAAGCAATATCAGGGAAGTGACAAATTGTATCAATCGCTCATAATGAATGATAACTTAGTATTTACGTACACATAGATATATCCGTGGCGCAATGGGCGACTAGCCAGCTTTAAAACGAGAGGCCGGGGGTTCGATTCCCGCTCCGAGACAAATGTATGAATGATCCACTGTTACGGGTTTGGTTGTTTTCTCCCCAGAAAACAACGGTTGACGCCAGGCAGGCGGCCGTCGTAAAACTAGAAGTCAAATCTTTCTCTAAAAGTGTTAAAACAGCATATTGCGCCGACCCCACTGCGATTGGGATGAGAGCATGTGGAAGATGGAACGAGGTCAAAATATGGCGCCGATTACCCAAGGGTTCGGTATATTATGTAACGTCTAAACTCAAGAGAATAGACGTGCAGTGGTGGCCCTAAACTGTGGTCGAATCCTGTAGTAGCTGCTCCGTTCGCTATCAGCTATATGGCAGAGCCGGCACTGTGTGGTAGCCCTGGGCCTCCCGTCGAGGTAGCACTCTTAGGTCTAAAATTGATTCTACAATGCAACGCCAATAGTGCAGGGTAGGTCCTGACGTCTAATGATGTCCTGGGATTTGCTGAGCTATGGCCTAATGTGCCACATTTTTGTGTGACGTCATAAGGGCAAGATACAGTAGCGGCACCGTACGATAGTATAGCTATGGGAATAATGCATGCCAGGAAGTTCCATAAATGTTGAGAACTAGCTGTGAAAAAAGTGGTTGGTCCCTAGTATGCGAGAGGACGTCTGGGTTGGTACCACCGCTTTATCTATTTCTGCCGCCAAGCAGTAGTGTGTAAGCACTGTTGCATTTGAAGGGAATTGAAGGCAGTGAAATTACAGGGCATTATGAGACTTAACATCTTATGTCTCGGGGTGACCAACGCAATAAAACCACATGCAGTGCTTTGTATTTCAAAGTTCTGTATATTGTTGCTTCTGTTTATGGGCAGGCGTGACGCTTACCATTAGGAAAGCGACCTTCTCGTTTCGTCACTCAAATTAATAAATATAATGATGATAAGTGGACGAGTCTATCGCCATATAAGATCAAGTCCCAATTCAGGGCAACTAATTTGCGATATTCCGAATCGTAACACAAATTGGGATATCAATTCAAGACCTTACAGTTTCTCAACCTAAGTAAGCTACCACTAGACCAATGAAACGATATGTATCATAAAATCTACACAAGTCATGAGTATCATTTTATTGACCGGTAAGTCATTATGGCATTACAATTAATACTAACAGTAAAGAATGTTTTATACACTAAAAATAATTAATTATAGACATTAATACATAGAAGCTTCTAATTAATTACAGTTAGTGAAAATATACCAGCAAACCAAAACATATCATAATAGTTTGTATGCTAACACAAATATGAGCCCATCCCAATGATGAACAAGTAATATTATTTTTTACTTAAAGTAACATTATATGACATAATGTGTAGTATTATTAAGTGTGTTAAGACTAACAAGGTAAATCTGAATAAAATATAAATTAAAACAGACATTAAATCTCTATATTATAATAATTGATGGTGCGAAAAACATACTACATAAGTAGCTTTTTAAATGAAAATACATTATAAAAACTAATAAAATAATATAAAATTCATATTCCAATACAGTGTAAAAATTATAAAAATTAAGTTGGACATGTTTTAGTAAGTAAATGAATTCCCTGTGCCCAAGCTCAGTCACTTGATATGTTTCAATAATCTTGAAACTTTTGTACTATATTAAATATATCTACACTAGTTTAAATGTTGCAGTGTCAGTATCACATACATAAGTATATATTATTTAATACAACACAATACAACAATCAAGATGCAATTATATTTAAAGTATACTGTTCTCGTACGGCAGGATATATATAATACGCAAAAAACAACGACCACAGTGAAGTTAGTTCCACGCGGCGCAGGATATTGTTTTCATAGAGTAAAGTGTGCAGGAAGGCGCAGAGGGCGTGTGTGTGCGACTAACTTAAGGCTGGTTATGTTATTTTGCGCGTATTATAGAATCATACAACACATCTCATCCAACCATGTACATTTTGTGCTTAATAAGTCTTTTTTACAATATTTGTCTTTATTATAAAACACAGTGTAAAATAAAAACCCATTATTGGCCAGAAAAGTACAATAAGTTTTGATTTTTATTATTTTTACATGATATATAATGATTTATAGCCACAGGAACATTATAGTTTTAAATTCAATTACACAATAGATATGCAAATGTAATAAATGGTTGCAATTTATTTTATTGCTATATATGTGTATATATTATTAGTTATTGCTATACATATATAATAGTAATGTAAAAAATATAAAAAATAAATGAACTTTAAAAACATATACTAATTTAAATATCCTTATGAAAATTCATTCAAATATATGTAATTATTGAGAATACGAAAACTCATTATGTAAACCAAATATTTTCAAATAATTTACATCTTTAAGACCTCGAGTCACATTTGTAAGTTTTACTTACGGGTTAACGAAATTATGTAAGAGGCCACATATCCATTTACATCCGGACAAATGTAAAAATCATAATCAGGAGAGTAAAATTAACAAGTAGTTATCTGATAATTTCAATCTCTGCTTACAATTGTTTTATTTTTTGTAGGTAATTGAGGCCCTAAGACCAACTGTTTGACTGCCACAGCACCATATTATTATGGTATCATGGGCAATAAATCCTATGCACAAAGCAGATTACTCACTATCTATTTACTTTTGAACACACTGTATGCGAGGTTGACAAAAAGTCACTTTCAAAGACATAGTCAAGGCCATTGTGGTTTCAACTCAACTCTATAACAATCTATCAATCACAAGTTGGCAATGTGGCAAAATAATGGCTTTTTATTTTACACTCAGTATGAAATCCATATATTAATATATTGTTAACCATAATCAGTGCCGAATGTAGTTAACCCTTTGTTTTGAATAGCGAACATAACTGCTGCATCAAGAAAATCATAGTGATTATCACTAACATTTTCGTCATACTCAATGTTTGAATTTTGAGTTTCACTGAAGCATTGATATGACAGAGAAGAATCTGGGAATAATGAGAACTGTCCCATATCATTTTTCTGTTCATTGCACAGCAGAGATTTGTTCAAATCAGACTCATCATATGTTGGACTCACTGTTGCTGTGGTCTCATCATCAGAAGGCAGTGGAGATAAATTTCCAGCTGGTAAAGGTAAATTACAAAACTCAGTACCATAATCACTATTGTCATCAGATTTTGAGTCATTATTACTATTTGAACTTGTATTTTGTAAGCCGTGAGCAGATATGGCCATAAGGATGCCCTCATTCTCAATACTGTTATCACCCGGCAGATTGTTGATAATTTCAGCTATGTCCCAACCTAAGTACCTAGAGTTGTCCTCAGGTGGAGAAGGTTCTGGTACCCATGATTCTAGTACTCGGTTTATTGTGTTGTCAACAAACCCTTTCGCCATCTGGAATGTGAGAGTTAATTTTTTTAAGGGAAGTAGGTACATAAATGATCAAAGAAGTACATTTTATTCTTATTGAATATCAAAAGTAATGTCATTATGGTTTACATGAATAAAGGCAATACAATATGAAACCATTTGAGTAATTGCAAAAGAAATTATATATTTTTCCAATAAGTAAAAACCAGATTGCCAAACTCTTTTCTATTTTACAAATTATGGTTTTAGAAAGCAATGTAAATAATTAATCACCTGTCTGGCCTGCCACCTGGCTATGCACTCATCCTCTGTGTAGTTCTGTGCCACCACCATAGACATTGGCAATGACACAACATCACCACTTTCCTGACTGTTCCTACTCCCCCTACTGGATTCATTATTGTCATATGAGGTCACATATCTTGGATACTGTATCTTTTCAGTTGATATACTTGTACTCGGAGTCAAAAGAGATTTCTCGGAGTCAGCGATAACAGAGTCTAGTGTATTAAAGTCTTGTTTAAGTAAATAGTCACCCAACATCTCAAGGTTTTGTTCTGTGCCCATCTCCTGTACATTAGAGGATTTAGCCCTGTCCGGTGGTGTTGTCGGTGCGGCATTGCTAGGTGGATCGGGTATATCATTCTTCAAGTGATATTTTCCTTTAACTTGCCACGCAAAACGTGCTTTCTTGAGTGGGCGCTCGGAACCAGTTGACGAGTCGCCATTTTCTTGTCCTCTACACGACGATTCACCACTTGATTTTGTAATATTCATCACTAAATTTTACTTAAAACACTTTCACCTAGATCATTAGTAAACAAACAAGTGACATCCTTAATTACTAACATATGATTGACAAGTGCTTAATTAAGATTACGATTTTGTTTCCGGAAATATAGAAAGAAATATAACTACATATTTATTCAATTCTATGATGGTTAAATTTTGTTCTAATTAGATATTATTTTTGTATAAATGCATTAAAATTATTATAACTACTTCACTAAACACAAAAAGATTCGACTACTGTCTTACTCTTACTTTAACTTGACGTTTTGTTTCTGGTCAGAGTTCCCGTTTTCTATCTGCACACTACAACTTTCATAAGTTTTTGTGGTTTATAAATAACATAACGTTTAAAACATTTAGATATAAGTAAATGCGTGATCATCCACATAAAAATTATGTTATTTCAGCGCAGTAATATAGAACCAGTTCACATTAACTAGTATTATTAACAAAATAAAAATTGTAGTCATGTTTGCAGTTTGCTTACGAATCTGTGGTCGAAATTGTAACAATAAAAGCCGCGAAGTTTGAATGTACGTACAAGCAAAGAGAATTTATCTATACGTACAAGATACAGTATTAAAATGCTTGTTCGCCAAGTAGGTACGCTAAATATACCTAACAGTTGCAACAGAAAATCTTACGAAGTTGCTATTTTTACTTATTTAATATGTATAAAACATACAGCTATTTAGAAACTGATAATTACCTATTATTTTAATAGTAACTCAAAGTGTTTTATTTGTTTCTGCCAATAGATTAAATAAATTCTGTATTATGACGTTTTCATGACACAGGTCCAAATAAGAATTCCAGCACATATTTACTATGTACCCTCGGCTCTGTCCGTGGAAAACAATCGGGATCAATTATGCTTTAAGTATATATACGTAATATCTATATATTATGGTGAAGCTAAAGAAAATATCAATACAATAATTAAGTAAGTAGGTGATAATTTGGAGAGTAAGTGCGCCACCAAAATCATAGGTCCAAAGCCAACCTCACTTGCACGGGGTCCAATCTGCTGATTAACGGATGAGGCAATGGCGAAACTTGGTTCCCATTGCGAGTTGTGGAGGTCAAACGGCGCGGCGGGTAGCCTCATAATAGCTTCTTCTTCTTTTTGTAGTGCCTCTCCAACTAGTGAAGGTTGGCAGTCAACATACTGTCTTTTATCCTTTGCGAGACGAAATAGTTTAGCAGCGCTCGCTATCCCTGTCCACTCTCGGATGTTCCGCAGCCATGACTTTTTTCTTACATACAGACATATACCAAATACCGTCAAATCTATGCTACGAAGTAACCAACTCTCCTCCCCCGAGGCTGAGAAGTTATACGTAAATGGGATTTTCCCAACAGAGGGGAAAAAGGCAGAATAAAGAAAGTAGGTAGCTGATAATAATTTAATAGTTATTTGAATTGGGCATATTGTTATCGTTTTTAGGAATCCTACTTACTGCTAATGCCACTATCCTACTAATGTTATAAATATGAAAGTTTTATAGCGATTGGCTCGCCTGCTATCACATCGTGGGACGGAAATAAGGTCGGCGAAATATGGGTGTAATGGTTACACCTCTGCCTACCCCTTCAGGGATTACAGGCGTGAGTGTGTATGTATGTATGTATGAAAGTTTGGATGTTTGTGTTAGTTAACAAATCGCGCCTTAACGGCTAAACGTATTTAGATAGAATTTTGCACATTTGTAAATAGACCATAATCTGAATTAGTACATAGGCTACTTTTTACCCTGGATAAAATATTCATACGAGTTTAGCAGCAAGCAAAAAGATTATAGATTCCTACCATTCCTTTTTAATTGTTTCAAGTTATTTCAAGTTTATTTTAAAGTCTCATGACAGCGTAGTCAGGCCGAGACACCCGTGAGGTCCTGGGTTCAAATCACAGCCACTCATGAGTTGCCCGGGACATAGACAAAAGTAAAAATAGTTGGATTGGAAGTAGAGATTGGAATTTACCTATTATATCATAGAACGGAAATAAGCTCACTGGGTGGTAGGTCTCTCGTATGCGTGAGCTTTTACATAGTCAATATGTGGAGGAAAAGTTCGTCTTTTGCCTGTATTAATGTAGTTAGGATTATGAACCCGATAATATTAAGTAAGTACCTACCACGAAAAATTACTCACTATCGATTATGATTCACTACGTTTGTATTCTAACTGAGTTCTTACAACATAGTGATTTCGAATAAATGTTAAGGAAAATATTATTCAAATGCTACTAATTCAACGACACTCACCCCGATTGCAGTAACTATGAATAGCAATCGATTTTTTTGCGAATAATTAATGTTCGACTATTAAAATTCTATCTACCTAGTATTTTAGTTAAAATAAATACACCCGACAGTCACATAGTCCTGACCCCACATTAGGTTAACCTGTATCGTGATTCGTGGGTATCAGGAACTACAAGGGACTTGCGGCCCCACAGCACCCAGACCCAAACCAAATATTTGTGGATCACACAAACATTTGCGGGAATCGAACCCACGCCCTCACGTTTCACACTCGCCCTCAGCCCCACGGAGGCTGTCAAAGTAATTATGACTATGTATACAATTTTATGCAAAAGTATTGTACCTAATATTTTTTGGTGAAACAAAATTATACTTAGTACTCGTACTAAGTATCTTCTATTTAATAGATTCGGTAGAATATGGTGGAAGTCATGTAGAGGCACAGAGCAATTTGCATAAAGCCGCGACCTACAAAATGCACTTAACAGCAACAGGATGATACGTAGACTAATAGGAGTAATATGATACTACAATGCACAGAGGTCTTGGTTGGCGTGCTCGGTTCTTGGAGACTCTGATACCAAATTGTAATATTTGGCAGAGACGACAAATCGGTTTGTCACAGTTCTCGAGTCGATAATAAATAGAACACAAGTTATTATAAATACCCAACCTGAGGCTCGAACCCATGACCGGCTTCACAGCCGTAATACGCTATCATTAGACCAATGAGGCAATCGCACCGTGAACTTTGTCTTTAAACTGGAGCATTTCTAAGCATTTTTTCAATTATCTATTTTTCTCCCGTAAAACGTGGTGATTAGGAATGGAGGGGGTGAATCGAAAAAAAACGAACGACCTGCTCATCTCTTCAATAAGGCTAATAAAAAAAAAACAATTTATGATATTTTAATAACATTTTATTGTCACGGAATAGGTACTAATAGTGATAAGTAGGTGCTACAACTTTAAGGTTAATAGAAACTAAAACTTAATTTTACTTAATGTACGTTTTTTCCATCAATAAAAAATTACCACGTGCGGAACGAGGTCAGGAGTAGCTGACAATAATTATCCTCATTATTTGAACACTTAACGCATTGTACTTTTGTTTAAAATTCGTTGTAACTGCTTATCTCTAAGAAGCTCCATTCAGTTAATAATCACAAGGATGGAGGAGGGGAGGGACAGATCCCGGTCGACTTATTTAATACGATGATTGTGCCCAGTCGCTCCTTAATCGTCGGTTAGGCGTAACCCGAAATACTACTTGACGTAACGTAATACTTACTCAGTGAACTAATATAGTGTTATAGAACCGTTACTTACAAAATGCAGGTCAGTAATTTGAAATATGATTATTTATCTGATGTAGATATTTTGATACGTTTTTGCATGTCTATGTGTGCGTGAGTAAATGTAGCTTTGATTCGTGTGTTAGTGATGCGTCAGTCATCATATATATTTGTCAATAGTGACAGGCGCATACAATCTTTGTTTCTATACAAACACACATTCAAACACATTACGCCCACACAGCAATACGTGCAAGAATGAGTTGAATTATCTATATTAATTATTTTATGGATTCTGATACCTTATGCATAGTTACATCGTGATGAAGCAGTGGCTGCCCTAAGTAATCTGTGCGAAGAATGAATGAATATAAATCGTATTATTACACTTTCATTATAATTTAATTTTTCGTCTCTACGTAATAGAGATAATTTAGACGAGTATATTGTATTGTATTTGTTATGCCTGTGTATACATTCATTGTGTCATTCTAAATAGCAAAAATGTTGGTATTGGCGAAAGTTATTAATACTAACAATTAATGAACTTGTACATGAGTGTAAGTGTACCACCAATATCTAAAGCCCAAAGCCATCCTCACATGGACGTGGTACAGTTTGCTGTTTAACGGACGAAGCAATAGCGAAACTGGGATTCTTGTTGCGGGTTGTGGGAGTAAGACGGCGCGCCGGCGCGCGGGGCGCGATGCGGGATCGCTCGATATAAATTTACCAAGTACCGTCAAATCTATGGCACGAGAAGGTGGTATTAAGGCGGAAAAATAGAATATAAGTACATGTGATTACATGTGCATTAACATAATATATATCTGATTTAATAAAATAATTTTGTGATGATATTTTTTAAACATATTTTATAAAATCCATTGAGACCATAAAGATTAGCTAAACTCTACATGTTTTCGGAATGATAAATTAGTGCATGTTATTAAAACTATTACGGATTTTGGTAAAGCAGATTATTTTTTAAGTTTTTTATTTTGAATAACTAACAGAACTTAAAAGCTCTCTGCCTCTTTCACTTCTTAATACTACTTATTACAATTTTAATGTAATTTAGATGTCCGAACACATTTTTATAATGTGTTTTTCTTTAATATAATTATTATGTAGATATTCCCTTCATAAATTTAGTCTCATATTATTTTTTTATTTAAAAAATGCTTGTTATTGTTGACTCTACTTTTTATTTTTGTTGATTTGACACCAGTGGTATAATCTTTAAATTTTTAAATATTATATATTTCAATTCAAATTGTTTGATTTAAAAATATTTCCCCATTAAATACGATGCCATTCAAATTCTAAGATCTTGAGGATAAATCTTACAATCATGTTTACGATGTTTCTAAATATATCGTTTGAAGTGTTTCAAGATTTCGGCAGATTGTATAAATAATTGACTATACTTTTTACAGAACACCATCGTGATATTCCTATGTATTTGTATACTGCCCTTGGTTAAGTGTGCGCCGCAGATGACCGACGCCCAATTAGAACAGACCCTGAGTGACAAAACGACAATGCAGAGACATTTGAAGTGTGCCCTCGGCGAGGGACCGTGTGATCCCGTTGGAAGGAGATTGAGAAGTGAGTCATAACCAATATATATTTTCTATACATCTAAAAATAGAATATTTTATGCAATTGACAATAATTCCAGTAGTATGTAAGTAAGACATAAAAGTCGATATTAGTAACAAAGACAGGAGAAGACTGCTCTATGCCGTTTGGGGGATATCGTTATGTCACTTCTCTATATCATTATGTATAATTATAACACTTTGTTACTTAGTAGTAAGTTGTAAGTAGTAAAGAATTATTAGCTTGATAGTTGAGATCTTATTGCATTTTTCTTTATAACAGGATACACTGCGAGGTCTTTTTAATAATTACGAGCATTTTCTTCTTAACACTATTTTAGTTTTTAAAAAATGCTGGCAACTCCATGGTATTTTTTTACGTCTCTGGAACTTCTTATTTGCTAAGGGCCCTATTTCTGCCCCATAATGTAACAGGGTGAATATCGCCATAACCAACATAAAAATATAAGATAAGCTGACTATAAGAATGAAAACAAAATATTCGTCGTGATTATACGATAGATTAGAAACCAGCTGCAAGAGCATGCACCGCTGACTTTCCTAAGTTACGTATGTATTCATTGTTAATTATTACTTTGAGTGGTAGAGCCACGCTGTAGACGCTTGTCTACAGCATGTATGGGCCGGCTCGTCCGGATCATTACCACTGTCTCACAGAAAACCGGCGTAAAGTAGCAGTGGTAGCAGCTTGCTGCTGCGTTTCGTACGGTGAGTGAGATATCCGGAGGCCCAAACCCCCTCCCCTTCCCTTAATTATCCCTTTCCTTTAAGGTCGGCAACGCACCCATGATTCTTTTGGTATTGTGGGCGGTGGAGATCACTTACCATCAGGTGACCCACTTGCTCGTTTGCCGGCCTATACCATAAAAAAACTTGCTTTACTTGAAGGAAACCTGAGAATACCTGTAGTGCCTGCCTGAGGAGAATTCTCCATAATAATTCTGAAGATATATGATGGCTGCCAACTCGTGGTGACAATGGGTCTAACCCCTCTCATTATTAGATGATCTTCCATGTCCAGCAGTGGGAGAATATAATATAGGGTTGATATTATATTAGTAAATGTTTAGGTTAAATGTACTAGGTGGTAGGTCCCTCGTATGCAAGATGCCGTACTAATGGTACTAACGCTTTGTATATTTCTACCACCAAGCAGCAGTGTGTAAGCACTGTTGTGTTTCGGTTTAAAGGACATTGAAACCAGTGAAATTACTGGGCATTATGAGACTTAACATCATATGTTGACAGCCTCCATAGCGCAGTGGGGGAGGCTGTGGGTTCGATTCCCACACAGTGACAAATGTTTGTCTGACGCACAAATATTTATTTCGGGTCTGGGTGTTGTGGGACCGCAAGTTCCTTGTAGTTCCTGATATCCATGATACAAGTTAACTTAGTGTGGGGTCTGTGACTGTTGGGTGTATTTATTTATGCTTCGGGTTGTCGAACGCAGTTCATGGCATGGAGTAACTCTCGAGTGACTTGCCCGATTCGTCATTCAGGCATTTTTTTTCAGTATTGACACTTGTACTGTTGTAGGTATTAGGTAGAGCCCTCCTTTCCACCTAGTAGGTAGTCTTTATCGCTTTCTACTGTAGTCTTAAATTAATTGAATAAATTTGAATATAAATAATAATAATTATACCATATCGGTGTCTAGCTACAAAGTTGTAAACCGGCTTTGCCTGTTCCGCGTTATGAAACCACTGAGTTAAGGTTATTAATTGTAACTGTTACAAGCAATTATCACCTCATTGGGTTCGATTCCCAGGTCAGGCAATAACGATTTGTTTTTGAATTTTCTATTCGAAAATCACACGTGAATTGCCCAGGATGGGAAATACACAGTATGGCGATAGGTTCGGAGCCTATCACATCATGGGACGGAAATAAGCTCTACGAAACGTGGATGCAACTGTGGCTATCCCTTGGAGGATAAAAGTGTGAGCTTATGTTGTGTTATGTTATTACAAAGAAAAGTAGCTTTGGAAAAAATACATAAGTACTTAATTTAGTATCAAAATATATTCGTTCAGAAAAGTTTTTTTTAAAATTAGTTTGGATGACGAGACGAGCAGGTCGCTCGCCTGATGGTAAGCGCCATGCCTGCTCATAAACAGAAGCAACGCCAACAGAACTTTAACATAACGAAGCACTGCATGATACTGGACTGCGCTCGTCACTCCGAGACATGAGGTGTTAAGTCTCATAATTTCCAGTAATTTCACTGCCTTCAATGCCCTTCAAACGCAACAGTGCTTACACACTGCTGCTTGGCAGCATACGAGGGACCAACCAAATTTTTTCACACATAGTTGTCAACATTTATGGAACTTCCTGAGCGTGCATTATTCCCATAGCTATACTATCGTACGGTGCCGCTACTGTAACTTGCCCTTGTGACGTCACTAAAAATGTGGCACACTAGGTCATAGCTCAGTAAATCCCAGGACATCATTAGACGTCAGGACCTACCCTGCACTATTGGCGTTGCATTGTAGAATCACGGGACCTACCTCGACGGGAGGCCTAGGGGAACCATACACTGCCGGCTCTGCCATTTGGCTGATAGCGAACGGAACAGCTGCAGCGGTTTGAAGGACATTGAAGCCAGTGAAAATACTGGGCATGATGATACTACCTACACATCTTATGTCTCGGGGTATCAAGCGCAGTTCAGTGCCATGCAATACTTTGTAATTCTTAGTTCCGTGTTGTCTTACCAACAAGCGTCTCATCATTCAAGCAAATTTTACCAATCTCTTCCACCAAGTTGTGGAGGCCGTGAATACATTTGATTTAAATTACGATTTTTGTTTTTAGCTTTGGCGCCGCTTGTTTTACGAGGAGCTTGCCCACAATGTTCGCCGCAAGAGACGCGCCACATCCGACGCACACTTGCATACGTTCAAAGAAACTACCCTTGGGAGTGGGCCAGAATCGTTCGTCAATACGGCTGAAGGGACATTACAATTAACATATTAAATTAATAAAACACATAATTTATAATTAGCTGCCTTTACAAACCATTAAATAGGTTTTTTTTATCTAGGTAAATACATTTTGGAGTTAAAAAGAATAATTAATTATGTGGCAGTTATGGACGAATGTGGTTCACACATAGATTTTTTAAATTAAATTAAATGTCTCTTTTCTTGTTTTAAGATACTTCCCTAGCGTAGAATGGTAGTCTTTCGGTTTTCCAGGAGTCTCTACCTGCCAGCCACACTGTGACCATATATCATTCATTTTTATAAGAAGGAATGTTTTAGGTAAAAAGTGTGATTTAAAATTTAAATATTTTGTAAGATCGTTATATATTCTTGCATAAAAGGTTGCATTTTGATATGGATATTATTTTGCGTCAATAAGTTTCATAATAAAAGAAGAGCAAATGTAAAAACCGCCGAATCTATTCGCAATAGCGGATTCATACCACAGAATACACCTTACTCCTATTTTATATGATTCATACGATTCCATTTAAGATTTTAGTTGATCAAATACTAAATCGCACTCAATTTGAACTGTCTAGTCTCTTCTTGAAAGCGAATCGATTCGTCTGAACCTATCGTAAGGCGCTCGTCTACTTCATTCAACAAGTAGGTTAAAAACTAAAAAGTAAAATAACAGATGTTTGAAATCGTGAATTCGTGTCCGATTTGTGTTTGGTCGATAAATATTATTTAAAGATATTGACTTGTTATCTATTACCGACCTTAATTTACTAATGAGTTTTAATAGAACAATTTGCTATGGCTACCTACCTGTTAAATCGGTATTTAATTAAATATAAATATTAATTATTTATTACCATTAGTAAACTTATTAATTGTTTATCTGGTTGAATTTTGTATGAAGGGCTATTGTTTTAATACTTGTACTTTTATAGGTAGGTACATAAAGCCTAAAGAGAGTATAATAAGAGACATTTAGTTAGGTACTTTATAAGTATAAAAAACAAATAAATGATTAACGTGTAATATTGTTTTATTGAGTTTTATTCGCTCACGTAACGTTGACGCACACTCACAGCAGCATTCGAGTCGAAATACACAGCCGACTCGAAATAGAGGGGAGTACAGAGTTAAGTAAGAGGTTACGGCACCACGAGTCGATCCAGCACTCTCTACCAAGACGCAGCCTTAAACGCTTCACTGGCTACGAGAAAACTTTGTGAAACATTTTTGAATTGTTAATTCCGCGATCCGGGTCAATCGCACAGTGTACGGGAAGTAAAAGTGTTTGGGAGTCTATACATTACTATAAATATGCAGGTAAGTTGAACAGCGATTCCTCCACTATATATAACTTTTCAACCTGTATTTAGTACTCAAATTGGTGGCACCTATGTTGGTACATAGATTGTTGAACTCGCGAAGGACAGTACGTTTCTCGATCTTACTACCTGCTTTGGCCAAATAAGTTAAGGAAAACGTGTGTATATTTGCAGTTTGTTTTTATTTGCGTGCAATAATAAGTATGGATCCTGCCTTAAGTCGGTTTTAAAGCATTGTATATAATAATATATAGTGCAAGACGAGGTAGACTAAGCGCCAGTTGCGATGGTAGTGTCACATTCAACTACATATTAGTTTAAGTGTTACACAATTGCATAATGGACGATGGGTCATGGCATCCTAGTTAAAAACGCATTAAGATGTGTCCCACTTTAATTTCGCGCCATTATTCATCGTATCCGCAATTCCGAATTTGCGTAACAAATTATTAACTTTAGGTGAGACGTAACACAAACATATTAAAACAAATACTAATCATGAATAGCAACTTGCTAAAATAGAACTATGGTAGAACATTGCATTTTACGTAAACACGTATATTGTTTTTGGTCCCCAGACATTTTGTTACGATTGTATTGATTGTACGCAGTTTCATCCCTATGTGTACCCCGGACAACCATAAATATACTGAATTTAATATAAATCACAAAAAAACTCCGTTTTATACTATTTGATAGTAATTTCGATGATTACATAGGTAATTAAAAAAAAAAACAAGGGTTTTTATGTTCCAAAGAGCCTCAAACTGTGTTCACAGATGACCCTGTTTGCACGTTATCAATATTATAAACAATAAAAATAATTTATTAGGTAGTTATCCGGTAAAAATAATTTATTTTATTTCATCATGATGTATTTACGACTTACTTACACGCGGTCTACATTTATCGGTTCACTTATTGGTTGACATTTAGTTCATAATATCCTCTTTGATAATATCATTTCACTTACATA
Organism: Mimas tiliae; assembly: GCA_905332985.1. Taxonomy (NCBI): domain Eukaryota; kingdom Metazoa; phylum Arthropoda; class Insecta; order Lepidoptera; family Sphingidae; genus Mimas; species Mimas tiliae. Next base: position 11,068,769 of record HG995254.1, read on the forward strand.
ACGGCTAGAAGTTGCTAAACGGATTATTATAAATCCGTTTTATTGAAGTCCACAGTTTCTCACAATTTGCTTTCTAAAGGCGTCCATTGCCGTTTGTATTGTTGAGTGCAAAGTAGGCGAAGGGCGGCAATTTTCGTTGATTTATCACGTTTTTGTAATTTTCCATGAGAATTTTCGTGAGATTTGGGATGGGATCACAGACTACTATAGAGATGCTACGATGGAATGGTGATTGATGTGCGACATGGCCGAAGTTTATGACATCAGAAATGTGGTTTATTAAGGCTTGCCAGTTGGCCGGTGCGTCATTTCAACAACAAATAAAAAAAAATAACCTGTTGTGGCTTTGCGGTTGATGTTATAGCCAAAGTTACAGCGGGTTCACACGGTTCAAATTTAGTTGATTAACTGTCTTGAATAAACAAAAGCTGTATGGATTATGTTGATCGATTCGATTGAAAGCCGGAAGACGGTTCGATTCAATTGTTTTAGTGGCAAAACCAATTTCTATGTAGTCATTAACCTTTTACGACGTACCTCAGTATTTACGACCAATGCCCTGGCGTGCCGGATTGGCTAGGTTCGAACTAAAATAATGTAGAGAGCCGTGGTAGAGAATTTAGTTTCCGTAACGGAACATTTCTACCATGTAGAAAATTATGGTATCTAGAGATCTGAATATTTGGCTATTAACACCTATTCAATCATTGAAACGTTTCAATAAGATTCTAAAGAATCTATTTGAAGACTGGAATTGAAATACTCGTAAGTTCCCATTATACGTAGATTAAGGCTTATGCAGTAAATGAGTGGTAGTGCCAAACAAAAAACCTATTTTAATTTAGTGTCACTTAAACAAAATAAAACAAAGAACCGTTAACTACTAGCCACGTATTTAAAGAAACCTTTTGTGATTTAAATTCTATTCATTTTGTTAAACTGTTGGCTCCAGCACTGTTATACTCAACAAAGGATCGTCACAAAATTTCTATTAACAATACATCGTAACTTATCCACTGACCACTAGAACTGCTTTTAAACTAAAACTAATGAATGAGTAGATAAAATAGTATTGAGGACATGTTTTTATAAAGTCTGTAATAGGTACTCAATACCTACTAATGTATATCCTATATGTATATAAAAATATATTTGTAATGTTCGTCTTCTATGTGGATATTATAATTTGGAACTAATAGAAATGTATAAACTTCTTAGCCCCGTTCATTTGCCGACTAATATAATTCATACAGTTTAAAACTTATTGATGATAGTAAATGCATAGTTTTTATATTTATGCTAACATGAAGATAAAAATATTTATGTTTTCATTTATATTGTCTTTACATAAGACCGTGTAGAGTCGCTAAATAGTGAATTGTAAATTGTACCAACCTTTATATAGGTAGAATCAAGTTTAGAATATCTGGGTCTGGGTTTTATTTGCATCATAAATCAATAAAGCGTCAGTTCTATGTCGAATTGAATTAGTTCGAGGCCATGTGTGTTCGTGTGCATGATTTGGCGTTAGAGTGGTCCTTTATGACATTACCGTAACACGAAAATCTAATAATGTTGTGTCTATCCTTATGAGGGTATAGACGAACGGGTAACCGGCAATTCTTTGACCGTAGTAATTATATACTTAAAAAAAAAAACATTGAAAAATAAGTACTTACCTATATGTCATTTTACACGTAAATTGTGCGGATAATTGGAAATGGAACAAGATATTTTAAAAGTAGGACTTTAATAAAAAAAAAAACAACCCTTTCTTCATCTCTACAGAAAATTTGATTTAATTCATTTCATTCCTAGCAATCATAGGAATACAGTTCATTGTATCGAAGATCGTTTACCACTGCAATTGGTGTTATATATTTATGTAGGTAAGCTTATTCTTTATATTCAACAAGGTAAATGTAATCAAGGAATTGTCCCTTTACATTATTAATGAAATTGTGATCAAAAATAGCTTCAGTTGTAATAAATCGTCGTATCGTATCGATATTAATATACATAGCAGATCATATCGGGCACCGGGTTATTAGTATTTTATTTAGCGACGCATTGATTACACGCCAATTATTTTACTGAGCACGTATCGACCGTCGTTGCTTACGCTCTTACTTATACGGACTCGCAATTTGTACAATTCCATCCATAAATAATAAGTGAGTAGGGAATATTTATTGTAAATAAATACACCCAACAGTCACACACATAGTCCTGACCCCACACTAGGTAAACCTGTATCGTAGGTATAAGGAACTACGAGGGACTTGCGGTCCCACAACACCCAGACCCGAAACAAATTTTTGTGGATCACACAAACATTTCTGTCAGTGCGGGAATCGAACCCACGGCCTCTCGCTTCGCAGCGCAGCCGGCTACTCGTCTGCTGCGCCACGGAGGCTGTCAAATTAGTATAAAACATATTCTTCTTCGACCTGCCTTTATCCCATTCGCAGTGGGATTGGCACAAAATGAATGAATTTGACTTGTAGTTTTTACGACCGGCCGCCTGCCTAACGTCAAACACTCTGACCCGAAACAAATATTTGTGAATAACACAAACATGTCTCAGTGCGGGAATCAAACCGTCGCGTCGCCTCGGCCTCTCGCTTCAAAGCAGGCTAGGAGGCTACGGAGGCTGTCACCCTTGTGATATAAATTATTAAGTTAATTTATGTACTATACAGAAGTTTTCAGAAGCATTGGTCATCCTTTATGATATTTTAAATCAGTCTCACTGATCAGCTTAAGCATCCTTTACGATTTAGGCTGTGCTAACCTACCAAACAATGATCATCAATGATTTTACGTGTGCAATAAGATTCAAAAGTGACAGCGCGTGTGTGCCTATAGAAATTTCATAAGTGTCATATTGCTTTACATTTACACCTAAAGTCCAAGCGACTGAGCAGGAAAGTGGTTACTGCACCAAGCTGGGATAGCGCCAAGCAGTAAGAAAGACATAGAAACATCTTGTAGCATAAGTAGACATTGCGTTACACTTACCAACGTGTTGCGGTTTATAATTCTGTTCGCGATAGTACATAAACATAATATGTCGTCAGCCCAGCTACATAGTGGGTTTGTCCGACGATTCGTCCTTACCGTTCCAGCACTGTACGCGAATGTCCTTATGCAATCATTGTTTAGAATTACTTACCACTCACGTTTCTACCATAATATTACGAGATTGATTACTCGTCCTCTTCCCACAAATTCCACAACATTGAAAAAGATGTTTCTAGAACGAATCTTTATTAAGAAGATGTTTAGATAAATCTATTATTATATTTATTTTTGTTGATAACCCCTGACTGTCCTTCAGCAGTGGGAAAGCATTTTCTACACTTCTTCCTGTGCTATGACCAATTGGTCCAATTTGCGCGGAATAGGGTAAGCTCAATCTATACATATGTACAGTACTATGATTGTAATTACGCGCTTCGATAATCTTCATTTATATTGGGACACACGAAGGTTTGATATAATATAGAACAGTAGCTTATGTATGTTTTGTCTATGGCGTGAATGGGCCGGCTTGATCGGGTTGTCACCACTGTCTCACAGAAAATCGACGTGAAGTAGCAGCTTGCTGTTGTATTTCATAGGTGAGTGAGATTTCTGAGGCCTAAATCCCCTTTCCATTCCCAATCATTCCTTAATCATTCCTTTCCTCTATGGTCGGCAACGCGTCCATGTTTCTTCATGTATTGTGGATGTTTATGGGAGGTGGAGATCACTTACTAATTATATCAGGTGACCCACTTGCTTGTTTGTTTGTCGATAAACAAAAACTTAAATTTCTCTTACGTGACTGACCGGATCCAAATGGCCTGACATTGATTACATATCCGTGCTAGTATCTAATTGGTAAAAAACGAAGATTGCCAAAGCGCATTTAAGTCGCATTTCTGTACATTTCTAGCCATATAATTAGTGTTATGATTTGAATAAAAAAATCAAAGTAATTTATAAGTGATATATAAGAAGGATAGTTTATGTAAATAAATAAATAAAATAAAAAATACATTCAGAAAAAATATTTCCTTCAAGAGCGTGTCTTGTGTTCATATACGAGTACAAATTGTGAAATACTGATTGCCAAATTGGACCCGCACTTCCATGACAAGGCCTTATTCTTTATTATTCATAAATAATCATGGTCAACATTGAGAAAGAGGTACATTATCCCAAAAAACGGTATATAAAGCGATATTTGTAGTGTACCTGAACCGCAGGTAAATCTTTTAAGCCCCATTTTATATAGAGAGAGTTTATCCCATGAAACAGGCAGAATATAACTGAAGGTTAGATAACCTTACCAGATGGTAGAGATCGATAATACCGCCTTCTGTAATATAATTTCGTTATAATGTGGTGGAGATCACTCAGGTGATCCATTTGCTCGATTGCCGGCATACGCTATATGTGATAAAAAACGACAATTTTAGAAAAAAGAAACAATTGGCGGTCTTATCGCTCAGGCCTCAGGCATGAGGGTTATAATAACATAATTCTTCAGATATTACATTCTATCAAACTGAAAAACCATTACGTTTACGATTCTGGTAGTGTACTCTATATACACACAACATAGGCCCCTTGTATGCGAGAGGCCGACTGGGTTGGTATCACCGCTTTGTCTATGTCTACCGCCAAGCAGCAGTGTGTAAGCAATGTTGTGTTTCGGTTTGAAGGGCATTGAAGCTAGTGAAATTACTGGGCATTATGACTTAACATCTTATGTCTCGGGATGACGAGCGCAGTTCAGTGCCATGCAGTGTTCTGTAATCCTGAGTTCTGTTGACGTTGCTTCTGTTTATGGGCGGGCGTGTCGTTTAACATCAGGCGAGCGACCTGCTCGTTATTTATTTACATTATTTATGTCTCGCTCGTCTACACTATATAATTATTAGCCGTCACTTCATGGCATAACAAACAAACCGACAGTGATCTTACTTGCAAATTATATTTTCCTACCTCGACAGTGGCAATATCATATACCCCGAATCCCGATGGAGCCACAATATAACATTGGATTGGAGTAGATTGATTTTTCATTCTATTAGAAGCAAATTACAAAAAAAAGCAATTTCGGTTCATGGGACCCTCACATAAGATATAACAATATTGTAGGCCCTATATTAAATTAATAATGATTAAAAAATCCTAAATCGTTCGTACGTAATTTTTTCTCGACTAATTAAAACATTATTTGTTTTCAGGTGACTTACGCCCTTTTGGTGTGCGCAGTGGTGGCGTCGTGTGTGGCTCAACAAGCCCAGCGGTCACAAGTAACCGACACCGCTCTGGAAGATGCTCTCAACGATAAACGTTTCATTCAAAGGCAGTTAAAGTGCGCCCTCGGCGAGGCGCCTTGCGATCCCATTGGAAAACGATTAAAGAGTACGTAGGAACATTATACCCTAACTTATTTTTGTTTTTTTTTTGTTATAGCAAAGGCAAACAAAACACAAAGACAAGTCACCGGATTTTAAATGATTACCACCGTTCATAAACTCTCATATTCCGGACTGTCGATCGAGCGACACTAGTTTGTAGGGTTCCAATCCATAGCCAAACCTACTAAGCCTATTATTTCTGCCGCAAAGTAACAGTGTGTAAATACTGTTGTGTTTCGGTTTGAAGGACATTGAAGCCAGTGAAATTACTGTGCATGATGAGACTTAACATCTTATGTCTATGAGTGACAAGCGTAATCCAGTGTCATACAGTGCTTTGTAATTCTAAGTTCTGTGTGGTGTTGTTTCTGTTTATGGGCAGGCGTTGCGCTTCATCAGGAAAACGATCAACACCACACATAATCTTGAACTACAAAGCACTGCATGGCATTGCACTGCGTTCCTCACCCTGAGACATATCACATATTATGTTACTCTCATAATACCCAGTAATTTCACTGGTTTCATTGACCTTTAAACCGAAAACCAACAGTGCTTACACATTGCTGCTTAGCGGCAGAAATACACAAAGCGGTGATACCAACCCAGACGGCCCTAGGATTCAAACCCACATGTTTCAAACGTAAATATAGTTGGTGGCTTGGTACTTACTAATCTTTTACCAATTGAACAAAAGCATATTTACATAGTACAGAGTAATCTTTATTTTAAAAGTTTTTTTACATTTTTTTAAATATAACATTTTTAATATGATTTTTATGACCTGTGGCTTGGTGGGCGAATAGCCGGCTGTGGGTTCGATCCCCGCACCCGGACAATATGTTTATGTGATCAACAACTGCCTCCGTGGTGCAGTTAGCGAGTAATCGGCTGCGAAGCGAGAGGCCGTGGGTTCGATTCCCACACCGAGACAAATGTTTGTGTGATCCACAAATATTTGTTTCGGGTCTGGGTACTGTGGGACCGCAAGTCCCTCGTAGTGCCTGATAATCATGAGACCGATAAGTCCCTCCTTAGGTTAGACCTCCAAAGTCACCTGTTGGGTGTATTATTTATTTAACGTTTTTCGGGCCTGGGTGTTGTGGGACTTCCTCGTAGTTCTTAACACCCACGACACAAGACTAGTATCTAAGTGTGGGGTCAGGACTAAGTATGTGACTGTCGGGTGTTATTTATTTATATTAATGGGCTTATTTATTTATAACACGGTTATAACCATAATTGGTTATTTTTAGTGATCAGTAATTGAATGTTCAACAATATTATACATTTTGATACCATAAATTAATGTAAATGGTCATTAAACTAAGTCTCTACAACAATAAATACAGACATAGTTTTAAATCGACGATTATTACCGTTGCTTTCAACTTCCAATGCGTCACAGCTCGGGAAAATAAATTACAGTTCAAGGGAGTGCAAGTGACACCAGTCGACCTTAAGCCTTTGTTGTTTGCTTTTAAATAATATATAAGAATGTGGCGAGGGTATAGTGCATGTGCCATGCCATATGAATAAACTAGTCAATGAGTATTAAACTAGATAAGGGAAAAAATAGTCTTAAAAACAGATCGATGGTTGGTAGCACAGACATCGCCAAGAGACAATTGCAATGTTATTTATTTCTGACCATAGATATGGGTATAAAGCTTAAACACGTTTTTGATTTCGAGCTCCATAAGTTTGGATAGTAGTTAAAACTTTAGGTCGATTGGATTAGAGTACCTTTGTTTACTTTGTTTGGTACCTCATTATGGAATCTTATTTAAATAGTGTTTCATATTTCTTAATTTTTTACAGCGCTGGCTCCTTTAGTGCTGCGAGGTGCGTGTCCCCAGTGTTCTCCGCAAGAAACAAAGCAAATTCAAAGAACTCTTTCATACGTTCAAAGAAACTATCCTCAACAATGGGCTAAAATTGTTCGCCAATACGCGGGTTAATTTCATATTTATGTAGTTTATTGTACTTACTAGTGGTGTTAGGACTAAATTTGTCGACACACTATGTACCTATATTAGGTATTAATTATTAGACAGCTCTCTCTATCTCAGTTGTTGAGATATTTCAATACAGAAAAATGTATATTTGTTTAAAGTTAATTTGCATCTATATACATACTTCGTTTTTTTCGTTTTTCATAAATGTAATAAGTACTATACGATATCTGGATTGAAATTGAAAATTAATTTATTATTTCTGAGATTACATGTAAGTACTTAATATACCTATCTAAAAATTGCGGTCGTTGATAGAAAATATTAAAATTTATTGTTAGGTATTTAAAATGAAAAACCATTGAATTTTATTAGTTCTGACTATGTAGTTTTATTAGTTATAATATGAGTATGAAAGCAAAATCGTAGAAGGATGTGATAGGGTAATTTAAAACCGAACTTAGCCATAAGTATTTCTAATGTGATTTTTATGTACCGTAATTTCCACGGCGGTGATTTAGAGACGCTGTAGTCTTATTTGATCCACCTATATCGAATATTAAACTTATTTCCTATATAACCTGATGTATTTCTGTACACACATATATATATATATATATATATATATATCTAGATAAATTGTAACTAAGTAGAAATAAGGAGCATTGAGTTTTATTTCCGCTTATACCCATAAATTCCTACTACAGCAATAAATGTATTGACAACCAAAAAAAAACACAAAATACAAAAAAATATATCAAAAAATCATTTCTACCTTTCTTTAAAATAGAAGAATTATAACATAACCGATAACCATCAAAAGGGACCATACATACGCACTCACGCCTTAATCCCCGAAGGGGTAGGCAGAGGCGTAACCAGTATACTCACATTTCGCCGAGCGTATCTCCGTTCCATGATGTAATAGGGGGCCTATCGCCATAACGGGCACAATTCCAGACTCCGGGCTGATACTGAGCTTTTCGTAATAGAAAAACATAATATCACTTTTACTTGACCCGGGGATCGAACCAGAGACCAGAAACCAGAAAATGTGGGTGTACTGGTTACACCTCTGCCTACCCCCGCGGGGATTACAGGCGTGAGTGCGTATGTAAAAATACCAAAACGTAAAAAAATATGGGTGTGGTGGGTACCCTCGGTACGTGAGTTTGACTCGCTGATGTAAACATTTTTTTAATTGTATTACAAAAAAAGATACAAAACGGCGGTTGAATCTTTAATTTTATCAATTTTGTACGTACCTACATAATTCATAACTGTTTTTAATATGATTCCACTAAAGTGTCTAAATGCTTATCCAGAATTAAAGATTAATAATAATATAATAATACTAGCCCTGTATTTTAAACGTCCCACTGCTGGGCACGGGCCTCCTCTACTGAATGAGAGGGGTAAGGACTTAGTCCACCACGCTGGCCTAATGCGGGTTGGCAGACTTCACCTTACATTCACAGAATTAGATTAAGTTAAAAAAATAAGAATAAATAATTGATGGCATGACTTGCGCGGGTTCGCGCCACGCCGAATTTCAATGGTGTTTTGGTATAAAATATTTTTACAAATCAAGGTAGATTGTGAAAAGTGCTTTTGATTTGGTCAAGTGTGTAGACATAGCCTCATAATTTTATGTGTAAGCAACACTTGTGTGATGGCAACTCTGATACAATATGCTTATGTTGGTATCTGCTGACGCCATCCATTTTAGCTACTTCCGGTTTCAAATTTCATAACTTTTTATTATAATACTGTATAAATTCGCTATAAAAATATATTTTAAAATCAAAAAACATTCTACAAAACTAAACTAAAAATATTGAATTGTCTATCATAATTTACAGTTGCTAATAATATTATTTTTCATTTAATCAGTGCTGCCACCTAAAGTAGAAACGCAATATTTCGTACGCAGTCGGTGATATTTACAACTAATATTTTGCCACTGTTTTGACAAATAAGAGATCAAATCTCACAATTCTTAAATGTTGAACTAACACTGGTCTATGGAATTGTGACTGATATCAAATAATGTGTTAATACACAGAAAATATTGCGGTAACTGTTGCACTCGGCGTACGGGTCTACTTGACAAAATATGGTCGTGCCTATTGCCTGAAGAGATAAGTGGTGATGTGTGAACAGACTGAAATTAACTATTTGGATGGGGAGGTGGTATGGGTAAAGCTGGGCTCTTGCTGGTGGCCCGGCGAGGTGATCGCCGCTGAGAAGCTACCACCAGATGTCCTACCATCGTTTCGGAAGCCCCCTATAGCTGTTGTCAAATTCTTCCAGGAGGACAAATAGTAAGTCTAAAAGCTACACCTGGAATGTACCTTTTATTGTATAGTATCTTACGTCTACAGCAGAGGTTTATAAGTACCATGTCTTTGTTATGATTTCCTTTTGAGCTTTATTATTGGTATTTACATAATTTTATGACATAAGGCCCGTTTAGGTACCAGTTCAATAAAACACACTTTTTTAAACATTAGTTAATTTCCAGTATCTGGTTTGAAAGCACTAGGTATAATTTACAGTTTTTTTTAGCAATACTTGTATTACAATATTTTTTCCTACTGAATGTATTACAGATGCAAGCATGTTTATGAGAATGATACACTTACATAGAAAAGGTTAAGTTACAGTGTTATAATAAAAATGAATGCTGAAACAGGTTGTGGGATTGATTCTAGTCCATAGTGAATGAATGATGAAGTAGATATAACAAGGAAGTCTCAATACCTAAGGATTCTAAACAAGTATGTGAGATCCACCCAAATGTTCAATTGCATGCATACTACCTTGATTGCGGTCTTGCTCACTTTGACCATTGTGCGAGGTAGTCAGTATGTATGCAAATGAATAATTGGGTGGATCTCGCAAGTATTTCGAGTATATGAGAAGTCTACCAGCTCACACTAGGTGAGAGTGGTTAGATTAATAAAGCTTAACCGCTCAAGAGGTAACTGGAGCCCAGCAATGGAACTGTATATAATACAGTGCTGATATTATATATCTTTCTTTCTGCATGGCTTTATCCCGCCTTAGTGCCAGGTTCTGCCTTTCCTACTAAGACACCTTCACTTTGCCGGATCTTATTATGAATCTTCTATTTTTAAGTCTTAAGCCTTTTTATCACTTCTTTTAATTGTATACTTATAACACTATTCCTATGTCCCAAATGACACAAATTCAAGAAATATGCATAAGAGGTTCACAAATCTCATTCTTTTGTATATTATTATTGTTACTGTTATAATGGACTAAGAGACCTCAGTTTTAATTCTCAGATTGGGCAACATTTTTTTTTTTTTATGGCAACAAAAACATATTGTGCTGACCCCACATTAGAGTATGAGGGCAAATCTTCTAAAAGCAGGAGAAAGTATGTAACCAAAATAAAAAGGCTAAAAATAAAATAAACCAATTTTGGGTTGCCTATTGTGGTTTATTGGACATTGATATTGACTCAGAATTACATAATGATTATCTCAATGCATGGCAAATACTTCCCTACTTACCCTTCCACACATCTCTGTCTAATCTCACTAACTCAAAATTAATTAATTTTCATTTTATCCTTTCATTTTCGGAAATGCCTACTAATCTGAGAAGTACCAACAAACAGCCATAGGTCTTTTATTGGTTTAGGTGCATCTCATTTGCAATTAGTTATACTTTAGCAAAATGTGGCAGTTGCAGAATTTATTTTGTTAAAGTTAATATAGTGAATTATAATTATAATTTTTTGTACTTATTGATATTGAAGAATGTAGAAGAAATGAGAATTTAGAAAGAAAATTAATTCAGTAAATCTTTATGTTTTTAATAATGAAGCTTTGGAGTGTAAATGGATCACCAACATCTTATGCCCAAAGTCAACCTGCACCTACACTCTGCTGAGGTAATGGCAAACCCTGGTTCCTGTTGTGGGTTGCGCGAGTTACATAGCAAATGACACCACATAATACCAATACCAAACCCATAGTCAAATAATGTTTGAAAGCCGGGATAACACCAGACAAAAAGAAAGAATAATGAAGCTTTGACCTATCTAAATTGTGTTGTGTTGATTGTATAATTATGTAGAGATTGATAATATAATTATTTAAGTGTTCATAAAATAAGTTAAATTACAACATTCATAGATATCATTTAATAACTATTAAATTTACAAGTATGCCATGTCTGTATTCGGCTAAGAGACTGAGTATTTTTATCATTCAAATATTCCTTTATGTTGTAGTATACCCTTTCATTAAAGTCCTTTTAAATTCAAAGTTTAAATGTATCCATAGACAGTTCTTGCGTGTGCACAGGTGTTTTATTATAAAAGCGAATATTAAGACACCCTACAAAAGAAGCATGCACTTTATACAGGCGATCATTCTGAGTAGGTATACAGTATATCCTTATTTCTGGTAAAGAGTAGTTGACTTGATTTTATTAGTTAATTAAATTAAAAAGGTACATTCCCAAAACCTTAATACAGAAGAAGGGGTACTTGTCAAATGACAAGACACAAACCTTGATGTCACTGTGTAAAATGTGCATAACGGTGCATGTGCGAGTGAATTAGATTTCCCCCACTACACACCTACATTTGATACCAATGTTTAAAATCATAATTTTTTTACCCATTTTAATTGTTTTAAAAAAGGATTTATTTCGTATTGTTTTCATTTGCTAAAATTCATTTGTTAAAAAAATTTAACTAAACAACAATTTTGAGTCAGTGGTGTCAATCATTGGCCATTAGTTTTATTTTAAGCATTTTAGATTTCTGAGTCGGTTTTATTTTTTGTTGAAAAGTTTTTATTTGATTGTAAGAATTATGTATGTAACATGTGTTTTGTTTATTTACAGTGAGTACGTGAAGAACATAAATTTTATATACAAATACAATTGCAGTCGAAAAAATGAATTCATCAGTAAAGGTTTATGTAAGTAAAGAAATTACACTAAATGGATTTTGCATTATTGACTTAAATAAATGGATGGGGTGTGATCTAGTTACGGGATTTAAATTTTGGGACCAAATGACATTTTTTTCCCGCTCATCTTTCCGCTTCTGCTTCATCTCACGCTTAATGCTAGGTAATTTTCAAGATAATCAAATGAAACCATTGTTTTTTTATTAACTTTAGATGACGAAACGAGAAGGTCGCCTGATGGCAAGAATCACGTCTGCCCATAAACGGAATCAACAACAACCAGAACTTCGGATTTATGAAGTAGTACATGACAGAACTACGCTCGTCACCTTGAGACATAAGGTGTTAAGTCTCATAGTGCCCAATATTTTCACTGGCTTCAATATTCTTCAAGCCGGAACATAACAATGTTTACACACTGCTGCTTGGCGGTAAAAATAGACAAAGCAGTAACCTACCCAGACGGCCTCTCGCATACGATGGACCTACCACCTATTAAATTCTTACCTAGTGTGTGTACCAGGGATGTTACGGAGGTGGTTTTACCGGAAACGGAGTCGGAGCCGGAGTTTTTAAATTTAACTTGTCGGAGTCGGAGCTGGAGTTGCAGTCGGAACCGGAACCGAAGCCGAAGTGAGAGGCGGGGTAGAATAGAGATATGTAAATTAAACGTTAAGGGGATGATTTTTTCACAAATTTAACATTTTGCCGTATTCGCATCAATTTCATTAAAGTAGTTCCATATAACACTTGTTTTTGACTTCAATATTTAGGGTCTTATTCATAATAAAACGCTTATCGAAGGTATAAACCTTCATTAGTTAAAACGTATTTTAAGCCTATCAAACGTTCAATAAAATTCTTTATTCATAATCGTTTGATAAAGCTCCGATAACTAAAATAGGTTTATCATACACAAAGTTGTCAGTTTACAGAAAATGATTGATTGATTGAATGATTTTAATATGGTTTGTCTCTGGAAAGACTGGAAACAAACAAAATAAAAAGAAAATTGACGGAGTTTTGGCGGGAATTCTGACAGTGCGGTGGCTCTCTTGATTTAATTATTTCCTAAACTAGTTTAAAGTTGTGTTTGTTGTATAAAAGTGGTGTGGTTTTGTGCAATAATCATTTACGATGATGAATGGCGTATGAAAACATTAAAAATAGGGAATTTAGGTGATTTTTGATCAAGGGTATTGATCGACCTTGTGCTTTCGATCCGCTTGAAGAAAGTCGTCTAAGAAGCATTGAACTGAAAGGAATTAATACCAAAACTCCAACAAGACATTGAAATGGGCCACACCCCTGTTTCATCGTTCTTGGAATATAAGAAAAGAATATAACTAATGACTTGGCAGCATGGTATCTGATCTTTCCGGTTCGGAACAAACAAAAAAAAAAGAAAATTTCCATCTCATCAATGTCAAATGTCAAGATAGGTAGACAAACAGGAGTTATAAAATTTAACAAGACCTTGAAATCGACCACGCCGCGCCGTTGCGCTGATATTTCGTCGTTCTTGGGAAGAGTTGAAAATATATAATACAGTACTCGTCATTGCCGAAATGTATAATAGGGCGAAGCCGTTATAAATAGAGAAAAAGTAATAAATAAAAAAAAAAAAATGTCAGTAGACGTAAAATTAAACATCAAATATGAAACAGCTGACCGATGTCGGCCATGTTTTTCACTATGGAACGCTTAAAATAGGTTTATAAAAGGGTTATAGCTTCTATAAAATAGTGACACTTTATAAGAGAGTTAATGAGCGTTTTAGCGTTATTGAACGATTATGAATAACATTTTTTATCAATCATCTAATAACGGCCTTATATAGCTCCGATAACTTATTATGAATAAGACCATTATTCTTTAAATAAAATATCCACGTTAAAATATTAAATACTAATATATCGCTAATACTTTAATTGACAAGTAAGTTTTAAAGAGTCTCGAAGCGCGTCTAACACAGGAATAAAAACAAAACAAGTAACCTGATCGGGAGACGCGAGCGGAATTTACCGAGCAAGACCGAGCGACAAGTCAAATCGTGTACAGACTTGTATGTTCACTGCCTTTCTATCTTCGTTATAACCTCCGATTCAAAATTATCGGAGCCGAAGTCGGAATCGGAGGTGTAAATCAATCGGAAGTTCCGACCTTTCGGAGTCGGAGGCGAAGATCCGTAACATCCCTAGTGTGTACAAACGAACGAAATACGAATATAAAAAAAAATGTGCCAGGTTATTGATTTCCCAAAGGATTTAAATAATTTATAGTTTTAGTAAATTATTACAAATTTACCTACTTAGTTGGGTAGGTACTAAAACTTTTATTATTAAGTATCACAATAACTCATAAATACAAATAGGTTATGTTAGGACTGTGACTGTGTCTGCAACAATCCGTGGCGCCGGTATCATGCGGTGATGAAGTCTTGTCCGTGGGCGCCCGGACATTGATTCTGCCGGGCGACCTATTGGAAGAGCTCAGCGTAGCTTTGTTCCCAGCCACCGAAGACGTCACTCTTTCACCGTTGAATCGTAGCCATCGAGCACTTGGCCTCTTCTCCGCGTGCCTGGCGCCTTTGTCCATCCCAGTGGAAAACTAGGAAGATGGTCATTTTCAAGAAAGAGGTCGTCATCAGTCTACCGGTGTTACTCGACGAGGTCTGCAATCTGTTCGAGCGGATTCTACACGCCGGCCTCGTTGAGTACCTTGAAGAGCTCGGGGCGGACATGGCATATTGCCAATATGGTTTTGGCATGGCCGATCAACAATCCACGCAATATTGCGAGGCAAGGCACAAGCGAAGGATGCCACGTTCAGTACTGAAACCGAGGCTCTTTGTTATCATGGGCCTCGAATGGGGGTACCTACATTACAGAGGAGAGGGTGCGGGATTCGCATCGGCCCTACGATTAAATACCTGGGATTGGTCTCAAATTTGAGACTTCCAGGTTGAAATTGGTGCTCGGAATCCTGCTACCGCATGCTCTCCTACGAGGAGGCCTGCGTGTCGGCTGGTACTCTCCCTTGGGAGTTGGACGCCAAATACCTCTCGTCAGCTTCCTTTGGTGGGAAAAACGTCCCTCCATGGGTATAGATTGGCCCCTAGAGAGATTACGCTGTGATTCGGCAGAGACGTCCTGGAGGAGTGGCACACCAGCTTGGAGAGTCGCGAGTGCTGGCTTGAGGGCCGTCGCGGCAGTGCGTCCTTGTCTCAGAGAACGGCTCGACAGGCGCCACAGTGCTCCTACATTCCACCTGATGCGGGCCACGAATGTTTCAGCTTGTACCTATTTAAGATCGCTGGAAAAGAGTACTCTGTCGTGTGCCAACATTGTGGCAACTGCCGCGAGGACATGACCCAACCCACTCTGGAGGTATTTCCATTCTGGTACAAAAAGCGCAGCGCTCTTAGAGCAGTTGTTGGAGGAATCCTCTTCTTTCCGAACGTGGTTTCTGCCATGGTCGGCAGCCGGAGCTCATGGCGAGTGATGGCATCCTTTTGCGTCATCTCGCTAAAGGACGCGTGAGAGGCCGTCTGGGTTGGTACCGTCACATTGTTTTTTTCTACCGCCAAGCAGCAGTATGTAAGCACTGTTATGTTTCTGTTTAAAGGACATTGAAGCTAGTGAAATTACTGGGCATTATGAGACATCTTATGTCACGAGACGAATGATGAGCGTAGTACAGTGCCATGTTTATGAGTAGTCGTGGCGCTAACCATCAGGCGAGCAACTTGCTCGTCTTGTTATTGAGTTGTATAAAAAATAATAGTTAAATGTTACTTATTTTATTTCAATTTTTCGAAAATAATATGAACAACAAATAATATAACATGAACTAGCAATATGAATGGTAAAAGAGTAATAAGGAACCAAAATACTATGATTTTCTGTCTTTTTTGGTCCCAAATTCTGAATCCCCTTTCCTACTTCGTTAACAATAATGGTTTAATAAATTTTGTTTTTTTAGATATGTTTAGAACTAAACATGGGCATATGGAAAAATTTCCTGAAGACATTATCCGTGCTGAAACTGCTGTTGGAGGTGATGTAGAAATACTCACAAGAGATGAATTTCAAGAAACCAAAAAACAAAGTTATGCAGGACTCTTTGGTGATCCTACGAAGAAGACTCCAGGCTCTGATAGAAAAGGTTTAATTTGTTGAATTTTTTGTTAACAACTTTACACTACAAATTGTATACAACTAATGTAATAAATGTTGTTTAGGTAAGAGTGGAAAGGGAAGGCCGGTGGAATCACCGAGCTTTACATCTATCAGAAAGGTATGGTATATGAATATTATATTAACTTAATATATGTTTTAAATATAATTTATACGAATATTGCTTACTTAATTCCAGATTAAAGAAAAAAATGACTATAAAGTTCATATATTAGTGCAAGGATCAAAATCTACGGCAACTACCGATAATACCCCATCAGGAGCTCCTTCTACACCATCTACAAGTTGTCTAGAGACTGAACCGCAGAAAAATGATGAAAAACAAGAACCTCATAATGATCAAAATGAAATTCTGGAGAAGCCTACATCTACCTTTTCGACTCCAGTAGCTTCAAGCTCAGACATTTACTCATGTCATGCATGCCCATTTACTACATCTAGGTTAAATGTTTTAATTTTACACAACAAGACACATAGTATTTCGTTTACGCCATACACACCTTCACCAGTAGCAAAGAAATTTACGCCTAAGTCGTCATCTAAAACAGTACCAAAAGTGCGCCGCATTCGTACAGAAAAGAAAGAGAAATTACCTAAAATTAAATCACAAGGTAAAAAACGGACAGCTGAAGAACAGTCAGCCGAAAATGAGGTTAAAAAGCTGAAGACTGATGAAGAAATCAAGAGTAGTCTATTAGCTGATTGGGATGATGTTGATGATGAATCTAACGATGAGTCTGCTACCATGATTATAGCTGGATCTCCCGAAGTCGCTGTAGCTGCGGAGTCACCAGCGGTCCCTACACCTGCTGAACTTCCGAGTGCACAAGTACCTGCTGAGATACCATCGCCTACAGAAAAGAAACCAGATAATTCTCCTTCCATTGATAAACTGGAATCTTGTAGTGATTCTAAGTATGAATTTTGTGAGGATGAAGACTGGCCTCTGGAAACAGATGCTGGTAGGAAAATTCCACGCGTTAAAAATCCGAAACGAAAAGATGAATCTAAAAGCCTCAGTTTGGATGATGATGATGTTGCTAGAGAAGTGGCGGAACTACTCAATAAGACTAGTGTACCGGAACTTCCTTCAGTGCCTGACCCTTTGAAGGTGGAGGAAAATTTTCCTGAGCCTTCAATTATAAAATCTCCCGACAAAAATACAGAAAAGACTCCAGATAAATTACTAGGCAGTCCTGCAGTAGAAGCTCAACCTTCAAAAGCTATTTTTAAAACAAAAACATTTTTTCGTAGTCGACACTCTAGAAGCCAAGATGCAATCGGAAAATACGTGGCAGAACAATTAAATGCAGTTGAAAGAATGGACGTATCTGAAAGTGAAATTAATGGTTCCGAGATTGTGTCTTCACCTGAACCGAGAGAGTCTCCGCCTATAGAACATGTGAAGGTAGCGCGTCTGGCGCCGAAAATACAGTTAAAAAAGATGAAAGCAGAAGCAGCACAATTACGTGAAAAAGAAAAATATTCTCAAGAGCCTTTAAGTGATGTACAAGAGCCATATCTATCTGCAGATACAACAACTAGTTCGATTGGTCTATCAGAAGAATCATGTATTCCGAAAAAAGAAACTACTGAAAAACCGCTAATACCAACATCATCTTCAGACGTAATATATCCCACACAAGAAATAAAGCCTGTATACTCAGAATCATCTGAGACATTCAAACATTTAAAACATGATTATATTGAGTGTAACGTACCACCCGATGTTAAAGAAAAACAAGATGATACAGACATTATGGACAAAGAAACTGTTGACCACGAAACCGAAAAACAATCAGAGAATGAATTGCCAGAACTAAAGATTCCAGAATTAACTGTTCAGAAATCATATGAGCCTTCGATTGAGGAAAGATATATGAATGAATCTACAGCATCAGCCGTCGATGCTTTGTTGAGCGTATCCCGAGAAACTGACAGAGTGACTAGGATCATTAGCAATGATCCTCCAGAGGAACTATTTGAAGATGACAACAAAGATAATTCTATAAATAATAACATTAACGGAAACTGCAATGAGAATTTACAACTAGAAAATGATTTTATGGAAGATAACATTGCGATTGACTGCAGCACTGTCATGGAGAAAGAAATAAAAGAACAAGAAAATAACAAATCACTTGATGATGACGTGGCAGATAAAGAAATCAAACAAAATGAAAATGTGCACGATGATGCTAATGACCTTGCTGAAGATGGTGCTATTGTATCAAATGATCAGGAAATAATGAACGATGTATTGAAAGAGCCTGAAAATGTTGTTGAAAATGTACCATCCGAATCAGATCTTCAAATTGCGGAAACGTTAATTAACCTTCCCTCGTCTGCTATTCAAATTAAAACATCTAATGATCATCTTGAAAATATTCAGCTGTCAATTGCATCGGAAATTTCTCCAAACCAAGAAAAAAGCTTGAATACTAGTGAGGAAGTTTTACTTGACCAAATTTCTGACATTAAATCAGAAGTTCCACCTGATAATGTTAACTTATCAGCAGAAACACTTCTTATCGCAAACAATGAAAACATTAAGTTTCGTTATGAAACTGAGCGGGAAAAGAGTGAAAACTTAAATGCTGCTCAGTCTTTGGTGCAAATGTCTGAATCTGTTGATCATAAAATAAATATAATAGAACCTAGTGTGATAAGTAGTAAGAAAAAGTCGGAACCAGGCGTATTTACTGTTAAACAAAATAATGGTATAGACAGGACAGTAGAACAAAAAGTAGCTTTGCTATCTAGTGAAAATAAAAGTGATACTACAAACTCTAAAAGTTCAAAGTTCGAAACTTCTTCATCTAAGTTATTAAAAATTCTTGAAGAACCATGCTTACCAAAACCATTGTCTAATTCATCACAAAGTCAAGTTATAATTCCGCGGAAAGAGAAGATCTTAAATTTTGATGTGGCAAAGTCATCATTAAAAGGTAAATCCCAATCACCAAAACAAAAAATAATTATTCGACGTACAACACCCAGTAAGAATGTTATGAACAATATGAGTGATATGACTACAACCTCAGATAAAATTATACTTTCACGTAGTAATAATCCTACGCAAGATGGTTCATCTGTACAAACGTATACGATTCAAACTTCACCTGATACGCCTTCTGACACCAATACTATAATTATTCAACAAAAAATTAGGAAAATAACAAAACCTCCATCTAAATTACAAAAAATCAAACCACATAATTCATTAGTAGCACCACTGAACGATTCCAAAACATCAAAAAGTGCATCTTCTTCAGATGATGCTATATTTGACATAAATTCTATGCCGATCGTTCTATCGGAGGATCTGTTAACTCCAGAAAACATTGAAAAAATGCCCGTTGTAATGTCTGATGGTAATCTTATCAGCCATGCATCTATAAATCCGCCTAAACTCGTTAAAACCAAACAACCAACTGTTGAATGTGAAAAAATTGCAATAAGTGCCGCCACACCAAATAAACCAGAAGTTAAAACTTTATTGATGAATCCTGTTAATGAAGTAAGCAATGTTACGACACCGAACATTCTGTCCAAATCATCAAAACTACGTGGAGCTAAAACCATGCTGCTTATAGACAAAACTACTGGTAAGCAAAAGATTATAATGACAAAAGCGGAACCACCAGTAAAAGAAGTAAAACAAACGACGACAGTAATGCAATCTGTCACCCCAGGCGGAAAAGCGGAGAAGTTTATTATATTACCTACACCCAGTTCTCCACGACCAAGTCGTGCTCAAAAAATTGTTATCGACCCACAGACAGGAAAAGCGCATGTTTTAGTTGCAAAAGGCACGGATCCACAGTCAAATCCTCCTGACAATAAACCTGTTTCTGCGAAACTCATCACACCGCACAGTGAGACTAGCACACCTGGGAACACTGTCATGATCATAACGAACGCTCAGGGGGCACAATCAAGAATATTACTTACACCAGAACATGAGAAGATGCTATTCCCAAACAAACAACAAGCAAATATATCCCAGTTAAAAACTATAGCACAAAGAATTACAACAAATACGCAGAAAACCGTCGCAAATACTGGTACAGCGATTAAGTCGCAAACAGTGGCTCCAGTCAAAACTCAAACCAGAATTGTACCGAAACAAAAAAATACAATAATTACTTCTAAAGGTCAGCTAATTGTAGGCGGGCGGGTCGCCACCGCTGCACATAATATCGCACCCATGCCAGAAACTCGAACTGCACCTAAGCGAATAATTACAACCGAACCGAAGAAACTAGTGCAAACTATACAGAAAACGACAACGGAGCCTTTAATATTTTTACAGCAAAAATCAGGGGCTATGATGCAATTAACTGCGGCACAATTCGAGCATATGCAAAAGACTGGTCAAATCGTACAGAGGTCACCAGTTCCCGTTCAGGAAAATAAACTGCTAGTTCAAAAATCGATTACGATACCGACGAACGAGCCTACGATCACGCCCGTGCAAAAATCAAGGATTAGAAAGATAACCTCTGATTCTCCTACGCCTGTAAAAAAAATAAAACAAGAAATTGCAATAGCTCCTGCCCCAGGTCGATCTCCTAGTGTTCCAGTACCAGCATTGACACCAATTTCTAATACCACGGCGACATCTATTGTTCCGACAGTTTCGAATACAGTGTCGGTTGCAACTAGTTCTGCTTATCCTGAATATGACAATTTCGAAGAATTATTACCGTCGACGGCAATAGCTAGGCAACCAGAACCTATGGTGCAACAAGTCGAACAACCTCCTTCGCTACCTCATACGTCACTTTCAGACGGCCAACTGCTGGCAGTGCCAGGTGAGCCCTTTGGAGGACCACCAGGCTCATTTTACCTATGCGTGGAAGACAACGGAACTTTGACTCCCATAGATCATAGGCCCTTAATATTGGAAAATAATCAGTTGGTCCCAATGGCAGTGGAACCCTTACCAGTTTTGGCACCACAGCCAGAGCGCAGAGACATTTTAGAAGCCGCTTTAGCTAACAGTGACGTATTTCACGCAGACACGCCGAGAGATGAGGCACCAGATTTTAGAGACTTAAACGCAAATGTTTCAGTACACTGCAGAGTATCTGAGACTAGTACCACTCTTAATCAGCCTATAATGACTCCAGTGGAAATGCCAACAAAAGTAGATAGCGAGCCTACTGTACCATCAAATTTAGAAGATGGTCTTGCAGTAATTGGTGTCACTCCTCATACGGTTCCCACATCTTTAGAATTACCAATCACAGTGACAGATCCTAGAATAGCGCCTAAAACGACTGATCCTTTAAGTGGTGCTAATTATGGAACGACATTATTATCTTCACCTAATACAGAAATGTCGTTTGTAACGTCAGAGGAGACGGACGTATCGACGATTGTCGGCCCTATATCTATGCCTTTACTCACCGATGAAGAATCTGTTGGAAAATCAATGCCCATATTGACTGACGAGGTTACAGAAAGGACGGTGTCCTCTGTAGAATCGACAATAGGATCTCCTTCGTCCATCGATGTTCGCGAGTCCGAGACAGAGGACGGAGGACAATGGACGCGGCGGCTGCTCACACCGGGCTCGGATATATCGGAAGCCTCTGTCGAAATACCTTTGCAACCTGTGATTCAGCTTTCCGTCAACGACATGTCTCGTCATAGCTAAATACAAGTGTTTTATAACAACACAAATTGTAAGAATTTTTAAGTTACAATGGAATAGATTATTATTTAAGTTTGCTACACAATTTTTTATTTATTAGGAATCGATACAAAAACTTATATTGTATGTATTATAAAATTTTGTACACGTGCAATAGATTTTTACCTTATCCAGTCGCCTGTCTGATTTCACTTCTTTACGAACTCGTTATATTACTAAGTATGTATTGCTACAAAGGTAGCTAGTAAGTTTTGTTGTGTTTATGGTGCCGTAAGCTGATTTGTGGATTTGGTGAATAGCTTGTGTTTGAAACGCACGCCAATATTGATGATTGTAAATATATTCGTAAGTCAAGTAAAACAGTTGGGAGGAGAAACATTGTCAGGAGCTGACATTTGAATGATTCTAAGTTGAATGCATAATGGCATAAAACATTTAGATTAAGGATTTACAACTGTAAATTTATGATATTGTTGGATAGTATGTGTAATATATAAAATTAGGTACATAGTATTTTTATAATGTTGAAGCCAGGTTGGACCGTGTACAACTTTACTGTGTACACGGAGTGATGTGCTAATATGTAAAACATAGAGTCGAAAGTACGACGCGAGGCGCTCGTGTCCACTCGTGTCGAGAGAATATGAAAGACGCCGATATATCGGCACTATAACTGATTGGAATATTAATATCATAGCGTAAGGTATTAATGTTAAGTACAATATTGTTGAAATAATTTAAAAAACTGTGGCGATACAGATGTCGGTTTATGTGTCGATCTATGTTGAAATCTAGATGGACTATAAATATCAAGTCTAGTATCTAATATTTCTGTGTAGTTTTAATAAATAAAATTTAATCAATCGATGTTTAGTCTTTGTCATAAACATATTACACAGATGCAAATAAAACGATATAATAAGTAATTAATTATTTACTTTTCCATTCAATACATATCTAACATCTATAAAACTAAGGAACTGAAATGAATTTAGGAAAACACATTTATTGCATTGTAAGTGTTAATAAAAAGGTGTTGAATAAGATTTGAAATGCGTTATTTACAATGCAAATGATTTATATTTACTTTCCTATCATATCACAACTCAAATGGTTTATTTCATTAAAGACTACAAAACTACAAACTACTTAAACAATGGTACTTTATAAATTCGAAATATGAAAATATTTTTAATATACAACACAGTTACAATCGCTGACTGATACTTATCCTATAATACTCGTATAATATTCTTATAAGATCATATGCGAAACTTTGTTTCGGTGTTTACATTTTTGAATCAACGTACAACAGTCATATAAAAAAATGGGTATTTAACATTTTTATAAATAAAAAAATATTAAAATATTGTACTATAATACGTAAACGTTCTGCGATGGTAGTGCCTTATCGATATCACATGAGGTATGTAGGCCAGGGTTACTGTAGGGCCTGCCGCGTGGTGTTGGGCAGGAAGAGACACATGAGACCGCCGCCGGCCAGCAGCACCGCCACGATGAATGTCGGCGCCGGGCAGTACTGGTCCAGCAGTGCAGCGATCACCACGTTACCGATGATGCCGCCCAGGCGAGCTGCCACCATTGATACTGCTACACCGGTGGCACTATAATACAATAACAAATTATTAATTTTTTTACAGCTCCGTGGCGCAGCGGGCGAGTAGTCGGCTGCGAAGCGAGAGGCCGTGGGTTCGATTCCCAAACCGAGACAAATGTTTGTATGAACCACAAATATTGATCTCGGGTCTGGGTGTTGTGGGACCGCAAGTCCCTCGTAGTTCCTGATACCCACGACACAGGTTTACCTAGTGTGGGGTCAGGACTATGTGTGTGACTGTTGGGTGTATTATTATTATTTCACAAGACGCACAAATACAACTTCTCACGAGCTCCCCAGAGGGATTGACGTCAGGTAGGCGGCCGGTCGTAAAACTACATGCCAAATCAATGTGTTAAATAGCATGTTGCGCTGACCCCACTGCGAGTGGGATAAGGACAAGTGGAACAAGTTACAAATACCTCTAAATAAATTAATTACTGGGCATTACGAGAATTAACATCTCTGTCTCGGGGTGGCGAGTGTAGTACAAGCCATGCAACGCTTTATAATTCAATGTACTGTGTGGTGTTGATTCTGTTTAAAGGCAGGCGAGGTTCACTTTTTACTTTTTTAGCAGGGACTGGTTAACGAACAGATGGGTCACTAGGTCGTAAGTAATCATCGCCCACTTCATCGACTTTAATGTAGACTACTAGACAAACTGCACGGTACATAGAAATTGTACCACTACGTTGTGGTTAATTGACCGTAACTCAATATTACCATCTCGCTTACTCAACTAGAACCCCTATCGCACTCCCCTGCCTGTGAGCTGTCAAACTCCCGCGTTATGGCGTTATGTGACGCAATTTTAGTTCTAAACAGCCTGTCTTAGAAGTCTTTGTCGCCCATGAACAACCACCCGCAATACCAGAATCTTGGATGCGTTTTAATCTAAAAGGAAAGTAATGGGGATTGGAGATGGGATGAGATTGGGGGATATTTGGGCCTCCGGAATTCTCATACGTAAAGCAACAGCAATTTGCTTATTCACATTAGTTTATCTATGAGACAGTGGTACTAACCCGGTCAATCCATTCATAAAGTAGACAATACCGTCTACAGAGGGCCTACTACTTATAACAGTAAATAATAATTATAGTAACACGATAACTTTCACCATCAGGAAATGAGTCACTCGCAGAATGATTTCAGTAATTTTATAAAACCATTCAAGTGGGAGTCTGACTCGAGCTCCACCATTTTTTTTGTTAGGATACCCGACAATCTGCATGGTGTTATCCCGGGTCAGAGCCAGGGTCCGCCTTACTACTTAAACGTTTCTACTTGTTTGATCTTGAGGATCCTCTGAAGTGAGACCATTGGCTCTCACGTCTCCCAAGTACCTCTAGTCAGTGCTTTATGGCATATGGGTCCTTTGCCCGACATAATACACATTAAAATTCATAATCTGGCATATTAATATCTAAAACATTCAGCCGGTTACCTGTAGCCTGTAGTTATAGAGCTTTTTAAATGTTACACAGACATACCAACAGATGGCGCGGTAGGTTGTAGAATCTTTTTGGTTTGAAACCCTAAAATACTTACCGCAAATTGGTAGGGAAGACTTCAGTGATGAGGCAGTCCAAGGAGGCGTTACCGCAGGATATAACAGAACTGAATATGGCGCTGACGATCAGATTGTTGGTCTTATTGTACACGAAGTACATCGCTGCCGAGCACAAACCCGCCGAGAATGTTGCGAAAACTGCAGTCAAACATTTAGTGCATATTTTATTTGGAAACACATACTTATTCTGTTATTTTTGTACAAGATATATAAAACGTAACTTTACGACTGTGCGAAGTAGGTACAGCTGCATCGAATGCACCAACATTACAATAATTTTTCTTAATGACGAATAAGGTCACAGGTTCGAACCCAGTTAAAAGTGGTATTGGGTTTTTCTGTTACGAAATGTTCAGTGTCAGCCCGGAGTCTGGAATTGCGCCCGGTATGGCAATAGGCTCTGCCCCTATCACATCATGGGACAGAGATAAGTTCGGCGAAATATGGGTGTACTAGCAGCCCCGGATCTACGATTTTTACGAACCGGGGCAGAAACCCTCTCCAGCGTTTGAGATAAATTACTTAAAAAACCTAAAAGAAAAGAATGATGCCCAAAGGGCCTGTGTGGCGCCTTTTTCTTACAAGTCGACGGTGAGCCAACCAGGCTTCCGTATGCTAGGTGATTTGTGAAGCAAGTTTTTTATTTTTAATCATATTATATTATGATTTTGGCGCCCCCTGAAACTGTCGCCCGGAGTTTGCCCCGGTTTGCCCCCCCTAAAACCGGGTCTGTGTACTATTTACACCTCTGCCTACCTTTTCGGGGATTAAGTGAGTGCGTATGTGTCATAATTACCAAGGAAGAATTTCCTTCCAAGTCTGTCCATGCCGAGTACGGCGAAGATGTTAGACGGTATGGCGGCGGCGACGGTGATGAGCGACTCCATGAACACGTCGGAGTGTATGTGCGAGTCGCACTGCGCCTCGGCCGAGTGCGTGCCTTGCTGCGTCACGTACGCCGTCACCATGCAGATGTCCGCCTCGGCGTTGTCGTGCGTCCGCGACCACTCGTCGAAGCGGTTGAACATCTCCGGGAACCACATCATCAAGCCGTAGTACCTGATGACGAATTAATAATAATAATACTAGCCCTGTTTTATACAGGATAATAAAAATGGTCAAAACTATGAATGCATTGGTTCACAAGGAACAGGCAATGGAAACGAGGCAGATCACCCAAGAGATGGATCGATGAGATAAAGGCTATATATAGCAGGTGGTGCATGGTCAAGAACTGCTAGGGATAGGAAAAAATGGTTACAGTTGAAGGAGGCCTTTGTCAAAAGAGGCACACAGACAGGGTAGAGAAAATAAATAAAAAAATGTAGCACTTGTCTGAGTAAAGGCTTATATTATTATTAATATTATGTATTATACACGTCCCACTGCTGGGCACGGGCCTCTTTTACTGAATGAGAAGGGT
Source organism: Mimas tiliae (assembly GCA_905332985.1). Lineage (NCBI taxonomy): Eukaryota > Metazoa > Arthropoda > Insecta > Lepidoptera > Sphingidae > Mimas > Mimas tiliae. The sequence goes on from HG995254.1 coordinate 11,095,574, forward strand.
TAGGTCGTAGTCCACCACTCTGGCCTAATGCGGATTGGCAGACTTCACATACCTTCGAAATTCTTATGGAGAACTTCTCAGGTATGTAGGTTTCCTCACGATGTTTCCTTCACCGTTAAAGCAAGTGATAATTAACAATTAATATACACGTAACTTAGAAAAGTCAGAGGTGTATGCTCTTGGGGATGAGGAATTAAAATATATTTTTATTAAGGACTGCCGCGGTGGGGCAGTTGTAATGCGTATGCGTTACGACTAAGGTTGACGCTGGGGTATCGGGTTTTATCCCGGGGTCGGGTAAAGAGATATTGGATTTTTCTATCAGGAAATGCTTAGTATCAACTCGGAGTCTGGAATTGTGTCCGGTATGGCGCTAGTCTCGCTCCCTATTACATCATGTGACGGAGATACGTTCGGCGAAATGTGGGTGTACTGATTACACCTCTGCCTACCCCTTCGGGGAAAATACATACATACAAGCCGTGAGTGTGTATGTATTTTTATTAAGTTACAGAACCGGACTGTAGACAGTTTTGTCTACAGCATAAATCGACCGGGTTGTTACCACTGTCTCAGATTTCGTTCTCAAACCTTTAATTATCGCTTCTCTTTTAAGTCTTTGCGTCCGTGATTCTTTCGTAATGTTGGGTGTTTATGGTTTTTTTTTATGGTATAGGCCGGCAATCGAGCAAGTGGGTCACCTGATGGTAAGTGATCTCCACCGCCCGTGTTCGCTCATAATACCAAAAGACTCATGGGTGCGTTGCCGACCTTAAAGGAAAGGAATAATTAAGGAATTGGGAAGGGGAGGGGGTTTAGGCCTCCGGATATCTCACTCACCGTACGAAACGCTGCTACTTTACGCCCGTTTTCTGTGAGACAGTGGTAATGACCCGGACGAGCCGGCCCATACATGCTGTAGACAAGTGTCTACAGCGTGGCTCTACCACTCATAAAACTGGTCGGTGAAAACCACCATTAGGAGACTTGCTCATTGCTCTACTATAAAAAATACTGCAACACCAAAGAATAGTACTCACCCAATATGGAATGTAAAGTTGATTGTGATAGAGATCGTTGTAAATTTAAGTATAGGCGGAACGAATAACTGCTTGCTGTGTTCTATAATGTCACTGAACATCCTCCTTATTTTTGATTTGGGTTCTTTTGATTCCATTTGCTTCTCCGGTTTTGTATGATGAGGCTCGTCCACCAACAACTGTTTCACTGGATATTCCTCTTTACTGCGTCCGGTGTTCATCATATAGATGCCACGGAACACTTCCAGAGCATCTTCATGGCGACCGGTCGTTATTAAGAACTTAGGCGATTCTGGTAGTAGAAAGAGTAGTGCGGCCACCACGAACGATGGCAGTGACATAACGAGAAGGAAAATACGCCATGAGTTATAGACGAAACCACCAGTTGATCCACCGATTCCTATGAATACAAAACAAAAAATGAAGAAATAACAAAACATAGGACAAACTCCGTGCGAAGTGGGCGAGTAGCCAGAGGCTGCGGGTTCGATTTCCGCACCGAGACAAAAAATTGAGTGATCCATAAATATTTGTTTTGGATCTGGGCGTTTTCTCCCCAGAGGTGTGGACGTCAGGCAGGCGGCCGGTCGTAAAAACTACAAGTCAAATCTTTCTGTAGCATGTGTTAAAAAGCATGTTACGCCGACCCCACCTCGAGTGGGATAAGGGCAGGTGGAAGAAGAATTAAATATAGTCGTTTAAACATACCACTGGGAATGATCACCCACGCTAGACCGGCGACGAATAAGTTTCCAAGCGTCCAGAAAGCAGCCATGAAACTCAACATAGCACCACGCTTCTTCTTCGGCTGGAACTCTGCGAAATATGACCAGATCACAGGACCTGATCCACCTAACCTGTTAATAAAAAAAATAATATTTAATAGTACCTCTTTAAACGAAGATTAATTATAATTTATCTTTTTGGTTGTAGATCTAAACGGCTTAGGAACACAGGACACTAAACGTCCCGCCCTGATATTTCGACCAACTATGTATTCAATCTGATAATATAGGCTCTGGTACATCTAACCGCCTGGATGAAGACTACTATACTACCATACTATGAAAATACCTTTCACGGAAATATTACTCCAATGCCTCTACTATATAAAAAAACGCACTCACGCCTGTAATCCCCGAAGGGGTAGGCAGAGGTGTAACCAGTACACCCACATTTCGCCGAGCGTATCTCCGTCCTATGATGTGATAGGGGGCGAGGCTATCGCCATACCGGGCACAATACCTGACTCTGGGCTGATATTGAGCAATTCGATAATAGAAAAACCCAATATTACTTTTACCCGACCCGGGGATCGAACCCGATACCTCAGCGTCAGCCTTAGTCGTAACGTGTAGGTACGTATTACAACTGCGCCAACGAGGCAGTATCTATTATATATTCCAGAAGGATCGTTATAATAAATGAGAACCCCGTCATAGTCACTTTTTCCGGTGAGTCGCGTTCCAGGCTCCGACTACCAGTCTTCTAGTTAATACCAGACATAGGTACCTACCAACTTAATAAAAATCAGTATAAAAAATATAATTTTAGTGCTATGTACTTACGCAGCTCCATTGATGAAGCGAAACAACATGAAGAGTTCATAGTTCTGGCTAAAGGACGAGGCGACGATGGCGAGCGCGTTCACAATGGATATGGCTATAAGGACCTTCTTTCGTCCAACAGAGTCCGCCACAGAGCCCCACGCGTAAGCTCCCACCATCATACCGATGAAGATTATACTGTTCAGCCATCCCTGTAACCAAGAAAAGGAAATGTAAAGCAATTAAAACACAAATAACTAATACAAAAATAATGATAGAGACGAAACATATGCAAGTAGACAGCAGCGGGCATTGTGCCTACCTCGGGATTAATTTACACTATCCAAAAACTTTAATGTATACTACTAGACAAGCTGCGCGCTACATAGAAATTGTACCACTAAGTTGCGGTGAATTGACCATAACTCAATACTCGGTACTGCCATCTCACTTACTCTCAACTAGCCTAAACTAACTCCCGCGTTTTGTGCTTTTACTTCTAAACAGCCCGTCTAGTAGTATACATTAAAGTCATTGACACTATCATTATATTATTAGGTACTTACTACATAATTAAAAAACATTAATCACTATACTTCTTTTTATTATACTTATAACAGTCATTCATAGACATTTAGTATGATAGTAACGTAAGGTACTAACTACATTCATTATACGAAACTACGAATAATACTATTTCATCAATTCGCATTCTAAACCTACGTAATTTACGCCCGATTACTGAAAGACTACTCAACAGCCGACTGTCTACCTTTTCCTTATATAGTTTACTACTGTTTGGTCTACCTAATGAATTTCATTAAAAAATTACAGGTAATAGAGTCCTAACGCGTTTAACACGATCTTATATGCTTGAGTTGCGTTTTGGTACCACCGCTTTGTCTAAGCACTACCGCCAAGCATCAGTGTGTAAATACTGCTGTTTTTTTGGTTTGAAGGTCATTATAATCAGCGATATTACTGGGCATTATAAGTCTCTTATGTCTCGGAATGATGAGCGCAGTGCAACGTGCCATGCAGTGCTTTGTAATTCAAATTTCTGTGTGGTGTCGCTTCTGTCTATGGGCAGGTGTGGCGCTTACCATCAAGCTAGTGACCTGTTCATCTCGTCATAAAAATATATAGGGTTCCATAAAATAAAAGGCATTTGACGAGTGTTCCCAATCTTTAAAAATTTTAGAAACGGTGCTGTAGAGTGTAGAAAAACTGTACAGCATGGCTCTGCCACCTACCTATCTTATAAATTAAAATTAATAATAAATAAATATAAGCCTATACCAACCTTTTTATGAAAACTCTAAACGAAAAGTATTTAGATGTAAATGTTTCCTTATGTAGGTATCTACTAGCAAGATATTTCAATAATTTTCATTACCAAATAAGTGTAAATTAGTTGTTTTCTATGTATCTTGTAATATAGTTCTAAACCCCCTAAATTAATTTACACTGTGTGAAATGAAGTATTGCATGACATCACATACTTCATGTATTTTATTTATGAATTAGATACACAATTCTGAATTGATTATACGGAAATACAATTTCTTAGATGTAGACATTCGTGCGTGCGCCAGTTGCTGAGTTCTTTGCTATTCGCTTATGGGTTTGGTGAGCCATCTTTCTACATAATAATATTGTGGAGTTTGTCTGATTCTTGAACCATCCTAATCGTTAAAACCCTAAAAGCTTTTCAATGATAGTTAAAAGCTGCAGACAGCTTGTTTGCAGTATCAGGTCAAGCTTACCTAACTAAGCACTCAAAGCTTTCAAATAAAAAACAGCATCCAAATCTATTTATTCGATGCGGCACACAGACAAAAGAGACAGAAAAGGGGCAAACTTTTTTCAGTCAAACAGTCTTTTATTTGGGTGGGGATTAAAAACTTAGGGATAATAATAATTGCCTGTAATAAGTAGATAGGTACGTTTGCCTCAATTATCCTGATATTTTGTTTGATTTGAACTGAACTTGTTTCCATGATGGTGTACTGTGAAATGTAAATATACAGCCTTGACGTAACGTCGCGTCGCGTCGATAAATGCTTTATGAACATCATTCCCATTTTAACATTCACCGATGACTCAATGTTTGGAGTCATACACGTGATGAATTTTCCGCAAATAAAGTTGATTGATGGTTAAATTGGGACGCAGTTCGGAAGAACCAAAGATAATATTTACGCTGATGCATAATAACACATACCTACTACATACATCCTGTTTTTCATTCTAGCAAGTTTGGGTAAGTTTTGTACTTATCTCACACACGAGACATAGCCAAATATATTTATCGTCCCTAAAAACTCTAAGGCCTACCCGCGACTGGATAGCGACCACTGTAAATCCCGATTTACATTTTTCAACGACAGTGGCGAGCGCCTAGACAGTGACTGTTTACAGTGAGTCAAGTCACAAGTGGCATTTCTCGCGTCGAAATAGATGAACAACGTCGAAAACTTTGTGTGTTTTTGAGCAGATTTCTCTTCATTGTTATGGAGTAAATAGAAGAATTATTATGCCAAATAAATAAAATAAAACAAATATGGGAGTGCAAATGGATTGGCAGGTAGAAGGATAACTCTTAGTGTGTGTGACAACGAATGCTTTATTACTCAAAGAACTACGTACTGAAGATTAGAAGGAATATCGTGAGTCTATGCGTATGACAGAAAAATAATTTAATTGGTTATTCAGCAAAAATTAAAAAAAAAACCAAGTGGCTCGTTGTTTTGCCGGTCACTGATAGAATGTACTAGATTTAACTGTTTTCACTACGCCAAGTAGCGAATAGACTCGCTACTGTCCGATGGGTTCACATCACTATCCTTACTCACTGTACTTACCTACTTTGTTAAGCACTTGACCAATGTAAATCGGGCATAATAATGAAAATCCCTGCATAGTGGCTCGTCCCGGCGATACGTGTTTCGGGGTCAACCAGTGGACCTATTATATACAGGACGGCATAATTCTGCCAACTGTCGAGGTTTGACAATATATTTGAACTACACTGTATTTACTTAATCATGAAGAGTAATCACTTTGCCGTACCACGATATAAAAGGTACAAAATTGTTACAAATTTTATCAAAATCGTGGCGCTATTTTTGTAAACGCTTTAAAGATTCTTCTCGTATAATTATTACTCGTTTAATATTGTAGGATACTTCAGATCTCCATTAAATACAACGTAATACTTACTTTGGTCTGAGTAGTAAGGTCTAGGTCGCACTGCGCCGAGGGCAGGATGAACGACATCGAGATGACGTCCATCTCCTCGGAGGTACTGACGAGGCCGCATACTGCCAGCAGTAGGTAGTGGAATCGTCCATATCCTGGATACAAAATAGTTGTACTTATTATATATATGATCTAAAAGATGGATAGAATAATTTAAATAAAATCGTATTTTATGGAATTACATTTCAAAGACCGCCTTACATGGAATTATTGAGCTCAAAAAGTATGGCTACGGTTTCGCAGGTTTCTTGGAAACTGACTGACAAACAAGATAAACTTGTAATGAGAAGCGGAAGAAGTGTAATGTTGCGGCCACATTATCGAGCTTCTGCGAAGATTCGCATTATCAGAACAAGTGTATGCAAAAAATATGTCATTTGGCACGAAGTTTAAGAGCTTGCGCGATCACAAATGCCGACAACAACGATTTTGGCATATGTGTTCACAGCATCTGATCCACATTGAAAGACTATAACGAACTTTAGCCGCGATACGACAACACCTGACAATTTAGCCGTAGCATAAACAAAAAATACATGTAGATATTTCATAATCGTGGTTGTACGAGGCATTTTTCCTAGAAAACGTTTGTTTACGTCGCGTCGTGCGACAACCTCCTTTCTTCATGAAACACGAACTCATTCATAAAAGCATCCTCGGTTCGTATTACTGCTTATTTACAAATACCAAGTTTTATTACATACGCATTATAGTCATCAGCAATATATTTGGCTCACCGATTAAGTCATTATTCTAATGGGTCAATAGGTTACAAAAATTTATAAGTAAGTTAAATATTATGTAATATACTTTTACTGTGCTATTGGAAATATAATAAAATAACTAAATTGAACTACACGCATACAAAACGTTATAATTTTAATCGTATTTTCAGTTAGTGAAAAATTGTCGTCAATAATAAAACGAATTTGGTCGTCGAGATATCATCTGCCTTCCCTTTGTGATTAATTGTTTGTTACAGACATAACATTTATTTTTAATAACGCAATAACCCATAACATACCTAACTAACTGTTGCGGCTTTGGCAACGTTAATGTTTAACTCCAGTTACAGAACAACGATGATTAAATAATTATGCTTTACAAAATCGTAGGACCTAGATACTGTGCCTATGTATAATACTTTGATATATTTCGTCAAGCTTTACTAGCATATTTAACAAGATCCTTGAAAGGATATTGTAAAATTCAGAAATATTGAACATCTCATAACAATTTGTTATTGAAAAAATAATGTCTGTCTAATCCACTTTAAAACTGGTATATTTTATGGGACGATCCAGATTTTGAATTATACTAATCTCGGTTACGTACCAATTATATGTTAAAAACTTCAAAACCTATCATACCGATCAACCTATTTATCAGTTAAAGAGTCTACCATTTTCTCTCGTATACTATCATCAGATCTTCACCAAATTTATATGGCACCTTACATAAAGACCATAAAGTAATTGTGAATATCTCCTTTTTCGAAGGTTCTATTGAAAATAGGTAGTGGTGGATAAAATTTCTGGGAGGTGGTTATCGTGATTCTAAAGTACCCCGCGATTCTACACATATGTCTCACGACACGCCAAGAGCTAGCTTATTCTGCTATATTATTATAAACTCACCGGTTAATTCGATAGCCCTCTCGAAGTCAGCTTTTTCCGAGTTGGAACCTTTCTCCGGATCGGGTTTGCCCGATTTCTTCAGTGAAGGTACGACGCCTAAGAACAAAAAAAGTACTAGTAGTACTACATAAGTATTGTTACATAACCACGTGTGTTCGATTCATAGCCAGTTCCAATTAAGGGAAGAAAAATACACAAGGTAGGCAATGTAAAGTACGAAGTACCTCTATGTGGCATTATATTATTATGTCAATTACAATGGCATTTGTGTTATGATCTCAAGATTAAGATAAACATAATCACAGTTAAGACCTCTTGCTTATTTTACTTCATCCAACATTGAAGAAAGAAAAAATTGCCTAATGCGAGGTGGATTCGCGTCCCGAGGGTCCTGTGCCATAGGTGGTTTAATTATATTTATTTTGGTGCGGAAATCGAACCCACGGCCTCTTGCTTCGCAGTTGGCTACTCGCCCACCGCGCCGCGGAGGCTGCTAATTACTATTAGTTTACTATTAGTTATTTTCCCAGAGGAGTTGACGTCAGGCAGCCGGCCGGTTGTAAAAACTGCAAGCCAAATATTTCCGTAACATGTGTTAAAAAGCATGTTGCGCCGGCCTCACTGCAAGTGGGATAAGGGCAGGTGGAAAGAGAAGATTTGTTGAGAAATTATGGCGAGTAACACATATTCTGTGCACATTTCTGTCGGTCACCTATTACATTTCAAAAGATCGGCCGACTGTGTAACGACTACTTATTTTCATACAATTTTGACAGGTAAGACCGTCTTAACATGTTTAACACGTTTTCAGAATTCGGGCGCTAGAGTAAAACACAGTAGTAGGGTCTGTTCGCACCCATTGCATACGCACTTACATCTTAAAAAGTACTAGGTAGTTGGAAAATTAAAAGGCCTTAAGTAAGTATCTAAATATTCTATTTCAAATCAAAATGTGACATTAGAAACCAGTTAATAACGAAGCAAGTAGCTATTAACACCCATGTGAGATCCCATTACAACTGTTCTACGAATTGGAAACGCATAGGAAAATACCGCCTGGCATTCGTTGCATGATGCACCTGCACTTGAAAATAATATCTATAAAACTTTTTTATAAAAGTACTGCAAAGTTTTAAGACCACATTCGATTTGCATGAATCATCTATAAACTAATATATTTTATGGAAAGTAAAAAGCACTATGGATTGATGCCAAAATATGGACGATTTATAACAGCACAGAAAATAGATCAGTATAAAAAGAGTCGTTACATGTTTTTCACGACGATCATGGTCCAAGTCTTGCAGACGTGCGAGACCGAATAAAGTTATTTGAACAACTTTATTATCTCTGTAATATATTTCTGTGTAAAATTACAATAGGACGGAGTCGCATATACTGTTTCATACGAAATAAATTCATTGGTGATCAACATGTTTCTTTGTTTAATTCACTTGTGCGTTATAAATTTTATCATCATGAAACCTATCTGATGGCTTAAATATTTGTTTTGAATAATTTATCGTGTTTATTCAAGTTGTATTATTTGCACTTTCATGGTGTTTTGTTCATGGACAAAATTAAAAAGGCAATACAGTCATCTTTATACATCTTTTTAAATAATTGACTACGTCAACCATTATCATCGACTAAGTGGGGTGGCCAGGGCTCTCACATAGGGTACTTTTAATTCTTTCTGACAAATACCCATAATATTTAAGTAAAATATTATTTGTCATTTTAGTTCATGTTCTAACGATTTATTAATAGAAAGTAGATAATAAAAGTAAAAGTTTTCAGTTTGAATTGTTATTATAGTAACAGAGCTATGCTTAATTTCTTAAAACCGGACCAGTTGAATTTCAAATATGTAACACTGTTTTCCAATACTCACCAAGCTCGGCGGTTTTGGAACCTGGGCCGTTTAATTGGAGGTCCCTTTTTACATCACAATCTGTAACAAAATGGGAAATTTATTTAGTTTGTTATACAAGTACCTACTTTAGTATAAATTAATATAGAAATCTTTATACCAGCTAAATGGAATACTCTGTTCAGGAACATTAATAAACAATAGCAATAATAAAATTAAAAAAAAAACAACGGACGAGCACACTGTTGGTGCCATTTCTATTATGTACAATTTTAGTAATATTACGTACAATAGGTTTTATCCCGGCTTAGTGCTAGGGTCCGGCTTCCTACTAGCATGCTCCGTAATGAGTCCATTGGCTCTCATGTCTCCCCCATACACGTCAAGCCAGCGTTTTGTATGCCGTCCGTGGGACCACTCCCCCGGTACAATATGGCACGATAATTTGCAACCGACATGCTCATGCATGTGGTTTCCTCAAAACGTGACCAAACCACCTTAAGCAACACTGCTGAAGTTTATCTGACACGTCATGGACTCCAAGGTTACCGCAGATGTACTCGTTAAGTATACGATCTAGTCAAGTAAGGTAATACAACCACCACAGCATCATGATTTCCACGACGTGGATCTAATATGACACCTAAATGCAGGCCATATCTCACACACATACAGAGAACCACAGGCCTAACGATGGTCTTGCATATGGGACCTTTGTGTCTCATTGGCATCTTTCGGTCGCAAGTAGCGCCTGTCACTTCCCGGCACTTAGCCCAAGCGGCGCCAATACAGGCCTTGAAGCTGAGGTCGACGTCACCGGATTCGTGCAGTACAGACCACAGGTATTTAAACTTATTCATCCTTATAGCAAGTTCGTTCTCTATCCGACTTTGTATACCTGCAAGCTTTGTACCTGGTCTTCACCACCATTAGTTTCACGCCGCCGTTTTCAAGCGTCGTGTTCTACAGGTTTTCACTTTGCTCTAGGTGCTGTTTGTCTCGTTTAGGTACCTACTAGTTCCATGTCATCGACATACATCAGCACTCATGGTTGCTGCTCTTGTATATCCGCCATCGTCTTTTTCTTCGTCCTGTGTGCCTCAACCAGCGATTTGATCGCGAACACCGTGTCCATGGTGCCAATACCTAGTGTGACGCCATATTGACACTCGGAAATAGTACACTCTTGGCGGCACCTGGATTCGAGGACGCGATCGAAGAGATCGGACTTCATGTTGTGGCACGTCAGATTAATGCCGCGGTAGTTCTCGTAATCCTGAACATTACCCTTGTTTGTAACTAATCCGTCAAGTAACAACCATTTGTTTGGTGTTTAGAATTCGAGTGAACAAATCGGCAAGAAGCTCTACACCATAGAAGCCCATCACCTTCTATATGGCATCGATATGGATGTTATCAAGCCCCACTTTCGCTTTGCGATTATTTATGCGACGAAGACCTCTAAGGACCTTTTCAGATGGAAGGTGACATTATTTAATTTAATTATGTTAATATAATAATAAGCACTCCTTAATTGAGAACATGTGTTGAACGGCGGATTGCTAATTAATATCCAATAAAATAATAATAAAGTTAATATAATCTTATAGCAGTAAGTTCACGGTCTAATATAATATATGAATATTAATATATGGTATGAACCACTTGAAAAAGAAACCCCAATAAATGAGCGAGAATATTTCTTTTCGCTTTTTTGTTATCCTAGCTGAACAAAATGACTGCGACTCTATCCGATGGTGTTTATTTTCGAATGGACTTGTGCTGTTAGCGTATATTGGTTTTATAGTTTCACCTGATAGTAAACCTAGTGCTTATGACGTTCTAGCCAGAAATATGTATTATGTATTTAGTAGCGATTAAGCACAGTGTCGCCTCTTCGAAGGCTCAGGACCTCAGCTTGAACAATCGCTAAGGGCAGTCTTTGCATATCAGTGTGCCGAGGGCCAGTTGTGGGAGTTCTTCGGACTTGTAAGCGTATCCGATTTTGGGGTCGCCTATTATGATTGGGATTGGAAAATGCTGCTTCAATAGCAAATGTAATGGGGTAGTTAGGTCTGCTAAAACATGTTTGGGAAGACGACGGAAGGTATCTGATGGTAAGTGCAGTTAAATAAGGACTTCGATTGTCGTGGGTAAGTGTGACACTCTTGGATTGTAAATAAAACACCATTCGTCCCAAATGTGATGGGGTTTTCAGCATATTATAGAGGATGTTATCCAGACCCTAGAAGTACCTACAATTTTCTAGCTGGGTGGTTGCTTATTTTACGCAGTTCTGCAGAACCGGATTACGACGTGGCGTCACACTCACTGGCGTTTCTTCAAAATATTTTTCCATTAACACGAACGCGTGAAATATACAGTTAGCTGGCGTATGCGCCATTTTAAATTTACCAGCGAATAGGCTTCCCGAATACATTTACTTAGATACTTGTTTGAGTTAGATGATCTGGATTGAGTTGATTTATATTTTATCTACTGTATTGACGTTGCTGGCAGTAAATTTGTTTTGAATTTAATGATTTACGTTAGTAACAAAGAAGAGTGAAAAGATTAAAGGAACAATAAAAATCAATCACCGATGAAAATATATACTTGCGCGTAAATCAAGTCATGAAAACAAATGCATGCACCACGCATGGCATTACGTATATCAATTTAAAGTACATAGATACTATTTTCTCTGCTAGAGCATTACTTTAAATATAAAGTTTTCATGAAATAGCACATTATGTATTTTGGTATTTGAATGGTAGAGTCACGCTGTAGACAATTTTGTCTACAGCATGAATAGCCCGGCTCGACCGGATCCGAAAACCGACTAAATACGTGTTTCATACGGTAAGTAACATATCCAGAGGACCAAATCCCCTTCCCCAATCCGTTAATTATCCCTTTCCTTTAATGTCGGCAACGCGCCCATGATTATTCTGGTACTGTGGGCGTACATGAGCATTGGCCAGTAGAGATCACTTACCATCAAAGAATCCACTCATTTGTATACCGACCTATGCTCTAAAAAACAAACAAGAACATGTCGAACTAATACTCATTTAGTAATTGTAGGACAACTGTTAGTTGGTTTACAGTCCCCTTGTCGATTGTGTTTATTACTACCCGCGATAAAAAGTTATGTTATGAGTTTCACGTTTTTGTCTAGATATATCTGCGTCTGCAGGTAAACCTGATGCTGCAACCAAGCCGTCTACGGCTTCCGACACCTCAATGATTATTATCAGATATATCGTGTTTTAGCTCATTACATATGTTTCACTAAGTATCTAATAAACGTATACGATCGAACAGTGAGGTTGGAGGTTTTAACGGTTTGGTTAGGTAATAATAATTTACTAGCTTTGCTCGCGGCACCGCCCGTGTGAACGTCACATTTTTTATTGAATAAGTTTACTAAAATACCATCCAAATTTTCGACTTTACCGGTGGATTTTCCAAAAAAAATCTTTATACAAACCTTGTCTTGACAATTTTATTACGAATACATCAAAAAAAAAATATCGGTCATATCGGTCGACAATTCAAGTGATGATCTTTCGTATATGCAGCAATTGTTGTTTATTTATATAATATATAGATAGATAATATATTATTTGCAAGTAGGATGCTATTACCCTGGAATCTTATACGGCTATACTCACTGTGAGGTTTCTTGGGCCCGGGGTCAGTTTCTACCATCCTATGCGGGCGGGCGGCGATATATGTTGGCGGTCTCGCGGACTAGCACTCTCTTATTGGTCGGGGGTTCGCTTCCGACAGCTGGCTGCTCGTCTGCAACAATATATACGCATGTTTTATTATATGACATTTACACAACATTGAAAAACCCGCAGGCGCAGTCAGTTAGCGGAGCGTGCAGCGGATCGTTGTAATGGGCAGAGATCAATCATTAACATATGAATTCGAAAAAGGTGATTTAGAACAGCGCTTACAGAATTTTGTAGGAATGTATGCACGCTTAAAACGCCTGGTTTCATCTAACGGTGTAACTTTGAGCACTAATGTTATTAGAAAATTAGTGAAATTATAAAACCGTGCGCTTCTTTCAATTTGGCACAGCAAATTCTTTATACATACATACATACATAGACTCACGCCTGTTTCCCATAGGGGTAGGCAGAGACAACGGATTTCCACTTGCTACGATCAAAAATAAATAACCCATAAATTCTTTATGAGTTTTAATAAATGAGAATATGAATGTATAATAACTTTCATTGCTTTAAGTCTTGTCAATATTAAATGGGCTTGCTTGATACATCATCATCATCATGAGCCGATGCATTGGAACAATGTTGGGGCTATCGATGCTACTCTGCCTATGATTTCAGGATGTAGTGTATATGTATATATCTTGTTCTGGTCGGATATTCCATTTATCGGCCCTGTGGATTTTGGGCTTTTATAGAACTCTACCACGGTATTCCTTGCATATTGTAAGAGGCAACTAACTGGGGCCGCCTAGGGTTGAGGCTGCGCAGCAATTGTGGTATGAGCCTTTAACTTCTGTTGCATCTTAAGTCAACGAGAAATATGTATGAAATCCGTTATGGCGGCTGAATTATTTTAAATATTACTCGTTTAATTCACACGCATGTTATCTTTAAAAATGCATAATAGCTCAATTCGTCTCTAATCATAAAAGCTTTGCATAAAAGATATTCGAAATGATATATGAAACTGTTCGACAACTTTGACAATCCAATTCATGACGTGGAGGAGTTTATGTGCGCAAGTGAGTTGGCATCATGGCGCGGACAACACGCGTAAGAAAAATCAAACATATCCAGCTTCTGTAAAATGGTTCTAAATCCGGAACATCAATCGCGTTTTTATAACCTTAACATTGAAATTATTACGAGGAACGGTGCTCGTAAAAATAAATGAAGTTTTCGAATATGTTCCTCACTGTTAACTCTTTTCACCAGACACCTTAAAGTAATAAATTTGTAAGTAAATACATGAATATAAAAATTGTATTTACTTTTGCATCAGCCAAAACTGAGCCAAAACTAACATATGGTTTTATGCGTTATAAGTTCTATAATAATAATATAATTTACATTTTCAAAGACATTCGAGTCGAATTGAGGACGTATGTGACAATAGACTAAAACCAAAATCAATAATATGCTATATGCCGAAAATATATGCTAAACGAGAAGAAAAGATGACACAAGTTTAGCATATAAAATAAAACTAACAACACTGCTGAGCTCTCTGCATCTTTTTTTTCTACCGTGGGGAAAATGCCCATTACTAGTTAGGGACCTTTACCCTTGTTTCTTATTACACTACCCTCTCCCAAGTGATTGGGTAGTATAATAACCGTTTTAGTGATGTGTGCTCCTAGTGCGTGACGCTTGCTACTGACAGCTCATTTAAATTTAAATTTAAATAGGTCGTTAAAATAGTAATAATATAAATCCGTGGGTTTTCCATTAACCACGTTAAAAAAATAGCCTGCTAAGTGCATGCAAAAAAGTCGATAGTCTAGCGTGGAACGGACTGTCGATACCGATGTCGCAGGTTCGATTCAAGGTTCAGAGCACACACCTTTGAACTTTCGAAGTTATGTGCGTTATTAATTATCGCTGAATGAAAACATGGCGAGGAAACCCTGAGGATGTTTTAAAGTACATATCGGCTGTGAAGTCAACCAACCCGTATTAGGCAAGTGCGTCGTGGCGGGGTGGATTAAGATTTTTAGACCCCATAGAATACCTAGGCTTATTCCGCTGGGAATTTAGGCAGTGCGACACTGTTTAATTCAGGACTGATTACTAATTAATTTAATAAAATAATAAATAATTTTTTTTTTAATTACTTTATTACAAATTACGCCTGCAGGGTTACATTTTCAACAGCCACCTACATATTACTGGCGAAGTATTTTTTTTACATACTTTTAGAAATCGGTTTTTATATTTTAGGTACATACGTTTTATTATGTTTTGTGTGGATTGCACTATCCGCTGGCTATAGCGTGAGTTATTCTAAATATTTGTGGACAAAAACTTTAATGTTTGTAGATCACACAAACATTTGTCACGGTGCGGGAATCGAACCCACGGCCTCTCGCTTCGCAGCCGGCTACTTGCCGACTGCGCCACGAAGGCTGTCAATTGTTCTATTGCTGATCCAATGTCTGTTACAATAACTTTAACATTAACCAACGGATATTGCAATCCACACTTAGTGTTAGGGCTATTGCATGTAAAATATCAATAAAATATACTAATCGAAACATGTGTGCGGTTATTCGTTGAAGTTTATTTTTTAGTTCGTACGCCGCGCCGTCATTAGTTATAACCAAACTTTTAAACTTATAATCAGTTCACATTTGGTAATCGATTTACGTACTTACATAAAAAAGAAAACAAAAAAGATATACGCCGAATTGACACCTCCTATTTAAAGTCGGTTAATAACAATATATACTCACGCTTGTATCTATTTATTTTTACTACGAGTTTTTGCTCATGGCTCCGCACGCGGGAACTGCCTTTTCTTGGGTAAAAAGTAGCCTATGTTCTAGTCCAGGTTATAGTCTACATGTATGCCAAACCTCATTCAAAACTATTCAGCCGTTAGGGCTCGATTGACTAACATACATCCAAATTCTCAAAATTACAAACTCAAAAATATCCAAACTTTCGCATTTATAACAGTAGTAGGAAGTAAAATTATTGACGGAGTAGGCAGATGTGCAACTAGTACACCCACGATTCGCCTGAGATATTAATGCAGTACCTCACTTAATTCTCGGAGTGTAAGTGGACCACTAACATCATAGGCCCAAAGCCAACATCATCTGCACGTAGTACACTTTGCTGATTAACGGACAAGCCAATGGCGAATCTTGGTTGCTGTTGCGGGTTGTGGGGGTCAGACGGTGCGACGCGGCGGGTCGCTCCATATACCAAATACCATCAAATCTATGGTACGAGATGGCGGACCTTAGTAATAAGCCGGGATAATGCTAAACAGAAAGACCTCGCTTGATTCTCAGCTAAAATACACTTCCAGTAAACAAGGCCACTGTCTCACAGTAAACCGTCGTAAACTAGCAGCTTGCTGCTGCGATTCGTACGGTGAGTGAAATATCTGGAGGCCCAAATCTCCCTTCCCAATCCCTTAATTACCGCTTTCCTTTAAGGTTGGCAACGCGTCTTTGATTCTTTTGGTATTGTGGCCGTACATGAACGGTGCAGATCAGTTACCATCAGATGACCCACTTGCTCGTTTGCTGACCTATGATATAAAAAAGGAGACCAACGATGTGTAAAGTCTGAATTATAATCTAAATATAACCAGTTTTATGTCATTTGATAGTACAGTACTCGTAATTTTTATCATGATGCTCGCTTTAGTAAGTTAACTGAGTAATAAAAACACAATTTCGAAGTTTTTATAAGATACTGAATGTATGACCTTTTTAAATTGGGTGAACGCTTATCTACATTACGAAAATAAGTAGTACTTAGATACTCATCAATTAGAGTACATTTGAGTGGTAGAGCCAGGCTGTAGACAAGCTCGGCAACACTCTTCTAGTATTGTGGGCGTACATGGGCGGTGGAGATCACTTCACTCACTCAGCTGACTCATTTGCTCGTTTGCCGGTCTAAGGTATACAAAAATGTTTCCAATCAAATATTGTAACATGTAAAACCTTTATGCTCTCAATAATAATTGTAAACTAGTTTTGAAAAGAGCAACGTTAGAGTTTCTTACCCGTTTTTATAGCGAAACAGCCTTATGAACTGGCGGTAGAGTCATGACTGAATCTAAATAATTATAACATTTTATGGATTCAATAAATATTTGAATTGTATTGAATTTATAGAAAATCATTTTGATACAGTTCCGTAATATGTAAAGTAATGCGAAACTGATTTGAGAGTGAATTTTATATTAACGCGCACTGTTGAGCGGCAACAATAGGCGGGAAGTGGCCGTCACCGGGTCGCGTCGTAAAACTCCACTCATATACCAGACTCACCTGGTTCAAATGTGTACACCTCTATGCTTCTTGATTATAATAATCTCATAAACGAAAAATAAAGCGCTTCGGCACACTTACGGTTTTTAACAGACATCTTACGATTTAGTATAAGTAAGCATAAAATGGCCGCCCATTCAAGCCTACTCAGACACTCAAGAGGATAATAAGTACATAATATGGTTTAACTACTAAATTGAATCATCATAACGCCTACGTGTTTCCAAAGAAAAATAAAGTTTTCCAAAGCGCGTAACTTAAATCGTAGTACCTACTACTCTACATCATTATTGCACAAAACGTCAATATTCAATAATGACTAAAGGGATTAGTCCTAATTTCTTTTTGAAATTGAAAAAAAGAATGATTTTTGTAATGCAAATAACAAAAACTCAAATAGACTCAAAATTTATTTTATGTTTATAGGTAATGTAACTGTTGACATGCAACCGATGTTACTTACTGCAGATCAATATACCAAGTCTAAGTCAAGTCTAATATCTTATTTCACGCAAGAAGGAAACGTTTGGCAGCTCCTGTACGTAATTTGCATTGAATGCAGATTGTTCGGTATGTAGTGATGTAGTGTTTAACATTACTACCAACGTCGTCGTTTTTAATCTTAGTACCAGTCCTTGACATTGTATCACGCCAACTTATTTTTTATACGTGACTGTTTAACTTCAGATTAAATCAATTAAAATTGGTAATTAGATCTAATACTTATTATTAATGACGGTGAGACGCTATTAAGGACGTTGAGACGAATTATTATAAGTAATTAATGAAAAGAGTAATTCAGCTTAAGATGGGTGTCAGTTGCCAGGGTTTGGAAACTTTAAGTCGGAACAAAGCAAATATATATATAAATAAATAATATAGGTACCTAACAGTCACACATATAGGCTTGACCCCACGCTAGGTTAACCTGTATCGTGGATATCAGGAACAAGACTCACTTTGCCGTGCCAGAATAGGAAAAAGCATAAATGTACCTAAGTATTGTAATTTTTAAAAATATAAGGCGAATACGTTTTTGTTCATATAATAATTAATACACTTGGAAAAGTACCCCGGGATTAAATCATTGGGGTAGATCGGAGTTATGTTAGCGATTACTTATTATTTTATCAAAATAAAGTCTTTGAAACAAATGAATAAAATGACGTCTGAAATGTTTTTGAACAACGTTTAGTGGAACTTACTTGTATGATAATTTTCATACCTCTTATAAATTTATTTTCGATTAAAACTTATGTTTTAGGCTCACAGAAAATCACATAGTTGCAAGAAACCCACACAAAACTGCGATTAGTGACAGCAGATTATAAATACTTCGACTCAAACACATCGCAATAGCGAAGTAGATCTGATTTTAAAACAGAAAATTAAACACGCAACATCAATTAATACAGATGTGCCATAGAGTAATGTATAATGCAAATTGACCGACCGCCTTTACGCACGCATAAATGAGCGTAATGTATTCCTAACATAATTGATATCTTATAATTCACGAAGGATTTTAATTAATATCTTATATTGAGGAAAGGCGATAGCATACCTCAAGCCTGAACGGGCCTGGCGGGAAGTGATACGGACTATCGAGACGGGACTCGTGGGTTCGGTACCAGTCCCAGAAGATATACCTCTGACTTTTCGAAATGTGTATTTATTGTTATCGCTCTCCGAAAACATTGCCAAAAAACCTGCATCGCGAAAAAAAAAACGAAGTTATGTGAATCCACATTAGGCCCAGCATAGACTAAGGCCTATTCACTCTCATTAGTAGAGGAGATCCGGGCGCAACCGTGGAATGTATAATACAAGGCTGGTATTATAAAGCCTGATCTACGAGTATATCCATCACATATAGAGGCGTTTCTCTACGGTTAGGCTACTAGAGCGACAACTCCGTAAGCCTTATACTAGAACCATCCCTGAACAAGCCACCTGATAGTAGCTAATCATGGCTATAAATGGTGTTCCCGGGATCCTCGTACAATTTAATTGACTACTAAGGCCCAACAGCTAAATTTCGGTATTTCGTACACCAGTACTACGCCTGTTAAAACTGCATGTAATGCGACGCCAAAATGATAAAATCGTCTTAATTTTCTAAAAATGGAATGAAGATTCAAATTAGAAATTCTTTATTTAAAGTGCAAATAATATTTTGTGTGGTTAAAGGACCTACTTCACAATATTCTAGTAAGATTTAACCACCACTTAACATATAAAAAAACAAATTTTCAAAATATAGTAAAAGAAGGCTTTTAATGTAGAGTCGTTCATAGAACAAGTGCGCTGATACATCATTATTGTTTCATTAGATCAAAAATACACCAAGTGTCTGTAAATCTCATGCATAATTATTATTTTAGTGTTGAATTGTATAAAATAAACATCAAACTTCACAATATTACTCTACCTGTGTTATTTTTGATTAGTCACTCGCGAATGATGTCGTCGATTTGAATTCCGACTCATTGCGGACAATATATAAAAAATATCTTATTTGTTTGAAAACACTACCATTTCTACCCAACTTCTTACGTACTGCCATTCTCTCATATAATCATATTATGTAGGAAAGGTACGGTTAAGAAATGTAGGCACTTTTTCTTTATGAATACCAATGTACCAAAATTAAAATTTAATTTTAAATATATAACTTACATAATATATTTTTGTAATTCCTTTTTAATTTCCATTATTTTGATACCCTATTCGATAGGTTTAGTATTTTTGTGTGTGGTACTATTTCGCGCCAAAAATCCGCCATATTGTAATTTTTTTCAAACACTTGTCTAAGGAGACGAGTTTTTAAGATGAATATAAACTGTCGAAGTCTATCCAGCCGTTTAGAAGATACCGAGTTAATTACAAACAAACATACATACAAGATACGCGCGAAAAATATTTATAAATTTGATTCGCAGCGTAAATGCCGCTCGTGCCTGGAAGTGATGGAACAACAAATCAATCAAGAGAAATGCGGTACTAATTGACTGTATTACCTACCATTCATGCGAATGATACCTAAATGGACAGTTTTATCAAAGTGGCCAAAAGGTATTATACAAAAAATAAGTTAGAAATGGCT
This sequence comes from Mimas tiliae, assembly GCA_905332985.1. Classification (NCBI taxonomy): domain Eukaryota; kingdom Metazoa; phylum Arthropoda; class Insecta; order Lepidoptera; family Sphingidae; genus Mimas; species Mimas tiliae. The sequence goes on from HG995254.1 coordinate 11,116,079, forward strand.
TAAATTATTGGCAAGGAAAACGAACGATTTCCGGAGGCACAAACATCCCTTTTCTAATCCCTATCTATGGCTTTCCATAAAAGTCGGCAATGCTCACATGATTCATCTAGTTTTATAGATGTAGATGACTGGTAGAAACCACTTACCATAAGGTGACTCACTTGTTCCATTGTCCACCTTCTACTAAAAAAGTGATGACAAAACTTTAACTTTACAAAAATTATGAAGTATTTCTTTAAATAATTTTATCAGCTCTTTTAGTTTAGTGCTGTTGCATTTGCATAATTATATTCAAGGTACTTTTAAGTTCGTATTTTTTATTTAATTTTATCTATACACTTATTTCCATACCTACACCGTATCATCTCTGTTAGGATATTGTTGTTGCATTTGCATAATTATATTCAAGATACTTTTAACTTATTTTTGTGATATGATAAGTTCGTATTTTTTATTTACTTTTATCTATATCTACACTTATTTCCATATCTACGTCGTATCAGCTCTGTTAGTATAGCGCTGGTGCATTTGCATAAGTATATTCAAGTTACTTTTAAGTTATTTTTGTGATGTGATAAGTTCTTATTTTTTATTTACTTTTATCAATACATACACTTATTTCTATTCCTACGCCGCCCCGTATCAGCTATGTTGGTATAGTGCTATTGTATTTTCATAATTATATTCTAGTTCTTGATGTGGTATGATAAGTTCGTATTTTATATATACTTAATTTTTTTCCCCATGACACACCTGCGCGCTTAACATAAGGTCTCGAGAAAATGTTATCGATTTATTTTATCTTGCTATCTATACATCTCTATAGAAGTTAACATTCACGGGCCGATATTCATGGCACGTATAAAAATGTCGTCTCGTTTTGTCGCCCTACCTCTATCACTATGTCTTGGTGCATACGAGAAACTTGTCTCTCGCGCGTGAGATAATATTTCGTGGGCTCGTGCTAAGAGGGGTTGACGTCAGGCAGACGGTCGGTCATAAAAATTACAAGCCAAATGTTTCTGTGATAAGGGCAAGTGGAAGAATGAGCATGTCGATTAAGAAAAAAATTAAGAAATAAGATTATAATGACTAAGAGATATAAAACACGATGTAATATCTGAAGAGGTCACTTTTATGACATTCTGATCATAAAACTTTACAAATTCTATAACAATGGCTTAAGCGTAATATCCCTATGTGGCCCAACACGGAAGTTTGTACTCTACTATATTACACCACAGACGTTGGTAGATTAATTATTATAATTGATTGTCCATGGCTTTACTCGCGTGATAGATTTCATTCTTGTGGGGGTTTTATCCTATTACCTACTATTATAAATGTGAAATTTTGGTGGTTTGTGAGTTTGTGAATTTGGATGTTTGTTAGTCAATCTCGTCCTAACAGCTGGACGGTTTTGGGTGAAATTTGGCACACAGGTAGACCATGACCTGGATTAGGACTAGGCTACTTTTTAACCCGGAAAAGGGCGTACACGCGGGCAGAGTCGCAAGTAAAAGCTAGAAAATCCATTTAACAATCGTAAGCATATTTCTGTCTGTGCATTCTTCACTACAATAGCTGAACTATATATTGGATGTGGATTTCAGTAATGTATTGAGATAAGCTTGAACACAAATTTGAGATTGTTTCATTGATATAGCTTGGAAAACAAAGATATTTATATCAAATTTAAAGTGAATCGCGTGATACATATAGATACTAATACTCCAATAAAGATCAAATATTTCTCCCTAGCCAAGCAATACTTAAAGCAGGCGAAGCTGAGGGAAATGCTAGTCCAGAGCAAATATCACAACTGCAGTACTCAGTAATACAAAATGGTGTAGCAATTCATTGTTAAAAAACAAATAAACAAAACATCTTTCGGATTCATCTAATTTATTGTGTAGCTGGTTTAAATGCCTTTGAAGCGAAATTCACTTTAATTTTATTTAATAAACAGCGTTAAAACATGTTATACTTTGTTACAATGTTTTAATAAAAATACATCGTGTATCGTTCACGTGTCATCAAAAGTATTAAGGCAGTGATTGACGATGTATTGCCAGAGTACTGAGTAGTTAATAAATCCGAAAGCATTTCAGATAAGCTTTTTGATCTTACTTCACTTTGGACGTCATTTCAAACTTTCACTGCATCCGAATCCGAAAAATGTCGGTCCGAAGTAGCCATAGTATTTGTATAAAAGCGCACTAGTTCCGAATTTCGTTTTCGATAGTCGGTACACCCCGTTCGGATTATAGTTTCGGATTCAGAGGCAATGTGCAAATGCCTTAGTTAGAGATGTTATAACATTAAATATCACGTGTTTGAGAACACCGGTTTATATCACGTTTATTGCGTTCGTGAATGTCATTGGATCAGTATTTTTTGCGTGTTCTATGTCAGGGTAATGGGTGGAGTGACATTTAAAAAGTGCTATTGTTTTGAATCACGATATTGAGAGCGAACTACTGGTTTCTATGTCATATATTTATGGCAGCGATAGCTTAGCAGGGAGTGACACGGACTGTCAACACAAAAGACAAAACTGTCTGACAAAAGTCGCAGGTTCCAAACCACCCCTAAGAGCATGCACCTCTGATATTTCTAAGTTACGTGTGTATTAATTGTTACTTATCGCTTAATTTAACGGTGAACGAAACATCGTGAGGAAACCTGCATACCTGAGAAGGCCTTACACCTCTCATTTAAAGGTCGGTTTGATACTGCAGACTGTTGCAGACAAGCAGGTACTTTTTTATTAAAGAGGGAGCAAACGGGCAGGTGGGTCACCCGATGGTATAGATCGTCACCTCCCATGGACACCATCAAAACCAGAGGAATTGTCGGTGCGTTGCCGACGTTGTTTCTTCAAGCCGCTTTGCACACTATTGCTTGGCGGCAGAAATAGATAAAGCGGTGGTACCAACCCAGCCGGTTTCTCACACATATGACTTACCACCTTGTACAACTAGTACTATTATTGACTACAGTCATTATACCACTGACGTAATAGTCACGGTCAATAAACTTCATGGTTTTTATTTTACGCTGCGTTGGATTTACCTAACTAGTCATGGCATAACTAGGCTGAAATTAAATAAGGAGCTACATACATACGCACTTACGCATGTAATCCCCGAAGGGGTAGGCAGAGGTGTAACCAGTACACCCACTTTTCGCCGAGCTTATTTCTGCTCTAGGGGCCAGTCTATCGTCATACCGGACACAATTCCAAACTCCGGGCTGATACTGACCATTTTGAAATAGAAAAATCCAATATCACTTTTACCCGACTTGGGGATCGAACCCGAGACCTCCGCACAGCCGTTGTACCGCGTACGCATTACAACTGTGTCACCGAGGCGGTTGTAATATGTTTGAAGAAATAGTTTGTAATCGAAGGGCTGGTGGTTCATTTCCTGTCTTGAGTCCTTGTTGAATCTATGACTTTTAACCGAAGAAAAAACGGAGGAGGTTCTCAATTCGTCGCGTATTATTGTTTTTTAAATATGTATAACCGCGCATAACTTCTTACAGAGTTGTCAGATTTTTAATAATTATTTTTATATTCAATAGTGTATAGCTCAAAGTTGGTCCCATTTCAAAGAAAAAATCGCCTCTAGGGGGTTGAAAACCGGAATGATGCGCCGGTTTTGATGGTTATGTCACTAAAAAGTTGTAAAATAACAACTTTTGAACATAATATCGTCATGTATTACAACTCCGAACAATCAGAAAAAACATACATAGCTAAGAATTCGATTTATATTATCTTTCAAATGAAAAGACGCATTCAAAGCGGTGTATTTGTTAAGGCGCTACGGTATCACAGACAGATAAAGGGGTGAAAATGATAACGCCCCTCTTTATTGTAGGGGGTTAAAAAATAAAAACGACTAAAAATACCAAAAAGCTAAAAATATTAACCAATCTTGAGTCGGTGCTATCAATCATTGACCAATTTTGAACGAAGATCATCAAATTAAATGAACTCAGCAATATGCATGCATTAGCAATCAATTCTGTTAATTATTCGTAAACTCGTTTTATACAATGTTGTTGCTGTTGGCTACCGCTACGCTGCACCGGTTGCGTGTTACGGCAAAAAATTGTTTACTAATGTTGCAATATTTGCTATATATACACTTAAAGGAATATCCATCGAATCGCTGGCCAACCTTGTCCGTTTGTATGTAAGTTTACGGTCAAAAATAAAGTGTAAAGTTAAGTGACCCTGAAGGCTCGATAATATATACTCAATAGTCCAAAAGAAGTAAATATAAAGTTTAAAGTTATGCATGAAGCTAAATACCTCCAATAAATATTACAACAGTACTGATAAAATTAAGAACGTTATTATTTGTTATAAAAACACTCGCGATCTTTAAAAGTTGCTTCTTTAATTACATAACGTATTTTTTATCGTAACCAATAAATTTTCGCAAAGTTGCTGTGTTGCATGATTTTAGAATAAATAACTTAATTACGTTAATTTGGTAACATTTCGTGGAAACTAGTATCTGTATGAAATCGCTTCATATCTCAAATTATACTCGTGATCGACTCTTGAAAACACAATTAACAGGTTGGTGATAAAAAAACAGCACATCGTCTAGGACAAAGAGTACATCATAATTCCAATACCATAGATAGATTGGTCACGAAAACATATGAAAACTATGAATAAATGTTTAATATCACATATATACCTTATTTACTTAATTATTCTGAGTTCATTGTTATTTAGTTACCGCTTATAACAAATTTCACATATATGATTATTTAATGTAATCTGCGTACAGTGTGTAAATTTCCTATTGTTATCAATAAAGTGTGTCTAATGAAGAAGTTTGTGTTTTATATTACCATTGTAAACATAACTTACTTTAGTTGTGAAAGGGTCAGCTTGTTACAGCGGAATCTATACAATATAAAATAACCTAAATGACCCTTTTAGAAGTATTTAGATGTCCTTGTTCCTTTTCACATATATATATACACTAGCTGTCCCGCGCGGTTTCACCCGCAACTACAGCAGCGCCACCTACCGGGTCCAATTGTAAAGGGCGCCACCCAAACGCATACAAAAAAAACATTCAAATCGGTCCAGCCGTTTAGGAGGAGTTCGGTCACATACACACGTACAATAGAATTATATATATAAAGATTTACATACGAATTAAAGTTGGTACTTGGTTGGTACCAAGTCCTGTATCTTGTGTCCTGTACCTTCATTGTAACATCTTAGTACAAAAGCAATAATCAATAAATGTAAAATTATAATAGGTACCATAAAAATAAATTATATTATAATTATAATATTTTACTTTGTTCTTTATAATACTTATACTTATATTAGATAAATTAATAGCGTTTGGCAAAACAGTGAAGCAACGATACATGTTCGTGAAACCAATAACTCGGTAGTTGTTATAAATCAAAACAACAACAAAGATATCCTTAAAGGAAAGGGATAACTAAAGGATTAGGAAGGGGAGGGGGTTTGGGCCTCCGGATATCTCACTCACCGTACGAAACGCAGCTACAAGCTGCTACTTTACGCCGGTTTTATGTGAGACAATGGTAACGACCCGGACGAGCCGGCACATACATACTGTAGACAAAAGTGTCTACAGCGTGGCTCTACCAATCAAAAACAAACTTTCTACCTAATACTATGTAGGTACTTTATACTCCAATAACAGTGATTGACAGAAAAAGCACAGCGTACACCGGTGGGTCTACAAACATTAAATTATGCACAGTAATTCTTTATATACCTAATGTTAATAAGAGCTAAGAAATGTTTAAAAATTTCATTCATCATTTATTCATCCCCTAAGGGGGTAAAATTAGGGTCAAAAATTTGTATGGGACGTGCGTCATTTTTGAAGTTAGAAACGTGGAAGTAGGTATTTAGACTTATGAAGAAATTCTATGTACTTACTACGTATGTAGTTAAAATAAATTTCTAATAATTTAATGGTTCATTTATCAAAAAGGAATTATCACAAAATTTACATTATAGGAAAAAATACTTTCGAGAAATGTCGGTGGTCGAAATATCGGACACACAGCTAGTCGATAAACTAGGATAATTCAATAGAAAAGCAATAAACATTATAATAAATCATGAAAAATGTGACATAATATAGACGTCAAACGGAGTGATATTAAATGACAGTATAGTATTTTTATTACATGAAACGAATTGACTGTTTCAAGTGACACGTCAGTTACATATTTGAGTTATTTTCAAGTTACTGCTTATCACTAACTTGTTGCGTTGTATTGTACATTAACAAATACAGTATTTTTTTAAATTTGAGTCCTTACTCTACATTGAAATAATAAATATACATAAGTACTCGTATTGTCAATTATACTTTGTTTAAGATATCGCAAGCTTAATGTTCTGTGGTATTTTTAATTTTAATGACGGCGTTTATTATTTAATTACCTATGTTTTTAAAATGCTCCGTATAGTAACATCTAGTGAAGTTTGATATTGCCTTATTTTGACAAAGTTGTACCGTATTAAATTAAAATAATTTAACTATCATAGGAAATTTACTATACCTACTATATATTTAATACCACTCGAAATACACTAGGGAAATCAAAACAAATGTAGTTTACAAACATTTTTATATTCGTCTCTATAATCCATCCATACTAATATTATAAATGCGAAGGTAAGGTAAGGCAGGGCTGTCTGTTACGTTTTCCGAGGTAAACGGTTTTTTTATTTTATTTATCCTGGAAAATAACAATTACGTGGGCGGAGTCACGAGCAAAAGCTAGTAACTAATAAGCCATATTAAGATGAAGTTTCTTGTGCGACGTAGTCGAGAATATAACAGGAAACCGTCATTGACGCGCCGTGTCGTACGATTATTTTTTCAAACTGTATGGCGCGGCCTCGTAAACAAAAGTTTTCTATTATATAATCGTATGAAGAAGCGTGTCTCATCTCATAAACTCTCTCCATCTAACAACTACTAAGGATGCATATGGCTAACCGTGGGATGTATTTGTATACAAACGGTCGTGGTACGTTCACCTTATTATCTCAATAGAGATGGAAATGTCCATCATCATTTCCCTGTCCTTATTACATTGAGACAGCGCGGTGCACTTAAAGTAAAATATCTAATATAAATTGCATTTCCGGAATAATCTGTACACGGTATTACGATCGGTTGCCTGTGTGATATTAAGCTACTTGAGGAATGAAACCCAAGGCAAGATTATATTTCGGAAAACACGACTGCTCGACCTAAGAGTTGAACCAATGACCTCACGTCTGATGGTTCAGGGCCGGTAGCATAAAACTTTTGAAATAAAAGCATAGGATACACTATGATCGTTAGGTGTTAAACTTTAACACCTACCAACACCTACTTCAAATAATTATGGTCTAAAACTTCTCGCGTATTAAATTTTGAAACTGAAAGATATAAGATGTCGTCCAACGTACTATACGAATTGTCCGCGGGTGTCAGCTAAGTGGCCTCAAATTGATCGGATACCGCTACGTGAATTATAAATCTCACTATATTTACTATGATAATGTATATGTACGTGTAAGTACATAATATAATTATTTGTGACAACTTCCGCCTGGTGGGCGCAGGTCGCCGCCGCGCCGCGCGCCTGACCTACGGCCCTAAAGAAAAGGTCGTTCGTCTAAATAGAGCGGAAAAAACATTTCATTACATATTGCATGCAGTTTATAGGTATACCTATTCAATTGCACATACAGTGACCCTTAAATTTGACTGAATCAAATGGGATATAAATAATGAGTTTACACCAAACTTGAGTTGATGAGTTTAATGACAAACTGTGTTCTGTGGTTAGCACGATTTTTTAATTTATAAAAAATATTGGATGTTATTATTTAGCGGAATTATAAACAATTTATCTGAACGTTCACCTTAACTGTAGTGTATTTTGGTCCCACGATAAATTATACATGAAATTCAAGGCCCATACATCAATTATCCGATAAAAATGTTTTCATCACGAAAACGTGCCGTTTTGAAGGAGTCTTTTTAATTTTAAATATTAAAATACTGTTTAATTTACACATTTATTTTGTCTGTTTTTCATGTATGGAAGAGGAAAACATACTGCGCCGACCCCAAATAGAATTGGGACCAGGGCAGGAGGATGATGATGATGAAGATTTTGTCGGTTTCAATATATTAACTGTTACTTAGTTACGAAAGATAAATACTAATAGAAAATAAAATATAATTAATATACAACGAATCGAATATAAAATGTACTATCTTTGCCGCATTAACATGTTCATTATAATAGATAATGTTTAAAATAAATTACTACTCTAGCGTTTAAATTAAACTTATCTAATATATTTACAATTTTAAATTTACAAAAACACGTATAAAAGCGATAGGACGAATAAAAGTGAGTGAAAGAGAGCTTAGGTAGAGCTGTGTGCATGGAGATGAATGATGTTGAAGCATTTTAAATAGGTTCATTTTTTTTTGTTATCTGCTTACTTAGTTTATTTATACATCCGTTCCCAGTATTCCGGAATTTTCTGATATTAAATTCCCACGACGAGACACTTTAAATTTCCCGGGAACGTGAAACCGGGAAAAACAACTAGTTCAAACCTTTAAAATATTAAAGTCATTAATAAATCTCATTTCTTTAGTGGTAGTACGCGTGTGAAACCGGTGAGGTTTCGGTTCGATCCCTATGCCGGACATTTAAAGTTAATGTGAGTTTCCACGAATCGACTTATAAAAGGAGGTTCTGTATTCAACCCGTATGTATGTTGTTCCGCGATTTTCTCAACCACGAATAAATTGATTTAAATGATTCTTTGAATAACGTGTTTAATCTACACACTTTCAGGAAGGTTTTAGTATACAATAAATTAAAGTGGTAGATGTAGACATTTTTGTCTACAGCATAAATGGGCCACCTCGATGCGGTTGTTCCCACTATCCTACTGAAAACCGACGTGAAGCAGCAGCTCACTGTTACGTTTCGTCGGGTGAGCGACATATTCGGAGACTAGATTTCACCTCCATTGTCACATAATGGTAAGTGATCTCCACCGCCCATGTACTACGTCCACAATACCAGAAGAATCATGGGCGTGTTGCCGACCTTAAAAGAAAGGGATAGTTAAGGGATTGAGAAGAGGGGGATTTGGGCCCCGGATATATCACTGACCCAACGAAACGCAGCAGCAAGCCGATACTTTACGTCGGTTTTCTGTGAGACAGTGGTAACGACCTGGTAGAGCAGACCAATTAATGCTGTAGACAAAACTGCCTACAGCGTGGCTCTACCACTTAAGTATATAATTATATGCATATAGATAAGAAGGCAGAGGTCATATTAATCACACGTACACGTTTTTCTGTGCTTGCGTTTATAAATTAAAATATTAATAACAAGTTCTAAGACCTAATCAAATATATAATTAGATAAATACCAAAATACATCGCGCCTCAGAGTGACCATTGATAAAAATGACAAACTAGTTTCATTCTGCTTTGTAATGCCGAATATATTATATAACTAAGTTTTGCTCGCGGCTCCGCCCGCGTGAATGGTATTGCTAGGCGCAGTGGGCGAGTAGCCGGCTGCGAAGCGAGAGGTCGTGGGTTCGATTCCCGCGCCCAGTCAAATGTTTGTGTGATCCCCAAATATTTGTTTCAGGTCTGGATGTTGTGGGACAGGAAGTCCCTCATAGTAACTGATACCCACGATACTGGTTAACTTAGTGTGGGGTTGAGACTATGTGTGTGACTGTTGGGTGTTTTTTTTTACGTTAAAACTGATTATGTGTGAGATTAAATCGATATTGTAAATAAAACGAAAGTTACCTATTGTAGTTTAAAGTCGCCTCATCTACAAGATTTTGAGACAAAAATTGCGAGAATACAATGTTCTGTAGCGAAATTATTCGATACGACTAGAAAATGTATACGTAAATTGGTTTTGGTAGTTTGTTTTATTAGTCCATGCGTCCTTACCGTGTGTTATAGTAAAAACAACATACCTAATCCCATTTGCTTTGCAACGAACAATATAAAAAAATAACTTTCAAACTAGATTTCGTTGCAAATGAAAAGCAATGATAATCCTATATTTACCTAAATATAATAATGATAATCACCGATGGCTTGAGTCCTAGACCTCGCCATTGGAAGGTGATATTTTCTTTCATATTTTTAATTTTATTTCATATAAGATTTTATATTTAAAAATGAAAAAAATTTGCTGTGTCGGTGGCGCAGTTGTAAGGCGTACGCGTTACAACCAAGGCTGACGCTGATGTCTCGAGTTTGAACCCCGGGTCGTGTAAAAGTGATATTCGGATTTGCTATTACGAAATGCTCAGTATCAGCCCGGAGTATGTTGTTTTTAAGTATTGTACTATTTATTCTTCTTCTTCTTCCACTGCATGCGCTTATCCCACTTGCAGCGAGGTCGGCATAACATGCTTTTTAATACATGTTACAGAAAGATTTGGCTAGTAGTTTTTACGATCTCCCGCCTGCCGAACGTCAACCTCTCTGAGGATACAGGACTGGTACTGATGCTGTATTATTACGTCCCACTGCTGGGCCTCTTCTACTTATGAGTGGAGTCATCATCATACTCCTGCCCTGGTCCCAATTCTATTTGGGCGACCCAAACCCACTGCCTCGGTGGCGCAGTTGTAATGCGTACGCGTTACGACTAAGGCTGACGCTGAGTTCTCGGGTTCGATCCTCGGGTCCGGTAAAAGTAATATTGGGTTTTTCTATTACGAATTGCTCACTATCAGCCCTGAGCCTGGAATTGTGCCCGGTATGGCGATAGTCTCGCCCCCTATCACATCATGGGATGGAGATACGCTCGGCGAAATGTGGGTGTACTGGTTACACCTCTGACTACCCCTTCGGGGATAATAGGCGTGAGTGCGTATTTATTTATATAATGAATCTAGGAGCTCTCCGATTCTCTTTTATATTATCACTGATACATTAATCTTGCATTTGCTAACATGCAAGTAATCGAGAACATACTTGTAATATCTATTAAGAGGACAAATGAAACACCAAATGTTTAGTTTACTACCGGGCTTGATTTTTTTCATCTGAATTCCTGTTATAACAAATAGCAAATTAAGCTGCTAATGGCCATGAATAAATAGTCTATTATGTTGTTATAAATGTGAACATTATATTTTTTGCTTGTCTATTACTTTTCTGCTACCCGTCATTGTTTTGTTTTGGTAATGGCATAATAATGATATTAGCTAAGATTTAATTTAAAAAAGTAAACGTTCTCAATATGATTAAGTGCACGTGCAACTCAATGAAAACAACATATAATTATTTTATTATATTAACACGTGCACATATTATATTCATGAATCGCCGAGTAACTTTAATTACAGTTAAACCCATTAATTGATTGTATACTATTGAAAATCCAGGAGTGCATAATTTACATCATTAGTCAAAGTAAGTTAAGCCGTTCTAAGAATTTAATAAGCAATTAATAATTTGTTATCTGGGTATAAGGGGTTTTTATAAAAGCATATGTTTCTGCTAGCACCATTTAATATACAGTCTTAAAATTAAACATATTTTGATAATTTTTAAACTTACCAGGAAACAGGTGTGCGAGGAGTGTACAAGTAACTATCAGCAAAAAGTTCCATACACAAGCATGTTTTTTCTAAAAAAATCTTTATGCGAAAATAATTTTTTAAAATCATAAACAATTGTACGAACTCGAATTGTTAAATATCACTATAACGTACATATCACGTCACTCCGGGTCCTCACCATGAGCACAGGATCTAGGGGTATTCTGTGTATTTTCTGGCACTTCACGAACCGTTGTCGAACGATTGTCGTGTTAAGTCACGGTTGTGTTTATGTGGCGCAGGCGTGTGCTCGGGCAGAAAGAGCGCGGAATTGTGACGTGAGGAGGCTTGCGACTATGGTTTTGCACTTCTGCCGAACTCCTCCGCCCCACCTCTCATCATAATATTGTTCCTGGTAATTAACTAGTTTTAAGGCTGCAGTTTTATTTCCGCCGCATCTCGAAACGAGTGTTGGCATTTGGCTAATCATGGGCAATTCGCGTACACGTCACAAATTACATATATCATTTAATAGTTGTTATGTAATAACAACTAGGTAATGTTGACAGCCTCCGTGGCGCAGTAGGCGAGGACCGACTGTAAAAGGTGAGGCCACGGGTTCGATCCCCACACTGAGACAAATATTGGTCTTATCTGTCTGGCAAGAATACATCGATAGATGGGTGGGTGGTTACTTTGATGAATTGAAATAAAAAAGATGAAAAAAATACTTATTTTTTTGTACAGAACGGCACTTTCATAGGTAAACATCTATTATTTGTATCGGCTGGGTGATGATGAGTCACTCAGGACTTTATATAGATTATAGACATGAGTGTAGGTAGAGGTATCCTAATACCTATATTATTACTGTTGAGATCGGTAAAGATACCAAATGAGCCTAAATTGTAGATTCAGTTAAATTATTTCTTTCCGAGCCGGGGCAATGATTCCTAAATTATTTTATGCAAATGGAAAGCTTTTGATGGTACACTAGGTAATAAACCATATTTGTAGCGAACATATTCATATTTCAAAGTAACTACCTAACATTTTGCCTACAGTAAAAACTGTTTAAACAGAAAACACATGGTATGTACGTACGTGCAATTTAAATTACAATAAATTTATAACTTGTTTTCTCAGTTGAAATAATCAACATTGGCGATATAACCAAAAATTATACTTTATAGGCAAAAGAGACATAAAATGTTAAGTCTGATAATGTCCAATAATTTCCGTGGCTTCAATGTCCGAAACACAACAGTGCTTACACACTGTTGCTTAGCAGCAGTAATTATTTTTCTAAAAGAAAGAGCCATAGTAATTTGCTTAAATCTACATTCATCCATATGTAGATACTGAGAGACAAAATAACACGTGAGACTGGTTTTCTACTGAGTCTTTTGTGAATTAACAAAAGAGATTATTCATAACGAATGAAATGCTACAATTCACATGTTTTAAGTGAATCTATAGGGTTGTGTGCTACGGGCTGTGTCTGATGTGTGACTCACGTTAATTCCTTAATTTGAGGATTATGTGAAATTGCAACACAAATGAAGAAGTCGTTTAGATGAGAAGAATTCTGCGTCCATATTTAGCCAGTGACGAATAGCTGTATGGCCGTATAAGAAGAAACATATACACAATATTTAGGAAATACGAACATGTGATGATGATTTAGTCTGTTACAAGATTAGATTATGTGAGTACTTTATGCGAGAGACCGTCTGGGTTGGTACCACTGCTTTGTCTATTTCTGCCGCCAAGCAGCAGTGTGTATGCACTATTATTTCTGTTTGAAGGACATTGAAGCCAGTAAAATTACTGAGCAGTAATGCGACTTAACAACTTATGTCTCTGGGTGACAAATGCAGTCCCGTGTCATGCAGTGCTTTGTAATTTAAAATTAGGTGTGGTGTTGCTTTTGTTTATGGAGAGGCGTGGCACTTACCATCAGGCGAGCGACCAGCTTGTCTCGTCATTCAAGCAGACTGACTGGACTTGGATGGGTGAGCATTCACTACATATTCGTATTAATATGTAAAAAACGAATATTGATGAAGCGCGTAATTTACCTCTATATCATTATACGGTACCTAAATATGACAGGCCGTGGTGCGATTAGCGAGTAGTCGGCTGTGAAGCCAGAGATCGCGGGTTCGATTCCCGCATCGAGATAAATGTTTGTGTGATCTACAAATATTTGTTTCGTGTCTGAGTGTTTTCTCTCCAGAGGGGTTGACGTCCGACCCCACTGCAAGTAGGATAAGGGTAGGTGGTACAGTACTTAAATATACACCCTACACTGATATTATAAAGAGGTGAAGATTGTAAGTTTGCGGCTTTGTGAGTTTATGATAGGTATAATTCTGAGACTATTGATATTGACTGCTTCGGTGGCGCAGTTGTAATGCGTATTCGTTACGACTGAGGCTGACGCTAAGGTCTCGGGTTCGATCCCCGGGTCGGGTATAAAGTGATATTGGGTTTTCTATTACGAAATGCTCAGTATCAGGCCGGAGTCTGGAATTTGTGCCCGGTATGGCCATAGGCTCGCTCCCTATCACATCAAGGGACGGAGATACGCTCGCCGAAAAGTGGGTGTACTGGTTACACCTCTGCCTACCCCTTCGGGGATTACAGGCGTGATCTGCGTATCTATGTATGTACTATTGATATTTTGAAAATACATTCACTAATAGGAAGCTACAATTCTGAGTGCTGTAGGCAATTTTGAATTGTGATAAAAGTGAGTTTTCAGCACGGAGCTATCAGTAACAAAAAGCTATTCACGCGGGTGTAGTCGTTAGCAAATGCACGTAATTTTTTTTATAGCAATGGTCAGCAAACGGGCAAGTTGGTTATATGATGGTAAGGTCCACCGCCCATGAACATCCATAATACCTGAGGAATGTTACCGACCTTAAAGGAAGGGATATTTAAGAGTTTGGGAAGTGGAGGGGGAATTGGGCCTCCGAATATCTCACAGCTCGATCACCGTACGAAATGCAACAGAAAGCTGCTACTTCACGTAGGTTTTCAGTGGGTCAATGGTAACAACCCGGTCGAGCCGGTCCATTGATGCTGTAGAAAAACTGTCTACAGCGTGGCTCTACAGCGTTTTATAATAAATATAGAATACACATATAACTTCCCCTCTCAATCAGTAGAGGAGGTCCGAGGCCCAGCAGTGGGATGTGTATTATTATTATATACACATATGAATGAATATAATTTTGAATGTATTCCAATACACACGAAATAACTTGACTGCTATGAAGTTAGTCGATTTATCCGCCCTCTACGACTCCCGTCACCCTTTAGCATCTGAAAACAATAGCTGCGAAGTTACATGTAAAGTTAAAAATAGCGGTAAAATTGATATACTGGTACCGGTTGGCGAGAGTCTTGTCTTACAGACAGTTTCTCGCCGACTACGCTACGGAAGCTGTTACTATCGAAGTCCTAGGCCCGTATTATAGAACAACACTCAAGTGAGCTCTTTGCTAAGTGTCGATTTCTGTACACGTGATTGGTCCGTTTTTGTTTGGCGCCAAAAATAGACAAATCACGTGTACAGAAATCGATACTTAGCAAAGAGCTCCCTTGAGTATTATTCTATTAATCTGTGATATTAATTAGATGATGTCTTATGTAATAACACTTTCGGGGGCACGGCATATCTGTGTCCATAATATCACGTAAGCCGTTTAAAACATAATATTTACCATCAGTTTAGCGCGTTTCTAACACTAATATAGCTGACCGCCAACCAGCGATCAAAATCAAACACACACTATATTAACGTACTTGAGGTGTACATATAATTCAATTGAATTCACAATTAACAAATACGACGGGGTTTTGGGCTTTCCCATCTGTGAACAAGTATAAATACGTTTCGTCATTGTATGTTATAGAAAACTGAATAGATTATGCCATTTGAATTCATCTGCTATGTGTGAATCGAACTCGCGCACTGAGGATTCCATAGTATACTTAAATGTTTACTTCTTGTATATTTTATTATTTGTTGGTATATCCGCCATCATAACACATATTCTATGATAAATTTAGTCGCCTACCTATTACGCATAATAAGATAGAGCACTTTATAAGTGGGACACATTTTATAAGGTGGTAGGTCCCTCGTATGCGAGAGGCCGTCTGCGTTGGTACGGCTTTACGGCACTGTTGTGGATATTGAAACCAATGAAATAACTGGGCATTATAAGACTTAACAACTTATGTCTTAGGATGACTAACGCATCCAGTTCCATGCAGTGCTTTGTAATTCAAAGTATGTATGGTGTTGCGTCTGTTTATGGACAGTCGAGGCGTTTACCATCAGGCGAGGGATCTGCTCGTTTCATCATTCAAAACAATTAAAAAGAAGGATAGAAACGGCGCGGCGGCGTAGGCTTAGTAATAAGTTTGAAACTCCTAGGTGCGAAGTCCTAAAAGTGTTCCTATTGCATGGAAGGTACCAGACCAAATGACAGCCGATTACAAGACAAGATTACGGCCCAAGACAAGACCACATCAAGTTGACAGCAAAACAAGACAGACATCATGAGGCGAATCACATCATCCCGGGATAACGATGTATGATGACCAAGATTATCAAATGTCAAGATCGTAACGACAGAGTACTTTTCAGCGACATTTTTTAAAATTATTCTTTATTTTATTGTGCGGTTTAGGGTAATACAGGATAAATTTAAAAAGGCCATTCACAAGTTTTCGGAAATATTTAATTAATATTGTCTTATGGCCGTTTATAATCCAATACTTTGTTTACCGATAGATTTACTTACTGGCAATTAATTTTTGACAAAAGATTTTATTTCTAACCTAACCTAACTTAACTTTCTATTTTATTAATTTCGTTGCGGGATAAAGACACATTCTTCGTATCGATAGTAAGCAATACGAGACAATCCCGGCCTGTCTATCTAAATCTATCTGTAAAGAATATAGGAAACTGCTATTAGAGTATTATACTTACGTTCTGAATTTTAGACTATTTAATAATATGAAAGCCGATAAAAATAATATCTATTTTTACAATATGACACCAATTTTACACGAACTATTGGTTAAATATTCTTAAGCATACATTTTAATGTTGTTTTCATTCTTAAGAAATACTGAGTCACTACGTAAATATTTTTTACAGTACTACAATTTAGGTAATGCGTTTCGGTGATGTTCGTTTTATACAAAATAACACGAAGATGCATGCAATGAATACACGGCCACCGGGGTCGTGTCAGTCACTCCCTAAAAAAAAAGACACCCTACAGTCACACACATAGTCTTGAAGCCACACCAAGTTAACTTGTAGTTCATTTCATGCATAACCTTCTTGATTTTTCTTTGAAAAAGTTTAATAATATTAATGTTCAAAAGTCAAAATTAGTACATTTTCCTAAGAAACATCATACTAATATTATAAATGTGAATGTAAGTTGTATGCTTTCACGCGAAAACTACTTAACCGATCATCATGAAACTTTGTACACATATTCTTGGAGGTATAAGAAAGTAACATAAGATACTTTTTATGAAAAAAAATCTATTAAAAAATATATAATCTATTTGTTTGTTACGCTTTCACGCCTAAATGACTGAACCGATTTTAATGAATTTTGATGTAGAGATAGACGTGACCGTGGAGACGGTTATAGGCTACGTTTTATTTCGGAAAAGTCTATTCACGCGAGCGGAGCCGCGAGCAAAAGCTAGTAAATAATAATAATAACAATACATTAATTTAAAATGAAATAGTGATAAACATATTTGTTTTAATTAATGATGACATTAGGATTGTGTAAAGAAACGTTTCGCATTATTTTTTTCTTTGACGTCTGAGTGTATTTTTTGTTTACATTCATAACGTCAACTTATTTTGAATTGACTGTAATTCAAAAACATTTGTCCACCTTAGGGCTAGAATTTCATCTAGTTTAAAGGGACATACTTTAAGCAATATCCTTTTCAATGGAAAAATAATCATCAAAATCGGATCACATTGTGAAAAGTATTGCGTGGTTATACTTAAAAAAAATATTATAAGTACGCGTCGTATTGCGATCGTTTCCCCTAAGGGGTAGTTATGATTGCCAAATGTGAACCTAATACCTCACACGTAGCATTGAGTGATAGAGCCACACTGTAGACAGTTTTGTCAACGGCTTGAAAGACCAATGTCTCACAGAAAACCGACGTAAAGCAGCGTCTTGCTGCTGCATTTTGTACGGTTAGTGAGATACCCAGAGGCCCAAATCCTCTCCCCTCCCCAATTCCCTAATTATACCTTACCTTTAAGGAACGCACTCATGGTTCTTCTGGTATTGTGAGCGTACATGGCCGGTGGAGATCACTTACCATCAGGTGACCCACTGGCTCGTTTGCCGGCCTAAGCCATATAAAAAAACTGGTTCCTCATCCCAAGGTACGCTGCCACTGAACCAACGAGGCGATTATATAAAAACTATTATTTTATAGGCTCATTAATAGAATTTGTAAACAATAAGTCTTATTATCTGATCTTGGTATAATCAAGCTTTATGAAATTGTGATCAACAATAGATAAACTGACTTTGATCAGGGCGTAACCCTGCACGCAACAGATCGTGACTGGTGACCCTTTTACAACACCGGAGAAGTTCTACAGAAATTTTATTGACCTTTATTTTATTTATAAGATAATAAAGACACTATTTCAATTGTTCTCTATAATTGTTTATACTTTTTCTAAACATAAAAAATGCGACAATTATAAAAGGTAAAACAATATAAAGGTCATGCAATCTCTTTGTCATCGGCAAAATATTGAGTATGTTTTGCAAAAATAATTTTGCGCATTTCACAACTTTCTAAGGTAATCAGTAGTCTAAAACAAAATATAACTATCCTCGTAGCATGAAAAATAAAAATAATGTTTATTTATTAGGCCAATGATGAAAGCGGCGATCGGCTAGTGGGGAGTGGAACGTACTGCCGAGACGGTTAAGTTGGTGGTAGGTCCCTCATATGCGAGGGGACGCCTGGGTTGGTACCACCGTTTTGTCTATTTCAGCCGCCAAGCAGCAGTATGTAAGCATTGTTGTATTTCGGTTTGAAGTACATTGAAGCCAGTGAAATTACTGGGCATTATGAGACTCAACATCTTATGTCTCGGGGTGATGGACACAGTCCAGTATAGTGCTTTGTAAGATTCGATCCCAGACCCCAGGTATTTATCACTCGCTTTACTGGTGAAGGAAATCATAGTGAGGAAACCTGCATAACTGAGAATTCTCCAAAATGAATGTCGAAGGTATGTAAAGTCAACCGATCGTGCGCAATCAACCGTATGGACTAAGGCCTAAACCTCTCATAAGAGACCCGTGCCCAGCAGTAGGACAGTGTATAATATTCAGCTTACATCATTATCATTGGTACAATACATAAAGAACTATCTTGAATGGACCCTTATCCCCCTGGTAGAATATATTATACAATACATTATATTATTTGTTAAGCACGAAGCTTGAGAAAAGGTAGATACAACACTTAAAATAAATATTCGAAGCTTGATTTTGACAGTTTGTGGTCCGATCTTTCTATTAGAGTAGCACAGATGAAAGAGAAACTGAACTATAAAAAAGAGCGATAAATAATTGAGCTTAAAAAAGTTATCTGGGGTGTTGCCTCCGCCTTTACTCTACTTTCTTGTTTTTGAGCTTAGTCAGAACATGTAGTTTTAGTGCTATTATTTATTCATATAAACGATATGAAAACTTCTTGTGGTTCACGTGAAAACATTTTATTTAACCTGTATAAAAACATATGTCAGTACGTCGCGTCGTCATACAAACACATAAGTACCTATTATTACCATCTATAATTTACACCTTTAGTTATAATTAATTAATTGGGTACGTTACAAGGTTATAGTTACCTATGCATATATATATTATTATTATTATTTAGATTGCCTCGGTGGCACAGTTGTAATGCGTAAGGGGACGACTGCTGTGCTGAGGTCTCTGGTCCGATCCCGGGTCGGGTAAAAGTGATATTGGGTTTTTCTTTTTCAAAATGCTCAGTATCAGCCTCGGAGTCTGGATTTGTATCCGGTATAGCGATAGGCTCGCCCATTACACATCATGGGACGGAAATAAGCTCTGCGAAATATGGATGTACTGGTAACACCTCTGCCTACGTCTTCGGAGATTACAGTTGTGACTGCGTATGTATGTATGTATTATTATTTAAAATCATACATTTTATACCTTTTGTAACATAGTAAAATAAATCTGCATCAAGTTTCGTAAAAAGAAACAAATCAACAAGTATTGAACGTATTTGCACGCACAAATTATTGCGCAGAACAATTTTTCAACCCCCAACGAAAAAGAGGGATGTTATAATCGTAATGGACCAATGGCCCTATATGAATAAGGTGTTTTTTTAAAGCTGGTTCCAGTTTTTTGGCTATGATTTCCTGTGTTCAACTATTTAAAGGTTACATAGATTTTCTATTTAACGGTTAAGTTATTTTCTTAATGTGCTATGTTTGTTTTGGCTAATGTTTTTTTCTTTCTTATAACCATTATTTATGTCGTGCTGAACATTGGCTGACACGCACAATGAACTTATGGAAGATATCGCCAAATATAAAGAAAGTTCTTTTTACGGTTGCGACTTTAGTGTTTATATGGAGTAAGATAAATGATCGAGTGGCGACCTCGTGCGTCCCGTGAGCGTGCGCCGGGAACCGGTCCACCAAGGTGAAGGTTATTTCGTCAAATGCTATCACATACCTATGTAGGTGTCATAAACATCGCACCGGTCAATCGACAATCGTACATGCCAATTTTTTTTATAGCAGAGACCGGCAGCCTGGAACTATATTAGGTTTATCCTATATATATATAAACTGAAACTATATTGACAGCCTCCGTTGCGCAGTGGGCGAGTAGCCGGCTGCGAAGCGAGAAGTCGTGGGTTCGATTCCCACTCAGAGACAAATGTTTGTCTAATCCACAAATTTTTGTTGCTGGTCTGGGTGTTGTGGGACCGCAAGTCCCTCGTAGTTCCCGATACCCACGATACAGGTTAACCTAGTGTGAGGTCAGGACTATGTGACTGTTGGGTGTATTATTTATTTTATCCTAAAAAATAAACCTCTGATCCACTTAAACAAATTACATTTCAGTGACCATTTTCAATATCTTTTTCTTATAATTTTGTCGTGTTTTTGGCGAATGCGACATTCTTTAGTGACCAATATTCATTGGGTGTAATTTTAACCTCCAATAAAAAACAAGGGCGTTTTAAATTTGATCCCTTTGTCTGTGTATGTGTGTGTGTGTGTGTGTTTTTATCGTCGCGTCTAAAACAGAGTACCTACTGATGGATGCAGTTTTTTGTTTGAAAGCTAGTTTAATCGAGATGGTTCTTAATTATGTCGAATCTTAGTTATCTTGGATTTCACCCCTCTTTTATCTCGGGGTTGAAAAATATACAAATAAATTCCCCATAGTTCTTGATACAAATTTACTTAGTGATGTAGCAAACGGCCGGCCCTAAGAACTAAGAGACGCGGTGAAATTACTTTTCTTAGAATTTTCAAATATTTCATGCCATTATGTAGTACAATTCGGGAATTGTACTAGATCTTCAAATAATAAATAGTAAGTAGGACTTTGTAGGAAAAATATGTTTGCATTGTTATGAATTTCCATGAATCACACACAATATTATTCATTTTCTTTCTTAGTTAATATAAATACCTTGTAGGTAACTTATGATGATGAAAATAATTTATTAGATATGAATACTTTTATGAATTAGGCCCAAGCAGTTTGTGCATTTGATAAAGACGTGTACCCTCCAAATTTTGAACTCTATTGTCTTGCGTGCAACTTCTATTACTAAACAAATAATTAACTCTTAACAGTCGTGAGGTCACTTTGTATCGATAACCATACAAATTACCTACAAAAAAAGATTATCAGAGCAATTATAATTTTTCATAAAAAAATGGTTTGTTACAATGTTTTTACATGCACTGTATAATATGCTGCGCTGGGTTCCCGAGCATCCCGGCTTCAACTCGACAGTTGTTTGTGAAGCCCCCGCACGCCAAAGGGCACTGTACACTGTAGGTACAGTGTGCATATTGAATAATTTATGCGTAATAAAAAATTTGCATATCTTGAAACTGGTACTTCTTCAATTGTTTTTTATCGCGTTTATTTTTAAAAGCATATCCTTTAAATTTCTTAGAGTTCATTTTGTAACACCTTATATAGTAAAATACTATTAAGAATTACTAGTACGTGCCTGTGCCAATTCGCACCAGGGGTACGATCCCGTGGACGACCTAATGAGCACTGGGTTGAGATATTAGAGGGAGACATTCTTATGTCCTCAAGATTGGGTCGAGTGGAAGCGTCTTAGTACTCTGACACTAAGCTGAGGAAGTGCCAGGTAGAAATAAAGTAAAGCCTACTAAGCATTAGTCCTAGTAACTATTTGAGAGACTACAGAGACTGTCAATACTAGGCTGTAACCTAGCATTGACAGATGTGGCAATGCAGGCGAGTAGCCGGCTGTGAAGCAAGAGGCCGTGAATTCAAATGTTGTGAGACAAATGTTTGCGTGATCCATAAATATCAGTTTCTGGCGTGGATGTTGTGATGTCATAAGTCCTCCATAGTTCCTTATATCCACGATACCGGTTAACCTAGTATGTGGTCAAGACTATGTGTATGGCTGGTGGGTGTATCTATTACTATATAGCTCGCGGCTTTGCCCGCGTGAATGTTTTTTCCGGTATAAAAAGTACCCTATGTCCTTCCCCAGGATTATAACTTATCTCCTTACCAAAATTTAAATAAAATTTGTTCAGCCGTTTATCCGTGAAACGTAACAGACATACAGAGAGAGTTACTTTCGCATTTATAATATTATTAGTATGGATTATTATTTATACCAATAAGAAAAACATGCACATAGAGTCGCGCACGTAATGGCGGCGCAGGTTGTACGTACGTACACGTCTTTATCAAATGCACAAACTTATTTATTTCGATGGTACAAACTATACTCGTACACAGCTTGCTATCGACGACTTCAATGAAATTTTTTTTTAGAAAGCTCGATGCAGCTATTCATAACAGAGCCAAAGGATAAACATGCGCATCGCTATTGAATGTGTTTTTATTTTATTAACACAACCACACATATACATATATCATGTTGATATACTTAGCTTTGTTATTTTTCTTTTAGCGTGTGTTTTTTATTATTACTGTCTCGCGGTGGCGCAGTTGTAATGCGTACGCGGTATGACTACTGTGCTGAGGTCTCGGGTTCCATAAAAGTTATATTAAGTTTTTCGCCCCGCCCCGTATCACATCATGGTAGGTACCTTCTGATACACCTCTGTCTACCTCTTTAGGGAATACAAACTTGAGTGCGTATCTCTGTGTGTGATTTTATTATTATATTAATTTATGTTGTTAGTAAGTTTTCTTACTTAGATAACCAGCACTTCAGTACGGCTTACTCCTTAATGCACATCTAGCTGAATAAGGGGTCCTGTTGTTAGAGCAACATACATATTTTGTGTATGAAGTTGTAAAAGTAAGTGGTAGATCCACGCTGTAAACAGTTTTGTCTACAGCAAGATCTGGCCGGCTAGACCGGGTTCTTAAAACTGCCTCATAGAAAAGCTACATGAAGTAGCAGCTTGTTGTTGCGTTTCGTACGGCGAGTGAGATATCTAGAGCCCTAAGTCGCCCTCCCCTTCCCAATCTCTTAACAAACCTATTTCTTTAAGGTCGGCAACGCGCCCATGATTATTTTGGTATAGTGGATGTTCATGGGCGGTGGAGATCACTTACCAACAGGTGACCCACATGCTCGTTTGTTTGTTTATCCGCCATAACATAATATGTGAAACAACCGGCATATATTACGGTTTAAAAGATAGGATTTTTTTAATCTATGACAAGATAGTCAGACAGATGGCGCAGCGCTGGTAGCGTAAGCTCACATCGGATCCTGAGTTCCCTGAGTACCCATAGGATACGGAATCCTAAAAAAGAGACTGACCTAGTCTACTTTACGTGCCACTTCTAAATTCCATGAACTAATCTTGATTGTTTATAATCAGCCATGATCCTTTAACAATGAAAATTTACATCAGCTACAATAAATTAATATTTATGTTATTATAATTTTACAAAGTAATCCAGAGCACCATGCTTAATTACTTCTTCTTAAATTATGCACTACTTAAACAATCGGTATCGTCTTTCAATTTTAAACGCCTATTCGCTATTGAATATTCTATTTTATGCAATTTATGCTATGTTTTTAAGTGCCTACAGGGCATTGCAGACTGCACTAAATATAATATCAATTTGAGAGACCGCACTCGATGTTTACCAGGATTATGCTGGCCCGAAGTAACTCAATATACACTGGTTGGCCCTGGAACGCGACTAACCCGGAAGAGACACTATGGCTGGATTTTTCCCATATATAGGTTTATGCCAGTTTGCAATGTTTTGATTTTTGTTACTTAAGTCTAACCAAAAAACAACTACCTATGTACTTATATTTGTTGTGCGAGTAGGTACATACTGAAATACAAGAAACTCGCTGGAATTTCGCCAGCACAAACAAAGACAAACTTCATAGTGGATCTATGACTCAAATAAAAAAATGAATGTGTGATAATTCATAATATGAAAATTAAAGGTACTAAAATCTATTTTCATAGTAATACGTCGAATTTCTTATAACGGTGTGCACGAATAAATATTAACTTAACGTCCGTATGTCAAGGTGATTTATCATTGTTTACACTTATATTCCTGTTTGTGCTCTCATCAGAGATAGCTTGAAGGATGCTGTCAACCACCGTTCTGCGCTTCAATCAACATACGAGCAAAACATAATTTACAAAGGAATTCAAGATTTGTGAATAAATGGAAATTACGTCGAATTCTGAAGATCTTTTATTGGGCTACTCTATCGTCTAACAATAATAACTACAACTGACAGAAGACAATAAGTTTTTGTATGTCATTTTGTACTGGTAAACACATAATATTTTATGTAGTGTTGCAGTAGTAAACAAAACTATCGCTTTGTTCTATGCAGAGGATTATTTATTTTATATATTTATAAGGTTATTTATTTATCAGATTTCAAATTAAGTACTGCTTCTGATTACAAAACAGAGACACATAAAGTTATGGGGTGGGCTAAGTCCACTTTGGCCACCCCCTTGCTACGTCCGGAGCACGTCGTTGATCCCGATCATACATATAAGTCACCCTTGACTACCGTACCGCCCTTAGAGCGGTACTAAGAGAACGTGGTAGGTACTAATTTGCGTATAGAGTCAAAAATTAGAGAAAACTTAAATCTCTGGAAAAACTTTGTGCAACATGGATTAAAATATGTTGCATCGACCCCACGGGATAAGGTCAGGAAGACGGCGAGCAATGCACAAAATTATGGTAATTACTCATCACGAATTAAAATAGATCATACCGAACGTGAGTAATCTCTATGTATAACACCTGCGAGTATTGGGAAACTTTGAGGTTATAATATACAAAGAGCTCATTCAAAACACATCACTGATCGGTATATAAATTAAGACCCGATTTAAAAAAATCCAAATAAACGTTATTTGTCAGATAAAATATAATACAGCAAAATACAAAATTATCACGTTGTCAATATAATAATATACGGAGAACACGACCGTCCGTCGGCCTGAAGTTACTGGGTACATACCAATGTATACCAGGGTCATCCAGTGATGACCCTAGAATCGAGAAGCGAAGCACGCCGCCCCCTATCACTGCACTAGTTGCATCTCTGCCTATCCCTCTGGATACAGGCGTAAGTTTATGTATGTATGAATGTACAGGTTTTCAGTCGCTATATAAGTATTTAATTAGAGATAGCGGGATACTTCATTCATGGGTCTTTTTGATTGCAGAAGAAAGGGTAAGTATATGTGTAAATATAGATAGATTTTTGCACGTCTTGCTATGTGTACACGAATTTGTAGCTTGATTTACGTGACAGTGACGCGTCAGCCGTCATCCTATAAGTAAATGGTGACAAGCACACAGTCATTGTCTTTATTCAAATAGCACACAATAGCGAAATATGCAAGAATTAGTTGAATTGCTTTGTTATATAAATTAACCAGTGATTTTTTAAAAGTTAAGAGTTATTTTATACAATTTGCCTTGGTTGGAAAATTGATACAGAGCCAAAGACTAATGTACGAGAGGCTGTTTAGAACTAAAATTGCGTCACATAACGCAGAAGTTTGACAGCTCGCAGACAGGGAGCGTGATAAGGTTTCTAGTTGAGAGTAGGCGAGATGGTAATATTGAGTTACGGTCAATTGACCTTAACTTAGTGGTGCAATTTCTATATACGGTGCAGCTTGTCTAGTAGTATACATTAAAGTCTTTGTACAGAGCTGATTACTTCACAAGAAAACAATATGGCGGACGCTAGCTACCTTAAATAAACTGTACAAGATAAACGAAACCAGGCTACACAAAAGGGAGTTGCAGGGGAGTCATGTTTAATGAGAAACATTGTTGTTATATGTCCACGGCTAAGAATTTTGGGGAGTCAGGTTTCTTATTTGTTATTTTTTTACAGCACCCGTTCAATTTACAAAATAACCATAAAGACGTTAGCAACTGCTATAGAACCGGTTTTTTACAAACCGGTTTTCGAGCCCTGTGTAAGGTACTTAAAAATAACATGCGTATTAAAAATGTGATGATATAAGGCACAAAGTACATAGATACAATATGTAAATAGAAACAACGCGTTTATTTGACATCATAAAATAATATTTATGGTCATGGACATATAAGATCAGCATATTTAAATTGGCCCTTTTGCAAATCAAAAATAAAATGATTCTCATAATAAATTATAAAAGAACATGGACATCAATTAAAAACTAGTTAAATATGTTGTTGCTAGGCCTAACAAATAAACAATTTAATTGATATGAACAAAATCATTTTGGTATTTGTTTCATGACAGTATTTGACTCATAAACCACACACGAACGGTAATGACTGGATCACTTATGAAAATAGGCCACAAGCTACTCTGTGTGCTCAACTGCATCACGATAATTATATAAAACTATTTCATATTCAGATGTATTTTGCGATATTATTTAAAAATATATTGAAATAGCTATGACTAGCATATGCGACTATAATTCTCCATTTACTCTGTAAAAACTACAGTGTGTATAAATCTGGTGCTAAATGACGAACAGGTGTCAGGTTGGAGGCCTAAAAAGCGTGAGTATCTAATTATCGAGGTTCACTTACCGGCGACGGTCTGATGTGTCTCTTGTGATTGAAGTGTGAGTGTTCAGCCACTGATGTGGCTATGAACGGGTGGATGAGGTGAGGTGAACTTAACACTACGGCGGTCGTCACAGAGAACACTCTCGAAGGAGTGTGCGCGGGTGTAAACCGCGTTTCTCCTATATATCAGCCGGTAGGCCTCGTCAGATCAACATAGTCGATCTCATAGCAAATACTACGCAAAAACACCTAAATACTATTTGTGTTGCGATATAAAACGTCAAGCATGAGCGCTACTACTGCTCCTCCTGAGAATTAAGTTATACGAATTTCGTGACTTATTGGCCCACCAATCACCATTAAAAATATTGTTTTGACAAATGTACAATAACTAGGTAGGTATATTATGGTGTTAAACATTTCACAGGATTTCGTAAACCTTTGTTATTAATTTGAACGAATGGGAATGTTTTTTTTATTAGTTTTAAGCTATAAGCTCATAATTGGCACGGCCACAGTCCCATGGTCACAGGATTGATATCACGGCATCCTAAATAGTCAAATAGCATTAAATTTATTACCTAGAGCAGTTACGTTACGTCGACGTGTGATAACATCAATCATAACATCATCATGAAAAACATATAAAATTACATATTCCGAGTACCTTACTTATTAATTTCTTCTCTATTGGTCATCCTATTGGTGATTTATTGATCTGCACAATATTCCTGCTAAGCTCCAATGAATTCAGCCGCTTTTATTTATTTTAAGACTGCCTCGGTATCGCAGTTGTAATGCGTACGCATACGCGTACGCGTTATGACTGAGGCTGACGCTGAGGTGGGTTCGATCCCCAGGTCGGGTAAAAGTGATATTGGGTTTTTTTATTACGAAATGCTCAGTATCAGCCCTGAGATTGGAATTGTGGCCGGTATGGCGATGGGCTCGCCCCCTATGTTATCATGGGATGATCATGATTCGGGGATTACAAGCGGCAGTGCGTATGTATGTAATTTATTTGAAATATTATAGAGTCTAAGATCTAGACTATTTGCATTAATATAGTGCAGTATTTTGCATAATTTAGGAGTGGTAGACAGTTTTGTCTATAGCATGACTGGACCGGTTCGATCGGGTTGTTTGATATCACTGTCTCACAAAAAACAGACGTGACTAACAGCTTTCTGTTACGTTTCGTACGGTGAGTAAGATACCCGGAGGCCTAAATCCCTCTCCTCTTCTCAATCCCAAAATCTTTTAAGGTTCATAGAGCATCAATGATTCCTGGGGTATTATATGTTCATGGGCGGTGGAGATCACTTACCATCAGGTGATCCACTTGCTCGTTTGCCGGCCTATACTATAATAAATCTAAATAGGAGTTTAACATGTCGAGATGCAATCCATCTCGGTATTGAGTTCCCCAGAATCGGTTCACTAAATTCACGTGACAGGGCGTTCACTTATTGTATCACTCGTCATTCGCTACTAAGTAGCTGTAACTACGTTTATTTACACAGCGGAAGATTTTGTAATATAAAGAGATTTTTACTTATCTTAAAATTGATATTTGATAAGATTTGGTAAACAAAGTTCGTCTTATGTGGTAATTACGTAAGAGCTTAAAATAAGTCTATAAATTATCATAATAAGAACGCCATTTCAATAAAAAAACAAAGTCAGAGTGCACTTTGCAATTCGTTGCAAGTTATTTATATTCATAATGTACCTAATGGTCATATTTTTTATCTATAATACCTAATCATTATTTATAAAAAAAGTAAAAATCGTTAAAGTCACTATTTAGTGACAGGCTCCCGAAAGTCGCGTCATAGGCGTTAGTGACGCCGCGCGTCAGTGTGTTAGTACTACATACGCACTATGTAAGTCAATAAACCATTTGACGGCAGGCGTCACTAAAACACGGCGTCGCGTCGTTAGGTATTTTTCTTCCGTTATCCTACCCACAGTAGGGTCGGCCCAAAATGCTTTTTAACACATGTTACTGAAAGATTTAGCTTGTAGTTTTTACGACCGGCCGACAGACCCCAAAACTTGTAGATCACACAAAACATTTTGACTCTGTGCGAATCGAACCCGCGGCCTCTCGCTTCACAGCCGGGTCGAGTACCCACTGCGCCACAGCAGCTGTCAAGTGTCACTAGGTAAAAAGCTGAAATAAGTAGAATGTTGACACGACGAGCTATTTTTATTATTTAGTTTTAAATAACTAAAGCCGAAACTGAACTAAAATACTTTTGATAGCATGCACTAAAAAGAATTTTATGAAAAATGGAGATTGGAAGGTTGTGTGAGAGACACCAAGACTTTCACTTTCACAAACTTTTTATTTCTTTATACTGTATATATACAGAAAGAGATTCTAAATATATGCTATGTACTTTGTAATCCGCACTACTTACTTAAAACAACAACTTAGTAGTTTTTTGAAGTTATTTAAATTAAGCAGAACATATGAGGGTTGCAGGATCGCAACTTGTGGCCGATAGGATCACCATCTATCACACTTTAGAGACAGAAAAAGCTCGGCGAATAGATTGCCCTAGGTGTATCTCTGACTGGACCTTCAGAGATTCGAGTGTGAGTTTAACATAAGCTGTTATTATTATGTTATGTTGTTGTTATTATGTTAAAATAAAAAATATATATGATTTTTTCATCATTAAATACTACAACTAGGTATGGCCAGTATGATTATGAGTTTCTATAACCAGAAAAACCGATTCCAGAGAAAATTTATCTAATGTTGACTAGATCTGGAATAATACGTGCAAGATAACTTGGCAGGGTGAAGTTGTCATTTCAATCGCCCTTTACCCCTCCCACCACTGTTCAGTCACTGAAAATAATATGCGACGTGTCATAATCTTATGAGTAACTTCATGTCACACAAGTTATTTCGCGCGTATATAAACCATTATTCTTTAATTTAAATTATGAATTATTTAAATAAGTATGTATAATAACGTCTCAAGCCAATGCTAACATATAAATTACACAAAATACCTACAAACACTACACGTGTCTAATTGTTCTGATAAATATTTGTAAATACATACGCACTCACGCCTGAAATCCCCGAAGGGTAGGCAGAGGTGTAACCAGTACACCCACATTTCGCCAAGCGTATCTCCGTCCCATGATGTGATAGGGGGCGAGTCTATCGCCATTACGGGCACAATTCCAGACTCCGGGCTGATACTGACCATTTCATAATAGAAAAACCCAATATCACTTTTACCCGACCCGGGGATCGAACGCGTACACATTACAACCTCTTTGATTACAACTGCGCCACCGAGGCAGTCATTATTGTAAATATTAAAACAATTTATAGACTATCTTTGAATATTATTCTACGTCATTACTAAGGTGTTGCCTGTTGGTAGATATAATATTATTAGACTTTATTGATACATCTATATGAAATTATTAATTTTAACCCATAATAAAAACGAGGTGTATTATAAGAACCTTGTTTAAAGATTGTCTGTTCAGCCTTTTTGAAATTACAGAAGTATTTTTTATTAATGTCGGGGGTTTTAACGGTTAGTATCGTGCAGAAATCAAATTCTAACTTTATTAAAAACAAAACAATCCGGAAATAGGCTTGGTATCGACTTCCGGGCGGTATATTTGCTTTTTATGTTTTACTCGTTCATATAAGCATTTCCTGAATTGACTTATTTCTGATTCGGCACTATAAATATTTTGAATAAAAATTAATAATTTTATGATGTCATTTGCAAACCTTATGACTGTTTCCCGCATCAATGTCTGACAATCTGTACTCTATGCATTCATACAAAAGATCTATCTATATTAACGTTGAACCGCGTGGCTACGATCAGCATGACGACCTTTTCAATAGATTGTGTATAACAAAAGAAGATCTTGGTCCTATTTCTATAACATAACGATACCGATAATAGTTGTAGCGAATCATCTAAAAAGCTAGAAATATCCAGCTAAACATCGTACACCATTACATTAGATACGGAATAAAAGTAGCATCTACCAAGAAGTCATAACACACTTTGACAAGCCAGACAAATACAATGAGCTGCTTGAGTGAACACTGCTAAGGAAGATCGAATGGTAGAGCTACCTAGTTGTTGCAAGTGGTCTATCTTTAGTGCGACAATGTGACATTGGAAAATTAGTGAGGTGTTGGATGTCCGTAAGTATCGGTGCACTCGAGGTGACGGATTAAGCACTAGCAAATTGACGTGGCAATTTATCAATAACGACAGTATGAAGTGTTCCGGCTGTGGCGTGCGACGCGATTTTGGCCATCATTCTCCTCGTCCGCTTCACCCGCTACCGCTTCACTCTCGAGTCTCGGGATCACGCGATGCGTACAGCGTAACACGTATTGTACTCATGCGCGCCCGCTCTCGTGTACTCCAAATGCGACATCATTTGATTTATTCACTTTTTCCTAGCTTATAAAATGACGCTGTACTGTGTGATAAACAGAGATGCATTTTCAACCGACTTAAAACAAGGAGTAGGTTCTCAATTAGTCTGTATTTTTTCTTTATAAGTATGTTACACGATAGCCTCCCTGGCGCGGTGGGCGAGTAGCTGGTTGTGAAGCGAGTGGCCGCGAGTTCGATTCCCGCACCGAGACAAATATTTGTTTCGGATCTGAGTGTGTTCTCTGGGGTGCATGTCAAGAAGGCGGCCCGTCGTAAAAACTACAAGCCAAATCTGTCTGCGAGTGGGATCAGGAAGGGTGGATGAAGAACGCGATATCTTCTCCAAATGTGGACAGATTTTAACTATTCTTTGTTTATACGATAAGAGGTTACTCCTAGACGAGTGGGTGATACTATATAAGGTTTGGATATGATCTGATGACGGAATACGAGGGAAAATAGGAACAGAACTACTACTAATCAACAGAACACAGCAAAGGTACTCCGGTTGGAGTTTTGTGTCTTTTCATTAGTATTGTAATCTTTGTTAGACCTGATTTCGATGAAAGTTCTAAATAGCTAGTATGCTATAATAAATTATTATTTGTAATGTTGTTCATGTTGATTTTCTACTAACGCTTTTTTTGAGAAATAAATATTTTTTTAAATAGTTTTCAAGTTTATTGTTATAAAATTCATTTTATGAACCTAGGTAAGTAGGTGATTGCATTAATCAGTAGACAACCACTGACAACAAATGTAAAAATTACCCAAAATAAAACATTACGAAAAATATACCATACAAGGTCAAAAAATATTTTTCCTGAGAAACAGTAAAGCATACTTTAAAATCCATATTTTGAGAACAAAAAGTTTCCTTAAAACTATAAAAATGTAATATTACCTACAATAATTTTCTAGGAAGGGTCTAATTAATAAAACCTTATAATTTATTCTAAAGAAAATTTTCACTCAGTTATACGTAATAAAATTACGCACTCACTCACGCCTGTAATCGCCGAAGGGGTAGGCACAGGTGTAACCAGTACACCTACATTTCGCCGAGCGTATTTCCGTCCATTATCTGATAGGGGGTTAGCCTATCGCCATACCGGGCACAAATTCGAGATTCCGGCTTGATACTAAGAATTTCGTAATAGAAAAACCCAAAACCACTTTACCCGACCTGGGGATTGAACTCGCGACCTCAGCGTTGGCCTCAATCGTGACGCGTACGCATTACAACTGCGCCACCGAGGGAGTCAACAAAATTACAAACCGAAAAATATGGTGCTTATAATTTTTATTTAAATTAAACATAAAACGCTATTTGCCACGCATTGAACGAGAGCCTCACAGCTGAATTTGAATACAAAAGTGTACATAATTTATTAACAAATGTCTGCTTGTATGTCGTATCAACGAAAATTATTACCTAAGTTTGTATATTTCATAGCTGTAAGTAGGTACTTTATGGGATGTAAAAAAGGTATTTAGTGAGCTAGAAGTGTATTTTAAAGAAAAATAGTTAAATTAATGGTGTACTTATTTAAATTTTTCCTCCACCTGCCCTTATCCCACTCATCGTGGGGTCGGCGCAATATGCTTTTTAACACATGTTTCAGAAAGATTTGGCTTGGTACTTTTTAAATTCTTTGAAGAAAAAATTAAAAACAATTCCTTTCTATCGTCTATTAATATTTGCTGTAAATATGTACTTTATCTGAGGGTTTTGCTCACGATGTTTACAACTTCTCCTAACGTAGGAAAGTATTATTTTTAGACAAATCTTTAAAAAATCTACGTCACTGTAAAGTAAATATCGGTTATCAGCAGTAAGAAACAAAGTACTAATAAGCCTTATTTATTCATTTTAAAACGATAAGATTAAGGTTATTTACCGTATATTATTATGAATCCTAAGTATAAAATTATTTGTGAGTGGAATTGTAATTACGACGTTCTATTTTCAATTAGGTACACATATTGAGGCTGTGTCTAATATAGTAATCATGTTATTAATAAATTACCTTGTCAACTTAGTGAACAATGAATGTTGCTCCCACCCTGCAATAAGTAGGTAATTGAAATGCAAAAGTTTGCATGATTAAGTTTAGATATGATGTATGAAATATACTTAGAAGTAGTATTTTAAGGGTATTGATAAACTGCGGCATGAAAACTCGAAGGCAATAAATATAGAACTATTTATCTTAAGGACTTTAATCGGGGCACTGACATTAGGTACCAGTTTATAAATGCATAATAATATGGTATATAAGAAAATATGAAGTAGCAGAATGTGCATACTAAATTATATATAAATTAAGGCATGCAGTTATCAGTGCGTCGTGTTTTCAGAAAACAGTACAAGACATGTTTCAAACAAAGCATTTCCACCCTTGAAGCATTAAAAACAAACGATAGATAACATGCAATCGCTGTCTACAGAACACGTGAACAGTACATTTGTTTTACATCTCGCACGAAATGTGTGATAAACACACGTATTGTATATCGGGGTAACTTACAAATGCATAACTCCAACTCAGGCAAACGTAACTTTTGCTGCAGGTGACCTGTGATACTCCTGAGGGCGCACCCGCACTGTTCATGCCTCGGTGCAGCTCTAGGACACTTCAACTGCACACGAAATGTTTAAAAATATGCTGATTTAACAAATATAATAACTCAACTTTACACAGGAGTGTTGCCGTGACGATACGGTAGTGCGTCGCGTCGGTTGCAGTTGTTCAATACTTTCGAATACGCTATGCCGTGCGGTAGAACTGAACGCCTGCGTCGCCGTTGACTCAATTATAGCAGTGGATTGCACGTCCTGCTGATTCGTCGACCCTACATCATTTTATTTTATGAAATAATGTGATTCTTATGATCCACATTACGTTACTCATGCGACATAACCCATTGTTATTACAAGATCTATTGATCTACGTGCAATATGTAACGGAATAAACACAATATACAATGATTTAACTCTTTTAGGTGATTAGTAGTACTTACCTAATTTCCTTTTTTATATCGGTACTCTACTTTTCAGCGAAAATTATACTCATTTGTTCTCCTTCCTTCTTCTACTTGGAGTATAGAATATTTTTTTTTATTAAATTTAGATGACGAGTCTAGACGATACATAAGATGTTAAATCATAAAATGCCCAGTAATTTCACTGGCTTCAATGTCCTTCAAACCGAAACACAACAGTGTTTAGACATTGCTGCTTGACGGCAGAAATAGACAATGCGGTGGTATCTACCCAGACTGCCTCTCGCATACGAGGGATCTAGTAAGAATTACAACAGAACTCACAGAATAAGTTAAAAATAATTTAGATAATATTTCACCATGAGCTTTTATTATAATGCGTTTTTAGGTACTTATACGAGTATACTTAACTCTACATTATAGTACTTATAGTATATAAGAACGGAAATTAGATACCTACTAATATTCACCCAATATGTAGATAATATCTTTGAAAAATACACAAACCAAAGAACCTAGTATATAAAAAAACAGCCCAGTTTACTTCGTCTGCAAGTTCTATTGAAACAGAACTTGACCTATCCATGTATAAGAAAATGT
Source organism: Mimas tiliae (assembly GCA_905332985.1). Lineage (NCBI taxonomy): Eukaryota > Metazoa > Arthropoda > Insecta > Lepidoptera > Sphingidae > Mimas > Mimas tiliae. Next base: position 11,151,160 of record HG995254.1, read on the forward strand.
TAGTTAAAGTAGGCAGAGCAATAAACATTGTTACATTCATTTCCACAATATTTATCATGTAATGTTTAGATATCCCACATGAGGCGTACATATGATGTTTACAATTCAGTAGGTATAATTTATTAAGATAATACAAGTAATTGTTTAGTGAATGTAACGAAACTTGACTCACAATCACACGCTTCCGCTCACACACTATATTGGAGCAATCACCTCTAAGTGAACCGGACACATTCTTTCGTTCCAACAAACCTAGGATATGGGCAGTTGAATAGTTTTCCTTGTGTAGGAATTACTGTTTCACTAAAACATTAAGCTTTAAAGTGAAACTTAATTTTTACTTACCTACTTAGGCATATATATTTATGGTTCCTTAATGCACGCTTTAGGGAAGACATGATTTAAGGAAAGAGAGTAAACAACATGAGGATGCGTGTGTCGACGCGGTGGATGGTGCGGCGCGGCGAATGCGGGCGGACGCAAGGCCCAATCTTCTCATTGTGAGTGACCCCAGTCACACAGCACCGCAACCGGCGCAGTACCAGGACAAATCGTAAACGTAAATTGTCATATAAGGTCAATGCTAAGCCTAGCTTTAGCACACTACACAAGGGGAGAGAACAAAGCAGCAAGCCTTCAACTCACAATAGGAGAAACAGTCTTAATTCAATAATTTGTCTCTACCTCATTCGAATGGTAGCGTTCGCATTGTGTTACAAACAAAATGGGAGCGCAAGGTCTCGCTGAAACTTTGCAGTTTTAAACATCTGTCACATTTTGTACATTTAGGCAGGTAATATGTTATGGGAAATACATACATATACAAACTTGGATGCAAGGTCCTACATATATCTTTGGGCACTCTACATGTACAAACTATAGTAGGTACTATCTGTAATTGGTGACGTATCTGTACCGTGAGTGATATGTACATTCTTGTCTGATACTTACATAAATAAACTATCCTCACTGCGTTTTTGCGGCTATACAGCAGCGGTAATAGTGTCCCAGCACATAGGCATTTCACAATGAAGACGTGATTCAGTATCAATACAGTCATAATACAGCATCGGCACAAACACTCACTTCTTTCATGTGCAGAGTTTCATATGTTTTTATTTTAAGGAACTTTTGAATGGAAAATACTGTCATTGGATTTCGGCACTTCGTGGTCACTTTAGCCTGGAGACTATGGTAAAAACGGAACTGGCCACATTGATGCAATCGCAACACAACACCGACACAGACACAATGCAGCATCAATATAGTCGCGCGTTTGCATTGATGTCGTATCGTGCACGGCCTCTGATGGAACATTTAATGGCATTTTTGTTTCTAAAACGAAGTACTAAAATTGTTCTGGAACATGCCCACTAGAGTTCTTTTCCCAGGAAATCGAAAGTTTCTCATCCGGGAATATTGTGTGGCAAATCCCGGAAAGACGGGAATGCATTTGTTAGATTATAAGCCGAGCAATTATTATTTAATAATATACATTTAATTAGCAAACTTTGTAACCCAGCTTAATTGTTATTAAGCTATCTTATACCATCAGGCGAGCAGCGAAAGATACAGCTTGTCGGTAAATAAATAAAAAGAAGAACTTCTGTATTCGTTACGTATATTTATTGGCTAGTATTTAATTCAATTAACATAACCATAAGCAGGTAGGAGCATGTCCTTTTGATTACAATATTATTCTTATATAATCATCATTACTATACACATTATTACTAATATTCAAAGGCAAAAGCAAATGGTAGTAAAAATAAAATAAAGTTACTTAACTTGCGAGTCTCAATACGACGGTACTGTTCAGTACGGCGGATCACAACCAAATGCCCCGCTTACAATCCAGAGACAGGTATTTATAACATTCCAAACGTCAAAATGTTTTAGCCCTACCGTCATTTCAGTCTATTAATTGGAATTAGGTTTCTAACTACCTAAATCATCTTTGAACACATTTATTTGTAACTTACAACAAATAAATAATACATTATTATATTAATATATGATAATACGGCCATACTGACAGTACTTCGTCCTCGAAGTACATTACCAGTTGGAAACCAGTCGACATTTATAATTGTAAATAGGTACATAGTCATCAGAGATTACTGATTACTCTTATTTGCCAGACGCCTAGACATGTCAGATACATTCACCAGCTGCCAGTGAGACTAACTGACACCAAACGTGTGGCCAAACAGCTTATAATATAGTACTTGCATAGCCATGTTGGTCCCCTTCAATCACTGCATTGAGATAGACCAACACCAAACAAGTACGACAGCGAATATTTGTACATCTTTACCAGATACCTAGACATGCCAATCACATTCACCCGCTGCTGGTGAGACTAATTGGCACCAAGTAAATGGTCGACCAGCGAAGATGTACTTAATAAATCTCTTAATCAAACGTGTCATCACACTAAGGTATGGATTAAGGTTCGGCATAGTAGCCATTAATCATCATAAACAAGTATCAAGTCTTATTTTATTCATATAATACATACAATATAAGTATAATACAAAAACAAATCAAGTATAATATTTATAATTACACTAATCACAGGGTAGAAGCCATGGCAGTTTCAACAATAATATTTTCGTCAACCCATTCTCCAGGCCAAAACCGTAATTTTTCTTTGGCAACTACAATATTTCTTAGATTACCTAAACCTTTTAGAGCATAGCGATCATTGGGAAGAGTTGAAGAAATTTCGTATGGGCCTTTGAATTTTGCTTTTAATTTATCATTACGTCTATGGTCCTGATTAACGTATACCAAATCACCGGTATTATAGTTCTTATTATTCCGTCTAACAGAATCAAAACGTTCCTTAATTTTTTCTGAAACGTGTTGTAACCTTTGTTTGGCAAGTTCACGATCAGCTTGCACGTTGATAGGGGGCTCTAAATTAATCTCATCTGAAATCTCATTTAAACGAGCTTGTACGATGGGTATGTTTGCGTCTACGCCGATCAGTAAGCGTAAAGGAGAAAACCCTGTGGATTTTTGTACAGTGGTGTTTATAGACTGCTGTACTTTCCATAATCCGTTCGGCCAGTCTGACGATTCACTACACATAGTACTCATCATATTAATTACTGTAGCTACGTAACGTTCGACTTGACCATTACCTCTGGGTGTTCCTGTGGCTATCATGTGGTGCTCAATGTGCAATTGTCGAAAAAAGGTTTTGATTTGATGAGAGCTAAAATTAGTTCCGCGATCAGTGATAATCAAAGACGGTGTGCCAAATAACGTAATGGTCTCTCTTATAATAGGTATTAATTCTTGACTATTTAAAGTTTTAAGTGGCTTCAATAAACAAAACTTTGTAAAACCGTCAACCAGTAATAGGATATGCTTGTAGCCTTCACTGGTTCCCGTGAATGGGCCGACGCAATCCAAATGTACTGTATGGAACGGTATAGCAGTTTTGTCAATTGGATGTAAGAGACCTTGTTTTGGACCTGAATAACCTTTTTTTTCGATACAAATTAAACAATGATTTATATATTTTTTGACAAATATTGCCATTCCAGGAAACCAAAAATGTTCTCGTATTTTGTGCAACACTTTCTCGTAGCCCACATGACAGTTTTCGTCGTGGAACAGTTTTAATAAGCTAATTCTATATCCCTTTGGTATAAAAAATTTCGATTCTGCAGCAGGACTAGTTTTGTAATGTAACAAATCATTATTGATTAAATATTGATTTGAATCCAAGTCACCAGCTTGTAATTGTGAGATGAGATTCTGAGTCTCTTGGTCATTCTGCTGGGCAATTTTTAGCCACGACTGTGAACCGTCATTAACATCAATAAGGTTAACCTCGGCAAGCGAACATCTACGATTTGGATCTGTGGACTCTACCGGATTGCGGCTCAGAAAATCAACGTGACTAATAAATTTTCCCTTTTTATATTTAATGTCAAACCAAAAATCTTGCATATAGGTCCACCAGCGGGCTACTCTTGGTGATAAATCCCGTTTGGTCATTGTAGATTTTACCGCATTACAATCGGTGACAATTGTAAATTTAATGCCAAGAAGATAAACTCTAAAATGTTTCAGGGCACTGAAGATAGCCAGAGTTTCTAAATCATAAGAGCAATACCTAGACTCTGTCGGACTTGTCCTTCGGCTGTAATATGCCACGACTTTATTTACGTTAGCGACCCTTTGTAAAAGTATTGCTCCGTAACCAATTGAACTGGCATCAGTGTGCAGCTCTGTCTGATACTTAGGATCAAAAATTGTTAAAACTGGTTTAGATATAAGATGATCAATTATATATTTTCGAGCCACATCCTGTTCGGAGCCCCAATCCCATTTTTGATTATTTTTAGTTAACTTAGTAATACAGGCTGTTCGTGACGCGAAATCAGGAATAAACTTCCGAAAATAACTGGCTAGACCCATAAACTGACGAACTTGTTTGACATTCTTAGGTACAGAGGAGTTAACTAGAGCAGTTATTTTTGATTGACTTGGCCTAACTCCTTCGTGGGATATATGTCTGCCTAGATATTCGATGTTATCGACGAAAAATTTACATTTTCTAAGATTTATTGTAAAACCATTGGAACAGAGCGCCGAAATGGTTTTTTCTAGATAATCAAGACCTTGTGCAATGCTATCGAACGGTATTAAAATATCATCCATATAAACCAGCAGGAATTTCAAATGACCGACAGCCTTAGTAATGGCTCTTTGGAACACAGACGGACCGTTACAAATACCAAATGGCATTTTAAGGAATTCGTAATGACCGTCTGGTGTTACAAACGCCGTGTATTTGGTACAAGTATCCGAAATCGGTATTTGATAAAAGCCATTTTTCATATCGATTGATATGTAAAATTTAGATTGTCCTAACTTGTCAATTTGATCTTCAATGAGAGGGAGAGGGTATCTGTCTTTTTCTATTAGTTTATTTAACGCTCTGTAATCTACACACATTCTATCGCTCCCATCACGCTTTTTTACTAAAATTATAGGGCTAGAAAAGGGGGAACTACTTTCTTTAATAATATATTTATCCAACAAATCTTGTATAATTTCTTTAACTTTCTCTCTTTCTATTGGGGCTAATCTGTATGGTCTATATTGCACAATCTCGTCTTTTATCAATTTTATTTCTAATTGGCCAGTCTGTACATTACCAATTGCTTCTAAAACAGAGGGGTACTTTTGGAAAAGAGCTTTAATCTTATCGCGTAATTCATTATCTAAATGTAATAACGTCTCTGAAAGTTCTGAAATGGGTTTAATACGGTATTTTTCGAGGGAGTTCATTTCAAGGCCGGCTTTTTGTATTTTTTTTCGCACTAGACGAGAACCTAACCAGTCTGTTACAATTTCGACATCAGGATGTTGGATAGCATTTCTACCTATTATTAGATCGTATCGACAATCATTGTCCCTAACTACGAAAATATCCAGTTCAATACACAATTCTTCAAATTTAACAGATGCTGTAATTTTTGAGAACACCTGTAATGTACCTTCACCTATCCCATTAATACTTAAGCTACACGGATTGAGGTGACAATCAAGACGCTTAGCTATAGATTCCTTAATGATACTACAATTTGCCCCAGTATCAATAAGTGAATTTATGATTATATTGTTAATCGATACTTGGGATAACTTTAAATCGGATTGTCTAAAAAATTGACTTCTTTTTCGGCCGTAGGAGTGGTAATATCATTTTTTTGTTTATATCTGCAATAAGAATCTAAATGTCCTGGCTTTTTGCAAAAAGTGCAAAATTTTCGTACTAACTCACCAGGTTTTTGTTCTTGCGTACCTGGATTGTTTTTTGCCATATGATTCTGAGTGTCTCTTCTAAAGCATTGCGCCTTGGTGTGACCTGCTTTACCACATTGGTAGCATTTTGGGTCATAATTCGGGGTTTCTATTTTAGAGCGTTTAAAATGGCTAGGACCAGGAGAATCCTTATATTCTCTGCCATTTGGTCCTATAGGTCGTTTCTTAGTTTTTGCGTATGAAGTGAACAGGGAAATAAGTTCGGAAGTAGTTGTAACATTATTGTTAAAAGATGCCATCTTTACATTTACATCGGATATACTACCACACACTAATTCAACTAGTTGTAATTCAGTAAAGTTGATTTTTGTATTACGCAAAAGCCTAATCTTCTCCCTGGCATATTCGCAGTAGGAATCGGCTGCCTCCGAAGTATATAGTACAGCTTTTTGGAGTTTCTCTGACAAGTTCTTTTTTTCAGGGTACAAAGCCTTTAACTCTGTACATAAATTTTCCCAAGAGCGACCATCTGCGGGCTCCCAAGTCTCAAACCAGACTAAAGCAGATCCTCTTAGGGCCTTACCTGCCTTGGCGACAGTCGCAACACTGCTCCAACCAAATTCCTTTGAGAGTACCTCGATGTTCTTACACCAAGACTCAGCGCCCAAATCACTTGTAGTTGGATCGAAAACCGGCAGAGCAACGTCGTCGTCTCTTGACCGAGTGCCGGTAACAGCGTCTTTAATTGCCTTAAGAAGTTCTTGTAAAGCAGTGATATCCATCCTATAATAAGAATATTTCGTGTTAGATCAGTGGATAATATCCCACTTCTGATGTTAGATTATAAGCCGAGCAATTATTATTTAATAATATACATTTAATTAGCAAACTTTGTAACCCAGCTTAATTGTTATTAAGCTATCTTATACCATCAGGCGAGCAGCGAAAGATACAGCTTGTCGGTAAATAAATAAAAAGAAGAACTTCTGTATTCGTTACGTATATTTATTGGCTAGTATTTAATTCAATTAACATAACCATAAGCAGGTAGGAGCATGTCCTTTTGATTACAATATTATTCTTATATAATCATCATTACTATACACATTATTACTAATATTCAAAGGCAAAAGCAAATGGTAGTAAAAATAAAATAAAGTTACTTAACTTGCGAGTCTCAATACGACGGTACTGTTCAGTACGGCGGATCACAACCAAATGCCCCGCTTACAATCCAGAGACAGGTATTTATAACATTCCAAACGTCAAAATGTTTTAGCCCTACCGTCATTTCAGTCTATTAATTGGAATTAGGTTTCTAACTACCTAAATCATCTTTGAACACATTTATTTGTAACTTACAACAAATAAATAATACATTATTATATTAATATATGATAATACATTCGTGAATAAACTAAGTGAAAAACTAAATAGGTTATTATAACGACTAATTTTAATAAGTAATTTTTCTTGAGTGTTAAAGCCACGCTGTAGACCTTTTGTCTACAGCATGAATAGGCTGGCTCGTCCGGGTTGTTACCACTGTCTCACAGAAAACCGGCGTAAAGTAGCAGCTTGCTGCTGCGTTTCGTACGGTGAGTGAGATATCCGGAGGCCCAAACCCTTAATTATCCCTTTCCTTTAAGAGATTTTTACTAAAGGACTGGTGTCTGCAGTGACGCTGGTTTCTAACCTGGATCAACAAATTTCCTAAATTCTCAAAATGTTCCGATTTTCGAAAATATGATAAACGGTATAATATCCTTGTTGTCAGCAAAAGAAGCATGCCATCAGCGAGCTAACCCAGCTACCCTACCTCGGTTATGTATCCAACACCATACATCGCTATTTTTTTATGTTGCCCATCTGGCTAGACGTGGTAACACTAGTCTGGGTTATAGTGCTTTATCTGACTATATATTTATACACAGACTGAGCACAGAAATAAAATACGTTGTATGGGATACATAGGTAAGTACAGTATCAACCTACATAGCATTATAATATACATATATAATATCTTATATATAAAATTCTCGTGTCACAATTTTAGCTACCATACTCCTCCGAAACGGCTTGACCGATTTTTATGAAATTTTATATGCATATTCAGTAGGTTTGAGAATCGGCTACTAGGTATCTATTTTTCATACCCCTAAGTGATAAGGGTTGTCCACCCCTAACATATTTTTTTTTATTTTTTGGACTAAATTTTGTTTTTTTTTATAAAGTGGCATTAAAAATACATATTAACCTAAATTGACGATTGCGATGACGGGACTCGCTTGATGCGATCACCCCCCACGCCGCGCCCACCGCTGTCGCCCACTAGCTACTTTAATCCTGGAAATAGGAATTCACGCGAGTGGAGCCGCGGGCAACAGCTAGTCATCTATAAAATAATATAAAATCTAATAGGTATGACATGCACAGTTCACATAATTATCGCCATAACATCCTCGCACACACTGACCCTCGAAGCCCAGCGTTACCTCTAACATAGACAAATAGTCCTGTATGATGTAGGTATGCCTTTAATGACTGCGTATCAATGTAGGAGAATGGACTTATTCATTTGTTTACTAGGAAATTCTTACTAACTCGTGGCGTGATGGAGTCACGCGACGTCGCGCACGCAGCAAGAAATGCTGCTGAAAGCAAACCACCGTGAGAAAGGATACCGAATGTATCATATACCACGGTACGATGACGAAACTACCGGGCAAATGTCATGTACTTACCTAGTAAGTAGTAAGTAACGTTTCATTGTGCATGCTTGCACGGCAGAAACGTTTGTTTTGATTGTGTTTTTATATTGCTATTAATTGTTCTTTCACAGAATTACATCGGTAGATTGCAAATATTTCTGACATCATATCGATGTCAGTTCTAGGCAAACTTAAAAACCGACTTCAAAAATTAAGTATCATATAACAATAATTTCTTACATGATGAAGTCAGTGAAATTTCAGTTGACCGACACCGGCAATACACTCGTAAACACTCTGACTCCGAAAACACCTCTAATTTTGTACTGGTATTGTTTTTGTGACGTTTCAGTGTTAATAATTTTACGGTGTAAAAGTTAAATTTTAATCACTTCTTTTCGAGGCCCAACGTCAACTCTTTCGTTTCCACGAAAATGAAGCGACACAGCCTTTTTGAAACTTGTGTTCGTGTTGCCTGCAGTTGAAACCGACCGCGACGTGAAGTAACAACAGCATGCTGTTGCGTTTCGTACGGTGATTGAGACCCCCAAATCCCTCCCCTTCTCAATCCCTTATTATATTATGTCTTTATGGTCGCTAATGCGTCCATGATTCTTATAAGATATTATGGGTGAACATGGACGGTGGAGATCACTTACTATTAAATGCTCCACTTGCTCGGCTGCCGGCTTAAGCTATTAAAAAAAAGTTGCCTAACACGCCAAACGAGTGCTGCGGCCCTCGATTCGTTTTGGTGTGAAATAGCCAGTTATTATTTGTAAATATAATTTAAAAAAAGTAGAGCAAAGCATTTTTTACTTGTCTGTGATATTTTTTGTACGAACCATAGCAGGACGACGTAATTTATCAAATGCTGATATATTTGTAGTCCATAGTTTTCTCTTTAGCGCGCGAAGTATTTCTTGGGATTATGTTGAGCGACTTGGTTGTTAGGTACTTAATTCGCGGCAGATAATATTAGGTGGAAGTGTATTTTTTATACATCGCGATTGCCGGATAGCCGGCCCGCGCGGCGTCGCGTCGCGTCGATCTTATAATCGTGTTTATGAAAGTACTTATTGTGCCTTGTGCCAGTTTTTCGATATCTGTCAAGTCATTCGTTTTCACGAAAATACGTACTTATGTACCTATAGCCGTACAGGGCCTATAGCGGGCAGTATTGGAACCGTATTCATTTCGTACATATGTTTCACGAGCCATTGCTCAGCACGGTACAACAGCTTGACACTACTATAGGAAAGTTTTATTTCTCGTGCAACTAGAATCGGTAGTGTCGCGAATAGCTTTTCCTGTGACACTATTACTATATAGTCGTTGTTAATCTTAGATTAGGTTGAACCGCTACAACATACTTAAGAACGAACCGAGCGTACAGCGCGACGCCTGAATCAAATAGGTATAGGAAAATCTACAAGGTGATAGGTCCCTCATATGCGAGGCCGTCTGGTTTGGTACCCCACTTTGCCTATTTCTGTCGCAAGGAGCAGTGTGTTAACACTGTTGTGTTCCGGTTTGAAGGATACTGGTCTGGTTTCAACCAGTGAAATTACAGTGCATTATGAGAATTAACACCTTGTCTCGCGATGACGAGCGCAGTTCAATACCATACAGTGTTTTATAGTTCTAAGTTCTGAGTGGTGTTGCTTCAGTTTATGGGCAGGCGTGGCGCTTACCATTAGGCGCGCAACCTGCTCGTTTTGTCACTCAAGCTAATTAAAAAAAACTAGTAGTGTCGCTGTAGCTTTTTAATTACCGGTATTTTCACGGCAAATCATTTTCTTTTAGCACTACCAGAAAATCGGAAACAGTTGTATCGCGAGGGATAAAGGCATATTTTTCGCCAATTTCTGGTATACGAATGACGTCAGAGGTATCGAAAAACGTCGCACTAGGCCAGACTTCAATGTATACTACTAGCCGGTGTAGTAGTCTAAACACTAAACACTAGACATACTGGTATCTTTCAACGAGAATGTGACTATAATTTTGATCTTACTTAAAATCCAATCATTTGGGATCCAATGAGAGAATGAATTTAAAAGAAAACTGTTCTTAGATTTGATCCAAATTTTAATTTATTATTAAAACGTGAGTTTACAACAAATGGCATCTTAAAACATAGATATAAATAGTAAAGCTGCTCATTACATTAAAAGTATATTGTAACCCAAACAGATAATACCAAAAAGAGACAAAAACCATATAAATCTTTCTTTCATGACTTTAATATAAATAGCACAAAAGTCTTGATTAATGATACCATACTTTTTATAACAAAAGATTAATAAATATAATTTAACGTTCTCAAAATAAATATAACCAGATTCAATGGTCTCTATCTCTCACAAAAATACAATTTCGAATACCAAAGAGAAACTAAATCCAGTTTTTGATCCCAAAATGCATTTTTCATAGTTTTTGAGTGAGCTACACTATTTTAACAGTTTGTCTATTATATTACGTACTTTATTGACACGAAGCAATGAAAATGTGATATCTTAGGGCTATTATTATGATATTGACTATTGAAAACTATTTTACTAATTAAGTACACAAGGGAATCTTGCTGAATTACCTAATAGGCACTAAATATATTAATTCCATGAATAAAACGTGAACATTAGGTACAACTGCCTTTATTTATACGAGTAAACATATTATAAAGGTGCAAGTACATATGCAGCCTAGCTATTTGTTACTATAATATGTTACTGTCAACAATACTATCTATGATTTGTCTAGAGCTTATAATGTGTTTTGTATATAAAAGAAAACTAACGGTTACCATACTCTGTGAAAGTGATAATTATTCTGTAGACGCGTAGAGCGGTGAAGGTAAACATTTGTACTAGATTTTGGGATCAATGTACCCTAGAGTAAATACCATCTCATTAAATAATAGTATGAGTAAAAGCATAGCGAAGAAAAATACTAATCTTACTAGAACTTAATGTTACACAAAAAGTCATTGAAAATATAAGTCGAGTCATTTAAAAATGTATAAAAACTAACAATATTCTACAAATAAATTAGAAACAAAAACAACTTTGTTCTCTGTGATCACAATATAAAGGCTAGCAAGAAAAAAATCCGCATTACGCACACGACTTAGGTAAAGAAAGCGGTGAGTCGCAATCGTCGAGCGGTCCAATCAGACCACTCTTCATATATTATCATTTTATACTGTAAAATAAAACAACCAACCACCTTATACACTAAAAATATATACAACTTATTGAACTAAAATAGAAAAACAAAATTAGAGAGATTTTAAGTGCATGGCAAAAGGCATGACAGTGCATTTATTATCCTACAAAGTTGTAGGCGTGTACAAGTGACCAGACAATTGAAACTTTAAATCATCCTTACTCTAACGGAAGATTATAAAGTATATTAATAGCTAAATATTAAATTAACAACCTTCAAACAACGCTTCTGTGTCTAACCTCTATTAAAACTCTTCAACATTCAACATCAGTTCGCACCAGTGGTCGTTAACTAATTATTTCATTAGCCTATAATTTATATTATCATCATAACAATAAATCAGTTGTTTTATGAAAAAATATAACTATTCTATTAACCGTTAGCTTATAACTTTAATTAGAATGTTCTTGCTGCTCAAAATTAGATAGCATCAGCCCAATAAATGTAAAACATATTCGTAAAACTAAAATACATTTGAGATTATGTCTGCCCTCAAACACCACAATCAAGTGATCCGGTGAATACATATCCAACAAATAATGTATCCGTAAAGTAAATCAGTCACTAAACTTCAGCACAAGATCATAACGCACAAGAATACCATGGTTTTTTTTACATTTTACTTTATAAAAATACACGTCGCTAATAACTTACAATATCGGCAGATAACAGTAACTATGATACAAGAGATTCGCTCGTTGATGCACCACTACACCCTGATATATCCTGCGGCTTTGCTCGTGTTACGAGACTTATCACTCAAACACTGATCTAAAACACTGACACTGCATTCAGTGTAAACCATCACTGGAACATATATCTAGTGTTACGGACTCGGTTTTGTGTTAGCCGGTGGTAATGTATACCACGCTAAAGCCGTACACGAAACGGCCGCATTGGTTTGATCTATCGTTTTGCATCATACACAATATTTTTTTATCGATTTAGTCGCTTTGGCTGTGAAAGTTATCAATCAAATCAAATGATAAGTTCCGCACGCGATACGTATTATTGTTAAAGGTTGATGTGTAGGTAGTGTTGATCATCATATATATAAGGTTCGATGGTTAGTAATGTATCCGTGGTGGCGTGGTGGCGTGGTGATCAGATGGTGCAGGGTGTGCAGGGTGTGCAGGGTGTGCAGGGTGTGCAGGGTGTGCAGGGTGTGCAGGGTGCAGTACATAGTGTGCAGGGTCAGGAGGCGTGCCTGGTGGCGCGGCGCGGCGCCAGCAGGTAGGAGGCGTCGAGCGTGGCGCGCGCGGCGCCGCGTCGCAGCAGCCGCCGCGCTATGCTGTTCACGCGCTCCTTCTGTAGTGTCGCACGACTCACGTCACCGCCACCACCGCCACCACCGCCACCACCGCCACCACCGCCACCACCGCCACCACCGCCACCACAGCCACCACCGCCGCATGACGCTCCCACTGCTCCCACTGCTCCTCCGCTCTGATGACAACATTACATTGTTACAAAACAGACATAATTATAAAAGGCCTGTACTCTATCCCTCAGCTATAAAACATCTCTATTATTTATTGACAAGATACAACTATCACAAATCGAAATATAATCATGTCAGTTAAAATGGAACAACAACTAGCAATATAAAAAACTATACCGAAAAATAAGCAAAGATGTGAAAAAAAAACAAATATTTTACATTACACCTATTGTAAGTACTTTGAAACTAACAAGTTGTACTAATACGTTACCTTTGCATTATCAGTGTAGGTGCCCGTCGGCAACTTCTTCTTAACATCCTTGGTTACAACATTTTTGTTACTTTTGTCATTTGATGCAGCATTTTTAGCTGCCCTGCCTTTCAAGTATTCCGGAGAAACCTCGTGTGGCTGTTAAAAGAAAACAAACTATTAGATATTACAAGGTATAAATTTGGCAGTTGGTTACGCACTGACGTTTATTTACTACAACGTGGCCAGTAAGTAGCTGCTACTATACCAAGCAGTCTACAACATACTCAACACAAACTAAACTAACTAATATTATAAATGTGTGACAGACAATGTTTGTTACGTTTTCACGGATAAACTACGGTTAAACGATTCACTTGGTATAGGAAGATAGCTAAAATATTGAGCAAGGACATAAGTATCAAGATGATGAGATTGACCTATTAAAATAGTCTATCCATTCCTCCATTTTAAAGATAGCAATTTTTTTCGATACAATAGTTTTTATCGATTTTCATCGATCTCTGTTGACGCGCTCTTATCGACTCGTAGCACGATTGTATCGATATAATCGTGCTATTGAAACAATAACATTAGTACCTTGGGTAACTTTACGGGCATGCGCACTATACGATTTAATGCGCAAATGACGTTGCCACAGTGACACGTCAGTGAAGGTAAAAAATGTGGCTGGTTTTCATACAGATGTACGTGGTGTAATTAAGTAGTGTGGTAATGAGTTGTCGAGACTGACCGCGTAAGTCCTGGTGATCTTGAGCCGCTGCGGGAAGTGATCGAAGGCGTAAGGTTTGGTGCAGATGGGATACTTGGGTCGCGATATCTTTGTGAAGAGACGCGCCGACCGATCCACGCGCAGCTCGCAGATGTACACGTGCGGACAGCGCGCACCCACGGGCCGGCCCTGCCAGCAACACACACAAACATCATTCATTATCATTATAGGTAGGCATCTACTCATTTATGCAACATCTTGCTGTGTTTGTCACCTTGTAAGATAAGTGATCTCCACGGCCCATGAATAACCACAACACTTGAAGAATCATGGACACATTGACATGCATGCCGACCTTAAAGGAAAGGGATGAATAAGGTATTGAGAAGGGGCCAGTGATTTGGGCCAAAGTACCATTCTACGGGTATATATAGTATTACTATATATAGTAATTGCGAATTATATATAGTATTACTATATTTGTGCTTCAATACTATGGGTAGGTCCTATCGATAATCTACCTGATTTTAGAGACCAACTATCGATAGTTCGGCATCGCTAAGGACAGGCACACAGTCATTTTCTCTACACATGACTCACAAGACGAGCGAAAAAAATATCATCTGTAACATTTTTTTTAAAGTGTAATAGTGTCGGTCTGTTGGATTTTTGTAAAGCCATATTAATATCCACAGAACTTTCATGGTTTGCATTATTGACTTACCTTGCAGAATGTGTTGAGGTCCATGACCCAACACTGCGACATGACGAGCTCTATCGGTACAGCCTCGTATAACGGCACACGCATCACTTCATTGTGGAAGAATCTAGAAACAGTCATCAAGAAAATCTATTATCTGAGTTTGTTTCTTTTGTAAAAATATATATTTAGTATTTCAATATTTTAGAATTTCAAGTTCGGACATTCTGTGGTTGGAACGTTTTATGACCGAGAAGTCGCATGTTCACTCTTTTTGAAAACCAAGCGTGATGCATTTTTTGTACATGTTGTGACGTCACAAAAGCAATTTAGTGATGAGAAACACGTTTAATCTATTTTTGAAGAGCTTTTAATATACATACATGCACGATAAGTTTGCGTCAGTGACGCTCTCGTCTGACAATACTGTACTAAAGTTCAGCTTGACAGCTAGTGACGCCGTTCGTAAGTGACGCTACCGTCGAATGGGAGCTCATAGATTATAGACATAATGTGTAGTACCAACGCACAGACGCGGCGTCATTAACGCTCCATGGTACGAGCGTCAATGAAGCCGCGACACAACATCGACAGTCTGCCTTCACGGGCATCTTTTTTAAAAATGATAATCTTTTTAAAAAAAACTGATGATAATTTACTCACTTCCTAGTAGGCTCGTGGAAGGTCTCGTGCGGCCTCAGATAGTGATGTCCGTAGACGTATCTCTCCTGCGTGTCTTTATGTTTCCACAGACGCTCCACTCGGAATATGTCCAGCTCGGAGACGGGCACTTCGCCGATCGTTTGGTACGTGTGCTTGCGGACTTCGCCCTCCTTGAAAAAAATAATACACATTCTTTTATCTTATCTCGGTATAATGACTACACTGGACCTGATCAAAAATTATGCCGGCCTGAACTTACTGGATATACACTGGTTAACCCCAGAACGTGACTCTCCAAAACGAGCCGCTATGGCTGGTTTTTCACCATGAGTACAGTGGTGGCTATCCAATAGGGTACAAAAATGTATCAATTACCCTCCCATCAGCCAATAATATTACAAATCGCAGTGTTGCACGTAACACTGCGATTTGTATTAAATTATGGGTTATACTGAAATACTGACATGAAGTTATTCACTTCATACCTGCTGTGACACTATGTTTCTGAAACCAAATCCTGTGGTACTGCTTGTGCTTAACTTATTATACTCACTTTATTAGCAGTGGTTTCATCAACTTTGTCCTTTGTTTTGGCAACATTCTTGACTTTCTTCCTATCCACTCGCTTAGTCTTGGGCGACTCGTTCTTTTCCCCATTCTTTTGGCTGACGTCAGGATGTTTGTCGTCAATCGGTATATCTCGCAACACGTACACAGTATCGCCTTGTCGCACTTGCAAGTCACCCCGCATTAATGTCAAGTAGAATTGATGACCTTCCTCTGTGTATTCGTCTAGAGGTATTTCGCGGTCCACCTGAAAAAGTTTAAACTGATTTGTATTTCTGTTCCTAAAAGGTTAGTTATACAAAACATTCATAAATTATACCGGGTGTAAGGGGACTGCGTAGGAAGAAACGGTAATAAAACACTATCTTAACATAAACTGTCACGAATATTCTTTTGCTGTTTATTTGTCATTTTGGAAACTTAAGTCATTAGCCCCGACTTTAGTATTAGTACGCTTTACCAAAGTACTTTGGTCGGGGGTTAATGACCCGCATGCATCTTCGCACTTCAATACTCAGTAGGCATATTGCGCTGCGCGCCGCGCTGCACGGCTGATTCCGAACGTCAACTTTTTTTCTTATAATGGCTTTACATTAAGAAAAATACGATTTTAATCATTATTTTAATGAAACATCATTTTATTTATTGGTCCAAATGAAACAGCGTGAAAAATGTATATGTTGTCTTATTTCGCCGTGGCAGAAGTACCGCTCAACGTAGGTTCTCTGTAATAGCGGGCACAAAAAGCCGCGGCAGCGTATTTAAATCGACGGCGATTCGACATTAAGCCGGCACACTGAAGTAATTTTGGCGTCTTGCAAACGCCGAGTAGCACTTGCATTACAATCACGCTGCTGCTCAGTGTGACCAGATTGAGTGGTTTTTATTTTTTCTCAGAAAAAGTAATTGACGCGGGCAGAGCCGCGAGCAATATGCTATATAGTACGTTTTGAACACCAGATGTGGTCACACTGAGCCGGCGCGGTTCCGGCATGCCGATGCCGAGTCGCGTGTAGTGCGAGCGTAATGTAATGTGTAGAGTACCTTGTTAGGCTCGCAGAGATGGCAGTAGTGCGGGTCGGTGGTGTCGGCTACTCGCATGCAGCGCGCGTGCTGCCACACTCCGCAGCGCGTGTTGCCGCACTGCACCATCAGACCTTCTTCCACGTGCAGGCCACAGATGCACATTATCACTTCCTCTGCAAATATTTAATTATTATCAGGCTAATCTAGTGGCAGACTTCCTCGCAATACAAACAATCATTTCAATGTATTAAGCGCTAATATAGCTTCGGTCGACTGTAGCAACACAATGCAAAACCCATCGACAAGCCATAAGTATGTGCAGTGAAATTGACGCAGCACAACGTGTTGCATCAAGGCGCCTATACAACGTGTTACAGAAAGGTGTGGTTATATTCAGGGATTGTTACATACACCTGACAAGCCTCTCGTAGGCCACCACCAGCTGCATCAACACAAAGCACTATTTCATAATACGCGCTATTAATCAAGTACAACATTTTTTTTAACCCTTAACCTCACTTCAAATATTCGAAAAATACCGATTCAGTAATAATTACGTCAAAGGAGTGTTGACATTTTGACAACTGTCATAATAATACAAAATTGAAATGAAAGGTCTGAATTGAATATTAAACCTGATGAATTGAATCAATGAATACTTTCTACAATTTCCTTTGTCCTGGTTCCGTAATATGAATACTTTCTTGGCGTGAGTGAGAATAACAATACTGGAGTGAGACAAGACTGCTCCGAGTAATAATTCAGGGTTACCTAATAAACTTACTACGAGCCGCCGGACAATCTGCACGATCTGGCCAAAGAGTTTCAGCAGCATAAAACGTGTTCTGGGTTTTTGTACTTTTTAACAAAGTTTAGAGTTGGTTTGGTCCTAATATGCCCGACAAGATGCCTCATTAGAATAGTGTCGACCAACGAGACATTGTATGTACCGTAGATCGGAATTGATCAGAATTGTGCCAGCCTGTTTAATTGCTTCTTCACACTCCGTTTAAACGATTCCATTATTGAAATATTTATATAGTACAATATATGTTGCTTAAATTTGACCACACTTTTCTGTAACATGTTTGTTTATCCTCATTTAATATGTGGAATTGCATGATAAAGATCAACGCTCTGTCGATCGCACATTTAATTCAGACTTAATATTATTTTTCAATTTTCATTTTAATATTAAGTTATTCGTAACTAGTAAAATATGTCACATACCAGCTTTAGTTTTCTGCAGGAATCCAGCCGGCAAGGGTTCTTCAGCACCGAGTATTTTGGTGAGTACCTCTGCAAACTCAGGCTTCACAGAATTATACACCTGTTGACAACCAAACAATGAAAAATAGTTTTACAAGTGGTGTGTTGTAGTCTAGTGTCAGTCTGTATCTGTCGACTGCTGGGTACAGATCTTTCTCAGATCGCGACATTTCTCATTCAGTTGCTTTCTGCAACGTCTATCAGTAAGGTCATCAGACCAGCATGCAAATGTAGTGTAATGTAATGTCGTCATGTCTGAGGTGTTATTAAATGTACGTTTTATTACTTAAAAGTTAACTAGCTTTGTATACAGTGTATTTTTTTTTATATTTAGATTTATTAGATTTAGAATTACACTGTCATTTGCAATAAATTTTATGTTATGTTGTGTTAGGTATGTTAATATAGTGTTTGTGGTAAATGTGTAATGTTGTAGTGTTATATAGTAAAGTGCACTGGGCAGTAGTAGTACCTTCCGTAGTGCGGCGGTGGCGGCTCGTCCGTGCACACGCGCGGCCGCAGCGAGCAGCGCGCACACGTCCGCGTCGAACTCACTCACGGACTCGTACCGCGTCGCCGACAGCGTCGCCTCCAGACTCTTCATGTCCGACACGCTGTCTGTACTACCCGCACTACTCGCACTACCCGCACTACCCGCACTACCCGCACTACCCGCACCACCCCCACATCCACTAGCCTTAGCCTTCACCACACTGCTGAACAACGACCTGTCCTTCTCGTCTGAAAACAACAATAACGGTAAATACATACATACACACTCACGCCTATGTCCCATGGGGGTAGGCAGAGAGTATAGAGTACCACAATCTACGATCCTGACACACCTCTTTCGCCTCTTCCACATTCATACATCTCATAAATTTTCGTCGGTTGAGGGTACTCGTGACGGTAATAATTACGGTAGTGTTATATAAAAAAAAAGAAACATCGGATTGAATGTAAATACAATAAAAAACTCGTTGATTGGCTGCTGATATAGCACACGACAAAACTAAATTGTATGCATGACCCTCGTTTATAGGATCGATCCGGAGACTAATATGCGATAAATAGCTGTAAAATAAGATTCGTTATATACTTTGAGCGATGATGTATAGAAAATAGATTCACAAACCTTTAGCAGACACGAGGACTCCGTAAAGTGCTTTAAGCACATTAACGAGCCGCTCCTTCTTCGGCAACGTCGGATCGTCTTCGAAACGTATCAACCGCTTGACATTATCATCTCGCTGAGACCTCAACATCCGCAATCGAGAGATGAACACCTCCGGGTTCATGGTGTCGGGCAACTCTAGTGGGTTGACGTTGACGACGGTAAGTGCGGGGGATACAGTGACGGGGGCAGCGGGGGCAGTGGGGGCAGTGGGGACAGTGGGGACGGTGGCGGGGGTGGACGGCGCCGGCGTGGGACTGGTGGGGGAGGGGGGCAACGCTAGAGAGAGGCGGTCGCGGATACGTCGCACCTGCAAATATAAATTGCTTTGCTACCTTTTGCTTTATATACCTACTTACGACTCAGTGGCACTGAATATCACTTCAATAACAATTTAAACCTTATGTCTTTTAGCATATAGTTGATATTAGCATTATATAAAATCAATCTTACACAAACTAAATAAAATATTGTTTTGGAAAGAAATAATAAAATATAAAAATAAATATAAATAATCATGTCTAAATTATTACGTAATTCATAATAAAACTTTAAAGCAATATATCATTAATGTCTCACCGTTTCCAAATTCCTAAAGAGGAAACAATGTCGCTCCTTGACCAAATTTCTCTCCTTAGCCGTGAGCGGTTTCATCTGCGGCTCCTGCCATAATTTATTCAGATGTTGTTGATACTTCAGTATCGTCATGTTCTTTATATCGCACGAGCTGACCGCTTGTTGTTCCGACTTTTTGTTGCACTTCATAGCTTTTCTCGGCCGTCCGACTCGCGGCTGGTTTCCGTTGGATCCTTGCGATTGGTTGGATGCGTTTGAAGGAGTCCGGGATGGTGTCTTGACGGGCAGTTTGGTGATACGTTGAGATTTACCACCGATCACGCCGCGACAGTCTTCTGAGTCGCACTTACACGGCTGCAATAAAAGGAATAGTGGTATATTGAACTACTTCAAGATTTTGTATCGAAATGATAAATTATATGATATAACTTTTTATTTATAAAATTGTAAATAAATACGGAAATACAAATATAATCTATAAAGTTTGACGTCGTCAGTGAATAAATTCTTATTACAAAAGAAATGCACAGTGAAACAGTTGCTACATAGGCTGATAGTATTATATGGTATATGTGGTGAGCTCAATGAAGTCAGTATGTAGGAGCGCGGATGTGTTGGTGATGTTGGGCGGCGACACTTCACGCTTCACGCTTATCGTTCATCATCAGTCAATGCTCATTGTATATTGAACTCCTCAGATGGCCTCACTACTGTATATCTGTGCTTGACTCGTACCGGCAATTATACTACTTATAACCATCATCTGCACCACACTTCCTTACTTTAATGGCCAATTTATATAAACGATCTTATTTTAAGGCCAGATAAATTCTGGAAATCAACCTAAGTAATTAGGACGCGTGACTTTGAAACTATATTCTAATTAGACTTATTTATAAGATTTACCCAGAGAATCAAACTAAGATAGCTTATTGAATTCTGCCATAATTATTTCCATATTTTTTCTGATATGTTTAACTTACCTGACCCACAGCAGGATTGAACAATGAGAAGTTGTAATCGTATGTGAGTTCCTCTTCCGACTCAATGTCCCGTAACGCGAAGAGCGCCATTCTAAATGTTCCTGTAAAAGTAAATGCACAAAATCAGGACAATATTTAGGAATCGATTCCCGCACCTGTGTGACTGTAAACAAATATTCGTGGATAACACAAAATGTGTTAACTTAGTGTGGGATCAAGACTATGTGTGTGACTGTTGGGTGTATATTAAAAACACTGTTCTATTTAGTCTTTAATATTACAACATTCTCAAAAAACTTGTTGTTGTTGCTGATGTTAGTCACTTAACCAACCCTTAATGCCTCTCGCCACCACCTCTACTTCTCTAAAATCAATAGGTAAATGCCGTTTTGTCACGAACAACCCACTGGACAAGTTATTCTACGCGTATTGTATTATTCTTAATCAGAGCAATATACAACATGTTACAGAAAGGTATGGTCAAATTTAAGACCCGTATAGTGTACGATATATGTATTTCGCCCCCCTATTGTACCAAATTCCGATTGCATTAACTAGGACATATGTAAATAAAATATTTTCTCGAATGAGTAACACGTCGATATCGTCTTGCAACTTTCGACTCTAAGTTATAATAAAAACAGCTGAGTTTTATCTCACTCCAGCATTGTATTCTCGCTCACGCACTTCACTTAATATAAAGGGATGTGATCTATGTTATCGATCGTAATAAACGAGGGATTAAAATTAGTGTAATATTTTAGGATATCTATATTCAAATAGATATTATTTACGGTTAGGTACAACAGCTTTTTCTACCGCCAAGCAGCAGTGTACAAGCACTTTGTGTTTCAGTTTGAAAGACCCTGAAGCCAATGAAATTACTGGGCATTAGATCCATCCATAAGACAGAAAGATCGCGATGAGGAGCGCAGCCCAACATCATGGAGTGCTTCTAAATTCTGTACTGTGCCTTGTTGAAGTCAGTGAGTGGTGGTGATCATTGACATCATCTCAATATATATTATCTCTTACTCTCTATATGTTGTTTGGGTACAAACGCAAGTTAGTTGATATACAAAGATTTCCCTCTTGCGCGCGACAAATCTCATGCGCATATGCTAAGCGGCCTGGACAATGAATAAGCCATACCATTGGAGGTCCACTTCTGCATCTCACAGTTGGGTCTGCAGGAGTGGTTGACGAACCGTCCGTCCCCTCCCATGCGATGTCCGTCGATGACGAGTCCGCCGTCGAGATGCAGGCAGTAGTGATGCGTGTCGCGAGCATAGCGCGTCGCCATGCGCTCCTGCAATACAACAACTCACTTTATTACAAACATTCTAACAACACTGACACCGTTTAATACTTACTTTTGCGGTCGGCTAAAAATTAACTGCGGCACTCACAGCAGCCAATTAACTCTGATCGCAAATTAGCCGTTTCTTATATGCGATTATTTCTCAAAACGTATTACGAGTGTGGCTGTAGATTGAGGAATTTGCCGAATCCTAAGAAATGACTAATTGCTAATTAAAATTAATCATTGTTACTGACCTTAAACTCTTTATCGGATACCACTTCCCCAACATACTCAAGTATAAAGTCTCCAGAGGTGATCTTGTTTTTGGTCCGCACGCCCCATCCTTTGTTCTCTGTCATGAACTTTTCCAATCCTGACGCCCATTCATGACGCTGAATACGTTGATTCTTACACTTGTCGCTGAAATATGATAAATAAACCTTAAAAAGTAAGATTGGTAAGTCATAGAAGAGTACCACAGAATACTTAATTTTTTTTTTATATAGCATTAGCCGGCAAACGAGTAAGTGGGTCACCTGATGGTAAGTGATCTCCACCGCCCATGTATACCCATAATAGCAAAAGAATTATGGGTGCGTTGCCGACTCTAAGGGAAAGGGATAATTAAGGGATTGGGAAGGGGAAGGGGTTTGGGCCTCCGGATATTTCACTCACCGTACGAACCGCGGCAGCAAGCTGATACTTTACGCCGGTTTTCTGTGGGACAGTGGTAACGACCCGGACGAGCCGGCCCATTCATGCTGTAGACAAAAGTGTCTACAGCGTGGCTCTCCGACTCAAGAGTACTAATAGTGGTACATATAGAAGAATTATTCCTTTAACTCTCTTATATTGGTGAAATAAAATGCTATTTAACTTGTCCAATGGCTTACACTGATAGTAAGTTGTTTACCATACTTTTTTTATAAGTGTTAATGACGACAAAAGCAAGGCCGCTCGCCTGGTGTTAAGCGTCACGCCTACCCATAAATAACAAGCAAAATAACACCAATCAAGATATTCGAGTTATGAAGTACCGCATATCACTGGACTGCGTTCGTCAACCAGAGACATAAGATGTTAAGCCTCATAATTCCCAGTAATTTCACTAGCTTCATTGTCCTTCAAACCAGAACACAACAGTGCTTACACACTTCTGCTTGGCGGCGGAAATAGACAGAACGGAGGTATCTAACCAGACGGCCTCTCGCATACGAGGGACCAACTACCCAATAAAGTAATATCGTCTTTGGCGGGGAGCGTGCCTTGTGGCAAGTTGTAGACTATTACAAATACTTATGAGCGAAATGAGATAGCCCTACTAAGTAGCAATACTATGATTACGCATCAAAGATCATCATGATTTTCGAAACGAAATTTCAACATGGGATGATCTTGAAACTTACCCACAAGGACATAACTGTGGCGAACATTCGGCAAATACCAGTCTATTGATACAGTCTTCGTTGCAGCATGACGAAGAAGCGCAATTACAAGCCACGCTCTCACACTCCTCCGCCGATGGTTTAACGTCGTAGTACACATCTGCAATGGGCAATAAATATTTAAACACAGATATTGTAAAATTGTATAATATACATAGATTTGAAACTCCTAGGATCTAAATAGACACCCGTATGTCCTAGTCCTTAGTTTGCCGACATCTTTGGCAATGTGCCACTGGCGCACTATATACTAAACTGCGATGCTACACCGCAGTGACAATGTAGTAAAAATTGGCATGGTTGGATTTCATTCAGGGTTTTTTTATGTCATAGGCCAGCAAACGAGCAACTGGGTCACCTGATGGTTAATCTCCACCGCCCACAATACCAAATGAGTTATGGGCGCGTTGCCGACCTTAAAGGATTGGGAAGGGGATTTGGGCCTCCGGATATCTCACTCACCATACGAAACACAGCAGCAAGCTGCTACTTTACGTCGGTTTTCTATGAGACAGTGGTATCGACCCGGGCGAGCCGGCCCATTCATGCTGTAGACAAACGTGTCTACAGCGTCGCTCTACTACTATGTGACTTACAGCGTCTATTTAGATCATTAGTCTGTGTATGAAAGATTGTTACTTGTGCGTATTTTCTTGTAATTCCACGACGGCACTGGTTGGTTGTAGTGTTGCTGCCACCAGATGTCGTATGGCAGCGTGAAGTGTTGCAGTCTGCGTCGTACCCAGCGCTCGCAGTAGGGCGGCGGCGCCAGCAGACCCGGCGGGAATTCCGTCTGACTCGCCAAGTTCTTACTCTTCCCTTCTGGCCTTGAACTGGACAAACAAATATCATCAGCATACGAACTTACAACATTTATCAATTACTATTTCTCATAAGTATGAATACTTACTCGTCTTTGTAATACTCGGAAAACAGCCCAGCGGCCAAGAACTTTTTTCTAAGCCGTGGATTTCTCTTGGACACGATAGGTTTGTCCCTGTTTTCGACACTGCTCGCAGGACTGTCGTCACGAGAGGAAGCGACCCGTTTCTTACAAATTATACTCTTTGAGAGCACATCTATACTTTTCTCAAAATCAATCTCTTTTTCATTAAGCGGTAACGGATCGTTCTCATCGTGATCGCGAATATTGTCTATCGACGGCTCGCGTGACTTTGAATTCATCTTGCGGCTCACAACAGTGTCTAGTGAACTTTCTCGTGAACTTGAGTGAACTTCAGGATTTTTCTTGTTCATTTGACAGGATCTGGACTTCCTCCTGGTTGCTATGACGACCAGTTTCACAGGTTTTTCAGTTTCAACAGGTATTTTTTTGTTTTCAGTCTTTTTGGATTTATTCTTTGTCTCGTCAGTTGTATTATCTGAACTCCTAGTTAGTCTTTTTTCAGTGGGACATAATATAGCTAAGCTTGATTTTGGCCTTAGACCCATTTTGCAGTTCCTTTCCACTACTTTCCTCTTAGAGAATATCTCCTCGATTTCTTGTGAAGGCGACAATGCTCGCGTTTTACGCTTCAGTCTTTCTATGTTTTCTACACGACTTGCTGGTCTATCTGGTTTCAAATTCAATAAGCTTAATGGTATACTGTCTTCGGGATCATTACTTAGTGAACTGCCCAATGACCGAATACTATCTGTCTCACTGAATACCTCCCATTTATTAACATGACTTTTAATGTATTTTTCGTTCTTATTGTGTTTCAATTGTAGAGAAGGAGCTCGTAAAATTGACGAACTAGTATTCTTTTTCTCAGGTGGTATGTCAGGAGCAGATTTGTTATTATTGTCTGTAGGAATTTCTTTTCCTTGCAATTTCTCAAGAGCGACGACTGTTAATCGTCCCTGTTTAGGACATTCGTCTTTGTTTAATACCACTTTGAGTTCCGGTTTCTTTGAAGAAGTCCTTTCCAAGAAACTACTCATTGCTTCACCATCTTTTGGCACTCTTTCGAATGCAGAATTATCAGTATCCTCTGAAGTTAACTGACCGTCAGAAACTATACTGTGGCTGCTGTTAATATCCATTTTCTTCTTCTTCTTTTTGATACTTGGGAATCCTGTTCGGTTTATGGCTTTTCGACGTCTTGCTTTTTTCTTAGAAGCCTCGATAACTTTATTGTCACTAGAATCATTATCCTCTGTTTTTTTTAACTGTACAGTTGGTTTTTTTGAAGAATCTGGCAAGAGCAGCAGCCTTTCTGCTTGTATTTTAGGAACCAACAGTTTTGTAGGTAGGACTAGTTTACTCTCCCGTAATATGGTATTCATCTTTTTCTTTTTCTTATTGTCGCCGCTGTCTTCATTTTCATTGCTTAAATTTCTCTTAGGCTGACGTAAGTTGTGACCACTAGTAGTTTCTTGGATTTTATCTGATAAAACTGCAGCAATAGATTCGCCTCTTTTAGGTCTTATTATTGGGTCGGCTGTTTCGGAAATTAACGCCAAAGGAATATCAGATTCTGCATCGATTGGACTAAGCAATGAATTAACAGGCTTTGTATCGCAACCCTTTGTTTTTGATTTATTTTTATTCGTGTCTGATAATATATTATTAACGCAGATTGAAGTTTTGGGTATTTGATCTTCTAAATCGACAGATGGTTCAAATATTCCGGTAGGTTTGTCTATATTGACAACTATAGACGGATCGGTGTGAGGTTCAAGAATCTTAGATTTTTTTGTTTCTAAAACCTTTCCCTTCGATACTGGTGATTTAATAACTGTAGCTCTAGTACTGATTTGAGTTACTTCTTTATTCTTGACTTTATCGTCACCTGTCTTATTTGCAGAATCTACATTGTTTTTTTCTTTTTCTAATATTCGAGATTCTATAGATTTACGTATATTGTTGTTTAAAAGAGTATCTAAAACTTTAGTAGCAGCACTAGGATTAATTTTAGATACAAGGTTACTTGTTAACCCTTCAAGTCTATTTTTCTTACGGGTCATTATTTCGGATTTTTGCGCTGGTGGTATAGCACTTTTATAAAGAGACCGCGCAGACATACTTTTTAACGGGTCGACAGTTGTGTTGGTATTAGTCGTTGTTGTGTTAGACGCTTGCGGCACTGATTCTGTCATCTCAGTTTCTTTGGCTTCATCTTTCGTAGTATTTTGATTAACATCTTTTGTGTCCTTCGTTGCAGATATATTTAAATTTTTATCTTCAGATATCTTCTTAGATAATGACTGCACCACTTGGTCTAAGCTCGTGTTCGACGCAGCCTTGTCCGCTTCTAATCTATGACGTTTCTTCGGAGTTACTATAGGTGCGGAATGCCTTGTAGGCGATGACTTTGTTTCAGATCTAGGTGATGCTATTTTCTGAGTGTCCTGCTTATATGACTCTATCTTTACTTCAGAATCTTTGACTTTTGGTAATGACTTTTCCAAATCGTGAACCATTTTATGGACAGCTTTAAGTTTTTCTGATGTTTCATAAATCTTTTTCGAAAGTTCAGATTCTTCTGCAGTAGGTTTCTTTATTAACAACTCATCGTCTGTGGTTATAGAACTCGGCGAATGATTCTTAGTTGGTGTTGTATTTGTTTCAACTATGTTTGTAGGTAAATTATCTGAAGTGTTTGGTTTTGCTGTCTTAGAAGCAATATCAGATGCTTGAGTTTGCGTTTCCTGAATGCTATTTGTCTGCGCAGAAGTTTTTGATTCACCTTTCTTTGACTTTTCATTTGATGCTTTTGTTTTAGGCGATTCACCAGAATAACGGCCTGGCTCTTCTCCTAAACAATCAGTCTCCGTACATAAGAATTTCTCGGGACTCTCACCGTTTTTTGTTGTTTCGTCAAATTCAGTGGTCACTAAGCTCAAACTCAATGAGTTACTCGTTGACGAGTTAATATGATAATGTCGCTTTTTAAGAGGCAATTTATGTTCGTTTGTGTCTTTTCCGCCCTTACTCTGAGATTCAGTTTGTTGTTTTTTATGTCTTCTTTTGGACGTCGGAGTTGGTATTTCCTGATTATCCGATGTTTTGCGCTTTTTCGAACCTCTCTTTAATACTTTGCTTGGAGCTATTTCTACAGCAGGTTTATCTGTAACTTTAGGTTGATTTTGCGCAACAGTGGTGATGAGTTTCGGAGCAACTTGGCAAAGTTTTATAAAACCGGAAATGAGATTATCCATCTCTTGAGTAAATTTTTGATCAACGGAATCTGCCGTCTTTGTATATGTTTCTCGACATTTAGAAACAGATCTCGAACGGTGTCTTCTTTTACTTCGATGTCTGTGGTGTTTATTCTCTGTTTTTATGGTAATGCGCGATGGTCTCTCGGTTGGTTTTAAGTTTATTTTTGGTGGTGCCAAAACAACCGTTCTCCTATGTTTCCTGGTATGGAATGATGGCTTTAGATGATGCTTTTTGAAATTTAGAAAAACATTCTTTGCTAAAGATTTATTTGGCACATACATATTTTTGGCCTTTTCGAATATACTAGGCAGTGGTTTCGGAGATATATCTTTTTTCGTGGTATTTGGAAATAATGTGCTTCCGTTTTTTGACTGTTTACGATTTTTTGGAGATAATGTTCTTGGAAAATGTCTGTAACTGTTTTCATTTTCTTTCTTTGATCCGGGTAATTTGGCAAGCGTACAAAGTGGAGATGCTCCAAATTTATGAGTAAAGGCGGGTTTTAATGCCGGCAAAGGTCTTCCTATGTAACTCGCTTTACTAGGAGATTTGAGTAGGGTGTTGTTATTGTTGTGGCTCACTTTAAATATATTATAAGTTGTGACCGGCCGTTGCAATCCACTGAACACAGGTCCGGGCGCAAACGGATCTGAAGAATTTAATCGAAGTACGTGCTTTTGGTTAATCTTAAATCCAAAATCATATTTAGCCGGCAAGGGATATTTTGTACAAACACTAATATATTTTGGACTAGCGGTAGATTTACGTAAATAACTTTCACATTCGGAATCACTAGAACTGTGGCCTAATGTTAAACAGCTAAAAGTTTTATTTGTTAGTAAGGTAATTTCCTGATCCGATACGAAATGTTTTTGATTCTTATAATACGATCTGTCTCTCACTGATCTAGTTTTCTTAAGTTTCCTCATACGTCGACGCATGCTTCTTACGCTGTAGTCTGTTTTGTATCCAGATTTATCACTTTTATAACCGGATTTATGGTCACTTTTATAGCCTGAGCGGTAGTAATCACTTTTATATCCAGATCTGCAACCGTAATCACTCTTATAACCTGATTCTATCAGACGACTGCAGCTTTTGTATGGTTTAAATTCATGGTCACTCTTATAACCAGACAAAATATCTTTATACTTAGGATTTAGGTCGATTTGTTTCCATGTTGGGTCTAGCGGATCATCCGCGACCGCCTCGTTCTCACTCTGGTTGTCTCTCCAGGTATTACCAAATGTTTTGTAATTCTTTTTTGGTAAATTCGCAAGTTTACTATTCAGTTCTTTACGCTTTGCGTAAACACTTGATAGAACAGACCTGTTGGATGGTAAAGACTCATCATCACTATCACCGGTTTCGTATTGGTTTTTATCTTTCAACGTTTTAGGGGAGGTTTTAGTAGAAGACTTTGCCTTGCTTTGTTGTTTTCTACTGGTCTTCTTTCTCGGAGGATAAAGCACTCTATCAGTAGCATATAACATCCTATCTAAGGCGGCAATGTCTAATTTATGGTCATTTCTCTTGTTCTTTTCGAATTTGTTCTGTTCTTGTTTTAACGGAACAGGCGATGGTGCTTCCGTTTTAATTTGTTTGACTTCATTTTCGACTCTCTTTTTCTGGTATTCGCAATCACTGGAATCCGATCGAGTCTGAAGTCTGTTTCTACTTTTTGATTTAGATCTCATTGCCCTTCTTTCTCGTGTCGAATTTTCTTTTTGAATGGATTTTCGACATAACCTATTTTGTGCTTCATCTACTTCGTGCCGCCTGAGGGGCGAATGTGTTGGAGAATTATGATTAGATAATATTCCAGAATCTGGAGAAACATTAGGCGGATCGTTATTATTGTGAAAATTGATACCATTGACTGCAGATTTATCTTCCTTATGAGATTCCGAACTTTTATTTTCAAATTCCTCAGGTTTTCTTACTTTCCGTGGTCGTCCTCTTTTTCTTCTCGACTCTACAATAACATCCTTGACGTCTTCTTGAGATTCAACAGAATTTGTGCTGACTGCATCAAGCTTTTGAGTATCTATTTGATTTAGCGGATTAATATCGTCACTAACAACAGTAAGCGGCGACGATTTTAACAAATCACCAGCACTGCCCAACTCTGACCCTCCATTGGATATATCAAGATTCATGAAGTCGTTGTTGTCGACGCAATCCTCCAGACTCGGAGGATTAGAAATAGGCAAGTCAACTGAATCTGCAACAGAAGTGATTTCTTCCAAGTCCTTATTTATCTGCGAAAGTTCTTCAGTTTGCTGCGGATTCAAATGCTGACCTGTGTTTAAAAAGTTTGGCGCAATCGGCGGAATTTCTGATAAATTGTTAATTTGCCCTAGTACACAATCACTTATAGTACTAACACCGTCAATTGAGTTGGTATTTAGAGCGCAAGGTAATGACGGTGTAGCGGCACTTGTGATAGGTGTCAGTGGCGTACTGCTTAAAAGCTGGGTTTGTGCTACGAACTGTTGCAATAAACTTGACGCGTAGTGGGTCGTACTCTGATGTCCGGCATCTGAGTTGGAACACTCATTCTCGGACCCCGACGAATCCGCGGTCGCCCTTTGAATTGCAGCTGTCACGATTTGTGGCGTGAGCTCCATTTCACTACTCGACCCGTCACCTGCAAAATATTGATAGTATGGAATGTATATACATAATATATGAACAACATGTTCTGAGCATTACTTTATTCGAAATAATATAATCTTACCGTTGTCTGCAATAGACTTGTCATCGTTGTCTGGCGGCGGATTGTGGACGGGGAAGGTCGGGAAATTGGGCTGTTGCGCCGGCGCGCTCGATGTTTGCTCTGGAAATAGTTCTGCGAGGTCCGCATCGTCGATGACCTACAGCATAAAATTATTTTACTGGCTATAAATAGAAATATACACAAACTGAAAAATAAGATCGGAATCTTTAATCAACATCGTATTTAAACATTAAACAGTTTTAAATAAGATGGCGTGCCTAAATACCTATTAGGATTTGTTGTAATGATTAGATACTAGACTATATGCTTAATATAAATATGAATTTTAATGCAATAAAATATGTTTTTGAAAATTACTTGAAGCGGACAGGCGGCAGCCAGTACCGCACTAGAGTCATCGGCTGAGGCTTGAGTGGAGCCGCCGGCGGCGTCCGCCGTGTCCGAGTCCGACGACGATGACGATGATGATGACGATGACGACGATGACGAGGAGCTGGACGACGACGAACTACTGCCGCTCGGAACATTGCCTGGTGCTGGAGATGTAAACTGAAACAACAGGGCAAATATTACCTAAATAAATTCAACGCACCGTGGATTGGGCATTGATATTTTGGCAAGCTTATCGTGAGGCGTCCCTGAACAGATGTTAGTGAATAGTCAAGGATCTGTTTGGGTTTCAGTGTCATATTATATTAAATAATATTAATAAATACATCCAACAGTCACGCACATAGTCCTGATCCCACATTAAGATACCGAGTCTTGTGTCGTGGGTATCGAGAACTACAACACTTTCGGTCTCACAAAACCCAGACCAAACAAATTTTGTCTCTGTGCGGGAATCGAACCCGCGGCCTCTCATTTGGCCACAGCTGGTTATACACGTACTGCGCGCTGTCTGCGCCACGCTGGCTGATTTTACATTAAATACAAGAGCTATATTGTTTTTAGTAATTCGTCAAACGTTGGTATTTCGTCATAAAACAAATAAGTAATTAGTCAATAGTTTGATTTTTGTAAAATTATTATTATTAAGTATTATATCTGCTGGAAACTTCCATTTAGTGTTCATATAAAAATAAATCGTTGTAGACGGAAGTTTTGCACTTTCCATCATTTTATTTTTAATAATCGTTAGCTATCGGAATTTAATATAAAATAGGTAAGTAAGTAAGCAGGTAAAAGAAAATAATTTATTTAGCGTTATACGTACGTTAAAAATTTAAATAACTGTTGGAAATCCCAGTTTTGATATAGGGATAGGAAACCAGCGTAATGTTTTGCGATCAGTAAAAATAGATAAGTACCTATCAGTTTCAGATGTTCCAATCAATGTATATCTATTTCGTCAAAATTCTTCGCGATGAATAGTTACCGAAATATTACGTAATAAATCTCAATGCAAAAATACACAAAGGCTTTTTTGACTGAATCACGATTTGCAATTTCATATAGGTAAGTAGTATTTTGACGGCGAGAGGTGTTATTACCGCGCGAGATTGATTTGGCGCAACCAGCACCGACAGTGCGCCGGTGTCGCAACACTCGCAAGTTAGTCCCTTGCTGACCGCAATACACACGTTTGCACTCGCAAATGGTCGTTTAGATATAACGATCAATTTATCTTTTTTATGTAAGTTTCATATGATTTATGTGAAACCGTTTAGCTTAATCCTATTACAATCAGTGCCAAAAGAAAATAGTCAACGCGTTTTAGTTATTGTGCAAATGATGGGCGGACCATTTGTAGCGGCCTTCTATTCTCAGGTTGTTTTACAAGAATTATTGTACAACTCACGACTCACGATAACACAATGAAAGCAGAGGATTTAAGTACAACACGCTCATATTATATGACTCCGACTAAGACCGTCCGGTCGGCTTAATCAGCCGCTAGAACTGTTTACTACACAACTGTAATAGGGAATGCGCTTATCTCTACTAAATAGCATTAAGTACTCGCTTTATAGAAATTTAATAGGCAATACGAGATGAACACGTTTAATTGAACTGAAGGAAAAAAAAATGTCAGCGGCTCGTAGCAACAGCAGAAAGAACAATGTTATAGGAAGGAGGAAATACTATTCCACAGCTTTATGGTCCGACAGAAGTAAGATTTTGCGAACCTCTTGGTCCGAACCGAGAGGAAAGAGACCACGAAGCTATGGTTTCTCATTGATGCATATGAACCCGGGCCAATTTAGTGCGCTATGATCGCGTTCGCGGCGCGTATCAGCTGCCATACAACTAGGGATTTTTCGTAGGGGTACAGCCGTTTAGCTAATCAACCACCGCAAGGTTTCAATTTCGCTATTCCGATTAGAGATCAATTAACTTTTTAGTACTATAAAGATATGACATTTACACTAATATTATATATGCCAAAGTAACTCCGTGTGCCTATATTTAATACCTACTGTCGATGTTTTAAGGGTGGGTAATGAGTTTTCCAAACTTCATCTAATATTAAACCTTATGAAAAAATTGATCAGGGGTTCGACCTTTATATTTGTTTATTTTTCATGTGAACACGCAAAACATTTTGTATTTTATCAAAACAAATTTATAAGTATGGGTTTTATAAGTTCGCCGTTATTCGCTGTTTAATAAAAGTTGTAAAGCCAAGAAAACTTTTCTATTCCCTCGAATTGAAACCTCATTAAACAACGTACATACTTACCTCGAGTTATTTTTATTGTCGAAAAATACGTCTATAAAATATTTGAATTTGCTACGGACATGAATAAAACATTACTTTTACATTAATACACTTTTAAAAGTAGTAATTATTTTACCTGAATACTCGGTAATAACAGGGTGACGGGTGTGTGTTGTTTTCGCTATTAAGCTGATTTTCTGAGGGCGCTAATCAATAGGCGGAAGGGCGAGTAACCCTCGCAATGCAAGGGGTTGAGCAAGTGTCGCGTGGCCACCATTCTTATCAAAGCTAGCATATCAAATACGGCGGTACCTAGCGACCCCAGTAGCCCTTACAAAAACATAAAAATTGTTACCAAATTAATGTTTTACCGCTATATTTCAACATCGCAATATGCCTAATAATTTCCTCACTTTTTGTTGATTTCATGCTAATCATGGCTTAAGGATGATTTGTATTATATTATTACCTTCACAATAAAAAGCTACCAGTGGCGTGCAGTGGTGTGCATTGCATAGAGACAAAAAATCCAGCCTGCACTAACAATTTGCCAATTTAATAACTTTCCAAAAAAAAAAAAAAAAAAGTAAAATTGCAACCAAAAACATATTTTCAAAATTGTCGCACCCGCGTTATCATTAACAACATGGCGCGGCCACTGACCTCCGGCTGTTTGAAGAGTTTAGACAGAAAATGAATAATGCTCAATTAGCACACCGACAAAACAATACGTTCACAGATCTCTAGTAGTGGTGAATGTTTATAAGTTCAAACACACACACACACAAATGAGAAAAAACAGTTATTGTCAGGATGAACGCTATTGGTAGACTCATAAAATAAGTTGTAGGTTTGACTACAAGTACTAACGTTTAATCTTCTTCTATATTAAGTTCTATATAATAAATAGCTATATTTTATCTATGAAATTGCCGTTCTGTACGAAAAAAGTTTAAGTATTTTTTCCCATCTTTTTTATTTCTGTTTATCAATGTAACCATCCATGCTATCGATGTATCTTTGCCAGTGCAGTGCCAATGTATCGATGCCCTTCTTGAAGAAATCGACTGGCCGGGAGGCAACAAACTCTTCAAAGGCATTTTGTACTGACCGTGCATTAGTAGCTTTACAATGTGATCAATATATGAATCGCGATGCTTTTCATTGGGGAGTTCCGTGGAGTACCTTCAAAGTCTATGGGATCATAGATTAAACTTATAATTTCCAATTCAAAAATCTAATCGCGAAGTGTGTGCTAGCCACTGTTGGAAGTTTACTTTTTTATCTATACATATACCCCATCACCGAATAAAGCTATAAACCTAACTGAAAAAATATGTCTTTTAAATGATTCATAATAATAGAAATAACATACCTACGCTAGAATTCGGAACCTCCGCGAGTTCCAATTATTTTAAATGGAAAGCCCTAGAAATAAACCTTAATCCTTCATAATTATTATTTATAGTAATATTATAGAGTTTAAACCTATCGTCACAAACGACTTTAATTAACGCAACTTTCCAAGTAATTACAACGAGTTTTTACTTTAATGTAGAATACAAACGTAAGGAATGGATGCAATAATATCAGAACTGTTCAGCACAAATATTCCCAATTAAGCAAACTACACGAATTAACGTGTATAGGAAACAGACT
The DNA here is from genome assembly GCA_905332985.1 of Mimas tiliae. Classification (NCBI taxonomy): domain Eukaryota; kingdom Metazoa; phylum Arthropoda; class Insecta; order Lepidoptera; family Sphingidae; genus Mimas; species Mimas tiliae. The sequence goes on from HG995254.1 coordinate 11,186,245, forward strand.
GTGCTCTGTAGACAAACAATCACAATGCGTGCATTAATATCGATGGCGATTGAAAGTACCGAAATGATAACGATCTGAGGCACATGACTAAATCATTGAATAGCTGTACAAGCAAATATGAACGTTGCCGGAGCATTTGAATCTTAAATGGGATAACCGTTCACATCCAAGACGGCGCCGACACGAATATCACATTAACGACCTCGTGATCGACGTAGATTTATATCTGAAAGTTAATTCTGAACAAACAGAAACGTGTTATCGTAGCGCGAATGTGTTTATGCCCACTTACAACGAGAACATCACATAATGAGTCGAGATGTTCAATAAAATTTTATCAAACACGCCATTAAGGCGGTCATAAATCATTCTATATGATTGGTTATATATAATTCCTTTAAGTACGTGTGAATTGTGAACGTGATGAACCTGCTCTCACTGTGCTGTCAGTTCAATACATTACTGGGAATACACTTTAATAGTACTACTTAATAGTAAATCCATTAAATTATCTATTATACCTAATTGCAGGTATCGCACTTTAAATGCCAATGTTAGACGAATGGGGAAACTGGAGGTTTTCAAATTAATAAATTACAATATGTAATATTAATATTATATTATTTATTGAGTAATTATTTTTAATTACTTAAAATACATTCGAATGAAGGCAATGCATAGAAACAAAATAGTGAAATTATTTTTAATAAAAGAATTTATTTTGTTAGGTATATTATATTAACGGAGACGTGAACAATCCTTTTCTACTTAATGTACAACATATTTTTTATAGCATAGCATAAAACTTCATGTCAAATCTATTTTAGCTATTAAATGTTGGTAAGTTCATAGATGTGGTCGATGACCCCGCGCCAAATGTCGAGAACAATACTCAGTAGAGCGCTTGAAAACGATAATAAATCAAGACACAATATCTTAAATTAGAGTCAATAGAAAATGTTAGAAGTATATTTTAAAACGTATTGAGGCTTCTCGATTGAAAACAAGGTAACAGTTTTATACTAAATATGTTTATTAAAATAGTTGCATGTGTATATGAATTAATAAAGAGTAAATTGAACATAGAAAATAAAATATTAAAATGAAAATAAAGCCATCCTAGTAATGAATGAAGTGCTACAATATAGTAAAAGTACGAGTCACATAAGGTCGACACAGATATCAATTACAATGCTTTCGATTCAATACAATGCTGCGATAAACAAAAAGTAACGAGACAAAACGAGGAAATGTTGCGGAACGTTGGCCGAGGAGGCCGTGAACTTGACTGTGACAGACTATCGAGTGTCGCGGCCGGGAGGCAGATGTCGTGGCACATCGGGCCGCGCCGCACCGCTGCGGCCACCACTCCCAACACCAACCGAAGCTTCCGAACAAAGTGTTAAATCTCAAAAAACCAACAAAGGTTTTTCTTCCATGACTCATAAGTTTCAAAGCAAAATGTTGATCTCGTTAAAAATAAAGTGACGGTTAGCGTACAGATATTCTGTCTAATCTACTCAGGCATCGAATCATTGCAAAATTTGATTGCGTTAAGCACCTAGATGCAAATTTTCCACATATGGTGACAAAACTGTGTGACGTTGAGTGACCACTCACTATTTGCCGTTTGTCAGCGAAGGTTTCATAACGTCTATAGAATTCTCATGGTGGCAGCACGGGCAGTTGGCTCGCGTCACGACGACGTCGTCATCCCGAACACTACCGCCCAATCAACATCCCAATGAACAATGCATTTTCTCTCTTACATGTCGGGGCAAAAAGATCTTAATCCTTCGCAGTAATCGGCGGTTAGTGCATTCCTGCAAGATTGGTGGCGTACCGTGCGAGTCTGAACGCTCACGTAATTGGTAACGATTATTAACACAATTTATATTCGATAAGTTGACAGTTCTTAGCTCGAGTTGAATTCAATTTAACTTGCGGCTGAATTAAAGCGTGACATATTTACTTTCGTGTTCAAATTAACAGGTATTGTTACGTCGTAATAGAAAAGGTTCTCAATGATCTTATACAACTTATATGTACATAACACACTAACTACTTGTAAATTCTGTTCTGTTTTATTATGATACATTAAAACAAACATTGCAAGTTCTAGCTTTTTACGATAAACTCTAAAATTCCATTGCTAATTGGCGTTATTTAACGACCTATCCAGTTCTCGTTTTCTCTAAATTAACCGCTTTATTAGAAAAAAACGATTCTTACATAAACATCTAATTTAGCATACCAATAATTATATTCGAAATAACGAACTCAATTTCATCCTAAACTTCTTTTTTTTTTTTTTTTTTATCCTGGCTCGGCAAAGTGACTACGCTACACCTGATGGTAAGTATAGCGCAATCCATGAATACTGTCGACCAACGATAGACACTGAATCTATCGCAGATCGGCAGAATTATGCCGGCCTGCTTAGTTGCTTCTTCACACTCCGTTTAAAGGATCCCAAGTTATAGGAAGGAGGAAACACGTGCGCCGGCAAGCTATTCCACAGCTTTATGGTCCGACAGAAATACGATTCTGCGAACCTCTTGGTCCGAGCCGAGATGGAAGAGACCACGAAGCTATGGTTTCGCAAGCCAGCACGCGTGGTTCTGTTAAGGAAAGGTGAGGAAGGAATAAGGTCAAACAATTCTTCAGAGCATTCACCGTGATACAGACGATAAAAGACGGAAAGCGAGGCAATGTCCCTACGCAGCTGTAGCGGCTCTAAATTTTTTGTGACGTCTGCATCATTCACAATGCGGACAGCCCGTCGCTGCAATCCGTCCAAGGCATCGAGCAAGTACTTTGCGGAACCGTCCCATAGGTGCGAACAGTATTCTGCACCCGGCCGTGCCTGCGCTTTGTATAAGCGGTAAAGCTGGCCGGGTGCAAAAAACCTACGCACCTTGTTCAGGATTCCGACCCTGCGTGATGTGGCTGATATTACGCCCTCGATGTGGTTCCTTGGATTCAGATTGCAGCAAATATCCATGCCTAGGATACTTAGGCTATTCCGCATTGCGAGCGGGATACCCTGAAGATTGGGGAGGGGAGAGAACGGGGATTTTTTGCACGTAAACGCGCACACCTGGGTTTTCTTGGCATTGAACTCAACCAGATTCTTGGTACCCCATTCCGAAATGAGATCCAAGGTCTGGTTAAGCTCAATGACAAGATTCTCTCGCTGCCTCTCAGTGACTTCCCGGCTACCAGGAGGCTTACTGCAGTAACGCCCATGCACAGTGCTGTCATCTGCATAGCAATGAATGTTACCAAGTGGTAACATGTCATTGATATGCAGAATAAACAAAGTGGGCGAAAGCACAGAGCCTTGTGGGACCCCGGCATTAACTGACATGAGCTGCGAAGCGTGTCCTTCAACAGTGACACGCATTCTACGCTCATGCAGAAAGCCAGAGATCCACTTACACAGGTTGTCGGGAAGCCCATACGCCGGAAGCTTGGAGAGGAGGCCACGGTGCCAGACCCTATCAAAAGCCTTGGCAATGTCGAGACTTACGGCTAGAGCCTCGCCATGCCTGTCAGCCGCCTCCCCCCAGCAATGTAACAAGTACGCTAGAAGATCACCCGTTGATCGTTTAGACCGGAAGCCGTACTGCCGGTCATTGATCAGCGAGTGATCGTCCAGGTAGCGGACCAGCTGCGCGTTAATTATCCGCTCCATTACTTTGCACATCACTGAGGTTATGGCGATTGGACGGTAGTTGCTAGGGTCCGATCGATCACCCTTTTTTGGGATCGGTTGCACGTTGGCCTCTCTCCAAGATTGGGGCACAATACCGGAGAGGAAGGAAGAGCGGTATAGGCGCGTCAGCACAGGAGACAACTCCGCCGCACACTTTTTGAGAACTACCGCTGGGATACCGTCCGGACCACTGGCTTTGCGGACATCGAGCGACTGCAGTTCGCGCCGAACATCACAATGCCTGATTCGGACATCCGACATAGAGTGTCCGCAATCAGGCACCGTGGGTGGCAGTTTATTGCCGTCGTCGAGCCGCGAATTAGCCGCAAAAAGATTTGCCAGCAAGGTGGCTTTCTCCTGCGGCCCGTGAGCAAGCGATCCATCCGGATATCTCAGCGGAGGCAGTGAAGGTCGGCAGAAATTAGATTGGATGGCTCTGGCAAGGCTCCAATAAGCTCGGCTACTTGTTGGTTGATCAGCCAAAGCACATCCAATCTTGTTAACGCGCTGTGCATCCGCTCTAACGTAAGCCTTCTTACAGGCCTTGGTGGCTTGGTTATAGGCTGCCTTGAGAGAACTTACATTGGGATCCTTTTTGGCGCGACTCCTGATCCACTCGCGATACGCCGTCTGTTTCACACTAACAGCATCAGCGCATTCGCGATTGAACCAGGAGCGTCCTCGGCCACTTCCGACGACCTCCGAGGAAGGAATGTAGTATTCCATTCCTAATCGGATCTCGTCGGCAATAGCATCGGCACTCGCAGAAGGATCAGTGCCCTCAAAGCAGCGCTGCCGCCAAGGGATGGCTGCAAAATATTCGCGCATACCATCCCAATCTGCTGACGAGTAGTTCCAGATCCTGCGCTTTACCCTCACGGGAGGTGGAGGCAAAGCACGAGGCACCGACGATCCAACCAGGCAATGATCAGAAGTACCCAAGGGGGCACTTACCGTCACATTGTACCCAGCTGGATGACTCGTCAGCAGAAGGTCCAGCAGTGAAGGCGCATGACCTGCCACATCAGGGATCCTGGTGGGCTGATGCACCAGTTGCGACAAGTCATGAGTCAGAGAGAATGCATGGGCAGCACGTCCAGCATGGTCAGTCTTGGAGGAACCCAGCCACAACTCATGGTGTGCGTTGAAGTCCCCCAAGAACACCAGTTCCGCTGTCGGATACTGCTCCTGCGCGTCATCTGCCGCCTGGCTGATGTAGTTAAACAGCCGAGTTGTCTCGTCATCCCCGTCATGGGATCTGTAAAGGCACGCATAGATTCGGCTCTGCGTGCCGAGATCCACGCGTACCCACAGTGTGGAAAGGGAAGGATCCTCCATGCAGCGCAGACGGCGACAGCAGACATCCGACCGGACATACAAACATACCCCAGCTTTTCGCTTGAAGTTCTCTTCCAACGAATAGCCGGGATAATGTAGGTATGCCGTATCGGCCGGACGACAAATCTGGGTCTCCGTCAGGAAAAGCATTGCAGGCCGGGCCGTCTCAAGATGGTGGTGGACGGCGCTTAGGTTCGAGTGGAGTCCACGGATGTTAGTGAACTCCATTGTGAACGCGGTGGTGGGGTTGTGCACCGCTGTAAGACCTGTTCTCTTTAATTGCGCTGTCATGTGAAAAAGGAAAAGAAGGGGGAAGAAGCAAATCGAGTGGCTTGCGACATGGCAGACTAATGACCGTGACGGGTACAGAGTCACATAATAGCCGAAAAGAGGCAGACTGACTCGCCGGACGGAAGGGCCCCCGTACCCTCCCGGGATAGGCCGCCGGGACCCCACATCCGGTCACCAACCGGCACGACGGACCTACCCAAGATTATGCGCGGCATGGTGAGGCAGCCTCTCGAGGTGGTTAACCACGATTGGGCCCCTGTACTATACCGCGGGCGGCCAGCGGAAGAACCGTTTATACGGGTCTCCCTGGCCGGCGAGTCAATACACTTCTATCCAGCAGTGATCCTATATACTCACCCCAGCCAGCAACCATGTCACGTCGCAAGCCTATCGAGAACCGGATATACACTGGCTGATCCTGGAACGCGATCCACATAATATTATGTGGGTCACTATGGCAGGTTTTACACCATGCGTACGGTGGTCGCTATCCGGGCGGATATGTATATCCTACCACCAGCAAACATTCTACATACAAACAAGTGAATTTTACGAAACACCAAATTGTCTAAAGGCTTGTTTTCCTAATTAAAATCTAGCGAAATCTAAAACACGTTCATAATTAATAGCTAAATGCTAAAGCTAAAATCGCAATAATTATTAACATAGATATACGGTACTGCGAATGATCATTGTAAAGGGTTGAATTTATTTCATTGGTGTGCGGAGATACGTATACTCAACCGTTTACAAATACGGAGAGTAGAGCACATTATAACACTGAACAAGTATCGCCATCGCAACCGCAGGGCCCAGTGCTAAAGTGCTAATAAAATGTTTCGAGCACATTTTATTTGCAGTTTTAGCTTTTTGTCGTCACACTTGCTGGCGGCACCTACGTAACATTGATACTCTAGGGTTGGAAATCTATTAAGCACATACTTTATCGTTTAATAATAATATATTATATACGACCAACCTCTGGGTACGGGCCGTTGAAATGCCTGAATGAGAGGCACACACGCTGGCCTAATGCGGGTTGGCGGAGTTGGCATGCCTTCGAGATTCTTGGGGGGATTCTGATGTATGCTGGTTTCTTCACGATGTTTCAATTACCGAATTTTAAAGAGAGCTATAATTAACAATTAGTGCATACGTAATTTAGACAAATCACAAGTGCATGCTCTTGATGTTAGTTTAGAACCTGCGACTTTCGTCTTTGCAGTCCGTACCGCTCCCCGCTGAGCTATCCCTGATTATCGTTTAGAATAATTTTATTTTACTTGTCCATTCAAGAAGATTTGTATCTACTTACTCCTCTCGATATGAAAAAACAATTTTGATATCTACATATATGAATTTATTAACGGATCACACACACTTCATAGTTCCTACGTCGCAATAAAAAGTTCCTGTCTCCGTTTAAAGTAAGAGTGTAACTATCTATGTGCACAATGGCTTATGATAGGTATATAAATAATAATAAATTGGCAGCCCTATGAGAAGACGACTATCCGGTGGCGGTTGATTGTACTCATCAAGGATATCTGCATTCAAGGACGATGGCGGCTAGACGATCGCGATCGTTGCTGTCGAACGCCTTTTATTATTTCTCCACAAACACATCTTGTTTTTGTCTCTACTCATTTATATTCATGATACGTATCGGCGGTTATCTCTATAAATTAAAATATTTCCATTTGATGCGAGATCTAAACATCAAATACTTAAGCGTTCATCAGGGGCCGGCTCGAAACAATCTGTATGCTGTTTTCATTTCGGCTTGCAAAAAACGTGACGTTACCATTTATTAACCGACTTCAAAAAAGGAGAAGGTTCTCAATTTGGCGTTTTTTTTTCGCTTTTTTCTGTATATGTCCATTCATTTCAATTGTGGACAAACTTTTTAGTCTTTTTTATTCAATAGTGATTAGCTGCGATACAAATGTATAATTTGGTTAAGATCTGATGTTGGTGTGTGTACATAGTAAAATAATTAAACACCTCAACGGATAATCACACACTCATTGCGATTGTTTTATTGTGTTGGAATTTATATGCAACACCTGTAACTTTTTTCTTTTTTTCCACTACAAATTTAACAATAAAATTAGTTTAAACGAAACTTAAAAACAGACTTCAAATAAACACTACTAAGTCAAAAATAACAAATTCTAGAGGTTTTTGGAGACGGTGCAATTTTACTTGACCCGCAACGGCACCGGCACCGACTCCAAAAATACCTCTACAATTTGTTTTTTAAGCTTTGTTTATTTTTATACAACGAACACATATTTATTTCTTGAGTTAAGTCGTAATGACAGTATTAAGTTAGTTTGTATCGACGTTAGATCGTCCTTAAACATCTTACCTTATGAACTTTGGTTGATAATTATAATAATTGTCATGATAAACGGCTGAATCATTAGGTACTGACGCAATTTGAAACTTTTTAATTATGTATATTGAATACAAATGAGCAAAGCTCACTTGACCAGCCTGATCTCATTGCTCCAGGCAATTTATTTAAAGCAGTTTTTGTGTAGAACCAAAATCAACAAAAACTATCGACTATATAGTGTGCACGGGTTCACTCACCTCGATATTTTCGAATGTGCGAACCTCATTGTCTGTCGGTTATTTTTTGTGGCATATAGCTAGTTGATGGTAATTTAGCCAAATGGTGAATATTACGCGGCCATAACACAATTAGGTACAGCGATTTTCAGTATTACATCTAATTTTCCCTATCGACATTATCATATCCTTATAATCGGTACAGAATATTTTTAATAATGATTCGTCAACACAAGTGTATGCAAATATGTGCCGCATCAACAAATCGCGGTTCAGGGTCAAAAACAAAACAAACGCAACGCAAGGACAAAAGGACCTCAAGATGCATACACGATAAGTACGACGATACGTGTTCATATCACAGGATGTTGTTACATTTCATTTCAAAATGTTAAGTATAATTAATGTTCTGAATATAAATATATGTTTATTTCTCATTTGCAGAAAAACACAAAATATAATTACCCTCATTTCCAACATGACATTTATAAATTAATATAAATATACTGGATACATATCGAATTAAACACATTGTATTACACATGAATCGAAATGAATAACCATAATATCGCATTGCAGTGTATGTGGGAGTAGAATATTACTCAGAATATGGCAGATAGGTCGTAACGATAAGGGCAGCTGAGCAAGGATCACTAGAATAAATACACTAGATCGTATGGCGAATTTCGAACCGACCCGTCCATTTTTTATGCAAGATAAATTGAGACCAGTAGTAAGGTTTTTTCAGTGAACTAAGAAAAATTCACAGCGATATAATGCATCATTTGTATTTAAAAAATCAACACATGGTAGACATGCAATAATTAAAACACTCTCGACAACTCGACACAAAGTTCAAAGAGTTGTTAATAGTTATCCCATTGTACGTACCTTTATACTCAAGGAATCAACAGCAGCTATTGCTTGACTGAAATGATGTACGAGTACATCATTATTGTAGATAAAAAATACTATTAAACATAAACGTTTAGATATAGGATTTTTGATTTTTCACACGTTCATTGAAATGGCTGACACGTTTACTGTATTCAACTGCCAGTTTACACGTACCTAATAATTTGTAGGCGTTCATCTGCTTACAATAAACGCGAAATTCTTGTTATTTAAACAGAGATACGCGGAACAGAGGAGTTTTATGATCGACGTTTTCCGAACAAGAGCTAGCCGTACGTCGGAGTACGTAAATGCTACCGTACTAACATCTAATATCCGTTCAAGGTGCACAAAATCGTCTAACGCTCACGATTTTTAAATACCCATGAAATAAATATCTCTTGTTAAGCCATTTAAACATATTGAGACGTAGTTAAATACACGATTGAGAACATCTATCTGCGGTTACTAATGAAATCTTGCAAAGCGTAACCACACGCCGGACAAACTGCTACCGTTTATAAATAAGTCGATATACATTAAAGTAGATCTGTTGTGATAAAAATTGTGATGAAACTAAAGAGGCGAGCGATTATAATCACGCACATGTGCCATTCCGCGTGAAGGTTACGCCACGACTCACTGGAACTGAGACGGGACGAGACGAACATGACATCATAAATTTCAGCGAGCACTTGATTAACCAATGTGTTGTGTTATTTTATGGTTTATATAATGAAGTGTGCGCGATTCACATGATGCGTCCAGACGAGAAACCGCAAGATTAATAGAACGCGAAGTGAGCGCTCATGAGTTGAAACACATATCATTTGCAAACTTGAACTCCTACTTTATTATAATAATAACGTTCGCTATAAATAACGTCATTTAATCGGTGTTAAATTGTTCTTTAATTAAAACCATGTGTGCTATTTCTTTTATAAGTTTTCTGAGTTATTTGTAATGACTAATAGTATTCAGTTATAATATTCAGTCGTCTCACATTTATACTGAAATGAATCTTCTTAAAATGTATGGATTGATAATTATAGATGTAATAATGTTGCCGCAGATATGTTCGCCAAAAAGTGTTCATGTATATATATTATATGTATATAATATAGAAGACCCTGGCCAGGCCAGACCTGGCTTATGAAAAAAATATAATATTTTGTACATTATGCTTCTACCAACAATGAATTAGTAATCAAAGTTTGTAAATTACACTAATCTCCCATATGAACATATAGAAAATTATTAGAATGAGAATCAATATATGTAAATTATGAATAACATACAACAGTAAAAAAATCCTAACAGGTTTGATTATCTTGTGACAATATAGGGACGTACTTTTCTAATTAATTAAACATTAGATCATTAATCTCGACGAAATCTAGTAGTAAATCCACTACAGTCTAATACGAGGAGCAACGACATAATTTCAACGATTACATCTCTTGTGCTGGTCTCCAAATGTATTGTACCTACTAATTACTACCTAAACAGCTTCTAACAGAAATAATTTTATTTATTTTACAATCACCAGCAGTATCGCAAAACAACCTTAAAAAAATACAGAAGCCAAGCGTGGGCTGCGAGCTGAACGGTTGTTACAGAATTAAGTAATTGAACCAATCAAAGTTTATTATGGATTCTTTTGCAGCGGAGGAAATTGTCTAAATGCGCCGCGCGTGGATCACATTGTGAACCGAACCGATAGGTTTATAAAAGTAAAACAATGTGAATTTTAGTCAGTCATTGAAAACCACAGACATTCGTGAGACGTGATGTCATGTCACTCATTCGCTTTGTCACGTTGTGCACACAATTGCTACGGACCCGGATCGAAATAAAAACATGATAATGTTTGCAGAATTTGTTGGGTACGGTTTTATAAAGAATCCATTTAACTCCAAAGGGTCCGAAACCAATTTTCACTTGACGGTAAGTGATCTTCACCGCCCATGAATATCCACAATACATGAAGAATCATGGACGCGTTAACGACCCTAAAGGAAAGGGGTGATTAAGGCATTGTGAAGGGGGAAGAGGATTTAGGCCTCCGGATATCTAACTCACCTAACGAAACAATAAGCTACTACTTGACGTCGGTTTTCTGTGAGACAGTAGTAACAACCCAGTCATGCCAGCCTATTCATACTGTAAACAAAACTGTCCACAGCTTGTCTTCACTGACTCTACCACTTATATTATGACAAAGTAACATTGCTGCAATGGATTTGGTTCTATACGTAATGATTTACAAAGGTCGCAAGCGCCGTCATGTCTACATTTTAATACACATGGTAATGGATATCATGCCTGAAGGAACGGTTAGCCAGAATTGCATAAATGCGCATATATTGGTGAAAGTGTTATTTGAGGTGTAATTTTGATATCTCAAAGCAATTAAAAAGTGGTAGGTTGAATCGAACTTAGGACCTCATACGCAAGATGTGCTGTCACTAATGCGTTATAGAGGTATAGACATATCCGGCAGAGGTGCAACTGCAGCAGCATCTACGTTTCGCCGAACTTATTGCCGTCCCATCATGTGACTGACATGTCCATTGTCCGACCTGGAAATTGAATACAGGACTTTACGGTTCTCAGTTTTAGTAGAGTGCAGTACAAATATAATTCCAAGCATCGAAACATTGTGTCCCTCATCTGTCGCCACAATTATGCAGGCCTGATATACACTGGCTGACTCCGGAACACTATGCGCTGCCATTGAACCAATGAAGCGATTACTAATCCGTCGACGATTAAATCGTATTGTTTTGAATCCTGAGCTATTTTACTAGTTCACCCTTTTTACAGTGGTGGATCGTTAAGTTGCGAGCTACGCAGTACATAGTACACACGAAGGAAGGGTGAGCTGTGAGCACGCACTGCAAACAATCATTTACATAGAGTATACTCCATACTTAGTATAGACACGTCATGCCACCAATCACTTCAATGAATGCGGTAAGTAGACCTTTACTCCCTTTCGTACCCACGGCGCTACATTTAACTCTTTATAGAATAGAAATATCCCAACAAATTGTAATATTCAACCGACTCCAAAAGGAAAGAGTTTCTCAATTCGTTTGTATGATTTTTATGTAACGCGATACATTCATCGAATGGGGACAGATGTTGATCATTATTTTTGTATTCGATAGGGTTTACCCCGAGTATGTTCCTATTTGGTTAAGTTCTGATGACGAGGTAAGAAAGAAATTGCGAAACTCCTCAACGAAAAAGTATCGCGATTCGGGTTATGGGTCTGTTTTGACTGTTTCAACTTTTATAATTACTGAGATACAAGCATGGATTTTATTATACACGAACTCTACACAATGGTTTAATCTAAAATCTTGAAAGATTTGAATAATAAGTAAAGGTTATTTCTACGTATTAAATCAGTACATATATCCTAATGAACACAATTGTTTTAGAAAACAAAAGTAAGAAAATGACGCAGTAACTAGTATAAAAACCAGGCAAAATCTAATGCTCTATGTATGCAAATTTAAATTAAATGATGGCTATAGACATGATAATAATTATGTGCTGAATTGAATAGTCTTACAACCTACCTATCTGGAGATATTTCGTTTTAAATGATAATTTTAATGTTATTGTTATTCACAATGTAATACTCTATTCATCGACATATTATTTTATTCTCGAAATAATAAATTGTTTGCACCATACCAACTACCAGGTAACTGTTACGACTAACCCAAAAACCCAAACCCAGACAAATCACATTGGACCCCTTATAAATATCGAAGCGATCATATTTGTTTTCCTCGTCGGCTGTTTTTTTAATTTTATCAAATCTATATAAAGATTTTAGTGCGGACCCATTTCGGGTGGGCGGTCGGTAAAACACGTGTTTTGGTAGAGCCACGACGGCGCCAATCCGTCCGTAACTCAAATTAGGCGGCCCATTACCATACTTACAATTATAATCAAACTCCCCGTGGGACCCTCCCATTACTTAATTAAATCTTTAATGTCAAGGGTGTGAAACGAACGCCAAGCTAACCACTAATACTAAAAAAATTATATGTATGTAAATTATTATGTAAGGGTTTAGTATTTTCCGATGGGACGATTAAAAGTTTATAGTTTGACTAGCTTTTGCTCTCGGCTCCGGTCGCGTCATATGTATAAACCTTCCGAAAGGAATTGTCTAAATGATAGAGAAAACCGCATCAAATGCCGTTGCGTAGTTTAGGAGGAGTTAGTGGATAAACAGACAGACGTGGAAACCGACAGTTTTATATTATGTATAGTTTTTTTTTGTACTCGTAGCTAAGACCGGTAAACGAGCAAGTGGTTCAATTGATGTAAATGATCTCCACTGTATAACACCGACAATACCAGAAGAATCATGGATGCGTTGCTGACCTTTAACATGGAAAGGAATGGGGATTAGAACCAGAAGCGCGGATTTGGGCATCCGGAAATCTCCCATCACCGTACGGAACGCAACAACAAGCCGTTGCATCGGTTTTCTGTCAGACAGTGGTATTAACCCGGTCGAGCCGGCACATTCACGCTATAGACAAAAGTGTCAACCACGTTTTATAAAGCGTGGTTGTAGACTCTACCCACTCAAGAAACTGAAACGCACGGAAAAAAATACTATATAGTGTATCAAGTTTATCCACTATTAACTACCTCAATGAAATTTATATATTATTGTATTGGTTTTATGGTATATATATCCTCCTTGCGTCGATTCCCCAATGCTGGGGGTCGTGACCCATCACGGAACCAACAGCTTGCGTACGATGTTGTGCCACCTGCTCCTGCTTTCAGCTATATGAACCGCTTTGGCGACATCCATGTTGAGTGTGGTGCGGATCTGATCAGTCCAGCGCATTGGATTCCTTCCTCTCGACCTCTTGCCCTCCATTTTCCCAGTGACGTTCAGCTTTTGGAGATTACCATCGGGCCTGCGGGCGATGTGTCCGAAGAACTCAAAAATCCTTCGCAGGCATATGTTGGAGAGCCGCGGCATCTTGTCACGTTTGAGTTCCTCGAGGACCGATTTGTTGGTTCTAAGCGCCGTCCAGGGAATCCGAAGCATCTTTCTCCAGCACCACATTTCGAAAGCATCTATGCGTTGGCGGTCTCTAGCTTTCAGTGTCCACGTTTCCGCTCCGTATAGGAAGATGGAGAAGACTAGTGTGCTGACGAGTGTCATTTTTATCTTATTACTAATGTTCCGATCTTTCCATATCCTATCGAGTTATCGAGTGAATGTCTCACATTGCTGTTTTGGCCATTCCAATTCTTCTGCGAACCTCGGCTTCACAAGATCCGTTGCTGCTAATGCTAGAGCCCAGGTAGGTGAAGTGATCAACGGTTTCCAAGTTCAGAGATCCATTGAGCTCTAGCTTAGAAGCACGATCCACCACCATGATCTTGGTTTTGGAGCGATTTATGGCCAGTCCCATCTCCAAGCTGTATTGCTCCATTTTGCTCAACATGTTGTGCATTTCTGCCTCATCAGCTGCAAAGAGGATGGTGTCATCAGCGTAGCGCAGATTTTGGATTTTGGTGCCGTTGATGGTAATTCCACCATTCCAATCCTCGCAGGACCGGCGTATAATGTACTCACCGTAGATGTTGAACAAGATGGGGGACATGATACATCCTTGACGAACTCCCTTGCCAAACGTGAAGGGTTTCGAAGTCGTCTTGTCAACTCTCACTATCCCCAGGCTTTCTAAATACAGACCCTGCAGTACTCCTACCAAGTGTGCAGGGACCCCCATTTCCTGGAGAACTGTTCACAATCGCTTTCAGTCCACACAGTCAAAAGCCTTGCTGTAATCAATGAAGCACATCATGAAGGGCACATTGAATTCGTAGGCCTTTTCGATGAGTTGCCTGACATTCAAGATCTGCGCTCACGCGTGCCCCTGCCCTTAGCGAAACCAGCCTGCTCCTCCGGGATCTGCCAGTCTAGGAAGCTTCTGAGTCGGTTGTTAGTGACATGGAGCAAGATTTTGCTGGCATGAGATATGAGGGCGAGAGTGCGGTAGTTGTCGCATTTTTTGGTGGAGCCTTTCTTGTGTACTGGCAAAATAACAGATTTTGTCCAGTCTTTAGGCCACTTTCCTGTCGTCCATACTTTGTTGCAGATCTCGTGCAATCTGTGGACTCCTCCATCCCCCAGAGCTTTTAGAAGTTCTGCTGTTATCTCATCAGGTCCCGGAGCTTTCCTGTTCTTTAAAGAGGTGATAGTCGCCATAATTTCAGACCGAAGTATTGGCGGTTCGCACTCCCACTCTTCCGCTGCTAGTGGCGACTCGAGAGACGGGGACGGGTTCCTGTAGAGGTGTTCGCAGTATTCCCGCCACCTTTCAGCCACTTTCTCAAGCTCCTGAATAACTTGCCCATTCTTGTCTTCAATGACCCATGACTTCGGCCTGAATTGCTTGGACAGCAGACGGACTTTCCCAAAGAGGTCAGAGGGTTGCATCTTATTCGCGTCATCATATTATATATCATTGAATAATAATGCTTTAATTTAAATAAACATTTATGCACGACAATCAAAAATTAAGCGTTATTACCGTATTACTGTTATTAACTCACTCAACTCACTTGATATTGTGATAAAAATATAGGTAAGTATAGCTAGCTATTATTATGAATAATGTTTATAAAACGTGCATGATAATAAAAATAAATTGGTTAACTGAATGAAACAATAAATCGTCTCGTAGTGAATAATGACTAAATCTGTTCGTTCAGTAAAAGCGGGATACGTGGACACATGACTGCAGGCCGGGGCCCGCGACTTCCTTATCCGTTACACAGCTCTATCTACTATCTACTTACGAGTAGATTCACATTTGAATAACTACCAACCTCTATATTCCCTTATATCCGACATCCCTCATAAAAAAACGTATCGGTGAGACGGGGAAACCACTCACTTGTGTAACATTCAGAATTTAATTAATGCATAATAAAATATGAATTTAAATCAAGTTGAGTCATCAAGCATAACATTTCTGTTGTTGATTAGAAAGTTTATTAAGGGAATCAAGTTAGGAAACATAAATTGGTTAAAAGCGGCGTTTCAATGTGAACCGGTATATCAACGGAGATACCGCCATTAATATCTGTGTAGCATTTACGTTGGAATTCTGTAGAAACTCTCCCGGGTTCCCGCGAGGTTCAGATCGTGACTGCGCAGCGCGTCGGCGCAATTTGCTTACCCATACAGTGCAGTGTGCACCGCAGACCGCTCTAATCATGTGTAAAATATTGCCATGAATCGTCTCGCGTCCGCGTCACACAAACACAGAATAGGGATACACGTCATAACTCGCAGAAATGCAAGATTAATTGACTGCGATAGCCCCGGCACGATTAAGGTCAGCGGATGACACTCGCGACGCAACTGTTTGTATTTCGAAAGAGCATTATCGACGAAGGTCACCCGACGGTCCGGCCGCGGCCGGTGCCACGATACCATCAATAATAAATACGGCAGGTTGATTGGCAAAATAAAATAAATTTCTCACTTTATACCATGTTAACAATCAACTACGATACACAAGCATCTGCGAAATAGCCATGTGTAAAAAATATAATGTACCGCGCAATTCCTATGAAAGCGTGGAATATCAGCGAGATCAAGTTGAACGCGTGACCTTAAGTCGAAGAGTAACGAAATGGGTGTTAGTATGAGGCGCGAGCGAGGGTCGAGGGCCCATTAGAACAATAGTAGCGCTCAGAAGCGTGCCGCGTGCGATCATAAACTTACGGCTACAATCAGCGCGAAGCCGTAAGAATGCCCGACCTGCCCCAACTTAACATGCCGCGACGTTAGCCACTCAAGTTTGTAGGCTTTCACCAACTGACGGCTCTTCTCGTGAATTATTTAAAAACGCATTGCTAAACCAAAACTGATGCACAGGAGATTATGTTTTTTTCTAGATTTAAAATAGCTCGCATACTTACAGAATATTTGGCATGTATCCCAAATTCACAGTGAATTTTACTCGTGCATATAAAAATCTTTAAGAGTATGCATACATTAACTAAACAGACCAGTGACTGTGGAACACGGCGTACTCTCAAGTCTCAACGGATCGAGCGGTATAACTCAAGAACAAATATACTTAATTGAAAGATAGAACACACCAATCTACAATGATTACCAATTGTGAGTGTAGTGTTACTACTTACTCCCCAATTAAGTCATATAAAGGGTACTACTATGCTGTGTCTGTATTAATAATTAAGTAACAATTATTACCTTGCTATTGAACACCCCTGCATATAGGCTAAATACTATAACTATAACTATAATAAAAAAAGTATGTAAAATATTCCCAGCCACAGAGGTTCGCTTTGTTCCAAGTGTAAAAAGGTAGTGGAGCAATGTTAAGGCATTCCCACGCGGGAGCCGCGTCGGGAGTCGGGCTGAGCCGATACACACGGATACGTCGGTTCCGAACACCGCCCGCGCTAATTGACTAGACGATGCCACACGACGCTTCAGCCGAGACACGCCACTCACTCTACCTTACTCCAGATTATCGCGCTAGATAACCGAAATTGGATTACACTAAGGTCGACTGAAAAATCTCGCCATCTATGGATATAAAACGACAAGTCAAACACCGATCAAGTGCGAGTCGAACTCTCGTACACAGTGGTTCAGTATTCACAATGTAATTGTTTAAGTTCTATTATTATGTTTTTAGTACCTATATTATATAAGCCGTAACAAAACCTAGTATGTGAACATTTCAGTCGGCTGCCTATTATGGTTCAGAGGACAGAGTCCTTATAATAGGATAGAAAGAAGACAAACGGACAAACAGACAGATAAACGTCTAGTAATACGGCTCAGTTGGTACTCTTGGGTACGGGACCCATTATGAACCAAGAGAATACTTACAGACAATGTGGAGCTAACATGCAAAAGGAATTCAATGGCACGAATTGTGCTCCAAAACCGTAGAAACATTTTAAAACTAATAACTATAAAACTTATTAAGAAACATCATTTGATAATAATCAATCCTCTATTTTAGAAAGCACGTGTGGTATTCTTGTTTCGGGCTAAAATTGCCCTATGTCAGGATAAACAAAACAAACATACAAGCGGATGAAATTAATAAAACAAAAACAACATTGTTCCCCTGATCATAAGTAACGAGACAGGGACAATCGGCAAAACGATGCGTGGGCACCGATTATACGATGTTATCTACTGCCCTCGGCTACTGAGTACTCGGCCCTTCTCCCCTTCTCAGCCTGACACGGGACTTACGACTCGTCAAAAGAACAGACAGTCGCATAGTTTTTTACCCTAATTAAAATAATTCATGGCACGATAACATTATATTAATCTCGCCCAAGGCAGTCATTAAGACTAAATACTCGAATGTCGGATCGTTAATGTGTAATATATACCTCATAAAGTTCGCATACAGCGGTTCGAGACGAGCGGCATATGGGCAATTTAGTATATTAATCAGTCGATTCACTATAATCGCTTATTATTATGAACAAAAATGCACCTCGTAAAGAACACTTCCTTATTGCTTGGTTGACGAAAGACGTCTTAAATACAACACACAGAACCACAAAATTGTGTATAAAATAAGACTTTTAGTTGGAAGTAAACAGTGGTCAATTACGGAGGTAGCGCCCGCGCGCCGCCCGGCCTGGCTCTGTGGCGCGTTCAGAAACAATCGAAGCGGTGCGATGGGAGAGATACCAGCCCATAATAACTCTAATGGCGAGATAAGACCGCCACTGCTGCCGATACATGCCGTACCATCCACACAAATGTACTAACATTATGCGTACTTGCATAGTACAGATATGGTATCTACCGATTCGCAACCGGTCTCTTTCGTGTTAATTGTTCACATTTATCCTGTGCTAACAGTGGTCACTTGAATTTACAATAGTAGTAGCTTTAGTATCTTTTTAAGTTAGTTTTAGACTAGCATCGTAGATCGGTGCTAGCGATATCTGTAGAGATTAAATATTTGTAATTGAACGAACTTCCTACCACTTCGTCGTATGTATCGAGCGATGCGGTGGTCAGCAGGACCAGTTTATGCCGACAACCATGTAAACGATTTATTCCCGAGTCTTGTTTTGCATTACTCGATCGGAAGCTAGGGCTGGATTACAGTCAGCGTACACGTCTAAGTATCATTAAAACTTTAACACTTCAAAACTTGTTAAGTATAAACCGCAATTATTATTATATTGCGATTTTAATTAAATTATTTATTGGTACCTAACATAAATCGGTTCTGGTTTGAGGAAAAAGCGTGGGAAATTATATGACGCGTCACTGAAGTGTTTATGAATGGACAACTGATGTTATAAAAGAGTATATATAAACGCAATATAAGTTCATCAGACTGTACCGGACAACCCTGCCAAAGCGTGGAGTTGTCGTAGGGGCTTTATTAAACGACAGCTAAGCTAAGATGGCCGTTGGACCGGCTTATCCCGATTCCCGGTGTATTCGCCGTGTCAATACGCAATGCCCATTTTGTACCCAACTATTTATCTAAACATACGTACACATAAATAGCATAATGCTATATCATTATTTACTTTGTTATGGCTTACGTAATGTCTTTGGTTTTTTAACGACCTATTATAAAGTATAAATTACCAACATACATAATGTAAGCGTCGGTACAGTAGATTTTTCATACAGCATATTTAAATGTCGCCTGATAATCTGAGTGTAATTTACAGCAATACTTATACATAATAAAATATAAATTTTCCGTATCACGGCAGTAATGAGTATGCGGTACTTTATTTATTGACGTTTAATAATTACATCCCCGAGATGCAAGGATTCTGATATATTAATTACATGGTTTACGACGTTTAGTAACCTGGACCGGTCTGACACTGTGAGTTATATCTCCATTGTAGACACTTCCGTTCCACTCACAACATAAAAAAAACATTAAGCAGGTGTATATGCAAGTTGATTGAAATTTAACAAAATATTTTAATACTAAGCACTACTTACACAAATAAGTAATATAATTAACATGGACGTGCGTATTATACTTTTGTTTGTGAATGTTGTGGAACATTTAAAACTACACGATAATGTAGCGACATGTACCGATAAATAGCACATATTTATATTGTGACGAATACTCTTATAAATATTTAATTGGGACACGAGGACGAGCAATGAGCATCATTCAATGCTTTTATTATTAATACAACAAGCCCATATGAGGGTCGGCAAATTATTTATAAAGAGGACGATTAAATGTAAAAATGCGACGATGATGCATAAAATCAATGTGAACAAACCGAGAGCGTGCTATGGGACCGACGAGACACGACAATTCACCAAAAACACTTTCATGCCGCGCAAATTATGAAACCTGCTTTTACATCTTCACATTCCGACAAAATGTCAGTTCGCAATCTGGAGACATGTGTCTCTTCCTCGGTCACTTGTTGGGAATGTAATATTGACTGAAGAGTAACGGTGTTTTCCAACTCATTACTGGTTGTTCACGTTGAATAATTTCAATATAATAAGTATCCTGAGCGCAATTATGGAAAGTGGGAACACAACTCAGTCATCTACGCGCATGGAATAGACGAAGACCAACCGGTTCAAAAAGCAATTCCAGCAAATCAATGTCTCGTATAATGAGATCGAGTTTAGCAAGAGACGTTTGGTCGTTAACTTCGATATCTGCGCATCGATTAAGATCCGACCAAACTCATCGCATGCCTTTGCGCACTTTTTGCGGATATCACCAAAAGCCGGCGGTGGCGCGGCGACAAAGGTGTCCAACCGGTTTTCGTTACCACCACCTCCCGCCGCCGTCATAAGCGCGTCTGCAAATTCAACACTCGTCAAATACCGCAAAATGCAATACAACCGCTATGTCGTTGTAGCATTAATGTGTGTACCGTCGACAAAATATCGCATATACCTGTCTATCCCATCATATAAATAGACGCTTCACTACATAAAGATATACATCGCTGTACCTACACCATGAGAACTTATATTTATGTTGTAAGTTATATAGGTACTTAAGGGAAAAGTTTATTTCAACTTTATCGACAAAGACTTCTGTAGAAGCCCTTTCGTAATGACGCTCAAGTATGTCTTCATGTCTAATGACAGTAATGACGTTAGCGAGGACCGAACAATTTATTATAGGATGAACAAAACTAACATTAAATCAACACAGCGAGTATACCCGATATACTTCTACAAAAACACATAATTATTAACAAGCGAAGCAAAACATACATGAATAAACTGCATTGAATCATCGCCGACATTAGATGAAACAGTATCCGTTGCGCAATCGGTCATTAAAGTTGATCATTATTATGGCGGGCTCCCTCGTATTGACATGTGCATTGTGCAAACAGGTTCGCAGCTTAAATCAAAAGAATAAAACAAGTTACTCACGAGCTACAATTCTATCTCAATAAAAGCCAATAAGATAATGAATAGTTGGATGTAATCAGGAAAAGATGCAAATTCCTGTATAGGTAGCACGTACCGTAATCTCATTAAACATATTCTATAGGCAAGATAAGATCAAACAGGGCTTCAGATACGAACGACATCAATCACGTCTGCGTCTGTACCGCAGCCGGCTATTAAAGTTCTACTTTACAATCACAGAAATTTATATACCTAGAACTCAAACCCCGCCAAAGTTCTCGACGATGAATTAGTTTTTACTAAGTATTAAATACAGTTTTGTATAAAACTTAACATTACAGCAACACTAGACTCGAAATTAATTTTGTCGTCGACCTTGAACCGATCAACGACATCGAAATGATTTCATTGTATATGATCATAAATAGTCGCTAATAAAAATTCGTTCCCACCGAACGACGTTCCATTATGAAAAAAATGGCTAAACAGCACAAAAAAATTGTGTGTTTTACATAAGTTATCGTAGCATAAAAGGAATTTGAAATTAATTGACAACCAAACGCTTTGATAGGTAGATAAGATAAATTACATTAGCTGATGAAGTTAGAGAGTCTGAAGTGGTAGCATAGATCTGCATTAATCCTTGTTAAAGAAAGACAGTGTATGCATACGTATTTATGTGCGAATGCATTCCATCATAAGTAGGCACGCGAAGCGGTCACGCTCAGTCGACCACAATTTCATGGTCAAATAAACGAATTTCGATCTGTCTTTACACTATCCTACATGGCACTTCATTGCTATTTGAACAAATGAGTTCAACGTACAGAAACTAAAAAACAAATCTCAAATCTCCTTGCTTGTGGTTATACTAACGGATCTAGAAGATTTTTTTCAAATCTGACGTAGATTGATATTGAGAAATGAGAGCTTTTTACATCAGTATTTAGTGTTTTTTACAAAGTCGGCGTTCTGGAAAAGCTATCCAATAACTTTACAAGTTTTTCAATTTCATTCTTGGAACTTTTTTGTGACCGTGGAATAATACCGGCAATTGTTAGACCCACTAAATCGGGTCCATTTTGTTAAATGAGGTATTAACCGATTAGTCTTCATCACAAGAGTGTCATGGGCTACACCAGATTTGTGAAAAATCAATATGGCGAACGCTAACTACCATAACAGTCTGAAAATTTGTTATTAGATGAAAATTCATAAACTAAATACGACTACGAAAAACTGTAAATAAGAATCCACTAACGAAACCACTGAGCCAACGAGTACACAAAATTTAGACAATTGGCCTCCGACTCCGACGAAGTCTTACATTAATAATAATTTCTTGGTTCCAGTTTTACTTAGTCGGGCTTTATTTTTTAAAGTTTAATTTGTTTTTTACAAGCTTACAAGAATTATTACAAGTTTTTAATTTGTCTTGGATTTAACTTTTCCAAATAAAACTGTTGTATGTATCTCTCAAAGCATAAGATAAAATTAAGCATAGCTAATGTTGGAAAAAATCACGAGTTTAGATATGTTAGGATTAGATTAAAGTAAAATGATCAAAGTTACGTTATTTATGTACTGGGGTAAAGTAAGACGTCTATAAATAAGGTTATTGATTGGTGCGTTTGCTTCAAATATCTACTAACAATAAGTATGATACAAGGTGCATAATATATCTAGAAATAATGTAGTACGTGATACAGTCTGTGTAAGAACGACTTGCAATGGGCGTTTTTTATTTTTATATTTTTTCTACTAATAATGTAGTGCAGATATCGTGGCCTACATAGCATTGGGTATAATAAATTCGCGTAGCGGAAACCTAGTAAACCACAATAGTTGAATAATAGTCCAGTATGCATGGGGTGTTGAATTAATTCAAGTGTTAAAAATAGAAATAATATTTAGTACGTCAGAACTATTAGTAATTTGTAACATACATGGCAGACTAGTTACAAATTATCTATTAGCCATGACGTTCGTGTTAACTAGATCTCACGCGTGTGTAATGTGTATTAGAAGAAGCGTTAATTGTACAATGTACACGTGAGTAACACCTGCGTTGTGTTATTATCGATGCGCTCCACCGCTCCTGTAAAAGAACCTACACTTCCTCGCAGACCACCAACCAGTACACGGATCCGCGTTTATTGGAATGACCTAAATTCTCTAAACGCAAAAGACTTTTGTATCTTCTAAGACCCTTAATATAACATTTTCATGCAATCTTATGATGTAGTTAATGCCAATATATACGCCAATATATTAATATACGTAAATAGGTTCGTTTACATTTTTACAAAAAACAAATTATACAATAAAACGTCAAATGTGCCCATTAACTACGCAATCGCTAGCACTCAGTCTTCTGCAATACTTTTATTGTAATATTGTCTTTATTTGCGAAATTATTTGCACACAAGATTGATTGTCGAATATTACGAAAATGCTTGTAGAATTGTCTGACAGTAAATAATAGTGGACGATAAAGCTATGTGGTATGTAAGAGGGTGTGTTGTGCATTGTATTTGTGAAGGGGTGTGTGCACCTGACAGTTGTGTTGGTCGTGGTAGGAGCTGACCAGCTGGCTGACGTACTCCCAGACCTCGCCAGGCGCAGTCCACGCGGGTGCGTTTGCCGCGTGCCGCATCATGCCAACATCCCCGTCGCGGACGCTCGCGGACACGCACCGAATCACTTCACAGCCGGACCAGTTAAATTATTATCGTGGCAGGTTTACACGGGCGTTGAGTTCTCGCCTGCCGCCTGCCGCCTGCCGCCGCGCAGCTCACGTCCACTAACGTTGACGAGCTATTTATATTGTTTTATCCTCAATCACGCGCAACTAGGTCGCGATCTACATCACACACGCTCAAACAGATTTACGTTGGAGCGAATCTCGGCACACCTTATTGCAACTAATTCGCTACAATCGACACGTTCGTTTTATTCTTGGGATCCAGACGTTACGGATTACCTACGTACCTACTTCATACAGAACTGGTTTCCGCCTTAAATTTGATTGTTTGTTTTTTTTAAAGTAACGACTACGCTAGAATATCTAATATGATAATATGCTTATGAAATTACAATAGGTATTTGTCCCTTATCTATAACACAAGTACCTAGAGATTATTTATAACTGTTATCGGTTGTAAGTTAATAATCAAATACCTACCTATGATTTATACTTTATCAATGTCGAACAAATTTTAAACAGTTATTATATTAAACAGTTTTGTCCACATTACTCCACATACATAATATGTTCCTTATATTATGTCTATTGTTTCAAATTATTATTGTCTTTGTAATTTCACTAACAGTATTGGCATCAATAGCAAATGTTTATTTGTATGAATGAAATATTGTAATTTATCTTCATGATTATTGAAATTATAGTTACAACAAAAACAAACAGTTTACAATAATAACTGCATGCTTCAAAGAACACGAATGCACTAAAATGAGTAATGCACCGATGCGCGCAATCACAGAACGAATCCGTCGGAGACGCGCGACCGCTAGTGATAACGCGCGACCTTGAGCTCAGCTAAACTTCTGATAAGGGAAATTCGGCGACCGCTCTCCGCGCGTCCCGCAGACACCTCCGCCGCTGTCTCACACCAACCGCTTATCGCGCGATGTGTTTGTTTTGCATGAAATTAATGTCGCGGTCCATATTATAATGCGGTGACATGATCACGAATTAATTAACTGTTTCTATGTGATAAGAAAGTAAAAGCTTATATCGATCCGCGTGACATAAAAATATGATAGAGTAATAAAAATTATTGTTTAAATTAATACTATTGGACAATCATAAATGTCTCGTCGGGATCCCAAGACAAACTCATTACTGAATAAATTCTGAAGCACTAATTGTCACAGGTGTTCGGAGCAAAGAGGAACGCATTAACACTGCACCGATTATAATATTCACTGTTTCACACGAGAGCACATGATCACATCGGCCAATCAATCGTACCCGTACGTACACTGTACACATGGATATACACGAGGGTATGTGTGCACTTGACGGGTTTAACCAACGGCGAACGCGGCCGCGGCAGTCAACACCGGCGCACCGCGCACGCAAAGTCGGGGACGCGCGCGCGTCTCGCCGCGAGCCAGCTAATGACCGGCGCGGCGTGGCGCGTATTCGCGACCCCCACTCCACTACTGAGTACGCGCTATCAAACCAGTTTACGTGAAAAATTTAATTCCTCGGCGCGGGTGACGACCGCTCGCGCTTTCCTCGCGCGGCGCCTCCCCCGGGCGCGAGGAAAAAGCGCAGCCCCGGGGGCGGCCGGAAGTGCAGCGGCACCGCGGCCGCACGCGACCTCCGCCGTCTGCGTCCGCGGCTCCCGCCAGCCGGCAGCGCACCCACCGCTTTAATTAAATGCTGCAAACTGCTCACTGCACGCTTCACACCCTGTGCCTACTGCCTAGTGGCTACCCCTCGAGTCCCAACACTCCATTGTCACTACCTAGTTACCAAAACGTAAACACCGATTATTTTGTAGAAATTAATTGATTTTGAATTACACACGACACAGTTCTATGTCTACACCGATGATGCAGACTGAAAGCAGCGTGGCTTCGTCACCGGTAATGATTTATTTGGTCACGCGTGAACGAATAGGCCGCACATTAACAATATCCACTATGATGCTGTATGTAGTTAGCAGTTAGCACAACTAGATACTTTCACGTGTGTTTATGATAAACACTAGATCACGATAAAAACGCTCTAAATTAAAACAGCTATTTAACAGACTTCCCGCATGCTATAAATGTCAGATTTAAAAGCTGAACCTAATTATCCATTAATCTATATTAATTTCAACGGAAAAAAGAAAATTATAAAAGGATGGACGCCACTTGTATTCTCATAACATTCTCTACATATTGAATAGAGAATCATTAACAGTGTTAGTTGAAGTTTCTTACTGTATAACGAGTATGAACGTCAACAATTTCAATATATACTCTAAGAAACACCGAGAGCATACAATACCACAATGCAAATACGAAGGTAGCGGCAACATTCGCCGTGACGCATAAATAACGCTCATAGAAAGCAAACGCGACGCAAGTAAAGAGATAATCAATCATTCTAAATAGCGAATAACAGTTTATAACGCCCACAAACAATATCGTACTTGCTATCTAAGTGCTTTCGAATCGTATATTTCCCGTGTTATGACAATCGATTCTAATAGAGATGTATTTCGCATGAAATGCTTTCAGATTTATCTTTTATTGTATAAAGCATACATTTATGTATGCGCTTATGAGCGCCTAAAGCATATCAAAATTTTTTTATAGCAAAAAACTGTGGAAGTTTTTTTGCTATAACAGGGAGTAGAGCTCACTGCCGAGACAGATGTCGCAGTTATGTGTGTATGTATTCACTGTCAGATATCCCTAATTTTAGCAGTGAAGGTGAAGAAAAAATCGTAACGACACTTTCATAAATGTATATGGTAGGTATTAAGTTAAGTATCATATTTTAGTACGGAATAAAGTTTTAAGTTGTGTACCGGTTTGAAGGACATTGAAGCCAGTGAAATTACTGGGCATTATGAGACTTAACATCTTATGTCTTGGAATGACGAGCGCAATCCAATGCCATGCAGTGTTTTGTTATTCAAAGTTCTGTGTGGTGTTGCTTCTGTTTATGGGCAGATTATGACCATCAGTTGAACGACCTGCTCGTTTCGTCACTAGTTATTTTTTTTTTACATGTATGGGATTTTTTGTACCTATTGACTTAGACAAAAAAAGCACAGTAGAATTTATGTAAAAAAAATGTAGGTACCTAGGTTCTCAACAAACCACAATGGATCAGTTAAAAAAGTCCAAATAGCTGACTAACTGTTCGGCTCTAATGATCGTTTCCAAACGTACAATGAAAAAGGCTGCAAATAGTGCCAACATCCGTGATACTCGCGAACAAAAATATAATCACCGGCTTTTTAATGGCGAAGCTATTATGACAAAAGAATACACTCGTCACATATTTCATTTGTGGTAAAATAATATAATAACTAGAATGGTTTAAGTTAATTCATTTAATGAGTGGTAGAGCCACGCTGTAGACAGTTTTGTCTACACCATGATTGGGCCGGGCCGGCTCGCCCGGGTCTTTACCATCTCACAGAAAACCAACGTAAAGTAGCAGCTTGCTGCTCCGTTTCGTACGGAGAGTGCCATATCCGGAATATATTCCGGAAGCCCAAACTCCCCTCCCCTTCCCAAACCCTTAATTATGCCTTTCCTTTGAAGTTGGCGACGCGACCATGATTCTTTTGATATTCTGGATGTACATGGGCGGTGAAGATCACTCACCATCAGGTGACCCACTTGCTCGTTTGCCGGCCTATGCTTTAAGAAAAACTGGAATTTATCGAGCGAGCCTTTCTTCAACTTTAGAAATAATGTAAAAATACGTGACACGAATATTATAAAGAAAATAATGAACAGTAAAGCTAGCGTAGCAAACTTTGTTTATGAAAACCATTGATTCGTTAATTTTGTATAAAATAAATACCAATACAAATAAAAGTTTCATATACTTATGTAATGAGGAGCCATTACGATAAAAAATTATTTTCCCATACATTGACAACTAAAGCACAAGCCGCACACAATACGATGCATCTGCGTCGTCACTGACACAATTAATAAATTATGCCTTGCTTGAATGGTGGATACTTCTACACTGAGGGGTGTGTGGTAAACAAGAATAAAAGCACCTTTGTGTTGATAAAACTGGATCAGATTAAGATGGTGAAATATGTAAGGGTATCTTTTAACATGAAGTTCATTGAAATGTGTATCCCCTAATAAGTTTATGTTCATTGCGAGGGTCGAGCAACAATGACAATAAGCTGAGCAGTCATGAACTCCAAACGTTTCTAACAAGACGCACGTTGGCAATGTTATTTGCTTTTGCTTAAATCAAATATCTAATCAAATAATAACCAATTGCCGCGTATATGCAATATATCACTTGAATACGTGTCAACTGATGTGGCTGTTTTTTTTATTGTGTTCGTAATTGTCAGGACAAGGTTTTTATGAATAAAAATGTATGGATAATACACCGGAAAAGTCGGAAATTTTATGGTATTTTTGTAAGAAAATCTCAATACAAAAATGTGACATTGAGTTTCACAGTTCTGCTGTCACATGTTTTCGTAACAACAAATTCCGCATTGAATATTAATATTTTACAAAAAGAATTGAAAGCCTTTGTTATTTTTTTGAGTCAGTTAAATAGAAAGTCTTGGCTGACTCACTCACTGACTCATTAACGCTCAGCCCAAACCCTTGGACCTAGAAAGCCAAAATTTTGCACAGAGGTTCCCTTTATGATGTATATAAGGGATAAGAGAGGATATTTCGAAAATCAAATCAAATTATTTATTCTCTAAATTGGATCATAAATATCATTTTTATAATATTTTTTTATGCTAGATTATATTTACGACGGCATTTCGTGGCTAGCCATGAGAAGAAACGCTTATGGGCTCTTTTAAATGAATGGACATGGAAACTTTCAACTCTCTTTTTACCCCTAAGTGAGTTGAAAGTTTGTATGAACACAAACAATATTAATAGACATTTCGACGCGAAACTTCGTAGGAGTACGTACTCCTAAAAACAAAAGTAAATACGTCTACCGCGATTTTGCGAAAATATATAAACCTAAAAATCGATATGGGTGTCGTTATTAACGTTCTTTGGGACGTTGTTTACGAAAATGGTATTTATTTTGAAGGCCAAGAGGTGGACATGCGATACAATAAAATTAAAACCCTATAATGGTAAAACGAGGGTTCAGTTTGTATGGAAAAACAATATTTAATAACTTTTCAATTCGAAACTTCATCGTTCGTTTCTTCTTAATCGAAACTTCATTTTGGGGTTCGTAACATGAAAATACTGGAAAATATTCTACTTGGAATAGTATTTGGACAACTTTGAGTTTTATGATTAATTGACATAAGATAAATATTTTTATATTGTGTGTTGTATACCCCATAGTTATATCCTATGTTATCCGTGCCGGTTATTTTAATACAGATTGATAATCATTTTGTGAAGCGCCATCTCTTGACGTATAAAGAAAACGGTTCGTCAGTGTGGTGGCCACGCTGTAAAATGTTTTGTTTACAGTCTACACCATGAATGGGTCGGCTCGGCCGGATTGTTACTGTTGCATTTCATAATATAATAAAACTCCCTTCTCTTTCCCAATCTCCATTCCTTTTCTTTAAGGTCAGCAATGCATTAATTATTCTTCTGGTATAATGGTTCATTGGTAGTGGAAATCACTAACCCAGTAGCTCATTTGCTGACCTCTGCTATTTGCCGACTTAGTAAAATATTAGTAAAAAGACAGAAAGGAAAAATAGGAAACTCCTCAACGAATAACAACAATGACATCTGAAATTAAATGAAACGATTTGAATGTCAATTTTTTTATGACGTCTGATAAATTCGATCGATGTATTAACAACACAATGACGAGAAGAGCCAGTCGCATACATATGGCATCATAACGCCCAGTAATTGAACTGGTTTCAATGTCCTTGAAACCGAAACACAACAGAGCTTACCCACTCCTGTTTATAACCACTATACTAAATAGGCTGATCCAATACCGATCTGATCTATATTTTTTAGCTAATCACTAATATTACTTTACGAACTAGGTCTATGAAGAACGCTTACAATCTTATCGACTCACTTATACTATCATTTTAAATACAAATAAATATAACACCCAACAAACATCCCAATAAATATAACACACATAATCCTGACCCCACACTAGAATAACCTGTATCTTGGATATCAGGAACTGCGAGGGACTTAGGGTCCCACAACACCCAGATCCGAGACCAATAAAATTTGTGTATCACACAAACATTTGTCTTGGTGCAGAAATCAAACCCGCGACCTCTCGTTTCACAGCCGGCTACTCACCTATAGCATGCGTTTTTTAATTTTCTTTTTTATACAGGTACGGCAAACTATATTGCACTTGATTTTAAGTACAATGCAGTCCCAATATAATGTCAACCGTCAAGATACATTGCGTCCCTCGACGTTCAGAGAATTATACCGGCCTGAAGTTCTTGGATATATACTCGTAATGGCTGACCCCGAAACGCAACTCGCTTCAACGAGCCAAGCACTGTTGTGTTTCGGTTTGAAGGATATTCAGCCAGTTAAATTACTGGGCATTATGAAACCTAACATCTTATGTATCAGGGTGACGAGCGCAGTCCAATGCCAGGCAGTGCGAAAGCTCTGTGTGGAGTTGCTTTTGTTTATGGGCAGGTTTGCGCTCACCTTCAGGTGAGCGACCTGCTCGTCTCGTCATTCAAGCTAATAAAAACAACAAAATGACAACTAATAAAAAAAACAATTACAACGGTGCATTCGGCTCATGTGCGCGCGGATAGGCATACGTTCATTTTCCATTGTACGCCTTGATTTTATATGTAATAGAAGTGAAATGTTTGTTTACAGTACACAGAAAAACAGATAAGGAAAACCGAATTATACAAACCGTCGGAAATATCTGTAGAGACCGCTAGAATGCGCGCATTACCTTTATCTCTATCGCATTGTACTGTTTCACGTGTGACGTCATATGACCGGTTCGCAGATATAAACCACGCATAGACTGTAGTACATAACTCAAACTTTACTTTAGATCTCATAATAAGTAATGTCTGGAAAGCCTACGTAAAAAATTTTCACTAAATGTACTGTTCTCGTCTACAACATGCCTTGACCTACTTATCGCCGCCATGAGGCGACGACTTAATTTTGCCAGTCAGCAGTCGCCCTCCATAAATATACCGATCCTATCGCAATAAGGTGATAGGTCTGACGTATGCGAGAGGCCAGCTGGTACCACTGCTAAGTCTATATCTGCCGCCAAACAGTAGTGAGTAGGTAAGTACTGTTGTGTCTGGGTTTAAAGGACATTACATCCAGTGAAATTACTGGGCATTATGAGGCTTAACATCGTGTCTCAGGGTGACGAGTGCAGCCCAACGTCATGTAATGCTTTGTAATCCAAAGTTCTGTGTGGTGTTATTTTGTTTAACGCGAAATGGGTGCACTTCTATATATTTTTATTTATGTTTACGCAAACAATATACGTATACTAGCTGTTGCCCGCGACTCCGCCCGCGTGAATGCCAATTTCCAGGATTAAAGTTAGCCTAGTGGGCGCCCCCGGTGAGAAACGCGCTTGACAAAAATACTGATATCGCTATTAAAAAATAGGGGTTGATCGTAGAGGGTTGAAAATTTAGAGTTGTATGTATTTTTTAATGCTGTAACATAAAAAAATTAATACAAAAAATTTTGTCTAAAAAATAAAAAAAATAATTTAGGGGTGGACCACCCTTAACATTAAGGGGGATGAAAAATAGATGTTGGCCGATTCTCAGACATACCCGATATGCACACAAAATGTCATACAAATCGGTCCAGCCGTTTCGGAGGAGTATGGGAACGAACATTGTGACACGAGAATTTTATATATTAGATACCTACACCAAATTATTAACAGCAGTTGTTACTTGTTTTGCTTTGTCGGATTTTGTAAATATTTCTACTACAATACAATAAGTGCATAATAACTTGAATAGGCTGTAGTTAGTCACTTTTTTTATAATATAGGTAATGGGGAAGTGGGTCACCTCATGGTAAGTGATCTCCACCACCCATGTACGTCCACATTACCGGAAGAATTATGGACGCGTTGCCAACCTTAAAAGGAAAGGTATATTTAAGGGATTGGGAAGGGGAGGGGAATTTGGGCCTGTGGATATCTCACCGTAGGAAACGCAGCAGCAAGCTGCAGCAAAGTAGCGTCATTACGTCGGTTTTCTGCGAGATGGTGGTAACAAGCTGGTCAAGCCGGCCCATTCTTGATGTAGACAAAACTGTCAGTTTGACATATTTAAATCAGTATTGTTGAACTTATTTTCAATTTCTATCAGCTTTCTTATAAAGTGTAGACTAAATTTAAAATAGATTTACTATGGAAACTCTTATAACCTAACCAATATGTTTAAAGTTAGTCTATGTTTTAGAATAAGGCTTTATATATTTTATTCAAATATAGTTTATTTGGCACTTACCTTAGACCGTGGCCGCCCTCGTCCTCTCTTTACAGCGTCATTAGCATCAGCACTTTTAGTCTTTTTCACAATATTATTGTTTTTAGACACACTTTTGTCCCTTTTCAAATTGTCTTTGATCTCCGCACTAACTTTCTTCTCGTCGTCACTTTCATTCTTGCTTGAAGAACTCCTAGGCTTTGTTTGGGTTTTCTGAGGTGAGGCTTTAGATGTTAGGTTTTTGGAAACCGCTTTTAGAGGCAAGTCATCATCACTTGAAGATTCTGATGAACATTTACTGCAAGACTCTGAGCTGGAGCTGGTGTCGGAGAGCTGAGATTTCTTCTTTCCTATTGGCCGGTCCTTGACTGACTTTAAAGGTTTTGATTCAGATTTTTTCTTTACAGTGGGCTTAGCAGTTTTTTTCGTTGATGGTTTATGGGGTGGTATGGCTGCTATTTTGAGCTTCAGTCCGGTGTCACATGAAGTGACTGAGAAGTGTGGTTTCCGTGCTGTGCTTTGTTTGGCACTGGAGCACTCCCAGTCACTGCCTGATGAATCACTGGAGCTGCTGTTCTGTAATATAATGATGAATTTATAGACACCAAATAGCTAAACAAAGGATACCCTTGGGATTGAGGGTGAAATGTTTCCACTAACATGGGCTGATGCAACATAACATGGGCTCTGTGCAACTGAGAGACATCTGCCTCCCCACCATAAATACAAGAATGAATGGAGATCAATGAAGAAGGTCACGCTTATTTTAAAAAAAAACAATACTATTTGAAATATGTACTTTTCAAAGTTATATCACACATGTTGTATCCTTATTATAGAATAATAGTAAATTGTTATTTATGTAATAAAATAAAAATGTTTCACATATCTAGATCTTTTATCATCACATATCAGTAGATCAAGCACCTACTAGCATAAAAAATGATCAGCCAAGTTATTGAATATATATAATATTGCAGAGTTAATGATAAACAAATACACCCAACAGCCCACATATATTTCCAACCCCAGCACCACACTGAAATAGAGGTCTTGCCTCACTGCTTTGTGGCCTCTCTGATGTGTCATGAGCGGTATGGGATTACTTCAAGAAACTAAAAGATGACAGGAATCATAAATAACAGGTGAATTGTTGTGTACAAGTATAGTGTTGGGTATCAGGAACTATAAAGAACTTACAATACCAAAACACCCAAACCCAACACAAATATTTGTAGAATACACAAACACTCTTGACTCTGTGTACCAAACCCATAGTTTCTTGTTTTACAGCCAGCCCATGCTATGGATGTAAGATTTAAAGTCTATTCAATATTACATACGTACATACATATGCACTCACGCCTGTAAACCCCGAAGGGGTAAGCAGAGGGGTAACCAGTACACCCACATTTCGCCGAGCGTATCTCCATCCATTATGTGATAGAGGGCGACCTTATTGCCATACCGGGCACAAATTCCAGACTCCAGGCTGATACTGAGCATTTCGTAATAGAAAAACCCTAATAGCACTTTACCAGACCTGGGGATCGCACCCGAAACCTCAGCGTTGGCCTCAATACATACACAGTTACAACTGTGCCACCGAGGCAGTCTATTCAATAACTTTTTAACATTTAGCCTAAATAAATATCAGATTACGAAATACAAGTAATTCTTTTTATCAAATTAGGTGAAAGAAATATATATTGAAATAGTTATAGAGATTACCTGTTTCATATAAATAAAGTTATAATTTAGATCAACATACCTCAGAATCGCTGTTTGAGTCTGTTACACCACTAGAGTCGTGGGTTTTTGGCAAATCAGTGCTCATTTCTGAAAAAAAATATTATGATGTAGGCAAATGTAATAGTGTGTAGCAAAACCTAATCTCAGTTATGCAATGTTACAATACATACTCTTGATCTTGATATTACCTTGAACTTGGCTGAGACAAGTGAAACATTATGCAAAATATTGAGATAGTATTCTAATTTATTGAATAATACTCACAACATATCTCATACTAGTGTTATTAGAATTTCATATGGCAGCATATAGTTACATTTCTGAGCAGTTCACTCAAGTAATACTTTATTAATTCAAGTGGTGTAGTTCTAACAACGATGTAATAGCGGTCTAAATGCGTAAAGTACTTACTTCAAGGTTGGTCAAGATGTTTCCAAATACAAAAGCATGAACGACTTCATTTCAGACAGAGGACACATCAAAACATGATAGTAATCTGAAATATAATCGTGAATCACGTTACTTTAACGCCGTAAATGAGTTATTTGTGCGTTATTTTGGGATATATTCTATTTCTATTGAACATAATTTGTTGGAATGACAGATCTGACGACACTCGCAAGACCAGTTTATTGGCGATGAAACTCGCCCATGTCGAGACATCACGCGTTCAATACTTTGATAGAAAATCACTTCAACACTACAAAAAACTGGCTCCTTACACGATACACAACTCATACTATAAAGACATAACGGTCTTTTAGGACATTGGCGCCAAATAAGTGCATACGTTTACATAGTTGGGAAGAAATCCGAACAGTGCTATGAGGTTACAATACACAATTAACTATTCATGGCTACACAATGTAAATATCCCACTAACCAGACCTTATAACTTGATTCTAATATAATGAGGCAAAGCCAAAACACAAAAAATACTTCACGCTCCAACATAACACTTGGCCTCCATGTTTACAAATCATTTGTTTAAAAATTGTACATACAAACTTGCCTACATAAGTTCAAGCGAGAGAAAGTCAGTGAATATTGCAGCTTATTCTTTTCCTCATACGATCATTTCGCACGATAGATAAAGTTAGACATATTACTATTATATCTATAGATTGCGGCGCAAAATGGCGTCGCGCATTACTAATGGTTGCTTTCGATTAAAATGAGTTGATGTAAAGTAACTAATTACAAAAACAAAGCAGTCACTGCAGTAGTGTTAAATATTTTTATTAATTTGAGATAAGTAGATGTACTTAAAATAATAAAGATTGTGTAAATAAATGCTATGAAAAGTCATGATAACACAACGTCAATCAAAATCAAAATATTCTGAAATCTGATTCAAAGATGATCTGATTAGTAGTGATAGTACTCTGCAGTCTGCACTCTCAGTAGTGAGTAGCGACTAGTACTACTATCACATCATGGGACGGAAATAAGCTCGGCGAAATATGATGTACTAGTTACACTTCTGTCTACCCCTTCGGAGACTACAGGCGTGAACTGCGTATGTTTGATATCAGTGATGTGGGTTTGTGCAATAAATATCAATGATGAACAGCTTACAGTAACATTGAAATGTGTATTCAGGGGGTTTTTATCTGAGAGGGTTGATCATCTTTGCGCTTTCGATTCGCTCGTTCTTGGAAATAAAAATATCTAAGAAGGACTCAAAGGATTCCTACCCAGAGCCGTAAAATAGTTTATAAAACATTTCTGGCAATTGTCATTTTCTTTGTCAAGTACTAGAGATGAGTAACACAGCGCTGCGTCGCGCAATTGTGCCGGGTATGTTCTCACTTGGTGCAGTGTAATTGTTATTAAAATAAGGTCGAATTGATGTTTGATCTTGCTGATGTGCTTGAGTGCTGATGCATTAGCGACATATTTTTTTTGTAAATAGAATGAATATGAAAATAGTTCGGCAATAATCACAATAGATACATAGAATAATAACAATAAAAACTAGTTGTATAGCTTCTAGTTTCAACATGACTAATATAAAAAAAGGTTTTTTTAACAGTTAATAGTTTATAAAAGCTTTTTGTTAATTACTATGACTCTTCTTCAGATAAACGGTGACTATTTTCGCAAACTTTTTTTATTTATTTAAAAAATTATAGAATTTTCTCAAATTAGTCATTTTGGAACATAATGTTTTAATAACTCTAGAAGCAATAATTATAGTTTCAAAAAAAATATGAAAATAATTAATTTTTCATTGTTATTACTATGTGTATCTATTACGATTACTTGCGTAAAACAATTTTTAAAATTATTTTAAACTACATATATCAAAACACAAAAACAATAAAATTCGCGGGTCAGTACATCAGCACTCAAGCACATCACCAATATCGAACATCAGTTCAACCTATAATCTATTAATATTTAACTGCGCTGTGCGCGAGCACACTTCGAAAAAGTGAATCAGTCTCAACTCTCGTAGAGAGTTTAACCTGTTAACTCGACCGTAGCGCCGGAATTACGACGCTCGGGCATATGGCCTCCAGGCGGAATTCAACCTTATCGAATGTTAATAAGGTTGAGTTCTGCTTGGAGCTGTCGTATGCCGTGCGATACGCGGCGGTCTCTCAACACACCTCCTGGCCGCGGCACAGTGAAATGAATGGGCGTAATTGCGCGGCGCAGCGCAGTGTTCTGTGTTATCCATCTCTAGTGCAAAATGCAAATGTGTGCATGGATTCTATTTACAAAACGTAAAGTTATTAGTGAAATGTTTACAAGTTCCTAGTAGTAATTAGATAAATCTAAACAAAAAGTATTCAATATTATTATTTTATCTTTTTTGAAGTATGCTGTAGACGAGTATTGTAAAGAATTATACCTAATACAGTAGGTATGTATGTAAAGCAAAAATTAATTATAAATATAACAAACATAGTATCGTAGGGAAGTGGTATCTTGGTGGTATGGTATCAGAAACTATGAGAAACTCTCGATCTCACAACACCCAGAACAGAAACAAAAATTTGTGGATCATACAAACTTTTGTCCTGATGTGGGAATCGAACCCGTGGCCTCTCGTTTCACAGTTGGCTACACACTCACTGCAATATGGTGGCTATATTTTTTTTTGCATTAAATTTTTATATGTAATATTTAATAAATACCTTTGAAAAAAGCTTAAACTTTAAAATGTTATATGCATAACTGTACCTTGTTTTTAGATTTGCATTATGAATGAAACAGAAGTATGGGAGGATCTATCCAACATACCAGCAGACCCTCCAATAATGCGAGACCTGTGTGACAATTGCAAGTAATTGATCTCTTTTAAACACCACATTTTAACCATTTTTTATTGTGTAGACAGGCAGATAAGTGCTTATTGTGCATGAAAGTGGCTTGCCTTATGACCACCACAGCTCATGGATATGAGCAAGGCCAGCTACACAGCCAAGTATCTGACTAAATGGCTTTAAACTCAGAATTTCTGTCTTTTTTATGGCATAATGTTATTGCTCAGTCAAGTTACATTATTACAAATATTACTAACAAAGATGCACCAAGCAAAAGTATTTTATAAAATATAGTTTGACTGACTCCCATAAAAGTTGTCAGAGTGATATGCTTAGGATTAGGACAATGTGAAAAAACAAACCTATTCTTATTATAATGTATAACTTAATAAATCAGGAAAAAAAATTGAAAATATTTATTAATATTGTTAATTTATAGGTGTAGCCCAAAATCACTGGAAACAACAAAATCTGATTCTATTATTTACAGATTTTAATTTTTTTTCTTTAAATTATTTTATTTGCAATATCAATAACTTATAACTCTGTGGTTAAGGTAAGATGAGGACCATTATTATTTGTAGGCTTCTACCCTTAGAGCATGGTATTGCCTCTCATACATTTTACCTTTATAATAACAGACCTTTCTAGGTGTGACTTGGATGACAGTTGTCATATCTTGTTTGTCACTGTCTACACAGATCACACCAACGGATCACACTTAATTAATAGATATATGTTAGACACTGTACTTATTCTACTCTTTCTGACGAGCCGTGTTCCAGGGTTAGCTAGTGTATGTTCAGTAACATTATGCCAGCATAATAGCACATAACTGGCATAAGACTTGCCATTATATTTGGACTGCACTGTACTTACATCAGGTCCAGTGAAGTCATGCCAGGATGAAAAATAAAACATTGTGTGCCAATTTTTAGCACAACTTTGTGCACAACATAAACCATAATCTATGTGCATCATAATGACTACATTACTTATATGATCTGCTCATTATGGTTTCAGGAGACCATCAGTTGTATGTTGGTGCTCGGCATTGCCATCTGATAGTCTCAACCCAAGGAGTACAATAATTCTTCTGCAACATCCTGCTGAAGAAAAGAGATGTCTTCGCACTGCTCCTATGTTGCAACTAGGCCTTACTGAAAACAAATGCCTTATTTACAAAGGGAAAAAATTCCCACAGCCAAAACATGAAAATTTAGAACATATACTTACACAACCAAACACAGTGCTGCTTTACCCAAGCAAAACAGCAATGGATATTAAGAAATTAGAAAATGATGCTGATAGTTATAACATAGTTTTAATTGATGGCACATGGCCCCAAGCAAAGGCGATATATGCGTCCAGTCCATTACTTCATAACATTAACCAAGTCAAACTGTTGACTAATAGCACAAGTAGTTATATAATAAGGACACAGCCTACAGAAGGTTGTCTAAGCACACTTGAAACAGCTGCCGAAGCTCTATCTCAGCTTGAAAAGGACTCAAAATACTATGACCTCATAAAACCTTTGCATATGCTCTGTAAATATCAACTAGATAATGGTGCAGTTACACATCAATCGAAAGAATTTTTGATTAAGACAAAGACATATCCTAAATTAATTGGAAAAAGGCTGTCAAAGTTACTGAAGTCAACTAATGAATATGTTATTGAGTAATAGTTGTATACTTTTGTTAAGCTTCCATAAAGATGTCTATTACTAAAATAGAGTGTTTCTTTTAAGAACCATTGTTATATATTAAAATTACGCGTTTTATTTGTTATATTATAGCCTGTTTCACAATAATTGAGTAACATTCACCACCAATTAATGTTTATTTGGTAAGTAGCATTTACTCAGAGGTGGTGAAATAGGCTCTTAGGCTCTATTTTACAATATACAAGTAAGATTTAACCACTAAGTACCATATAACATTTTGTCGGTAAACCGGGTGTAAAGGGACTGCTTCCGAACCCGAAACTCTAATAAAACAATACCGTTAAGGTTATAAATAAACCGAAAACGCTATGCCTTCGGTGTTACCTTGCAATTTTGGAAACGTAAGCCCGCAATGTAAGGCGTACTAATACTAAAGTGGGGGTCATTGACCCGCGCGCATTACCACGCTTCAATATGTATGTATAGTACAAATCGGTGAGGCGAACGTCAGTTCTTTCTAAGTAGTCTGTGGTGAGGCGTTCGGTGGGTGTACTTAGTCAACGGTGTACTACAGGGGGGTGCCACATAGAACATTTTGTCATTTGCGTTTTAAATTTAAAATAGTTTAATTAAAATTCTAGTTACAAGATGACCCATAAAACGATATTTGTCAAAATTACAAAAAAATATGCATTTTTTGTAACAATAGCTATAACATAATTAATTTACACATTTTAACACAATTAAATTAAATTCAGCACACTAAATTTCTATATAATACAAAATATATGGAAAGACTCAATACATCTTGCGTAAACAGACATCAAAGAATGACAACGCCAACTCAAGCAGAAGTTGCCACATCATAAAAAATAAAATGATAGTGGTAGGTTTTTATTTTTATTAAGTCGAAGAATAGTCAAGATAAGTTAAAAGATTCGGCTTTGCTAATCCAAATAAATTAACTATTGAATGAATTTTGTCATACTTAATAATCACATATTATTATAATCTTTTTCAATAGAAAAAATAATAAAAACTCTTTCTTAAACATGTTAGAATAAAAATTGTATGCAATGGCAATTTCAGCATTTCCTTTTTCCGTTTGTGAAATTTGCAAATTTTATACAAATTGAAATTTTCATAAACGAAATATAAAACTGTTTCTTTAATAAATAACTAATGCTTGAATTTCATTAGCTATACCAATGCACAAAGCCTGTAAAACATAGTATGTATGTAAATGTGTATTAAAATGTGGTAAGTGAATAATAGTATTTGAAATTGATTCCTTTATAATTTTATGTAATGTAATCTAGCACTGATCCGCCATTGAATTTTAATAAGTTTTAACAAAAGCTTTATTTCACCTATATGTTTTTAATAGTACGTAATTGATTAATATCCGGTAGGATATAATTGTAATTAATATGTAATTAAGTGTTTTACAAATGTCCTACCACGAATACCTAACAAGCAGTCCTTACACAATATTTATTTTTCCTAATCCTAATCCGTGGTAAGTACATACCAATTCCAACTATCTTTAATATATCCATTTTGTATTTCAGTACTAATTATATAGGTTTACCCATCTATTGGATTGACAATAATCATATCGGGAAATTAGAAGAGAAACAAAAAGTGGACCGCCGAAATCAACTGCCGCATTATTATGATATAAAGAGCCACTCTGAAAATGTACGTATATAAACAAAATATGTACCTAGATTGTTCACATTATATGCTATTCACATACTGCCTATGTATAAATGCATCTAAATCTTAAATAAAATGCGTAATTACTTAATATAAATATCACTTAACAGTACAGCAAATACGGTCTTTGTGATATTGTTAGAATCATATATTTGCTTGTGACAAATATTATACTACAAAGAAATATGTATATCTAATATGAATTAAAAAAATGTTTTTTTTAATTGAATTCAGTTTTGTCTACAGCACAAATGAGCTGGCTCGACCGGATCGTTACCAATGCCATCTCACAGAAAACCGGCGTAAAGTAGCTGCTAGCTGTTGCGTTTTCGTACAGTGAGCGAGATATCTGGAGGCCCAAATCTCCCTCCTCTCCCCTTCCCAATCCCTTTAAGGTCAACGCGCCCGTGTTTCTCTTAGTATTGGCGGCGGCGGAGATCACTTGCCATCAGGTGACCCACTTGTTCAACTGCCGGTCTATGTAATAAAAAAAGAAAAAATATTGTTAGGCGATTTAGAATATAATCGCTTTCTTGGTCTAGTGGCAGCGTACATAGGCTGAGAACTGTGAAGTCCTGGGTAATAGATAATTAGGTAATTTAGTTATACATCCCACCTATTTCTGAAGTTAAACTTCTATAAATGTATTGAATGAATTGAATACAGTAAGAAAGTGTTCATTTATAGGAATACCTGTTGTCTGTCACGAAGTAGTGGAGATTACTATAATATACTATTAATACAATAATAATTTATACAATAATAAATGTAAAAGTTTGGATGTTTTTGTTTGTAATCACAACTATTGATGTTTGCATAATAATTTAAAAGATTATTGCCACAAACATGACTTAATTATTATTTACTATGTTTATTTTACTACCTTTCCCAATTGTTTACTATTTCAGAAATACTACGTCAAATGTTAAGGCTGCTCCCCACCTCAATGATCCGCAAAATGATTTGAGCTCTGTGCGCGTAACTTCGAGAGTCGCGGTCATCCTGGCAGTAGTGTTGGTTTTTATTTGTTATTTTAAGTTTTTGAAAAAGTAAAAATAATGGATAACGTATGTATATTCGATCATCACGGATTATTTTGTTTAGGATTTATGTGAATCAATAGGTTTTTTCACTAGTAAGGGAGTTATGGTAGAAGTAATGCTTGTTTTCTGTAGGTATATATATTTTAGGTGTATTTTCATTCCTAATTCCGCTAAATATGGGCTGATTTGGAAGATTCTTTTTGTATTCGGTAGGGGTTACTGTGGCGGTGGTCCCATTTGAACTAATAATTCATCCCTGATGATGAATGACTAAAACTTCGATATTAATCATCGATTTTTTCGATTCTTTCAATAAATTTATTACAATAAAAACTGCAAATAAAATGCGATCCAAAAAAACTAGGTAAACGCTAAAAATTAAACATTTTTAAGTCTGATATCAATCACTGACTACTAAACTGCAATAGCATTGATGCTGTAATGCCCAATAATATGTAAAAAGTTCATAGTTAATTTGTACATGGTTAAAAGTTAGTTTATTTTTACAAGAGTTCAGAACTTTACATTTTATGTAATATGCTATTTTTCTATTTTAATTGTGGTCAGCCACAACTCACAGCTTAAGAGATGTTTAAAAAAACATAATGTAAAGAAAAGAACATTATTAGAGTACTGTTGGGTTAATCGTTATTTGTTCGTAAGTTTGTGTGTCTTCTAAAAGTTAACATAAAATATATGTTTTATTTTAATCGTCCCAATGTTAAGTACTGTACTGTGTTGTACTTTTGACTAAGGTTTTTTACCCATAATATTGTTATTACATTGTATGAACATGTAATAAATTATACCTTATTTTAAATATTGTACTTTTCTGTTCCACTATCATTATCATTTATTCCAATTGATGTATGTGTATCCTAACTAAAATTAAATGAATAGTTTTAAAATATTATACGACGGCATGTGCAGATGTTTTAACTGCTTTGCAGCCGTATACTCTTTTAGAACGATTAGTTTATAGTTTTGTTACATTATTAAATTATACCGCCATCACCAGGTAAATAGAGGTTGTGCTGCCATCTATCGGTTTTATAGTAGCATTAAACTGCCGTTAACGCCGTTTAGCAGTTGGGCAAGGAAATAATTTGACAAACTTATGTGGTTGGCATAGAAACGCAATAAGTGGTATCTCTATTTCCGTATATAGTATAATACTCTTTGGTGTACTACTTGCATGATGCAACTTTTATCTTTGCTAGGTGTACATCTGTCTATCGCTTCCGGGATACTACGGCGTAATGTTTTGAATTAGGAAATTTGAAAAAGCATCTATTGATGGCGCTATTAACCTTAGCTTTATTATTTATATTGATTTTGTCTGTGAGTTGAGTATTTATTTAATATAATAATTAGTTTGTATTGTTGAAATTCAACGTTTTGTTTTATATCACCAGCAATCTTTAGCATTAATATTATTATAACCTTTTTTTTTTTAACGTTGGGAAACCTTTTATGGGTACCGCCCTACCGCGTGGTCAGTCGGGGCGGTTATGTCCGACTCCCACGGACTAAAACTCAACGGTTCCTCCGGGTGCGCTTGTTCGGTCGGGAACACTATTGTACTCTTCCGCGGCCCCGACGGCGCCGGCCTTTGTAAAGGGCCTCTCCGGTCGGTGGGTGATGGGGGAGTTATCCACCCACCTATATGCTCCGCTCGAGAGGTTCGCGCGGGAACGCCGCGCGCGTCACCTCGAGGCCTTAACTGTCGGACGACGGACTTCCACGAGTCCGCCGCCCAGGTCTCTGTCAGGGGGGTAGGAGTGCCTCCCGCATCCTCCTGCGCGTGACCCTTCGGCGGCGTATAGCGAGCTGGGATGTTATTTCCCGCTCACGCTCCGCCACCTCCTTTCGCGACATGACTATTTCGCAGAAGGTGGTATATATTATAACCTACGAACAATAATTAGGATTTTGACATAATAAATCATTAATATCACGTAACTGATTCTCATTATTCAGTTTAGTCAAATTGGTGATCGTAGGTATTTTATTAACATAAATAAGTTTCCAATATTAAAATTGGCATCATGTACAATCTACATATAAAAAAAAAAAAATGATCTTAGTACGACTAAGAGATGGCGCTGATGTCCTATTCAACATTGACATGAGCGTTTTATAGATTAGTTTTCTCTCTTTCTGACGGGTCTGTCAAAAAACAAGAAACATGGCTGAGGTTTGTAAATTAGTTTTAAATAATTTAGCCAAGTTTATTGAAGTGATCGTGTACGAAATTAATGACAAACCATTGTGCTACGTGCTAGTGTAATCATTGGACCCAGATGGAATCCGTATTTTTAGAAAGTGACACAATGTTTACGTTTTGCAGGTTGAGGAAATCAAGAAGAAACG
Source organism: Mimas tiliae (assembly GCA_905332985.1). Classification (NCBI taxonomy): domain Eukaryota; kingdom Metazoa; phylum Arthropoda; class Insecta; order Lepidoptera; family Sphingidae; genus Mimas; species Mimas tiliae. The sequence goes on from HG995254.1 coordinate 11,230,516, forward strand.
TACCTTCAGGAAGTTTACCTTCCGTGGAGTTGATCTTGATCAGCTTCTTGATATGCCAAAGTGAGTACCTATATACGTCAAGTTTAAAGCGACATTTCGAAAATATTAAAATTTGTCGACTCAATCAGGCGCCTATATTTTGTCTTATTTGGTGTAATTTCCTAGATTCAAAGTATGATTTTTCACTCTAAACTGCGGTATCCTTGAAAATGCCTTTCACATAATTTGAAGTTGTTTGTGTAATAGATTACGTTACATTATAACCTAAAACTTTGCAGTGAGCAGCTCATGGAGTTGATGCATGCTCGTGCCCGCCGGCGGTTCGCCCGTGGACTCAAACGCAAGCCTATGGCGTTAGTCAAGAAACTGCGTCGTGCCAAGAAGGAGGCGCCTCCGAATGAGAAGCCAGAAATCGTCAAAACTCACTTGAGGAACATGATCATTGTTCCTGAGATGGTTGGCTCCATTGTTGGCATCTACAACGGAAAGACATTCAACCAGGTATGTTGTTTGACTATTATGAAATAAAAACTTCATATTTATAATGTGTGAAATTTTGTTGTGTAGATTAAATCTGTCAAAATGTTCTGATGGATAATTTATTTTTAAGGTAGGTGTCTTATTCTTCACATAAAATGAACTGTGTGTTGGATGAATGTTTTTAGTGTATTATTTTAACATCTAGGTACATGGCTTATATTGAGTATGAAAGCATTTACTGCTAAAATTTTTAAGAACAATACTCATGTTTGGGTGGTTTACGAACCTCTATATTCATAAATACCACTAAGATCTCAGTGCATGTGAATGCATAGTTGTTATATCTGATATGTTCACTTAGCAAAGAGTTCACTTATGTCTTGTTCTTGAATATGGATGTGATAAACTAATGCACTTTCCTTTATAATCCAAATGGTCTTGATATATCAAAATTTTATTAGTCATTATTTTAATGAATATTTATAAACAGTACTTTAAATTGTCCTAAAGTTATTATGATATCTAATATATAAAATTCACACAATGTTCGTTCCCATACTCCTCCGAAACGGCTGGACTGATTTGTATGAAATTTTGTGTGCATATCGGGTTGGTCTGAGAATCGGCCAACATCCTATCCATCCTATTTTTCATCCCCCTAAATGTTAAGGGTGGTCCACCCCTAAACTTTTATTTTTTATTTTTTAGTAAATTTTTTTGTTTTTATTTTTTTATAATAATAATAATAATCTTTATTTCGGACTTCATAAATTCCATAGTGTTAGTTAAAGATCTTATAATATATTAATTAACTTATTAATGCTGTGGCATTAAAAAATACATACAACCGCTACGTTTTCACCCTTCTACCATCAACCCCCATTTTTTAATAGTCATTTTAGTATTTTTGTCAAGCGCGTTTCTCTGAGGGCGCCCACTAGGCGACTTTAATCCTGGAAAAAGGCATTATCGCGGGCAACAGCTCATTGTCTATAAAATGCTCAACAAACTTTACTAAAATTTCTAGGGAAACTTAAGTTTGTTTACAGTGTGCCTAGTACTAATATTTTCAACTAAATGATATCGAGGCTAATGTGTTTCCAATACAATCTGCTGGGGGCACCTGGTTTACTGAATGATTGATTGTGGGCTTCTTTACATTACACCATACATTAGTCTTGGTGTGGGAATCAAACCCACAGTTTCTCGTTTTGCAGCCTACGCCATGGAGACAGTTTATTTAAAAAAAACGTGGTTATCGCTTCTATTCCCAATTTTAGTGTTCTTTTATATTTTTTACTACAGAATTTTATTTATAGAGCTAAAATGATAACATCGAAAATAGATGGCACAAATAAAATGAATGAATCTTCAACTTACACAATATTGTAACTTTTAATATTTTTATTTCAATTGAAGTATAAAAAATCCACTGTAAATTATGTTATTGGTGGTATGGAAGTTAATCTATAGGATGTATAAAATCGTGTGAATATTGCAATTTATTATAAAAACAAATGTCTGAATTTATCTTCCCTTTAGTTATAGTTTATGTATTACATGCTAACTTTCTTATTTTAATGATAGTTTTTATTGCGGCCGCACCTCATTACAATAATATATAAACTGACTGTTTAATAGGGTAGTTGACTAGATTTTTTTTATTATTTAAATCAATAAGTTATGTTACTCAAAATCTATTGCAGAAAGAATTTTATAAATCGGACCAAAAATAAATAAGATAGAAACCATTCAAATCCTGTAGAAGGGGTAATTGTCAAATGACAGACGATGCAACCTTTGACGTCACTGTGTAAAATGTTCATTATAGTGCACGCGTGCAAGCGAGATAGTGAGATATCCCTACTACGCACCCACTTTTCCTCATACCAACATTTAAAATCATAACTGCGGGCACATTTCTGAACCAATTTTGATTGTGTTTTAATAAAATCGTTTCTTTTGCGTATCATTTTCTGATGCTTATAAAATAATGTATAAAATTCAATATAGGAAACTACCCTATTACTAGCCATTTTGTTCTACCAGCAAAGTGAGGTAATCTTCAGAGTTTTTGATAATCGAAAAATATATAAGATATTAAAATAGAGCATTTTCAAGGTGTGTATTATTCTTTCGTTATTTAGAATATAAAAAATATATTTGCACGTGATATAATATTGTGCCTTTCTTTCTTAAAAATCTTTTAATTTGACACTCCTATAAACAAGTAAACACTAGTCTTTACTCTATCCAGTAATGGTCCATTACTAATGGAGCATAAAGAATATTTTGCTGTATTCAATAAGGCATTAATGGACTTTACGCGTGGAAGTAATCAAATTCTATTCAATAAAAAATTAATTGATGCCTGAGTAGGGCAGTTTAGTTTCTTAAAAGTTTGTTGAATTTGTATTTGAACATGCATTACTTATATATATATATTATATTCATTTACATTTATGTTTGTTATACCCGGAACAGCTAAGGAATTTTTGATCCCACAAAATCTGAATTGAAAACAATGTATGGAAGATATTTATACTAAAAAAAGCTGTGATACCCTTTTAATATAGGCAGCTAATTGGGAGCTTGTAGTGCTAATTTTGTTAATCAATATCTAAAATTGAAAGGCTACTTATCAACAATAGCTGTGACATCTTATTCATAATTTTTTCTTAAACATAGAAGAGGTAGGCCAAGAATTGAGTGAGTTGAAGCGAAAGTTAGTTTTTGTCATGTTATTTTGAGGCATAGAATATAGTATAGCATTGTATAGATAAATTGAGGAAGTTGTGCACATCTTTCTATATTATATGTTTAATTTTAAATTTGCGTGGCAGTCCTCAGTGTCGTCCTACACCTATGGATAGGCATAGTAGTTAATAAACACATTACGCACATGTGGCAAGACAAATGAGACTTATTTATAAAGATAAAGTTGTACATATTAACTAAATAGAAAAACGCTTTTGCTGAGAAATACCCTTTGAGAGGGCTAGATGCATTTTGTATCGGACTGGATAACGATCACCGTACACACGGTGAAAACCCCGCCATAGTGACTCGTTTTCAGACGAGTCGTGTTCTGTGATCAGCCAATGTATTTCCAGGAACTTCAAGCCCGCACAATTCTGGCAACCATGGTGGGCGCAATGTTTTCCGTCGGTCGACATTATATTATTTTGGCCTGCATTACACTTTTCATCAAGTCTAGTGTAGTTATGCCAAGATAAAACCCTAAATGATGTTTATAAAGAGCAATAACAGATGTTCTGTTTTGTTTCAGGTTGAAATCAAGCCTGAGATGATTGGCCACTACCTCGGCGAGTTCTCAGTCACATACAAGCCTGTGAAGCACGGTAGGCCCGGTATTGGTGCCACACACAGCTCCAGGTTCATTCCTCTTAAGTAGAGGGGCACCACTTCTTTAGGCTAAGCTTACTAATGTGCACAGTGGTACAATAAAGTATCATATGTGGCAGTCTTCTGTTTTATTTTACCTTAACTGAATAAGACGCGCAAAATAAGTTGTCTGGGGTTAGTCATTTCACTCGTCGCCTACGCCTCCCGTCACCAATAAAACTCCTGAAGTCTCTGAAAACAATAGCCGCGATTTTTCTCGTGACTAACTTCAGTACCCATCAAGTTATTTTGCGCGTATTGTATTGTATAAAATGTATTCTATTACGTAGGTGCATCGACACACCATTTTTAATTTACTTAAAAGTACAGCGCTTCGTTTTCTCGTACTATGCCTACAAGTCTATCAAAGCTAACATGATGGCCCGGTATTCACGTCTCAGGAAATCTCCCTATTTTCTCGTATTATATCGTTATTACTCATGAGTTGCACGTCAGGGTGATATCTCGTGAGCTTATGCTAAGCGGAGTGGACTTGCGTTGTAATCAGAATTGTAAGTTTGTTACTGTAAATTCCATGAAATTATATAACGTAAGCTGTAAGATGAGAAACATCAGTCGAGAAGTTCGTCCAGCGGGCTTAAGATATTATGCAATATGACATCTCGCACGCGGGAGAGAACTATCGACGTCAAATATATCGAATGAAGTGTCTACATTCGATGAAACGACATTATGTTATAGATCGTAGACAAAATACGACAGCGAGTTTGAAACGGGTTGAAAGTATTTCCTCTATTTTTGACATTTCGAGTCGAATATTCTATGCAACCATGTTAGCTTCGATAGACATATTGTAGAGATAACCAGATAAAACTGTTTTTTCACGACAAAACGCATCATCATATACATACATCTATTATTCTAACTATTTGCGTAGCGGACGTATAGCCAGCTTTGGAACGTAAGGTAACGGGCTTAATTCCCGCACACAGGAATATTTGTGTTTTACTGAAGTTACCAACACTCCTGAATACAACATCTTGGACAATAAAACAAACACGAGAAATTATACCAGAATCTTGTAAGTGGTATAGCCACGTTGTAGACAGTTTTGTCTACAGAATGAATGGGCCGGCTCAACCGGATTGTTACCACTGTCACAACACAGATGTGAAGAGGCAGCTTGCTGTTGTGTTTCATACGGTGAGTGAGATATCAAGAGGCCCAAATACCCTTCCCATTCGCAATCGCTTGATAATAATCACTTATTTCCTTGTAAGGTCAGCAACGCGTCCATGAATCTTCAAGTATTGTGAATGTTTATGGGCGGTGCCGATCAGTTACCACCAGGTTGTTTGCACTTGCTTGTTTGCCGGCCTCTGCTGGCCTCTTGCGAAGGGCCGTCTGAACTCTGAGTAGGTACCACCGCTTTATAGATAAATGCATAGTGGCCCGAAACGCGACTCGCCACGAACCACTATGACGGGTTTTCTACCGTGTGTACGGTGGTCGCTATCCAGTCGGTTATATCTATTTCTGCCGCAAAACAACAGTGTGTACGCACTGTTGTATTTTGGTTTAAAGGACATTGGAGTCAGTGATGGGGTAACGAGCATAGTCAAGTGATTCACAAACATTGGTTTCGGGTCTGGGTGTTGTGGGACGGTAAGTCCCTTGTAGTTTCTGGTACCCACTATACAGGTTGGCTAGGACTATGTGTGCGACTGTAGGCTGTATTTATTATTTGTTATTATTTATAACTTATAAGTGTAAGTCCTGTGATTCTTCGACGTTTCATATCCGCCTTACGACAAAATATTCACATATTCATTCCTACAAAGTGTCAGTTGACAAAGCACTCGATTGAATTGGATGACGTTGTTTTCAGCAGCCTGGGTATTACGTTTTACTGTCATCCTTGATATCGTAGTTTTCTTTTTCATTCAGTTATTTCCAACATTCAACAAATTTTATTAATTTAGACATTCCGGGAGGTGTACCTACTTCTCAGAAATCGACGTCCTGATAAATATTTACATATAGGTTCCATGGATGCTGATCATCATATGGCTCTTTATCCAGAATGGATCATTATTTGGGAATTTTAAGAACGCTAGTGACAGTTTCCTGTGGAATCATGGTACGTACGTAAATATTTGCTCTTGGAATACTATCAGGCGTACAGTAACTACTACTGCTCTGTGAATATACTGCACACTGCTTAGTTGTGAATCATAACGATCAATAACAAATATTACGCACTATGCATTTATCTATAAATATAAGATTGATAAAACCCGTCTCCTTAGAAATAGCTTATAACACTATTAATTTTAAAATGTTTTATTTGAACCAATTTGAACACAAAGTTCATTCGTAGGTAGATAGGTATTCCTAAACTGGCTGTAAAGCTATGTGTCGCTATTAAAGCAATTATGAATATAACAGTCATTATACATAGATCACTCAGTACAGACCAATTAAAAATGTTTATATATCGTCGAGACCACAAGCAAGAATATTACGGGGGTTAATAGGAGTGCACAAGTAACTAGCATGGTTCTTCATCGACGCTCGGTCACCATTAGCAACCGGTGACGACCAGAGTGATCCGGTCAAAGCCGATATCACCCAGAAACCATGACGCCAAGACTTCGTCCACGGTCCAACGTTTATTTGTCGAACGACCCTTTTTTGTCTCGCAACATATTGCCCTAAATGGACTTACAAATTAGTCTTATTCGATTTTTTTACGAATTTATGAACAACATGAATTTAACCTACTTTAACACGGTTTTATTTATGTTATGCATTACAAATAGTGTAAAGCGGTGACTTTGAAATAAAACCAGACTAAACTAAAAATTATTTTATTTGGTTTTAGATTGATTGGGTGACAAGTTATTCCCTAGTCTCTACCCTACGAGTAACATAATCTTAAAGTTGAAGAAAATCTATCATGTGACATAAGTATTTCCTCGGGCCGCGTACTTATTATTTTCCAGTTAATGGCGGTTCCATTAGAACGTTGACCTCATCGTTTAAGCACGCAGAGAAAACATTTTGCGTTAATTAAGATATCAAGTATCTTAAATTGTTGTTTAATTAATTTGCGTACTAACACATGAAATAAGTACATAGTATAATTCCATGAAGCATGTATCTATTTAATGACATTCTTGGAATATTTGTACTTACATTATGGCATTTTCCTTGTGGGTTATATATATAGTTCGTGTACGGTAATGGCCACCCTTTTGTCACCACAAAAATAAATTTAAGTATTCAAAAAAAAATATCCGCTCCGCTTATTAATATATTAAAATAGGAAATCCTTATGGTGCAATTTACAATTAGGTTAAATTACATACATTAAACTTATTAGGTATAATGTGATTATTGGGTGCTTCGATACAGCTTCTTTGGATACAGCAGTGCGAACAGCATAATTACCTAGTACCTACCTATTATTGTCGGCTTTATATCCTTGAATTTTTCTTAGTACCTGCTGGTTCTAATGGCTACAAGTTACAGCGTATCGCTGAAAACTAAAACATTTTAAGAAAATAGGTCCTTCCTGTGAAATTGCGCTTTTGTGTGTGTGTCTTTTTTATTTATTGTAATCATAGTAACCACCCACATACTATCGATGCATCTTTGCCAGCGCAGTGGCAATTTGTCGATGCCCTTCTTGAAGAAATCGACTGGACGGGAGGCATCAAACTCTTCAAAGGATTTTGTAAAGTTGTCCAAATTCTGGAAAAAATACTTAGTAGTCTGTAGGTGCAAGGTTTGTTGAGTACGGCGGATGACGCGGTGGATTTCTTCCGACAAGCATCACTTGATCTTGATTGAAGCATCACTTCCGGTTTGAAGGGTATTGAAACCAGTGAAGTTACGGGGCATTATGAGACTTAACATCTTATGTCCCGGGGTGATGAGCACAGTCTAGTGCCATGTAGTGCTCTCAAACAAAGACATTATAAGATACTTTCAATGTTCTGTGTGGTATTGCTGCTGTTGATGGGCAGACGACCGACCTGCTCGTCTCGCCATTAAGCTAATAAATAAATGCTAGCTGAATAAAATTATTAGGAAAGAGGAGGCCCATTGCAGCAGTGGGATAGTATCTGTACCTACTACAGCAGGTAAATTCAGTGTACAAGACTAGTAATAAATATGAGTGAATGCTATAAGAATTAATATGCTTTCATACTTGAATTTTAATATAGGGCGGACATCCGAATATAATTTATTTTATTGGAATGTTTAACAATAACACAATATTTTACACAGGTTACCTATTACTTATTGCAGGCCGGTGCCCAACTGCCGTAAACGTACGTAGGGTACATTGTATGTTGTATGTTTAAACGAGATTATTGGCGGTTCACTTATCTATGTACAAATGTAAAATAATGTATGGGAATGACTAAAAATAAACACTAATAATATCCTTATATGCTATAAAACGAAATAAAGTTCGGCTAGATTCGAGTACAACCTCGCTGAAACTAGCAGATAGCAGAAACTAACTAGAAAGAATAATTGCCGTAATTAAAAACGGTGGCTGCCACTGTTTAAGGGCGCTTCACATTTATAAAGACTCGGGGCGAAGGCTTTACGGCTCTGAACGTGTGGCAGTGCGGCAGGCCGCACGCGCCAACGCGATTTTCGATTTGGTATAGCGCGTGGCGGAAATATTCAACTAAGAGATCGTAATATCATATGTAATAATTGTAAATCATACAGTTATTGTTTATTTATTTGCGTTCAGTTTAAAGCGTTCAGTGACATTATTTAAATCAGTTTGTGTTTGTAGTGAAATAAAAAATAGTGTTATCATATCTTTTTAATTGTGACAACGTTTGCAGGCTGCAAACAGTATATTAAGGTGAGTGCAAAATACATTAGAGGTGTTATCAGACGTGTATGTATTTATTTATTAAATCATAATTTCCCTACATAAATTATGTGTAATTTTTGTACCCAAATGATAGTTACAAACTATGTTACAAACGTAATAAAAGCAGGTAGTTAAGGATATGCAACCTTAGTTTTTTATACTGACGCGGACGTTGTAAAGCGATATTAGGTGATGGTTTTAAAAAAAAACTATCCTTAATCATTTTGGAATTGAAATAAATAAAATCGTCTGTATGCGCGGAAGCGAAGCTAAATTAAAGTCATGTAAATTAAAATAATTCATTCAAACGAAACCAATAATAATTATTACAAACGTTGGCTAATGCGCTTATATTTATATATATTATACACAGGCGTTATTCAAGGTACTAAATACAACCCAATTAATGCATAATAAACAACAATCAATATCTATTTATATTATGTAGGTATTATTGTACTTATAATTTATATGTGGTCATGACGCCACAAAGTCTACGTATTAACTTGTTGACGATTAAATAAGCATGTTGTTGAGAAATTACAACAATAATGATTACCTATAACACTAAGTATTGCAGTTATCGGTTACGGACGCACTTACCTTCGTATTTTCTCCTCGTGTCAATATAGGTAATAGTTAGGTAGTTAAGGCACATAAATATGTCATCAAATTAATTACTTTTGCTTTACTTACTAAAAACGAATATTCATAAGGCCTTCCTAGGTCATGCACATAGTTGGGGACCTTTTACAAATTACAAACAAAGAGAAGGTACTTACTTTTCTTTTTTAATTTTATGTCATCACCGAAATTACTGTCAAATAGTGTTGCAAAGTGGTTTTTATTTTATTTAATAGAACAATATATGTATAGTTACTGTTACTTATGTATTTATTCAATTATTTGGGAGGTTTCGATCTACTTACTAATTTTATCACCACGCGAAGCTTTCGTATGTTACGAACTCTTACGAATCTTACGAAGAAAATCATTCTAGACTTAAAAACCATTAAAAACTTTAAAACGTCGTACTTAAATATTTTCTTTGTTTCTGTGTTATTTTATTTACTGATCAAATTTACCGAATTTATATATAACTGATCTATTGAAAATATAAGTAAGTCTTTTAAGAAAATCGTATGCCAAGTGTTATAGGTCATTTCAAAAACATTTTTGTTTCAGACAAAAATGGTTTTCGTAATTGAAGCTATAAATATTTAACACTGATTTAGTGCGAAATATTACTACTTGTCAGATTGATGATTACATCGGTGCCTATCGATTTTGTTCTTCAAGGAAGTACCAGGTACTTCGTTAATAATTTTATTACTAGTCGTAATATCTGTCTTTTACTGAAATACAACAAAATATAATAACGTATTTCCCAATATTGTATCGTTGAATATTAATTTTATAATTAAAACAAATACATTTTGACTCTTTGTAATTTTACTACATTATGAGTACCTAGTAATAAGTAATAACATAATATGATATAAATGTCCCAACCGATTAGTTTCACGTTCATAGAATAAAACATTTATATTTACGTAGTTATGGACGATTGTTCACTATACATTTAAGTTCTTAGTTATACATAAAATGCTAATAAAGACTATAAAGATCTATAGAATATCTACTAGAGCCCACTATAAAGATCAAGATCTAGGTAAACTTAACGACTACAGCCGTATGGATAACTTATGGATATTCTTTCGAAAACTGCAATTCGCCAGTATGATACGAAACTCATCTGTATCCCGTAATGTGTTCATAGTTTATATTACATCAAGGACCTTTCGGTCACGGTCATTTCTGGGCTATTTCTGTTTCGTAAACTAGGAGACGCGTGTTCTTTGGTTGTTCAAACGAGTATCGTAGTAGGAAAACCTATAATTGTAAAGAGAATTGTAAGAGGTTCCGTAGCGTAGCCAAAAAAAACCTAGCCAACTTTAATATTTAAAATTAATGCTTACCTGATATTCAGCAAAAGTTACAAGATCCAGAGGAACGCCAGAGTTTTTTACCAAGTAAGTATTCTCTATCGGAATTGCCTTTAGAAAGAAAGAAAGTGCCGGAATCGGAAAACAATGTAAAACATTATATGAATACAATAAGCATTTAGAATTCTTTATATTGGGAATATAAAAAAATGATGATATTAATACTAATGATCATAATAATGCTGGTTTCGAACGTTTTTGATAAGATTTTAGTCAGCGTCAATCAATCTATATACATTTGTATTATATGTTTAACCACGAAATCTCAAAACTATTGAATATGGATACTACGATCATGAAATTTGGTCAGTTGATAGCTTGTGTAGTGTACCTAGGGGCCCTCAAATAATGAATGATTAAAAATTAAAATAAAAGGGCGAACGGTTTGAACTTTGTATGAAACTTTTTTAAGGAACGGAATACGGCTATGAAAAAGTACAAATACAGTCTATTAAAAATAATGAGACACATGTTTCACAATTATCCCGGAAAAAGACTTCACGGGGGTCGAGCCGCGAGGAAACTTTAGTATTAAATAAATTGTCAATAAAAAATAACGGTTAACAAAACTTAGAAACCGACTTCAAATTAAAAACACTGAAAAGTCAAAAATAACAAATTCTATCTATTACATTCTATTTATTATCATTATATAAGTTAGAAATTCTGCCACAGATCGCACCCTTACTGTAAGCCGCTATGGAGTTCCATTGATCATCATATTCGACTTACATGACTACATGACTATAACGACGTTATGGTAGGTGACTCAAATATCCGGATAGCCTATGAAAGATTCGGCCGAGTATCGTTAATTTGCTCCTAAGAATTGAAGAGTTCCGTTATGTTGTCATGGATCCCATAATCAGAACCTAACCAAACTCTCATCAAACATCCTTGAAGAACATCCTTTCCAATAAAAAAGGAATCATCAAAATCGGTAGGCGTATATTGAGTTATTCGTCCATTTATCGCGCACATACTTAATGCAAATTAAAGACTTATATGGTTTTCTCATGGATGCCATTGTCAGAACTAGACCCAATTTGACCAATTCCAAATGGGACCACACGGGAAGCACCAGCTTTCAAATAAAAAAAGAATCATCAAAATCGGTTCACCCAGTCGTATCTGAGGTAACAAAGATTAAAAAAAAAATACAGTCGAATTGAGGACCTCCTCCTTTTTTTTTAAGTCGTTTAAGAATAGTGCGTATCAATTGAAGGGTAAATATACAATTATTTTGTTTATATAAACACATAGAATTTAATTTTAAATAAACAAATGGAAACATTTTTTAGACAAATGTTTGTCTGATTCACAAATATTTGTCTTGGGTCTGGGTGTTGTGGGACCGCAAGTCCCTCGTAGTTCTTGATACCCACGATACAGGTTTACCTAGTGTGGGGTCAGGACTATGTGTGTGACTGTTGGGTGTATTTATTTATTTATTTATTTATTTTATAAAATATTTCATAACGTTACCACCGCGCCGGTAGCAAGTTAAATTAGTTTTTTCCTTCAGTATCGCGTTTAACATTATCCTTAATATTAATCGTCAAGGGAATTAGGGTTAATTAGGTACTAAGGATTTCTTCTGTAACTATATAGTACCTAAAATTTATGTAATACCATTGGTTTGATAATTGTTAGTTTTTTCCATGGTTGTATTCTTTAAACGACCGCATTCTACACATGGGTAAATCTGTGTTAGGTAAGCGTCAAACGAGGCGTTCCTTACACACTTCTCCTGGGGGCTTAGCATATACAATACGACATATCTTGCGCTTGAGAGATATATAACTATCGACGAGAAATATCTCGGGTAAAACTGCTGTTTTCTCTACTTTACCTCTACGTTTGGCATAACGAGTTGGGTATTATATGCAACCATGTTAGCTTCGATAATTAGATAAACTAGTTTTTCACGACAAATACAAAACGAGTCGAAAGAATCATCTCGTGTTGCATATGCTAAGCCCCCTGATATCTCTACATATACATACATACATACACACTCACGCCTATGTCCCATGGGGGTAGGCAGAGACTATTGAGTACCACAAGCTACGATCCTGACACACCTCTTTCGCCTCTTCCACATTCATACATCTTCTCATACATTTTCGTCGGTTGAGGTTACTCGCAACGTGCCCTTTTCGGAGAATATCATTAATTTGATCTGAATATGTTCTCCTCGGGCGCCCTCTTCCAACCCTACCATTCACATTCACTTGATAAATACCTTTCGTAAGTCGTCTTTCATCCATCCTCTCCATATGCCCAAACCATTTCAGCATACCCTTTTCGATCCTAGTCACCACATCATTCTTCAACTTACAGCGATCCCTTATCACACTATTCCTCATCCGGTCAGCAAGGGTGACTCCACACATACTACGTAGGGAACGCATTTCCACAGCATTTATTCTACTTTCATGCTACTTCTGCCAAACCCAACTTTCACTGCCATAAATAAGTGTCGGTACCACACACCATTGTGAACAGCCATTCGTGCCTTTTGTGACACTGACTGGCTGCTCATTACTGCGTATAATACCAGCCCTGTATTATACATGTCCCACTGCTGGCACGGGCCTCCTCTACTGACTGAGAGGGGTTAGGCCGTAGTCCACCACGCTGGCCTAATGCGGATTGGCAGACTTCACATACCTTCGAAATTCTTATGGAGAACTTCTCAGGTATGTAGGTTTCCTCACGATGTTTCCTTCACCGTTAAAGCAAGTGATAATTAACAATTAATATACACGTAACTTAGAAAAGTTAGAGGTGTATGCTCTTGGGGCTGGTTTCGAACCTGCGACTTTCGTCTCGACAGTCCATACCACTCCCACCTGAGCTATCACTGCTATTTATCACATTACTGCGTGCAAGGCACCATTCACTTTGTTACCTGCCGTCACTCTCCTTTCAATATCCCCCTCGCACTTCCCATCTCTCGTTATCTTGCTACCCACATACATAAATTCTTTCACTTGTTCCACTCTCTCATCTTCTATACTAATGCTACATGCAGTAGCATCTTCCTCTCTTTCTATCACCATAACTTTCGTCTTGCTTGCATTTATTTTCATTCCCTTCTTCTTAAACGACACATTCACTAAATCTAACATACCTTGTAACTCCTCCGCGGACGGCGCAAGTAACACTTGATCATCGGCATAGAGGAGACACTTGACACGCAACTCATCCATTCTAAGTCCACATTCCATTTCTTTCAGACCTGTCAAACAGCTGTCCATATAAAGGTTGAAAAGCCATGGAGACGCAATACATCCCTGTCTAACACCTCTCGAGATATTAAACCAGTCTGAGTACGCTCCATTTACTCTGATACAGGCTTTGGAGTTCTCATACAGAGACTTCAAAGCCCTCACCAGGTGGCCCCCAACCTCATATGTCAGTAGTGTTGACCACAGCTCATCCCTCTGCACACGATCGTAGGCTTTTTCCAGATATATGAAGGCACAGTACAGTTTTTGGGACTTAGCCAAATGTTTTTCTGATGCACCTTATGGAAAAAACCTGATCAGAGCACCCCATTCCCTTTCTAAATCCCGCTTGCACATCCCACATTTTTTCTTCCGTATCATTCATCACTCTTCTAATCGGAACCTTTGCATGCAATTTACCGACGACACTGAGAAGACTTATAGCTCTGTAGTTCTTGCATTCTTGCTGTGACCCTTTACCTTTATAAAGTGGGACAATAACAGCTTTGCACCAGTCCTCTGGTACCCGGCCATCCCTCCAGCACATATTAAAAAGTAGCCACAACAATTTTGCCACTATATCTTTGCCGTTTCTCAGCATTTCGACGGAAACCCTGTCATAACCTGCAGCCTTACCCAATTTCATATATTTCATCTCATTCATAATTTCATCTTCCGTAATTTCATTGTCTGCATCGTCTTGTGAGCGAGCCGGGCCTATAGAATCCGTTCTATCGGTAATACCCTCCTCACTAAATTTAAAGAGATCTTCAAAATGTAATTTCCAACGATGCAAGACTTCTCTTTCATTGTTCAACACTCTTCCATCTTCATTCCTAATTACGCCTAATTTAGAAGCCCCCAACGTACCCCTAGTTTTCCTGTTTTCAGAACAGTTTTATATTGGAACTGAAGTCGTCAGAAAGCTTCTTATCAAGCTCTTCTTTCTTACTTCCTTTCTTTTGCTTGACTACTTTCTTGACTCTCTTTTTCGCTTTCCTATATATATACTCTGCTTCTGCAACATCTGCGTTCCCTAACACATTCATACATCCTTTTGCCTTGGTTGCTAGTAGATCTAGCTATGCCTTCTTCTTCTCTTCCACAACCACTTTTACTTCATCATCCCACCAATTATCACCAATCAGTCTTTCTTTCCTCTTCACTTCCCCGCATACTTTGGTAGCTGCTTCGAACAGACCAGTCTTCACAGTTTCCCAAACATCATTCATTCTTCCCTCATATTTTTCTTCCCATAGGTGGGATGTACATATCTATCGTAGCTATTAGGCTAATAGCGGGCCCGTTACTCACGCCATGATAAAATGTTGTCGCCTTGTTTTCTCGTGCTATCTGTGTCGTGCTAGAGTGATAGAGATATCTCTATCACTCTTACTATATCGAGGAGTGCATGTTACGGTACACACGAGAAACCAATCTCTCGACACGAGATATCTCGTGTAGGCTGGTGTTAAGCGGGCAGAGTGTACTTATAGATATCAGTTGTTAGGAGTTAGTATATCATCCCATCCCATCCAAACGCATGAGTAATTTATGCACGTATAGTATTTGTATCAGTTCTCATACTTATGACGTTGATCCTATAATAAAATAGGTAAAAGATGAAGTGTGTCATACGTAATACGTAACGAAAATTTCCGATTGTTTTAGTACGTGGTAGAAAACCTACATTTGTCATGTTTATTTGTAATGTAATGATAATATAGCCCTAAAGTATGACTTCTGATGGTTGCGTCACGGGTGTCAGTGACGCTGCGTCTCCGAATTAGTATACGCACCATGTAAATTTATATGAGACCATTCGGACACTCGCATGGCTCCCATAGGTTTACGTTGTGCACAGAAAAATCGCACAGATGCAGCTATCGACAGTCTGCTTTACTTAGATATTATATATCCAGTTTCGTTTTGAATGTCAAAAGAAAGAGCGTTGGCATCGTGTCGCATCGAGAGATAAGTAAAGTAGGTAATACTTTAGTAGAACTTGGATTCTGACCACACAGTAAGATGCGATTCTTGTGTTGTGGGAATCAGGAATTAGGAGAGACTTTCGGTCTCACAACACCCATACCCATACCCATTACGGTTACGGCCACAGAGGCTGTCATTATGCTAAGGTATTACTATATCGTTAAAAGTTTATGACGAAAAACTTTAGGGCTACAGATTATTATGACAATAGATATGCGAATAAAAATTATGCGAAAACGGTTTTTACATTTGAGCATTATGCGGAGTGATGATTATGTCAAAAACAGATTGAAAATTATGATAAAAAAAATATGCGGATCAATATAGACCCAAATAATCCTTGTGATCGAAAAACGCGACGTATTACTTTTACAACATTAATTTGTACTTAAACATTGTTCGTTGTTTATATAGACACACAAAGGTCAATTATTTTACTAAGTATGATTATGTAGAAAAATCTGAACAATCCTTCAAGTAATCAGGTCAATAGTCTTTCGCTTACTATTAAACCACAAGATGTCAAAATATTGCGTTACTGAGCTTGTCTAGAATCAGCCTAGATCAGCCTAGAGTGCCCGAGCTCTTACGATATTAAAATCAATCGACAAGATTTTGGAATGCAAGTATGGTCATACATACTTAATGGATACTGAGAATGCTTAGTTTTTTCGCTTGAGAATGTTCAATCTATTATATTGTAGGTATATTCTTTTTTAATAGAAGAATCCGGCAAACGAGTAAGTGGGTCAGTTGATGGTAAATGATCTCAACCGTCCATGAACATCCAAATACCTACCTAAAGAATCATAGATGTGTTGCCGGCCTTAAAGGAAAGGGATGAGGAAGGAGGGCAGTGGGATTTGGACCTCCGCATATCTCATGCACCGTAAGAAACACAACAGTAAGCTGCTACATCACGTCGGTTTTCTGTGAGACAGTGGTAACACAACCTGGTTGAGCCGGTTAATTTATGCTCTAAACAAATCTGTCTACAGCGTCATTTAAAAAAATGTTCGCGCCAGATTACGACGTATTATAGCATGTTCACACGATTCTATTTTATTTGATCACCTGCTAAAGCGCATGCGATTTTAACCGTTTACACAGACTTTCTATCGAATTGACCAACCTTATAGCGTTTCTTGATTCTAGTCTCTTTTTGAAACCGATCCGACTCGTTTGAACCTGTGAGACGATGTTCTATATTATTATTATTTTATTTCGCATACAAATATTATCATCGGCATCTACTACGCCGCATGCATGGCGCCAGAATAAATCATTACAAGTTTCGAGCCATTTTATTTTTGTAGTGCGCGCAGGCTGTTAGAGCTTTGTAAAATCTTCGTTTCTGGGAAACAAATGGGCGCAAGTAATAAAATATTGAGGTCGAACTATATAGAATTAAAATAAATAACATCAGTAAACACGTGAAAACAATCATGAGATCATGTAGCTATCTTTTTTATTTGTATTTCAACGAACTCAATATAAATTTAGTACAACGTTAACTGATTTAAGTGAGTGCGTTAATTAAAACCAATTCACCAATCAGTGAGCGCAACCACTCAGTTACTCAAATATTTTTTTCATTTACTTAATGTTGATGTACATAAGTATACATGGAACCAAGCCTTAAAGGCTTCTACTCAGTTTAATAAGCCACTGGACAGATACCACGCCCTATCTCACGTCGAGCCGACAAAATAACATGCTTTGCAATTTGTTGTCACGAATATACGTATAGGTACATGATATAGGTAGTACAATTAAAAAATAAGGCCAGTGTTGCCCACTCATTTAAACTGTACCTATCTTCTTCCACCTGCCCCTATTTCACTTGCAGTAGGGTCGGTGCAACAGGCGTTTTAACACATGTTGCAGAAAGATTTAGCTTGAAGTTTTTACGACCGGCAGACTGCCTGACGTCAAATTTAATAGGGATATGTTTATATAGGATAGGTTTATCCCAACAAATGAAGTTGGAATAAATTTACATCCGAAATCAATCTATGCGAAAGCGTGTCAATAATGGATAGATTTTATTGCATGAACCGACGAGAATTAACAGAATACTCTTATTTACGCGGCCGCGTCATTTAATATGAAAAAAGAATTATAAGAGAAAATCTCTATCTAAATGGAGCAGTAGGGGATAAAACTAAAAAAACGACTTGTAAAACTGCAAATCTACAGTTAAATCTGTAGTGTTGGCAACACTGAATAAGGGCGACATAACGCCATTCTAATTAATATATATCATATCAAACACGATCACGTTTTGTTAAAGATAATGTCTGAAGCAATCAACTAGAAATACTCGAGATCAGGAAATAAATACAACTTGTTGAGACCTCTTATTGATAGGCTTATTTTACTGATAATGTTACTTATCACTTATGGAATTTTTGATTTAATTTCCTGGTATTAACTGAAATCATAACGTGCTACGTTATTTATAGCTTTACTGCCTCGAAAAAAATGGAGCGATAGATAAGTTCATTTGCATTGTCTACCTAATTCATTCATTTTTAAATTATACTCGTATATAGAAAGCAGTTTTGAATAACCTTTTTCATCAAAACAATGCCAACATTAATATCTTTCAATACCTAATCTTCTTCCACCTATCCTCACCCCACTCGCAGTGGGGTTGGCGCAACATGCTTTTTGAAACAAGTTACAGAAATAATTGACTTGTAATTTTTACGACCGGCCGCCTGCCTGACGTCAACCTCTCTGGGGATCTTTCAATACCTAATATCTAGTTTAAATATTAACTCGGTACTCAAAAATCTATTACATGCAAATTGAAAGCTTACCCTATGGTAATTTACACTAACCTAAACTTTAAAAACACTTGAACACACATCAACTAGAAAACTAGATCTGTAGACGTTATATATTGCTCTATGCGATAAACTCTATCATTTTATTAGTGGTAGAGCCATTATGTGGACAGTATGGTCTATAATGTGAAACGCCTGCTATAAAATAATATATCATCTAATCCGGATATAAAGTATAAAACGACTACTAGGTGGTAGGTCCCACGTATACGTAAAGACCGTCTGGGTTGGTACTACCACTTTGTTGATTTCTGCCGCCAAGCAACAGTTTTGTTTAGGCACTGTTGTGTTTCGGTTCGAAGGACATTGAAGCCAGTGAAATTACTGGGTATTATGAGACTTAGCTTATGTCTCTGGGTGAAGAACGCAGTGCAGTGTCATGACTGCATGGCACTTTGTGATTTAAAGTTTTGTATGGTGTTGCTTGTGTTTATGGGCAGGCTTACCTAAGCGCCACGCTTACCATCACCTGAGAGACGCGACGGCTCATTTCTTCATTCAAGCTAATAAAAAAAAGAAAAGTCAACGCATTCCATATAGAACAAGTTCTTACGCCATTCAATCTTCCATACATATCTACCAGTAGTACATTTATGACGTAATCCGCCCGCCCTCGTCGCACCCTACTCGTACGCCCGCTAATATAATCAGAATCAACAAGTATATAGCAACAGGTTAGATTATTTAGGGCCGATTTTTTAATGTCCAAATAAATTTTATCTGCCAGTTTTTCGAAAGTAGCTGTAAATTATCGTATGGCATTAAATTTAAAAAAAAACCTTGGTAATCTAGCAAATGTTTTCATTCAAAACACATCAACTTTATAGCTAACACTAGTGTACACAATGTTCAGTTATTTTCAACTATTATTCTGTGTTCAGATAATTTCGACGTTAGATGTTCCAATTTACGCTAATCTTGTTAAGGTACTTGTATATCCTTTTTTTTCACACACATAGTCTTGTCCCCTCAGTAAGATACGAGTCTTGTGTCGTGGGTATCAGGAACTGTCTTGTAGTTCACCGCTTAGTCTATTTCTGCCACCAAGCAGTGATGTGTAAGCCCTGTTGTGTGTCGGTTTGAAGGACAGTGAAATTACTGGGCATTATGAGACTAAAAAATCTTATGTCTCGGGGTAAGGAGCGCAGTCAAATGCAATACAGTGTGTTCTAATTCAAAGTTCTATGTTGTGTGTTTCTGTTTATGGGCAGGCAAGGCGTGGCGACCATCAGGCGAACAAACTGCTCGTTATGTCATACAATCTAATAAAAAAGACATTGGTACCACCCCGTGAGAGTTGACCCATTAATATTGTGGGCAAAACTAGCTAAAGTGTGACTCTAGTACAGAGGTTTTTGAATTTATGATATCAACACATAAGGTCACGCCTATGTCCCCGAAGAGTTAAGTAGAGGTACAATTAGTACAACTACGGTTCGGCGAGCTCATTTCCGTCCTATAATGTGATAGGTGGTGAGTCTATCGCCAGACAGGGTAGGGAGGGGGACAGACGGCGGGTTGCCCCTCATATAAATACCAAATACCGCCAAATCTATGGCACGAGAAAGCGGACTGGGATAACGGCAGACAGTAAGAAGGAGTTTCTATTTACTCGGTTTATTTTTTGGTAAATTAATTATTTATATCTCATTTGTTAAGAATCATTTACTTACAGTTGGTGGAATAGGCGCTAATATTGCGGAAAAAATATTTAAATGTTAAACACTTCAAATAAAAAATTGCATAGAAAGGAACTTTTTAATTCTTATTCTTGGCAAATCTGGTCCCTCATGTTTGCAAAGCGAATTAGATATGTTTAATCGGAAATGTAAATAAATAACATTCTACAACATGATTATAAACTTGAAGATTTTGATCAAGGTCTTGATATTGACAATAAAGTTTTTAGATAATATCGATCAAAACATAAATTAACTCGCACACACACATTCATTATAAATACCATTTTTTTTTATAGTGTAGAATAACTGCATATACATATGTATAACAAAGACTTTAATGTATAATAAACATTTAATGTATAATTAAAGTCTTTGATGTATAATATTATTTTGAATCATAATAGGTAGCCGGCTGAAATGTTCACAAAATATAAGTTGTAATGGCGAATATCTTGGCTACTAACAAAAAATTAAAATTTTACGGTGTGTACGGAATCCTTGGTGCGCGCGTCCGACCCGTACTTGACCGATTTTTCTATACCACTAACAAAAACTTCGCTGGGATTATATACCTAGGTAAATACAAACCTCTGAATTTGAGTAAGTACAAATACTTATGAAAAGTAAGAATATAAGGATTTGTTCTGGATCAAAAAATCTAGGTAAGTACTTACAAATAAATACAACAGTTAGCTTATAATTAGGCAAGTTGCTCTCAGGGACAAGTAATTCAAGTTTATGTATGCAATAATGGTACGACGGATTGTTTAAACGGACCACGTGGGATAAACGGCGTATAAACACACATTTAGTGACACCACTGCGCTGTCGTAGCCTTTTGGAGCTCCGCCAAAACTTCCCCAGTTCCATAACGTCAATAAGTCAAACGAAATCATTGCAATTACATTATTATTGTCCAACGATTTACTGTATTTTCTATAAAATGCACTACCGTTTGTGGTTAGTAACAACGTTTAAAACAGTGATTCGTGATCAAGAACACAAAAGAACCAAAAGCAATCGTGTTACAGGCTTTACTTTGAGAATTTATCTGTAATAATGGCAACTGATTCGGAATATAAATTGGTAGGTAGTGGAAAGATGTAAAGAATGGCGACAGCGGCACGCATGCGATGTGAATGAGGCAGCGACAGGCGGGCTTCCCGCGCTACCGGCACTAACCGGAGGAAACCGCTTGAAAAGCCTTCGACTGCCGCGGCCGTCCGCCCGCCACTTGCCGCGTAAGCTCGCACTCTGCAGTCAAGCCAGCTAGTTCATTGCGTGTACGGTGCATTGCCTGATCAATGATAAAACTTTAAATTTAGAAAAAAATATGGGTATGAAATTATTAAGTTTATAATCGGCCTTTTTGGGTGCCAGACAATAATAAGTTGAAGCCACGGAGTTTGTACGCCTTTTAATAAATTATTATTGACCAATAATTTGGTTTGATACAACAGTTATACACAAAACTGTTGACAACATGTATTTTTATCTTATTTTGTATCAGAGTAGCGTCATTAAGGTTGTATGTTGTTATATTGTATAGTAGATATCTCACAAACAAGAGTAGATACCGTTATAACAATAATCTGTCTTTTATTTTTCTTAATCTAAATTTAAATAATTGTGGAAAAATGGTCTTCATCGCTTGGTGTATTAAGCATGCGACTGGATGGTGGTATTGGATGTATTATTATATTTATATCCATATGCACATCCATAATCATTGTGAAATCTCTTTAGATTTTACTTTCACATATCACTGTTTATATACACCTCGCATGACTGACCTTTGTTTTTTTTGCTACTTTACAATTTAAATCGCTTTATCCTTAACCCTTTTGTTTTATTCCTTTGGTTATGTTTTTTAGCACAGGTCGGCAAACAAGCGAGTGCGTTTACCTGATAGCAAGAGATCTCCACCGCTCATAAACATTCACAATACCACAAGTATCATCAACTTAAAAGAAACTAATTGGAATTCGGATGGGGAGGGGAATTTGGGCCACCGGTAATCTCACTCACTAGCGAATCGCAACAGTACGCTGCAAATTCACGTCGATTCTCTGTGCGACTGTGGTCATAACTCAGCTCATTCATGCTGTAGACAAAAATATCTACAATTGTAAACATGTATATATTTGTGTTAAAAAAAATTGCAGGTGTAGGTTGAAGAAAATTATGTGGTTGGGGGACCTTACGACAAACTTCCACGTGACGATAAAACTACGGCAAGTAGTATCGTACAAGACCAGCTTTCGGTAGTCCACCGACTTGACGCTTCCACAATGAATGACGAAAATAGGTGAGTTCATAAGACAATCCATTATTTTATAGGTTTTATCGTGTAGGATTTGTATACAATATATTATGATAATAAATATACAATTAATAATAGTTAATTAATCCAAGTACACAGTACTATGGTAAAAGTTATGGGATTCAGCAATCTCCGATTTTTCTAGATTTAATACAAACATAATCGGCTGCCTCGGTGTCGCAGTTGTAATGCGTACGCGTTAGAGTTGAAGCTGACGCTGAGGTCTCGGGTTCGATCCCCGGGTCGGGTAAAAGTTATATTGGGTTTTTCTATTACAAAATGCTCAGTATCAGCCCGGAGTCTGTAATTGTGCCCGGTATGGCGATAGGCTCGCCGCCTACGACATCATGGGACGGAGATACGTTCGATGAAATGTGGGTGTACTGGTTAAACCTCTGCCTACCGCTTCGGGGATTACAGGCGTGAGTGCGTATGTATGTATGTATGTATGTATAATCGGCATATTGGTCTAGTGGCAGCGTATTTAGCCTGAAAAATTGTCCTGGATTTAAATCCCAGGTCGGGCAATCACAATTTTCGGTTTGAAAAATTAATAATAAACACATGATCGAGGATTTCCCGAGATTGGAATACTACATATAGAATACTTATATCATTCATATTTCATCCATATAGTGCTAGTAGTTGTCGAGTAAAATAGCTGTTACATACGGACGAACAGACGGAAAGACAGTCAGACAGACACGTGGGCATGACGAAATTACAAGGGTTTTATTTTTGCCATTATAAATCCTTAAAACAAAAGTAAAAGTAGAGTCAATACCTTTAATATTTCCCATATTATATATTCCAAAGTTTAGATTTTTTGAGTGTAGGTAAACATTTTCTGTAATATCAATTTTTTACCAGATTTACTGTTTCCTCGGTGGAGGGAGAATCCAAGAAGAATGGCATCCACATGGGAGCCAATATCATCACTCGTCCACTGCGCTCCTCGGTGGAAACTGCCGAACGAGGAGTCATATCTAATGCCCCATCAGAATATGGCTGGAAAAGGAGGAGATCCCTGGCACAACTCACTAGAGAGGCGCTGCCGAGGATGGAAAATTATAGAAACTCTAAACGAGCATTGAAAAGACCTAGTCTCGGAGAGCTGCACGGAGACCATTTAATCACCGAAGAAGTAAGTAATTTAAAAAAGGATATGATTATTTTATATTTTTCAATATAATTGATATCTTTAAAAATAACTTTTAAAGGATGTTAAATTAATCAGCCGACGTGTTTGTTATAAATAATTTTAATCACAATTTTAAAAAGACGTTTATTTAAGATGCAAACGATTTATATTTTTTATAAATCGCCTATAACGTAAAATTACATGGTAACTATACTATAGTATTTGAATTTGTTGGTCATTGTTTTTGGCATAAAGTTGGTTATAATATTTTGTTTTAACCCATCAATATCTTTCAAAAATTAATCTAGAAGCCCAAATTAATAGCGAAATCGTATTATTTCATTCAGATAGTGAAAATTCGCCAATATTTTTAATGGCCAGAATGATGTCAGTGATTAAAATGTCGTTATCCGCCATTTTAGCAAAATTAAAGTTCATGCCCAATGTTTCACATGAATAATATTCTCCACAAGGTTATTTTGTATCAAATTATAACATAATTACTGTAGTTTCATAATCCAAATGACTTTTGAATGAAAAACAGATTTTAACGTTGTCTATTATACGTAACATTAGGTAACTACATAACTACCTAATAATCTGTTTAATTGGAGATTTCGAGAACAATAAATTCCACAATTATAGTGATAACTATAATGCTGAAGATAATTTCATCAAAGCTATGGGCGTATTTGAAATGAACCAATTTTAATTTATTTCTGAGAAACGTTATCTGCTTCCGAACTTTTTATAAAATAATGATTTTTGATTTTGGACCGCTGCCTTTGCTCGCATTGGTTCTATGTTTATTTACGCATGGTATCGTTTATTGCTTAGTAACCGGTACAAATAAATTCGCATTAATGTATACTGTATACTTAATCGTCGTTTTAAATTCATATCAAACTGTGATTGAAATTCAGAAGAAAAAAAAAGCTTAGTAAGTATAGCTTTCATTGAGCTTCCATTTCTTAACGTGTATTGAGATTGTCATCAGACTTCCGAGTATATTTATTTCATATGTTATTCGTAGCATTTATATTTCATGAAACACAACAACAAAGTATTCAAATGAAATAAAATCCGTAACATTTTACCGTCACCCATAATAATATACTGGATCTCACACTAAGAGACGAGTCTTGTATCGTGGGTATCAGGAACTACGGGAAACTTTCGGTCTCACTACACCCAGACCCCGATTTCTTTTTTGTGGATTGCACAATCACAGGCTGCTCGTCTGCGTCACGGAGGCTGTATCATCATATAATCAGTGCAAGATAACAACCACAAAAAAGTGTGTTATTGTATTTTTTTCGAATTACTGATGACTAACAATCATATTCTTAAATGTACATAGAAATCTATTACAAACAATAATTTCTTTTAATAAATGCCTATGACTCCCTCTACTTATCAAAATTCATTAGAGCATACAAATACGTTGTCATTGCGGCAACCTTGCCATATTATTTCCATCACAAATTCGTACTCTAACGCTAAACACTAAAACAAAGATATTCATTGTCTGAGTTATCTTTCTTTATGGAACGCTAAGTATACCTACGTAGGAAATGCCGAGTCGACATTGGCCGGATTTGTCTGGTGGGAACCGGCGCTCGCGCTGTGACGGTACCTTGACGGCAGTAACTTTGTCATCCTTAAGTTTAAATATTGGGTAAATTAGCTTATACTTTCAAATTAATATAATTGCCTTTTGTCGGAATGAATCACTATTCGATAAGTACTAAAAAAGCTTGTTTCCTGTATTTTTTGTTATAAGCCTATGATCATATAATGATTAGACTAAGCCTATGATAATATGGCCTAGGTATAACGTTTTCCTCTGCGATTTAAGTTTTTTTTTATTTAAAACTTCATACACATAACATGTATAAACCTACCTTTGAGTGATGTAGAGACGAGATGATGTGGGTGTATATAAACCATATATAAAAAAAGTGATAGTAAGAAAGAAGTAGACAAGATACTAAAAACTACATAATATTATAGTGCACATATAAGTACATAATATATATACATATATTATATTATATGTATTTGCCAAAGATGAGATCCCGCCACTCCATCAGACAGGAGCATCCGTACTTTCAATTTAAAATTGAACCGGTTACTGGACGTCAGTAGGTAAACGACGCTGGAAGTTTAGCACTCAGTACAAGTATAAATATTTCTTGGCGAAATGTATACAACTTTTTAATGTTTGCGGCAAATCGTAGCGTAATTTATAACGTTTGGTAGTTAAATAAACCGGACCTATTTTATATCTTTGTAAATTTTCCGGGCGGTAAATCATAGGAATACTTACATCTAATAGGAACGCGCGTAATGATTCACTGTGTGTCATTTTATTGTCAAATCCACATAATTTATTGCACGTTTGTAAAATGGTGTAGTCGAGCTAATTATTTAATGATCGTTTTGTTTCATATAAAGATCCCATTTGAATCATGATTATTATAACATATTAGTGCAAAAAAACTTGAACCACAATAAGTATTATAATTTTCGTTATTTCAATTCCATTCTTAATATTGTTGTAATCGGAAAAATATTGGAACATTGAAGCCGATTTACTGCATAATGAATCTGCATATGGTTTGAATAATATTTAATGAGGATAGGAAGGATGACGTATAATAGCCATGCTGTTGTCACAGCGACAATGTGAACCGTGTGATGTCCATCAGCGAATCGCAAACATTATCTTCTGTCACTCATCCACGTAATGTTCATAAAGATTATTTGAATGAATCACATTACCATTACCCTGACATTGGCTACGAACGTGACCGTAATTAGGTTAACTATAATTCAAGCCCCCTTTTATAGTATTTTCATGAACTTTACTCCTTTCTTACCAGCAAATATGCCTGTTTTTACTATCAAGTATAGGTATACTTGTATAGCCTGTGAATTTATCACCAATAACTATTTCCAACTATCGCCAAAAATTACCTTCTTATGTAATTCTGGATTTATAGAATTACATAAGAAGATAATCAAGATAAATGACATTAAGAAAGTCAAATGATTACTTGCCTAGTTATCTATATATAATAGATGAAAAGAATCAAGACAATAGGTACCTTGATTCGATCGTCAACATCAAAACAAATTACTTATTAATGTTTATGTGTGATTTAATATTTTTAATACGTTCCTTAATGCGCTTAAAGTTTGCATCACGGTTTGCACAACCGGAGATAATAAAGTCGTATTGTTTAGATTGGTATTATCGTGTCTTTACATCTGTATAAACACAATTTATGTGCTGTTCTTAGTATGCCAGTTGAAGGTTTTATGTTTGCAGGACGAGAAAAATCAACATCACAGAGATACCAAATCGCCGACACCTGCCGTTGGGATCAAATTAGGATGGATACAAGTAAGTTCATCAAGTATTTAATACATAATATTAACAACTACTTGGTTTATATCAGATTATTTTTCTTGAACAAGTAACTTATTTGCATATACAGTGAAACTTGGTTAAATGGGACCTGGATAAATGAAAACCTCTATTATTGAGAGTTGCAATGAGGTCCCGGTACTTTTTCATTCAATTACCTCTATTAATGGGACTTTTCGAACCTGGTTAAATGAGATCTGATTTCTAGGATTTATTCGATGTTTACCTTTATAATTGGGACTCTGTAACTCAATTCCCTCTATAAATGAGACAAATTAATCGTAATTTTTCCACGTAATACATAATGTATGTACATTCATACCTACATATATTAGATTCATAACACCAAAACTACGCATTTTTATTAACATTTCCACATCTCCCTCTAAAAATGGAATAGCCGTACATTTCGACCTCTATAAGCGGGAGCCTCTGTAAATGAGAACACTATAATTTTAAACCCGCCTAATTGGAAAACTGGATTAATGGAAACCCTCAATAAATGGCACAACATTGTCCTTTGAGATCCCAATTAACCAGGTTCCACTGTACATTGAAATTGGGTTGTTAATATCTTGATCTATAACAAATAATAGGTAACGCGTAATCTACAAGTATTTTTAACCGACTTCAAGGAGGAGGTTCTCGATTCTATTTGTTTTTTTGTTCAGATCTGATGACGTAGTAAAAAATGAAACTCCTCAACACACATTTTTCGCGATTGTATTTTTGTATTGAATTTTGTGTTAAGAGTTAATATGTTGTTTAAGGGCGTGCTTATACCATGCCTGCTGAACATCTGGGGCGTGATGCTGTTCCTCCGCATCTCATGGGTGGTGTCGCAAGCTGGCATCGGCCTGTCCCTCATCATCATCGCCATTTCAGCCGTCGTATGCGTCATCACCACGCTTTCTATGAGCGCGATATGCACCAACGGAGAAGTAAAAGGAGGTTTGTAAATTAAATGAACAATAATTTACATGTTGATTCCAGAGGGAGTGTGATTGGGTCACCCGATCTTATAGACCCGAAGCCGACCTCACCTCCTCGTTGTACACTCTGCTGTTTAATGGACGAGGCAATGGTGAAACTTAGTTCTCGTTACGGGTTATGGGGGTCAGACGGCGGGTCACATAACGCCAGACAGAAAAAAGTCGATTCAACATAATGAAGTTACTCCAATTTTTACGTTCTGTCTGCTCCTTTGACCGTGGTCTAATTGGTAAAGCCACGCTGGAGATAGTTTTGTCTTCTTATAGTGGGATCTACAGGGGTAGTACCACTGCCCCAGAAAACCGGCGTGAAATAGCAGCTTTTTTTTTAGGGTTTTTGTTCACAGGGACTCACCAACCTTATTGTACCTTATGTGTCTAGTTACATATGAAATAAGGAAAATTCTAGATATTAAAGAAGTAGCAGCTTGCTGTTGCGTTTTGTACGTGACTTTTCCAGAGGCCCAAATCGCCTGCCCACTTCCCAATTCCCATTCATCTCTATTAAGGTTGGCACCGCATCCATGATTCCTATTGTGAAGTTTCATGAGCGGTGGAGACCCCTTACCATCAGCTAACCTACATGATCGTTAGCTGGTCTCTGCTATTAAAAAATAAAATAGTGTGGTTATCTCTATACCGCCGCATATCGTAACGAATGTATGCGAAAGTGAGTTTGTTTGTTTCTTACGCTTCACGTCTAAATCGCTGAACCGAGTTGGTGAATTTTGGTACAGATATAAATGGGACCCCGGGAGACGGTTATGAACTACTTTTTATTCCGGTTATAGGCAGAGCCGCAAGCAATAGCTAGCATTACAATAAAGATATAATGGAGATCTTTAAGCTACTCGGGGTATCCACTCCCAGGCACGGTTCATGAATGATCATCGACCATCCCTAACTAGTGTAAAAGAGAAAAAAACGCTCTTATTACTTAAACAACGTGTTACAACTTACAGAAAGTTGTGGTCATATTTTAAGGTCATTACACACACTAAACATTGAATGTTTTTTAGCTTTTTATCATAAGTGTTGTTAAAGTTGCAAGTCGAATATTGACATTACTCATTTGATAAAAAAGAAAATACTTTATTTATTTCCTAGCAATGCAATAGGATTGGGTACAAGGGGTGAAATATTTGTATCAACTCTATACATTGTCTTAATTGGACCACAACTTGCTGTAACATGTTATATATTGGAAAAGGTGTATAGTTATAAAGGTGTATAGTGAATATGAGCAATTTGCTTACATTATACGGTCGATTAGATATGTCGATAATGCTATCCACGGTAAAAGGACTTGGCATTATCAAGTCATCTGTTGAGACAATATTTTAGGAATCATTTATGAAGGCTAAAATAATACAAGAATTTCCAAGGTTATATGAAGTCTACCAATCTGCGTTTGGCCAGCATAGTGGATGTACAGGGCTGATAAAAAAAACACACACACATCACCTTTCCGTTATTGTCACTAATATAATTTGCCTTAGATTGTTTGTGAGTCGTTTTGTTTACTTACAACGTTTAGCAAGACAATTTATCCCATATTACGTCGTAATGGGTGGATCTCGAGTCAGTGTTATTAATATTAATAAGTTTGTAATTGAATACTATATCAATCTGCATTGTGCCAGTAAGGGGTTCGGCCCTTTACGTAAATACTAAAATAATATGAACGCGTAAGTCCAATAAAAGGACTATTGTAATTTGATGGTCATTATATAATGATAATATCTCTTGACTTTGGTAGGCACGGCATAAGCAATTTTAGGAAAAAATGAATATATTTATTAATAAGATTTTCGATCGAACATTCATCAGTATTATTCATTTTAATGTGCAACTAAGATATGAAATGAAGGTTCTTTAATCCGTTTTAGCTACAAGTCTGTTCTCCAAACAATAGCAAAACAATAAAGTTTATTTTTTGTAATTAACTGACAATAATACGGAGCTGGTTCTCAATTCGACGCATATATATTTGTTTTTTATATCTTTTCCGACGATTAAAACTTTGCTTCAAACAGGATTTTTTTAAAAAGTTGTATGATTTATTTATTAGGTATTGATTTGTCGTAAAGTTAACTTCTAGATTATTTATGAACAGAATCCAGATGATGGAAAATAGCGTAAAAATGTATTCCCAATGAATGTGAAGTACGTATGCAAGTATTTATAGATAAGCTCACGCCTATATCCCCGAAGAGCCAGGCACTGCTGCAACTATGACTAGTTGCAGCAGTGCCTGGCTCTTCTGGCCTGGACCTGTATCCACAGTTCACCGAACTTATTGCCATATCGAGCACAAATTCCAATCTACTTATGTGTGATTCTTCGAATCGGGAACACAAAATATAATTGTCCGACCTGGATTTTGAAGCCATTAGATCAAGACATAGGCGTATGTAAATCAAGTATTTCATAATCATTTTATTTCAGGCGGTATCTACTACATAATTTCAAGATCCCTTGGCCCTGAATTTGGTGCGTCCGTGGGCATAATCTTTGCATTTGCCAACGCGGTGGCAGCGAGTATGAACACCATCGGTTTCTGTGACTCTCTTAACGACTTGCTCAAAAACCACGGCCTCAAGATCATCGACAATGGGTTAAATGACGTGAGAATTGTCGGAGCCGTAGCACTTTTCTTCATGTGCCTCATTTGTGCTGTTGGCATGGACTGGGAGAGTAAAGCTCAGGTGAGTATATATAAAATATGGTTTATGTACTACAGTACCTTTTTATAGCTTAGGCCGGCAAAAGAGCAAGTGGGTCATCTGATGGTAAGTAATCTCCACTGACCATGTACGTGCTCAATATCAAAAGAATCATGGGTGCGTTGCCGACCTTAAAGGAAAGGGATAATTAAGGGATTGGGAAGGGGATTTAGCACGCTCTTGGGACTGATTTCGAACAAGCTACTTTCATCTCAGCAGTCCGTACCACTCCCCGCTGAGCTATCCCTGCTAACTGCTGCTGCTGCTGGCCATTAAGAAAAGTTTTTTTTTATTCCATCTCTAAAGTGTGAAAAGAGGAGTGTTTATGGGAAATATAGTTCGTTGAACTCAGTTGTTGTCAAACAATAATATAGTTACTTTAATAGTGTCCCAGGTGCGGATGACGGAGACGAGTATGAGTGACGTAACAGGTATCAAAAAACATGCACTATAGAGGCATAAGTGCCCAAGTTTTCTATCGCCCTCACTAAACGCACCTAATACGTAGTACCTGTGATTACGATCAGTATGTAATTGCCGACCCATTACATGAAGATGAGCTTAAAAATTCAAAAAAGACATTTATATTTCCGAACCTGGGTATTGAACTAATATATCGTTTAACTCAGCCCGTGTAAGCTGCCTCTAAACTAAGCATTCGATTCAATACAGATGCTTTTTAAATTACGTATTAAGAAATAGTAGGGCATAAGTCTACAGATTATCGCTTCTAGTTAATACTGTTTAACAGTATAGAAGTACAACTGTTATATTTTAATTGTGTGTAGCCACAAACGCATCATTCTATGTTGTTAGATGGGGTCGCAGCGCCCGCAGCCCAAATTGACCCCTCCGGCGTCGCTTGACACTTAGTAAACAAACGCGCGTCTTTCTGCCCGCAGCCTTATAATCAATAGTGAACTAATTGCTGCGGCCTCGTACTCGGAATTGGACAAAATAATACGATGCCATTTTGTTTGAATAATGTAAAGATCGGAATTAGTTTGTTTTTATTATATTGGATTTTAGTGCGTAAAGACAACTTGCAGACTGAAATGATAATTCGAAATCATGAAACCGTTTGTATGAAATTAGAAACTAGAAGTATGTTCCCGATTAGGTTATTGCAAGCTAGTAAACAGTATTAATATAACGTTGTAAAGGGAAAGCTACTGAATTCATAAAAAAATAACAAATATAGAGTCAACATTTTTGAAACGTATGATATTTATGTGAATACCTATAGGCTTATCATTGTGTTACACTTGCAAGTTGCAACTCAATATAGCTTTAAATTAAAATATATTGTTCGTGTCTAAGCAAGTGTGTATATGTTTTCATGTATCTTTTTATAATAATATTTTTATAATGGAATGGATTCAGACAGACAACCAAATCTAATCGTATACGTTTATAAATAAAATTACATTTATGTTATACAAGTCTCACGTGAATATCTTCTTCTGGGACAAAAATATTCCGTAAAAAAGTTTTATACAAAGTAAACCCCTACCCTTTTATCCCCTTAACATATAATATGAAACGCTGCAGCTACTTTACGTCTTTTCTGTGAGACAGTGGTAACGACCCGGTCAAAGCCAGTCCATTCTTGCTGTAGACAAAACTGTTTACACTACTACTCAACTTTCACACCAATCTTTTCTTAGCGGGCATCACGAGCACGGGCATATAATACAAAATATCATGTGACCAAATTTCATGATCCTAGATTTAGTAGTTTTTGAGATATCGTGAATCTGTGAGTGAGTGGTATTTCACTTTTATAAACATACCTATATAGATAGATTACAAAGCTGTCCTAGAAACCTTATAAGCTAAATTAATTATTACTGAGAACAGTATCTTTCATCTTCAAATTATTTTGTTAGATCATAAAAATACCAGATTATGAGATTACAATAGGTATACAAACGTAATAAAAACAAGCCAGAGCTATATATTTTTTATAGCTCAAAGGCTTTTCGATTCGTTTTAGTGTTCACGAGTGTTTCGCTATTTTTATTGGATCGTTCTATTTTGTATTCTTTTTCAAGTTTCGAGTGTATGAAGATGTGATAAGTAAGATAAGATTAGTGGTTTAGATAATAGAAACTGAAATATTAATAGTAAATTTGCTTATTTATTTCCTTAATACATACATCGAAAAACCGGACAACCGTAAATTATGTTATATTATTTCAACACAAAACTCGGATTCAAATTTGTGCGGAATATCGATAAAGTTTCCTATTAAATTAATTACATCGAAAAAACTTAGTGGAATACTCCGCGAATTATACAAAATTTTGCTAATCACTCGCGCATCCATTATGTGACTTCACTAATCACTTTCAAACATTTTACGTGATGAAAGTTTAATTGAAAGGAGACTATCTAATAAATTAATTTTATTTGTAATATCCTACATGGAATTTTGAAATGATAACCACACCGTTGGAATAGCGTATCCCAACGTCGAAAGAAGACCGACCGCTACGACACTCGTTCAAGTAGATAGGCACAAAGCTTCTTTACTTATTCGTTTTTTAAAATTATATACGATAGATTCATTACGCGAGTCATGTTCGGAATATAATATAAAATAAGTCTCTAAGATATTTTGCAATTTGAAATCTTAGGCACATATAGGGTATGTCGAAATACTACGTTGGATGTGTAATAGGTATGAGATACAGTATTTAAATGTATTTAAATTACAGCGATATCTCGAAAACTACTAAAGCTACGATCATGAAAATTGGTCATATGATAGTTTGTGTAAAAGGTACGTACGACTGGGTAGGAATAGGACTCTAAAACTGAGTACATATTTTGCTTATTAAAAACTAGCTTTTGCTCATGGCTCCGCTCGCGTTAATAGCCTTTTCAGGGATAAAAAGTAGTCTATGTCCTAATCCAGGTTATGGTCTACCTGTGTGTGAAATTTCATCAAAAACTCTTAAGGTCTACCTCGGTGGCGCAGTTATAATTCGTACGCGTTACGATTGACGCTAACGCTGAGGTCTCGGGATCGATCTCCGGGTCGGGTAAAGTGATATTGGGTTTTTCTATTACGAAATGCTCAGTATCAGCCCGGAGACTGGAATTTGTGGCGATAGGATTTGCGATAGGCTCGCCCCCTATCACATCGTGGGGAGATACGCTCGGCGAAATGTGGCTGTACTGGTTACACCTCTGCCTACCCCTTCGGGGATTACAGGCGTGAGTGCGTATGTACTCTTAAGGCGTGATTGACTAACAAACATACAAATTCACAATCATCCAAATATGTGTTTTAAATTTTTGTAAAATTCCACTCGGAAAAAGGGTAGGAGGGATTAAATTTTGTATATTATTAGTAATGTGAAAGTTTAGATTTTTGTAGATCATTCACGCCTTAACGGTTGAATGAATTTGTATAAAATTTTCGCACAGGTAGACCGTGACAGGAATTAGAATACAGGCTTTTTATACCAGAATAAGTCATTCATGCGGGTGGAGCCGCAGGCAACAGCAGTATATGTATATTGTCCAGTATTCTTTATGTTCTCATGACGTTAATGACTAGATTTTCGAGATAAAAGTGTCACTTATGTTATTGTTATGACTATTACAATATAAAATTGCCTGCATTATTATGTACAGTTCTAAAACGGAAGTAGGAGGATTCATTATTTTGCTAATAACTATGTAATTTTAGGCCAGTGCATTTAGTTGACGAAAAGCCTAACTATTCTGTCATAGGAGAGGCCCATGTCCAGCAGTGGGACCATGTATTACTGGGTAGTTATAATATTAAGGTAGTTTGTAATAGATAGACTTAGATAGAATCGAAATCGATTTCGGTACAAGTTTTAACAACTAGATTTCGAAAACGATGACAGGCGATGATTTTCCTCTCCATAAATCGATTAACAGTAGCCACTAGCGGAAACTATGACGTAATAAAATTGGTGGTATGAATAATTTTATATCATACTAGCTGTCCCGCGCGGTTTCACCTGCAACTACAGCAGCGCCACCTATCGAGTCCAATTGTGAATCTAAACCATCCAGGGCGCCACCCAAATGCATCCAAAAAAAATCATTCAAATCGGTCCAGCCGTTTAGGAGGAGTTCAGTCACATACACACGTACAGTAGAATTATATATATAAAGATATAAAGATTAATCGAAGACAAGTGTAAGTGGGCCCAAAACCAACCTCATAGGCACGTGGTCCATTCTGCTGATTAACGGAGGAGGCAATGGCGAAACTTGGTTTCCGTAGCTGCTTGTCAGACGGCGCGACGGGTCATTCCACATAATACCAAATCCATCGTCAAATCATGAAAGGCGGAACTTGGTAAAACCGGGATAACATCACTCAGAAAGAAAAAAACACGAATCGAAAATTAAAGGTGTCCAACGCTTAAGTGTTTTTTCATAGTATGCTTAATAATTGCTAGTATCAAACTTCGGCAGTAGGTAGTTAATTTACACGAATTCGAAAACTATTTACGTATTTGACTACGCTACAGAGATACACGTGGATATGTGGGATTTTAGTGTGAAGTCCGTTGCATTTAGACTAACAAAACAATCGATTTATTCATAGACTATGACGTAAAGCAATAAATCATAGTTTTGTAACGCATTTATAAGGTATAGTTTGTACTTTGTGCATTTCACGAAATCGCGCGGATTCTGACCTCCACTCTGCATTCATGTTTCTATTGCTACTTGCTATTATAGTACTAAGAGGTGCTCTAGCTATGTAGATCATGGCAACAAGAAAAAATAACATTGCATTCATAGAATCACGTAGCAGCAGTAAGCGCAGTTGTTTTTCAGTTCGGAGGATATTGAAGCCAGTGAAATTTTTGGGCATTATGAGTCTCAACTATTGTGTCTCGGGGTGACACGATGCTGTCTACTGCTACAGTGCTTTATAATTCAAAGTTCTGTGTGGTGTTGCTTCTGTTTATGGGCAGGCGCCAGGCGTGGCGCTTTTTTCTCGTTCAAGGATTCTTTCAAGCTAATAATATGACCATGTTCCACATAGACCTCCAAACTTTCACATTTATAATATTAAATAGTAGGATAGTAGGATTATCTGGATGGTCTAAGCGTTTGGTCGTACATATTTAGAAACAATGATGGAAGAATGGATGATTCCATTATAAAAAATCTGAGACAATATTTTTTTTTCAACAGAACTTTCTGATAGCGATCATCGTGGGTGCGATGGTGGATTTCGTAATTGGAACTATAATGGGACCAAAGAACGATTTGGAAGTTGCACAAGGATTTGTTGGACTCAGCAGTAAGTACGGATGACATTATTCCTTTAATCCGCTTTGGTCTCGTACTGAGCAAAGGCCTTCCCTACAGAGATAGATCTAGATAAACGCCGCAAGTGTGTATGATACCAAGACAGCATTTTTTCTTGATCTCATTACTAAATTACATTTGTGACTTGAAAAACCTTTCGTCGACACGTTTGAAGAGCTTTTAACATTTTACTTTTCACTCTGCCTACCGACTCGGGGACATACCTTATGTTATATTAAATAATTCATGTCAATATTTTAGGTGCAACCTTCGTGGACAATTTCAATCCGGACTTTCGATTTAGTGAAAACGTGAACCACGACTTCTTTAGTGTTTTTGCGATTTTCTTCCCATCTGTAACTGGTATTCAAGCCGGCGCCAATATATCTGGAGATCTTAAGGTAATAGTTAAATTAAATTTAGATTTTACTATATTGTTAAAATATGTGCAAAATAACTTGACCGGGTTGAAGTTAATCACTTCATGCGCCCTCTACATTTCCCGCCACCCTTTAGCATCTCAATACACTAAAACGCCGCTTGTGATGTAGTCGTAACATCAAGGCGGTCAAGTTATTTTGCGCGTATTATAGAAATAGTTCCTGTCAAAAAATACTCTCCGTAGCTTGTAATTACTGAGCATTATGAGAATTAACATCTTGTGTCTCAGAATGACGAGCGTATTACAGTGCCACGTGCCAGTTTGTAATTCATGGAATTCAGTTTATAATCATGGAAGCTTATAATAGTAAGCACACCAGTATAATATCAGTGTATAATCAATGGTAATGCACGCTCTTGATACGTCACTGCTATAGGTAGTTTTGTTGTCCGTCCAATGATGACTAAACCTACGTCATTAGGACATTATGATACTCAGTAACTAATAACACGATTCACAATAAATCTTATATTCCTAAAGAAAAGTATATGAAATTAGGTAAAAAACTTTTGAGTTTCATACACATGCTCACGCCTGTATCCCAGAGGGGTACCCAGAGGTGCAGCTAGCACACCCACCGTTCCTCGTGCTTATTTCCGTCCTATGATGTGATAGGTGGCGAGCCAATTACCGTATCGGTTACAAACACCAATCTCGGACAACACATGTATGATTTTTAAAAAACTCAAACACGAATTATGATCGACTGACCTGGGATTTGGATCTCATCGCGCCGGTTTCTCAGCCTATGTACACTGCCACTAGACTAATGAGCTGGTAATCCGTAGTAGGTAATCGTGTGTGCTATGGTCCTTAATGCTAGATTCCGCCTTCCTACTAAGACGCCTCTACTTCACCCGATCTGGAGCATCCGCATTACAATGAGACCATTGGCTCTTATGTGTCTCTGTAATACGGCATTAGCCAGCACTTTTTGGACCGTCCGCAGGATTGTACTCCAGGCGTGGAGTATGTATTATGTATTATGCTCAGGCATTTGCGACCGACATACTCTTGTGGTTTCCTTGGAACGTGATTAAACCACATTTTATTAGTGGTAGAGCCACGCGACCGGCATCTTTCGGTCGCAAGTAACGCTTGTGAGGTCCCGCCACTTTGTCCAAGCGGCGCCAATATGTGCACAGACGCATAATTCCTCACCAACATGACCATTCAGGTGCCCACCACCACAATGCTCTCAATGAAGCATTAGATATAATAAAAATACTATTCCAATGTCAATTGTAATGTTTGGATATCAGTGGAGGAATTGATAAATTGTAAATACCAAATGGTCAATAGATGTAACAGTTCAATCGAATAATGCCAAAATGTTATGTATAAATTGCATTTGCATGTCGAATTTTTTCAACTGAATTGAATGATACCATTTAAGAAGTCAAATGATTTGACCCTTCAATTTTCGGTTTTTTATTGGTCCGCGTAACGGACACTCAATCGATTCATTAGAATCAATTGAAGTCGTTGTTGTGTGTTGACTCATTGCTATTCCCGGTACTTACTGCTGAGAAATCAACAGAAACAAAATCATTGTAACTTGTAACTCACTCACACACTCCCTCACTAAAGGAAATCAATGACATAATAAAATCATTACGTACTGAATATTTGATGACGTTGATCTAGTTTTGCAATTGATAAAAAATTCCATTTATAAAACCTAAATGCATATAAAATTTCACGACCTCACTGATTTATTCACGGTTGGAACAAAAAAGGAGATTTCAACGGCATATTCATATTATAACAGTAGATATTCCATCCCTAAAGGGATAAAAAGGATACTTGGTATGAGAAATATTTTTTCTGGTGATCATACCATTTGTCAATATGTATTTTTATTTTTAAGTATGTATTTTGTTTCGAATACATAATCTATAGGTAATTACCAGTTTTTGCATCACCTTATTGTCTGACATTCATAGCTCGAGGTAGCTTCACAACTGGTTTAATCGTAAAACCAGTTTATAATCGCAAATTAGCTAAACGTCATCTTGGCTAATCCGATACATTATATATTTTATATTTTTTAGAGGAAAACCTTAACGGAATTTTAAAACATGTTTATCGGTGACACAAACATGTTAAGCGCATTGCAACGAATAAAATAAAAAATAACTTTTGGTATTATTAATGAAAGAATCATCAAACTCGGCACGCTGCTGCGTTTCGTACGGTGAGTGAGATATCCAGAGGCCCAAACCCCCTCCCCTTCCCAATTCCTTAATTATTCCTTTCCTTTAAGGTCGGCAACGCACCCATGATTCTTTTGGTATTGTGGGCGTACATGGGCGGTGGAGATCACTTACCATCAGGTGACCCACTTGCTCGTTTGCCGGCCTATACTATAAAAAAATATATGTAAATGACATGAAGTTTGAGTCTTTCACCCTTGATTTCACCCCCTTAAGGTTGAAATTTATTCTTTAAACACACATTAGACAGCCTCTATGGCGCAGTGCGCGAGTAGCCGTTTGTGAAGCGAGAGGCCGCGGGTAGGATTCCCCGCACCGAGACTAATGTTTGTGTGATCCTCAATATATATATATATATGTTTCGACTTTCGGGTCTGGATATTTTCTCCCCGGAGGAGTTGACGTCAGGCAGGCGGCTGGTGCAATTTCATTTGACCGGCAGCGGCATCGACTCGAGTGTTACTTTTTTTAAAGTCGATTTTTAAGTTTTGTTTTAACTTACTTTTTTTGTGGTAGGTACAGCAATAGCATGCAAATTTCAATACAATGACACAATCCCGATGACTGTGCTGTTATCCGTTAAGGAGTTTCATTTTTTTATCCCGTTTTCCGTCATCAGATCTTCTTCTTCTTCTTGTAGTGCCTCTCCAACTAGTGAAGGTTGGCAGTCAGCTCATCATACTGTCTTTTATCCTTTGCGAGACGAAATAGTTCAGCAGCGCTCGCTATCCCTGTCCACTCTCTGATGTTCCGCAGCCATGACTTTTTCCTTCGACCAACTTTTCTCTTACCCGCT
Source organism: Mimas tiliae (assembly GCA_905332985.1). Classification (NCBI taxonomy): domain Eukaryota; kingdom Metazoa; phylum Arthropoda; class Insecta; order Lepidoptera; family Sphingidae; genus Mimas; species Mimas tiliae. The sequence continues at coordinate 11,270,415 of HG995254.1, forward strand.
ACTTTTCCCATCATTATGAGTTGAAGGAGCTCGTATCTATCATGTCTTAGTACATGTCCTAAATATGCAACTTTTCTTTTTTTGATGGTGTCCAAAAGTTTGCGGTTTTGACCTACCCGTCGAAGGACTTCCTCATTAGTAATTTTCTGAGTCCAGGATATTGCCATTACACGTCTATAAGTCCACATCTCGAATGCTTCCATACGTTTCCTGAGATGTTGTTTGATGGTCCAGGCCTCACATCCGTATAGAAGTATCGGCCAGATGTAACAGTGAAGCAGGCGGATACGCAGTGGGATCTTAAGACTGCGATTGCAGAGGACCTTTTTCATCTTACCGAAGGCACTGCGAGCAACTTCGATGCGAGTTTTTATTTCAAAGTCGTTATCCCACTCTTCAGTAAGCCAGGTACCAAGGTATTTGTACTTTTTAACTCTTTCGAGTCTTTGACCAGATACTGTTACATGTGGCCGGAGACCACATTCACCTGAAATTACCATTACTTTGGTTTTATGAACGTTCATTTTGAGACCGGCCCTTTCACTACATTCATTTACTCGATCGACGATTTTCTGTAGTTCCCTTTCCGAAGAAGCTATGAGAACTGTATCATCGGCGTATCTCAAGTTGTTAATGAGACGACCGTTAACCTTGACGCCGCAGTCCAGATTATCCAGAGCTTCTGCCATAATCGCTTCCGAGTATATATTAAAAAGCGTGGGTGATAAAATACAACCCTGTTGGACTCCTTTTCTAATCTCAACTTCGTTGGATTCTTCGCCATCAATTCTGACTGCAGCTCGTTGGTTCCAGTACAGGTTTTGTATTATGCGAATGTCTCTTCCATCTAGTCCTATGTCTTTGAGCAGTTCTATTAGGCGATCGTGCTGTACTCTGTCAAACGCCTTTTCATAATCTATGAAACAAAGGTAGACTTCTTGTTGCATGTCTCTGCATTTTTGAACCAAAACCTGTACTGAGAACAAAGCCTCTCTTGTTCCAACTCCGGCTCGGAATCCAAACTGGCTGTCACCGAGCTGTTCGTCACATTTGGTTCTTATTCGCTCGTGTATTATCGATAGAAACAGCTTCAGGACTTGACTCATGAGGCTGATTGTACGGAATTCCTCACATCTCTTCGCGTTCTTCTTTTTAGGAAGTGTAACAAAAGTCGATCTCAGCCAGTCTTCAGGTAATTGACCGGTACTGTAAATGAGGTTGAACAAACTCACCAGTGCAGCTAGGTGTTCTTCATCAATGAGTTTTAGTACCTCTATGTGAGCGTTGTCTGGTCCAGCAGCTTTTCCTGTTTTAGCACGTCGCAAAGCTTTCACAACCTCTTCTTTCAGAAAAGCATGGCCGTTTCCATCACTATCTGGTACCACAAGGCTTCTATTGTCATCTGCAAACATAGAAGTAATATATTGCTCCCACACAGTCTTTTTCTTGGAAATGTCAAGAATCGGCAAGTTGTTTCCGTCCACTATCTGATGTTGTGCCAATTTAAGGTTTCCAGTCATGATTCTGATTTCTTTATGCAAATTAAATGCATCATGTTTTGCATATAGCTCTTCTACATATTCACATCTCTGTTGGTGCCAGGAGTGCCGAGCGTATCGTACTTCTCTCCGTACATCTCTATCTAGGCTTTTGTATTTTACAGAGTCAGTATGTTTATAGGTTCTTCTCTCCTCCATGAGTTGGTAAATCTTATCCGTCATCCAAACTTGCTTACATTCCCATTCTCTTGGCCGAAGCAATTCTTCATTGATTTTAGTAACTTTGGTCTTCAACGTTTGCCATTTTTCCTCTACAGTATCTGGTGGTTTCTCTATGCTGTCCAACGCCCATTGATTTATCTCTTTTGATACTTTGGGTCGTATTTCTTTGTCATTAATAACCCGGATGTTAATTCTGGTATTTTTCTTCTTCCTACGTATTTTCTTAAGAGTACATGACAATTCAGCAACTACGGGATTGTGATCAGATCTTATATCGGCCCCTGGGTACGTCTTCACGCTTTTTATACAGTTCTTAAATCGGCTGTTGATCATTATAAAGTCAATTTGATTTCTTATAATATGGTCGGGTTTATGCCTTGGAGATGTCCATGTATACAGCCTTCTAGCTGGAAGTTCAAAGATGGTATTTGTGATAATGAGGTCTTTTTCTTGGCAAAACTGAACGAGCATATCGCCTCTATAATTCCGTTCGCCTAGACCATACTTCCCAACGACTCCCTGAACCTCTCCCTTCCCTACCTTGGCATTCATATCACCCATAACAATATTGACATCATGCCTCTTAGTAATTTCAAGTAACTGTTCGACTTCCTTATAAAAGTTTTCAACATCCTGGTCTGAACCATCCAGATCTTAACCAAATTTATATGGGACCACATCGCAGCTAAACTTAATTTTTTTCTAGCCAAAATGTTCATAATTGCCCGAGACATAAAAAAGCAAAAATAACTTGCCGAATTGAGAACTTCCTCCTTTTTTGAGTCAAGCCATAGATGGACGGCACGTTATAGACACTTTTGTCTACAACATGAATGCGTCGACTTGACTGGGTTATTACCACTGTCTCACAGAAATCCAACGTGAAGTGGCAACTCGCTGTTGCCTTTAGTATGGTGAATGAGATTACCAGATGTCCAAAATCCCTCTCCCCTTCTCAATCCCCATTCCTTTCCTTTAAGGATGACGACGCTATCATGACTCTTCTGGTATTGTGGATATTCACGGACGATAGATATCACTTAGTATCAGATTACCTACTTGCTCTAATGCTGACTTTTGCTATATAAATAAGTTTCCCGAGCTATAGGTACTTATGAATTTAAATTTATTCAGGACCCAGCATCAGCAATTCCTAAAGGGACGCTTCTGGCTCTCCTGATCTCGATGGTGAGCTATACCCTTATGGTGCTGTTCGCTGGCGGCGGCGCGCTTCGGGACGCGACAGGGAATCTCACCGATGTGGTGATGGTCAACGGTACCATCGACTACAGCGGCCTCTCAAACTGCAACGACACTAACCCCTGTATATTTGGACTTCATAATAGCTATTCGGTAAGTTGCGGCTTATTTGTTTTAATTTCAAACTATGTTGAGCATCTGCTTGTTTCATTTGATTTTAAAACAATGTGATCAAAGATATAACACCCCTCTTTTTGTCGTAGGTTTAAAATAGAAACCTATACATACTTATGTACTTACTACATTAATGCTCCGCAAGGTTAATTGAAATGGCTTTGTCGAAGTCACTGAGAGCTAATTTCATGACTTGTCGAGTCCGATATTGACCAGTGATATCATTGGCTTCAATGTCCTTCAAATATAAACATTTATGTCAGCCTCTGTGGCGTAGTGGGCGAGTAGCCGGCTGCGAAGCATAAAGCAGTGGGTTCGATTCCCGCACCGAGATAAATGTTTGTGTGATCCACAAACATTTGTTTCGGGACTGGGTGTTGTGGGATCGCAAGCCCCTCGTAGTTCCTGATACCCACGACACAGGTTTACCTAGTGTGGGGTCATCTCGGGTAAAAGTGCTCACATACAATTAATTTACGTCGTCATGTTACAGTTTGTAGACAAAATACCACAGAGAGGTTGAAAATACAATATTCTCTACTTTTGTCATAATAAGTCGAGTATTCTATACAACCATGTTACTTTCGATAGACATATAGAGATAACCAGATGAAATTGATTGTTCTAATGAAAAAACGAATCGACGTAACTACATGCCGTGGCATATGCTAAGCCCCATGGTGATAGCCTTTTTGTTTCTTTGTTTTCATCTATAATTAACTGTTTAAATTGTTTGTAGGTAATGCAACTGATGTCTGCCTGGGGACCTTTTATTTACGGCGGTTGTTGGGCTGCGACGCTGTCAACGGCATTGACCAACTTGCTTTCAGTACCGCGGCTGATCCAGGCACTGGGCGTGGATCGCATCTATCCTGGACTGATCTTCTTCTCCAAGCCCTACGGACGCCACGGAGAGCCCTACAGAGGCTATGTGCTTACCTTTATAGTGTCCCTACTGTTTCTTCTTATAGGTACTTATAACTTGCGCATGTATTTCTGAAGAAGCAGAGGTAGAACGAATTCTAATTTACAGTGGCGGTTCGACTCATTTTGGGATAGAGCGAGATAAAAAAACAGCACCCCATGCTTATGATTTCGTATACATACATCCTGAACTCAGAGAATGAATATGAGGCGCCTCTAACCCAAGGTCGGCGACTGGAGCAGAGACATATCGTAGAGCTGGCCCTGTCCAGTACAGATTGCTTGACAGCCGAAATGTCTCAATATGTCTTTTTTATAAAATTTTGATATTACGTCAAAGCATTGATCTAGTCAACTCTAGTGAAATCTGGTAGTTGAGTTCTGGAATTATTGAATGGGCATGAAGCTCGACCTGGTTATTACAACTGTCTTACAGAAAACCGTCGTGAAGTGGCCGCTCGCTGTTACGTTTCGTACGGTGAGTGAGATTATCGGAGACCTAATGCCTCCCTCCACTTACCAATCCCCATGGTCGGTAATGCATCCATAATTCTTTTAGTGTTGTGAATGTTCAAGAGCGGTGGAATCACTTCCCATCAGGTGACCCCCTAGCTCGTTTGCTGAACTTTGCTAAATAAAATTGGTTAACTTAGCAAACATTTGTAAAACTGTGTTTTTGTTGCAGCTGATTTGAACACGATAGCACCATTGATCTCCAACTTTTACTTAGCTTCGTACGCGTTGATCAATTTCTGCACATTCCACGCGGCACTCGTCCGGCCGCTCGGATGGCGCCCTACATTCCGGGTAAGCCACAGCTCACATTGCAAGGCTAAAACGAGATGTTACTGTAAATAACAAGGAAAATGCGTGATGTCTGAGAAGTTCTGGAATGACCTTCGATATGAGTCTCAAAATGATCGTGTGATGATCGTATGAATGTAACATAAAAATATTTATTACTGAGTTATTGATTTTTTTTAGTACGAGGAAAACTTCAGATAATTTATCAAAAATAGCAATATTATCCACTAACAAGAATATGATCTACCTAAGGTCATTGATTGAGAGCGTATTTAATTATCCTAACGTCAAAATTACATCAACATAGCATACAAGATACCTACAACGTTTATATTTTACTGTTTTTGTGTATGCATATCAATGGAGATGTGTCCTACGAACGTCCTTGCATAATGATTGTTGCTTTAATAATTTCAAAAAGATATGCAGGTCAATGATCATGATCATCATGGAATACAAATATTTGAACGCGCTGTTTCGTCTTATCGATTCGGTATAAAAAAAACTTACCTAATTTGTAAATAACTTATTAGTGCGGGAATCGAACCCACGGCATCTCGCTTCGCAGTCGGCTACTCGCCCTCTGCGCCACGGAAACGGTCAAATTTAGGAATTAGAATTACGAAAGATTTAGGAATCCTCCCTTGTCCGTTTTGGATAAGGTCGATAACGCGCCCATGATTCTTCTGGTATTGTGGGCGGTGGAGATTACTTACCATCATGTTCCACTTGCTCGTTTGCCGGCCTAAAACCTAAAAACGAAATGTAAGCGTCGAAGTAGAAAGGCGGATCCTTGCACAATATTGGGATAACTCTACAGTTATCCCACAGTCTGTCTACACAGAAAAAGAAGAATTAGGTACCTTCCCCAGGAGTACTATTAGACAACCTAGCTTTGTAATAAAATTATGTTCTCTACAGTACTACAATATGTGGTTGTCGCTGGCTGGGTTCCTGATGTGTGTCGCGATCATGTTACTCGTGCACTGGATCATGTCACTCGTCACATTCGCTATCTTCTTCACGCTATACCTCGTGGTGCACTACCGTCGGCCCGGTGAGTTAAATATTTAAAAAAGCAAGAGACATTGTGCCCTCAGTCGCCACAAATATATACCTTAGTGCCTTATACACACTAGCTGACTCCGGAACACTATATACTTAAAGGACCGTCTAGTATGCACTGGGTGGTCACGATTAATATGCTGAGATGATTTTATTATGAGACTTAAACGAGTAGTCATAGTAACGAGCGCAGTGCAGTGCCATGCATGCTTCTTTGTGATTCTAAGTACTTGGTGGTTTGGCTTCTGTTTATGAACAGCGTGTCGTTTAACATCAGGCGAGCGACCTACTCGTCTCATTCAGGTGACAGTATATGAAAAAATAACAGGTATAAAATAGCAGCAGTTGTCATAGAATACGATTCGACATAATATATTGGCGTCCATTTTATGCATTCAAAGCAAATTTGATGATACAGGCAGATAAATTAAAACATAATACTTACACAAATACTAAAAAACGGATAAGTGCGACCGAAGATTCCGTACAATTCCTCTTATCTTTTTAGTATTTGCGTTTTTTACTATTTGTTTATGTATCCGCCATAATGATACATATTTGTGAAAATTATAACCGCCTACGTATTACGACGGTTCAAAAGATAGAGGCCTTTAAAAGCTTAGTAAAAGATTTCTGTTGGCACTTGGTGCCCTTTAGGCACGGAAACCTAAAAAAATATATTTTGCGGTCGAGCTAAAGTAAACAGTCGGTAGTTAGTTATGAGTCAGTCAGTAATACCTTCTTGTAATTTTACACTTACGAATGATTTCATAGATAATATTTACTTGTACAAGGTAAGTAATGTTACTTACTTAGTAATAGAATTTTAAAAAACCTTGTGTGTCTTGTTGGTGTTAATTAGTTTTTGAAATATTATTTTATAATTGAGAATGAGGCAATGTATCATGCTGTATAATACATCATAGTGTAATCGGTGCGGAAAGTAGGTATGTAAAAATACAGTAATATGTTATTTATTATATTCTGAAGGAACAGACTGTTAATCTGAAATTAAAAAGACTGTTAAAGTATCTGAAATTCGGAATTTTAAGTTAAATATAGAAACGGTCTGACAAAAATTCAAAATACGCCACTGTCTTTACTTTTCACACATTACTTACCTATAATAAATTGGTATCGCACGTTATGTTTCTTTTTTTATGTTTAGCTTCTTAAAATTATATTAATCTTAGAATAATCTGAACACATGACGTAGGACTACAAGACACAAATTATTTTATTAGAGATTGTTGAACGCTTTAGTAACAAAAAAGTCTATGAAAAACATTAAAATTTTCCACCTGAGTATGTCAGTGGAAGTAGCAACAAGAATAGCTCTGTTGACCGAGTCTAAATCTGTATTGACTCCATGAGTGATTGCAACAGTTTCTCCTTGCTCGTTCTAATTTGATTCATACGCAAAAACGTTTTGTTTGTAAATAGTACAGCTTCCGAAAGTTATTACAACACATATATTCCAGTGGAATTCCATGAGTTATATTGGTGTGAATCGTCAATAACATAAATCAGTTCTCTGATCTACGTTGCCATCATAGTTTTCATTTAAAAATCTTATTTTTTTTATGTTTGGATGTTTCAGATTTGTATATAGAGAGAATTATAATGTCGATACGATGATTGATGTAGTACGTATATTTTGCTCTTCCAATTAAACTCGCATAGCATATTATAACCTTCCTTGTGTATCGTACTATCATCTGGTTTTCCTGTTTTTTATCTGAACCTATTTCATTGTTATTAGCAGGAAAGTATATAAACAAATTATTATATATTTTTGCAGATGTTAATTGGGGAAGTAGCACGCAAGCACAAATGTACAAAACAGCTCTATCAAGCGCTCATAATCTGGCCCGTACGGGAGAACACGTTAAGAACTATTGGCCCCAACTCCTGGTGTTGGCTGGTCGACCACAAGCCAGGCCGGCCCTCGTGGATCTCGGCAATCTCATTTCCAAAGCAGGCTCGCTTATGATTGTTGGGGATATTAGTCAGGTTTGTTTTTTTCGTTTACAAGTTCTTTGTATTTCTCAATATTACTGTTTGATATCGGTATTAGTCATCTGTATTTGTATAGAATAGAGTACCTAGTAAGTATTATAAAATTCTTGATTTTAATTGATAGTTTCTCGACCGTATTCAAGAACAACATTTAAACGAGCTCTTTTCTATGTGTAGATTTCTATAAACGTAATGGGTCCGTTTTTGTTTTGCGCCAAAAACGGGCCAATCATATACCTATACAGAAATCGTCACTATGCGCTTGCGAATGAAAATATCGGTCTATATGAACGGTCAGAATATCTTCTTTAGTTGATTTCCTCGACTTTCAAGGATGAGTTGAGGTAACCATTCTTGATTTTTAATATTTCATAGTGTTCAAATGCTTAAATGTAATAAATACAGGAGAAACTATCGTACAAAGTACGGTCAGCTCGCGCTCATACAGACGACGAGTGGCTCCGCGGCCGTAAGATACGCGCGTTCTGTACACGCGTGCACGGGTTCAGCTTCGAGCCCGGCGCGCGCGCCCTTATACAGGCGTCGGGCGTCGGACGTCTGGCGCCCAACGTGTTACTCATGGGATACAAGTCAGACTGGACCACATGCCCTGCTAACGATCTCGTGTCGTACTTCAATGTGTTGCAGTAAGTCTATAAAATCCTACTATCCTACTAGTATTATAAATGTGAAAGTTGTGATGTTTGTGAGTTTGTGAATTCAGATGTTTGTTAGTCATTCACATGAACGGTTTTGGGTGAAATTTGGCACACAGGTAGACCATGACCTGGATTAGAACATAGGCTACTTTTTCTCCCTCAAAAGGCTATTAACACGAGCGGAGCCGCGAGCAAAAGCAAGTTTTCAATATGAAATTTTTAATAGCATGCTGTTTGATACTACTGATATTTTTTTTAACCGCACTCGTGACTACACTATATACATAAGTGATATGATAAGTGCAGCGCAATCCGAGAATAGTGATGCCCAACGACAGAATTCTCTATAATGATACCGGCCTGATTGTAACTAATTGATTTGTATGTATGTATATAGTACAGCGTTCGAGAACCGTCTGGCCGTGGCGATAGTCCGTATGTCTGGTGGTCTGGACTACAGCGCGGTGGTGTCTGACGAGGGCCCGGCAGCGAGCTCGCTGACGGCGACGTCTGGCTCCAGCGGCGAGCTGCGCGTCCGACACGACGCACTCATCATGCACGCCGACTCCGACCTCGACATACGCGACACGCAACACAAGCACAACCTCTCCAGTAAGTACATTACAAATTCTCACTATGGTAGAACCAGACAGACAGACATTTAGTCTAAAGCATGAATGGGCCGGCTCAACCGGCTCGATACGACTGTCTCACAGAAAATCGATGTATAGTAGCTTGCTGCTGCGTGCCGTACAGTGAGTGAGATATTGGGAGGCCCAAATCCTTCTCACCTTCCTTCAATCACTTAAATATCCCATTCGTTTACGGTCGGCAACGCGTCCATGATTCTTATGATATTGTGGGTGTTCACGGGCGATGGATATCATTTACCATCAGGTAACTCACTTGCTCGTTTGCCGGCCTATGCTATAGAAAACATACTCCTTTCTTTCTGCCTGGCATTTATAATAGTAATAGAATAGTAGGATTTAATGCTTTATACATGCTTTCTCTTCATTCTACAAAAAAAAAAAAGAGGAGAGTGCAGACTTGCATACAGAGTAGTTACATCAAACGGGTCCCAGTTTATCGTCATAGAAATAACGAATTAAATGTAAATTTCCCTTCTAGATTTGCTATCGTTGACCACTTCAAGATCGTTCACGGTATCAGAGGGCAAAGAGTCTCGGGAGAAGAAAAAGAAGGAGCGGAAGGGCAACGACATGCACCGACAGGTCGTCTACAACACCGCATCAGGACTCGAACTCTCCCAGTACCAGCTCTCGCAGATGAATATATTCAAGACAAAACAGGTACACAGTAAAAACGCCGGTATCATACTTGTGTTTGTAGAGCAAGCGCGTTCTTCTAACGCTTGACGAAAATATGCAATAGATAGAGGCCAAAAAGTCGCAACAATTGTTAACTACCTTTCTCGTTACCTTGCTCGTGTCTCCATCGTGAATGTTTTTTTTGTAACATATCCAACAGAAACGTACTATTGGTATATAAGCTTTAATGTCCTAATCCACATCACGTCCTACACTCCCTGACATCGCGTCAAACGACAGAGCCGCGTTTATGACGCGCTCTTATGCAGCGTGTGCACCTTACTGACAGTTGACACGTACGCTTATCGCTTCACGAGACGATCGGAAGTCGTATCTTATTACTCTATTTACCCGCCTTTTCACACATCCCGGTAGTGATGATACGGCGACTACTCAGTCAGTTGAGCGTAGGTGACACTCGCTGGCGCGACTAATATAGCCGATTTTGGCAGTAAATCCCAGTAGTATATAGTAATAAATACCGTAGTAACTATTTAGAAGCCAAGTAAGTAATATGTGGTTATGTGTAATTATTAGTGCTGGGTGGTGTTGCTAATATTTATGGGCAGGCGCTTACAATCAGATGAACGATAATAATAAGACCATTCTATATTGTGCAGCGTGGACAACTTCTAAAATAAATGGATCTAAGTTAACAATCCCACCAACAGAACCGGTCACCAGAACCCAATATAATCAAAAACCAAAATGGCAAAGGCGCCTTGAAAATAAAATAGCGGTACTACGAGTAAATCTAGGAAGGCTAACGCAATATATTAGGGGAAATAGATCTACAAAGCTCAAAAAACACATTCACAATATACTCAATCATTACAAAATTCACACCACCCATGAAGAAGAAAATACAAAACTCACACAATTTCTTGATACCTTGAAACAAAAACTAGCAGTCTCCAGCAGTCGTTTAGATAGGTACACAAAATGTACACTTAGAAAAAAACAAAATGTAGAATTTATTACAAATGAGAGAAAGTTTTATCGAAATTTAAAAACAAATACAACTAATCAAACAGACTCCACTCGCAATATTTCTACACCAGAACCGGATAAACTTAAAGATTTTTGGGCCAACATATGGGAAAACCCTGTTACACACAACCATGATACACCTTGGATTAGATCCGAAATACAACAGGCAGAAAACATTGTAACAATGTCTTATGAACATATTCCAATGGAAGTTTTTAAAAGAATAATAAATCAGCTACACAACTGGAAAGCGCCTGGATCTGATCACCTACACAATTGTTGGTATAAACACCTGACATGTGCCCATCCATATATCTATAACCATATAAATAATTTTATCCAAAACCCACAAGAAATGCCCGATTATATTACCACAGGCATTACATACATGTTGCCGAAGGATGAGTCAGACTTCTCGAACCCCGCTAAATATAGACCCATCACCTGTTTGCAAACTATATATAAGATAATAACAGCATGCTTAGCAGACCTTATATATACTCATACCCAAAATAATAATATCCTAGCAGAACAACAAAAAGGCTGTAGAAAATTTAGCAGAGGGTGTAAGGAACAAATCACAATAGATTCGGTTATATTAGGACAGGTTCAACACACCAAAAATAGTTTATACACCACATATATAGACTATAAAAAAGCATTTGACTCAGTACCTCACTCATACCTACTTCAAATACTACACATATACAAAATCAATCCACAAATAATAAATTTTCTTAACACTACCATCAATAAATGGTCCACTCAATTAAACTTAAAAACTAGTAATGGCATACTAACATCTGATCAGATAAAGATCCAACGAGGCATTTTTCAAGGCGATGCTTTAAGCCCGTTATGGTTTTGTCTGGCATTAAATCCATTGTCGCATATACTGAACTCCACAAAAATTGGTTACAAATTAAAATATACAGAAACACATCATAATAATTCAACAAGAGAATACACACTGAATCATCTACTATACATGGACGACATAAAATTGTATGCTACCACCAAAACAGGACTTAATAAGCTAATAGATGCCACGGAACAATTTTCAACTCACATAAACATGGAATTTGGTATAGATAAGTGCAAGGTAAATTCAGTCAGAGCAGGACAACTCATACAACACAACTATCAACTTCAATCAGGTGAAACCATACACTCCCTAGCTGAAAACGAAACATACAAGTATTTAGGTTTAAATCAATCCAGACAAATACACAATAAAGACACTAAAAATAACCTTACAACGGAATTCAAGCACAGACTTAACACAATTTTTAAATCACAACTTCACTCCAAAAATATTATCAAAGCATTAAACACCTATGCCGTCCCTATATTAACCTACTCTTTCGGTATTTTAAATTGGTCCAAAACTGAACTTAAAAACCTCCAGCGCAGTATTAACGTCATAATGACAAAACACCGAAAACACCACCCACGAGCCTGTGTGCAGCGACAGACACTACCCCGAAAGGAAGGAGGTAGAGGGATCATTGATCTCATCAATCTCCATAATAAACAAATCACCAACATGAGAACTTACTTCCATAATAAGTTTGATTCTAAACTTCACCTAGCAATAGCCCAAAATGATTGTAAACTGACTCTATTAAATCTTCAAGACAAAAATGCACATCCAAATGAAATCCAGACAAGTATGCAAACTAAGGTAATGGAATGGACCCGCAAGTCTTTGCACGGTAGGCACCGACAGGATCTTAGCCAGACCAACGTCGACAAGAATGCGTCGAACGACTGGTTAGTCCGAGGAGAGTTGTTCCCAGAAACGGAAGGATTTATGGTAGCCATCCAAGACCAAGTAATGGAAACACGAAATTACCAAAAATATATTATCAAAAACCCAAATTTATCCACTGACACCTGCCGCCGTTGCAATAGTTCATCTGAGACAATACAACACATAACAGGGGCCTGCAAATCTATAGTACAGACCGATTATAAGCATAGGCATGATCAGGTAGCATATATAGTGCATCAAAAACTAGCTATTAAATACAATCTTCTTTCTTCATCAACTCCATATTACAAATACACCCCAGACGCAATATTAGAGAACACATCTCATAAACTTTACTTTGACAGGGCAGTACTCACAGACCGTACTATTCATTATAACAGACCGGATATAATTCTTATAGATAAAATCAAAAAAACAGCCCTATTAATTGATATAGCTATTCCAAACACTCATAACCTACAGTCCACAATTTCGGAAAAACTATCTAAATATCTCAAAGACGAAGTGGCTCGAATATGGCACCTGAACAAGGTAACAATAGTTCCAGTTGTACTCTCCACTACTGGCGTCATACCCATACAGCTGCATGATTCATTAAAGACTTTACAATTGCCTAAATTCTTATACAGCTCCCTGCAGAAAGCAGTAATAATAAATACCTGCAGGATTGTAAGAAAGTTTTTACAGATGGCCTAATTTAATTAAAATCCCATATAAGTGAGGCATACTTGGCCTAGGCCCGTATGTCTTATTGTATACCGGTTTTTCAAACCGGGACTTAAAGAAGATAATAATAATACATAATACTACATCAGACACAATAATACATCAGATTTAACTAATTATAATGATCCACATTGAAATAAAACTAATTTATACGGATTTTATCGCGGTTTAGTATTTTTAGTCCCGATTTTTCGAAATCTTTCCAGCCTTCGTAGTCACGGGAGAGACTGAGGTGTAGGTCGTCTCGAAAAGTTAATGTTACATTGCCTACCTTCAATAAAAAAAAAAAAAAAAAAAAAGCTTGTTGACACTAGTCTGTTCTATCAGAAAGAGCTCGTACGGTGTCTTGGGGTGATATAAGCATTCTATCCTGGTTTCATCTGTGCTCGAATAATAATTCGATAATTTTTCGACGCCACATTGACGAGACCATTTTCGTCGTCAGTTTTTCAGGGAAATACGTGACATCAAATACAAATTTAACACACACTTATATTAGGGATTATTTTTCTTTTAATAAATATTTAGCGAGTATTACCTACCTAATATGAACTTAAAAATGCGATAGGTATAAATACTATTTTCCAGTAGGTATATAAGATAACCGTTGTGTATAGAAAACAAAGTATGGTCGCAAAAAGATCTGCGCCATTTTTTCGGGATTTGTGGTAATTAATAATATAAATAGCTTTTTATAATATGGTTGGCAATCCAAGTGGTATTGCTACTGCATATAAGCAGGCGCGTACCATCAGGCGAACCGCGTGACCCTGCTCGTCTCGTTATTCAGATAAATAAATAAATTTTTAATTAAAGAAAATAAACATGTAAAGAGAACCTTACAACTTTATTGATGTGTACAACAGACGGTATTAATATAATAGCGGGTTCACACGGTTCTATTTTACTTGATAAATTGCGAAATCGCATGCAATAACAGGCAACCTTAGTATTATCAAGTTAATTATTACAAAGAGTCAGTAGTAGGAGTAATAGAAATTATAATGAAACAAAGATATGTAAAATGTAAAACCTTATTTACTTGAAAGAAGTTTTTTATAGCATAAGTTGGCAAACGAGCAAGTGGGTCACCAGCGGGCTTAGCATATGCAACGAGACATATATCACGCGCGAGAGCGCTAACTATTACTGATGGTAAGTAATCTCCACCGCCCATGTACACACACAATATTAGAAGAATCATGGACACGTTGCCGACCGTAAAGGAAAGAGATAATTAAGGAGTATTTGTCCTCCAGATATCTCACTCACCGTACGAAACGCAGCAGCAAGCCGCTACTTTAGGTCGGTTTTCTGTGAGACAGTGGTAACTTTAGAACTGAAAACTGTCTACAGCGAGCAGGTCCCTCGCCTGATGATAACCGCCATGCCTTGAAACATCACCACACCGAAGTTTCAATTACAAAGCACTGCATAACACTAGACTGAGCTCGTCACCATGACACATAAGATGTTAAGTTTCGTAATAGCCAGTAGGTAATTTTTCTGACTTCAATGTCCTTCAAACCGAAACCCAACAGTGCTTACATACTGCTGCTTGACAGCAGAAGTAGACAAAACGGTGGTACTAACATAAACGGCCTCTCTCATATGAGAGACTTCTCACCTAGTTCTATTGCAAGTATTTGATGAATATATTTTTTCAGAATTCGGGCACTCTAGACGTGTGGTGGCTGTATGACGATGGCGGCCTGACCATCTTGCTGCCGTACATCATCTCCCAGCGATCTGCGTGGGCCAACTGCAAGCTCAGGATATTCGCACTCGCCAACAGACTGCACGAGATGGAACTAGAGGAGAGGAAGTAAGGCACTCACGTCAATCGTTAAATAACTCTGATATTATTAACATATAAAGATGTAATGAATATTTTTATTTCAAATAATGTAGAAGGCGGTAACGATTTGATTTATAAACAACTGTGACTAAGGACCACAGCACACACGACACTTTTAGCATCGGCGATCGGCGAGTTAGTTGCTTTTCGTGATGCAGCGACTAAACGCTATATTCTGCATTCATTCGGACGATAGTCGCAATAATTTAATGAGGCTTTGGCATCTGGGAAAACGGCTCAGTGTTGTAACGAAAGATCTATGTGCAAGTGAACAGTCAACGCGGTCGCGGGCTTCTACCTACATTTATTCCCGCTCGGCGCTCTCGCTCTCACTTCACTTCTCCACCCGTGCCAGCTGTGATTGATAAAACCCGCAACACCACGATCAAATGCAAATAGTTTTCAACATGCGATGCAGTATAAAGCAGTGGCTGAAACAACAATATATTTCAATATATTGATTGACAGTAGAAAGTCGCGAAATGCAATCCAGTATCGATGCAGTTAATTGCCTCGGCGTACGCGGCACGACTGCTGTGCTGAGCTCTTGGGTTCCATCTCCGGTTCGGGTAAAAGATATTGGGTCTTTCTATTACGAAATGCTCAGTATCAGCTCAGAGACTGGAATTAAGCCTGGTATGGCGATAGGCTCGCCCCCTATCACATCATGGGACGAAAATAAGCTCGGCGAAACGTGGGTGTAGTGGTTACACGTCTGCCTATCCCTTTTGCAATTACTGGCATGAGTGTGTGTAAATCGCCGATCGCCGATACTAGAAGTATCTTGTGTACTGTGACCCTAAATGGTATTACGATAACTAATTGATATTGTTTCCAGCATGGCAAACTTACTGGCTAAGTTCCGTATAGACTATTCTTCTCTGACGATGGTGCAAGACATCACGGACCCGCCGCATCCTGCAACCAAAGATTTGTTCGACGAAACTGTCAAAAAGTTTACAGAAGAATCTGCTTCGCCAGGTGAGATACCAATCCAATATATTTTTTAAGTCTTCTTTTTCCACCTCTCAGTGGAGTCAGCGCAACATGCTTTTTAAACACATGTTACAGAAAGATTTGGCTTGTCGTTTTTACGACCGGCCGCCTGCCTGCCGTCAACCCCCCTGAGGAGGAATTAGAATTTTTTACATACACACATACATAGACTCACGCCTGTTTCCCATAGGGTTAGGCAGAGACAACGGATTTCCACTTGCTACGATCCTTGTACACCTCTTTGGCCTCTTTCACTCTCATTAAATAGAACTTAATAGAGCTTTATGACTATTGTTATAAATTTATTTACAAAAAAAAACCTAATCAAATTTAATAATCTATTTCAATGACACCACCTAATACCAACTTAGTTTAAGTTCTTAATTATACAACGTGTTATAGAAAGGTGTGGTCAAGTTTAAGCAATGTATAGTGTAATATGTAAGTAATTCATCCCTCATAGTACCAAATCCGATTGCATTGCTAGAACATAATTAAAGCATTTTCTTTTTTATCGAATGAGTATCGACTCGACGTGTCGATATCGACTTGCAACTTTGGACAACACTATATGATAAACAGTGATACTTCAGACCTACTTTCATTTCAGTTTTGTATTATTTAAAATGAAAAAACAGTTGTCAAATGTCAACATTTATTTCACTCAGTCAGAAACAACTATTATTAATTGGTATTTTGTGTTGGTGCAGCTGATAATAGCTTACAAGAGGCTCTTCGGCTGTATTAAGCCAAGTTCATAGGTGGAAGACCCGAGAATAAAATTTTAAGGTTGCTTCTAGAAAATGGCATTATAGTTTTCAACACACAAGTTCTTTCCATGTTAATTCGTGACATACATTTGTGTATGTCATATGTAATAGTGTGTAATAGTGATGTGATCGTTTTTATGTTTTTAATAAACAAGTAATTAAAACTAACGTGTAATTTTAGGATGTCTCGATTTTGAAAAGATCCGGTACGTAAATACTCACTGTAAGATGTTGACCCCCAAATATGACCACACCTTTCTGTAGCAGGTTTTATATGAAACAAGCTTATGCGTGAAATAATTTTGACAAAAAAATACCTATTATTAACTTTGTAAATCCCTTAGTTGAATTCCGAGAAATCCTTTCTTAACGAATGCCTACAATATAAAGTAATCAAGGATCGTAGTAAGTGGAAATCCGTTGTCTCTGCCTATCCCTATGGGAAACAGGCGTGAGTCTATGTATGTATGTATGTACAATATGAAGTCAATACCCTCCGGAAATGTCGAATTTGTATCAACGGTTTGGGCTAGAGTATCGACGACTAGCTTCTAATCGCGGCTCTGCCCGCGTGGATGAGATTCCCGTCATATTTCCAACATAAAGAGTAGCCTATATCCGACTCATGAACCACTTGCAAAAATCATGTCAATCCGTTGCTCGTTGCTACCACATTTATAATATAAATATCGACGTGACCACTGATCAGCTAATACCATAACAATAATGTATAAAATATTTTTATTATTACTACTTATCCTATATCGTTTTTTATAGATTGCCGTATCAGTGAAACGGAGTTGCTGACGTTGGCGGGAAAAACGAACAGACAGTTGAGGCTGCGAGAACTGCTTCTGGCAAACTCTAAAGAGGCTCGACTCGTTGTCATGTCGCTACCGATGCCGAGAAAAGTAACGTGGCATTTTAATATTTTAAAGGATTTATTTACGTGTATTCTTTTTCTTCCAACTGCTCTCATTCCACTCGCAGTGGGGTCGAAATAACATCATTTTTAACACATGTCACAGAAAGATTTAGCTTGTAGTTTTTACAACCGGCCGCCTGCCTGACATCAACCCCTCTGGGGTTTAAAATATTTACGTGTGTCTTCTTTTTTATATCACTCGCGTAACGCGTTAACATTGAAGAAAAACATCGTGGGGAAACCTGCGTACCTGACAGTGCTCGAAAATAATTTCAAACATAATGAAGTCTACATATTAGGCCAGCGTGGTAAACGAAGTCCTAACCCCTCTCACCACTAGAGGAGGTTCATGCCCATCATTGGGACAATATATAGTACAGGCCTCAAATTGTACTTTTTAAAAGAAAGATAATAATGAATAACTTAACGCATATATTCCGGAGATTTTCGGAGGCCCAATAACTACGCCCTCTTCCTTTCCTTAAGGTTAGCAACGCACCCATGATTCTCTTCTGGTGACCCACTTTGAAATCCTCCGGCTTGGTTCTATTTAAAAAAAAAACAAATAAAAGGAACCGAATACAAAATACCCTGCTGGATTTTAAATACGAGTTTTTTATATATCGTAATAGGTGTATAGTAATTTCCATTTTAATGAATATTTCACTCAAAACTATGGTGTATAAATATACTTAATGATTCAAATGCAGGTACCTACGGCAGATAAGCCATTGGTACATAGAACTCGAAGGTTTTATAAATGTTGACACAGATGTTCAAACTTCTATAACAGTTTATTAGGTATTTTTCTAGGCCAAAAAATAATTCCCTCATTGGTCTATTGGCAGCGTACTTTAGACTGATAAACCGCAAGGTTTTAGGTTTTAATCCCAAGTTAGGCAACCACAATTTGTGTTGGAGTGTTCAATTCGAATAATCACACATGTGTTGCTCGGGATTGTAACTTGTGCCCTATATGGCGATAATCAAATTTCGCCCCTAATCACATCATGAGACGGAAATAAGCTAACGGCTAACTAGGGTCTAGTTGCACCACTGCCTAACTCTTCGAGGCTATAAACGTGAGCTTATAATGGTGATGATGAAAAATAGTAATCATAGTTCATTTTCTTTAAGTACGCCTATCGCACTAATTATAGTAAACTGGTACGTTATCTAATAAATTATAAAAAAAATATTCCTATTTCCTTTCCTTCACGTTAGTATGTAAACCCAATTCAGCTATCACTTGTCAGTCGTTTCGGTTATCAATACCTATAATCAGTGAGTGCTAAAAATAGCCTAGATGATAAAATGTTATTTTCCATCAACTTTCGTATAACCTACTGTTATTATAGATCCAATAATTAGCCGGCATTTACGAAGTACCTAAACAACTTAAAGACGTCAATGTTGCATTTGCAATATATCTAACGATATGGGCATATTAGACGCCGTAAGTGTACGTAATTTGCGTATCGAAATTATATCATGAGCACGCGCATTCTGATACAAGCCCATTTTCAATAAACGATCTGGATAGATCGCAGAACTCAACCAATCATACTAAGTAATTGGTACGCGTCATTTTCAAACTGCATTCTGATTGGCTCGTTTGTGCTATCTAACCGGAGAATAAAACTATCATTCGTAGATCGTTTATTGAAAATGACCGTTATGGCCGTTCCCAATATTCAGTTTATCGATAGATTTGCTTACTGGCAGTAAAACTTTCACACGTTTTGTATGGAAGATCTATCAAAATATTGTTGATAGTAAGCAAATCTATCTTCAATTAGAATATATGGAACGGCAATTAGTCTGTATCGATGCTACCGCAGTAAGATAGTAGTAAAGTACCGTAGAAACTACTCTTCAATAATGGTTGAAAGTTATTTCTTGCCCCTAAATTGCTCTGGTAACGGTTTTCATATAATTTGAAGTACCTAAAGAAGTAGTATGGCAGCGATAATTCAGCGGGGGAGTGGTACGTACTGTCGAGACGAAAGTCGATGCTTTAAAACCAGGCTCAAGAGCATACACCTCTGACTTTTCTAAGTTACGTGTATATTACTTGCTAATTATCACTTGCGGTATCGGTGAAGGAAACCTGCATATCTGAGAAGTTTTCCATAAAAATTTCTGAGATATGTGAAGTCTGCCAACCCGCATTAGACCAGCGTGGACCTGGAGGCCCGTGACCAGCAGTGTCCCACTGTATAATACAGGGCTAGTATTATTATTATATACCTACTTGCAGCTCAATTTAGACTTATATCTATGAGTATACCTATCCAAAATAGTTAGATATCTCATAAATTAATCTTAATACTGCGGTTTTTTATTAAACGAACGACGGGATCATTTGCATATAATAATGAATCTTGATTAATGGTAATTCTATTGTACATCATCCGCTTCCAATTAAAATTATATTAAAACCTGAGTAAACAATAAAACCGACTCAAAAAGAAATATCTAAAAATAAAACAAGGTATTATGTTTATGTTATATTTTGATTCCATGGTTTATAGTTTAATAGTCAATGATTGAAACCTACGACGCAAAATTGTCGTTATATTTTTAGGTTTTTAGATTTTGCCTTTTAGTGAAATAATCATCCAAAACGGTGCATAAAGTCGTTTTAGTCTTTAATCCCCGATTTCATCCCCATACGGGTGGAATTATTTCTTCAAATTTAAATGGGACCACCACCGCAGTAAACCTTATTGAACACAATAAGAATCGTCCAAATCAGTCCACATTTGGCGGAGTTATGTGTGAACATACATACAAATAATATACAGTATGTAAAAAAACCCTGGTGGCCCTTTCTAGGTCATAAAGACAGTTTAATAAAAATAATTAAATAAAAATAATAATAAACAGAAGCGAGATATTATCCTTACATAGGTGGCTTAGAAAAATGAACATATTTAAAAAAATATTTTCATCTGAAAAGTGATGAACAGCTGACTGATGTAACGTATTGACGAAGCCGGGCACGCACGCGGCGCGGCTCGTTTGCTATCGCGCTCTGGCTCCGAGTCATCGCTCTTGCACTGGTAATCGATCGAAATACGATTTACAAACAATAAAATAATTAAACTATAAAAAGTAAATATAATTATTTTTATAGTCTCATTTTCGTATCCGAGTTATTTCATTACATTTGAATATCAATTCTGATATTACGGTTAAAACGCCCAACAGGGTTTTTGTTACATATTGTATAACTTGTATGTATACAATTAATAATTGGTAATTGGGAGCAGTTTTTTTTTTATTTATACACCCAACAGTCACACGCATAGTTCTGACCCCACACTAGGTAAACCTGTGTCGTGGGTATCACTACGAGGGACTTGCGGTCCCACAACACCCAGACCCGAGACCAATATTTGTGGATCACACAAACATTTGTGTGATCCACAAATACCTAATGTGGGAATCGAACCCACGGCCTCTCACTTCGCACCCGACTACTCGCCCGCTGCGCCACGGAGCTGTTAACCGTAATTCAAAATCTGGCCCATTCCAGACAAAAAAACTTTCATATTCCGTTGCTTACAGGGTTCGATATCTGCCCCGCTGTACATGGCGTGGCTGGAGATGTTGAGTCGTGACCTGCCTCCGATGTTGTTCGTGCGCGGGAACCACACCTCCGTACTCACATTCTATTCTTAACGCATTCGATTTAAACACGCACATCACCTTACTGGTTTTAGTACCTACACCTTACATGGATGTACGCTAGTGCATCGCCAGCTACTAGGAATATATACATATTATCATAACTTATCTGAACATCACGGTTTAATTTTATTTTAGTCTCGACGTTTCGAAAACTTTTCAGCCCTTCAGACTATACAATCCGATAATCTAGTTTTATTTCGATGTGTAACATTCGTTAACATATCGCGACCCGATCCAGTGATCGTTCAAGACAACTAGGTGAGAACTAGGTAACAGACTAGTGTCTGTTGAGGCCGGCATAACCATCCAACCAAACCTGGTAGGTGTGCGTAATTCAAGATTTTCTCCGCGGGAAAAAAATTAACAGGCACCGATAGTTCATACCGGATGTAAGGGAAACGCTTCCGAAAACGAAGATATTGGTAGTGCTGATGTTTACAGACACGATACCACTAAAAAAATTGCAAAATAAGTTTAAAAAAAGTATATAATATCGTTTTACTCAAATAATAATTAAATTTGTATTTTCTTTAATAACGTAATGTAAAGCCAATAACAAAAAACATCGACTCTCGGAATCAACTGTGCAAGTCGCCCCACGTCGCGCTATACCTACTGAGTATTAAAGCGCGGTAAGCGCGCGGTTCATTGATCCCGACTTTAGCATTAGTATGCTTTACATTGCGGGCTTATGTTTCCAAAATAGCAAGTAAACAGTACGGAGATAGAGTTTTCCATTTATGTAAAGGTAGTGTTTTACCGTACGCCCGGTATATAATAGTTACCGCTTACCGTCATCTTCAAACAAAATTCCATTGCCATATTACAATTTAAAATGCAGTAGTTATATTATAATTTAAATCTAGAAGTAAAGAAGTAGAATCTCAGTACTGCATCGTCTGGTACGAATTATACTTGCTGAGATGAGAAGCTAAGTTTTAGTATAGCTTTAGTAGTTAGTATATTTTATGTTTTATAGTTAATTTGATAAATTATATTGCGACAGATTCAAATATTATAATATACTTAAATGTCTTTTCTGCATTAATATTAAATTATATTTATAAACGTCCTCATCTTTTAATGAATATTATAATCAATTGACAACCAAACGTGTAAAAAGATTCAAATTAAATTTTAGCTGGATCATGAATAATACACATACTAATTACTATAAGTACATAAAGTAATATAAGATAATTATATTAATTATAAACTTACGTAATATTATATTTCTGATGTTATTGTACTTTATTCATTATTTTTTTTTATTGTCAGTAAATTATAAAGTTGATTTCAATATGTTTTGTATGTAAGTATTATTTTAAGTTCGTTTAAGTTAGCGTTTAGGATAAAAATATTATTGTATGACACGAACAAAATTAATTTTGTAGATATAATACTAAAATATATAAATAAGTACAATTTAAGTTGTATGTACTATAAATCGACTCCTCCGAGTAACTGGTTTGTTTAATAATTAGTTTCGTCAATAACAAGCAGTTTTGTGTTAAGAGAAATTGCGGCGTAATGAGCTTAAATAGGGCAGTAGTACTTTGCAATAAATTACAAAATGTCAGCGTAATTTATTTAAGTAGTCAAACATTACAATGACTGCCTTGATGGCGCAGTTGTAATACGTATGCGTTACGACTGAGGCTGACGCTGAGGTCTCGGGTTCAATCCCCGGGTCGGGTATAAGTGATATTGAGTTTTTCTATTACGATAAAGCTCAGTATCAACCCGGAGTCTGGAATATGTGCCCGGTATGACGATAGGTTCGCCCCTATCACATCATGGGACGGAGATACGCTCGGCGAAATGTAGGTGTACTGGTTACACCTCTGCCTACCCCTTCGGGGATTACAAGTGTGAGTGCGTATGTACACTACAATGAAATTGTAAATGACAATGTTTTCCATAGTAGTACTTATTTTAATTAAAATGTAAAAATCGAAATAGGTAAACCCGTTTTCTATGTTTATCACATCACTTCAAACTACACTACTAAATATTTTGTGGTATTACAGAACAAGTATTATTACGCATATTCATATTTAATTTAGATTATTTATAGTTCATTTTAAACGCTTGGGGTAGGTACCTATTATTTATTTTATTTAGGTACAAAGTGCATTATTTTTTTAAGTTCACAAGTATTATCATTTCGTGCTATATAAATTAATCCAAAAAACCTTACTCTTAGATCAAAACAATAAATAATTATGTACTTATCACAGATATTATTATGTATAGTATTATAAGGTACACAATATACATTTGTAACACCTGAAAGAAAGACAAAACAATTCTTGCAATAAATGTTTGTAAGTAATTGGTTATTGTTTTATTTATTGCTTTTTTAATTTATTTTTTATCAGCTTTAGATGGCGAGATGAGGTCGCTCGCCTGATGGTAAGCGTCACGACTGCCCATAAACACAAGCAACACCACTCAGAAGTACTGCATGGCACTGAACTGCGCTCGTCACTTTGAGACATAACACCTTAAGACTCATAATGCTCAGTAATTTCATTGGCTTGAATGTCCTTCAAACCGGAAAACAACAGTACTTACACACTGCTGCTTCGCGGCAGAAATAGACAAAGCTGTGGTACCTACCCAGACGGCCTCTCGCATACGAGGTACCTACCACCTAGTAAGTGTCCATTATGAGTTATAACGAAAATATGCAAAGAGAACTAATAGAAATAAGTAACATGATAAGTAATATATTTGGATAGCGACGATTTACCCGACTGGATACCACTGAATGCATGATGGGAACTCCGCTATAGTGGCTCGTTGCGACGAGTCGCGTTCAAAGGTGAGCCATTGTACATAATATCCAGTTACTTCAGCCCGGCATAATTCTTGCGACCGTCGAGGGTACATAACGTCTCTCGAAGGTCAGCCTAATATTTGGAGTTGAACTGCACTGCATTCCCCATCAGTCAGATTGCCGTGCCACGATAAAAAAACAAAGACGAATGTGCCCTGAGCAATGTAAACGCACAGTTGTGTCCGTGGTTTTAAAATTTAGCACCGAAAATGAATTAGGTGGGTACTGCATTTGATGATAACTTCGTAGTTTAATTTTGTTGTCAATGATTTTATGAACTGAGAACAATATTTGAAGTCGGTTAAAGAGTAAGAAGACTTTGTCTGTGATACATAGCAGCTCTTAAATTAGTAGACCAATTTTAAACGATATTGTTTGTTTTATCGAGATATTTCATAACAATTTTTAAAGAAAGTATCTGGCCTTTAAAAAATCAGCATCTATTGTTGATAGGCGTTTTTAAAACGTAAGTTAGTTGCCTCGAACTAGTTATTGGACTGATCATCATGTTTTGGATGACCAGATTTTAAGGTCACGGACTAATCACGAAATTTCAAGACCTATAAAGCTTACGATAAGTTATAATATATTGTATGATAAAGAATACACCTAGTTATAGTTGTAATTAAAAATGGCGCACCTAGCTGTAACCAGCTAAACCTAGATATAACCGCGCCTCGGCTTTTAGCAGTGACCTAATGATATAGGTAGGTACAATACACAATCTCATATAATAGTTTGTAACTGTTACTGATGTCGTTTGCAGTTCTTGAAGTGAGCGATAGCGGAGAGTGCACGGACTGTCGAGACTCGAGACAAAAGTCGCTGGTTCGAAACTAGCCCGAGGGGCATGCACCTCTGACTGTTATAATTTACATGGGTAGATATTTATAACGATGACTAAGGTAATCACTTGCTTTAACCGTGAAGGAAATATCATAAGGTAACCTCCACACCTGAGAAGGTCTCCATAAGAATTTCGATTCATTCATTAGTCTAGCGTGGGGTTCTAATGTCTTCTTACCCCTCTGATTCATTAGTGGAAGCTCGTGCCTTTGCTGGTGCCTAGCAGTACGTGTAGCTATAATACAGGGCAGCTAGTATTTATTATTATAAAGCGATACCATAAAAATTATAAATAATACGAGTATTATTATTTTTTATAGCATAGGTCGGCAAACGAGCAGGTGGGTTGGTTACTTGGTCGGTTATTGATCTCCACCGCCTATGTACGCCCACAATACCAAAAGAATCATATGCGCATTGCCGATCTTAAAGGCAAGGGATAAAGTAAAGGATTGTGAAGGGTATTTGGGTCTTCGAATATCTTATACCTTACGTCGCGTCAGTTTTCTGTGAGACAATGGTTGTCGAGCCGGCCCATTCATGCTGTAGACAAAATTGTCTATTTGTCTACAGCAGCGATTCCTAAAGTGGGTTCCGTGGAAAAGTCACTAGGGTACCGCCAATCTGTTACACTGTCTTGCTGCAGATGTATCGAATTCACAAAATATCCGACCACAATTAAGATGAACTCATACATGGATTAAATGCTTCTGATATTAGGTATGTTTGCTCATTTCATTCCATAAAATGAAAGGCATTTTTGGGTGTTCTGTAGCTTTAAAAGTTTGGGAATCGCTGGTATACAGCATGACAATTTAAGACAGTCCATATTATAATCAATCTTAGAATTATACAGAACTCTAAATCTTAATGAATAGGTACCAAGTTTGTAATTATAAAACAGAATTATAAAACCTCCGTATTTCAACCTGTTTCCTTCTGTATGTTTATGTACGTTCTGTAACTTACTGTCGTCACCTTGACATAGTTATTTGCGGAAAATATACACAATATAAAATTCGATAGGATTGGAAAATGTAGTGATTGTTCTTTTATAAAAGAAGAATTAGGTAGTAGTGATTATTTAGTGGAAAATATGAAATTATGCCAACTAGCCTCGAAAAGCTCGTGGTAATTAGTGAACGTAGAGGTACTTATTTATATCAATATATTCATAACCCATTCATAGTCACCATAACTCACGTAGAACATTTCCCTAAAAGGTTAGGCAAAGGTTTAGACTTTTTCCAAGACACCTCGTTGCACGATCTTCAGTCCTTGAAAGAATAAAACTAGAGTTTTCGATTGCGAGCACAAAGATCTTGATCAAATTATTGAAAGAAGTTGAGTCGTAATGTAATGAACAGTAGAAAACTGATTACGAAATGTGATTCAACTATTACAAATATGTCTGCCTTCAGTACTTACTTCTATGTAAAGACTGAAACTCCTTTTCGGCCTTCTATTTTAGGAAATATATTTATTTTAAATTTTCATACGATTTGCCGTTTGTTAAACAGGTTTAGTGGTAATACTCGATTAAGGATAGTCGTGAAAGTCGGCCTTATAGTTTACGTTTTGTTAGTTTTATACATACATACATACACACTCACGCCTATGTCCCATACGGGTAGGCAGAGACTATTGAGTACCACAAGCTACGATCCTGACACACCTCTTTCGCCTCTTCCACATTCATACATCTTCTCAGTTTTATAGTTTACATAATCTAGTGATATTGAGTTGTTCTATAACGAAATGCTTAGTATCAGCTCTCAGAGTTTAGAATTGTGCCCGGTATTGCGATAGATTCGCCTCCTATCACATTGGGGGACGGAAATAAGTTCGGCGAAATGTGGGTGTGGGGTACTAGGTTGTTACACCTCTGCCTACCCCTTCGGGGATTACAGGCGTAAGTGCGTATGTATGCATGTTTATTCTATGAACATTGTTAATATAATTTATTAAAATCATGTTAGGTAAATATAATTTTTAACTAACTAAGCCATAAGAGTAGAAGTCTTTTTTTGCACCACTAGGGGCTTCTAGCCCCTAGGCTCGTTACGCTCGCTTTTCGTAAAGGGCTTTCAACCCTTAATAAGGCTCACTCGTAAAAAAACTTAATATAGAATATTTTACTCGTAAAAGGTCCCTAATAAGGCTTACTCGCAAAAAAATATTTGTTATTGCAATGTGATGTTATTGAAATTAAAAAAATAATATAGTCAAAAACCGTTTTACTGTGAAGAAGATTTAATCAATTCAAGATATCTAATTAAATGTTTCTTACATTAAGGGCGATGAATGAATCAAGTGAATGAATGACGCGATTCTTCATTCCTATTTCTGTTGAAGTATAGTTCTTTAAAATTCAATTAAAAATCGAAATTTTAAGATAGAGACTTGAAATGAGGTTTATATGAATGAGAAAGCTTTCATCTTCCAGTTAATGTATCATATAAATATTTTCTTTGTAACATAATGAGTTTGAGAGCATCGAATTTATATATCTCGAAACGCATAAATTTTTCTAAAAAGTGGCTTTCAGATTTTAATGAAAATATCAGTCTGTTTTAAATTATTTTTAAACAAACGAGGTTTTGTTTGAAGGCGAAATGTCTGTAATCTTAGATTGAAAAAAAAATCTACGATCCTTTTTTGGCGAGTTATCGTAATCTGAACATGAAAAAGTCAATATTTTTCCACAAAACATAAAATAAAAATAAAACTTAAATCCGACGAATATGAGAAATATCTTACTTTCTTCCCCACATTATTCTGCATCGATTGGTATCGGTCTCGACCCCATACCCCCAGCGGTTTCGGAGGAGATAGTGTGACAAGCTTTTGGCAGCGGCGGCGGCGCCAGTTACTTTTTTTACAATAGAGAGAAAACACTTAGGTGGTCTGAGAGACCACAGGTTAGTACCTACTTATGTAAGTAAAACGGTAATATATTAAAAGGTTAAGCAAACAATATATACAGTCAGCACCAAAAGTCGATGAACATATTCTGATTTCCAAAAATCCTTATCCACAAATACCACATTAAGATACATAAGACGCTCGACAAGACTATCGCCAAAATTGGATGCACATAGTAAAGGTCATAAGTAGCTAAACCCTCAGATTATCTAAAGTAGAAAAGAAAACGTATACATACATACACACTCAGGCCTGTAACACATTTTGCCGACCGTATCTTCGTCCCATGATGTGATAGGGGGCGAGCCTATCGCCATAACGGGCACAAATTCCAGACGCCGGGCTGATATTGGGTTTTCTATTAGAAAAACCCAATATCACTTTTACCCGAGACTATCGGATCGAACCCGAGACCACAGCGTCAGCCTAAGTCGTAACGCGTAAGCATATTACAACTGCGCCACCGAGACATTAATATTTATAATTGTTTTACATTATACCCATATAAAAATCAATATTAATGTCAAATAAATTTTTTTAATTGAATGTAATACGATGTTTAGCTAATTTTGACAATGTGATATGCTCAGCTAATTCTGATCTTTTTTTATTATTGGCTTGAATGACGAAACGAGCAGGTCGCTTGCCTGATAGTAAGCGCCACGCCTGCCCATAAACCAAAGGAACATCATACAGACCTTTTAATAGCCACGAGACATTTTTGTCTACAGCATGAATGGGCCGTCTCGTCCGGGTCATTGCCACTGTCTCACAGAAAACCGGCGTTAAGTAGCAGCTTGTTGTTGCGTTTCGTATGGTTAGTGAGATATCCAGAGGCCCAAACCCCCTCTCCTTCCCAATCTCTTAACAATCCCTTTCCTTTAAGGTCGGGAACGCACCCATAATTCTTTTTATGGAGATCAGTAAGTCAGTAAGTAAGTCACTTACCATCAGGTGACCCACATGCTCGATTGCCGGCTTATGCTATATAAAAATACAATGCACTGCATGGCACTAGACTGCATTCGAGACATAAGTTGTTAAGTCTTATAATGCCCAGTAATTTTAATGTCTGCAATGTCCTTCGAACTGACACACAACAGTAAACACTGTTTTTTGGCGGCAGAAATGGACAAAGCGGTGGTACCAACCCAGACGGCCTCTCGCATACGAGAGACCTACCACCTAGTAAACTTTCTAGTCGTACTTAGAGGCCAATTCTCGTAATTTTAAATGTTCAAAATATCATTCCGATCTAGTCTCAGCGTCAAGAAAGTTGACGTCAAATGCACTTAGCATTAGCAGTAGCATTATACCTACCGTTTTGGCTTCAGTCAACTTTTATTCAACATTCAATCTCATTACGATCTATGTTCACATTTGTCGTTGATTATTTGTTTATGAGAATGCCATTTGCAACTTTCTTGGGGCTGAGACTAGATCGGAATGATATTTTGAACATTTAAAATTACGAGAATTGGCCTCCAGGTCTTTGACGATATTCATACGATTTTGCGCTACTATTGTTGAGCGACTTATGTATCCTATGATGTAAGTATAAGGTTTTTAGCGTTGACTGTACCTACATAAATTACGAAATAATATAATTATGTGCTAATTCTAAACCAGGAACCAACGAACTAAGAACAACACAACAAAAAAACAAAACATAAAGCTACAACTAAACATAGCTAGTTATATTGATAAAATCTGTTATTAAGTAAGATAATTTTATTATATTTTTATAGACTATACTAAATTAAAAGTAGCTTTTATCCTTAAGGCACTGCTTGACCACTTCGACTTTGCAACGTAGGATTAAAATCCAAAATAAAAATCGCAGCTGTTTTATTAGGAACCGTCAGCACCGAAAGTTGATGAACATATTCAGATTTCCAAAACTTACACCTTAGAATACTAATGTCGCTCAACAAGACTATCATGAAAATACGATGATCATGTTTAGCTAAATACACAGATTGACAAAAATAGCTTACTACCAAACTTTTACGATCAAATATTTTTTGCATTAAAGAAAAACTTAGTTACACTTTACTAAATATCACATTATAAATGAGTACAATAATGTAAAATACCACGTGCGCACCAAAACTAGACTATACCTATAAATAGTGTTTTGAGATATAGCTTCCATAACATTTAACAATCTAAGTATATTATTTAATCCATGCATTTTCATTTAATTTAATATTGAACTTATCATTATTTATATATTTTTCATTATGATAATTTTGTCTACTTATTGATTTTATTTTTTTTGGTTCATCATACATTTTTATAGAACCATTCCGATTCACAACTGCATACATTTAAACATATCTAAACAACAATTTCAAATAGACAAGGAACAGTAGTATGTATTTGGAAATATTAACTCACTAGCTTTTGTTCGCGGCTCCACCCGCACAAACGGCCTTTTCCGGGATAAAAAGTCTATGTCCTAATCTAGGTCATGGTCTACCCGTGTGCCAAATTTCATTCAAAACTGTTCAGCCGTTAAGGCGTAATTACAAGACTAACAAACATCAAAATTCATAATCATCCAAACTTTTATATTTTAATAGTAGTAAGATAAGATTATTTTTGTCATATAAAATTCACAATAAGTCAAAAAGAATCCAATAAGATGCTTTAATCGCATAAAATACAGAATTTACAAAGTAGCAACTTGAACCCAATATGTATGTGTATAACTTGTTCATGGCTGAACCGCTACACCGATTATGATGATTAGTTTAAAGAACTTGCAGAAGCAAATAGGACACCTTTTATACGAGAAAATAAATAAATTCATTTCTCAAATCTTATTATAACCTGCTTCATTGAAAGATCTATGTAAAATATAGGTAAATAGCACCTAACATTCACACACACAGCTCTGACCCTACAGTAAAATCTCGGTGTGGAGATAGAACTCGTTTTACAGTTTACTGACCACTAATAAGGTTGAAAAAGGAGTTAACTTAATATAAATAAACCAACTTTCCATTTCACCGGATCATTTATGCGGATAGAGCCATGCAGAAGCATGGGCAGAAGTTATTTGAGCTAATGTTGTTTTGAGAAAATACAAATAAATTTTGCTAGCTACCATCGTCGAATTAAATTAAATTTGATTTTCGAATTCATTCATGAATCAAAACGATGATGTTTAGCTACTTTTGACAATTTACTGTGTTCAGCTAATTTGTTGATGCAAATTTTGGCGCTAGTCGTGTTTGGTAACTTATGAGTCAGTACGGTATAGAGGAAATTTGGAAATATTATGTTCATCAACTTCTACCGTTAACTGTACCTACACAAGAAAAGTAAACAAAACCCATAAAACATTGAACATGTATGTACATTGTATGCCTGGAAGTTATCAATCGTATATATTCACGACCAGTGATGTAAGAACTGCGAAAAACTATGAATCATTGATGTTTTGTCGACTTCCTTCTCGAATCGAACTACTGAATAGTTCATGTTACGTTGGTATTGTAATTAAAGGTAACCGGTGGTTAGCCGACTCGAGACAGTTGCGACGAGACAGCGGCGGTGTCATTACCACACAGTAATTAGTTGAAATTGATACGCGTTAATATAAAACGATTTATAGTCCGCTTAATTATTATTTATTTATTTAATTATTAGACACGTTCTTGATGAAATTGAAAGTAAGATTACAATGGACGTTCATCTTCTAAGTAATTGTGAAAATGACGGTGATTTACAGAAGTCGGGTAGGTAATAAAATATGTCAGACATGGATTAAATTAAACATATCAAACAGACATATCAAATTAATGTGCAAAATTAGTGAAAGGAGAATTAAAATACAATTATGTTAAACTTAAAAAAACAGCAAGTAAAATATTTTATGTGATATAAATAACCAAAATATTGCAGTTTTAAAATCAGCTGAATGGCGAAAATCGAGCGGTACAATAGAAAATGGAGACAACATCACAACTGGCCAACAGACAGAAGAAGGATCGGTAATACGTGAACAATATAAAATACATTATATCCAGTGTTAAATAAAAGCTAAATACATTTGTTGTTGTGCAGCCACATCCACAGAAGCACCTCACGGCAGAACAAATTGACCCTACTCCGGAACTGTACACGTACGGGGGCATTAAATTAGGATGGATACAAGTAAATACGTTTCACTATTTATTTGTTTTAAGAGATATGTTTAGCCTCGAGATAAATGTACTGTAATGATTGTAAGTTCTTATGCAAAAACCCCATTAGCATTATCTCCTAACTCGGACCCATATAGTTTATTTATGCAACAATTGATAGGAAATTCCTTTGAATATTTGTTCCTTAAAGGTGGTAGGTCCCTCGTTTGCGAGAGACCGGCTGGGTTGGTACCACCGCTTTGTCTATTTCTGCCATTTCCTTTTTTCCCCTAAAGTAAGCTTATAGCCGTCCCACCAACTGCCGCAATTTCTGGCCGCGACCCTGCTATCTGCGATCGCTATACACAGCCGCGTTCTATTCTTGCGATCTGTTCAGCGTCACCAATCAGAGTACATCACCCCAGTTAATCGTCTTAGGTAGGGTTGTATTTTTTCGGCTGTTACAGTATTCTTCAGATTTACATACAAACGGCCCCTGATTGGATCGCGGATGCTATACATATTGATGCTTAAAGTACGCGGGCTATTCAAAATAGTAAAACGTAACGTCAAAGTCTTTAACAACAGTTAACAAGTTGGTTCTTGATTCGTGACATAAGTAATATTAATTGAATTTGCACCATACATTATTATAAACAGAGTATCCGGTAGATAATGGATAATACATCAAGCAATTTTCCAAAAAGTAAAATAAAATCTGGTGTCTGATTTTTTAAATCTTTCATCCTCTTAGTAGAGGATTTTTTTCTTCAAATTTAAATGTGTCCACCATCGGAGTAAATTGAATACAAAAACAATTGCATTATGCGTAAACATACATTATATGTATGTACAGACCAATACTTATAGACGTATTTAGAACCTCCTCCGTTTTTTCCTCGGTCAAAAATGGCAATATGGGCGGCCAACTACTTTAAAACATGCGATAATACCAATACAATATCATAAGAGTTTTCATATCTATCATATCAAAATTTATGTCAACGTTTGCGCACTCTCGTTAAATTAGTTATGGACCTATTTTAAATTTAATGAAAGCAATTTAACACAGATCGTCTGTTTTGTGGTATCCAGTAAGAATCCGATCCTTCATCCTAGACTACTGGACGGCCCTTGGAACGGACTTAGTGGCCAACACAAAGTTATTATTATCTATGTTTATTATGATCAACGAAATTGCTCTTGTGTATTTAATGGGCCTTACATAAAAACGTTCCTTAAGCATTAGTTAAGCACTCTTTTGTCTTTCTCTGTCAACATGATTTATAAATTGGTTAGAACGAGACGAAAACAGTGTTTAACAAATCAGTGCTTAATACAGTTTATAAGTAAGGCTCAATCAAGTCCATCTGTCACTTTACTGCTGGATGCGTAACATCTCTATAGTAGTCTGCTGCTGGATATAAGCCACGCAAACTTGATTTTTCATAATAATAAGGCTTACAATTAGCAATGCACTTTGTATTTTCAATTTCCATATTATCTAATAGAATGTACCAACATTTATCTTCGGGCACACTAAGTATGCAAAACGCTTAGCGGTTTTTCTTCATAAATTTTGTTTTATCGTTACAACATGATGTACTATAACCTATTTATTTTGGAATAGGTACTTACTTAAGAAGTCAATTAGAGCAATGCCATTGTTTTATGCATAAATTATACAATTTAAGGTGACGAATGGTCGTTTGTTTCTAGTTAAAAGAGTGATTCTTTTCAGGGTGTACTTATACCATGTCTATTGAACATCTGGGGCGTCATGCTATTTCTGCGAATCTCGTGGATTGTAGCGCAGGCTGGAATTGGCTTGTCAATAGTTATCATCGTCCTGTCAGGAGTAGTGTGTGTCATTACAACTCTGTCCTTGAGTGCTATTTGTACTAATGGACAATTACAAGGAGGTATTCAAGTAATAATTTAATACATATGTACGTCTTATTTATCTATATATAAAAGCGAATACTAATACCACTTACTCACTGACAATCACGAAATGACGAAATCACAATAACCACTAAAGCTAACTAGGATCATGAAATTTGCTAAGAAAGGATTTTTTTTATTGCATAGGCCGGCAAACGAGCAAGTAGGTCACCTGATGGTAAGTGATCTCCACCGCCCATGTACGCCCACAATACCAAAAGAGTCATTGGCGCGTTGCCGACCTTAAAGGAAAGGGATAATTAAGGAATTGGGAAGGGGAGGGGAATTTGGGCTTCCGGATATCTCACTCACCGTACGAAACGCAGCAGCAAGCTGCTACTTTACGTCGGTTTTCTGTGAGACAGTGGTAACGACCCGGACGAGCCGGCCCATTCATGCTGTAGACAAAATTGTCTACAGCGTGGCTCTACCACTCGTGATATATGATAATTTACATTACGGATCGAGGGGGAGGGAGTTATTCGAAATAAATCCATTCACGCAGAGTCGCGAGCAAAAGCTAGTTAATTACAAGCCTACTCTGCACTTGAAGACTACTATTAGGTTCAACATGTGCCTGTGGTATTGAAATTAAATCAGCAATGAAGCACCGACACGGCAATTTTTATGGTATTGTAGATCATTAGTGATACTTTGCTAATTATCATCAGATAACCCACCTGCTCGTTTACGTCCACTTTCATAGAAGAGAAAACATTGATACTTAATAAAAACACTATCTTAATATAATGCTAGTGCTAATGCAATGGAAGGTCTTACATACGGCCATAATAATATAGTGTAGATCAGATCTTGAATTCAAAAAATATATATTAAAAGCTAATATGACAATTTAGCCTATTCAAAAACAAATAGCACAATAAGTATATTAAAAACATAACAACGCGACCTAAGTAAAAAATGCAGATTTATAAACCCTTCTAAATTAACTTTTATTACTTCAGGGGGTGTTTACTACATCGTTTCAAGATCACTAGGTGCTGAACTTGGAGCATCTGTGGGCATTATTTTCGCATTTGCCAACGCTGTGGCAGCTAGTATGAACACAATAGGATTCTGCGAATCTCTGAACGAGCTGCTCAAGTCGCACGGCGTCAAAATAATTGACAACAGCGTCAATGATATTAGAATTGTGGGAGCCATCGCTCTGTTTGTAATGTGTGTTATATGCGCCGTGGGTATGGACTGGGAAACAAAGGCACAGGTGAGTTCTAACCGACTTCGAGAAAAAGTTGTTTTCTTTTATCATCCTCAATGATGAGTCGCTCTCCTGATGGTAAGAGCCATGCCTGCCTATAAACAGTAGCAACACCACACAGAATTTTAAATTACAAAGCACTGTATGGCACTCGACTGCGCTTGTCACCCTGATACATAAGATGTTAAATCTCATATTGTGATGTAATTTTATTGCCTTCAATGTCCTTTAAAATAGTGCTTACACACTTTTACTTAGCGCAGACATAGACAAAGCGGTGGCACCAACCCAAACGGTATATGAGGAACCTACCATCTAGTAAATTTCGGCGCGTTTTTTATGTATGTACACGAATTGTGGACCGATTTGTGAAATAAATGAAAAACTCAGTGTCGCCTCTAGCGGATACGCGAGAAACTAGATTTTGTCATATAAATATTTTACGTCGTCGCTAGCGATTTTACTGAGACAAACTCATGGTTGGCCTGCTGATAACGGAGCGGACGGAGACGGGGTGAAAAAATAAACTGGTCAAAATATGACAGCACCCTCGCTGCGATAGTGACGTCTGCCGACTCTACCAATAACCCGCGTCAGCGCTCTATATTCTAGTAACTGGGACCACCCAGATGCTGACTCGGCAAAGAGATTGACAAGCCCATCCACTGCGTGGTGGTCTTGTTGTTGAGGCCGTAGATTTAAGTTAAACATTAAGTTAGTCTTAGACACACTATTGTAGAGATTAAACCTGTTACGAACATTTAACTTGTATTTTTAAAAGATCCTCCGGGCTGCCCATAACTTGACTACCTACCACTAAAACATAAACTAGGTTTAAACAAAACTTAAAAACCAACTTCAGAATAAAACACTGAAAATTCAAAAACAACATTGAAATCAAACTAGTTTATACGGATTTTATCACCATTTAATTTTATTTTTAGCCCCGACGCGACGTTTCGAAAGCTTTTCAGCCTTAATGGTCATGGGTGACCTCTCTCCCGAGTTTTATTTCAATGTGTAATATTCGCGTAAACATAAGAAATCACTATCAAAAACACCAATTTCTATAGGCCTTTTCGGAGTCGGTGCAATTCCAGTTGACATCGGCATCAATAGGTACTAAGCGATTTTCACTTGTCCTCTTTGTTCTCTTTTAACAGGGATTTTGGTAGGTAGACTGATTCGTAAAATAACATAAGGTGTAAAATCTGTAATGTTTTACAAATTACAATGCACTAAAAATACACTTATCCATAGACATTTTTTGAGTGGTAGAGTCACGCTGTAGACAGTTTTGTCTACAACATGAATGGGCTTCAATGTCCTACAAACCGGGACACAACAATGTTTACACTGTGCTGCTTGGCGGCACAAATAGACAAAGCGGTGGTACCTACCTAGACGGACTCTCGCATACGAGCGACTTACAACCTAGAATTATTTCCTAGTTTATTTCTTATTTACTTTTTTTATAATGTGCATCTGTGTTTTGTTACAGAATTTTCTTATAACAGTCATAGTGCTAGCAATAATTAATTACGTAATAGGAGCCTTTCTTGGTCCTTATAGTGATGCAAGCAGAGCAGAAGGTTTCTTTGGGATAAGCTGTGAGTATTTTTACTTAGTTTTCCACGCACTGCCGCGATTTGCGATCGCGATCTCTAGCCGTGATCCTGCGACCTGCGATCGCTACACACAGCCGCGATCTATTCTTGCAATCTGTTCAACGTCCACAAATCAGAGGCACCCCCGTCAGAAGGCTTAGGCAGGATTTAGGCACTTTTACACGTAAACCGGGATACCCGCCCCGGGTGACAGTTTCAAGGGGCGCCAAAATTATAACGTACGATTAAAAATAAAAAAAATTTGCTCCACAAAGCGCCTAGCATAGAAACCTGGTTGGCTCACTGTCGACTTGTCAGAAAAAGGCGCCACACAGATCCTTTGTGCATCATTCTTTTCTTTTCTTTTAGTTTTTTATGTAATTTATCTCAAACGCTAGAGAGTGGGGCGCCACTAACAACTTTCTGCCCCGGTTCGAAAAATTCGTAGATCCGGGGCTGGACAGTAGGTATCTTGGGTAGTTATAACATCTGCCTCTAGGCAGTTGTAATGCGTACGCGTTACGACCGAGGCCGACGCTAAGGTCTCTGGTTCGATCCCTGGGTCGGGTAAAAGTGATATTGAGTTTATCTATTACGAAATGCTCAGTATCAGCCCGGAATCTAGAATTGTGTTTGGTATGGGAGATACGCTCGGCGAAATGTCGGTGTACTGGTTAAACTCTGCCTATCCCTTCGGGGATTACAGGCGTGAGTGCGTATATTATTAAAACCTCCTAAGCCAAAATGTTTTTTGTAAGTATAGAAACATGTTGCAACGTTCGCATCTGCATATTTTATAGTCAGATAAGAGTAGGATAAAATAAAATTGTTTATATATGTTTATTTTTATATGAGCAGTAGAAATGGGTGCAGCGAACTGGGCTCCTGATTTCCGATACAGTGAAGGTCAAGAGCATAATTTCTTTAGTGTTTTCGCTGTTTATTTCCCCGCGGTAACCGGAGTGCAAGCTGGTGCAAATATTTGCGGTGATCTCAAGGTATCGTTAAATATTTACATACTTAGATCTTATCAGATTATGTAAAATACTTGTCTAACTTTATAACGCCGCTGTTCATCAATTATGATTATAGTTTACGAGTTGGCAAGTTTAGTTACTGTTTATTTTTTGTTCCGTATAATGGCAAACGAACAGATAGCCTCCGTGGCGCAGTAGGCGAGTACCCGGCTGTAAATCGACAGGCCGCGGATTCGATTCCCGCAACGAGACAAATCTTTCCACAAATACGTTTCGGGTCTCGGTGTTTTCTCCCCACAGGGGTTGAGGTCAGCCAGACGGTCGGCCCTAAAAACTACAAGCCAAATCTTTCTGTAACATGAGTTAAAAAGCATGTTGCGCCGACCACACTGCCAGAGGGATAAGAGCAGGTGGAACATACTTCAAAGGAAAAGAAAAGGCACAATGTTATATT
Organism: Mimas tiliae; assembly: GCA_905332985.1. NCBI lineage: Eukaryota > Metazoa > Arthropoda > Insecta > Lepidoptera > Sphingidae > Mimas > Mimas tiliae. Next base: position 11,308,994 of record HG995254.1, read on the forward strand.
ATCAAAATTGTGAATATTTTACATATTTGCGATTCGTGAAAGTTGTTTTCGTTTGAATGGATTTTTAAATCTAAAAATACGTAATTGTATCGCGTGTAATTGTTTATGTATGGCGTGTACCTTATACATTTTAGTATTTGACTGTATAGCGACCACCGTAGTCCGTACACATGGGGAAAAACCCGCCATAGTGGCTCGCTCAGGCGAGTCGCATTCCGGGGCCAGTAGACTGCTACATCCAATACCTAATTTCAGGGTCAGCATAATTCTGCCGATAATCGATGGAGCCATCATCTAAAATTAGAATAGAAATAGAAATTTGCCGATGGACGAGGTATGCAATATCTCGTGACGGTCGACAAACTGGCTCACACATAGGAAGACGTGCACAAATTAATCGAATTATCTATAAAAAATATTTGTACGGGAACCAAAAATAATATTATTGTTCAGGATCCCGCGACAGCCATTCCCAAAGGCACACTCCTAGCTCTGGCTATATCTATAACGACTTATTTCTTGATGACCATGCTGTCGGGGATGGGAGCCTTGCGCGACGCCAGTGGCGATACCTCCAATGTAACTGCAGCCGCACTTGAAGCTTGCAAACCGCACTGCGAGTATGGACTGCATAATAACTATCAGGTAAATTATATTATAGGTATAATTATTTACAATCAATTTCCGTACCAAGTCAAAAATAGCTTCTTTTGAAAATGTCAAGACAAAAATATTGCTTGCTTGAAATTGTTGCCCTTGTGACATTATAAATTTGATCCAAAAAATAATTTATTTTGAGGTGTTGGTATCAATTACTGACCACTGCAATAGCGCCGAATACATTTTAGGTTGTTTTTTTAGCTTTTTAGTTTTTTTGAGTTGGTTTTATTTATCGTAAAAAGTTTTATTTTAGTATTTGTAGTGAAAGAATCATCCAAATCGGTCTACATTGACGAAGTCATTCATGAACATAATATATAAAATACGAGATCTTTCATCGTTTTTTTTTACTTTGTAATTTTTTTAAAGATATAATTACCGGCAAATGAAAAGAGCACAGATGGAAAGTCGTCAGTCAGTTGAGAGTCCAATAGACGAGGAGCATCGACTGATGAACTAATTGCGTGAAACATCGCTGTTTTATACCAAATCAGACCTATTAAATATGAACTAGGTACTGCGCGGGTGTGGTTTTGCGTAGTCTATTCTGATTTGTTGAGAGGTATAATAGCTCTTGGAAAACTTTATGGCCGTTCTGAAGTTAATCACTCCACCCTCCCTCTAATCTCTCAAAAACAACAACTGCTAACGGAGCGCCTATAAAGATTGACGAGAACTATAGAACATCTTTTCTACACATAGTTAACGAAATTATAAAACACAGGAACTCAGATCAGGTGGCAGATCAGGTGGGTGTGGTTTCTGTAACATGTGATTAAAAGCATGTTGCGCCGACCCTACTGCGAGTTTGATTAGGGCAGGTAGAAGAAGAGGAACTCAGACCAATAATGATGGATCTTATGGATCTTGTGGAAACTAGGAGGAACTTCCGTGCTTTTCGGCGTTTTTGTCATACCTATTATTGGAATCAAGTTTAACAGCTCGCGTGATAGGACCCACTTAATGACATCCGTGGTGCTTTACATCTGGCTTCTCCAGTTGTAAATGTCCTTGTGCCTGAGGTTAATGCCTCCTTAGTTCATTATTTTGTCTACCGCTTTGCTATGGAGGGAAGTGGACAATTATTATTTCCAACTCCTCCTTAATTTTCTATTTGATTAAGTTCGTTGCGGGACAAAGACAATTTAGCATTTCCAGAGACTCGCCGAGCTTCACTGCTCGGTGTCAACAAAAATGCGTGCCACTGTCGATCCTGGTGCACAGGAGTTACAGTGGCGGGTGTGTGGGCGGGATAGTCTCGTAGACCAATAATGACTAATTGCCATATTTTTGTCGAGCACAAACACTAGGATAAATCGGTTCGGTTTTGATACCAGAAGACGTAACATTTGATCGAAACTTTAAAGATGATTTGTAGTAAGTAACAACAGAATCAATATTTCAGATAATGCAACTAATGGCGTTGTGGGGTCCTCTAATCTACGCGGGGTGCTGGGCGGCCACGTTGTCCACTGCGCTCACCAATTTGCTGTCGGTCCCTCGACTGATTCAAGCACTTGGCATCGACCGTATCTACCCTGGTCTCATCTTTTTCTCTAAGCGATATGGACGACATGGCGAGCCTTACAGAGGATACGTTCTTACATTCTGCGTCTCACTGTTGTTTCTGCTTATTGGTAAACATATTTTTTATTATCGTTCAGCGTTCAGAACGGTTTTATATACCTACTTAATAATCGATTGATATGACTCTTTGTTCTCATTGAGGAGTTTGTAACACCCGCTGTCTGAAATATAGTTTGGATATTCATTGTTTTGAGAGTATTATACTATAACACCTTATTTATTGGGAGATGTGTTGTCGCGAAACCCCTTCTTTTTTACATGTCGGGTTCGCGAATTGAAGTATTCCAACACATGTACACAAAAAATGAAATATTACGTTATACGTCCTTTAAAATACCAAACATACATACGATAGTATATGTTTAATACTAAGGCTCAGTGACCGCAGTTTGAGCCGGGCAGTCCACAAACCACACTGTCCACTCGCTGAAGAGAAAAGAGCCTCTTTGCCCTTCGTTAAGTTAATCACTTCAACTCATAGTTTATTGGTTACATTTACAATATTACTACTTTACAGACCACAAACCCATGTCAGGATTCTCTATAGACCGTTCTCTAATTATAACTCAAACAACTAGAACCGAATTGTAAACCAGCATAGCTACCGCGTAATGAACACTTGGACTATCGACTGAGCACTCATCTTAGTGAACTGACCGACCGCGGGCAAAAGAACGTCCAGTTATGGCGACAACCTCTTTTATACCATTTAACTACCCTTCCACAACTATATCGCACCATTATTATTACAGTGTCCCCAACGTTGCTTTCTCAGACACCTTCAATATACCAACAGAATACGCTAAAAATATACTTTCATGCAGTATTTATCTACCCACAATATCTTATAAAAAATAAGATTTCCTGTAACCGACTTTTAAATGAACAATTGTAAATAATCAAAATAATTCGCGGTATTCCGCGACATGTGTATCTAAATAGATTGATTGAATTAGTGTGATAATGTTCCTTTTCAGCGGACTTGAATACAATAGCGCCTTTGATCACTAACTTTTACTTGGCATCATATGCACTCATTAACTTTTGTACGTTTCACGCCGCATTTGTTCAGCAACTTAGTTGGCGTCCGACGTTTCGGGTAAGTTAGATTTCTTCAACAGATGATCTCAAAACAGTAACTTTAACTGCAGCACTCAGATTTAAATAAGTTTAATTAACAATGAGGCATTTGTTAGAATCTGATTATTTTCACACTCAGATTCAGTAAATGCTATAAATAATTAATTAGGTAGTTATTATACTCCGTTACTGAGTAGGTACAGAAATAATCTTGTTTGACGTCTCTAAGAAATAATCGAATTGTAAGAAAGGGGATTATTATTATTATTATTGTCAATTTAGGTTTATTGACGTCTCTGAATTCGGCAATTAGTCGTGATATTCTTATTCTTTTTTCAGTTTTACAACAAATGGCTATCGCTAGCCGGCTTTATAATGTGCGCTACGATAATGTTGATCATTAGCTGGGTGATGGCTTTAGCGACTATTTTTATATTTATGACACTGTATCTTCTAGTCCTTTATAGAAATCCAGGTAAGTACTTACCTACTTATAATTCTTTTTTAAAATATAGTTTAATTTTACATGCGAAAAATACTTGGCATGAAATAAATATACACCTAAATATTTTTTATTAAAATTAAGTAGTTTTCGAGAGACAACTGCGTTGTGACAGGCGACAGCTACATTTGAAATACCTGCGCTAACAATATGAGCTTATATTTTTAAAATAGTACCTATTGTTTTGTAATGAATCTTTTCATTGCCATATTTAAAGTAGGATTAATAAGTTGTGATGATAAAAAGTTGTGTGTGATAGTCACGCTAGTGTAGTTTCGGGAGAACTTCAATACTTATGACTTTACTTATTTCTGCTACAATTTATGATAGAACACATTTTATTGTATTTCCACGATAGATAGAAAGAGCGGAAACTCAGCGGAGAGTGTTACGGGCTGTCGAGATATAAGTCGCAGGTTCGAAACCAGCCCCAAGACCATACACCAGTGACTTTTCTAATGTTAATTATCGCTTACTTTAACGGTGAAGGAAACATCGTGAGGAAACCTGCACATCTGAGAAGTTCTCCGTAATAATTTTGTAGGTATATGTAGTCTGCCAACCGGCGGTAGGCCAGAGTGGTGGACAAAGGTCTAATCCCTCTCATTCAGTAGAGGAGACCCCGTGTCCAGCAGTGGGACGTGTATAATATAGGGCTAGTATTATTACTTTATTATATTTCATAAAAGTAATTCATAAGTATTTAAAAAAAAAAATATATATATGGAATTTATTTTGTTACAATTACCATGGGACACATAAAATTCATCTGAAAATTCACCGTTTAATATTATTTTAGATGCCAATTGGGGCAGCAGCACCGAAGGGCAACGATACCAACAAACGATTGCCTTTATCATGCAATTAACTCAACGGATAGAGTACAGCAAGACGTATAATCCTCAGTTATTAGTTCTGGCGGGGAAGCCGTTCCAAAGACCGGAGCTCTTAGATATAGCTAATCTTATCACAAAAATTGGTTCTTTCATGATCGTTGCTGATATTAATCAGGTAAATTAGGAAGTTAATTTAGAAGACATAGGTATCTAAGTAGTTAATACTTGAAGTTAGTAAAAAAATACGCTTTTGATTAAAATGGGAGAAAGACCTCAGACCTGCAGACGACGCGACGCGTAACGTCGGAAAAAGTTTATACGAGAGTGAATACTGAAAACCTGTCTATTGAATCATTATTTTCACTTGTGAATCTATTTATTCATCCAGTCCGCCACTATCATAGTCCAGCCCAAACTGTTAATGATAGAAATACTAAATTTGGGGAGGGTGTCGATTTTGCATCGTAACCATTGTTTAAGAAGAGATTTTTCGAAGTTCAAGCCCTAAGTAGAGATAGAGGGTAGAGATATGGAAAGTAATATTTTTTATCAATTCACTTTTTTATCAATACATACAAAGTGACATACAAATTTCAATTTCAGTGCCAAGTAACATACGACCAACGAATTCTTCGCACGCGTACCACTGAAAACTGGCTTCGCTCTCGTAAATATCGCGCTTTCTATATACTAGTGCACGGATACGATTTCGAACGTGGAGCCATAGCGGCTATGCAGGCGTCCGGACTGGGGAGACTCTCGCCTAACATCCTTTTACTCGGCTACAAAGAGACTTGGAGAACTATACATCATAAAAAGCTTAATGCCTATTTCAGGATTATTCAGTGAGTATAAAGAATCGGTGGCGGGTTTACACTCTACACATATAATATGCCTCGGTGGCGCAGTTGTAATACATACGCGTTACGATTGAGGCCAACGCTGAGGTCTCGGGTTCGCTCGGGTAAAGTGGTATTGGGTTTTTCTATTACGAAATGCTCAGTATCAGCCCGGAGTCTGGAATTTGTGCCCGGTATGGCGATAGGCTCGCCCCCTATCACATAAGGGACGGAGATACGCTCGGCGAAATGTGGGTGTACTGGTTACACCTCTGCCTACCCCTTCGGGTATTATATGTACATATAATATTTTTGCAAGGCGGCATGTAGATTGTCTCGTTGCCGTCTAGTAATCATGATAACGTGTATGACGTAAGTACAGCACAAGATATGGATAAATAATCGCTAAAAGTAGGTACGTGATGTTTTATGTTACCGTCAATTTACGAAGCGTACGATACGACTGCAATGTTATGTTGTATGTATCATACACCAAACTAGTTGGTGAATGTCTAAATATTGTGAATAGCATGACGATTTCGATGATACACCGGATAATAATTAGGATTTAGGGTAGGTCGGTAACCTAACATAATATAAGTAGTTGCTACGCCCGCATACTGAAACACTATTGTCTAACGCCAAAGACTTTAAAGTACTAGATGTGCTGTTTAGAAGAAAAATTGTCTCACATAACGCGGGAGTTTGACAGCTCACAAACAGGGAGCACGATAGTTGAGAGTAAGCGAGATGGTAATACATATTGAGTTACGGTCAATTGACCGCAACTTAGTGGTACAACTTCTATGTACCGCGCAGCTTGTCTAGTAGTTGACATTAAAGTCTTTATCTAACGCCTACCTACTACCACAATAATTTTATACAATTTTGACAGATAAGAGGGTCTTAAAATGTAATTAACTAGGTATTTACGTTTCAGTATTCGGGCGCTAATCTCTTAATACTGATCACTCTCTTAATACTCACCATTGTGGTGGTGATTGCAATCTAAGTTTCAACGGCAGCCATTCAATAAAATTTGGATATTGTACATAACGGAACGATAAAATGATCAAAATACACATTATTATTTACATATTTGGCTTGTCAATTAAGATCAAATATTTATGTAACTATGAAAAACTATTTGGCATCGTTAATATTCCTTTGCAGACATGCATTTCAACAACAAATTGGAGTTGCCATTTTTCGTACGCCCGGGACAGAGCGCTTAAAAACAAGCAAAATTCAAATCCCAACGTTTGACTCTGACACCGAACAAAACGAAGTAATTATGCACTCTGACATATTAGCACTCATGCACTCCAGCTCAGACGTGGAAGACGATGACGTAGAAAAAACTACCGACTCAAAGGAATTTACGGGCACCAAGGATAAAATTGTAGGTCGGTGTTTCCATCATAAAATAATAGTACCTACTTACCGGCTTATCTTTGTATTCTCTTTTCGGGTTAATAAGGCCTTCAACGGATATCTTTTGGCCATATTGTAATAACTGCCAATAAAATATAAATATTGAGAGATCGAAAGAGTTTTACGCCGAAATAAGGAGTAGAAGATAGGTAGGTAGGTACTTTTAATTAATTTCATTTTGACGGTAAGTCATTTGTTTTTCTAGTTTAGACCAAAGTTACCCGCATCAAAAGTAGTGTAAAAATATTCTCTTAAGATAAAATATTATACTGAGTACCTTTTTTTTTCATTCAGACAATGTGGAATCTTCAATAGCCAAGGATGGAACCAATTCGGATTTCTTAAATATTAGTGACTCGCTACAGGGTTCGACAATGTCTTTACCAAATATGGTATATCACAAACCAATAACATTCAACCAGGTAAGTAAGATTAAACAATAATGAAAACAAAAATCACCACTAGCAAGTCTTAAATAAATGCCCGTGTTCACGGAACTTTAATTTTATTCAATGATAATATGTTGGGCATTAGTGGTCAGTTAAATAAATAGATAACACCCAACAGTTACATAAAGAATCCTGACCCCCACAGTATGATACGATTGTCTTCTTCATGGGTTTCAAGAACTACAAGACTTTCGGTCTCATAACACCCGAACAAATATGTGTGAGTCATACAAAGATTTGTCTTGGTGCGAGTCTAAATCATTACAGTCGGCTATTCGCCCACACGGAAGCTGTAAAACTTGCTCTACACATTGGGCCGGACATGCGGAGAATTGCTAAATACGATAGTGGAGGGCTGTCGCGTCTCGGCTCGTGCGGTTTCGTGGATATCTTAATAACTTGCAAGAAACACGTCACGCCGAGACATTCGGCGAGAGCTCTTGACCAATATGTGGAGCGGGCTTAAAATATGTTATTAAAAACGGGGATTTCTAATGCAGTAAATGTATATTTTCAGGAGAATTGTATAGATGCGTGGTGGCTTTGTGATGACGGTGGCCTGAATATACTTTTGCCGTATATTATAGCACGTCGCGGTTGTAAGGATAAGATACCTTTGAGAATATTTGCATTAACGAAGGGACAGCTTTGCTTAGATAAAGCAAAGAAACAGTAAGATTTGTTTTTTTAAATTTCTATCTTTCTGATCGTATAGCTAACGCCGATCATTATGGCGCCTGGTTTTATGCATTTCACTCTTCGCCTATTGTCATCCACTAATCTCTAAAACTCAAAAAATAACTCGGGGTGTATTTTGTCAGCGCGGCGTAGTTGCCGAATGTTATTTTGTAGTTCAATTTGTGACTCGCAAGTTGCACAGTAAGTATACCTTGCCACGTATATACGTACGTGCGAAGTTTCAGTTTATTATCAAAATTTCATTCATTTTATCAAAAAAAAAACAAGAACGATATAGATTTTAAAAAAGTAGAAAGGTTTGGAAAAGGTAGTTCAAATTTCAAACTGTTATATCACCCCTTTAAAAAAAACAATTCAATATAATTATTTAATAAGTACTTACTTTTTGCATTTCCGACGGATCTACGAGGCAAATGGTTAGCATAGAACACATGAACCTTATTCCTGTGTTCTGTGTTGGTTAGTGTGTACGGCGCGGTGTAGGTACACACTACGCAACAGAACACAGAAATTGTGTTCGATGCACTAGGTACGCGTATAAAGCAGCATAGCCCAGCGTATGGCGCGGCACGCGGCCATAAATATAGCTAGTTAGCTACAAGTACTGTTGTATATAAGTATACACTAACCTAACCTAACAGCTTTATTTCTTAGAAGATACATGAAAAACAACCGTTTAAAACCTCTTTTCTTTTCCTTCTATTCATCGTGATGGTATTTTTCTAGTATGAAAGGGTTGCTTGCAAAGTTCCGAATAGAATACTCTAACCTGACGATGGTCCAGGGTATTGGAGACCCGCCGACTGAACAGAGTTGGGAACTATGGAAAAATATCATAAAAGATTTCAAAACTACAGAGAACAGTGGTAAGTATACATACGTTACAATAAAATATGTATTTAAATAATGATTAAGTAAGCGATATAAAAAGGTACTTGATACCTAATAATCGTTGTTCTCGTCAATATCTAAAAAGTTTCCAAAAAGATCAGCTATGTAGAAAACATCTAATCTATTTATAAAGACGCTACCCACAATACAGTTTTGAATTTAAAGGTATGTTGAGGTATGCTAACAATACGAGACGAGTCAAAAGACAGACCGCGACAGCAACACGTCCACTTTGTATGCTATTACTACTTTAAGATCGGCAACTAATCTATCATTATTCTTGGAAGGTGGTGTCATTTATCATCAGATAACCCACGTGCTTATTTACTGACCTCGACTACTCGTATAAAAAAAACCGTATCTCGTGTTGTGTCGCGCGTGGCTGTCCCTTGTTTCAGTCGCGCAACCCTACCTTAACGTCTACCATAACGGTAGGTACAGAAAATTGATGGAGCACGTCACTTTGGATAAGATGAGCTATAGGTGATTCTGTTTGTAAAGTTCTTAGAAGAATTCAGTGTTACAACTGTCAATAATGGAATATAATGTTGTTTTACAGACATACTTATATCAGAGTCCGAGCACAAAAGACAATACGCGAAGATCAGTAGGCATCTGAGGTTACGAGAATTGTTGTTGCAACACTCATGCAAAGCCGACCTCATTGCTATCACCTTACCGTTTCCAAGAAAGGTAGGTATCACAATCCGGTGACATTTAAAACTTTATAAATAGGATTTTCTGAATGCATTATACACTGTTTCCAAGAGTCTACCTGCATACAATACACGCAATTTAACATGGCCAGCCTAAAGTTACCTCTTTTTATCCACTCTCTACTACTGTTGTTAAGATTGACTTCCAAAATTTTAAATGGCCGCGTCAGGCGTCAAACGAGAGCGTTAATGATGTCTATCAATGCTCTACTGGAGAGTGAAGGCACCAGTGACGATAGTCCGCTACCATCAAACTGCTTCCAATAGATTTAGGTCAGGTACAGCACAAAGCGCAGACGCAACATTGACAATGCGTTACATATCGAATAATAACGACAAATATCGTTTGATGGGATGATCGGAAGCTTATTTTTTCTCAGATTAGTCATTTTGGACATGGACTCTAGAAGCAATATTTATAGTTTTCATTGTCATTATTCCGTATATCCATTTGCGCATCGAAGGGTCCAGCTGCAATTTTCAATATCCAAATTAAATTGAATTTCGCGGGCTCGTGCTGACTTTCCATCTTAATAATTAAATGTTGCAATTATCCACTTTAGTCTAGTAGTCTAGCTCCAGTTGTAGGAAACAACTCGGGCGGGCTGAAGTTGGTCACTTCACCCGCCCTCTACGCTTCTCATTATCTAGTCTTTGAAAATAATAGTCGCGAAACCGCGAGAGACTGACTTCAGGCCGGTCAAGTTATTTCGCGCATGCCTATTGTAATGAGTTGGGCCTTATGTATCGTTAACAGATATCGTACCGTATCTACAAGTGGTAGAGCCACGCTGTAAACAGTTGCCTACAGCATAAATGGGCCAACTCGATCGGATTGTTACCACTGTCTCACAAAAAACTGATGAAATGCTTGCTGGTTGCGTTTCATACGGTGATGGTAATCAAGACATCCGGGCGGAAATCATCCTCCCCTTCCCAATCCTTTAATTTATTCCTTTCCTTTAAGGTCGGCAACGCACTTTTAAGTCTTCTAGTGGTTGTGATTACTCTAATCAGAATTGGCGGATTTGCAATCTTGGCCGCCCTAGGCCCCAGGCCATGTAGAAAGTACCAGCCGCCTCTTTCTCAGTGCCTATCATAAAGACTCTTATTATCATCAGTGATCTTTTCGTCTCGATTGGCCGCCTCTAATATTTGGCCACACTAGGGCCGGGCTTACTGGGCCTTAGGGCAAATCTGCCACTGCCCTTTGTAATACCAAATACCGAAATCTGTGGTATGAGATGGCGGAACCTGGCATTAAGCCGGTATAATGCCAGACAGAAAGGAAAATCGTGGAGGATCATACGCGGTGGAGATCATTTACTAGCCAATGACCCACTTACTCGTTTGCAGGGTTCTGCTATACAATATCATACTAATATTATAGATGTGAATGTAACTTTGTTTGTTACGCTTTCACGCGAAAACTACTTAACCGATCATCATGAAACTTTGTACACATATTCTTGGAGGTATAAGAAGTAACATAGGATACTTTTTATGAAAAAAATATCTATTTGTTTGTTACGCTTTCACGCCTAAATCACTGAACCGATTTTGATGAATTTTGATGTAGAGATAGATGGGACCCTGGAGACGGTTATAGGCTACGTTTTATTTCGGAAAAGTCTATTCACGCGGGCGGAGCCGCGAGCAAAATCTAGTATAATATATTTATGTGTCGTATCACGTATATGCGTTGCGTTTTTATAGGGCGCGGTGTCTGCAGCGTTGTACATGTCGTGGCTGGAGGTGTTGAGTCAGAGTCTCCCGCCGACGCTGTTCGTGCGCGGGAACGACTCCTACGTACTCGACGCGTAGCCCGGCCTATGAACACCTACAGCCGCCAACCGGATCAAACTATTTATACATTTCGGTTCATTTGGGCACGTCTTGCTATGTGTGTGTAAATATTTAATTTTGATATGTGTGACAGTGATGCGTCCAATGGGGGCGGAGTTGGCGGTCCGTCCTGCACTCCTGGACCTGGGGGCCTCAAACAAATGTTTGTTTCGGGTCTGGGTGTTGTGGGACCAAATGCCTTGTAGTTGCTGATACAAGTTAACCTAGTGTGGGTTTAGTACTATAAGTGTGACTGTTGGGTGTATTTATTTATTTTACTTCTCAGCTTGGCACCGCTCTAATAGAAACAGTATAAGCAGAGCGGAGCAGAATTTAACATGCGAGATCGAACAAACTGCTTGGGGCACAATGGAAACGAGACACAGGTACAAATGTCCTGAGGTTTTTTATAGCATAGGCTGGCAAACGAGCAAGTAGACCGCTTGATGGTAAGTGATCACCACCAACCATGAACGTCCATAGTAGAAGAATCATGGACGCGTTACCGACCTTCAAGGCAGGGGACGAAAGGAAGGTGGATTTGAGCATTCGGATATCACTCACCGTTCGAAACGCATCAGCAAGCCGCAAATTTACGTTGGGTTTCTATGAGAGAGGTAACACAGCGCTAGAGAATAAGTTACGTAGGAACTCATAGCAAGATGTGCACAAACGACCCAAATTATCTATATTTATGGGATATTTTTAACATTACCTCAAAGTATTGTATAATGGTACTGAATGTAAATAAGGTTTCAATAAAACGATCAAATAATATATTACAAGTTTTCTTTTATTTCACACATATACCGCGAGGGTTTCAATTTAGATTTAAAACAGAAAATTAAAATATTTACAGATACAAGAACCAACAGTTGCTCCAGATTAACAATTTTCATAAATCTTAAACAATAATATAATAAGAGAAATTTATTTATTTTTTAATTCAGATTTAGGGCGGCACATCTTCCAACGTAGAATTCGCTCAATTAATTCCACAAAGTAGTTTCGGCGGCCAAAAATGGAGAGTTGGAAATATGTATGCTCCGAACACTAACGAGAGTAAGAGTCAATAGTCGAGACTCGAAGTGATATGAACGACGGAGTGAAGTAGCCGTAGTGCGACTTCATCGATAGGTGTCACGTCATTCGTATACGAGAAATATACAATACATACATACATACATAGACTCACGCCTGTTTCCCATAGGGGTAGGCAGGGTAGGGTATAGGGTTCATTATTGTAAATATACAATAATATGAAGTTAATTCGTTTTCATTACGATTCACTAGGAATGCTGTACGGATCTGCATATTTTTGTCTTAAATACGGCTGGCATGACAGCTATTGAATAATTCGCACAAACTTAAACTACAGCCACTGAAGTGACGGCGTCCGATACTAATGGAGATTCGATATACTGTGCAGGAAGGAAACTTTCACACGATATGTCTGTTGCGTAAGGACGGCGATATAAACTATATTTGTGAATAGATATGTCGCTATATTTCTTTGAAAATAAATATCTGCAGTGTGCCGGTAATAAATATACGTCATTTGAGACATTATGGCCGCGTTCGTGATTTGACTGACAGTACTGTCAGTACTGGTTCTGGTTTTGCTTGGAAACCGATTTTACTAACAGTGCTGCCTCTACTTGTAAAAACCAAAGTTAGGAATGCCGTAGGACCATTGGCCGTCAACTGTAATTTTCAGTATTCCCAGCCGTACTGCAGAATATTTTAGGACGAAAATCCAGTACTGACAGTACTGTCAGTTAACTTTCGAACACGCCCAACATAGTTACAGTTATTGCGTGATTGTACAGTGATGTCTATTATCATAACAAAGTAGTAAGTTAATAGGCAGCTGTAGTAAATATAGAGGCGGAGGATCTCGCCTCGTCATGTGTCGCTCGTAATGTTATGGAGCATATTAACGTTACTCAGTCTATCTTTATGTAACATTTATTAGTAATTCGTAACGATACCTAAATATTTACTGCCGCATTCACAGATAGCAATTAACTTTAATAATATTGGCATACATACGCATTCACGCCTGTAATCCCCGAAGGGGTAGGCAGAGGTGTAACCAGTACACCCACATTTCACCGCGAGCGATCTCCGTCCCATAATGTGATAGGGGGCGAGCTTATCGCCATACCGGGCACAAATTCCAGACTCCGGGCTGATACTGAGCATTTCGTAATAGAAAAACCCAATACCACTTTACCCGACTCGGGATCGAACCCGAGACCTCAGCGTTAGCTTAATCGTAACGCGTACGCATTACAACTGCGCCACCGAGGCAGTCATTAATAATATTAGCAGTTTCTTACAATTCGATTATTTCTCAGATACGTCAATGATTATTTCTGTACTCAATAGCGGAGCAACGAATTAACTGGCTCTACGTGAAAATAATCGAATTCTAAGCAGTGACATTGACAATTAAAGTTAATTGACGTCTCTGAGTTTGGCAGTTAGAGCCTTACAAATAAATGTTGTATATTGTGTTGTCCCGCTCCCTCTAACGCAAAACGCCACTCGATGTAACAAGACAATAATATATAGCTAATTCAACTCATTCTTGCACCTCTTACTTTGTGTGCATGATGCGAGTTTATTACATACTGCGTTTATTAGTAAGGCGGTTCGTGAATACAAATAAGGAGTCCTTCAGTCAATTATAAAAAAAATAATGTACTCGTATAATACACATCATTATGAGAATGTCCTAGTACAATGCAGTGATGAAGTCCTAGTCGTGACATGAACGATTCAAGCACCTCGACCTATACATATACGTGTTACAACATTTGGGAATTTACGACGAACATTATAACTTCCCCAAAGAGAATAATGAAATATAAAACATAACTAATTTTACATAAATTACAAGCGAAATCTTCACACAGCCATACTTCTTACAACATATAAATAAATTATATTATAAATAATTATGGAAATATTTTTTGGTTACAGTGTTTTTTTCAATATGCAAATAAATACTTGAATTCACGAGGTTTCCTTCCAAATAGCTCAGTCGTTATCGAGGCTACAGGAACGTTTTGTTTATGTAGTATTTATGCTTAGGCTAAGCGCAGTCGGTTCGGGCGAGGTCGCCGTCCCAGTGGACAACAGGACTCGGCCTCTACTAGTCTCTCAGTAGTAACACACGCCAGTACTCGGCACTCAGCACTCAGCACTTAGCACTCAGCACTCAGCACTCAGCACTCAGCAATCAGTACTCAGTAGTCAGCACTGACAGTACTTACAGCACGGCGCAGGACGGACGCGACAGTCTTCATTCCGATTCGTCTTCGTTGTCGTCGTCAAAGCCGGACAAATCGGCTGATTCTAAGTAGCCATGCATCACCTGAAAGACAAGCATTATTGACAATCGTAAACTGATTTATTGCATACCAATACCCACAACCACTGACCCAATTGTATTTATATGCATAATTGAAAACCACATCTAAAATGCTCCAGAAACAGTCTCGACACCGAACATTGGGATACCTGTGCGTGGCGTCCCCTTTCCAACGTTACGTGTTATTTAAATTTCGGCTGTGGCAGACTTATATTTTTTTAGGATTCCGTAGCCAAATGCAGGCCGGCATAATTCTGCCGATCGCAGGCCGGCATAATCCTGCCGATCTGCGATAGATTCAGTGTCTATCGTTGGTCGACAGTATTCATGGATTGCGCTACACTTACCATCAGGTGTAGCGTAGTCACTTTGCCGAGCCAGGATAAAAAAAAAATGGCAAAACCGATCCCTCATAATTTCCTCATGTCCGTCTATCCGTCCGTATGTCACAGCCATTTTACTCGGAGGCTATTAGCAGTATATCCATGGTAAGTGTATTCTATGAACGGCTATACAAAGGTATAGTGAAATTATGAATTATTTGTTTTGGGATGGCTCTACATACATGTAACTGAGGGATATTTCAATGCACATAGTATGTGTGTTAATTATTGGATAGGTCCAGGGAAACTGATATAGAAGTTGTTGAATATCTTTTTTATGTAAGCTATTAGTTTGTGAGATACGCGTGAAAAATGTTTCCCCTGTTTAACATTCAAACTAAGGGGTGGATGTTTAAAAAAAAATTATGGTGATAACATAAAAAATGCTTCCAACTATAGATGGACAACTTCGTGCGCGACCGTCCCGCGGGGTACAAGACGTTGGGGGGCGAGGTTCTCTAGATGTTAGCGGGGGCGGTTTGTGCAGCGGGGAAGGGAAAAATGCAACCGTTCAATTCTCTCAATTAAATTCAATTTATTCAAAGTTCAATCTATAGGGATGTTCGATATCCATCGATGGTGAATAAACATCGATGTTTAGTTGGAAAACATCGATGTTTTGACTTCGATAACATCGACACATCGATGTTATGAGAATGAAATATCGAAAAGTGAATATATTCTTTAGGGCCATCTAGCGTGCATGATGACTATCATGTTCAAATATTTTACACTAGATGACTGATCAATGTAACCAGGGTAAGCCGTACGAATAGTTATTTCTTTGCATTTCCTAAAAAATCTGTCAACTTCAACGCTCGCGTGATTCTTCTATATGTGTGTGTTGTGAGTGAACTCTGGCCAATTCCTGTACCAGTAACGAAACAGACTAAAGGGACTTCCAACGAAAAATGGTTTCATTAGGCTAGGTTGTAGTATATTTTTAAGATATACGATATTTTCGGTTACAGTATGTACTCGTGTGTAGATGGTACGTACCGCGTACTCGAGCACGGCGAGATGGCAGAACACGTACTGGTCGGGCATCTGTATGGAGTGCGCGCGCTGTTGTCGGATGCGCTCCACCGAGCCGCGCACGTCCGCCGCGCTCTCCGCCGCCAGCCGCGCCGCGCAGATGTCCAGCGTCAGGAACGTACCTGTACAAACACGCACCACATCACAACACTATACACTATGACTAGGGACTTGCCAACCCACAACACCCACACCCGAAACAAATATTTGTGGATCACACAAACATTTGTCTCGGTGCGGGAATCGAACCCATGGCCTTTCGCTTCGCAGCCGGCCACTCGCCCGCTACGCCACGGAGGCTGTCAATCAGTAAATCATGTCGATGTTCCACTTGCCACTTTGGACAACACTTAATGATAAACAGCTGAGCTTTTGTCCCACTCCAGCATTGTTATTTTCGCTCACGCACTTCACTTAATTTATTAATTAGTAAGGTATTTTTGTATGATTTCATCATAAAAAAATTACATTACTTTTTCATTTCTATCATTAGGTCTACGACTTTTGACCGCATGACCTCCCAGATATCGAATTTATCGTCAAGTAGCTTCAACACAAAATAAAACAATAGCGGCTACTATTATCTCGAATTTATCATCTTTGACTATGGAGCTACACAAAGGAAAACAAAATGGCAACCACTATTGTCAGTTCTAATCTCGAATTTATCATCGTGACTACAGAGCTCCCTAGATATAGATTTTGAAGTAAAACAACCAATTTTTTAGCATTATCGGTTAAGCCGTTTACTTTTTATATTATTGTCCTGCCCAGCAAAAGCCAGAGACGCGGTGCTACTTTTCATACATCATGTTGCCTATCGCACCGCATCCACCATTCTACATTTGTTTTAAATGCCAAGTGCGTTGCCCGAAGTAAACTTTTCCGGGATTGGCTCATTACTGGCTATAACCTCTTCATCCTCGTTGTATTCCGGTATTAATTTATTTTTTATGTCAAAGTATTGAACTGTCAAACTAGGCGAAACTTCGAATGTCGATAACTTCCAAGTTCGGTGTGCAACGACTTGGGTTTCTTGCATGCGGGCATGCAACCCGGATGAGGCTGAAGTTCTTTCAAGTCTTATGAATATTAAGAAATCGATTACGAATTGCGCATAAAGATGACCATTACAACTCACCCGTTCGTCCTATGCCTGCTGAACAGTGTACGACGATTGGCGGTCCTTTATTATGTCCTGCCCATGCGTCTCCCAAACTAGAAATAACATAAATAGTTATCGTATTAAAATCAGTATTCTTAAAGATGAAAAAATATATAAACAGTAGCTATAATCGAATTTTATAACAGTAGTATTGAGCGTTAAATTAGTGATCGAGTTTGTCATAATATCGCAGTTTTAAAACCGACAAATCTTCGATGGCTGGTGTTGATGTAACCAAATAAGGTACACACCTGGAGCTTGTATGACGAGTTACGAACCAGTACAGAATATAGAAATAGACACTTATGACTGTGGTTTTACACACATACATGAAGTTTACTGGCGAGCTATAAAACATTGGTTTTTGACACTGGTCAGTCAAGACTTCCAAATGAGTAAAATACCTATGTATATGGGCAGATTAGTTACGGAGACTCTTATCCTTGAATTGAGACACGAATTGAGAACTTCCTCCCATTTAAATTGGGTTAAAAAGAGTTGTGTAGTATATATTATTACTAGCTGTTGTTGTTCACGTTACATTTATATTAGAAGTAGATTAGCAGTATATGTAGTGTACGTACTCGTGTAGTGCACGTTGTTGTGCGCGTCGCACGTGCGCCAGGAACCGCAACACGGGCAGCGCGCGACCTGTCGCACCCCCTGCACCCCCTGCACCCGCACCACCCCCGCCAGCACCCGCACCCGCACCCGCACCCGCACCCGCACCAGCACCCCCCGGCACGCCGTAGTCCGGCCACCGCGTGTACTGACCGTGCCATACGCGACGACACTCATCCGTCTGGACAAACATTCACAACTATATTGTCATTATATTTTAACACTTAGGAGTACGTGATTGTACATGACAAAGAGGGAATTAAATTCGTATTCATGCCTCCTTACGCTTCTCATTTTGACGGCACCTGGGAGGCTCGCGTTAAATCCGCAAATTACCATATAAAATGTGTGATGCGTCACACTCGTTTTACCTACAAAGAACTAATATGAAGTCACATATCGTTTGATCAAAATTATATAAACTAACTAAAAATTAATAGGAAAACTATGAAGAAAAATACTAGCTAAAGTGATATAATATTTATTTAAACTGTTAGCTATTGAATGTTCTGTCTCTTTCTACTGCGAAACATAATACTGTAAGATAATAAATAGTCTTACACAATGTATTCAAAATGCACAAACCCTCAAATCAGTCAGCAGCAGGTGAGTGATGGTGAAGTCGTCCTCCTGGTCGATGGCCTCGGTAGTGACCGCGTACCCTCCGTGTACAACCCGCGCGCCGATACCCAGCGGCCAGTACTGACCGCACTTGACGCGTCCGCGCTCCATCACTCGCGTCGTCATCACCACCACCAGCGTACCCTGCTCCCACACCATGCGCCAGAAGTCACCGAATGTTTTTGGGAGAGGACCTGTAATTGAACAATAGAAGTTTTTATAGAAAGTGACGGAAAAGAATGCGGCCCGCGAATCGACATTTGAAAAGTCAGAGGTGTGTGCCCTGGCCCCTGGGGACGGTTTCAAATCTACGACTTTCATCTCGACAATCCGTGCAGGCCATCGCCGCTACCATTAATACGAGTAAAATAACAGTATGTCATGCTACTTCACGTGCTGACACCTTGTATAACTGGACAAGTCTCGATACTTCGACTAACCTATCGAGATCATGTATTCACCATAATATAACTGACAATCTAAATGCAAATTGTTACACGTCGACTTGTCAACGCCAGGTACAGAAATATTACCTCGCAACAGATAATGATAGGCACGAAGCGAGGTCGAAAGTTCAACGCGAAAACATTACACTTTTAAAACGAATGTCTTTTGTATAACCGTTGACATATTATTACCTTCGGGCTGAGTGAAGGCCGGTTGCCAGCTTGAATGATAAATGAACATTCGTGAATTTCATGAAAATTTTGTTCCAAGAAACAAAGAGTGGCGGCATGTTTATTTACCTACCGGCGCGAATCACCCTACATCGGTATGTACATAATTGCGAACAATTCTCGGAACAGCGTATTTACGTCACGTGAAAATTATGTCCGTTCTACGTAAGACGGGATATAAGCCAAAACATATTACTACGGGGAAATATTAAACGCGGATTTATGTAACAACTGTACGAAAAATACATTGAAGTTAATATTCTATTATATAGGCAAACTAATCTAGAGTTTATAATAGTTCAAAACCAATCAACAATAAATAATTACGAGATAAAATATTATAAAAATGTTGCCATATATTTATGGAACACAGTTATTTCAACGATAACTAAAGTTGACAGCTTTGTCTTCTCGAATCTACTGACTTTTATTAAAGTTCTAGTAATTTATCATAAAATTATTAAAATACGGTCAAAAACAGCTCACGAATCACGCAAACTATTTGACCGATCGAGAAATCGGCACCACATAATGGGAAGTTGGTGTCGTTTCCGTTGGATAACTTGTTAGGCGATCGTGAGCAAGTTTTATTGACGCCGCCAACCGTACTTCGAGGACAGTTAATGCGATCCATCTATCGTGACATAATTTGTTTAAGAAGTTTATGAGAGAGTTTCAGTAGTCTTCGTTTCTGTGCTCATTTCCACTCTCTAGGGAAACATGTCTCTATATACCGCACTCAGTAAGATATATTTTGTTATCTAGTATATTATTTGTTTGTCATATGAAATGCAAAATAGAATTATATGCATATTATTAATAATCGATACTATTTTTCTACGCTATTCTGTTTATGTTTAACCTTTAAATAATGTACTATATCTCAAACTAAACCAAGGTATTTGATGGCGTATACGTGAAAATGGTTTATTAATAAATCATTTTTATTTATTTTAATACACGCTTACATGATACAGTAAAAAAGTTCATATCGCTTAGAAATAGAGTACATTTCTCTCCCACGCCCGTCCATATTTACCGCGTCATTTTTCCTTCTACCCGACGAAGCGAAATGACGCTCGTGCCTCATAACTCAATGCGAACTGAACACAATGTTCTTCCGGTGCTTTATTTGTTTATCATTAAGGTTTCCTACGCGTACAAGAGCACGTTTTTAAAAAGAATAAAATGTAAAGATCTTTAGAATTTATTTTGAAACTAAATGGAAAAAATATGAGACAGTAATTACGTCATGACTATGCACGTCTGCGCGGTTATACGAATTCATATGATGACTCTATTTAACATAATTTATTAAGCAACATGTTAATCATATAAGAGCATGTTTCATGGTACAATATTTGCTACGAGTATGGTCGCTAATGACCAGTTTCAAAGATTAATATACAGCTACAGTTTAGACAATTCCTTTTTTGTATCGAATGACAAAGCTAAGCGACAATATATCGTTATAGTACATACTTTTGTACGTAGGATCAACTCCGTAAAGAACGTTAAATAAATAGCGAATTTCTCGTCAAAGCAACAAGTTGCTGTTTGACTTGTCCAGTGAACCATACTAATAAGTTTTTACCGACTTCAAAAAAGGAAGTTTCTCAATCCGACGCGTAACATCTACACTAACACCGCTGCGCAATGAATGAGCCTTATCATTACGCGCGAAAGCTTCTTTTGCACTAACCATGTTCCCGTCAATAGGGAGCGCGTCTTATATGAAATTGTAGGCGATTACCTGTACTTTTTACGGTGTGACACAGTACTGGTAAAATACACATAGACTATAGATTTGGGGACGGAATCGACAATTTCACATCAGGGACCCAATTTGCAGGTGACATTGAAATGAGTTACCAATATCGATA
The DNA here is from genome assembly GCA_905332985.1 of Mimas tiliae. Lineage (NCBI taxonomy): Eukaryota > Metazoa > Arthropoda > Insecta > Lepidoptera > Sphingidae > Mimas > Mimas tiliae. The sequence continues at coordinate 11,330,296 of HG995254.1, forward strand.
CTACATACGCACTCACGCCCCGAAGGGGTAGACAGAGGTGTAACCAGTACATCCACAATTTGCCGAGCGTATCTCCGTCCCATGATATGACAGGGGGCGACCTTATCGCCATACCGGGCACAATTCCAGATTCTAGGTTGATAAAGAGCATTTCGTAATAGAAAAACCCAATAAACAAAATATCGATAAGTACTCTGACGTATTAATCTCAACACTAGTATAGCAGAGCCAATGTATAAAATGTAATTGAAGACAATGAATCATTATATTAAGCAATTTAAGACTTCACAAATCCCAAAAATGAGCATTCTTTCACCAGTAAAACATCATCAACTTCTATAATGCATTTTACAAAGTAAAGTAAGTTTTCAGAAGTGTTGTCAAATAAACATATGCGTATGAAAAATCTTTCAAAGGACCTTAGCAGATCGAGGTATTATAATAAATAATAAATACACACATCAGTCACACATATAGTCCTGACCCCACACTAGGTAAACCTGTATCGCGGGTATCAGGAACTACGAGGGACTTGCGGTCCCACAACACCCAGACCCGAGACCAATATTTGTGGTTCACACAAATATTTGTCCCGGTGTGGGAATCGAACCCACGGCCTCTCGCTTCGCAGCCGTCTACTCGCCCCCTGCGCCACGGAGCTGTCAAAATTAGTAATTCAATGTTCTCATACATATTTGCAACGACTTAGATCAAAAGGTCAGGGCTTCAATTCTGTAAAACAGTCCGTGTGTAATCCCTGTCTGTGGTTTCAAAGCAAGGAATCGCTAATACAACAAATTGCTTCATTTTAGCGTTAAATAAAAGTGCACCTATCAGGAGGCCAATTCTCGTAATTCTAAATGTTCAAAATATCAATCCGATCTAGTCTCAGCGTCAAGAAAGTTGCAAATGGCATTCTCTTAAACCAATAATCAACGTCAGGTGTAGACATAGAAATCTACGCATAGTGTGGTTTTTGAATACGTGCGTTAGGCCTGGGCCTTATTTCATTACGACCACATTGATTTCTTAGCTAATATCTGACAATTTATTATGACACGACATGTATGATAACATTAGTTCATGCATGACTATTGTGACATTGATATCTAAACGCTACAAAGAGCAAGGACAAGGCCACGGACCAAGGATCTAAATAAACCCCGCAAGTACCTACTTCAATATATATATTTTTTTTTTTATTCTATTATGGGCGGTGCCCAATATATCAAGATACTGTGCTCAAGCACGCCAAATACTAGACCATACGTCCTTCTTAAGATATTTAGACTTGGCTTAAACAGACGAAATTTAGGACGCCCTGTTGAGGGATGGACCCATAGTTAAAAATGATGACCGATAACGGATGGGTCCGCGTTGCCCAAGACTGGGGGGGTGGTTGGCGTTTACTTGGGAAGGGCTACGTTTAAAAGTGGACGACAATAGGCTGAGAGGATGTGGTTCAGGTGAACAAACAGAACACCAGTACATTAAGAACACCACCACAGACCACGAATAATATAATAGACCTCGTAAGTACTTCAAACTGTATGTAAACAAAGCGTACACTGACGTTGTCATCGCGGTAATTCATAAATTATATAGAGCGAGTTGGCGCGTAGCAGTTAGTTAAGCAAATCCGCGAAGTAGTATGACATACGACATCTATTTAATATATTGAATCCATAAACAGCATGGTACTTACCTTGTGTGCATATGTACGCATTCTTCTGCTTGTATCCGTCGACATAGTTGGCGTTGATGTAGTCCGTGGTGGGGTCGTCGGGGTCTATCTGCGACAGCACCACTCGGGAATGATCGTAGCACAGAACATCCGTGTAACGATTTTTGGCTAGATTACTCGGCAATCTGAAAATAAATGTTATGTTGGAGATTCATAATCCTACTACTCTACTACAATTATAAATGTGACAGTTCGGATGTTTGCGAGTTTGTGAATTTGGATGTTTGTTAGTCAATCACGCCTTACGGTTCTGGATGAATTTTGGCACACAGGTAGACCATGACCTCGATTAGGACATAGGATTTATATCCCGGAAAAGTTCATTCACGCAAGCGAAGCCGCGAGCAAAAGCTAGTAATTCATATAAGACGCACTATGATACTTCATAGTATGATTTGTGAGTACAGGTCTAGCATCAGAACATTTATTTTGTAATTACGTCACAACGGGCTCTTAAGTTATGTCCACATCAAAGTTATTAAAATTATATTGTAAAGGCTTTAACGGTGCTCCGGAAATGCCCATGAGCAGAAGTACCAAGTCTCATTTCGCTAATGTAAGGTGGTAGATTAGCTATATGTATAGCTATAGTAAATGTTAAATATCTATTTCATAATGCCAACAAAATATCACAAAACATTCTTTAAGATAAGCGCGACTCTATCTGCTCTACTTTACTGTACACTGATTGTTGAAAACGGCAGTGTAGGCTGAAATGTACAATTCTCCATTATTATTCTCTATTCATACCATTGTTTGGAAATGTTGACTCTTATATTTTAAAACTCTGTGTTAGTATAAATATTATACTAGCAAAATGTAAGTTGTGTATGAAAGTTATATTTATTTCATTCTCATTGTCATAAGCGCTATTTTAATTGTCTACATCAGCGGTTCCCAAACTTATTAAGCTACGTAACACTCAACAAATGCCTTCATTTTTATGTAACCCTATATTAAATGACCATAACCTTACATGAAATGACCAATCAGAAGCATTTTATCCGTGTTTTAAACTATCTTTAATGTGGTCGGATATTTTGTGTTTCTTGATACCGATCTTACATTCGTCGCAAATCACGACAAATGTAACTTATTCACTGAGCCCTAGTGACATTTCCCCGGAACCCACTTTAGGAATCACTGGCCTACATGACTCGATTTAAAAAATTCTTTTATTAAATTCTGACATTGAAAAGCTACAATATTCTGATATGATCGTTTTCGGGTGTTTTATTTTAATGAGAGGGGGCAAGAGTTTCACCTGATGGTAAATGATCAACACCGTCAATACCAGAGGAATCATCGGTGCGTTGCCGGCCTTTGAGGAAAGAATAGTCTCTTTTCTTGAAGGTTCCTAAGTCGCGTCGAATGGAAATACCGCGGGTGAAAGCGGATTCCATAAGGCTGCTGTACGGGGAAGGAAGGCCTACACCTTAGTGGTGACACATTTCTCATCACCGTAAACGCCACAGATCTATAATATGCCGAAGGACTACAATAAAACATCGCGACGTCGCGTCGTGCTGACAGGTGTGTAATCACCTTTAGAAACACAATATGTTAATTTGTATTATCTAGTACAAGGTGTAATTAATATTATATCATTATCGCATTTGTCTATGATAATAAATCAAATACCGGTAAAATGAGGTCAAATAACTATGATTTTATCATTTTTATTGATAAAGGGCAAAGAGTTGTTTTGTCGAACAAATAATGCATATTATAAAGTGAGTCAGGCGTAATAGAAGAATAATTCACTCATGACTTTATTCCTTAAAGGGTAGGTATAGGTATAATTTGTGCACGCGCGAGAGCAAATGTTACACAGTAAGGAAATGTGAAGTTAGCTTTATGAGATAGACGTTTACAGCGACATAGCGTTACTAATATTATTATCATTCAGCACGTGCGCACGCGCAGTTGTGTGCAGACGTGCATGTCAACTTACATAAACATGTAGCGTGTTCGCGGACGTGTGTGTATCTATCTATATGTATCTATCTATATTTATTTATTTATTATATGTATGTGTGACACACTTTGTATGTTGTTAATATTGAGGACCTTTTTCAGTGAATGGTGAGGCAATTTGGGGTATTTGTGTGTGGGAATGCAGTAGTGAGTATTAGGAATTGAGTATTGAGTGGTGAGTGGTGAGTGGTGAGTGGTGAGTGGTGAGTAGTAGATACTGACTTGGCGTTGTGGAAGGTGCCGTGCGGCGGACGCGCTCGTATCTCGTCGTACTCGGCGACGAGCCCGCGGCGCCCGAGCGAGCGCAGACGCGACAACAGCGCGGCGGGGGACTCGCCCGCGCCGCCGCCGCCGCCGCCGCACTCCTCGTCAGACAGACCCGGCGACGCCTCGCCTGACGACCACGTGCCGCGCGCTGACACACACACACACATACATCACTACAATGTATACACTATACTACTACACCGGCTGCACGATACATTCTACGATAGGGTATCTAAATCGATTATTTTTAATATCTTAATGAATAAGTTACGTTCCCTAAAATCTATTATGTATCGAAATAATTATATAAATCACTTCAAAAATAAATAAATAAGTTAGAAGCCATTCAAATCTGCCCGAGGGGGTGATTGTCAAATGACGGAAAGAGGATACACGACATGGCAAGTTACGTCACAAGGCGGATCACGCCATTACGGTGCACGCGTGCGAGAGAGATAGTGAGATGTTCCCATTACCTTTGCTTGTACAAACAAATATTTAAAACATGAACTAATAACAATGACTAGGTATGATAGACTTTATAACTGACAACCATCCCTTTTAAAATAACACCCAACTTACTCAAAATTAACACTGTAAAAACATATAGCATTATCGAGTACCGAAACCTAACCATGTGTAATTCCACTTTGCCAACGTATTTTTATAATATACGCCAGCGGTCTTCAATTCGCGAAAGTTTATACCGTCATAAAACATTTTTATCGTTTATTTGCTGCCACTTTATTCACTTCAAACAAATACAAGCGTTAGATTGGTTAACGTACCGACGATGTCGGCCCCCTTGCGATGTATCAAAAACTGACCCATTCAACGACTCAGGGATTTACAATACAAATTACAAATAATATCATACAAAATAAACAAAACGAAAATAGAAACTTCTCTAATGACAAATCGTCAAATAAGTAACACTGCGTGACATCGATTGACAATTTTTAAGGCTTTCCTTTTTTGATTACATCACAAAACAGTTCGATCATGAAAAAGTTTATGCAATAAAATCAATAAACCGTCTCAAGGACGACTCAACTCGATGAAATATAAGAAAAAAAAAAACGGGGTTGTACAAGCGACTGACCCCGAACGAAATCTATGACATACATCATAACGTAAAAAATACATTATCCCGAGAAAAGCTATGGTCTGCCAAATATCATTGACATTTTTGGAGTTAAGATACTTTGGCACTAAGCCCATAAATTATACTCACTGCTAATATCTAAGTCATCTTCATCCCCAGAGTTTATGTGTCTTCCTTTCATATCGCCATTGTAGCCGTGTGTGTGCCTGCGGAACGAGAACAAATCATTCAAAACAAACGCGCTCTAATACATCCGAGTATTATTGTTAAATACGACATAAACATAATTAATCTGTTTAAGTTTCAATGTGAGGATTAAATCGAGTCAAGTAACATGGATATAATCGAGTAGGAAATGGAAAGAGGCTCGAATCAAAGATGCCCGATCCCTGGTGAGTATAATAGGGGCAAACTCGTTTTTTTAATAGTATCTGGTATCGAAACCAAGCGTGTCAATTTTTACTTCATAAACAGACGTTGTCATCGCAGTGGGCATAGATTTTACTTTTGCTAAATCACGGCTCGCTAAAGGAGTACACATACAAAGTAAACATGTCATCCGTGGTCTAAGGTCCTACTAAGTTTATGCAGTTACCTCAAGGGACTGGGGTCGCAGGTGTACGGTGGATCGCCGCTGATGTGCATGTCTGTGTTGTTGTCACCGAGTCTGACAGCGTGGTCGCTGGTCATGTCACATTCACCCTCGCGCTCTATTATACCTGACACAAACGGACCAAACAAAAACCACTTTCAGCAAATAAAAACAACGAACAACATATTTTACAAAAGTAAAACATTATATTAAACTCTTTACACTATTAAAACTTTACCGCCCAAAAATATAAATGTCTATGTTATGTTTAATCGTTATTTATTTAGTTATCTTACTAATCGAAATATAAATCTAAGCGCAAAATATAAAAAATTCAAGGCGGGAAATGTTAAAACAAGCATTGTAGAGCTGTTGAAAGAGCTCGTGTGAAAGTGACACAATACTCGTACTTGTTATCTAGTAATTAATATCTTATTTAATTAATAGCACTATGCGATTCGTAAGGAACTTGATCTATTGTTAAATGCTTAAAGGGAAGTCAATAGGCAAGCGTACGTACACGTAGTGCGTACCAACATCGTATGTGGTATAGTACATCGACCGATCAACTGTAGCATCCGTTTTCACTTCCGTTATAATTTAATTTAGACACAGCCTTCCAAACCAAAGCGAAATAACATCTAACTTCTAATTTGCGGCTTGAATACCACTTTACAATAGTATTGTTAAAGTTATGCGCTTTGATAACCTTATTTTCTTACGAATTACAATAAATGTCCGTTCACTCATTTGAAAAATCCTACTTATATTATAAATTTGAAAGTTTGGATGTTTGTATGTTTGTGTATTTGGAGGTTTCTTAATCAATAATGATGGCTAAATGAATTTGGATAAAATTTGGTACCTACACAGGAAGAATTTGGACATAGGATACTTTTACCCTGATAGAACGTTTCCGTGGAATAAAATACGAACTTCGAAATACGAAAGACATTCACGCGGATAGAACCATGAAAAGAAAGAAAAGAAGTAAAGAAAAAAAGAAGTAAGTACATAATCGGATGTTTTAACTAACAGTCGTATTAGGGCTGAGACATTCTTACTTAAAAAATAGAAAAAGATTGCGGAAGCGCTTAACGTTTATCCGTAGTTCTGTACATATTACTAAACCCTATGTTTCTATAAATGTCTTATGTAGTAAACAAACTCCACTTCGCACTAAAATCTCAATTTCGAAATCAATCACACATCATATGTTATACGCGAACGTGTTGATCTTTGCATCAAACATATACAATATTAATTAAACTTGGAATTGCTACAATTAACCAATAAATTACGATATTTTTCTCAAAAACTGAATATTCCCAAAAAGCATTTGCACAGAACATAGGGGAACTGTAAATTTTACATTTCGTATTGCTAATTCGTAGTGATGGGAAGAAGTGAATGAATTAATGATTACATGGTACAAACAAGGTTTGAAAATAATTTCAATATTTAATAAATTGTAATAATAAATTCGTTAAATAACTACACAAATCATTCTGAAGTCGTTAGAATAATGCTACTAAAAAAATATTTTACAGATTTGACAAATAATAGTTTCGAGCCGGCCTAGCTCAGTATTGCCACCTTAGCGATGTTTGCAATAAATCTAGTTACTTTTGGCCCCTTTTGGTGATTTACACAATCTGTAAAATCATTCACTTTGCATTCAGGTTTTATTTGTTCAGTAGTTCGTCCAAGCGTTTCCCAACCCTATCAGTTGTAATCGGTTTACATACCGCCATATTTGATTACTACATAAGACTTCTAAGAAAAAACGAAATATATGAAGCAATGATTATTTCCATTGCATAGTTTTAATCGCCAACAACGTAATTGCCAGGTATTTCTCCGAACCTTTGACGCAACGTTTAATTATGCTTAATCTTTAACAATAGTAAAAATCTTGTCTGTTGTACGTCATATACATTAGTCAGCGGTATTATAATATTTTTACAGACTGTCGTAACATCATTGTTTTTATTAACAACACAACCGTTGTATTCGCTTTGTTGACAATATTTTATCGGGCATTGATGATAGGTGATAACTGATAAGGGTCTTATTGATTACGATAACTAGATAACATCCAAAAAACATAATAAATATGAAGTAACACAGTATTATTATTTAGATCATATCGGTAGTAATATTGTCACTTAATTCATTATAATAACGGTACAATTATATAACCGCTGTTATAAATCATTTATTAATATGGCTAAGTCACAAAGACATTATTTCTATACAAAAATACTCGACATATATGTATATACCGGAACAAAGATGTCTACAAGGCACTTTCAAAAACTGTTGTCTTATACGTTAATTAATGGTTAAATCTTTCTCAGATATGATACAGGCTCTAAATATTATTTGTATAATTGGATCCTCGTAAAGACACATATGATAGATATATAAAAACGCCCGATATCAATAAGAGAAACATCTATAACTTTTAAACGGCTGAACAGATTTTGTGCAAACGTGGTTAAGAACTATCTCGATTAAACCGCTTATCCAACAAAAGAAAACCACATTCAAACCAGTTCATTCGTTTAAGCGCTACGATGTCCCAGTCAGAAACACATCCACACACACACACCTACTCTATACAGACAGATAAAAAGGGTCAAACGTATAACACCCCTCTTTTGTCGCGGGTTAAAAAGTAATGAAATATGGCAAGATAAATAAACACAAGTCAAAGGCTAAGCTGATTTGTGAATAGTCAGTACTCATTTAATATTTGCGTCTCGTTAACAAGTTTGATAAATTTTTTATACTTGGAATCTCCGAGAGTACACACAAACAAGATAAAAAAATCATACAAAATTACGATTAGTTGATTGTTAATAAATATTAAATTGCATGCAAAATGCTTACCATTTTGAGGCTTGGCCGGGGGTATGTGATTGCTGATTACATATTCATCGATGACACCGTCTAATTTGGAGCTCTGAATGTTGTTCGTATAACAGTTTTTGCAGTGTTCCAACCTGGAAGCAACACAGTCGTGCTCAGTATAGGGCTAAACCAACGAAATGAAATGAAATAGTTTATTAATCATGTAGGCAATTAAAATAGCGCTTATGACAAGTCAGTACAAAATAAAGAAACTTATGTATAAAAATCATATCAACTAATGTATACATAACATACATAGCATCGTCAAATACACTAGGCAATTACACTAAATTGTTTATTTGTTGTCTTTTTATTTTACATTATTAACAGTATTTGTAATATGGAAACGTCCATTATTAATTATTAAATATTTTGAGTCGGTATGGACCACTGCATTTACCGAAACGGCACGAGTTTTAAAACTACCCCCGGATCCAAAACGACCCAGCTCGAGAAGACGCCCAACAGACTAAGTTTAACATGAAAACGCAATCTTTATTTTATCGGCTTGACGGGGTCAAGCGTTTTAATTATACATACGCACTCACGCCTGTAATCCCCAAAGGGGTAGGCAGAGGGGTAACCAGTACACCCACATTTCGCCAAGATTATTTACGACCCATGATGTGTTAGGGGGCGAGCCTATCGCCATACCGGGCACAATTCCCGACTCTAATACTAAGCATTTCATGATAGAACAACCCAATATCAATTTTATCCGACCCGGGGATCGAACCCGAAACCTCAGCACAGCAAGCGTACGCATTACAACTGCGCCACCAAGGCATTATAATCAGTTACATAAGAAGTCAAAAACAAACATTGAATGACGTAACCAATGTGCGGCAAGTCGCGTGTTAGGCACTAACAGCTGTACTTAGTGAGTGAGAGTAGTAGGTACCATGTACAATAATAGCTTGGCCGAACTGAAGTCAGTCAGTTCACCCGCCCACTACCCCTACTGCCACCCTAGGTGGTAGGTCCTTCGTATGCGTGAGGCCGTCAGGGTTGGTACCACCGCATTGTCTATTTTAGCCGCCAATAACCAGTGTGTAAGCACTATTGTGTTGCGGTTTGAATGACAATGAAGCCAGTGAAATTACTGGGCATTATAAGAATTAACAACTTAACCGACAGGGTGACGAGCGCAGTTCAGTGCCACGCAGTGCTTGTAATTCAAAGTTCTGCGTTGTGTTGCTTCTGTTTATGGGCAGGCATGGCGCTTACCAGCAGGCGAGCGAACTGCTCGTCTCGTCATTTAAGCTAATAAAAAAAACCTATTTAGTGTCTGAAAACAGTAGGTGCGACACCGCTCTTGAATCGTGGCTAACTTCAGTCCGGTCAAGTTATTCTGCGCGTATTATAGGTTGGCGTTTTGTAGGTTTATTGATCAGTGTGTGGGACACACTGCCATGTGCAATCTGCATGTCAATAATCACGCAAAGGCACACACGATATACATATATCGACTGGTGTATCATGGGCTGTGCCAACTGCCTCACTGTTGTCGTGTTACTATGCGCCGCAAATTGATTACATTTTCCCATAACATGTGTTCAATAGTGTTCGCATAATATACAATGTTTTATGTCCGTTTTCACTATCAATCCTTAAGTTTAGGTGAGCCTCTGAGACATTTTAAGTGTTAATATAGTTTTCACCATCACTTAGGTTGTTTCTAAGGTGGGCCAACAAACTTGGGTAAGGTATATTTAAGGAGTTCCTTATGCTAAGGGACCCTTACTTAGGAAGTGTTTGAGGGTACGTTGGTAAAAATGGGCATTAGTGTCGATTGACAGAAGACAATATAAACGCAAGACAGGAGAGGGTAACTTAGTAACCAGATGACGATTTTCTATTGTTGAATGTTCACGACATTTGGTAGTTTAGTATTTAGTTTTTAAGTGGTAGACCCACATGGCAATGTAGACTGTCTTGTCCAGCCCCACCGGGGCAGTATCTCTGTCTCACAGAAAACCTATGTAGTGGTAGCTTGATGTTGCGTTTCGTACGGTGAGTACGATTTCAGAGGGTGAATTCTCTTCTTCCTTTCCCAGTTTCCATTCCCTTTCTTTTAAGGTCGGTAACACACCCATGAGTCTTCAGGTATTGTGGGTCTTCATGGGCGGTGGAAATCATTTACCATCAGGTGAAAAAAAAACTACGGCCTCCTGCGCTATGCAGAGCTCAGGACTCTATCTTAAAAAAACGGCGATACCTCTGGTTATTTACTTGTTACAAAAAATTAAAGACTGCCTCTGCCTTCATGACTGCCTTGGTGGCGCGATTGTAATGCGTACGCGTTACGACTAAGGCTAACGCTGAGGTCTCGGGTTCGATCCCCGGGTCGGGTAAAATGGTATTGGGTTTTTCTATTACGAAATGCTCAGTATCAGCCCGGAGTCTTGAATTTGTGCCCGGTATGGCGATAGGCTCGCCCCCTATCACATCGTGGGACGGAGATACGCTCGGCGAAATGTGGGTGTACTGGTTACACCTCTGCCTACCCCTTCGGGGATTACAGGCGTGAGTGCGTATGTAAAAAATTAAAGAATACCTAATATTACAACCGCCTAAGATACGAGTAAATAATTAGTCCGGATTCTACGAATTTAGAAATCAGATAAAAGATTTTGAGCTTTCTCCATAATTTAACTAAATCCTGCATATATCATTAGGAAGCCATAGGAAGTTTTTTTTAAATTTGCGGATTTTTACGTGACTTTATAGATAGAGCACATGTATAATAAATTACTTTGGCACGGCATACCGACTATAACTTTACCGGTGAAACATATGAAGCAATTCTAGCTCCCTAAGGGAAGCCGGTGGAGTAAGGGACACGTAGAGAGAATAGAAAACTGCCATTTGTCTTCATGCCTGCCTACAGAATAGAAAAATATTATGTGAAATTTACTGCTTACCCTTACAACAGAAACCCCACGTTTATATCATCATGTCCTACGTTCATGTAGGTACAGTACCAGATGGGACCTTGTAATATTAATATATATTCATAGTATATTGTGCCATTCATATTTTCGGTCGAAGAGGTCAGTTCAACTCGGGTGGTAACACTGTCTCACAGAAGTGGTAGGTTTGGTGCTGCGTTTTAGTAAGATTGCATTATATTCAAATACTTAAATATTCCGTTCCTTAAAAGTCGATAACGCCCTCACTATACCTGGCAATGTATCATCGGGCCGTAGTAATCCACTCATATCCACGAAGTATTTCTTATGGCCTAGTCATTAAGAAGAACTCCGGTCCACTCATGAAGTGGTTCACCCCATAATCCCGCTAACCACTTCCCAAATGTGTCTATCTCCCTCTTTTTTTTCTATATGCCTGAATGATGAGACGAGCAGGTGGATCACTAGTGAACCACCAAGAACTTTGATTTATAAAGTACTGCATGTATGGTTTGAAATTACCGGATAAGTATCTGATAATTGTATAATAAATAAATACACCCAACTGTAACACACATAGTCCTGACCCTAGAGTAAGATACAAGTCTCGTGTCGTGGGTATTAGGAACTACGAGAGACATTCGGTCTCACAACAACCAGACCCGAAACAAATATTTGTGGATCAAACAAACATTTGTCTCCGATAATTTCAATCTCTGACTGCATGGCACTACAGTACGTACTACACTGCGCAAGACTTAAAACACATGCTAGCTATATATTAAACATACCAGGCGACGTGGTCGGTGTCGTGCAGCCCGCCGAGCTGTCGCGGCAGACTGGCACGCGGCACGTGCACGCCCAGCTGCGGCGCGCTCACCGTGTGCACGCGCTCGCGCAGCTTCTCCCGCACGAACAGACGTAGGATGCGGAACGGCGCCTTGAACCACAGCGGCGCCGTCACTATCAGCACCTTCTTCAACTTGGCCGGGTAACCACCCTGCAGCAACAGACATTATGATTTAATATTGGTAATTATACTTAAAATTAGGAAGTACAACTGGCAGTCTCATCGCTCAAGACAATATCTTACAAACAACCATAGGATGGAGACAAGAGAACGAGAGAGAAAGGGAGCAAGTGAAAGAATCGTCAAAGTCGAATCATTAGTTTTTGAGAAAATCGCGAACAAATTTACATACATACATACATACGGGTCAAATACAGAACCTCCTTTTTGAAGTCGGTAAAAAATTGTAACGTTTTCTTATATCTTACTGCAGGGGAAAGGACTAGTACTGTTCTGTTTACATAATAAGCAAAATAAACTGAGGCAACTTCTACGTAAAGCCATCTTTCAGACGCAAACAGTCTAAAATAAATAGTACCGTTCATAGCAACATAGTGACATACAAACGCGTCGCAAAGAATGTAATCATCCGTTGGGATGTAAAACGAAGACATTCAGGACATTTGGCTGAACGAGTACAATTTATGAAGCTCTCGCCCAATGAATAGAGAGCCTTTTACGCGACTCGGGAAATATAAATCCGTAGTTTACATAAAGCCTTTACATATACGAAGAAATCTACATAGACTTAAGTCATTAGTTATGCTTACACAAAATATATTTTAATGTGGAGAAGTATTTGTTATGTATGACGTAAAAAATTCTAAAAACAAATTACATTTTCCAGTTAAATTCACAACAGCACTACATTGCAATAATTCAGTGAACTTGCAAACATGAAATCATCCATCGCCCACGCGTTTAATATTAATATTAAACCACCGATCAATAAAAGGGATATGGGCTACAGACAGGATTTTTAGTCTGACGCAAACTGATCATAAAAGCGGAATCGAAGGCAGCAACGGCATATAAATGAACGTAAATAGCAACTCAATACAAACGCGTGGGAAATTCGGCACAATACTATTTTCTACTCCATAAACTTGCGGCTATTACAGTCTAGCGACATCTTCTGGCGCATTACGTGAGTCACTCCATAAATGACGTCATCTCCGGCCTTCAAGATATTGCAGTAATAAACACTTTCATAATTCCAGTCAAGGCATATCTCCCGACCGACCGACTCAAACATTCATCTAGCCAATGAACTACTAGCATGTTATAAATCTGTTATTAAGAGCACACTCCGTACTCCGTTTTTCCTAGTGCTAAAATTAATTACCTAGATATCCAATTTAATAATAAGGTTGATCGGATCCCTAATCGAAAAGCCCTTCTAAGGACCGACGAAACTTGATAATAAATCCGTATTACCCGCTCGAGTGGGGAGTTAACCTTATAAATATTCAGGGTCGATCCGTTTAGAGCTCTTGACAGTAAAATGAGGTCGTCTCTTATATGTATAGAAAAGAAAAGCTTCGATCTGCTGCCACATCTTGTCTTTATCAGATTAAGGTAGACAAGTGTTTAATAAATAATGCTTATTGTGTTTTCCTTACGGATTAGAACATTATTTTATTAAATAGGTACTTACTATTTTTATTATATTTTAATAAATATTTTGCAAGCAAACTCGTCAAAATGTCAATGAAAGTTTACTAGATCAGCGTTTTCTAACCTCGGGTCCGCGGACAAAATTAAAATTCAAGACAAAATGAAATCAAGGCTGCTATCGATCACGGTAAGGTGGCACTACAGGTCGGCCATTGAAAAAGAATGGGAAAGGCTCTCTACTGCATGCATGTGTGAAAAAACATAATTATTATCACTCATCACTGGACATTACTGAATAACTGGACATTGCTTTATGAACAATCACAAACTGATGTCGCTATTTACTTGATAAGATTTGTCCTTCGTTCAACACAAAGGCACAGGGAAACCCTAGTTCCCTAGGCGCTAGCTGGCAAAATAAATACGAAATAAAAATATTTTGCGATCGTTTTATTGGTTGTTCATTTGTTGTAATTACATCTTAAATTGAAATAAAACTAGTTTATACGGATTTTATTTTTTATTTCAATGTGTAATATTCGCGTAAACCTAAGAAATCACTACATCTTAAAATGTTCAGATGGGCAGGGAACGGCCATTTCGAATACAGGCTCAAGATTGTATTATATTTTTCTCATGAACTCATGATGTGAACATAACCCACTTGCCTAAAAAGTTATGCGTTTGCAAAAAAGTAAAACTATATGTTGCATATTTACTTCGGAATAACATTGGCCTAATTGAATTAAAATTCGGTGTAATAAAATGCAAAAATTATATTCATTTGCATTTAAATACTTTAGAAATGGCTAAGACGCAAGCGATTTAGATAATTTTAATGTTTTTTCCACTGACAACATCGACAAGGTTAAAATCCAAGGCGACACGAATCGTTGACTCATTTAGGTCGGACCTAGGGATGAGCACATTAACATGCCTTATACGGGATCATGTGACATAATTACACTTAATAATAAGCGTTAAGTCACATCAATAACGGGAATAGTTTACTGACAATTAGTCAGCGTATTAGTATTAGCGTTAATTCACAGTATTTCAAAGTATTCAAATATTTTTTTGTTATTAATATAACACTCAATGTAAACATAAATACATAATATCTATTTTTATAAGTCACTAGTTTTTACTCGCGGCTCCGCCCGCGTAAATGGCCTTTTCTAAGATAAAAAGTAGCCTAGGGCCTAATCCAGGGCATAAGGCGTAATTGACTAACAAACATTTATAATAGTAGTAGGAAGTAGGATTTTAAAGTCACGGCTTCTTAAAAAATTGTATATACACATTTGCATCAACGATTCACGAAATATGACAGCCTCCGTGGCGCAGTGGTTGAGTAGCCGACTGCGAAGAGTGAGGCCGTGGGTTCGATTCCCACACCGAGACAAATGTTTGTGTGATTCACAAATATTTGTTTCGGGTCTGGGTGTTGTGGGGCCGCAAGTTCCTCGTAGTTCCTGACACTCACGATACAGGTTTACCTAGTGTGGGGTCAGGACTATGTGTGTGACTGTCGGGTGTATTTATGTTAATTCACGAGAACTACAGAATTACTCGTACTGTGCGTGACTCAAGTTGGGATGCTTCCTTTGAATTTGGAGTTCTGTTTAAACAACTGCGCCGTTATTATACTGAATTATTACACGACGACTAATATAAACATATAAACCTAAGAAATCACTACAGAGTGATTGATTGCAGCTTTAAATCAAGTTTACCTAGTTAAGAACACTTTTGAATAAATTGAGATTTAAATAAACCGCTACCAAATCGGTCCATTCGTTTAAGCGCTACGATGTCACAGACAGGCAAAAAGCTCAAACTTATAACACCTCTGTTTTTGTCATAGGTTAAAACACACCCTAATTTCGCTTTTTTTATCTAACAAAAGTAAAGAGGTTCAAAGGTAGCCTCGTGAAGTGCAGGACCAAGCCGATGAATGTTAAGAAACCCAGGGGTGTGAGGTCATTGCTCCCGCGTTTAAGCTCCCTTTGAGTCGTGAAATTATAATACGTCCCATGTAAATCCGTCTGCACCGAAACTTGGATTCATTTTAACTCGTACAATGTTCTGTCGAGCACACCACTAATCAATGCTAACTCGTAATGCTTCATCGCATCGTTAACTCAAACTATCATTTTTATTTCTCTTGAAAAGAAACACAAAGAAATGTCCCCTGAACATTTCAATAAACGAATCTACATAAGGCCATACTGGGTTTTGACAAAGCGAGTGCATTGTCCTGGGGCTTCCTTATTGCGTCTGCAGTCTAGACGAGACCATATAGGGCTAAAGTATATAGACTTATAAAGCGGGATTCAATTCCCTAGACAAAGTTTCAGACACCCATCAATACCGACAAACTAAACAAAATAGTGGATATTCCATTTAATGGTTTATATTTTATTAGTACATTTAAGGCACTTTAGGGTTCCATTGTAAAAATTATACCCGTGTGAAGCGAACGTGTTTTATTTTTGTACGCCATTGAAATAGCCTTTAAATTCATAATAAGATTAGGCCTCGTGGAGTCCAAGAGAGCCAAAAATATAGTTATATTCAGCAAGGTTCCATATTGTACCGAAACATGCAAAGGCAAGGCATCGTCGCATCATAGAAATTTGCTCTAGTTCCGATATATATTGTACAATAAGAACTATTTGTTCGTCACGCAAGTCTTGTAATTGTTCTTACATCACACTAAAGGCAATATTTCCATCAACCGTATGCATATGTTTGAAACTTAGTATGTATTTAAAACTTGTTTCGGATGCAGCTTAGTTTACGCTTAGTTAATCAGAGACTAAAAGCACTGAATTTATCACACCCAACACCAGCACAAAGTTCAACAACAAGTTGTCAACTCGCCGGAAGCTCCCATTCTATTTGGCGAAGTAGGGCGCGGGTCGGGTGGTCTCAGCTATATAAACCTGCTTTTCAGACTCCGTCACTAGCTCTTGAGCTGACGTCTGTAGGAACACTTCGCCACTTGGCATTCTTAGCGAGCACCGGCAGCGAGCATTCAAACTGGCCACAACCCTGCGGTATTGTGCACACGTAATGCAAATTGAGTTGTACATAATAAATGCTGGCTAAAGGAGAAACTATTTCATCAAATATTAAACTAACAATACTATAAACAAGCTCTGGATGTCTGTTTTCGACATTCCGACGCTACTGAACGCACGGTATGAGAAGGGGCACAGATACATACACATTAGGTAAATAAATAAAAATAAGTTTTAATTTCATTTGACCGGCAGCGACACAGACACCGAATCCAAAGATACCTATATAAATTGTTATTTTTGACTTCTCAGTATTATATTTTTGAAGTTGGTTTTTAACTTTTGTAAAAACTTATTTTTATTTATTATTTTTTAGTGTTCATTGGTATTTAGTAGCATAAAATTAAGACTCCCGACGCAATAACTGTAATGATTTGAAAGAATAAAAACTAGCGGTCTATAGAATTAAACCCTAACTCTTAACTAACAAGGAGTTGTACCTTCCATCATTAGCTTACCTGAATAACTCAAAAGAACATAAGTAGCGGTCTATACGAGTCAATAATGTTTAAAGAATTATCCACTAACTCTTAACGAGTTATATTTTCCATCATCAGCTCCGCAACATGAGATGATGAGTAACAGACGCAAATACTAGAATAGTTTTAGAAAATATATAAAACACGTTATGCGTTCCTATAAAATTTGAGGGTCGCCCTCGGTTTTTCTGGGATCCCATCATCAGGTGACTTCGTGCCAATGGGACCACCTGGGAAGTATACCCTTTTAAACAAATAAAGAATTTCCGAATCGGTCCAGGCGTCTTCGAGTAATCGGGGAACATACAAAAAAAGATTCCGACGAATTGAGCAACCATCGTCCTTTTTTCAAGTCCGTTAATAACCGGGCTTTTGCATTCAAGAAAAGATTTGCACTTTAACTACAGACATTCATTCTAGCGCGTAGCAGCCACAACTTTTTCCGGACTACATTCTCAAGAATTGCTCACATAGATATGTAGTTATTATATTATTCTATACCACATAATGTCGATACGCTATACTTTGCGAATGAAAAAAGAATAAACAAAACCGGATCACTCTGTAAAAAGTTATGTATTGTTCGAATTGAGAACCTCCTCCGTTTTTTTCATCGATTTAATATTATTTGGTAATATTCGAAGGCATCGTATTATAAAGAAAGATGAATCCACACAAAGAGATAGCCAACCGTCATTCTCTTTATCCGCCTCTACCGACCACAACACGGTCAGTGTACATATTTTTACAAACGCTTTCATCCAAGAGTAAAACGGCGCGGCTTGTAGTATGTGAAAAGATGTAAAGGTTCAAAGGAGACGCTTTATCCGTTACACGGAGAAAATGGACCGCATTCATGGTGTAAATGAGAAACATCTCTGTTTAAGACTGCACTGCAGACAAGACAGTTCAAATGACGGACAATGTACCGTCAACTACTTACGTTTTTCATTTTCAGTTGTCGAATTTATCAGGCAGGAAAGGCTTACATCTTTCCTCCAATTTCCTCTTACGTATAACCTTCGTACGAGTATAACCATCTGGATGAAAAAAGTAGCAACACTAAAATTAAACAGTCACAGTCAACTATAGTAAACGCCAAGATTCCTAGTAAATTGTTATTATCTAGAATGACGTTATTGTAGCTACGTGAAAAATATGCGATTTCTAATATTTGGCTTTTCGTCAACAGTAAGTTCATAAACTTTGTACGAACGTGACAATAATAATAAAATTTGTGTTCCTATTACGTGCTCGTATAAAAACGACGTAACACAGAGCGTTTATAAATAAAACACTAGGTGTTAATAAAGAAGAAGAACACTCGTGACTCGTGAGTCCGTGGCACGTGACACGTCATCAGCGGACTCTCGTCAGCACTGATGTCTGATGGAACGATTTCGCAAACAAAGCGGTGCGTTAAGACGTCTCGGCGTCCGTTGCCGAGTACTGGCGCGACGCCAGATGTAAACAACACTGATCATCTTCGTCCTCTAAACTCTACAGTGCTACACACAACATACACATAGTCATAGACGAGTTTTTACTTTTAGACATTGCGACGACGACTCATCTCACGTATAATATAAAAATGTTTATGAACCTTTTGACAGAATATATGAGTCTATTATCCATACTAATATTATAAATGCGAAAGTGACTCTGATAGACTGTTACGTTTTCACGGCTAAACGGCTGAATGGATTTTAATGAAATTTGGTAAGGAGAGGTTGTATCATGGGAAAGGACATGTGGTACTTTATATCACAGAAAAAAATCACGCGACCAAAAGCTAGTATCAAATAAAATAAACGTAATTTGATACTTAGTATTAGGCCTGGATTACATTTCTGAGTTTTGTTCACGTAAATTAATTACGTAGGTAAGTCACGCAGACACTACCAATATAAACGACATTGTAAGTTGCTTATTGTAAATTTTAGTAAATTACAAAATCTGTAAATTGCCAATCATGAATTAAATCTAGAAGTTCATCCAGGTGTAAACTTGCATATTATTATGAAAGTCACTTACGCAAGTATTACATAGCCCGTAAGTAAAACTTATAAATGTTATTCAGGCCATATAATTAGATTGCTAGGCTCGCGGCGGACTATAATGTATATTAGACGCTGCACTGTCGATGTTTCATATTCATTTTTTTAACCGAAGAACAAACGGAGGAAGTTCTCAATTCGACACGTATTCGTTTTTGTTAGATTTTTTTAAAATTTTCTTTTCGTACCTTGACGCAAACATAAAAGCAACTAAAATTAACCCGTTTTCATCATAAACACAAAACATAAGTCAACAACACAACTAATAATCGTGTAAATAAAACACGATTTACGAGCGATATCATTAAACAATATCATTCCGCATCTACAGATCGATCCTAGAAATCAAACTTTGATTGGCTTATTTGTGGGATTGATCCGGATATTTTAAAAAGATCGTCTATTGAACGTGTAATTTTCAAACTTTATTCTTATCGGCTCATTTGTGGGATCGATCTCTACATTTACTTCGAGATGGTTTATTGAATTAGGCAGTTAATGAATTCTAGTAATACGACAGTGAATGTGTGACAGAGTAACGGTATTATTATTGCGATCAGTGATCAAAGATACTCGGTGACCTTTACCAAGGTTTATTTTCCCGGTAGACAGTTGCTGGCTTGCTGGCTGGGAGAGCTACTCGAGCGTACATTACTCAATTTCAAGCAGCTACATACAGGGTTACTCTGAGTACGGACGCGTGCATGTTTGACCTTTGCTAGCAAATGCCACTGGAATACTTTATTACGTCGCAACTGTTTTGATGATACAAAACTAAAGTGGATTTTGTCGTGACATTCGAAATCTGGTGGTTTAAAAATGTGTGCATGCCTTTCATGAACTATAGGTAAATAGTACATTATATTATGTCGTCGATAACAAAATACCTTCATCGCCTTTTACGACATCTGAGTAGGAATGTGCAAGGAGCTACTCTGCTTTGCCAGATATCCAACGAACACGTACGAATATATTTGTCCTCTACATATTATGGTTTAGTAAGGTGCTACATAAATACATACATATCTAGTAGCTATTTTATTTCTGTACCAAGTAATATTACGAAAAACAGGAGACAGTATAAAAATTAAAGAAAAAATAAACTCGCCTAATTGAGAACCTTCTAATAATTTTTAAGTCGATGGAAAAGAAAATAAATACCCACCAATAGCTTTCAGAAAATAGTAGTGTAACATACATTAATTCCTGCTTATATCGTTTCCAAATGATATGCAACTATCGTTTGTGATAGTAGCTTTTACGTTCCTAACCAGTAATTCTAGAATGTAGAGTCTTCCAAGAGTAAGAAAAAAAATGAGACAAGAATACGTTTTAAATTCGTATTCCGCAATCGGACACGTTTTTTACTAAAACATTCAAGCAATCTAAATTGATCTACGTAGTATTTAGCTGATTTGCATACAATAAATGGAATGTTGCGGCTCGCCCACTCGCGGAACGGACATCAAATGCGACATTTATAGTTTTCTTCATTGATTGTAAAATAGGGCCACATGGAGACAGGCGTATCGATAGCAATGAGCTATCGAAGGAAGGCTAAGCTAGTAGGATACATTATAAACACCCTTTTAAAGGGCCTTATTCTTAATGACCGTGTAGTGTAGATTCGTTGACTTCGTGGAATTGTCAAATTTTATAAACATGAAGAGGTTACGTGCTTGTTATGAACATTTCACATTGGTTTAAAAATGCCATTCGGTGCTGATTTCGAAAGTTGGCGAAATGCGGTCGCGTTACGAGTTAAAACGGTCATTAGGAACTAAGGATTCATGATTTCACGAAGTTAATGTAGGTAATGCGGGCGAATTACGAGTTAGTGCTATAATACAGGAATAAGGTCCCAGGAGTGGCGACACGCGCGAACATCGCGTATTCACGACACGTGATAAAGCGCGACTCTGACAAGGATCAACTGGCATCTACCACGTATCTACGTACAAATTCCCAACCCTGTAACACTTGTCACGTAACAATGTCTAATCGAGAAAGGAACATAGCCCACTCTTATGTACAGAGATATAACCGGCTGCGAAATGCGCATCGACGAAATGTGCGACAAATCTCCCTTTATATAATAATAATAATAATAATAATAATACTAGCCCTGTATTATACACGTCCCACTGCTGGGCACGGGCCTCCTCTACTGAATGAGAGGGGTTAGGCCGTAGTCCACCACGCTGGCCTAATGCGGCTTGGTAGACTTCACACACCTTCGAAATTCTTATGAAGAACTTCTCAAGTATACAGGTTTCCTCACGATGTTTCCTTCACCGTTAAAGCAAGAGATAATTAACAATTAATACACACATAGCTTAGAAAAGTTAGAGGTGTATGCACTTGGGGCTGGTTTCGAACCTGCGACTTTCGTCTCGACAGTCCATACTACTCCCCGTTGAGCTATCACTGCTTTCATCTAATCTCTCTTTGGGACACAAGTATTCCAATTTAGAATTTATAAAAGGTATACCTCGTACGGATAAAATGTATTATTATTATTTCGTATGGCGTGTAGGATTAGTATATTGTGCTTTATTATAATTGTAAGTCCAACCCAGCAGTCAAGGCCCTTGCCTCTGAGGACAGTTGCAGAATTTTAATAATAAAATGTATTGTAGCAACCCATAAGAAAAATAAGTCCGTTAGTAATGATCTCTTTTCCTGTCCGTATTCATACTTATAGTGACTAGTATATTGAAAAAATACGCGCCTATTTGAAATGTTTCATATTTGATTTCAAAAACCTATCACAATATATTCCTGTGTTTTCAGAACATCCAACCTATAATAATCGGAATTCGGAACTCGATACCCACGTACGCTCTTATAAATAAAGCAAATTCTACCGATATTATTTTTGCGATGATTTCAATCACAAATAACATACATGTATTTTTAACTACATTGACTGTCTCGGTGGCGCAGTTGTAATGCGTACGCGTTACTACTGAGGCTAACGCCGAGGTATCGGGTTCGATACCCGTGTCGGGTAAAGTGGTAATGGGTTTTTCTATTACGAAATGCTCAGTAGCAGCCCGGAGCCTGGAATTTGTGCCCGGTATGGCGATGGCTCGCCCCCTATCACATCGTGGGACGGAGATACGCTCGGTGAAATGTGGGGGTACTGGTTACACCTCTGCCTACCCCTTCAGGATTACAGGCGTGAGTGCGTATGTATGTATTTTTGAAGCTATAAGTTGAACTGGCTGTAGCGATAGCTCAGCGGGTAGTGATACAGACTGTCGAGAAGTAAGTGGCAGGTTCGAAACCAGTCGCAAGAGTATACAACTCTGACTTTTTGTAATATGTGTATTTATTGTTAATTACCGCTTGCTTTGACGGTGAAAGAAACATCGTGAGAAAACCTACATACCTGAGTTCTCCATAAGAATTTCGTATGTGAAGTCTACCTACCCGCATAGGGCCAGCGTGGTGCGACGGCATAACCCCTGTCATTCAGTATGGGAGGCCCGTGCCCAGCAGTGGGACGTACGTATAATACAGGGCTAATATTATTATTATTACTGAACATGAATGCAACTCATTTATTAAATGTTATGTTTATGGATTTTAATATCATTACTTATAAGACATAGGTAACTTGAAGATAACTCTCCTCAACATATTTTGTAGTTTCTTTAACGGCAAATGGAACCGTCCTTCCAGTATCCATAGAAATTATAAGAACACGCCATCTAAATGAGCAAAAATAACAAGTTTCCTTGCGACCCAGATTTTCCGGCCTCAACAGAACGCTGATGCAAGTTTGCCGAATTAAGCGCAGTGCATCTCGTTCGGATCATATTTATTTTAGCTTTATTTGTCTCAAAAGTTACAATATTCCCGGGGATATAGTTGGCGATGTCCCAGAGAACACCGTTATGATGTAGGTCAGGAGGGGCGTCCCCATTTTGCAGTGCGGCACAGTGAACCGTCCAAATTGTCTCCGGACGCAAAGACGGCACTTACCAGCCCATCGCATCGCCGACAAACACGGTAAAGTGCGTCCGACTGTGACGTACATAACGAACAACACCATCAACTACCGGCACCACCGGTACACCGGCCGCTCATTAACCAATTTTACACGATTGACGAAACATAACAACCAACACGCCACGACCTCCGACTCACCTCACAGTATCTCATTTCGAACAGGCTTCCACTATTACTCTATCTAAATTGCTACTATTATAAATTAATATATTAAGCCTGACACCCGAATGTTTTCTACAACCATTTACATCTGCTAGTGTATCCGTTCAATGTGACTTCGAGTGTTCATTAACATAACAGATGTTTTGTCACCGTTTTCGGCAATGGTAATCGAGGGTATTTTTTTCCTCACTATTATGATACTGTTGGGATTAAATGCGGTTTTGATGTGAAAAAAAGAACGGGACCGTGCGCAGCTGTCGGTAACCTCGACGATGGCCAGGTGCGATTCCCCCGCGCCGACTTTCTATTCCCTTCGTTAGGAATGATAGGAATATTTTTATTACTTACAAAACATTTGTAAAAAAGGAAATATTTCGCTTGCGCCTGGTCACGACGTATTTATGACGCCGACGAAGTTCCGTTATTAATGTTTTGTATGGGGAAAATGAAAAAGAAACTGAAAATAGAAGGTCGTCGACGCGCGCGGCGTCTGATACATTTTAGTCTGGGGCGAGCCTAAAGCCGAAACAAATTGATGTCCTCGTGTCGAGAACTCGAGAACTAGTGAAACATTGTGAAAATTATAAAGTATTGACGACCTGTGTTAAACTTCCGAGAATGATTGTGAATGCAAACAGTAACTTCATATAAATAGACACGGGTGTGCGTTCTTAAATTTTACCAAAAATGTTCATGACATTGTTAGTACGGTCACCGATGGGAACTCCATATACAAATATGTTATATTTACAACGCTGCAAGCATACCACATTTACGGATAAGGGATAAGTAATAAATAACATGCATAGAGGAGACAGTGAGTGTTCTGTGCACTCATTAGCACTATACCCGTTGGCACAATGAAAAGCTCGCTTGCATAAGCATAAGATAGATATACGCCGCCGATCTCATTATGCCGGTCGACCGATGAAAAGCGCACGCCAGCCGCGAACAAACTGCACTCGATAAATGGAGCAATCCTATTGTCCTAATGGTTATGTGCACTGATATTATGTATGCAGAGTTATCAATCCGACAAACATGCAAACTGAGATATATCCAATATATATTGTAATCGGTTTGTTTAGTCGTTAGCCATATTGTTGATGTAATAACCAAGTGTTTACCTAATAATTAATTTAAAATAATTTATGTAGCTCCGGAACATAATAATATTGATTTAAATACAAAACAGATACCAAGACATTGAAAAGCATTTACTATTTCCTTTTCATACAATGAAAATGTTAAAATAATTTATAAACAACAGATTAGTACCTACAAAAATAACTTTCCACTCAAAAAATATGTGCCATAAATAAAAACATAAACTCCACAACAAGTAGTGTAAAGTTGAGAATGTTATTGGCAGCGCGGTATATGCAAGCTTTGCGTCGCGTCGTAAAGTCCACCTCCAGTGAGCGGAAGTAGAGCGCTACCGTGGTGACGTCATCGGCATGGCACCGGCACCGCCCGGCCCGCGACCTTCTCCCGCCGGATATTAATCATCCCGGTGCCACCCATGCCGATAGTTTGTGTGTCGTTAAACATGTCGGGACTCGGGTAATCGAACACTACTAGCGTCTAGCGCGCAGCACTCTCATAATCAAACTATATAATCAGTTGGGCATTATCAACCTCGAAACCGCATCTATCTAACAAACGAAACGAATGTCAATACTCACATATTATACAAGTTAAAATTAATTAAAAGCCAAAGCTCGTGTCAGCTTCCCTAAACGTTGAGATAACATTATTATTTGAACTACTAACAATACGCCAAGTTGAATGCAGAGGAAATTTAATTTATTTCATCTCAGTTCTGCGAACAGAATTCGCAGAATATTATTATTGATAAATAGAAAAGACAAAATATTCAACACCTTGGCTAGTGAAGTAAAAGTAATAAAGTTAGTACGTAGAAGCGGAGTTGTTGTTTACTAAAGATGAGGATAGATAGATGATTGTTGCGCACCGAAGCTCCTACGTCTGTGACTCAGCTACCGGTGTGGCGGTGCGGCGCGGCGGTGCGGCGTGCTACTGGCACGTGACTTCAAGGTGAATAGCGAACAAGATTGACCACTAATGAAAATACATAATCGAATCACAAATATTGACTTGGTATTGACGGTGTCCATGGGCGGCGGTAATCACTTACCATCAGGTGACCCGCTTGCTCCGTTGCCACCTCTTTCATAAAAAAAATAAAAAAATAAAATACAACAGACTGTGAAAATTATTTACCCAAGAGATGAATGAGCTACCTACGGTGACGCCTTGCGTGCTCTACACAACGGCGTGATATTATTATCAAAACGTATGTCCTATATACTATTTCTGGAAAAGTTTAATATGTAAATTACGTTGTATTTCTACTCATAGCACTCATATAGATCGAAACATTTCAGTTTCTGAAAATTTACATACGAAGAAAATACCTTGAGTAAGCCAGATTATTGTTTACCTCTGAAACACGTTTGATTACGTCTCAATTATTTGGAAACATTAATGAAGCAAAGTCCTGGAACATTTATACTGAGTCATTCCAAGAATGACGGATAAGAAACATATCGGTACGCTTGTAATATAGTTCTGAACAGTTAAAGAGGGTAATCTCGGAAAGTATGTTATGAAGGCGATAAAGAGCCGACTATCTGAGCAAGAAGCGCCGCTTGACCTTGCTCATGAAGACTGGTCGGCGCGCCCACATCGGCCTCCGCGATTCCGCGACCAGTATCAATGTTGATCCGTGACGAGTGACGACTGGCGACTATCGACCGACAAGCAACACGCTACTTTTGAATGTTTCATCGTTGTAAGCATTACCTAATACTGCTTCTGACTGTATTCGTGTTGACGTTCTAATTGCGCCAAAATCAAAAGCTAATGATTATATTGACTAAAACGCAGTTATCATGCTGATAAGGGGAATAAATACGAGGAACCAGCAAGTTACAACGCATTATTTGTTTTCAAAAACAGAATTTATACATATTATAGTTCTCAATAAATCAATGTTTACATCATACAACTACAAACCAACGCCCGCGCAATTAGCAAACAATGTCAATGTCATAATTATGCAGATCAAGAGCCGATTGTTTATAAAGTCTTTTTTTTTTTTTTTTTTTTATTTATTGGTTTATCAGCAGTTGTTACAATATTACATGCTTATTATATATTATGCTAGTTTTATATAATACATATATTATTTTATCTAATTGTACAACTTATTTAAGATAAACACAACTTGCTTAAAAGTGTAAAGATCTAACAAACAAAAAAAATTAAAAATTAATTATAATTATATGGAAACATGAATGAAAATATGTACATATACACTTAGGCATATAATATATAAACAACAAATCAGGCTAATGTAACTAGTGACGAAGCTTTAAAAGAACCTTTCGAAACTTATATTGGCTATCATAGAATATATCCAGAAAATTACTATAAGTGTTGTATAAGGTACAGAGACGTGGAACCGGTGAGTTACGACGCATGACTGTTCTATTTTTTGGCAATGATAGTATATTCTTAATATTTTTCCGTGGGTAATTATATGGTATATTCAATTTGAATTTCTCTAGCAACTGTGGGCAATCAATAGCATTACGGAATATTTTAAACAAGAAAAGTAAATCCAGTATATTTCTACGACGATCCAATCCGACCATTTTGAATTTAGTTAATCGGGCTTCATACGATCGTATTAATTTAACTTCTCCTGTGGCGAACAGTAAATGCGTCAGAAATCTTCTCTGAATTCTCTCTATACGCAGTGAATGTGTTGCATAATGCGGTCGCCAAATTACTGATCCGTATTCTAGTATACTCCTCACTATGCTATTGTATAAAATAATTTTAGTTGTTACACATTTAAAGGGTTTTATGTTGCGAAGCACAAATCCTAGTGTTTTCGATGCTTTATTTACAATATTGTCAATATGTGGTATAAATGTTAATTTTTTATCTATTAGAATACCAAGGTCTTTTATTGTTTCAACTTCTTTTAAGACTATTGTATTTATAATATAATTATGTGTTATTAAACCACTAATCTTGCGACTGAAGCTTATGTGGAAGCATTTTTTAGGATTAAGCTGCATTCTGTTTGTTTCACACCAATTAACAAGGTTGTTTAAATCATTTTGGAGTGCTACAGTGTCTGACACTGAGTTAACTATCCTCAAAAAATTTCAGCGTAGATAAATGGAATAGAGTTATGGATACATTCGGGCAAATCGTTTATAAAGATGTTGAACAGAATAGGACCTAAGTGGGAACCTTGAGGTACTCCAGATGATATAGGGTATTTTACTGACTCAAATCCGTTTACTACTACATAAAAAAGCCTTCCTTCAATGTATGTTTTTAACCATTTCAATAAGAGACCCATTATTCCATACCTAATTAGTTTCGATATCAATACATCATGTGGTACTTTGTCAAACGCTTTACTGAAATCTGTATATATAACATGTACTTGTTTCTCATTGTCTATGGCCTGTGTTATACTATCAATATATGTAACTAGATTAGTACTCGTTGATCTAGCCTTGACAAAACCATGTTGGTGATTGGTAATGTAAGATTTAAAGTAATCTTGCATCCGTGAACAAACAAATGACTCCAGTATTTTACCAATTGCATTAAGAATAGTAATAGGTCTATAGTTTTCCACAAATGAGTTGTCATCGCATTTGAATATCGGTACTATTTTTGCAATTTTCCATTGTTGAGGAAAGGTGCCTGAACTCAACGAAGTGTTAAAAATTATCAACAAGGGTTCCACCAGCAATTCAGCACATCTTTTTATAAATACATTTGGTATGCCATCTGGTCCAGGTCCTTTATTATCATTAAGATTTTTGAGTCTCTGCAAAAGTTCTTCACGTGATATTTGAATACAGGCAAATGTGTCGGAACTTATAGTTGAATTCAAATTAAATGGGCTACTTGGTTTAATAGCGATATTGTTTTGAGTGTGAACAGATGCAAAATACGACCCGAACATATTACAAATCTCTTTGCCGTCACTAGAGCTCTTACTATTGTATGTCATGACGGATGGATAACTATCAATGATCTTTTTTTTTGTTTTAACATATGACCAGAAATATTTGGGGTCATTTTGTAAGTGATTTTCAATTGTAGTAATATACGAGTTATAGCACTTTATTATTAGCTTGTGACAACGTTTCGTCAATAATTTTAGCTGTAACCCGTCTAAAGGATTATTGTACTTTTTAAACCGCACTCTAACATTTTCTTTTTCCCTTATTCTTCTGATTACGTTATGTGAATACCACGGTGGATATTTTTTATTTTTTATAGGAATATAAGGAACGCTACTCTTGACAACATTGCAAATAACATTATGAAACTCGTTGACCATATCATGTACGTCAGTACAGTTAAGAAAAATAGTTGTCCAGTCTATTTTTTTCAGAGAATTTTTAATGACATTGTAGTCCGCACTGAAGAAATTGTGTTTTTTTATACTTGAGTTTATAGAAAGATTTGTATAGTACGATGCTGCCTGATTAATATTAACTAAGATAGGGGGATGTAATGTGTCGATTTTGCTTAGAACTTGGGGTGCACTGACTAAATCACAGTTGGGAATGTCTGTGAGTACTAAATCTAATATTTTATTGTCAGAGTTGACAATACGGTTCAATTGCCTGAAGTTATTTAGACTGGTAAATTCTATGAGAGTTTTTGCAATGCCTGGCAATATGTAATTAGGATCAATGACCAAATTCCAATTAATACAACCCATATTGAAATCTCCTACTATAAGCTTCGGAAAATCAAAATGTTCTGTTACGACATTACAATTATCTAAAAAGTTATCCAATGATGCGCTAGTAACTGGTGGCGGAAGGTATACAGCACATACTGCATATTTGTGAATGGATGTACAGCGTTTAACCTTAATCACGACCCACAAATCTTCACTACTTTGGCTTTCCCATGATTTAATTTGCTTTGAATTGAAAGATTTGTGTATTGCAATTAGAACCCCTCCTCCATCTTTCTTATAAATCTTAATAAGTCTTAATAAAATTATGAGCGGGGCGGATAGTAAACAGCATTTTGAATACTATTTCAACCACTTCCATAGCCGTCGAGTAGCGGGTTGTGATTTATGAAACGAGAGGCCGCGTATTCGATTTCCGCACTAAAACATTTTTTTGTGCTCCACAAAAAAAATCGTTTCTGGATGTTGTGAGACCGAAAATCTCAAATCTCGAAATATATAGCAAGTCAAACATAATCGTAAGAACTGATATAAGCCTAATTAATGGCAGCAATAAAAACAAAACAAGAAAAAACCTTTACAGGGTCTAATGTGAACCGTGATTATAAAAATATGTTTCTAAAACACACGTGGGAGAAATGTACGTGAAATTATAACGAACAAAAGCTGATGTTGAATGAAAAGCACTCTTTTTACAGCTGAATAAAATAGATACATATTTCGATTCACAGAACGAACGAGTCTCAACAAGAAAAAGAATAATATATTATATCTCCCGTAGAAGAATATTTATTTATACCTAATGTTATTATGATGGTAGAAAAGATGACGTACTAGGATCGACAGCTAGACTGTACAATTTTAAATTTAGCCTACTTGTTCAAATTGATTCCTGAAATATATTGCATATTATCACGAATCAGCCACATCCAACAGAAAAAAGTTGTTGTTTTCACACCGCTGAGTGAAACTAATTATGTATCATCTAAATACCTTTAGTTACGGTAGTGATATCTCCGAGAGCATAAAGTTTGCGGTCACTAGTCTATATCTTCATACCGATAAGAAGTAATAATATATATATTTTT
Organism: Mimas tiliae; assembly: GCA_905332985.1. NCBI lineage: Eukaryota > Metazoa > Arthropoda > Insecta > Lepidoptera > Sphingidae > Mimas > Mimas tiliae. Next base: position 11,360,935 of record HG995254.1, read on the forward strand.
TTATATGTTTCTTTGTTTATCTCATTACTTGTTAAATAAAAAAAAATAAGTACCTAAATCGGGGTAAATACAAAACAATCGCGTATACCTTTTCACTAACAGATTATGGTGTCTTGTGAGTTGTGACACACAATTGTTTGTAAAAAAAACACTATTTTCACTTAATATAATACTGAAATAATAAATTACTTGTAATAAGCATTAGTAACCGATATATTGCTGTCACGACACCATTCGCAGTGTGCTCCTATCCGAGGACAAATTAATGATGCTTCGAAGATTGTTTATTTGATTTTTATTAAGGAAAGTATATATTATTATTTTACTCATTAGGTAAAGGAAACCCGTATCCAGCAGTGCGACGTGTATAATAAAGGGCCAGAAAAAAAAATATTATACTGAAAGCATTTTTGTTGTTTTTATATTTTTTTGATAAGAAACAACATCACATTTATAATTTAAATTATTCACCTGGAATAAAGTTATTGTTACATATGCAACAATTTTTAAATAATATTGTGAAAAGTTTCTATGTAAACAGAAATAGAAACAATCGATTTGAATTTCAGCCTATTTTTTCGTTTTACAATTCTTCATATCGTCAAGAAATAAAAGTATCCATGAAGGTTACACGTAAAACGTTGTTTTGGAGAACGACCCACGGATGCTAAAAGTCCAGCGTCGAAAGTGGTGACGTGACGCAGCTCTTCCGGCCCGGCCCCGGCTGTATTGACAAACTCAATTTATTCACCGCGCTATACTGTTTCAATATTTTATTAATCCGTAGTGCAATTAATGTCATTGGCGACACTATAAATATTTTAACAATCGTTTTGAACGCTTATTTGATATTTGAGGATTACAAAACAAATAATACTTACCTAAATCTATCCGTTAGTCACATTACTCACTACGTAAGTTAGAACCTAACATAAAAAAAATTGGGATGTTATTTTCTAATAAAACAAATGGTATTTGTTTTTGGATTTGTGTTGCATTTTAATTAGCCAGTACAAAGTTAAACTGTGTCAAGTCAGTTATTGTGAAAATATCGCAACATTTTAGTTGTTAGGTGCTAATCAAGTCAGCCAAGTGGAAACTCGTGCATAATATGCACGAGCGGGGGCACCCGTGTATTAACTTAAAGAAAGCAAATTCTTTCAAAGATATTAAAAGGTCGGCTGCATTGTTTTAGTACAATATTAAAGCATTGTATTAAGAATTGTGGAACAAACCACCGCAGCTTTAAATACGTAGTTATTTTTTCTTAGTATTTCATTTCCGGATGCTACAAAACTCGTTAATTATTTGTAAACGGTTGCCTCAACCTTGGGCTGAGTTAGGCAAATTATAAGGTAATCAAAGTTTATAAATGCACAACAATAGAAACCCTGCAACATCATCTACAAGAAAAACACGTAGATCACTGATAGACAATACCTGCAATTAGCAATGGCACCTTCTCCTGGATACATCAAAGTCGGAATATTATGCAAGAAATACATTCAATATTTGAATGTATTTACACAGGTTAAACGTAAACAATATAGCTCTATTCACAAACAAATAAGATAGCAAATTATCTAATTACATAAGCACTGTGAGTTGACTTTTGACATTGATCCTTAAATATACTTAAAAAACAGATAACGTTTAATAAGAAAAAGCATTCTTATTATATTCACCGTATATTAATCAGCCTCGTCATCTCAACTAGAGTTGTTTACCATTTTACCATTTTAGTTGGGGACAGTTTAGACCGAAACTGCACCACGCTGGTCAAATGTCGGTAGGTGAGTCGCTATTTCCTCCTCTATTAGAAAGCAAGCTGACTATAGGCCAGAAAGCTACCTTATAGCCCGATTTTAACTTAAAGATCACTACTGTTGTATCGTGGTCTTGGAACGAAATGAGACGAAATAATTTATTTACCAGAGAGTATATTAAAATTTAAAGGAATATCAAGCACTTACAGAAATAAATTGTGAGACTTCTATCTGTGATTTCATACCTAACACATTTCATACCGTTATTAAAATTGAAAAAATAACCTATACCCTAATCAGCACTAATCAGGTGTGTTTTTTAAATATGTATTACACAACTAGCTTTTGCTCGCAGCTCCGCCCGCGTGAACGGCTTTTCCCGGGATGAAAAGTAGCCATGTCCTAATCCAGGTCATGGTCTACTTGCGTGCCAAATTTCATCCAAAACCGTTCAGCTATTAAGACGTGGATGACTAAAAAACATCCAAATTCACAATCTCACAAACATCTAAACTTTTTATGATAGTAGCAGGGATACTTTGCTATTAATTGTAAGCCTGTATTTAAGATCAAGCAAATACAGATCCTGCTGTCTATTTTCCATTTATTCCCTAAAGCAATGCTATGTTGCACCCATTGAGCTAAGTAGGGGGACTACAGAGCTTATGCGTTGAAGCGATTTACTTCACATTCCCGTCCCCTACTTCCACCCCGTCATAAACAATCCATTCAATCCGTAAGCTTCCGTACATATATTTGCTGCCAACAATGAGTTTTTGTTGATTTGCAGTCTTTTGTTAGTGAAACGAGCGAATCACAAGGCTGAACACTAGTATTATGTTGTCCTCCAACCTTTTCGTACGTATTCGAAACAAACGGAACATGTTTAAAGTTGCAAATAGATACATCATTCAGATTTAAATTTATTTTTAGCATCGTATATTTGGCGTCCGGAAGGTCCTTTGCGTTGCTTTAAATAGCGCAATAGTGTAAAATGCATTTATGTGAATGAGTTTTAAGTTCACTTATGAATAGGAAGTGCATTAGAGATTTTGAGAGTCTATGTTTGGGACAATATTTTGCTCAGTGCGACGTGCATTATGAAGTAGAAAATAAACACGGTAACATACATATGGTATACACGGTAGAATACATTATATATAAAAAATATATCTTCTACTCCTGGGCTTAATATAGCGCCTAGTATTTATAAAAGTAATCGGTTTGAAAATACCCGGTCTTCGTGTTCGGGGCTATTTGTCGAGTGGCCTAATTAGTTGTTATGTTCTATTTCTGCGCCGGTACGTTTCCACAAGACATTTTCATTTGCAACTTTAAAGCGAAACCTTTCTGCGACGTAGAATAACTGCCAAATAATATTATTATTGTAAATGCGAGTGTAAAATGGGTCAAGCAGTCGATATTATCAACGTACCTGAGATAAGCAATGCGGACAGCGGTTTCAATCGACTCAGCTGTTACTATCGATCCACACTTGCTCCTCGATAAACTTTAGTCACAACTGGGATAAGGGTTTTCTCGAACGATTGCACTTCCCGGTGGCACACGCGTGACACAACTAATAGACACACTGCAACACGACAACTCTACGACGACAACCAATAATAGCACTGATATACAATCGCCACCTGTTTGCGACCTACTCGTTAACTGGTTCAATACTAGAGATAAACGAAGGATCGATTTCGAAGAGTTTCTCGCACGGATATCTAAGACGTGAAGTAAGAATAGTGAGCACACGCGAAATCAGTGTCCGATATCGAAATAAATAAGACGCGCAGTAGAGCGCCACAGACGCGTAGTAGCACGACGCGAGTGAGAGGTGTACTGACGTCAGGTTTGGGTCGGTGTCACGGGGCGACGCGGCGGGCGGGCGGCCGCGGCCGGGCGGGCGCGCTCGCCCTACGAACCGACTACGGATTGTATCCGCCCAACGCGCTACACTCAAATCATGCTACGAATTAAAATACCAACGGCGTGGCCTACCGGAAAACCGAAACTCTACTTCGAAAACGGAATGTCAAAAAGTGCCCGAAGCTTTATGATATCAATATCAGTAACATCGATTGTACTGATAGTTACGCTGCAAACACAATCACTTAATGGAGTCGATAGATAAATGGAATTTTAATTATAGCCACAAGTCTACACTTAAGAGAAAAGCACATTGATAAAACAGAAAAGATAAGGCTTCCACGAGTATAGATTAACTTCGCATAGTTAAAGTGTACAGCAAAGAACACCTACCTAACAATAATCCATTTAAGAAATATAGAAAATAAAACGTCAAATTCGTGCTAGAAAATTTACTACATAACTAGCTTTTGCTCGCGGCTCCACCCGCGTGAACTGCCTTTTCCGGGATAAAGAGTAGCCTATCTTCGAATCCTGGTGCCAATGTGCCAAATTTCATCGAAAACCGTTCAGCCGTTAAGGCGTGATTGACTAACAAACATCCAAATTCACAAACATCCAAACAATCAACAGAAAGGACTGACAGCTCAATTATTCACTGTATTGAGCGAGATAAAAAAAACAATTAAGGCTCATGGCGGTTTTGACTCCACAAAATTATTACAGCAAGATTTCATTTCACTGAACGCATAATGACACCGCTCGAGCTCGCCGAACTTGCCGAGTTGCAAAGGCCATTTATAAACTCGTTAATAATTTACACCTTTTGAATTTCACCCGTAACAAAGTAAACACAAGAAACTCTTAGGGATAGAGCAACAAATACGCAAATATTCTGACGAGTACCATATAGGTTTTGTATACAAATTACATGAAGTCGTAGGATGAATGTACAATCTGTGAAGGTTTGCCCCTAAAACTATTGAAAGGATTTATATTAATAACGTATACAGTCTCTCGTTCTTTATCGATTTAGTTCCTAGTTCGTGAGCTTACGTTATCTACGTCTGACGTCAAGCAAGTATAAACCATAGTAAGTATTTGATTACCTATGTAAATGTACAATAGTATCTTATATATATTATATATTAAGTTGTAACGGGGAACGTACAATATATGAATTACCTACACGTCAAATAAAAAAAAACTCGCAATATCTAAAAATTGCGACCATAATAATATAATACACTCTATGCGTGAACGTAATAGGTGTCTGAACATAATCCGCAGACTACTGTGGATAGGATCGGGCGCTGTTTTTTATTCATAACGCGTTCGTCTAATATTGACGAGCGGTTTACCGCCTAAGATTAATATCAATCGGCCGATAATTCTTTGTCCACACGTGTGAGTTTATTGACTGTAAATTTAAATTCGAAATATAATTAATTGTATTTTAGCTTCATTTCACCTTTGTCTTAACTCAAATTTCAAAGTTATGTTTTATTATACAGTCAAGAATATACAGGCTTAACTACAAATTAATTGCAAGATCTATTACAGCTTGTGATATGAGACCATAGAAGCAGATTGATATCGAGTCGACTGAAATCATGACGACAAATATATTATCTATCGAATTTAAGACTAGAGATAACGAGAAAATAGTCCTTGAGATCAGGCAGAATAACATCAAGTTAACAAAATTGAAAATGTTTTTAAATATTAGATACTTTAGCAGTTATGCAAAATCGATTAGCTAGGTTAAAAAGGCGCCAAATATGATTAATGTAACTAGCATAGTTAACGTGTTACCTCGCTTTATTCACGTTGCATGAAACAAAAGCAAAATTTTAACAGTGCGCGGCTCTAGTACAAAATGTTACAGTTTTTAGTACATAATTTTTCTCACATTACTAATAATGTGCGGCCGCGCTAGTAGATTCATGAGAAACTAAGAAATATTTACCTATATCTACCTAGAAAGGGTTTCCCAACCTGCGAACCTATCCTAGGGAGCCCGCGAACAAATTTTAAATTATGAAATCAATGGTGTGATCGATCCGCGGAGCACGCTAATCTAGCGCTAGGGGTCACCTTACGTATCACGTCACGTATAAACATGACGTTTATACGTCACTTTACACTCAAAACTTTAGAATCTAAATCTCAGTAGTTGACGAATTCCGTGACTAGTCGATGTAGGTACTAACTACTAATATCGAACACTTACGAATGTTAACTTATACAGTTTAAATAGTTATACGTGGCAAAGTCTCTTATGTGACGTAAATCCACACAACTGCAAAGAGCAAATAAATAAATAAAATAGTATCACTTAACGATGATAATATTCATGGAACAAATTAAAATATATTGTATATTGTAAATAAATAAATATTATATACAGTTCTTTTATTTATTTATTATATTATAACATTATAACATAATAACGTTATTCTCTATTGAAATCGAACACAATTTAAGTGTTTATAAGAAGATATGAAATAACGAGGTACTTCACATTTTTAACAGAACGGATTAGATAATGAATTCATAACGGAAATTGGGATTGACGTCGAGATAATTTTTGGCAACGGCCTCTCGGCAAACTCGCTAATTAATCCTCGTAACTGTCGTTCAGCGACACTTACAGAAGTTTTCGGTGTTTATAATGAACTACGATGAAGTTTTCATAATCAATTGACGTGACAGCATAGTTGGCGCCGCCATAACAACTTACAACTTGACATGATGTGATGTCGTTACGTTTCGTATCAATGATGTATGCATTTTTTCCTTATGGCAGATTTCCGACCATTGCGTCAAGGAGACGCCCGCGTCAGTACCGCGCACTTCTGTTAACTCCCTATTAAAAGAGCATGTGACCCGCGTGTCGATGATACTTTTAGTACTAAGTGGACAGACCTGCGCAATGCTCATTAACTGACGCGCGAGTCTGTCGCTTGACGTAATAATAGGAAGGCTGCCTTTAAAGTTTATTTCTCTTACTACAAACATAGCTACTTAAGACCACATTACTTGTCTATAAATAAATTTCCGATAAGTTCACTAACGCCCGGTTCCTATAAACAGCAAACGATTCATTTTGCTTACGAATTACTATTATTATTGGTATTTGCTACGAGACGTAGGTCAGAACCATTCCTATAAAAAAATCTTAGTTAAGTTACCGACACCTAACGAATACCGATGCGAGGGTTACGAGTAACGGATCATAGGACAAATATATGAAGATGACCTCACGTAGTGTTTTTATAAACAAAAGAGATGTATCAACCAGATGACGTTCGGTAACGCTCAACTAGTCGGTAAGTCGGATTTTACGTATAGCTGTTCGTAAGTTATAGGAACCGGGCATAACTCATTCAAAAAAACTTTGTTTATTCAAGCCATTGTAACTCGAGCTTAGTTTTAAGTTTAGGCAATGGTTATGTACAGTTGTGTGGCTGTGTGGCGGCTGTGGCAAGCGTTTCAATTAACAGCCACTATTCGATGAAGGACGCTTGAACTGCTTCTAATCTTAGAGGATTTTAATGAAACGTTAGATGATACGCTCTTAATTAGCAACGATAGGTTGTCTCCTTATAATATACCGTACGGACAGACATATTTCTAGAAGCTACGAGTATATGAGTTTTTTTGGGATTTCGTAATATATTTACCGGTTTCTAAAACTATTTAATAATAAACAATTACAAGATTCTCGTCCCTTAAGATATTAAATAGGCACGTATGTATGTAATAAACAATTTTCGTTCGTTCAAATGATGATAATTTTATTATGTCGAAACGATTATTTCTTGGAAGTTTAATATATTAAGAGCGAAGACTTCATAATTTTATTATATTTATCAGAATAAATAAAAAACTAAGTATTTTGATACGAATACATAAAATTGTAACTCCTATGGCTTTACTACTTTCCCGTACTTCCTATCCTACTCCTTCTTCTAACTGCACTTATCCCACTCGCAATGGGGTCGGCGCAGCATGCTTTCTAAGACATGTTACCGGAACGATTTGGCGTCTAGTTTTTACGACAGGCTGCTTGCCTGACGCCAACCCCTACTTCCTATCCAAGTACTATTAAAATAAAAGTTTGGATGTTTATGAGTTTGTACCTTTTTGAGTTTGTAAGGTTTTGGATGAAATGTGGCACACACGTAAACCATAACCTGAATTAGGCCAATTTTTTTCTTTTTTTTTGTCACGCACTTAGTCCTAACCCCGCGGGTGAGGCGCTAGCAAAAGCCAGTAAAATATCTTTCTTTATAATATTGTATATTCAATGAACGTTTGCTGAAAATTTTCTAGGATTCTAAGAAATTTGCTAGCGTCTATAACCAATTACCATTACCATTAGGCAGACCGTATGATTGTTTGCTAATGTAGTTATAGAAAAATTATACTTGAAAATACGAATGATATGATTATGTTGCCATAGGTAACTCGGGCTTCGAATAGAGCGGACAAAATTAATGAAATAACACCCCGTTTCATTACTGAGTACCCCACCTGTAGCTTTGCATAGCGGTCTTGGCAAAAAATAATAATAAGTACTGCGAAATCCTCGACAACATGACTTATACACAATTAATACAACAATTCGATGTACAAGTCTATAAAATTCCAATAATGACAGTGCTAATTATACAATTATCAGTCTCTTCGCCATAATACTTCTGATGACAATATTACTTAAATTCGAGTTAAACACAACATTTCTTTACTGTTATCGCGCTATTTGATAAGTTGTGAAATTGTTTACCTAATGGAACAAACAATGATGAAGTCATTCACTTAAAGAGACATTTATGTTTGTTTTGAGGTTAATTTCATTACACAGGTATGCTTCTAATTGCTTTTAGTTTTAACACACATTGGTATCATATCAACTCATTGTCAAGTGGCAGCGTCCTAAGAGGTCTTAGGTTCAAACTCAAACAAGTCGGGTAAACACAATTTATGTTTAAAATTTCGATTACAGAAATCACACATGAGTTTTCCAGGATTACCGGCAGACAAGCAAGTGGGTCATCTGATATAAATAGATCACCGTTCATGATCGCCCACAATACAAGAATCATGGATGCGTTACGGACCTTGAAAGGAAAGTAATTTGGATTAGGAAGGCGAGGAGGGATTTGGGGCTCCAGTAGTCTCACTCCTTGTATGAAACAAAACATGTAGCTGCCACTCCACGTCGGTGTACTGGGAAACAGTGGTAATAATCCGGTCGAGCCGGCCCATTTACGCTCTAGAGGTGTCTACAGTATGATTCTGCCACTTGTAATTGTGACAACAGGATAAACACCTACATAGAGCTCGCCTATCTATCCATATTCATCATCGACATCCAACGGTACCTACGCTTTCAAATATTATATTAATCAAAATAAATTACCGCAATATTCGAACGCACACATAAACATCAATTACTCAATTAAAATTGCATACGAATTACGTAAAACATCATGATTGAACCATCACGTCATTTGATGTAAACTTGAACAGTTAATAAGCGTGTTCGACCGCCAAATTACAATTTCGGCGCGGCCCGACTATAAATCGATATTCAATCATCTTTTAACCGAGTTAACCCCAATTGTGTCCTACGTCATCCCGTACTTGTCGACATGACAATTTATTGGTTTACTAGCTTTTGCACGCGGCTCCACCCGCGTGAGCATATGTCCTAAATTTCAGGACCTAAAAGGTCAATGTCTATCAGAGTGCCAAATTTCATCCAAATCCATTCAACCTTAAAGCTTTAAGGAGTGATTGCTTAACAAACATCCAAATTCACAAACTCGCAAACATATTTTTTTTGCATTTATATATTAGGATGTAGGATAGTATAAATAATAGTATATTTTATACATATGTAACGGTTTATTTTTATCACTTGCCTGAAACATGTCGCTCGCATGATAAACGCTAAGCCATAATAAGTCTATATTAATAGAACTTTAAATTATAAAATAAGTGCTGCATTTCACTGCATTGTGGTAGTCAGTTGTCACCCAGAGATAGATGTTAAGTCTCACAGTGGCGTGCAGTCCATAGAGACAAAGAGATACTGCATACCCTGAGAATTTGCTAATTAAATAAACTAATAATAAATAAATAAGGCGCAAAGTGGCCAGCGGAGAGCCGCATTGCTACGTTAAATGTAGGATGTTTGCACACAATCAAAGCTATACTACACCTAAATACACTTTGGGTTAACGTGTAGTAGTGAATATTTATTTAGTTCCAAACACGCACACTAATAAAAAAATAGACACTACCTAACTGGAACGCTACTGGCTGAAATAAGATATAATACCGGGGCAGTCAAATATATGTAATTAATATTGAAACTTACCTTTAACATGGTAAGTATTTTTTGCGACAGTTCATAGTCGAAGTTGGTGTACTTGGAGTCGGTCATGTCGTATATGAACACGAGTCCGGCGCGCTGAGTCTCCACCGACTGCAGCGCCACGTCCAGCTGGTACACCACGCCCTGAACAACAAACTATATCTTAAACATATGTTTTGTCATAGTAGAGTGTGTAAGCACTTACTCGCTCACCTACCCACTACCACACACAATGATCCTCAACAAATTAATAGCACACCAGTGGGCCTAGACAAGTGGCAAACGCTCGGTGTCGTTTCTATTCGAACAAACTTATGGCCGTTCCCTATATTCTGTCTATCGACACATTTGCTTACTATCAGTATTGTTTTGACAGATCTTCCAAACAAAAAGTGTCAAAATATTACTGCCAGTAAGCAAATCTGTCGATAGATTGAATATTGGAAACGGCCATTAAACGTCTTAGCGTAAGCGATAGTATATGAAAAAAAATCGTTCGGCTAGGACATTTCGTTGCATCGGATAGAATTATTGACACTTGGCTACCAATTTTAACTTCGATACGCTAGATTCCATAACGTAAACATACGTCAATCCCATACATTTATCATTCTATTCGAATAGCGTTTAGCGCTAGGCCCCCAGGTTCAATTGTGTCGTGGGTAACAAAATGATTCGAAAAAAACGAATTAAAAAAATGAAGACGATAATAATATCGAGTATAGATTACTACGACAGGGATATAATTTATAAACATCGGGAACATTTTTTTATTATTGTAGCGTGTTGTTTGAATTTTTATGTAAAAAAGTTTACTTATGTTGAATAGAATAGTCATCACCTTTCATATACGCTTTTACTTACGATTTCATTTTATATAGTTGTGGTAATTTGTTTATTTTAATATTATTATTGTAATGGCTACTCTGAGCTTGCTATATTGTATGTACGTTTCCGAACTTCGTTGCGGAATTATAACCCAAGAACTACGAAAGACTTCGTAGTTCGTAGAGTTCGGGGATCGAACCCGATGACTCTCGTTTTACAGCAGTCGTTTTACATTGACCCAAACAACGCAACAGCAAAACTATTAATTCACGTCACGTCGGTTTTGTGTATACACATAACTTTCTATAATTTTTTTGCAATAATTGTATGTTTTAACACGAGTTTTTAATTAATTGTTATTAAGATTACAATTATTACATATATTTACACCAGTTAACAATATAAAAACATCTACCACATACCTGTAACGTTGTTTGATGCGTCGTCTGCGACGGAAAGTGTTTGTTAGCCGTGAATACAGCGATGGCAGCACCGGTCGCATCTCTTGTAGGCTGCGAATACACACATACTCTATAATATTGTTTCTATTTATAAAAATATTAAATAACTTCATACGAATGGATACAAAGATAAAATATGTGTTATTTATAGGTTTCATGACGTGACGAGCAGATCGCTCGCGTGATGATAAATGTCACGCCTGCCGATAACAAGAATCAAACCAATCAGTATTTCGAATTATAAAGTATTGCATGGCATTGGACTGCGTTCGTCACACGAGACAAAAGATGTTAAATGGAATCTCATTGTACCCAGTAGTTTCATAGGCTTCAATGTGCTTAACACCAGAACATAACAGTGCTTACACACTGCTGCTCGGGTCCAGAAATAGATAAAGCGTTGGTACCTACCCAGATGGCCTATCACATACTAGAGACCTACTATCTAGTATATGAGCGTTGAGCGATATCGTATTGATAGTTATCCAGTTGAGCGTTATTATAATCCTATTAATACTATGAATGTGAAAATTGGGATCTTTCGATGTGTGTAAGTTTGTGAATTTGGATGTTGTTAATCAAGCACGGCTGAACAAATTTAAATGGAATTTGGCTCACAGACCATGACCTGAATTAAGACATAGACTACTTTTTATCCCAGAAGAGGATATACACGCAGAAGTTAATTTTATTAAAAAAATATACTGCCCTGTGGATGCAGTAGAAGTAATTTACTATGTTATAAACAAAAAATCCATAACCATATCAGGCAAAATTCCAATCGCGAGCAAATCACAAATAACTCATACAAAATCATTGACCAACCAGGAGATCGAACTCAGGATACTTACCAATGATTTCGGAGCCGATCAGCGGTACCAATAGACATTAGACCAATGAGGTCACAATAAAGCAACAAATGTACAATGGTATAAACCATTTTATACAAGAAAATTACAAGTCTTGGATGTATGAACAAGCTTTCATATTTCATAACTTAAAACATTACAAGCCAGTTTATTTTACCGCTGAGAGATAAGTTTACCAAGATAATTTTCATCTGTGCTGATTCACGATCTAGTAACTGAACTTAAACTCATAAAATGTATGTTAACTACTTAAATATTTAATCCGCCGTTTATTTTCTTTCAAGTAGGCCATTTTATTATTATTTTCAAGCCACCCATACACCATGGGGTTCTAATATAAATCTATACCTAACATTTATGTTCGATAAAACCACCTTGCTATATTTTAAAAAAAGAATATTTTGTTTTTCAGAAACTACTGATGTTTTTCTAATTGATGTCTGGGAGTTTCCAATTTGGCATGTATTAAAGTAAGATTGGCAGATAAGATACATTTACTATAAAAACTCTCAATACCTATTGTGACACATTTTAGTCTAGATTATGCAGTGGACCTTCTCTTTATATTATGCGACTCGGAACTTCACCCAATATAAAAAGGAAACATAAAGGTACTACAAAATATGCTAATATGAGCATTCTTAGCGGCTTCCAGTCTTACATTTTATACATATTATGAGGACGACCGTTATATATGTAGCTAACCACAACTAAGCCACAGCGTTATGAAGCTTTCGTAAGGTAATCAAAACAAGAATGAAGGTTTCAACGACATCATGAATGGACACTTCTATTTTGGTGAAATGTGCATGGAGAAATCTTTTCTTTCTTTTTCGTAAGTCATAATACCAGTAATGTATGTCGTGTCAATTCAAATGTTTCCTTTTTGGTTTTTAACCGCCCCGACAAAAACTTGGGATATTATATGTTTAAGTATACACTTTTTGTTGTTAGCTAAATTTAGCAGAATTAAGGGCTATCGCATAAAATATGCGTATTTTATTTCCTAGTAGGTAACACATTACGATGTGGGCTTGGTTTTCCTAGTAGTACAGAAAGATTATATCCGGGAATATCCATCCTCTATACACTTAGAACGTGTACCGTAGATAATACTACCATACTTACTACTTACTAACAATGCGGGGATCTATCCGAGATCTCACAAGTGTCCCGCAAATATCAACATTATTAGTCATAATTATAGAAGTGTAAGTAGTGTAGCTACGTATGGTACGTATTATTAATTACTTTAAATTATAATTTGTAATTGTTGATTGAATAGTAGGTATATACGAGTTTAAATCCTTCATTGCGTACCAGTATAGTAAATTTTCCAGTGTCAAGTTCTGTCTTGAGTGGATCCACGAATGGTTCAAACTTGTTAAGTCCCTCGCGGCGGCGCGTGGCCTCATGCTGTCTCCAGAGCGCATGCGCGCGTGCGACGTCAAACTTGCGCGCCAACAGGAACTTGATCGCAGTAGCTCGCGACACGCAAGCCGTGCCCGATTCGCTCAACGTGTCCAGAAACGCCTTTGTCGCCTGGAAAACACAGACATCACCGTCATTGGATTTTACGTTACGCACGTCTTATTGTATACGTACGCTGGCTTCTGCCATATTGATCCACACAACAAGTTTAATCTCTATGACGAATTAATTATTACGCAATATATTAATTACATTACAACCATCGAAATAAGATGACGAGAAACGTAACTCTAGCAAAAATTACCCCACCGAAACTCTATGCCAGGATGCGGGGCTATAAAAGTCTGTGCAGTTCGTTCATTCAGCAATTCATAAAAATTGATTCATGATCTCTAGTAGACACTTAATAATGTCGATTTTTTTGCGCGGTGCAGAACGTCGTATCTCGGTTTAGAAATGTAATATTTAGATTTAGACATTAACTTTTATGAAATAAAGTTGATTTTGAACATTCATTAAATTTTGTTGCGTGTGATTTTTACCTTTACATGTGTAAGTAAGTGGAGCCGTATTTTTTGGCAGATTCGTATGAGAGTTATCTTATTTCGATGATTACAACAGATATTGAGCGTTAATGATTTTAAATATAACACTTATTATTATTGATATAGCGAATCTTCAGAAGCTTAGAAGAATCTTCAGAAAGTTTATAAATGTTAAAATGCATACAAGCAAAGCAGAATATAACAATAATAATATAATATTATATACCCGACGACAAAACTTCAAGAATATTTCGAATGAACGCCTCGCCATCTTCAGCTTAATATGCCAGTAGTTGAATCAACTAGCATGCGCGTCCTTTTACCAACAGAATCACTATTTATTATTACGCATGGATTATTCTACCGAATAGCACTTGATTTCATAATTTCATCTTACTTTCATTGTGACAATTAGAGCCTGAACCAGAAACTCATAGATAGACGAGCTGAACCAAATAATCCAAAATTACGATGTAAGTAACGAAAATAGCAACAAGAATTTGCGTGGCGATAAACTCCAGTGGGGCTCAAGCCTAAAAGACTTTTGTGCTAGTCAACTGAATCAGACGCACCAGTAAAGTTCCACCACCTTACCAACATTCACAATGTAAGAATCTTTCCAACTAATGAAACCAACATACTAGTATAGTAGCATAATTATGCGTGAATTTCCAAATTGCCACTTACAAACACAATACAAGGACAAAGGGAAATAAAATGGCAAAGTGAAGGCCACTCGAGAGTATCGCGTCAGCCGCCCGCGCCAGTGGCGGATGAGATGTGGCCGCGGCCGTTGCATATGTATGTAGATGCAAATAAGCCATCGGCACGGGGCGGGTTAATTCTTCCGGGATGTGTTTCCTGTGCCACGCGGTGCTGCCGATGCCCGTGTATTATTATGGGTGAGCACGTACGCCACGGGTACCCTGCCGTATATCCGCGCACAAGAGCTGCGATTTCCATGGTCTAATGCTGTGGCACATAACATGTTCCAGTAAGCCTCTACGCATACCTATATACGTTGTATTGCTTCGCTACAATTGGGTAATTTCCTATGTTGAATTTTATGCATTATTCCATAAGCAACAGAAAGTAATACGAATGAAACCATTTTGAAAAAATAATCAAAATTGGTTAAAAAATGAGCCCGCTCGTATGAGTCAAGGTGGGGACATCGCACTATCTCCCTCGCGCGCGTGCACCGTAATGGTCATTTTTCACGGTGACGTCAAGGTTTACGTCGTTTGTCATTTGACATGCACCCGTTCCAATCAAATAAAATTTTAATGCCCTTCAAATTATTTATTTTTGGACGTATTTATATGTTTTTTCTGCAATAGGTTTCGGGTAACGTAACTTATTGATAATAAAAAAAACATGAATGAATAAAGAAAATCAAGCCAACCACCAAAGCCATCCTGTTAAGGTTCTTTGTATGAGAAGGTTTAAAACTTTTAATGAATGGCTTTAAATACATATACCCAAAAAAAAGCGAATCTATGTATTATCGTAGAATTGTTCATAGTTGAAAAACTCGCAGAGTAAAATCAATTTCTTTTACTAGGCTAGTAATTTCAGTATTCGTTAAGACACGTGTCATGAATAATTATTTATCTGCTTGTTGACAATTTATGATTCTAGAGTGAATTCAAAATAAACGAATTCGTAGTAAAAACAACGTATTAATAATTCAATGAATTGAATATTATGCCACACGCAATAACATATTATCGCGAATGTTACTCCGGTTCAACGAACGTTGATATCAGCAGTTTCAATTAACATAACAATTGAATGAAAACATAGTAAACAAATTAAACTCTAATCAAAATACGTTTAATACCATTATATTGCGAAACTATTGGGAACGCACAACAAACACTTCTATGAAATAAAGAACACTAACTTTTCGACACTAATTTTCACAAACGAAAGTGACACACAAGTAGATCACATGAAAGAACGGTATCAACGACTTTCTTGTAAACAAAAATAACGCCTTAGTGGGACTGGGATCGCACGCACGATCGCTCCGAGGCGGCTTCCAAATGTAACTGTCACACCAAAGGTAAACGATTGGGAGCTGAACAAATACACTGACGCACTAGTGGTGATCAATGCTTACCAACCTCCTATTGTGCGCTAATATTACGCAGTTTAAATTAATTACGATTATTATTAACAATAAATGCCACAGCTGAATGTAATATTGAATATTGTAATTCCCGCCAAATTCACAGACTGTAGTCCTCATTAGTCCTGTGGGCTTAGCTTATGCGACATATCTCGCGCGCGAGAGAGAAAACTATCAACGACAATTAATATCTTGTATAAAAGTGTCAACATTAAATAAAATTAGGTCATGTTAAGGTTCGTAAACAAAATACCACAGATGTTAAAAATACATTTCTCTGAACTTTATCTCTACCTTTGACATAACGGGTCGAGTATTCTAGGCAGTCATGAGGCTTAGCATATGAAACGTGACATATCTCGCACACCAGAGAGATAACTATTGACGAAAAATATCTCGCGTATAAGTGTCAACATTTGAGAAAATTACGTCGACTCGTAATGCCAAATGTAAAGATAATGTAGACAAAATACTAACAGTTTCAATAGACATAATATAGAGATAACTAGATAAACCGGGCTTTATCACGACTAAACTAACCGTCAAAATTATCTCGTATTGCATAGGCAATCCGTCGCAACGCGCCGCGCTGATCTCACAACCCGCAACGGGAGCCAAATTTCACCATTGTCTCGTCCGTTAAAAAATAAACTAAAAGTTTATAAATAGTTTTTTACATAACCGAGTATACACATAAAAAATATCTGCTTCACTGAAAGGTCCGTAATGAAGCTAAATTATACATACAATATTTTTTTTACATTTCGATTGGGTGAGAATCTCGGAATACTTTACATACTTTTATGATTTATCATAGTGAGCAGGCTTTAAACTAGGAGTATATATACATATATGTATAACCATACATACGCACGCACGCCTGTAATCCCCGAAGGGGTAGGCAGAGGTGTAACTATTACACCCACATTTTTGAGTGGTAGAGCCACGCTGTAGACACTTGTCTACAGCATGAATGGGCCGGCTCGTCCGGGTCATTACCACTGTCTCACAGAAAACCGACGTAAAGTAGCAACTTGTCGGCAACGCGCCCATTATTCTTTTGGTATTGTGGGCGGTGATCACTTACCATCAGGTGACCCACTTGCTCGTTTGCCGGGCTATGCTATGAAAAAAAAACATTTCGCGGAGGTTATTTCCGTCCAATTATGTGATAGGAGGCGAGCCGAAAGCCATACCGGGCACAATTCCAGACTCCAGGCTTATACTAAACATTTCTAATAGAAAAACCCAATACCATTTAATCGAGACCAGTCCACCAGACCAGAATCAGTCGTACCGCGTACGTGGGAGTTGAATTTTGGATAAAACTTGGCATACAAGTAGACCAAAACATGAATTAAAACATAGGCTATTTTTATACCAGATAAAGACATTTACTCGTGCGCAGCCGCGGGTAACAGATAGTAATTTATATAAGTACACAGGACTGGAGCAAAAATCAAAGCAAAGTGGATGTAATTAAATATGAAGACCGGTATAATACCAGAAAGAACGTAACAAGATTTGGCATTGGCTTTTTTATAGCAGAAGCCGGGAAACGCGCAAGTGGGTCACCTGATGTTGACAATTCTATAAGCATTTACTCATTACTGTTGTTTACAACTGTTTGGCGTAAAAGTAAAACCATTTATTTGTAAAGCTTTTGAGTATTGGTTGGCGCTTAAGCAAATGTTCCAAGTATAATTTTTAAAACTACATTTCATTAAATTAAATAAACTCCATATTATTATTTAATGAAATTTGTAGTAGAAATAGAAAGGATCTATACTATATTTTTGGAGCGATATCAAAAAAGCTCTTACTTATTAAAGCTGTTTTACATTTTACGTTACATAGGTGATTGCGATAAAATTTCCGAAGCGTGTAACTTTAATGGTACTTAGCTGAAATCTAATTTGCATTGTAGTAACACGGGTGAACATATTGAAATATGTGATGGTAATGAAAAAGGCGATGACGTAAACCGCAAATTACGTTTACCACGAAACTCAATATGAGCATGCCCACTCTTTAGTTCGCAGAAATGATATTTCCTGGAACCTCTCTCACCTGTGACTGGTACGGGTTTGTATTGCATAAAACTATAACACGAAGTATACCTACAAACAAACTAAAGGTGATGCATCCCATTCGCATAACTATTCCAGTTGCGACTTCTTTTTCTTTATTTTATAGCATAGGCCGGCAAACGAGCAAGTGGGTCACCTGATGGTAAGTGATCTCCACCGCCCATGTACGCCCACAATACTAAAATAATTATGGGTGCGTTGCCGACCTTAAAGGAAAGGGATAATTAAGGGATTGGGAAGGGGAGGGGGTTTGGGCTTCCGGATATCTCACTCACCGTACGAAACGCAGCAGCAAGCTGCTAGTTACGCCGGTTTTCTGTGGGACAGTGGTAACGACCCGAACGAGCCGGCCCATTCATGCTGTAGACAAAAGTGTCTACAGCGTGGCTCTACCACTCAAAAAACTTACGTAGGCAATATCCCCATTCAACATCTATTACACCTTCGGAGTCAATTGTACAATAATTTTGATCGTTATATATAAAACTAGCTTTTCCCGCGGCTCCGCCCGCGTGAATGCCTTTTTCCAGGATAAAAGTAGCCTATGTGGAAAAATACAAAAATGTGTAACTTGTGTCTATTATTAGTTATCGCTCTGATTATATAGAAACAGCGGGCGACTGCGGTGGGCGCGGTGCGGGGGTGATCGCATGAAGTGAGTCCCGTCATCGGTTTGAGAAACTCGCTTGAGTTTATTTTCGCGCGCGTGATTTTTTTCGATAACTCTTAAGATATTCATTTAAATTATATGATAAAAAAATATAATAATGTGAATGAAATGCTTAAGGTATCTAACGTATATTTAAGTTGATAAGGATTATACTGTATCCGTCTAAATCGCTTTCCAATTACCGTATTGTACGTGACCATTTTTCAGAAGATAGAATGGATATAGTAAGCTATCCTTACAAGATAGATATATGCCATCGCGGAGTTTTTTGTAGATCTCTAAAAGAGGAATATGCCACCATGCATTATTTTATTAAATCTCAAAGGCAGCGTTTTCGATGAGTTCCCAGGCGGGCTGACATTTTCCGACACTTTCAACAATTATATTTCAACCAGTTTACACAAAACCTTGGCAACTTATATACCTAAACCTTCCTCATTTAACTTTTTGAGTTTATCGCGAACAGAAAGACAGACGCGGCGGAGGACTTTGTTTTATAATATGTAGTGATGTATAACTACGAAAGCAAGCTTTGAATATTAGGGGCAGGATCTGGCATAGTCATTTGGGTTTCGGTGCAGTCGACCTCTACCGACTCTTCCATCTACATTCGCCTTGTGTGTGTGTTTAGTCAATCATCCAGCCTTTAAAAAAAACTCATCATACTCACGAGTTGATTAGAGTTACAGTTATCAGTTATTTGATCACATTGAAGTTAGAGTAAGAATATTTCTTTATAATGAAACAAAACATTTATATGATATCTCTATACTTCTCTTCTAAAGCCATGTATTTCAAATATCTATTAGCAAAAGTAGCATTAAGGAAAACGAAGTGATGATTTATAAATAATAGGTACATATTGTCGTAAGTACGCATCTACTAGACATTAGTAACAAGGCTGTTTACAATGCGTATTAAAATATATTCGCAAAAATGTTGTTTGGTCATGAAATATTATATATACTTACTCAAAACATTTTGTTTGCAGTTTGCAATTATTACATTTTATTTCTATTAGGACAATTGGTTTAAGTTGGGCATTGCCCACTTAACTAACATTTGTATGGTATAGGTATGACCGACAAACCCCTATGTAGAGGCAACCCGCCCCTACATAGGGGCTTGTCGGTCATACGTAGACGGTCAGCCGATGAAAAGCTTCACACGTCATCATGGAATGTAAAGGTGTAATTACACAACAGGCGGAAATCCTCAACATACCGAGGTAACGCTGAGAAGCCTGTAGAGACACTAGGACGATCCTGCGATTCAGGTCGGAGTTAGGCTGGCTAGATTCCTAGCTGGCATAAACTTCACGAACAACGACCTTACATTATACGGGCTAAGTGCAGATAAAAGAAGCCCACAATCAAGTCCAAGATGATTTAAGTTTCTACAAACTGTTAATCAAGCTATTAATAGATTCGACGTAAACGAATTCGCGTATATTTTGGTGCGGTGTCCTTAGCCAGTACATACTAGTTACGTTACTTTTATAATAGGTGTTTGTTAGTCGGTAAAAAGGCCATGCTCCGTGAAACACATTGTCGTAATTTGCTAACAAGCGTGTTAAAACATTCTCATTTTACAATGGCAATGCGGCTTGTTTCCAGATAAGGTCATTAGCCCACATAGTATGTCGCTGTAAGGTGTACTACGCGCACATGCCTAGTAAAAGTAAACAATACATTCAATATGCAAATTAAAAATGCAAAGTAATTAAAATCTGATGTCGATTCTCGTTTTTAAGTTGCATGATGAGGTCTTATAAATGAGAGGTTTCAGTTATATTCTCGCCTTAGAAAATCATCTTCGTAAATAATCTAATATTTTATACGTATACTAAAAACTTCGTGAGAATTGTTTTTTATTAGCTTGAGTGAAGAAACGAGCAGGAGGCTCACTTGATGGTAAGCGCCACGCCTGCCAATAAACAGAAGCAACACCACACAGAACTTGGAAAAAGCACTGCATGGCATTGGACTGCGCTCGTCACCCCGAGACATAAGATGTTAAGTCTCATACTGCCCAGTTATTTCACTGACTTCAATGTCCTTCAAACCGGAACACAACAGTGCTTTCACACTTTTGCTTGGTGGCAGGTGTTAGTGATACAAAATACAAACTTACGTATACACATGTTCATAGAGTTGAATACAGAGCCACCTTGTTAACTCGCTTAAAAACTAGAGATTTTTTAATTCTATGTATTTTATATTATATCCAACATATTTATCTCTTCTATGTGCAGATTTTTGCAATAAAGTATATTTTAAATAAATTACCTACCTACTTATTGACCTTGATTTATACGGCTATCTTATCACAGGAAGAGATAAAACGTAATAAATGGAATTTATTCACTGCCTTAACGCAAAGGTCATATCTGAACAACTTTTGTACAAAAATATTGGCTTCAACTTTCATACAATCCTACTCACAACTGTTTGTTAGATGTATAATGCATTTTAATGCTCGTGGCGTCTTTTGAAATTTAAACGAAGGCATGAAAGGCGGTGCTTAATAATGCCTAGTATTCGCTGTTTAGCTCTTATTTGTCAACATTGTGTTGTCATCGCTCATCATAGAGCCCACTATAGAACACAAAATTGATAGCTTGTCGCTCAGTCAGCAAAGAAAGTGTATCTCTGCAAAAGATTTAAAGGCCGAATAGTACATAGTAAAGACGGTATAAGAATGCTCATCCATCGAGTTCTTTTAAGTTGCGATCCTAGGAACTTTTTGAAAAATTCGATATCATAAATACGTAAACAGCATATTCAGTTTTACAAGCTAGACGCGATCAAAGGCGTGGTATATTCCTCACAATAAAGATAATGGTGAAACAAAGACAACAAAGTATATTTTTACGGCTTGAAAATTTGATTGATATCAAACAAGCAAATCAGCGACAGCGCAGGGCACTCTATCATGTAGAACGGACCTGAACGTCCGGCTGCTCTCTGTCACTCACACTTAAGTACTGATTTATAACGTTGATTTCCTCTTTAGTTCAATTCTCACAATATTACATCTGCAAAAATACGACCAATCTTATTGCGCAGTGAACCTGGAACCTTTAGGACTGCGGAGAGACTGGTTCTCTCTGCGTGTTCTATAGTCTGTTTCACGGGGAATGTTCGTTCTGAGTAACTGTTCAAGGTGGTTCCAACCACCATTCTAGCATCGTACTACCCGGCACCGCGGTAGAATTCATCTTACTACCTGGAAACAATCCCGCCTAGCATGGTACGTTTCCAGCGTTCATTTACACCACGCACGTGCAAGCTCTGTAATAAACTCTTTGTCTCGGTGTTCCAGGGGCGCTATGACATGTCCTGCTTTAATAGAGGTTTAAAAAAGTATTCCTTCAACGGTAGGCAGCGGCTTGGCTATGCCCCTGGTATTGTTGATGTCCATGAGTTGCGGTGACCGCTTACCGTAGTCGTAGGGACTGCCGAGACGAAAGTTGCAGGTTCGAATTTATTTTTAAGTCTGTATAAAGTGTACATTATGCTACGAGCAAACAGACCCCTACTATGATTATCTTAATAATAATAATGAGCCCTGTATTTATTATACTGTGACACTGTTGGACACAAGCCTCCTCTTCGAATTAAAGGGGTTAGGCCTTAGTTCAATACGCTAATCGTAATGTAGGTTGGCAGACTCTTCTAATTCTTAGGTATGCAGGTTTCCTCAAATCCTCACAATGTTTCCTTCACCGTTAAAGCAAGCGATAATTAACAATGGATACATAGAAAAGTTAGATGTGCGTGCTCTTGAGGCAAAGAAGCCCCCAAGAGCATGCACCTCTAATCAAACAAAGTAGGGGTTTGTTTGCTCGTAGCATAATGTACACTTTATACAATGCTGGACTTCAAAATATACAACGTGTTATAAGGGGAAAGGGGCGGGCAAATTTAAGCAATGTATAGTGTAGGGTATAAGTATTTTATCTCCCATAGTACCAAATCCGATTGCTTTGTTAGGTTAATAATTATAGAATTTTCTTTTTTATCGAATGAGTAACATGTCGATATCGACTTTCAACTTTGGACAACACTAAATTATAAACAACGATACTATAGACCTCCTTTCATTTAAATATTTTATAATTAAAAAAACATTAAACAGTCAAATGTCAATATTTATTTGACGCAGTCAAAAAAGTCATGAAGTATGATTACGAGTTCAAAAAATATGTTGTATTTGATTAAAAACAAGTATTATGTGTTGGTACTTTATGTTAGTGTAACTGATAACACCTTTTAAGATCGTCGACTGTATTAAGCCAAATTCATAGATGGAAGACCCGAGAATGAAGTCTTTAAAATGCTTCTAGAGGATGGTACCAATATCGTCTTCAGCACACAATCTCTTTCAGGTGTTAATTTGTGTATAAATAGGGTAGTTTCCTATATTGAATTTTATACATTATTTTATAAGCAACAGAAAATGATACGCAAAAGAAACGATTTTATTAAAACACAATCAAAATTGGTTCAGAAATGTGCCCGCAGTTATGATTTTAAATGTTGGTATGAGGAAAAGTGGGTGCGTAGTAGGGATATCTCACTATCTCGCTTGCACGCGTGCACTATAATGAACATTTTACACAGTGATGTCAAAGGTTGCATCGTCTGTCATTTGACAATTACCCCTTCTACAGGATTTGAATGGCTTCTATCTTATTTATTTTTGGTCCGATTTATAAAATTCTTTCTGCAATAGATTTTGAGTAACATAACTTATTGATTTAAATAATAAAAAAAAATTAGTCAACTACCCTATTACAAGTTTAGTACGTATTTCCGTAGAATTGCGTACAGCTTATTCAAGTTTATTAAAAAGTAAGTGTCGTTCATAATAATTAATAGTGATGTCATCAATCTTATCGATCTTAATAACCGAGTGATTGAAATTATAGTGAAATTTTTGGATGTCTTGGTTTTGAAAAGATCCGGTACAAAAGTACGAATTATAAGGTGTATGTAATGACCCTAAAATATGCCCACACCTTTCTGTAACACGTTGTATATTAAAATGTTTACACATTTACTCCCCCAAGTGTACTAGTGCACGGAAAGGTAAGCTTAGCTCCAGTAAGAAGAGATAATATGCTACATCGCGAATCTTTTGTAAGATGTCACTGCGACATTTTCTACCTATCTAGACTTTCCAAACAGTCCACACTAGGTTCCGATTATGTAAATAAAATTAAACGTATTCATATAAAATGAAATACTATGTGCAACATGATGTACTTGTCTTAAATGTTGGCGGATGTGCGAGGTCGACGGCCGAACAGTCGATATTCCATTCTATTTCCGAGGCAGTTACCAAATCTCATTGCGAAATGCGTCCAATTAATATTTGCGTTCATAAAAATATGGATTCACATTGACTTTGTTCGGAATTAAAACATATATGCTACTAATGTCATTCTGAAAGCCATAAATAGAAATAGCTTCTTATAGACAAATAACATCTGTAGACAAAATAGACATCTGTGAAAACTGACAAACCTAAATATATAAATTCAAGACATGGTGTTCAAAATAAAGACCATAACTATTATAATGCGACAAAAGTTTAATAGACATTCTTCTACCTGCCCTTATCCCACTCGCCGTAGGGTCGGTGCAACATGTTTTTAACACATGTTAAAGAAAGATTTGGTTTGTAGTTTTTATAACTGACCGCCTGCCTGCCTAGCGTCAAATGTTTGATAAGGTTTAAATATTTATAAAATAGGATTTGAGTTAATGACGATTATAATAATCTTAGGAGTATTGAAATTGTTCAACTAACAATTAATAAAGCATTGTGTTGCTTTCACTAACTATAGATATGATTTTGGACTGCAAATACAAGTTAGTAATTGCTATTAAATTCATTACAACCAAGTTTTACACTGCAGGATTGGCCCAAGTCTAGACACAAATTGGGTCATCTCACATCCACATTGTATACTAGTTAATCCATCCCAAGGAAATTGATAGAAGTCACATAGTAAACAGAAAAGGTGCAATGACGAATAAATATGGTATAGAGCGAGTGGGTGTACAAACATACTCCTAATATTATAAGCATAGAGAACAGACAGTAAATGAGTAGGGCATCGACAACAAAGAACACCATATACAGTAAATGAGTAGGGCAATAACAGAGAACACCATATACAGTAAATGAGCAGGGCTGAGGGCATCAACAAGAGAGAACACCATATACAGTGGAGCTATATTATTTATTTTTAAAATAAAGGAAGAACACCTTCGGTATGTGTACAAAATGTAACAAATGAAGTGGTGTTCACAATGGATGTGTATTTTTATCAGAGAGAGAGCATACAAGCAAGAGGGTCACCTGCAGTTTGGGCTGGAGATAAACCAAGGGTGCCAATTTTTACGAAGTATATCATCATACAGTCAATAGTGTGTATTGCCCAAGATTTTAACACAAAGTAGTAGGACACAATATTGTATTCATTTAGATCTTTGCTCTATGCTTATTAGGTACTATCAGTGTGGTACATTTAAAGACAAATAGCAAAAGCCAAACACAGAATATTTTAGGCACCTAACCAGTTTTCTTTTCTCTTTTAAATAAATTAGATACATAAAAGAAATAACTATGGATTTAATTTTGCCGTGCTAGATACTGGTTTATTTCCTAACTACCTTGTCAAGAACAGATAAAAATAACTTTGTGAAACTTTGATAAAGGAATGCATAATACACAAAAACAGCTGCAAAAAAATGCAAACGGAAATAGGAGGGGCCATACATACTAAGAATACGATCTTTATGAGTTACAAAGCGCCCGACAATCTCGTTACATTGTTGATAAAAGAAGTTCGTCTTAACAACGGCCCGTACAGAAAAATACAAGAAATTAGAGGATATAAAAACACTCACAAAATTCCTTTACAACACTTTAACAAAAATTCAACAATACGGAGAAATCAAAACAAACATTGATGACATGGTAAACGACGCAACTTATGACCCACATCCTATCAAGATAATAACGGATTACTAAACAGAACATTCACATAAACTGTCTTTAGCTTGGTGAAATTTCAAAATACAGATGATTACAAGTCTGCAGCATTACAATTTATGTTTAATATTATTAAATTTACTCACCACTTCTTGATCGGGTGACAGAGCCACCGCCATCTTTCTGATCAACTGACAGTTACAACGATGTTACCAAGTGCCTTGTCAAATTGATTTATGTACAATCAACTGGGTACAACTACAAAAACATTTTAGATACAAAATCATTTTAAAGATAAATTGTCAATATTCACCCCTAAAGTGTTACCATTTATTTATGAAAGTCACCACTCGCTCGTGCATCATTCACTCGTGCGCGTCACCAGGGTGGTCACTGGTCAAGCATACAAGGATAAAAATGAATACATAAGACAAACGTTTTACGTTAATTTGAAACCCTCCTAGTTGGTTGTCTTGTGCGAGCCATGGACGTGAGAGTCGAGTCTACGCCTTCAGCCTCATCCAAAGAGTAGGTAATGAACTCATAAAGTAAATTCTATATACTTGTTGATATGAAAACCTCGGCAGTTTCGCGACATTGAGAGAATACTCTTTTAAGAATACTGAACTGGCAACCCTAAAGCCTAATATCAATGTTATTCAGATTAAAAAAATTAAGGTTATATTTCAGTATTTTTTCAATTGATTTCATATAAATAATTAATTCCCCTAGACATATTACAAAACCCCTAACCACAAAATGTCGACACGCTGGTAAGATATGTGAGATATATTATATGAAATACATTTATAATTCATGCAAATAGCACAATTTATTTTATCCTACACAGGTACCCTTTATACCAGAGGGGCAATCCGCAGCTCCGAGTGTTTTTACCAAATTTTTGGATGAAAATGGTACGCCCACATCCGAGGCAGATGCCAAATATAATAAATTTTCAATGTTCAATGGAAATGACAAAATATGACATCAAAAACTATTTAGAGAAAATTTACCAAGTACCTGTCGTCAATGTTAGAACAAAAATTTCAATGGGAAAGTTCCGCAAAGATATCGGCAAGGGTTACATAGTCAAGGATGATGATGTTAAATACGCGTTTGTTACGTTGGTAAGTCCATATCATCATAACAGTCTTGTTGGTAACTTCTTTTTATACCATAGGCCGGTTAGTTATCTACACGGCCCATAAACCCACAATACCAAAATAATCTTGGAAGTGTAGCCAACCTTAAAGGAAAGGTATAATGAAGGGAGTGGGGAGGGGTGTAAGATTATAGTCACTCACTGTACGAAATGCAGCAGCATGCCAAAACTTAATGACTATTTTTGTCAAAATTTCGAGCCACTCTTTATTACCTCATGTATGAGATAATTGTACTGCCTCTTGTATGTCCTACTCAATACTATTAAAATCGACTGAAGTATGGTACAAAAAAATATAGAGATCTGTAAAATTGGCTTTTCTATATTATACAGTACATTAGTTTAAGAGTTAAAAGCCAGAAAATACTTTTTTAGCATAGGCCAGTAAACTAGCAAGTGAGATGTTAATTGATCCCCACCACCCATTTACGCCAACAATACCAGAAGACTCGGGGGCAAGTTGCCGATCTTGAAAGGGAAGGGGATTTGGGTCTCTGGATATCTCATTCACTTTAAAAAACGAGTAGCAAGCTGCTTCTTTATGTTGGATATATGTGAGACAGTGGTAACAACCCATTCATGTTGTAAACAAAACTGTCTACAGGGTGGCTGACAACACTGAAATTAAGAGGCTATTTCACAAAAGTAGTAGTGTAACTAAACAAAACCATTGTAAAGGGGTTGACATCAGATGATTGGAAACTATACTATCTACAACTAAACTTATAATTTGGTTGGTCTAAATTGGTTGCATAATATGAAACATTTTGGTTTTTGGGATGTTGAGTTTTACTGTAAACGAAGGAAATGTGAGCTTATGTATAAAAGAGCAAGTTAAATCAATATGAAAATATTTATAAAAAACTAATCTTTGTTTTGGTCCTTAGAAGTGTTACTTTTATTCCTATTCTAGAAAAAAAGAGAATATATATTATTCTTATTTTTGATGCAATGTGATAGTGTCTATAGTTTCAATATTGCATTTTCTATTTCAGCCAAAGACCATGAAATTTGATTTCCCTGATTTGTTTTCTGGTAAAAAGACTGAGGAAGAAGAACACACAAAGTCTTTAGAAGAAGCAAAGAAAAGTTTTAAGACTTACATAAACCAAAACAAAGATAGGCCAGATATCCCGAGCTGGTATTCAATATAAAACTTATAATTTTTAAACACTGTAAAAAATAGCTGTAGGTTGTTTTATGTTATTGATAAGCAGTTACAAATAAATATTGGAATAATATAATGATTAACTGTATTTGACCTTTAATTCAATTTTATTATTATTGTTCTATCACTGTAAATGTGGATTCCTTGCATACTCATATTGAAAAAATAAAACCTGAAGTTTCATATAATTTTACCATGGTTCTGATGAACAGTATATAATAAAACAAAAACATAGGTTTATCCCATTTATTATTATAATAAAGTGGGGTAATAAACTTTATTAAAACAACCAATACCCACTTTGAAATATTGCACCAGAAATAACTATATTTTTATTACAAAAATCTTGTTATTTCTGCTTCTTTTTAAAAATATATAAATAAAGTTATTAACTTATTATTAATTAGACAAATAGAACAAGACAATCAATGCCATTCTTTAATAATAACCTTATGAAATATATTAGAGCCATACATTGGCACAAGTCTGACTTGCAATCAATGCTTCACCTACTGTCAGACAAACAAACAAAACTTAATAAAATCAGAGGTATCAGAATTTAGGATTTCCATACTAAATGCCCATACCATTTTTAGATACAAATATTGTAGAACTTACAAAATTTATATTTATTGTCACTACAAAGTATTTAGAGAAAATTATAACATATGGCATAATAATTATATAAACAAAATTATTTATGGTAACAAAGAATAATTAAACATTTGTGTAATATTCATCAAGAAAAGCAGGAGAATGGCAACGCGGACACTCTGAAATATCCAGTAAGAATGATACCTGAAAGAGATATGTAAAATTATATTAAGGAAGTTACATAATATAAACAGTATTTCCTTCAAAAGGAATATAGCAGGGAATGGGTATTAAAATGGTTAGCCAGATATGAAGCAAATTACCACACACTGGCAGGAGTGGTAATTTTGAAATGATATTAATGTATGGTTTCCCACAACATTGATATGTTCATAAGTATATTATTATGATAGTATTCAGAGTGAGGCCAGTGCCCCACTGTGGCTAAGCCCATGAGGTAGGTAGTAGCCTTGTAGGTACGTGACAGACTTTATTTTATTTATTTTTCGTAAAGGATGAAACAGAGGGTTAATATAAGCTAAAAGTAATACATATATGGTAGTAATATTATAACCGTAAAGTAATATTATATAATTGTTTCCAACAGTAAAATTTCTTTTAAACAATATTATATTTAGAGTTGTTTATCAATGTTATTCTTACCCGTGGATGCTTCTCACACTTGATTCGAATCCGCCCTGGGCAATAATATCCACAAGATCGACAAAACACAATAGTTTTCTCCCTATTACACGAGCATCTCTTAGTATACATCTTCGTGATCTCTGGGATTCCACGACCAATGCAATTTAGTGAATTTTGTCTTGACGGTGGGATTTTACCATTAGCCGCCGCTACAATAGGCGTTGCCTTCTCCATTTTTATAAAATCCAGTTCCTAATAACTGTCCAGAAAGTGTAATTATTATTGTTTAGGCTTTAATTTGTACATAGAGCAAATTTATCACGTGGTTGTACACTTTGACGAAAATTAAAAAGTTGAAGAATATTAAATTTGGCGGGTAGGAATCTCTCATTCTCAAATAAATCAAGCATAGATAAATTCAACGGTTAAATTACTTGACACTTGACAGCACGATTTGCCAACTTCAGCGCTAGATCTAGGGCTTTTTCTGTGTATCGCGCGTTTTAGCGCCTAGAAATCAAAGTTTAGCGTCTAGCGCTAAATCTAGCTGTTTTTGAATTTGGGACTTGGGTATTTGACTGTATTATATAATAGATCGGGCCGATGTAATCTTAGAATTTGATCAACAGACAATTAATTTAAGTTGAAAGTGACCAAGTTCAATCAGCAGTCGGTATTATCGAAGAAATATGTGAATTGGACTCGGATGATTCCGTTGCCGATTGTGATCAGTCAGACGGCGGATTGCCAGATCCACGTTAAGATTTTAATGTATACTACTAGACAACCTGTGTGGACAAAGAAATTGGGTACTTAGTTACGGTCAATTGACCGCAACTCCTTTAGTCACCTGCGAGAGAGCGACAAGAGCAGTTGTTGTTGTTTGAATAGCTGCGCACGTTAAATTCGATAAACTAACACGAAATTGTTTATTGTGACCCATAAAACATTTGTCATTATTTACGTGAGCGTGCATATTTTATTCATTCAATTTGAAGTTATTTTACGGAAGTATCCATATTATTTCTTGGTTTTGATCGAAAAAATCATTTATTGTGAATGAAAAGTAATACCAAACAAAACAGCCGTCTCAATATTACCATCTCGCTTACTCTCAACTCCTGTCGCCTTATGGCCGTTCCCTATATTCTATCTATCTACAGATTTGCTTACTGTCAATAGTGTTTTGACAGATCTTCCATACAAAACTTGTCAAAATTTTACTGCCGGTAAGCAAATCTGTCGATAGACAGAATATTGGGAACGGCCATTAGTCGTCATTCCCGCCTCTCCGGCCGCGTATGCATTAAAATTTTACTTCTGAACAGCCCGTTTATAACCGACTTACTTGACTTTTCAGTTTTATTGTTTTACAAGGCGGTAGGTCTCTCGTATGCGAGAGGCTGTCTGGGTTGGTACCACCGCATTGTCTATTTCTGCTGCCAAGCAACAGTGTGTAAGCACTGTTGTGTTCCGGTTTGAAGAACATTGAGGACCGTGAAATTGATGGGTATTATGAGACTTCACATCTTATGTATCAAGGTGACGAACGCAGTTCATTGCCATGCAGTGCTTTATAGTTTAAAGTTTTGTGTGGTGTTGCTTCTGTTTATGGGCAGGCGTGTCGCTTACTATCAGGCGAGCGACCTGCTCGTTTCGTCAAACAAGCTAATAAAAAAAAGGTGTACCAGGGTGGTCCAACCAGTCGGGGGCAATGTTTCAGGTATCACCTCCTACCAGCATCATAGTTGAGTTAATTAAAATTTTAATACACTATGGAACCCTGCAACCCGATAATTACAGAAATTACTCGCTCATTTTGGATTAACATCCGGAATGTTTCCGACAAGCTGACACGTAATTAATTTTATCATCGTAATAACCAGCGGCATTTTTATCTTATATCACTTGCATGAATCGCGCAGGAAGTTGTTTTATTGTGTGTCAAAGGTTTCCGTTTACATAAAGCATCATGCAACGAGCCGTACGAGTCCTTATATAAAAATAAAGTGCGCACATGAATTGCCAATAGAGCAGTGAACAGTGAAGATGAAAGGTTCATATTATTTCTTAGTCTTTGCTATAATATGTCTTGCTATAAATTATAGTAATGCGCAAGATCAACAACCGCCTCCACCGCCACCCCCAGGCATGGATGGGGCTAATGTTGTTGATAATCGGCATACCTTAAATAGAGTAAGTACAAGTTAGTTCCGTTGTTTTTTTAACTACAAATGGCTAATTAGTTATACACTTTGAAGATTTTTCTTTGGGTTTACTACTAGCCCTTTTCATCCCATTGCTGGACAAAGGCCTCCCATTTATCCCTTCACTGATCACGGTCCCCAGCGAACTCCCACCAGACTTCGCGCAGCGAGATCATCACGCCACCACTTGCGGGGCCGCGGCCGGCTACTCTCTTTATACCCAAAATGTTCTATAGCTCACTGACAATCCTTGCCGATGCACCACCTACTTATAGCAGCCCTACGGGCGAATCTTCTATTGACGTCACACTTTCTAGTGGAGACGTTCGCCTTGATAGATGGCGTGTTCTTCCGGACGCGTCGTGTAGTGACCACCGCCTGATTGTGTACGAATTCGTGCCTAGATCGACACAGAATTCTCTTTATAACGATTTTAATTTTAGGTATAAATCTAAAGGGGCTAATTGGAATTTATTTAGTTCCTTATTTGCTCAGCATGCCGTTAACTTTGCTCGCAATGATCCTTCCCCTGAAACATGCGCCGAAGTGATGTCGGATACGTTTACATACTGTGCGGACATTACTATCGGTCGTGGTTCCATTACTAACACTCGTAGATGTGATTGGTGGAATGATTATCTCGTGCACCTACGACGAATCTTTCGCAGGGCGCGCAGGAGATATAACAAGCTTAAAAAACGTTATATGAATCAAGAAGAATTGACATCTGCTTTTATTGCACTGAGAGTTGCCAGATCCCATTATAGAGCAGCGGTACAAAAATCGAAAGGTGATCTACTGCGTAAAATTGTTAAACGGTTAGACAAGGAGGGCCCGTGGTCTCCCTTATACCATGAGTTTAAAGCTAACAGGTCAATTAATATGGCTTACGTACAAAATATTAAAATAACAACACTTATACAACTGGTATTGAGGAGACAA
Organism: Mimas tiliae; assembly: GCA_905332985.1. Lineage (NCBI taxonomy): Eukaryota > Metazoa > Arthropoda > Insecta > Lepidoptera > Sphingidae > Mimas > Mimas tiliae. Next base: position 11,393,721 of record HG995254.1, read on the forward strand.
CGGATGCTCTGTTAAACTCGCTAGTACCCGACGATACAGTAGAACATGACACCGAGTATCACAAACAAATTAGGATGTGGGCCGCGGAATTACCCAATACCCCGCTTTCGGATCTCCCATCTTTTAACGAATTTATTAATGTTGTTCACTCTCTACCTCTTAACAAAGCCTCCGGGGAGGACAAAATATCAAATAAAATGATTAAAGAAGCGTGCAAAACAGCGGGCGAATCCATACTAACGGTTTTTGGTCGATGTATATCTGCAGGTATCTTTCCAACTATCTGGCGTAGCGGTTTCATACGGATTATACCTAAGAGTGGCGACAAGCCCTCCGAAGACCCCAAATCATATCGACCTATAACGTTATTACCATCTTTAGGTAAACTACTCGAACGCCTTATCGTGCCTCGATTAACACCCGGCGGACTTACGTTTCATGATAAACAATTCGGTTTTACGTAGGTAAATCTACTATTGACGCGGCTATGTCGGTTAGAAAATCAGTTAGTAACTCAGAACATAAGTATGTTTTAGGGATATTTTTGGATATATCCGGTGCCTTTGATAATGCTTGGTGGCCAATGTTACTTCTTAAGTTAAAGATCCGAGGTTGCCCTAAGAATATATATTCATATTTTTCTTCAGGCACAACCAAGTTAAAACTTGGTCACCACGTAGTGTCTAAGGCATTGACGATGGGTTGCCCTCAGGGCTCAGTGGTCGGTCCATACTTATGGAATTTAGGCTTTGACGATTTTCTTACAATTCCTTTGCCCAAAGTCAGCGTCTGGCATTGATATTCTTGTGTAAAGCGTATAGAACTGCTAGCACCGAAGCTTTACCTGTCCTTGCGGGTGTATTTCCAGTTGATCTGGAGGTGCAACGTCGCGCCGCTATGTATTACTCAACGAGAGAGAATATAGATAAAAGCTTTCTTACGTCGCGTGAGTTCTTAAGAATCGGTAGACTTTTTAAACCACATTCCGATTTGCGCAACGAACTATTAAATGAATGGCAATGTCGTTGGGATAATTCTACTAAGGGGCGACATCTATATCAGTATTTCCCTTCGGTTCGCGATCGCCTAACAAAAACTTGGCTAGAAATTGACCACTGTGTTTCACAATTTCTCACGGGTCATGGCAATTTTAAGTGTAAACTGTTCTTATTAAAGTTGGTTGATTCACCTGTGTGCCCATGCTCTACACCTGGCAGGGAGTACGAGCAGTCGGCACATCATATCCTTTGGGAGTGTAGTCTCTGGCATGATGAGCGCAACATTATGCTTGACAGCATGCAAATAACATCTGGAGTTGTATCAAATCAAATCATTTATTCTGTAAATTGGATCATAAATATCACTTTTACATGTCAATCATTTTTTATGCTACATTACATTTACGACGGCATTTCGGGGCTAGCCATGAGAAGAAATGCCGAAACAAACTCATGGGTTACGGCCTCTTTTAATGTCCAGACATTGTTTTACAGAATTATGCGAGTGTAATGTACAGAAATTCCTGGATTGGCCTTTTTAAGAAATGGCCAAGAGTATACCAGACATACTTGGCACTCGCACTCAGAAAAAAAAAAACATAAATATTTATAAATGTTATAAAAATTAAAAAAATCAACATGTCAGTATTGCCTTAAATACTAATATTGCGCCAATAGAGCAGTCAATATTAAACAATATATTATATAAAAGAAGAGACCTAGGTACAGCCAATTTTGTAAGGAGTGAGCGGCTCAATTCCAAGCTGTTGTGTCTTCCAAGTAATCTTTCACATTATAATAACCTTTTTGGCAAAGCCTAAGTTTAATACATAATTTAAATTTATTAAGGCTTAATAGTTGAATATGGCTTGGAATTTTGTTGTAGAAACGTATACTTTGACACTTGAAAAAGTTACTAATTTTTTTAAGTCTGGTCATGGGCAATATCAGTTTATTCTTATTTCTAGTATTTATCTTATGAATGTCGCTGTTTGTTGTAAAAGAATTAATATTCTTTTTTACATAAATCAGGTTCTCATATATATACTGAGAGGCGACAGTCAATATATTTATTTCTTTAAATAAATCCTTTAGCGAGTGCCCACGATTTAGATTGTAAATTGATCGAATGGCTCTTTTCTGCAGCACAAAGATAGTTTGAATGTCGGCAGCATTTCCCCACAATAAAATAAATAAATGTATACTATATGGATCTTGTGGAGACTAGGAGGAATTTCCGTGCATTCCGGCGTTTTTGCCATACCTATTATTGGAATCAAGTTTAACAGCTCACGTGATAGGACCCACTTAATGATATCCGTGGTGCTTTACATCTGGCTTATCCAGGTGTAAATGTCCTTGTGCTTGAGGTTAAGACCTCCTTAGTTCATTATTTTGTCTCCCACTTTGCTATGGAGGGAAGTGGACAATTATTATTTCCAACTCCTCCCTAATTTTCTATTTGATTAATTTCGTTGCGGGATAAAGACACGATTTGCATTCCCAGAGACTCGCCGAGCTTCATTGCTCGGTGTCGAAATATGCATGCCACTGTCGATCCTGGTTTACAGGAGTTACAGTGGCGGGTGTGTGGGCGGGATAGTCTCGTGACAATCCTTGCGCTTGACCTCCAGTTTTTTGTAAGGGAACGTCGCAAAGGTCAGCAGGCTAACCATCGTAAGCGACGCGACGTAAGATATATAAATGAAAAACTCAGTGACTCCTCTAGCGGATACGTGAGAAACTTAATTTTGTCATACAAATATTTTACGTCGTCGCTAATGATTTTACTGAGACAAACTCATGTTTGAGGCGCAAGACTTTTTAATGAAATGGGTAGGTAACTAGTTCTCTCTTCATTAGTTATACGAAACGTAGGTGCTCTAGTTGCAAATTTGCCTACCCTTTGGACTTGCATTACATTACTATAATTATAAGGTACTATGCGTTTTTCTTCACATACTAATTGATGCGATATTATTATATTAACAACCTGCATTCTGCACAGGAGAATTTATTTCACCTCAACATAGTTATCACATGAGTTGTTTACTACTTAGTTACTTAATTGAACAATGAGCTAGGTGGTCCAGCTAGCGTGCTTTTACTTTTTAACTTTTTGCTGACATTGTTATTTCCAGATTACTAGACAGGTGCCTCAATTTCCAATGCCCTCTCCACCCCCTCCAATGACCATGTGGACTGATACTATGGCACGCTTAAGAAGAGAAGCGAAAGGGGTTGGAGGGTCAATGCCCACAAGAAAGGGTTAAATAATTTAATCCTGTTTGAAGCGTGCAGAAATCGAAATAATAAAGTGACCATGGCAATATAATTGTTTCTAATATTAATGTACTTATGTACTGATTGTAATAAACTTTATCGAAGATCTTTGTTATTGAAGTAACCTCCTTTCTTTATATCAGTATGTCTGACTGCTGTAGTCTATGCGTGCTGTACGTATTAGTGCATGCTGTGCGTGCGTGTGCGAATGTATGTGGATGCGTGGCGTCCCTTCGTAGATTGTACCACCTAAACAAATATACTGATTTGATTGCCATTGTATTTTTGGATAGTTGGTTTGAACTGGTTCCTAACTACCAAAATAAAAAATAGAGTCGAATTGAGAACCTCCTCCTTTTTTGAAGTCGGTTATAAATATCTAAGACTGGCTCAAAGGACAAATACTTAGAGCCGTACAATAACTTTTTTAAAGGTTACAAGTGACAACCAGTCTTGCCACTTTAAGGGAAATTTGTAATTTGAGAGGAATTTCGGGTACATGAGGGTAAAAAACGGGAAATGCGGCAGTTAAGGGAATTTAGGAGATTTTTCTGGGATAAAATACCTTTATTTTATTTTTTATTTAAGAGATAATGTAAATTTTGATCTCCTGTCATAATATTAAATATACTTTTGATGTTCTCTGTTATATTTTATCTCTTAAAACCTTAAAGCCTATAGTCGTTTCTTAATTTGACAGCATTTAATGTGTAAATGAGATAAATTTTTTATGTAACATTTCCCTTAAAAATATGCGAAATTAGAAATTTAAACGTGTGACGATGATGAACTATGGAATATCACAGAGACAAACACGCGTTTAAGCCGTAGAGGGAGAATAACTAGAGTAATTCATATCTTTTGTCGCATTCGCACAAGAAAAAGAGCTACTTATGGTGATATCGTATAAAAGAATGAAACAGAACGATTATATCTTTTGTTTCATGACGAATTTTAGTATTTGAAGTATATCAAATAACTTTCATAAACAAAGTTTGACAGTTGACGTATATTTGTCTATTGTGTTCCTGGTAAAATTAGTTAAAATTTATGTAAAAGTACAAATGCATGCTATATTTTGCTGTTGATAAGAACTTCGTATAATTATTTATATCATTTTCTATGAAACTATAGTGCGGTGTAGCATTATAGGGTGAAAAAGTGATAGTGGAAAGAAAATGCCGACTTATCTTTTCATTCGTAAGTATACCACGCTTTATCAGTAATAAGGTTTTTAAAAATATGATATATTGTGTTTAAAGTATTCTTATCGTAAAATTCTTCGTAGTAAAGCATTAATCAAAGTAAATATCATTTAATAAAATTTATAACCAAACAAAATTACTCCGTTTGGTGTTGCCGAAATTTCAATAAATTATTACCCCATATTATAGGAAATATTAATTTTGCAGTATGCATTAATAATAAAATTAAATAGAAGAAATGTATTAATTATGTATAATAAAATGACTCGTTTCAGTTTTCCTGAAGATAATGTTTTACTGTAGAATTGGATTGTATCAACAAGACATTGATATTGGACACCAAAACCATCATCAATAATTTTTAGCAACATTTAGAGAAAAATGTATTATTCAAAAAGAAGAAACTGACTGTACTGCTGTACCTATTCTGGTAAATATTTAGTTTAAGCATGTATAGCAATAATCAATAGAAAAAGTACCTAAATTAATTATATTTTAAATATTATTTTATTTATTAGGATCACAAACCGATATACAACGTGTTATAGAAAGGGGCGGCAAATTAAGCAATGTATAGTGTAGGGTATTAGTATTTTATCTCCCATAGTACCAAATCCGATTGCATTGCTAGGACAATAATTATAGAATTTTCTTTTTTATCGTATAAGTAACATGTCGATATCGATTTTCAACTTTGGACAACACTAAACGATAAACAACGATACTATAGACCTCCTTTCATTTAATTATTTTATAATAAAAAAAAAATTAAACATTTGTCAAATGTCAATATTTATTTGACGCAGTCAGTTCCGCAATTTCTGATTTTATGAAGTATGATTACGAGTTCAAAAAATATGTTGTATTTGACTAAAAACAAGTATTATGTATTGGTATATTGTGTTGGTGTAACTGATAACAGCTTTTAAGAGGATCGTCGACTGTATTAAGCTAAATTCATAGATGGAAGACCCGAGAATGAAGTCTTTAAAATGTTTCTAGAGGATGGTGCCTATATTGTGTTCAGCACACAATCTCTTTCAGGTGTTAATTTGTGTTTAAATTACCTAAAAGTTACGTACGTATGTCCGTAGAATTACGTACATCTTATTCAAGTTACATAAAAGTCTGTGTTGTTCATAATAACAGTGGCGCAGCCTCCGTGGCGCAGTGGGCGAGTAGCCGGCTGCGAAGCGTGAGGCCGTGGGTTCGATTCCCACACCGAGACTAATATTTGTGTGATCCACAAATATTTGTTTCGGGTCTGTGTGTAGTGGGTTGGCAAGTCCCCCGTAGTTGCTGATACCCACGATACAGATTAACCTAGTGTGGGGTCGGGACTATGTGTGTGACTGTTGGGTGTATTTATTTATTTTATTTAATTAATAGTGATGTTATCAATCTTATCGATCTTAATAAACGAGTGATTAAAATTAACGTGAATTTTTGGATGTCTTGGTTTTGAAATGATCCGGTAAATAAATACTCACTGTAAGGTGTATGTAATGACCCTAAAATATGACCACACCTTTCTGTAACACGTTGTATAATGGTATTTATATTAGAGTAAAGGCTTTTTAATACAACAATGGTAATTCTTGTCACAATAATAACGAACCACAGAATTCAAATATTCAGAAAATACAGTTAAATTAAATAAGCACTCACGCTTGTTTTCCCGAAAGGGGTAGGCAGAGGTGTACCTAACTAGTATACCCACATTTTGCCTAGTTTATATTCGTCCCATGATGTGATAGGAGGCAAACTTTATCGCCATACCGGGCACAAATCCAGACTCCGGGCTGATACTAAGCATAGCATGATAGAAAATCCCATCCCGGAAACTTTGCCCGACCCGGGGATTGAGCCTGAGACCTCAGCACAGCAGTCGTACCGCGTACGCATTACAACTGCGCCACCGAGGCAGTCGAAAATGAAAGTAAAAAATTCTAATTTACATTACAGATCAATAATATGAACTTTTGATTTAAATAAGTTATAATCCATGTTTTTTTATGGTATAGGCCGGCAAACGAGCAAGTGGGTCACCTGATGGTAAGTGATCTCCACCGCCCATGTACGCCCACAATACTAAAATAATCATGGGCGCGTTGCCGAACTTAAAGGAAAGGGATAAGTAAGGGATTGGGAAGGGGAGGGGGTTTAGGCCTCCGGGTATCTCACTCACCGTATGAAACGCAGCAGCAAGCTGCTACTTTACGCCGGTTTTCTGTGAGACAGTGATAATCACCCAGACGAGCCGGCCCATACATGCTGTAGACAAGTGTCCACAGCGTGGCTCTACCACTCTAAGTTTGGTCCATATGTTTAGAGTTTAACATTTTTAAAACTATTATGTACATTGACCTGCCTCAAACTGGTGTACATTTTATAGACAATTAAATTACTAAGCGAGATTTCTCACAAACTACATACAGACCATCGTATGCGAGAGGCCGTCTGGGTGGGTATCACCGGTTTGTCTATTTCTGCCGCCAAGCAGCAGTGTGTTACTACTGTTATGTTGTTATGTTATTGTTGAAGGACATTGACGCCAGTGAATTTACTTGGCATTATGACACAACACTTTATGTATCTGGGTGACGAGCGTAGTTCAGTGCCATGTAGTACTTCATAATTCGAGGTTCTGATTGATGTTGCTTCTGTTTATGGGCAGGTGTGACGCTTATCACCAGGTGAGTGAATTGCGCGTCTCATCTAAAGCTAATAAAAATAATATTTAATTAATAAAAGGTAATTGAAAATAACCATGTTGTATTATTTACTCACAAAAGCAAGAACCTATTATTTCTCAAGAAATTGTAGTATATGACGTCACGTAACAAAACAAATTGTAGGGTAATTTGTTTTTGACGCGGTAACCCTCGAAATTGTATCCTTGTCTCTTTCTGCGACACCTTTAGTAGGAGTCTATAGATTCTCAGTCAACGGTTCAAGCGGTCGATTCGGTATTTTATCTTGTATTGCGCCAAATAGACATGTACTTACAAGATGTGTTCCGACCGCTTTGGTCAATCTCTTCACACAAGTTAGAGAACTACTTCTGAGCAGACAGCTTTTATCCAAACAATTCTTCGATAATGATTCTGGTTAGCGGTACTCAAAACTGTAATAGTTTACTATTGCAAATAGTACTAGTGTAATACTTTTCTTCTTGTTCTACATGGGTATCGATGATAGTTTAATACTTAAATGTGAAGGCTTGTTATTAGCAACTTGATTATGCACCTATGTAACCAAATTTAATGTAATTAGTCTGTAAAAGAATAATGCTGAGACATAATAAAAGATAAAGTAGAACAGACTACTTGACGGCTTGACCGCCTTCTGACTAAAATAGGGATTCTAGTTCAAACCTGGTAAAACATTAGATTACGAACCTACTGGTGTTCCTCCGGAGTGAATGTCTGGCCCCGGGGTGAGGCATTATTAGGCATATTCGTAAAACTGATTCGATGACGCAGTTGAAATGCATATGCGTTACGACTGAGGCTGACGCTGAGGTCTCAGGTTCAATCCCCGGATCTGGTAAAAGTGATATTGGGTTTTTCTATTACGAGATGCTCAGTATTCAGCCCGGAGTCGGGAGTTTATGCCCGGTATGGCGATAGGCTCACCCCCTATCACATAATGGGATGAAAAAATGTTGTTGGAGGGAATTGGGGGTTTTAGTTGCCCTACACAAAACTTCTTTATATTTAAAGACAAATCTCGCCTCATCGCCTGGACCGATTTGGATGCGGGTTTTTTAATGTTTGCAAGGTAATTTAATCGTGAGTGTTCTTAGCCAAGATTTATTTGGTTCTTAAGTGTTCGAGTGTCTTTACTTCAATTTTATTTACAATATATTTTTATAATAATATCTTGTATTATGCTTTACCTTTTGAGATAAATGTTACCAGTGGTTTACCAGTTATGAAGTCATTTTTTACTTGTTACTCATTAGTTTTTAGAGAGAGCGTCCATGATTCTTTAGTTATTGTGGATGTTATTAATGGTTGGTAGAGATCACTTACCATCAGGTGATCCACTTGCTTGTTTGCCAGCATTTGCCTAAAAAAAAATATCTCCGTAAATAGCACGCCAGTACTCTCCACAGACGGAAGAGAGCCATGTGGAAGAGGTGAAAAAGGTATTTACGTCAGGGTCGTAGCTTGTGGCGCTGAATAGTTTCTGCCTAGCTCCAAGGGATTTTTACTCCAGTAATCTAGAAAACCGGCGATTCACTTGCAGATTCAGGGATCCCATACGATGGATTCTTCAATATAAGGACTGGCATAGGCCAGACCCTACCGAAGGTCTTTGTGATATTAAGTTCTCAGAGGCTGTACCTCACTCTTACTTTTCACAGCTAAGCCCAGCTGACCACCCGTGCCGAAAACCATATTGCAATCGCTGCTGGTTTTCTTCAATATAATATAAGATTTTTTTTCACGTCGGGCGTCATGACACATCCCCCCCCCCCCCCTTTTTAGTTGTTATTGTATGAGATACAAACATTTATATATGCGTAATAAAAAAATTAACCCTCTCGGGGGGATTTTTCTTGAAAAACCTGAATTTTGGGGGGATTCTACGTAAGACTAGGGGGAACGTGAGACAGTTATCTGGCAACACTGGGTCTGTCAGCTGTATTTAAGGATTTATTTAGGGCCAAAAATTTAGGTTATGGAACTATAAATATTAATTTTAAATAATCATTTTCTGTAAGCTAATGAGTATGACCTGTTGAATAAATTGTATAGAAAATAACCATTATTTATTAATAAAGAGTTTCATAGTATTTATGTGAATTTACATAATGCTGAAAATCTTCAGAAAAGCACCAGGTGCTTTGGGAAGTATCCAGGCCAAAATTAAATTCCCTGAAAAGTTTAAAGGAACATTACTGGAAAAATGGGCAGATTATTGGAAAAATCTATTCATAGACTATCGTCAAATGCTACAAGATTTAAGGACTGACGTTCAAGACGAACCACTTAAGGCTATAAAATGGACAGTAGGTATCCTAACAACTACTGCACTTGTTAAGAACAATCCCACCGAAATTGATTTTAAAGACAGCTTGAGGAAGATTAGCAACGAAGTAGCTTTGGTAAATGAAGACTGCATAAACCCCAAATCTGTTGGGCATCTATGTCATCTAGCTGTCTGCTACAATGAAGAGGTTCTTCACTACAAGAATTTTGGATTGCTTTCTGTGATGTATGTGAATGATTTAAATGACTCTTGTGACTTGTACAAAGCTCATTGCTCATACATGCAGCCAACATACTTCAGTCTACCAGCACAGATTGTTGATGTGGGCTTTATGGGTAAATGGTGGAACTTGTATATAAAAACTACCAATTATGATGTTAATTTCTAGATGTTATTTATGTTTATTGTATACTGTTATGCAGTCATTATTTCAAGTTGTAATATAATAAAATAAATTAGTTGTTATCACATAGTTTTTATTATTACAACTACAAGTTAAATACCATTAATAAATAAATATGTACACCCAACACACACATATTCTTGACCCCACACTAGGTAAAATCCTGTATTGTGGGTATCAGGAACTATGAGGGACTTGTGGTCCCACAACACCCAGACCTGAGACAAATATTTGTAAATCAGACAAACATTTGTCTAGGTGCAGGAATCGAATCCACAGCCTCACGCTTCGCAACCAGCTACTCGCCCAATGCGCCATGGAGGTTGTCCATGTAAAATACATTGCCACTGTTACTTACTAATGTAACATGAACATCTTACACCTTAAAAAAAACGAGGACTGACATGGTCTCCACTCTTAGTATCTTACCTAAACAACCATTGTTGCACCGACAAATATAGCCAACCCACTACCACTACCTGATTCAGAGGGTTGGTAAGTTTAGTTATGCAATGGATCTGTACATTCTGGATTTTATCACAGCGACTCCAAGAATAACCCTCATTATAGCTTGTTGAACATCCTTCTTTGTAAGGATCCACATCTTGGTATTGTATGGTGCCTATTATGACTTATAGGATACACTAGTTAAACAATAGTGTTAAAATATGTTAATATTACTGCAACCCTACAACTTACTTCCACCTCCCCCTATCCTACTTGCAGTAGGGTCGGAGCAACACGCTTTTTAACCCATGTTACAGAAAGGTTTGACTTGTAATTTTTACGACCTGCCCGACCCGACGTCAAACCCTTTGGGGAGAAACACCCAAACCCGAACCAAATATCTGTGGATTACACAAATAATTGTCTCAGTGCAGGAATCGAACCCGTGGCCTCGTTTCACAGCCGGCTACTCGCCTACTGCACTACACACTGCAGAGCTACAACAAAGGATTATATTTAGCCTAGCGTGTTGGCTTATATGTTTATTTACGGCCGTCCTCGATATCGATTTTGAAGTCGATCAGCCTTAAAACATAGGAAAAGAAACTGGCTGCAACTTTATTCAATTCCAGCATTGGATTTTAATTTTTAACTACGGGGCGTCTCAGATATCAATTTGAAAGTCAATCGTTTTTAAACCAAACAAAAACAAAATGGCAGGTACTTTTATCGATTGTAACATTAGCTTAATTGTTTGTAACTACATGGTTTAAAGATAAAGGAAGATATCGATTTTGAAGTCAATCGGCGTTAAAACAAATAAATACAAAATCGTGGCCATGTTTTCAATTCAGACATCAAATCTATTTATTTTTTACTACGGGGCGTCGCAGATATCGATTTTGAAGTCAATCGGCCTTAAAATATAGAAAAATAAAATAACGGCCACTTTTTCAATGCTAACATCAGATCTACCGGACTAAAATAATTACTATGGGTATTATACTTTTAATTCCGATTATCTATACAATCGATATCTGGGGTGCACTATGGTCACAAATTACTATATGTTACCGACTAGGGGTTATGGATAGTAAGTTTTCTGATAGTGAAGTAATTTTTAGAAACGGATCCGTGGTTCTAGAGAAAACTCCTTCACCTACCCTGGTTACTGCTTCGCTCCCTTAGGTCGCAGCGTGATGCTATATACTTACGAATCATCGTCTACACAAAACAAATGTATGGTGTGAATATGACCGGTTAAGTTAAACAGTTAGTGCAACAGTTAAAAATAAATAAATAGTTTCATACAAAGTTAAACCCAAACACTTTGCAAGTGGAATTACAATAATATGAAACACGTATTTCATTATTTTTAATATTAATCTGTGCTCAATTTCACTTGTATTCCGCTCCATAAAAGTTGTAAGTTAAAGTAGTAAGTTTCATTTAAAGTTCAACCCTGCCTTTACCCCATTAAAATGTTAATTGGCAAAAATCCTTTCTTAACGGGCCCCTACATCACACAACAATCATCTGACCAAATTTCATGATCCTTGGAATCGTTTTTGAGAATTTTGTTTAATCAATTAGTGAATGAGTGGTATTTTGCTTTTATATATACATATAGATTTGTATGCACAAAAAATTGCGGAAGTACATACTTTATGTCATCATAATGTACCTATAATATTATTTTTTGTTTTATGAAAGGCGTCAAATTTATCATCTAGCAAGTTTCTACCTTAATTATAATGCTTATTTATAAACTTCATGGGTTGAGTTAATTTAAATAACTTGAATCAATGGTTGAAGAAAATTTATTTTGTTACTTACTAATGATGTTACACAATGTATAAAACCAAGTGGTTATCACAAATCATGCATGCATAAGTTAATCTTCTCAAAATGCAAATCCAAAACTTAAATCACCATTAAGTGAACTCTGGCAGTACACAAATATATCCTTGTATAAATGTTTACAATATTGAACACTTTAATGAGTTCCTCATTGAAAATTAAAGTGTTAAAATCAACAAAATGTTTACATTCATTGTAAATTAATGAAATGATGGCAAGGCTTATGTAAAAATATAAAATGGTACACACATACCATCTTCTTTGACATCTTTCTACATATGAAATTATACCTGCATTGAAAAGGGAGATGTTATAAAACAAATAAGCACTCATAGAGGTCCAGCAAAATATTATAAATATAAATCATTAAAGGCACATTTAACAGTAAAACTAACCACTATTCAAACATGTAGTTGTATAAAAACAACAAAAAGCCTTCTCTTGTTATTTGAAATAAAAAAAAACGCCTGTGTTTAAAAATATATTTAAAAAAGTAAATACTTGTCACTGATTGTTTGACCTATTACATAAAATGAAGGCAATTATTGCATATTAAAAGAAATAAAAATCACCACTTTGATTATGTATGCTAAGTTTTTAAAAAGAGGAAAACAGTAAAGATACATACAGTAATATAATAAAAATAATTACAAACCTAAAATTTGTTGTCTAAATTAAGAGCAAAAAATCACATCATTCTCATTAAGTTTTGTATAATTATTTGTAGTAGTAACAATATTTAATTGGGTAGTTGACCATAGTTTGATCAGTTGTATATTTAAAAACTCTCAGATATAGACAGCCAGGCAACTATGACGGGCTTACGGCCCACAAAACCCAGACCCAAAACAAATATCTGTGGATTACATAAACATATTTGTCACAGCCGGCAACTCGTCCGCTGCGCCACGGAGACTGTTAAATGAAATAAATCATAAAGAAAAATATTCTATAATCACAATTAATAATACCTAAGTTTTTAATATTGCTTACTAAACAAACAGCGTTCAGCATCTTTATAACGTCATTACAACATGTAGAAGTGCATCCTTATGAAGCTCCTTTTAGCAGGTAAGGGATGACTAACTGTCCCTAGAATTTCCAAATGCGTATTTACCGGTCCACGAAATATTATAATTTTTTCGCTTAGTTTTTTATTAAATATTATTTAACTTCTTATTAGATACTTCTCTATATTATGACAGTCAACTACCCTATTGTCTAAGAATTATAAATCATGGGAATAAAATACTATACAGAATGGCATCCCTAAGAGGATAACCAAATTAGCTACAACATAAAAGAACTAAAAACGTTAAACAATATATACATCTATTATAATTGCTGTCAATGGAAATTGTGGACAATATAATTAAATGTTTTCATCACACTTTGAATGTAATTTGTTCAAAAATTACTTGCACATTTGGGGTGTTTTCAATAGAGAAATCGTTTTTAAAGAAATACAATTTAAATTTTGTTCTATAAGAAAATACACCAACTTAACCAACTTAAGGCCTGAGGTTATGGTTTGCAATAAGTAAAAAAAATATAACTCTTTAACATATAAATAGGCTTTAAAATAAAAATTGGATATAATTGAAATTATTTTGCTTTTGGGCAGGTTTTAGTTTTGGATTAGCATTCAATATAAGGATGAAAGTAATACTTTATCATAAAATAATTAAAAAATTAATCAATTCAAATTAAGTAGATTTTTTATTATATTCGCAATTTTTGTATTCTGCTTACTGTTTTTCATGAAAATTAAGACGTAAATTATTGGCATGTCAAGAAGATAAATGTGCAGTTAGTATATTATGTGTTTATGTACTCTTTGTTTCCTGTAATATATAAAATAAAATCAATATGTAATCTACATTGATTGTCGTCATTGTCCTACTTCAAATATTAGTTCCTGTTTTCATTTATACACACATGTCCTGACCCCACACTATCCAAACCCATATGTTTCGTGGATATCAGGAACTACGAAGTACTTAGAATCTCACAACACCCCAAACAAATATTTGTGGATCACACTAACATTTGTGTCGGTGCAGGTGTTAGTTGGAAGGGTAGATTATTGAGTAAGTGATTTGTTTGCACTGTCCATAATTCCCATCGACAACAAGTATAAGAAACAGAACCATAAATTACACATAAATATAATTATAAATATTAATCAGTACTTTAACTGATCACTGTTTTGACTTTTTCTGCTATCGTCAAAAAGCTTTACCGGCACGAATCGTTAGCACATGTGGATTAGTAGTGGAGGCAGGTGATGTCCAGCGAAAACTAACCAATGGCGTGAAGCAGAGGCGCCCATCCTCCTTCATTCCGTCAATCGGGATTACTGCGCAAGTGAATTATATTGTGCTCACGATTCGTGCCGGTACCTGTAAACCCAAACGCTTGTGGTCGTCTCGGCCATATATGAATCATGCTCTAAGGTGGTGCATATATTATCGATAGTTTCGAGTGTAGTTACTGAGATGGAACATAGTGATATGAAAAATGTATATTCAGTGGAATTGTTTTTAATAAAGCTGTTAATTAAGACACATCTTCATAATACTTCTATAAAAAAGAATTAAAATGTGATTGAACTCATTAATTATAATAATACAATTAATTTCGCAACCTGCTTATGAGTAATCTCTGTTGAAATTTTGAAAAACATGTTTCCGTCACTTTTAAATTACCTAAATTTTATACTATAGTTAGATCATCGCGTCCGTTCTTGTTTATCCAAATTACCAAACTAATAAAAAAAAAAGAGAATACCGAACTTTTTCGGTAAATTTATCATATCGACAGAAAAGTACTGAGGCTTTGAAATAGTATTTTTATTACTAAGTAACTTTCGTATTCGTTGTTATATATTTTAGTTATTATTTTACTAAAATGTAAATAGTAACTAGTTCTTAAGCATAAAAACTTTTTAACATTTTAAGTATTAGTAAAATTAATATTTTTTTTGTTGGTTGTATCAATAATTGACTATACTGTAATTCGTTGTTTGCAAGTCATGGTTATATAATAGCTCCATATAGCTATAGAATATAGAACGTGATATAAAAAGGTGTGGGTAAATATAAGCAATGTATTGTGTATGACATAACTGAATAAGTATTTTAACTCCCATATTACTAAATCCAATCGCATTGCTAGGACATTAATTATTTTCTTTTTATCGAATGAGTAACATGTCGATATCGACTTGCCACTTTGGACAAGCCTAAATGATAATCTGTGATACTTCAGAGTCCCTTTCATTTCAATTTTGTATTATTTAAAATTAAAAAACTGTTGTCAAATATCAACATTTATTTGACGCAGTCGGTAATTTCTCAGTTTATGAAGTATGATTACGAGATTAAAATAAGTTGTATTTGACTAAAAGGAAGTATTATGAATCGGTATTTTGTGTTGGTGCAGCTGATAATAGTTTACAAGAGGCTCATCAGCTGTATTAAGCCATGTTCATAAATGGAAGATCCAAGAACGAAGTCAAGTGCCTCTAGAAGATGGTATTTCGTCTTCGGCACACAAGCTCTTTCAGGTGTTAATTTGTGTTTAAATTACTAGTTACGTAGGTATGTCCGTAGAATTATAGATACGTTATTAACGTTTATTAAAAAGCGAGTGTCGTAATATAATAATTAATAGTGATGTGGTCAATCTTATCGACCTTAATAAACGAGTGATTAAAATTAATGTGAATTTTAGTATGTGTCTGATTTGAAAAGATCCTGTACTCACTATAACGTGTGTGTAACCCTTAAATGTGACCATTCCTTTCTGGAACACGTTGTATATGGAGTTTTATGAAATAAAGGGTGGCAGACAAAAACATTACCCAGTCAGAAAATCGAAATATTCACAAGAAAGGCTATAAATTCAATAACTATAGAAGATTGGAAAAGGCAATAAATCATGTTGAGAAGCGACAACGGCAATACTGGACAAATGTAAATTATACAATTAGGTGGGGAGGAAAGTGACAACAACGTTCCCTATGAAAGTGATCATGACATTTTTTCAGACAGTAATAGATATTGTAAATTATAGCATAAGCGAGGAAAATTATAATTTGTAATTTTGATTATTTCACTGAAAACATTTTGATTAAACAAAATGTATTTTTTTGTTACCTACTACTAGTGGTCCGGCACGGCTTCGCCGATGTTTACTTCGCTTTACTATACTATAATACTAGCGTCCAACAAGAGACGCATTTTTTAATAAAACTTGTTTTACCTGTATGTACCACATGTATTTAATATTTCTGAACAAATCAAAACTTACATTTTAATTTCTATAGATTATTATTATTTCAATGAATACATATTGGTTAAATATAGAATTTCTAATGTTATATTATAATAATGTGACATTACCTATTATTATTTCATTTGCTACATTTTGACTGATATTTTCTTCTGCTATCTGCTATATAAATTTCTCAAATTTGTTTTTTTGTCGGCACGCCATATCTTCCCTAATTCTTCATCAAATATAATGATGCAAATACCATTTAAAACTTATGTTTGCCGCTATTGACGTAAAATAGACAAATTATTAAAATTACAGGTTTTTCAAAAAAAGATGAAATATATTTGTACTTTGCTATATTACGTAACTGACCACTATCGGTGCGAAATATTTGCACAGGTTACCTAGTAAAAATATATAAGTAGTATAGTATAGTGCTTAGCAACGATATTTTGTGACGTCACAGCGATCGGACCGCCAAAATAATGTGAGTTATTGATAGGTTACGGCGCGTCACTAACGTGCCTGATAACTTATAAGGGGGTGCAAGAGCGGGCGAGAAAGCAATACCATCGACGACTTATGCGACTGCCACGAGCGTTTGCGTTAAATTTCACTAATTAAAATTGTATAAAGGTAAGGCGGCAAATGTGGAATTGTGGTAAAGAATAAATTACGTATGTGTTAATAACAGCACAATAATTTTCTTACCTACAGTTGTTAACAATCGTATTGACTAATGTATTTATTGCTATTGAAAGCTTAGCGCTTGGTTCGTTCAAATGATTCTATGCTGCACCTAAGCATTTTATCCCTACACACATTTCTCACTCCAATCCAAAAACAAAGCAATGATGAATGCCAATATATAAATATAAACCTTCACAATCAACAGCAACATGTGGCAGTAAATGTGTTTAATATTTTTATTTACTACAAATTAATATCTGATCTAACAAAAACCACATGTATGTAAATATTATTTAATAACATTATATTGATTCAGACTTTATTTATAGCTAATCTACAATCATATTCGTATTATATGAGTATAGACAGTTTGGAGCACTAAGGACCAAGACAAATTGTATTAGGACAATATTTCATCACAGATCAATGTAACCGTTATCATGTTCCCCTTGTAAATAGGATTAACTTTGCAACATTTCAAATCAGACGGAGCTCTATAACTAATATCCTGTACAGTATACATACGGCTAAATAATATAATAAAAACGCGACAAACAATATGCAAGCTAAATTAACATTATGGTACAGTTTTCAATCGAAAAATTATCATAATTAAGACGAAAGTCATCCATCAAATCTCGTCGTCGCATGAATAGAAATTAAAATGACGCCTGCATATAATGAAGTATGAATGAAACATAAAGTTTGGTGGTACGCGTACATGTGGTCAGTACCCATCGAGTTCTAGAGTAGGATGACGCCGGGCGCATGCAGTCGGTACGCATAGATCGCTTCATAGTCGTCCAAATCGTCGTCTAAGAAGAGTTCATCGTCTACAAAGAAATTTTCTAAATTATATTTATTTTTATATCTGCATCACATTTTTTGTTGGAACACACATTGTACTATATAGGCGCACATTGTCACAAAAACATCATGAAACATTTCATATTTTTGTTTATCACAAATGACAACACAGTACACTACCTACTACAATATGTAACAAAAACCCTGCTGGGCATTTTATCTGTGATATCATAGTCGACATTCAAACTTAATGAAATAACTCGCATACGAATATGGGACTATAAAAATAATCACGTATAATGCTCGGGTGGCATATAAATAAAAACGCGGGCCTTTCATCAGTACACTTTAATATACGTTAGATGTTAGGTACAACATAGTGTTACGTTACAATAGCGAGCGGGCGCGGGCGCGGGCGCGGGACGCTGGACTTAGCGTATGCGTCGCGTTGTGTTGCTGCGAGCCGACTGCCCCCGACTGGCCGCGCGTACCGCGTGCGGCGCTGTCGCGACTCGCGGGGGAGCCGGTACGGACTACGGTACGGTAAAGGAGTCGAGTATGGTTGAGTACGGCGCAGGAGCACGCGGCTGCGCGCTCTCGCACATTAGGGTTTGTTCCACGTCAAATATACTCTGCGCGTTACACATGTTAATTTTTTAAAGTTGAATTTATTGTTTGTAAAGCGTATTTCGATTGATTACCTCTGCAAGAGCGATGACTTGGAGCCAGAGCGAGATAGCATGTTACGGCGTCCACGTACATCAAATGTGCTACGCCCCCGGCTTCGTCAATACACACAGAAATTCAGATGTATATAACATTTCTAAAATATTATGTTCATTTTCTAAGTTACCTGTATGTAAGGATAATGTCTCGCTTCTGTTTATATATTTTTTAATTTAACTATTTTTATTAAGCTGTCTATATATCTTCCCGACACTAAAAGGGCTAACAGGGTTTTTGTTACATATTTTGTATATTAAGGCACGTTTATCACAAAAATCGTTTTAAAAGTATCTAAAAATACCTGGTCCGAAAAAGTCATCGAAGTCATCGTGGTCGTAGAGTTCGTCGAGCGAGTCGTCGGAACTGTCCTCGTATATGCGATCGGCGAAGTCGGGTCGCAGGTTCGGGTTGCTGCGGTCCTCGGTCACGTTCACCGTCAGCAGCTTGTGTGTGGGGAACTCGCTCTGCGGTTACGGTGATGGGGACATAAAACCATTTCTACATATTCATTTAGAAAGACAATTGCTTATGGAACTATATGAGAAAGATTAACAGCCAGTGGTATCTTGGTTTTAAGAGGTAGGGTATTGATTGATACTCGGTATCGATACTTTCGTTTAAACAACCATAATAAGCACAGTTAGACGTGAAAAAATGGTTATCGATACATTGGTTCGAACTTTGAATCTCCATATTAAACCCAAAGTTACAAATAAATGTCGTCTATTTTCCTTTGATGGTTGGACACCGATATCGATACCGTGGTGTCCGATACATAACAAATTTTGTCGGTTTTTTTACTTTTCGTGTTGTTTGCATAGTGTACATACATAAATATCGATATTTGTGTTGTGTTTTAGGCCCAAAGCCAATCTCACCTGAGATCTCTCGGATTGTGGGGGTCAGACGGCAGATCAAATCAAATCACATAGCACTGCTGGTAGTAGGTGTGAGTGTGTGAGTGTGTGAGTGTGTGAGTGTGTGACGTACCTGCGCATGTACAGCGCTGGTGCCCGCGAGTCGCAGCACGAGTGCACGCGGACATTGCTCCAATGCACGACGCGCCGCCTCCACCACCATCTCCGACACTCCATCACATCCGCACACGTCCAGCTCCTGATGCGATACAACACTATATTAGTACCGTAGTATGGTTGAAGGTGTCTCATAATGTTATCGCACCAAGTAGATGGAAATAATGGTCGTGTAGAGAAACCAATTGTACGTGATGGGGGGCGACAGTCGCGCGTCTGATAGAGCGCCTCGCCATTGGGAGCGCAGTTATGCTGTTATTTGTGATTTACTAGTAGCCGATATTACATTGAATAAAATAAAACCGTGTGTCTGTGACAATTTTCCTTCCATCATCAGATCCTGATCACTGTCTGTAGGCCAAACACTTATTGAAAACTATTTACGACCGATTTAAATAAACAATCTGAGTTTACATCTCTGAAAAAATCCCACAAATGAGCCAATCAGAATATACGTTATACACTATAAAATATATTTGTGGATGACACAGATTGAACCCGCGGCGCCTTGTTTTACAGCCGGTTACTCGGGCGCTCATGATGTTTGTGTACCTGCAGATGACAGCAGGCGGCGAGGCAGAGCACCAGCGGGTCCGCAGTGAGGGCGGGGTTGCCGCGAGCCGTCAGCTCCTCGAGGAGCGGCAACTCCGCCGCGGACACCACGCCCGTGTCCGACAACGCAGCCAGGTACGACACGTCGAGATGACGCAACGACGAACATCCTGTACACACCGCCCTCACGCCCTCGTCGCTCACGCCTGCACACACAATGTATACACTTCGGGAGTTTTGGCGGGAATTCAGACAATGCGGTTGATCTCTTCAATTTAATTATTTCCTAAACTAGTTTAAAGTTGTATTTGCTGTATAAATGTGATGTGGATTTGAGCAATAAATAATGACAGACATACACTGTTTCTATGGAAACATTGAAATAATTGAATTTAGGTGATTTTTGACCAAGTTTATTTGATCAACCTTGATTATTCGATCCACTTGGAGAAAATCGTCTACTTGGAGAAAATAGCATCGTACTGAACTACTTCCTCGTTTGCCGGCCTGTATTATAAAAGCAACAATGAGTTATGTTATCAATAGCAATTTAAAAGAAAGAATTTTATAAATTCATGCAAAATAAGAAAATTAATAAAATTGCATGATGCAGTTCGTATCGTCACTTTTCGTGATGGCCATTACGCAGTGCTACCGTACAAGGACATAGCATAATATATTCCCACTACGCGCCCACCTTTGCTCATATCAATATTTTAATTTATTATCTCTAGTTGACACTTAATACATCTAATTTGCGCCGTGCAGAACGTCGTATCTCGATTTAGAAGTTTAATATTTAGATATAGACTTTTATGAAATAAAGTAATTTTTTTACGTTCATTGCATATGCAGATTCATATGAGAGTTATCGTTCTAGTTATCTTATTGCGATGGCTGCAATATTATTATTTTGAACATTGGTATTTAACTAAACTGGGCGCGTAGTGGGTCATCTCACTATCTCCTTCGCACGCCTGCACTGTAATTGCATGGCAGATGGTGACATCACAAACCGAGACGTCCAGGAATAAGATATTTTACCTGGATGTGGAAATGATTTCCTACTGTTGCAGCTGGATATGTTCAACGACTCCAGTTTGGTACAGGACTGCGCGACCTGCTTCAGGACCGCGTTGGTTATATGAATGTTTCTACTCAGGTTCAAGGTCTTCAGCTCGGTCAAGGTGGCGAGCGATTCACAGAACGCCTCGTTACTCTGAGCCGCGAAACATATATCAACGGACGTGTACCCGCTCAATGACAGTTCCTCAAGTCGAGGCAATTTTTGTAATATCAGTGGGATGATTTTCCACATGGTGGCCGGACACACGTCTAACTTCAACGTGGTTAAGTTCGGAAGGGTGTCGATAGCGGCGCTCAATACTGTGCCTTGCAGGTTATAGCAGTTGTAGAATGAAAGAGAGCTCAACTTAGGTGGATTGGAACCTGTCAAGAACAACCCAGTGACATGGGTGTTGTTGGCCACCGTCAAACTTTCTATACAAGAATCACTCTTCACCAAATGTACTAAACTAGAATCCGTAAGCTGCGAACAATAATAGCGTGTGTTAAGTCTGGTATGAATTAAAGTCTGTTACATTTATTATAAACTGCTACATATACCTTATTGCAAGACACAAAAGAAAGGCTTCTCAGTTGTTTGCATCCATATATCAGGGGATTCCAATTTTTTGTATGCATACCAACAACCTGAAATAAAAACGGAAATGGTTATTTTGATATTTGGTCAACACATGGCGATTTTTGGAGAAGTAAAGTCGCAAAAAGGCTGCTCTACCTAACGTGGTACTGTCGCAGACCATCAGCTTTCGTATACTTGGATCACGATACACACGTGATATAGTTACAATGCAGCGTCGATACAGCTTCTGTGCAGCATCTACATGATTCTAAGCCATATGCAGTGAAGTCCAGCGGGCTGAACATAAGCGACTAGAGATAATTTTATCGATTCGTTTTGCCGAAGAAAAACAGTTTTATCTAGTTAATCCTATATATCTATTAAAGTTGCCACCACGGCCAGGTATTCACTGCACGAGAAAATGTTGCCGTCTCGTATTCTCGTACTATCTTCATCTCTTATCACTCTCTATATGTAATTACGGTACACACGCGCAACTAGTCGATAGACAAAATCGTCTCTTGCGTGCAAGATATCTCGTGAGCTTAAGTTAAGCGGCTTGGTCGGGTTTGAGTTTAAATTGTGTGGCGCTGTATTGATGTTAACATCAGGCGAGCGACCTGCTCGTCTCGTCATTCAAGGGATAAGAAATAATCTGGTTTCACCTTTATTCCGAGTTTTATATCGTAGAATTTTTTTTTATAGTCTAAATGACGAAACAAGCATATCGCTGGCTTGATGGTAAGCGCCACGCCTGCCAATAAACAGAAGCAAGCACCTTGAACACAGAACCTTGAATTACACATTACCGCATTGCATTGGACTACGCTCATTACCCTGAGACATTAGATGTTAAGTTGTAGAATGCCCAGTAGTTTCACTGATTTCAATGTCCTTCAACCTTGCCTACACGCTGCTGCTTCGGGACAGATATAAACGTCGTGGTGGCACCAACCCAGACGGCCTCTCGCATATGGGGTACCTACCACCTAATGAATGTGAATAGTCGAGATGAGTATGAGTATAAGTTGAGATACCTTGAACTCCTCGAGATGTGGACAGAACTTGCCGACAGTGTGGGCGGTACGGTCGTTGAGCGCGGACCAGGGATGGTCGACATGCAACCGCGTCAGCGACACGCCCACGCGCTGCAGCACGCGACGCAGCACGGCCGTCGTCAACTTCTCCGGCATGTGCAACCACCACGACGTCTTTAACACTCTTATACCTGAACGATCAACACACATATACATAGATCAAGTTGGAGGTATTCTCGATAAAGGACAGGTCAGAAGTAACCTAAACCATGAATGAATGAGTGGTAGAGCCACGCTGTAGATACTTTTGTCTACAGCATGTATGGGTCGGCTCGTCCGGGTCATTACCACTGTCTCACAGAAAACCGGCGTAAAGTAGCAACTTGCTGCTGCGTTTCGTACGGTAAGTGAGATATCCGGAGGCCCAAACCCCCTCCCCTTCCCAATCCCGTAATTATCCCTTTCCTTTAAGTTCGGCAACGCACCCATGATTCTTTTGGTATTATGGGCGTACATGGGCGGTGGAGATCGCTTACCATCAGGTGACCCATTGGCTCGTTTGCCGGCCTATGCAATAAAAAAAAACCGACGTGCGTGTATGAAAAATTAAGTGAGAATGAATGAGGCCAAAGAGGTATGCAAGGATCGCAGCAAGTGGAAATCCGTTGTCTCTGCCTACCCCTATGGGAAACAGGCGTGAGTCTATGTACGTATGTACATATACATATTGGTTTTGTTGATCTTGGCACGGCAAAGTGTCACTGTACAACTGATGGTAAGTGCAGCACAATCCAAGAATAATGTCAACCAAACACAGAAAATAAATCTATAGTAGGTCGACAGAATGATGCCAGTCTGACTAATTGTTTCTTCACACTCTCTTTAAAGAACCATTCCCTATCTACTGTAGGAACGAGGGAACACATGTTCCAGCAATATAGTAATCAGATCAATACGCGTGCAGAGTCCAGTTTAAAATCCCAAAAACCTACTAACTTAGTGTCAAAGTTTTCAAACTGCCCGAAAGTCTCTAGACTGCCATCAATTGATGACATCGGAAGTTTGTATTTTAAATATTGTTACCAGCAAAGGTGATCACGTTGTGAGAAAATCTCACTGTTTCCCTCACACGCGTGCATCGTAAAGGCGTAACATATCTTGTGACGTCACAAGATACGTCGTGCAGCCTTTTGCCGTAATTTGACTATTACCCTTTTAATCAGATTTAAATGGCTTGTAACTTAAATATACCTGACATGCTTTATAAAATTCTTTTGATAATAGGTTTTGCATAACGTAAATTAATGATTAAAATATAAAAATAATCGAGTATTACATCGAGGGTATTACACCCTATTGCTCTTGTATAACACGGCATGTACAAGAAACCATGCAGCTTTCTGCCACCAGGCAGAGATGTAACCAGTACACCCACATATCGCCGAGCTTATTTCCATGATGTGATAGGGAACGATCCTATATCACTTATACACGACCGAGGGATCGAACCTCGTAACACGTACGCATTTCAAGTTACAACTGCGTCACTGAGGCGGTACTGTACAAAGTATAGTATGTTTAAAATAATTTTGCTGTTCAGAAAGAAAACAGCCTAACATAATACGTTACAGACCATAGTGGTATGTTTGCGGGTTTAGAATTATTCTAACTTACACAACACTATCCGGATTTAATTTATGTACTAAGATTAAGTAATAGTTCTTGATAGATATTTCAAAAATATATTATAATCACCTGCTAAATATTCTTGGACCATGCTTTGCCAGCCTTTACTAACTCTTTCTGATATAATGAGGTCTCTAATAGGAACATACGTTAGAATGTGTGTTAAACAATCTCTATTTAAAATATCCAAAATATTGTAACAATTTTCTTCTTCTGAAATTTCTTGAACCTGGGAACAAAAAAATAATTTTCCTAAAACTGCTTATATTTCATAGTGCAATAATAATTATTACCAGACCAGTATATATTCATGCTAGTAATGTTCACTCGAGCACAAGAACGGCTTATGTGAAAATAAGATTTAATGAGACTGTGAAAGAAATTTATTCTAGTTCTCGTTAAACTTTATGGCACCTCTGAAGCTAGGCACGTCACCCGTCCTCTACACATCCCTTCACCTTTTAGACTCTTGAAAAAAATAACTGCTACGCCGCCCGTGACTCACTTAAGAGCGATCATAAAGATTGACGAGAACTAGACCAAGGAAAATACAAAAGACGTAATATGTTATACTACATCGCTCGCCGATATTTAGCGAAATAAATTAATTATATATATACATATTGCAATGCCATTGGTGTATTGGTAGTAATAATAAGCTTAGCACATGCAACACGACATATTAAGAGCTGGAGAGAAATAACTATCGACAACCAGATTAAACTGATTTTTCACGTCGAAACGAGTCGACGAAATAATCTCGTGGTGCATATGTTAAGCCCTATGATCTCCATACTGATTGTAGTACCTACTTACGTGACCTATTTATATTATGTGATTTTACTTATTCCATTCCAAATAGATATCACATAAATGATAAACAGTCTACCACCTCAGGTTTAAATCAATAAACTGCCTTTACTACTAATTAGCTTTGTATTGTAAAGATAGGTACACTGTATTTCCTTTACTTACATTTTCAATAAACAATCTTACGTTTGATTCTCCCGATAGATCGCACAAATAAGTTAATAAGTAATAACATAATACAGTTTGAATGTCACACTAAAGAATATCTAGTTTTTATATATATTTAGTTTTAGTTGAGTGACGAAAAGAGCAGTGATGGTAGGCCTATAAACAGAAGCAACATCACACAGAACTTTGAATTACAAAGCACTGCATGGCATTAAACTGCGCTCGTAACACCGAGACATACCTATGATGTTAAGTCTCGTAATGCCCATTAATTTCACTGGCTTCAATGAATGTTTGATTTCCGGGATCTAACCAGATAACAAAACTAAGGTTGTTTATTTAAATGGTCATTAGTAATTGTACTTACAGTTTCAACATCAGTTTCTGTATTTGTAGTATCATCATTTGTTGCATTTTCTTGAGGCACTTCAGAACAATTTGTGTCTCCTGCTGTAAGTAACAAATTTGTAATCTGTAAGTGTAATCTGGACGAAAAAATCGAGGATAAGCTGACCCAACCAACATGACAAAATTGGCCCAGTTACTTGCTGTTACTTACCTGATATGTATTTGTATCTGAATGGATAGCAACCAGCATTCAGCAGTGGCCCATTCCGACGACACGCATTAAAGGGGTTAGCCGTCCACTTACTGGCATAATTCTGGCTAATGCAATGTGTTTTTGCACTCTACATACAGTCAGTTAAAATGTAGTCACTTTGCCATCCCAGGATTGACGAAAATACTAACCTTCTTCTGAATGGCTGTTATTAGAATTGCGCGATGAAGGCCTATCGGGACGTGGGGCATGTGTCTTCCAGCGGACTCTTCCATCAGCATCCTCCACGGGCTGGTGCCAACTGTCCGCTGGAGATATTCTTAAGTTGCGACCGCGTAGATTTTTCTCGTGACTTGGTGCTTGTAATGCTCTAAAAATTAAATTTACTTATAGAACAAAATGTGTATGTTAAATAAGTTTCAAAATGGTCGGCCACCTTATGTATGTAATAAATACACAATGTATTATGAATTAAATTGTTATAAAAATTACACATCTTTGGTTGTATGCACAAATATGCAAATAATTTTTATGACTTTAGATTGCAAATAAATAAAAATTAGCTTATAGAGATGCATACATTATTATAAACAAATATGTCTCAGGTTAGATATTTCATATTCATCATTCCTACAAAAAATTACAGTTTTAGTGCATGCTCTGTAAAATTGTTACACAAAATATATGCTTGGGCATAGACTCCTATTGATTTCTTTGACACATAAGTATTGTGATACTCACTTGTGGGCATCAGCTGGGTTGCTAAAAGTTACAAAGGCATATGTTGGTATGGGACTACTTCGGTTAGGGCCCTTATCCGCCTTTCTCAGCCAACAGCTTTTAATGAATCCATATGGCGCAAATACTCCAAAAAGCTCAGCCCTAGTTGTCTAAAACCAAATAATTAATTAACTTATTTCAACCTCATTGCGTTATTCGTCAGTGACACCATGCGTATGATGATGCTACCATTCAATGTCCTCTGATAGATCTACGCAGATCCAAAGCCACTAGCGCGGCGTCACTGACGCCCATATCTACCACTATTTTTATAGCAGAGATCGGCAAACAAGCAAGTGGGTCACCTAATGGCAAGTTATCTCGCATGAAACACGAACACCCACAGTATCAAAACAATCATAAATGCGTTGGCGCTCTTAAAGGAAAGAGTTAAATAAAGAGAAGGCGATTTAGGCCTCCGGATGTCGCCTGACGTAAATATCGAAGGTATGACTTTACAGATATACATTATTTATAGCAATGTGAGTGATCACCACCACCCACAATGGGGATTTTTTTGGGCATACAAATATTGCTATCTGTATTTTAATAATAATATATACACCCAACAGTCACACACATAGTTTTGTATAAAAGTTTTTAAAGAATCTTTGACATATATGTATACTGACAGATAAACATAACAAAATTATAAGAGTTCCATTTGTGTGGAAAAAACTTTGTTTCTATTAACAAGGACACAAAGGACTGACTATATAAATTGTGTTTTAAATTCATTTTCTACTAAATGATTATTGGATATCAATGGTAATGGTGTTTACATTATTTGTGACCCAAATAAATTGAAATACTACTTTATACTAGATGATATTATCAAAAACATTTTGAACAATGAGAACAAATTGATATATTATTGTCCTATATAAAATTAGAAATTCGGCTAAGAATAATTTTATAAATATACAAACATTATTGAGCGATATAATATAGTATCAAGGCTTTAATACACTGTACTTTAACATTATTACAAACACGCCAAATTTTACTAATTGTATGGATGTCATTTTGTTTGTGATTGTTCTATATTATATGTATAAATAATACATCAATGTAGTAATCCTAGGAATTATAAGAAATATTACACATTATATTATAATACATATTTCTAATACAGGTGTGATGAGACCATCCAAAGGCAAACGGTAATAAAAAACTACCTTTACATAAACAGAAAATGCTATTTTATTATTATTATTTATTTATCAGGCAGGCAGTTGTCCTGAATTAAATTATTTCTTTGCTGTTTACTTAGCGCCAATACTCAGTACATCACGCCGCACAGTTAATGCCGTGCGTTAGCTGATTTTTATATTGACTTCACATTACGCTATTAATAAAAGTACGATGTGAATTAGTATTTGAATGAAACACCAATGTAATTATTGGTCTGAACAAGACTGTGCATGCAAATTTTTGAAAATTATTCAACGTTTTTTGTGATGTTTTAGTGACATCATGTCTGGTATCACCAGCACCATCACTTTTTTGTCATCAGATGAGTTTCTCTTACACTCGGTATGTAGATCTCAAGATAAAACTCTCAGTTTTAGACTTGTCAATGAAACTATGTGTAAAGATAATTCATATTACTTATAAGTATTTAAAACAAAAAGGTGAAAATATCTATACATATACATTACATACACTCACTCACTCACGCCTGTACTCCCCGATGTGGTAGGCAGAGGTGTAACTAGTACACCCACATTTCGAGTTTATATCCATCCCAGGATCTGATAAGGGATGAGCCTATCGCGATATCAGATACAATTCCAGACTCCAGGTGGAAACTAATCATTTCGTGATAGAAAAAGCCAATCCCTTTACCTGACCTGGCGATCGAACCCGAGACCTCAAAAGCACAGCATTTGTACCGCGTATGCATTAAAACTGCACCACTGAGGCAATTTAAACATTGTACAGTTTATTCCAGAATCCCGGAAAAATAATGTTGATATATTAAGTTTCGTAGCCCAACCGTCAATTTCACATTTTGTAATAAAATTATTATCTTTTGCGGTTTTTTCTCCCCAGAGGGGTTGATGTCAGGCAGATGGCTGGTCGTAAAAACTATAAGCCAAATATTTCTGTAAAATGTGTTAAAAAGCATGTTGAGCCGACCCCACTGCGAGTGGGATAAGGGCATGTGGAAGAAGATTATTTTTAATAATTCCAAAGAATATTTGCATAACATGAGATCAGAAACAAAAATAGCAATGTTCCTTTGAATTACAGAAGTTTTATCAAGCATCATACTATTTTAAATCAAATCTTTATTGTTTTAAAACTATTTTTAAAATCCAGTAACCTAGTAACACATGAAACATAATTTTATTCTCCGGGATTCTGGATTAACTATAGTAAACTTCTTACTAATCTTGTGACAAATGTACAAATTATTGTGGCAGTTTGAAAATCAGTACAGCATTATAGCATAATATACATTTGTCCTTAAATTTTTTGAGAAATCGAAATTCCAGTATTATATGCGTAGGGGTGTTAAAAAAACCAAAAGTATCTATCAAGAGATCAAGCTTGTGTATCAAGCAAAGGATATATATTACTATTGGTACTACATTTCTTATGAACCATTGTAATGTATTTTTGTACTTAATAATAATAAATTTCTTTCTTTTCTTTCTATATAAGCAAATTTCGTGTTCGAAAGAAATTGAAATTAAATATTTTCCCACCTTGCCAATCGCTTTCTTTACTTCGAAACAAAAAAAAAGGAAGGAATGTATGTACCTTAGGTGGCAGATTCGACACATATAATTTCCTGATCGGTATTCCATCTTCTGTGTGAGTGGGTACACTTTTCAAACTATATGGCATGACCTCAAGGTTCGACCTGAGCGTAACTGAAATGTTAAGTAGATTAAACATAAATAGCCTTTATAGTTTAGCTTTCCAAATATCTAAAACAAATACTATAATTTAAGCAAAAATATACTTACAGAGCTCACGGTGGACGACGTGAAGCAAGTCTTCTTCGTCGAAATACATGGCGAAAATTTAGAATTTTATTCAGCAACGAGCAAAAAGAACTTCTGACAGCTACTAATAACAAAACATTAAAATTAACAGAAACAGAAAATTTCGACTATATACTCAAAATAAAAATGATGATCCCAAACGCAATCAACATACAACGGCCGTGTTATTTTTTTCTAATGTTGCTAGCCTGTGCACTGGGTTGCCAGTAGGTATTACATAATTATTACTTAATCATAAACTCTGCAAAAAAATTATGTAGCTCCGTACATCTAACTGAGGGACTCCCTAAAAGCTCGCCACAAGCTGCCCAATATTATTTTTATTTATATTATTATTTTTGAAAGAATAATCTAAATTGGTTCACGTTTTGCGTGGCGGAGTTATGCGTGGTACATGCAAAACAAATATACGCGTCGAATCATATATCGAATCATGATATCGAGGTTGCTAAGTAACTTTGTAGGGTATTATTGTTCGTTGTTGCTCGACAAAGTAAACACCTTGGTGATTTTTCCAAACGTATAATATTCTTGCTACAATAACTTAGTATAATACAAAGTTAATAGTGCACAGGATTTAGCAACATAATTTTTGTTTTTTATGTCCATGTTACTAGTTCTAACTTCTGACAAGTTGAATTTTTGAAGTGATTTTTGGTGTTCTAATTTGTAACCGTCCTTTCGGTTGCCAGTTTATAAATATTTAATGAATATGTAGGAAGTGGCTGGCAGTATTTAGTGGCGATAATTCGCCACGTTTTTTAAATGACATTAATTTGTGATATATTTGAGTTCAAAGTTGTGAAAAAGGTGTGTGTCCCACTCTAACTTTTAAACTACGGGGTACATTTTTTAATTTTTGAAAAATTCAAGATATAAGGTACTTCCAATGAAAATTGGTTTCGATATGCTACGTAAAGTTTATAAGATATAGGATATTTTCAGTTATACGACGGAACCCTTGAATATGCAACACGCACTTGGCTGGTTTTAGAGTTCCGTAGCCAAATGCCAAAAAGGGAACCTTTATAATTTCGTCACATCCGTCTGTTCATCTATCCGTCCGTATGTCACAGCCAGCCACTTAAATAAAAAAGGCATTTATGATTTAGCTTATAATTGATTTTTAAGGATAGGCCCTTGATATCACACGCCTATGTGCAATGGAAAAAATCATCCGTTAGTTACATTTATGAAGAGCCACCACAAAAACATATTTTTCTTTATTTTACTACACCATTGTGTAGTGTTTCATAGAATACTTCTACCATACAACATTCATCCATATAGTGCTGATAGACTCCGAGTAAAATGTCTGTGACATACGGACGGGCAGAATTAAAAGATTTCCGTTTTTGCCATTTGGCCACGGAACCCTAAAACCACCAGATTTATGAACTTTTATAAACTAATTTTAGTGTATACACTCAAAAGTAGTAATTAGAAACTCATTGGATTAAACCCCTGTTTAAAAAAAAAAGAATGGACGCAAAGAAAATACTACCAGCTACCTAATTATACACTTTTTATATTACACTAAACTATTTGGCAACCATAGATAATCTAACTGACATATAAATTTCTAGTTTTGCCTGTGCTAGGCCTCAGTTTGACAATATTTATTGATTTGCGATCAGCTGTTATTTTCGATTTGTTGCTATTTGGTACTATTATCATTTGATACGGATGTCAACAATAGTTTGTTTAGACGTTTAAGTGATAATTGAAATAATTTCTAGTACTTAAATAAACATTTGTATCAAATAGGTTTACAGCCTTTCTATAGATTATTTTATCGTTAATAAAAACGTTTAAACAGATCGATATGGGAGAGACTAGAAATAGGAAGGGCAATGAAAATAAAAACATAAATAAATCAAACATATTATCCGGAGAAATAAAAAGAGATAAAGGGAATGTTGAGAACAAACCGTAAGCAGAACTTAATATACAAGGATTTAATACTTATCAATCATTTTATTTATCAATTATTATGCATTTCATAACCTTCCATGTGTTCTAAGTTAATTAAAACGCACCAATTCTAAAAATGTATACTATTCCGCTCACTTTTATTATTAAGATTGTTGAGATAAATAAGCTACAAGAAATATTAAATTAAGATTCCTAAATTTTAGGTATACTAACAAGAGTCTTCCATTAAGAGTATTGGCTCGTATTGTTGTTATAACTTCATTACTTGTTGTGGTTTATTACACCACCCAGACTGAAAAAAGCCAGCCATTTGCTAAGCAGTCTGAACTCTTAATGGATGGGAAAATTCGCATTGTAGACTGTTCAGCTGAATATATGGCGGAAGTGGATAAGTTTGATGGTTGTGTCCCAAAGAGATGTAAAAGAGTAGTCAACGACAAGGTAGTTACAGAAGCAGAAGCTGCTGTGTTACTTGAAATAGCAAGAAAAGGACTGGCGCTGGGTGGTTCATATGGTGGTGCTTCAATTTTGGATCTCCATAGTGGTGCACTGTCATATGGCAATCACTTCACAAATATATATAAGAACAAAGAAGCTGAGAAATTGTTTACTAACCATCACTTTGAAATTTATAGAGTAAGTTATAAGATATATTTTAATCCCGCTGTTTATGCACTAACCACTGTTGAACAGTTGTTAGTAATCAACTTAAGATAGAATTTATAATTCCAAATCATAAAATACTAGGTAAATAAGCGAAAATTAGCTATTTTCAATAACTAGCGGTTACCTGCGGCTCCGCCTGCGTAAATGTCTTTTTCTGATATAAAAGTATATGATTTAATTCATGTCTTGATCTACTTGTATGCCAAGTTTTATCCAAAATTCAACAGCCTAATCCCCCTCCCTCCCCTTTCGCAAGTGGAGATTTAGAATTATGTGTAACCCAGTCTCATTATTTTTAATTCATTAATTATTAATTAATTCTAAGCAATATTTGTACTCAATTTTACTAGCGTTTTTATTTAATTATTTTTTTAATGTATGGGCCGCCCCATGAGCATGTGGGTCACCTGATGGTAAGTGATCTCCACCGCCCATAGTACTAAAATAATCATGGGCGCGTTGCCGACCTAAAAGGAAAGGAATAAGTGAGGAATTAGGAAGGGGAGAAGGATTTGGGACTCCGGATATCTCACTCACCATACGAAACGCAGCAGCAAGCTGCTACTTTACGCCGGTTTTCTGCGAGACAGTGGTAATGACCCGGACGAGCAAGCTCATTCATTCTGTAGACAAAACTGTCTACAGCATGGCTCTACCCACTTACCATATATTCCGTTGGATAAACACAAGTGGTTACCTTTACGACTTCGCTGGAATGCCTAAATTCTTTAGCTTCTCTAAGATCTTGTTTAATCGTCTTACCTTCACATAATATCTTAAATTCTGTTTCTGTTTTCACAAATTCTGTTTCGTGCCGGTGATCATCGGAGAAGTTGAAACCAATATATACCGGCACATACCACAACATTTATGGACAAGTCTTTCACTATGCAGGTGACTAAGTTGTGAAATGCTTTGCTAGTTACTATAAGCCGCGCGGAATCACTGGCAGTCTTAAAAATAATGGTCCTGAAACACTTGCATTTTGTATTGTATTACATACAAAGGAATACTTTCTCTCATAATGTTATATGACAATAGAGTGACATTGTTTATTTTAATTTCTTAATATATTAGTAACATATATACCTAGTATATGTTATTGTACGCCTAGGGCGTAATACCCTTTTCTCTTTTCTGCATTCCATGGTTGTGTTCCGGTTTGAAGAACATTGAAGCCAGTGATATAACTGGGCTTTATGAGACTTAACATCTTATGTCTCGGAGTGACAAGCGCAGTCCAATGCCATGCAGTGCTTTGTAATTCAATGTTCTGTGTGGTGTTGCTTCTGTTTATTGGCAGGCGTGACGTTTACGATCAGGCGAGCGAAGTGCTCGTTTCGTCACTCAATCTAAAAAAAAACATATATTCTAATCAAACATAATATAAAATCTACCAATATTTATCGGGTGTTAAATATAATATTTTCATGTGGTAGACCCACGCTGTAGACAGATAGTGTTATCTACATCATGAATGGGCCGGCTCAATGGATTGTTGCCACTGTATGTCTCATATAAAGTGAGATATCCGGAGGCCCAAATCCCTTTCCAATCCCTTAAGCATACCTTTCCTTTTCCTTTAGCAACGCGTCCATAATTCTCCAGGGATTGTAGATATTCATGGGCGTTTGAAATCATTTATTTGTTTATCTACCATCAGACGACCCATTTACTCGTTTTCCGGTTACTACTATAAAAAAAGAGTCGCCCGGGAATGGATATTATACCCGATATAAATACATAAATTTTTGAGTGGTAGAGCCACGCTGTAGACACTTTTGTCTACAGCATGTATGGGCCGGCTCGTCCGGGTCATTACCACTGTCTCACAGAAAACCGGCGTAAAGTAGTCCCTTGCTGCTGCGTTTCGTACGGTGAGTGAGATATCCGGAGGCCCAAACCCCCTCCCCTTCCCAATTCCTTAATTATCCCTTTCCTTTAAGGTCGCCACGCGCCCATGATTCTTTACAGTTGTGGGCGTATGTGGGCGGTGGAGATCACTTACCATCAGGTGAACCACATGCTCGTTACCAACCTATGCCATAAAAAAAATATATACCCAACAGTCACACACCTAGGTGTGTGACACACTAGTCCTGACCCCACACTAGGTGATTCTGTATCCTACAACACTCAGACCGGAAACAAATCTTTGTGGATGACACAAACATCGGTCTCGGTGTGGGAATCGAAACTATGACCTCTCGCTTCGCAGCCGGCTACTCACCCACTGCGCCACGGAGGCTGGCCACAGACTCGCCATCTATCTTTTCGTAGGACAAAAGTAAGGATGGCACATCTCGGCCATGGATGGACTAGTTATATTATCTACCTATACGTTCAGGGATACAGACTTGAGCTTTTAGTGTCATTACAAAAAATATATACACTTAAAAAATCTTCGCCTTATTGTTCTTGTGGCAGCGTACTTAGGCTGAGTAACCGGTGAGGTCCTGACTCCATGATTTAAATCTATGGTCATCACAATCTGTATTTAGAGTTTTGAATTCGAAAAATCACATTTAACCCTTCGGGGACGCACGTGTTAGGAAAATTGAATATGGCAATTTAACAAATAATGAAAGATGTATTTATGACTTATATTCTACATCTTATATTTGATTTTAATCTAGTATTATAAGGATATTGACATTATTTACTGAACGACATTATTATTCATTAACATAAAATATATTTTAGATTATTTAACGTTGCAATTAAATTAAGTAAGTATACTGTTTTACATCTACTAAGTCATAAGTCATAATCATTTATAAACATATTAATTATGAATACCGACACTGGCTTGAAATTGTAGATATTACGACGTATTTTATATTGTGTACCGTCATTCATTTCCTTAAATTGAGGGTGGTTAACATTATCTGGTAGTTTCTTGGAGTGGGAAATTGTGATAAAAAGAGTGGTCTTGTCATTCGGAGGAACGGTCTGATTTAGTTTGTGTTTCAGGGCGAAGCTCTGTTAGTTTGCTCTTTAATATATAATAATAATTGTGGTAAAAAGTAAATTGTTATATACAGCAGTAAAATAGTCTTGGATACCTATATGATTGTTGAAGGATTACCTAAAGCTAAGTATTAGTTGTGACAGGTATTGGGTATTACATTAGTTTTGTATATACATATATTATGTATAGAGATGTATATTATATACTGTTTTATTGTGGTTTTCTTGCCACTTCTTTTCCCACAGTTATATACTTACGAAGTGGCGGTAGTTTATTAAAAGATATTAACTTTATGTTCTATGCTTTATTTCCTGTTTTACCTACTTATTTACTTGCTCAGAGAAGTTCAAATGTCGTAGTAAATTACAGATAGTTAGAAATGACTTATCCCTAGCAATGGAAGTATTATACGCTAAATCCTGACTATATACTTTTATATTGTTATATATTATATAAATATACATATTTTTCTAGCACACACGTAAGCTTATATTGTATGTGTTTTCTTTGTTACAGATCGTAAAAGAAAAAATTAAGTTGGCTGTGGCACATTATTTTCAAGTAAATCCCGAAAAGATATACTTAACACATCCTACATTCTTCTCAGAACTAACATCAAAGGACGCTGTCACTGTACATGATGAATACTGGCATCCACATGTTGATAAAGTAATTTTCAACTTTCATTAGTAGTTTAAAAATAATAAATAAACGGTATTTAGTTAGGTTCCTTTGATCGAGGTAAATAATATTAAAATAAACATCTTCTCCGACTGCTGAGTAAGGGCTTCCTGTACTAATGAGGGGTTAGGTCTCCGGTATACCGATTTCCACAGTTTCCTTTCACCTTTAAAGTGAATGATAACTAACATGCATACTTTACTTTTTACTGGGTGGTAGGTCCCTCGTATGCGAGAGGCCGTCTGGGTTGGTACCACTGCTTTGTCATATCTGCCGCCAAGCAGCAGTGTAAGCACTTGTGTACCGGTTTGAAGGACATTGAAGCCATTATAATAACTGGGCATTATGAGACTTAACATATTATCTCTGGGGATAAGTAAGGATATAAGGAGCGCAGTCCAATGCCATGCAGTGCTTTGTAAATCAAAGTTATGTATTGAAATATTGAAATAATTTTATTGAAATAACAATGTTACAAAAAGTCACCTTACAAATGCGTATAAATAACACATATTCCATACTTAAAAATGTGTGGTGTTTCTTCTGTTTATGGGCAGGCGAGCGACCTGCTCGTTAAGTCACTCAAGCTAATAAAAAAAAAACTTCAAGCAATCAGAAGTGCGTACCCTAAGGCTGGTTTAGAGCCTGCAACTTTTTTCTCGGCAGTCCATACCTTTCTCCCTTATGCTATCGCTGCTTTGTTGTCTTGTAATAATTATTATCTGAATGGACATTATTTCAGGAAACATACAAATCATTCCACTTCACAACGCTTCTTTATCTCAACGACTTTGGCGTTGATTTCAAAGGCGGGAGATTCATATTCATTGATAAAATGGTGAACAGAACCATAGAACCAAGGAATGCGCGAGTGAGTATGTTCACCAGTGGCAAGGAGAACTACCATTACGTTGAAAAAGTTACACATGGCGTGCGCTACGCTATGACTATCTCATTTACATGTGATAAACAATATGCAATTAATGAACCTGATTTAACCAAATTTTTGAATTAAAATACAGTATTTACCACAATGCAATATAAGTTTATTATTTATAAGTGTGCAATCTTCAGTACGTAATAATATAATATTGTCCACTTGAAAATATAGTTTTTAAGTTAAGTATATATAACACATGCAAGTTGATGCAAGTAGTGGATACATAATTGAATGGAATGGAAGTACATAATAAATAGGTATGAAATAACGTACGATACCTACTGATTTTGTTATTTGTAATAGTTTGTAATGGACTAATATTCCGTGTTATATAAAAGGCATGACGGAACCATACCAAGACTCGACATGGATCTTTACTAGACTATAGATATCCAGCTTGACACGAGTTTATCTGGGTAACCTCTTATGGCCGTTCCCAATATTAATCTTCAATTTTCAATGAAGAGACGTTTGTAGTTCTCTTTAACATAAGGTTTATACTTATCTTGACTATATGTGCCTCCTTTAGCCATTGCATATTTCCATTTTTTGGAGCCGGATGGGTCCTCCCCATCACTATGCGGACTAAGAGGTGTGAAGGGTTTTATATAAAAATTTAAATAAATTAAGTTTCCTGTGAAATTTAAAAGACCGCTTTCTTTGACGTCCCGCCAAAAAGTCCTGTCAAATGTCATTTCATTCAAGGTTGCCAACCTTACGAGGTTCCGCGTACAAATACGTTTATGGTCCGTATGAGGTACGACGATACAGGCAGCCTCGTACAGATATGTACGAAATTTTGACAAAGAGAATTCTATATGATTTTTCATTGTATGCGTAGACGAAATTGTATGTCACATTTTGTAGCATATGCCATGAGCATCGAAATAAGATGACAAGAAACGTAACTCAAGCTAAAAAATTACCCCACTAAATCTCTGTGCAACAGGGCGGGGCTATAAAAGTCTGTGCAGCTCGTTCATTCATCAATTTATAAAAAATATATTCATGATCTCTAGGTGACACTTTGTACGTCAAATTTTTTGCGTGGTGCAGAACGTCGTATTGTATCTTGATTGAGAAATGGAATATTTAGACATTAACTAATAAGAAATAAAATTTATTGAAACGGAAGAGTAATTAACGCAAACTCCTTACGGTGAACAATCAATTTATTAAATCAAGCTGTCACTTTTCCAAACAATTCGGTATAAATACGTCTACGTTCAAACGGACAGCTTACTTTAATGCACACAACAGAATCAATATTACATTGTTGGTCCTCACACGATCGCCCTTTTCAAGGCAACCTGCGGATACATTATCAGGGCGTAGCCCTCTGGATGTGGATCTCCTCGCGATCCGTGTATAACGGATCGGTCATTGGGATGGTTGATGGTTCTCCTCACACCGGGGGGGTGTGGGAGAACCAAAAACGGTGGTACTAGTCACACCGTGTGTGTGTGTGTGTGTGTGTGTGTTTGTGTGTGTGTGTGTGTGTGTGTGTCATTGAACGGAAGGAATGTGCTATGCTGAGGGACGGCCTCGTGATCTCCTTCTTCTCGCCGTTCACGCGATATCAAACCCGACCAGGTGGAACCCGTTGGGGAAGCCCAGCTTAGGCGATCAGCAGCGAACGGCTCGCGAATCATGATCACGAGTGTCCTCAGGCATGTTGTGGTGATGTTGATGTTGTGGCTGTCGCCGCCGCGGTTGCGGCGGCTACAGCGGCTTCCGATGTGTCAGTGTGATATCACACGAGAAGGTCCTGTGGGAGAGGCTTCGCGTCCGGAGGTCGAGCATGCTGCGGAGCCAGATTCTGGAGTTGAGGCCAGAGTGAGGCGTCCGCGCGCTCAAACATCTTTTTCGCGAGCCTCTGGACAAACTCGTCCAAGCTCTCGACGTGTAGATCCCTCTGGATCGTAGAATTTCTGACGTAGCGTTGTGCGCCGGTGATTCTGCGGAGTGTCCTGGTTTGGACGGTCCGCATGCGCTTCCTGGACATTATGCCGGTGAGCGCGTACCACGCGGACGCTGCATACGTCAGACGGGAGCGGATGTACGTCTTGTACACCCCCAACTTCATCCGTAGAGGTAGGTTCGACGTGAGAACCGGATTCAGCCTGTGCGCCGCGCTCTCTGCGTGGCGGGTGATGTTGCGTGCATGTTGAGTCATGCGAAGATCCTTGTCGATCGTGACGCCGAGATACTTGGCCTTGTTGGCCCAAGGTATCTCCTGGTCGAACAATCGTAGCGGTTTCGCTTGGCGTGTTTCCTCTTGGAGCTGCGTGCCTGTATAGCCTGCGTCTTCCCGACGTTGACTGACATCTTCCATTTGGAGAGCCATCTTGGCAGGTGGTCCATGTTGCGCTGAATTTTCACTGCGGCGTATTTGGCGCTCGGCGATGACACGAAGTACGCGGTGTCGTCGGCGTAGAGCGCGATGTGGACGTCCTCCAATACGGGGATGTCGTCAGTGTAGCGGGAATACAGGATTGGCGATAAGCAGCTTCCTTGAGGGACGCCAGCGGCGATGGGGCGCTCTTGTGACAAAGCGCCCTCCACCATGACGTGGAATCTTCGGTCTTCCAGAAAGGATTGGATCACTTTCGTAACTCGACGGGGGGCGACCGACGTCGCTACCTTGTAAACAAGGCCGCGATGCCAGACGCGGTCAAACGCCTTCTCCATGTCCAGAAATACTGCGATAGTAGACTCGCGGTTGTTCTTGGCCGTCGTGAAGTGGTGCAGTACTCTGGTCAGTTGGAGGGTGGTGCTGTGTCCAGCGCGGAATCCGTATTGTTCACCACGTGGTGTCAGTGGTGACACCAGGTGATGAAGCAGGAGTGTCTCGAACACTTTGGAGGTGGTAGGCAGCAATGTGATAGGCCGGTAGCTCTCCGGTTTGAGGACGTTCTTGTGTGGTTTCGGCAGCATGATCACTCTGAATATTACAAATGAACGCTCCGGGTATTTATACACCCGTTTGACAGTTGACAACTGGAGGTGACGTCACACAATAATAATTGTAGGCTGTAGGCAAAGGCGAGCTTGGCTGACAGTTAAGGCGCTTAACCGTCGTCACATGGCTTTGGCTTTGGCTTGGCGTGGCATGGCATGGCGTGGCACGGCGTGGCACATGGTGTGGCGTTACATTATTTTGAACGTTCATTAATTTTGGTTGCGTGTATGAGTGTTACGAGTGCATGTGTAAGTGGAGCCGTATTTTTGGCAGATTCTTAATAGAGTTATCGTTCTAGTTATCTTAATTCGATGGTCATGAGCATAAATGAGTAATCAGTCTATGAATATCTACGAATAATTTAGTATTTACCAAGAAAGGTGGGAAATCCCTGAGAAAGAAATAATTGCTAACATAAATGACATTCTGTTATATTTTACTCGGATTAGTTGTCTTTTATCACACAAAATATCTACATTTCCCTTTTTGATAAGTGTTGATTGTATAGTGGTAAGTACTATGTAGTACGAATGCCCTCTAAGAGATTTTTTAAAAATTTAACTACTTACCTAAATAAATACTCTTTGGTACATTTATAAATTTGTTGTTTCGTGGTGTGGTGGACTATTCCACCTACCACCACCTGGTGACCTATATGTGTAGCAGGCAGCTGTATGTGTAACAGTTATTGTGAATGCAGTGATTTCTCCAAAAACTACCGTACGACGGTACGAGGTTTGAGATCCAAAATACGAGATTTATACCTGCTTCTGTAAGAGGTTTTTTTTATACGATTGGCAACCCTGATTTCATTCGACTTTTAGTGTACAGTAGAGAGAGTTTACAAAAACAGTGACAGGAACCAAAACAAGCGCTATCGTGACTTTGATCGTGACGTTGTCGTTTGTACAAAACAAAATAAGATAAAACATGTCGCATGTTGATTTTTTTTGTGTGTAAATTTTTGTGTAACCGGCACATTTCCATCTTTTAATTTGGTGTAGAAATTTTTTAGTCGCCAGTTTTACTCTAAGGTAAGATAATATTTCATGCGCAAATGGTAGTGCGTAATATTATTGTTTTCTATCGAAGTATCAAGTAAGTTATAACTCAAAGACATAATATATGGTTGTGAATTGTAATTGTTTAGATAATATAGATGGACGGGACAGTGGCTGATCACAGCGATTCTGATTCTGGCGAGAGTTGGACCCTTCTCGAACACTCCCCTTCGTACGCTGAAGAAGCTCCAGAATTAGCAGACAATCTCGCCAGCCATGAACAGTATGTTTTTTTTTTACAAATCCTAATATTTATTTAGGCTTTTGTAAGTAAGTGAAATAAATATGACAATGTTGTATGAGGATGTTTATTGGTGTGGTCTTGAGGTGAATGTATATGAATATTATGGTTATTACATCATTATTGCACTTGAAGAATAAGCATTATCAATTATGATAATACTGTTCTTCATCTCTGAGATAGTCTAAAAGTGACATGTTTGCAACTT
Source organism: Mimas tiliae (assembly GCA_905332985.1). Taxonomy (NCBI): domain Eukaryota; kingdom Metazoa; phylum Arthropoda; class Insecta; order Lepidoptera; family Sphingidae; genus Mimas; species Mimas tiliae. The sequence continues at coordinate 11,435,375 of HG995254.1, forward strand.
GATCCTATCATGTAAATAATGTAAATAACAATAATGCATAATATTATTTTAAATTGAGTCAACAAATTTTATTTAAACAGCTTTTGTTAAGACTCGTTTTAATATGGGTTCATATTACCTTCAAAAATGTAAGCATAGTTGAAATATGTAAGATATGAAACTTGGCTATGTTTTATTTTATATTTGTAATGATGAAACATAGTACATTTTATTAAATGACCTTGGTTGTTAACATAAAATATTTCACACTTCTCTTCGTTTGTGGTAATTTTCATAACTAATAATACTTATTCTAGCTATTTCAGCAAATGTGGTTATTAAAATAAAGTAGTATCACAATGGTAATTTAACTTTAAATTCATTTGCTTATCGCAATTTTTACCTATTTACTCTATTTTTCACTCAGTAATGCAATAAGGACTCTATTATTTATAAATACTATGGAATAAATAAATAGTTAAATGTATCTTTAATTCCCAGGGACGCACCAGACATAAATGCTGAGAAAGATGAAGATACTGATGGGATATCTATCATCAGTGACAGTGAACCTGAGTCATCATCTCCCTGTGAAATTAGCTTGGAAAAATATCTTGATGAGACTCATCAAACAGGACAACACACACCTCATTATATCTCAGTCACCCCACTTCCAACTAATAATATTGAACAACATGAATCTGTAAGGAATGAAGATGACTTTTTATCTGATAACAATGGGAAGAACAAAACCTATGTTCATAGACGGAATAAGCGACTGAGTACTGTACTAAACATTATAATGCTGGGAAGTGTCATCACAGCTGCTGGTGTGGCAATCGGACACATGTGGGGCGCTAAAAATGATTGCTCGATGCATACTACTCCCTCTGTTAATAAAATATTATCCAACTTATATAAACTTCAAGAAGAAAATGCGTACTTACGCAGTAAACTTAAAGAACTGACACTAATAAGCAATGCGCACTTACAGCGCAAAACCGGCATTGAGAAAATAATACAAAAGCCACATAGGTGTAAGAAAGTTTATGAAGAGCCATTGAATAATAAAATAACAGATAAAGTTACGAAATGTGTTGATATCAACAACATTGGAGAAAATATCTTAGATAGTCATTTCATACAACAAGAGTATGAAAAAGAACTCCTAAGTGACATAGCCAAATTAAAAAATATATATAACCAGAATAAAAGCTGGCTAGACGAAGAAGTCACTAAAAGAATTAAACATGAAGATCTGTTGAAAAAAAAAAATAAAGGTTTGTTGCAAACCAGTCAATTAAACACAGTTCAAGAAGAACAATCTGAACCAAAGAATGGAAATTCTAATATGCCTAATAAATTTCATAGTTCAGTTACAGAGACAAAGCCCTTAGAAACTGATGATTCACAATTTGTACTGGTTACAAATATAGACAATGATGAAGATATAAATAAACTATCAATGGAAAAAAAAATTAGCTATGCCGATTCACTAAAAACTATGCAACCACTACCGCAAAAAATTCTGATCCCAGAGGGAAAAGAATTCCATGCTAAAGAATTCAAAGAACGGACTCATAATAAAAAAAATAGTAAGGGAGAAGGGTTTGATGCTTTAGAAATATCTTTGAGTGATTTCAAATTTATAAAAGATGACAGATATATTGGACCAAAGAATAAACAAGAAAGAAAGAAATACGATCGCCACAAAATTAACAAAAAACAAAAGAGAAAAAATAAGTATGAACAATGGGAAATGAAAGGTGGTTATATGAAAGATTATGATGATATTTCTATGGCATCATCACAAGATAATAATGACCATGCGACAAAAAATCCCGACCATAATATAGCTCAGGATTATGGGCCAAGTGTCATCATCAATCAACTTCTTGAAATTGAAAAGGCGACAGTTTTGGAAGGTAATGAACACAAGGTTAAACGTGATAAATATTTTAGAAATGATAAAGGCAAGGACAATAAAATTAAGGATACCAATTGGTATGAAAAACGAGCAGCGTTACGCACAGAGGCAAGAAAAAAACTTGAACTGGAAATGTTTGGTGAAAACACCCCAAACAATGCAGGCTGGTACTTTCGTCGCATGCAAAAGCGTGAGCAATGTCGCGCAAAGGGCGGCAATAGCACATACAAAAAATTTGCAAAACGTCACATGAACTACAAAGTTAAACATTAAATGCTTTTTTGTAGTTGTTCAATTAGCAGGAGCATTCAAAGTTTAGAGTACAGATTCACTGTTACTTGTATCTAGAAATATTTTCAGATATCTATAGTGGTGTTAATGCACATTTACATACCTACTTAACTTATAACTTCTAAGTGTTATACATGGTAGCTTAGAGCTTTCCCGGTGCTTGGCACTGAGCAATTTCAAGACTACATGAAATATTTTGTCAATTTTCTCTACTTGATGTAATTTTAGATTCAATTGTACCTAACACTTTCTACATGTTTAATTATATTTAAATATTGGCACCAAGAGGCTATAATTAAAAAAAATGATTCATCTAACTGTCCTGAATATTACGATAGCTAAGTAATTTCAATTGTCGTCATAGCTCACACACAATTGGGTTCACACAGTTCGATTTTAGTTGATCAACTGACGTATCAACTAAAGCTGTATGTCCCTTACAATTGAAATTACGGTTGTCAATTATATTTGATCTTTAATGAAACACGAAAACTAACCTTGAGGTTTCGATATTATCATTAATATTTATATTTACTTATATCTTCTTGCCCTTATGGATTTCACATCCCGTGATAGATTATTGCGATATTATAAAAAATATAAGTATTAGTAATAAAAAAACAATTGCTGTTTTTATTCCTTCTCTTACACGTAAATAAAGGCCTAATTGAATAGGGATGGGCATTTATTTTAAATAATCTTATATAGTACCGCAGAAATTATGACTAGGTAGTTGATTATTGTGTGTCCAGCAGTGCCCTACCTCTGGTTCTACATAGCCTTACTATTTAAAAATTTAATTAGATAGTACTCCAAGAGCACAAAATATGCGATCAAGTTAATAACGTAAGAAAGGACTAAAAAGGGGGTTTTAACATTCATCCCCTAAAGAGTTACAATATGGGATGAAAGTTTGTGTGATTTTTTTTCCAACAAATCGACGGGTGTCATTTTCGAGGTTTCTTGGGGTTCTGATTCTCTGTTATATAAATGGTTATATAGGATATCTATGTTTCTCATTACGAAAACGACATCCATGTTCAAATCCAAGATGGCGGACTTTTTTTTTCAGAAAACCTATATTGGTGTCATTTTCGAGGTTTCTTGGAACGATTCTTTGGATGCTGTTACAATTTTCAAATCCAAGATGGCGGACAAAGACTTTAATGCAAAGAGTAATAAACTAGATAAGGAAACTTTAATGTATACTACTAAACAGGCTGTTCAGAAGTAAAATTGCATCACATAACGCGCGAGTTTGACAGCTTACAGGCAGGGAGCGCGATAGGGGTTCTAGTTGAGATTAAGCGAGATGGTAATATTGAGTTACGGTCAATTAACCGCAACTTAGTGGTACTTACAATTTCTATGTACCGCGCAGATTGTCTAGTAGTATAAATTAAATCTTTGATGGCGGACATTAATTTATATAAAACGACTAGCTGTCCCGCGCGGTTTCTCCCGCAACTACAGCAGCCCACCTACCGGGTCCAATTGTGAATCTAAACCATCCAGGGCGCCACCCAAACGCATACAAAAAAATCATTCAAATCGGCCCAACCGTTTAGGAGGAGTTCAGTGACATAGTAGAATTATATATATAAAGATACTAGCTGTTGCCCACGGCTCCACCCGCGTGAATGCCATTTCCAGGATTAAAGTAGCTTAGTGGGCGCCCCCGGTGAGAAAAGCGCTTGACAAAAATGACTATTAAAAAATAGGGGTTAATCGTAGAGGGTTGAAAATTTAGGGTTGTATGTATTTTTAATGCTGTATCATAAAAAAATTAAATCAAAAAATTTTGTCCAAAAAATAAAAATTTTGGGGTGGACCACCCTTAACATTTAGGGGGATGAAAAATAGATGTTGGCCGATTCTCATACCTATCCGATATGCACACAAAATTTCATACACATCGGTCCAGCCGTTTCGGAAGAGTATGGGAACGAACATTGTGACACGAGAATTTTATATATAAGATATGGGTGTTATTTTCGAGGTCTCTTGGGGTGTTGTTACGAAAACGACATCTATTTTCAAATCCAACATGGCGGACATTTTTTTTCAGCAAATTGATATGGGTGTCGTTTGAATTAAAAAAGTGGCTATAATTTTGGTTTAATGCCGATTGACTTCAAAATAGGTATCAGAGACGCTGCAAAAAATGACTACCATTTTGGTTTACTTAGTTTTAAAGTGGATTGACTTCAAAATGTATATCGTAGCCGCAAATACGTAACTTGATACGGAGTTATAATTGCCATTTGCTTTATAATGAGGAAATAAACGGATCAACATGCTTTTTCGGAATTGCCACATTATCTATATCCAGCAGGACCTATTTTTTGGTGGAATGCACAGTACATACAATAATGTTTTCCGTGTAACCAAGCCGGCGGAGCCGCGGGTAAAAGCTAGTAAAAATAAAACTACAAACGCCAGTTCCACATTTTAATACATAATAATTATATTAAGTAACATATTTCAAAATATTAACTAATCATCCCCAATCGCTCCGCTAAACACTAAATTAATAGCTGCATTCACGTCACCTGGAAAACAACATTTATTGAAAAAAAAATTGCTTTATATTTATTGAAAATACATATAAAGCAAAAATTAAAAAAGCTCTTAAAACTATAATTACTAAACAGATTTTCTTCAAATATATTTACATTTTTATTAATTCACTTTCAAAAAATACCACATTCAAATCAGCCCATACGTTTAGGCGTCACAGTCCATGTCATGGACAAGAAACTAACATATAGTCAAAGGAGTCAGAATTATGCTTTTAACCACTATTTAAAATTATAAAATTCTTTTATCACTATTCCTTTCCTTTATAGCTTAGTCGTAGCATATCTGATGAAAGCTTTGAAGGCTGATGGCAGATGAAAGAAAAAAAAACTTCATTTCCGCAATCCCTTGGAAACTAATAAAATTCATCAACAAACTTTAGTATGTTGTGATTTGTTCCTTAATTTTATAACGGTTTGATTCTAGCCTTCTGACTAGGATATATTAGTAGTAGTAGTATATTGATTACAAACATAGATCCATATTCATATAGGTAACTTCGGGCCGGAAGTCTATATCACTTGACACTGGCGAAATCACCAATACAACGATTGAGCCTTATGTTTTTAAAAGAAGAAGAAGAAGAAACCTAATTTTTGACAGGGCGATAAAAAGAAGTCACAATGTGATTTAACGGCTCCTTCACACAAGCCGAGATTGTTTACTTTTTGTTGTAAGAACGACATAGTACTTCAATAATGTCAATTCCCCCAAGTTATAACTCCGTGACTACGTCATTGGAAAAGCGGGCGAAAGTAAATTACAAAGCAGAAATCGCTGTTTGATTCCCGCGTTACATATGTGAAAATATTTAAAAACTCTTTGAGCCGCCATCTTATGTACACTAATACTAATGAAATAGATAATCAATATTCACCGGAACAAATGAGTAAAGCGCGCACATTGAGCGCATCGTCCAGAAGTCCCATTTCGTGCATATGAGTGAGCTGCGTTGAGAAATCCTCGTCCCTCGCTACTGGACTCTGAGACGACGAAGCTAGAACAAATAATTATATACCTATTAAGTTTTTTTTTTTTTATCCTGGCTCGGCAAAGTGACTACGCTACACCTGATGGTAAGTGTAGCGCAATCCATGAATACTGTCGACCAACGATAGACACTGAATCTATCGCAGATCGGCAGAATTATGCTGAATTATGGGAAATTGATTTAGCACATTTCCTACTTTTTCACATGTCTCATCCAAACATCAGCTTGCCTAGCATGCACGGTGCACCCTAAGCCACTCCCTCGCCTGCACCATTGACAAAACTAGCGACGACAATAATTTATAATTCTAATATTATTTCACAGATCAACCAAAATTTCTTAAGCTTTATTCTTATCCAAAATTGATAATGTTTAGTTTATAATCTAATAACAGTTAGTATTCTTATTCATAACTACATTGACGGTGTGTGGATGCTATTTTGCTTTTATAAAAAGGTACTACCTGCTGTGCTTTGTTCCATAGGTGTCCCACTGTTACTTCTGGTAGTGCCAGCTCTATTGATAGCTTCCGATATAGCCTCACTGAACATTTCCGGTGTGATCACAGATCGGCTGGCACCTGTAATCATAAGGACAATATTATTTTCTTATTAATATATAATATTATTATTTTCCTTTTCTTTTACTTTGAAAAGGCAAACTTATTTTATGCGTAAAGTACTACCTGTCGTCCTAGTGTAAATATTGTTCAAGCTCGATACCAAATATCATTGGTATGCAATTTAGCCATTCAAATATAACGCAAACTTTAATTAAAATGGATTATACCATACTGTGCATGTCAGTGCTGCAACACAGTAATCATATCATACTAATAATAACATAGTAATGGTAGTAATGAATGCAGTGTGGCAATAATATAGATGAGTATTGTAAACCTCCAGTGGGTGTGCCAGACTCCGTGGCGGACTCGGTGGTGCGGCTGGACTCGCCGGCGGCCTGCAGGAGTCGCAGCAAGCTGTCGTGACTGCCGCGGCTGCGACTGCTAGACGAAGACACTGCTTCTGTCGCTGCCTGCTAACACATAACTATTCATAAATACAATTCATATTCATATTCATTTTGGGATATGAAAAGTAATTTTATAATTATAATACTAGTTTCATTAGATATAGGATCAGAAATATGGTATAGATTCTAAATATAAGTACTTATACAGATTTTGTTGTCTAAATGACGAAATAACCTCTAAATTCGGATATTTCGATAACCTACACAAAAAAAATATTAAAATGCCTATTTGAGTTAAACGGCATGGGCGCGAAACAGGTTAATCAAATAATAGATACATCTACAACCACAACAAACCTGCAAAGCGGCCGCTAGTTGTTCCTGAGTGATCGGGTTCCTTTCGCCCTCCTCGTTTTCTTCCTCATCAGCGTCTTCGTCTTCAGACAGCGCTTCCAGCGAATATGCAAATCCGGATGTGGGAACTGAAATATAGTATACGCAATTTTGTAATTAATTTCAACATTTTATATGATACACAATTTACAGCATAAAATTAAAACTATGCGTCTAATGCGTCGTAGCTATTGTTTTTTTAAGACTTGGATGTCATTTTCGAGGTTTCTTAGGGTGCTGTTACGAAAACGATATCCCTTTACAATTCCAAGATGGCGGATATTATTTTCAACAAATCGATATGGATGTAATTTTCGAAGTTTCTTGGGGTGCTGATTACGAAAACACGACCCCATTGCGAGTCGGATAAGGGCAGGCGGAAGAAGAATATTTTTTATGGTTGCATACAATAATAGGTAATACAGTGGACCTCCGCTAATCCGGCCCCTGGCTAAACCGGCGCCCCTTGTAATCCGACATGTCTATATTTTTTATTTTTATTTTTTAACATTCTTTGCTAATGTAGATAATGCATGATTGAACAGGTTACAACTTGTACACGCTACTACTACTGTACTCGCCGCGTAGGTATTGATTTGATTCTGATTGTTTAAATTTGCCTACATGTGATGGCGGTGCGGCCTAGCGTGCGTTCATTATTTACTGTTTATTCATTGTGTATTACGTAGATATACGTATCTAGTAATGTCATTACAAGCCCAGAAGCGAAAGCACAAAACACTGACAATTATAGAAAAATGTGATATTTTGGACCGCTTAGATCGTAATGAATATTTGAATTTGAATTTTAATGTATAGTATATATAGCAAGTGGCAGATCTACAATTTATGACATTAAAAAAAATACGAGAAGATTAAAAACTTCGTATCAACAGATCTGTAATTTGTAGGATTACAAGGTCTTTAGTAAAAACGTCCGGAGTATAGGGGGTCTTAGGCAGTACTCTATAATCCGACAAATTCGATAGTTCGACACTGCCCTGCAAAACGTAAGTCGGATTACCGCGGGTTCACTGTATATAAAGCATTTTTTTCATCCATCCATCTTTAAATTACACATATATTCAAAGTATGACTGAGAGGTAAAGAAGGGACAAATGACTAATGTCAGCTTGGCTAGGTTTTATTGTGTGTAGTGTTCAAACAACTGTAATATTGGGTGTGTAATGTGAACTCAGTATATTGCAATCACCAGACCATCACATACAAAACTTGAATGAGACCAATACCAATATAACTAATGAAATGAAGTAAGATCATTGCTTCATTTGTCTTGTTGCATCATTCTGGCTGTTAAAACCGAGACTTTAAATTTTGTGCCAACAAAATTGGTTTGTTTGAAATTGTTTACATGCAATTTGTTGCGTGTCTGCGGTTTATTGGCTTGCTGGCATCATCTGTACGTTGGTCAGTAGTACATTACCATTATCATTAGCGGTAGCCGCGTTGGTGCGAGATCTCACAAGCCTGGTGAGGTGCCTGAGCGCGGCCGGCAGCTCGGGATGAGCGTCAGCGCCGCGTCGCATCGTCTGTACATTTGCACCCAGCGCCGCTAGTAGTTCTACCTCGTGCAGAATCGACAACGCCACACAGTCCTCGCCCAAAGAAGGTGCATGCTCAATTATCTCAGCCATCACCGTGTCATCATTCAGTAACTGGAAATTAAATTTAAAATAAAATCATTAATATTATAATATTTTAAAGTGAGTTTTCAAAAACTGAAATCAGTGTTACCAACATAGGGTGCCCAAAATCAAATGATGTGAAGAGTTAAGTAGGAAGGTGGATGTTACCTGCATAGCTCTTGTCCAGCCAGGTGCATTGGGAGTGCAGCCCAGGGTCCTTAGTGACGCATTCAACTGCTGCAATTCAGCATCAGTGTATGTTGGTGGTGGTGCTTGTGGTGCCTGAACCTTCTTCTTCACTACATGCACCATTTCACCACTCTTTACACCACTATCCAAGAGAGTTGTGTTGTCTTTCAAGATTTTACCATGGTGTATTAACTCTGTAAATATTGTAAATGTTTGAGACAACATACAAAACAAAATATAACATCCAAAGAACAGCACTGGCATTATCATGATGAATCACCTATGAGGATAGTGATATCAGCCTTAAGGATAGAATAGTATGCCCATAATATTTTTTTAATTGCTTACAGCATGAATGGGTGGGCTCAACCAGGTTGTTCTCACAGAAAATCACCATGAAATGCTTGCTGTAGCGTTTCATATGGGGAGTGAAATATCCAGAGGCTCCCAATCCATAACCTTCATGCCCATTCCAAATCTTTAATGATGTGAATGATGGTGATGCATCCATGATGATGTTTTTCTGATGTTGTGGGTGTTTGGTGAGGTTTATGGCCAGTGAATATCACAGCACAAGTTGTGAATACAAACTTAGTAATTATTGTATTTTATTTTAAGTTCTGTTTGGCAGAATGAAGGAGTGCTTCATGCTAACTGCCGACATCCCACTACTGGTTCATTTGTCACCATGATTGTCACCGGTTCGACACTCATTTGACTAGGTGGGCTGCGCTCGCAACTCATATGATGATTATTCCAGTCGATTCTACTGTGTTTTATATTGAGTTTTTGTTCCTAAAGCACAATATTATAATTTACCCAAAGACGAAGATGGAAGATTTGTCTTTTTCTCAGCTTCGCTCCTTAAAGAATAGACAGTATTTTCTAAACCAAAGTTCTCAAGTTTAAATCTTTCTATAGGTCCTGGTTTTACTTTAATTCCAAGAAATATGCATGGCTGGTTGTCCATCGTTCTTTATCTGGCAGGAAAAAAGAATTTGCAATATAACATTAATTTAGTATAAGTGCAATAGTTTTAGAATTTTAAAATACTTATGAAACGATAAATAATCGTGGTAAAGGAAAAATATGTACTAAACATTTCTTACGTGATGATCTTTCGAAGAGTATTTTGACGGAGTTCCTTCCTTACAACTAAATCTTTATGAAGTATTTAAAACTAAATCATTTAAACACTGCGTTATTTATATTATGAAAACTAAAACGTTCTATTTAATTTTTTTAATACAACAATATGCTGCGACTTGCAGTTTCCAATTTCTGTTTGTCATAATGTTTTTTTTAACAATTTTCCCTGTTTTTATTTTTCTTTGTTCCTTAAGGAACCGGCTAAGATCAGAAACCATGCTGCCAAGTCATTAGTTATATCTTTTCTTATATTCCAAGAACGATGAAACAGGGGTGTGGCCGATTTCAAGGTCTTGCTGGAGTTTTGGTGATAATTCCTTTCAGTTCAATGCTTCTTAGACGACTTTCTTTAAGCGAATCGAAAGCACAAGGTCGACAATACCCTTGAACAAAAATCACGTAAATCCACCTATTTCAATGTTTCCATACACTATTCATCATCGTTAATGATTATTGCACAAAACCACACCACTTTTATACAGCAAACACAACTTTAAACCAGTATAGGAAATAATTAAAACAAGAGAGCCACCGCACTGTAAGAATTCCCGCCAAAACTCCCCAATTTTCCCTTTTATTGGGCAGGCAAAGGGTTCTAGGTCATACAGCCTTGAGCCTCGTCATAGCCGGCCAGAGATCGTGATCGTAGATCGCGGCTGTTGGCGGGAAGCATAAAATTAGTATAATTATTTATGGTGTTTGAGGTGTTTTTTATTTTCCATATTTTATTCATAGTCATCCATGCATACATGTTCTTCAGCCGTATACATTTTGCTATTATTATGACTATTACTCCGTCAAATGTGGACCGGTTTAGTTCTTTTTTCATTCGATAGATTAATGTTAGATATTTCCGTTTTAATTTCAAGAAGTAATTCCACCTCATTTAATCATATAGGGTGAAATCGCGGATGAAATATTCAATCTTCGCTAAAAAAAAATCCTACACGCTATACCTGATGGTAATTGTAGCGCAATTCAAGAATAATGTTCTTCTTCTTTCTTGGTTAACCTTGGCGACGAATATATATATAATACTCTTTGGTGAAGCTATTCCGCCAATATCACGTGGTGGGTTGAAGATAAACGAACGAGATTGGTATGTTTGAGTTAAAATAGTGTTGAAGAATAAATAATGAAATATATAATTATGAATAATGTTGACCGACGACCGCCAACGACATAGATACTCAGTCAACGCCAACGACAGACAATGTGAAGTTATATTATCTATGGATGTGACCAGTAGTCTGTGGTCAGCTAGTCACGTATAGTGTTGGGTAAATCACGATTTTCATATGAGTTTTTAAGAGTAGGTCCTTTTTTGTACTGAGCCGGAACAAGGTCTACTTTAAATGAGGCGTGACCCGGGCGTCTTGAAGCTCACTCGCTCGTTCTCACTCTTTCACGCACGTAGCCTGCGTCATGGGAATGATAACACAGTAACGCGACATAAAATTTGAAACAGTACATGTAAAAATTGCCGCTCTTACATTAATTCGTCATGTACGGGATAAATGATCCCTCTTATAGGTCCTTAGCAACACTAGTAACATATGCGTAGATCAGCGTAGATTCCCGAAAATAGATTTATCAATGTGAAAAATGTCTTTGACGACATGATTTCTTTGAGTAATAAATGCAATTTATGTAGAGCAATGATATTTTTGCAATCAATATCTTGACAAGTTGGTACAATGACTTGAAAATGAAGAACGGATGTAACGAAATTTTGGAAGCTAAAATTGTTGAGCGAAATGAACGTGCCAAAAAACTTTATCGGTAAAGTATAATGTTTAATGGTTAAAATGATAAACTGTTTGTATTTATATTATAGGTGATAGAATTTATGTGAAATGTTCAGGTCAAAGTCGACCATTGTGACTGGTCTACTTAATAAATTACAATATTGTTCATGTTTGCAGCTATGTAACAGACGTAGCGAGGCGCGTTGGCGAGTTAACGACTGCTAGTCTATCTATTGTTGAGCTCTTCTCCATCAAAATTGAAGTCCAACGGCAGAAACTCCGAGATTACTGTGAAAAATTACTGTTCCTTGACCCTTTGAATTACGGGAAAAAATGTTTAGAATTGCTATGGCGAAAAGTATACTATGACACCATCTCTACAGCTAAAAAGTTAAGGGAATCTGTCAGCGATAATGATAGTTTCCTTTACACACATATTGAATGTGGAATTGGTAATTTCAATTCTATTATAGAGAGAATCCAGTCGGAATTGAATGTGTACTTTAAAGAGCTGGACTATGTGACCATACAGGATGAAGAAGAAGTGCAAGAGTACAAACCACCAACAGATGATGAGTTGCAATTTGGAAGGTCTGCCATACATTCATGTCTGATATACTTAGGAGATCTCAGTCGCTATCAAGTAGAAATTTTCCAAGCTGTGGACCCTTCTATAGCCGCCCGCTACTATCTCCTGGCTGCACAGATTGATTTGACACTGGGAATGCCTTTTAACCAACTTGGCAATTTATACTTGGATAAGAATTACAACTTAGACTCAGTGTGCTATTATATCCAATGCTTAAATCGTGCATCTCCATTTGAAGGGGCTATGGGTAATTTGATAAAAATATTTGAAAAAAATGTGCATTTTGATGAGGCATGTAATGTAACTGAAACACTGACTCAAACTGAACACATGCAGAGCACTATAGTAAATTTCCTATCTCTTATTGAGATTTGGTACATGGGGAAAAATGACACAAATATACCACAACGATGCAATACACTTGCACAAGAATTTAAATTGTGCATTGGTTTTAGCAAGACATCACTACCGGATATAAATAAATATTATAATGATTACATCCAAGCTATTGATGAAGAAAATAACAACCCATCATATTTGACCTCAAATATTGTTCATAAGATTGTGCAAATTTGCTTGTTTACAATTGCAAGAATGAATGAAACTGATGAATCCAAAGCTTTTGCTTGCAAAGCTTTTACACTGGCACTGCTGTCTCAACTTTTGCAAAAGCTTAGGAAGCAGTTACAATCCATTGGACTAATCAATCCAGCTTCAAAACACATTAAATACTCTGCAACTCAAGAAAACGAGCCTGATACTATAAATAGGCAAGTTGAGGAAGATTTAGACCAAGGCATGGATAATCATACTAGTAATGGAGGTAAGGATACTGAAGCTGATTGCACCCCAGAACTAACAGACACTGGAGGTGATCATAAACATGATGATATACTTAATGGGGAGACAAAGAATAATGTCAAAAGAACATTAGCTAAAAGACGTCGCAGAAGGCGTGTGGCTTCATCAGAAAGCTCGGATATGAGTGAAGTTGATACTGAGAGCAGCAATATTGACTCTAATGAATCGGATTCTGATGTAGGAGATTTATCTGACTCAACCTATGAATCCGAAGATGAGCCCCTAAGTGAAGAATCTGATAAAGAAAAAGACACTCTGAATGTGACTGATAAAAAGGAGGAAGAAACTGTCCCACCCAAATCAGCTAAGAAAGTCAATGGAGATGTAGGTGCTAAACCCAACAAGAAGAACACTGCAAGTACTATTAATTCTAATAGCACAGTTGAACTTAATATTATAGAATTACAACATTTTCTGCAGGGTGATAGCTTTCTAGCCAGCATAAAATTACTACAAGACTGGGTTTTGCTTGAGAAAGATTTAATCCTTTCATGTGGAGACAGTGGAGAATCCCTTTTCCAATGTGTGGTTGACTTGCTTAACATATTTACATTCTACTTCAATATCAAAGGAAATGAGACAACAGAAAATAAGAGTCATATATTAACATTCGCAAAAAGTATTGCTCAAAAATTGAAACTGGAATACAAGACAATACCATTACCTGAAGATATAAATTTGCGAGGCACAAATATTTGTAAATTTGACAAAGATGCTGCTGAATGGCAGATCTTAGATAAATACAAATTGACAGTTTATGAAGATAACATCATAAGAATACTGAATTTCATAGATTTTGGTAATCAAATAGCTAAAATAGTACCTAGAATTCGGTTTAACAGATCTTTGAAAGTGTATTACTTAAAAAAGAGTTCACTACCAAAATTAAATACCAAAATTAGTCACAAGAGAAGCAGAGAGTGGCATAATACGAAAAAACAACATGTGAGTTAATTTTGTTATGATCACATTTAGGACACTGTTTATATTATACTAGCTTTTGCTCGCGGCTTCGCCCGCGTGAACAGCTTTTTCCGGGATATAGAGTAGCCTTTAACCGTCTTCATGGTCCCTTTTATCTCTGTACCAAAATTCATCAAAATCGGTCCAGCAGTTTTCAAGTTTATTTGTTACATACAAAAATACAAATCTTTCCCGTTTATAATATTAGTGTAGATTAATACTCTCAATGCATATGGCTGATGTGTTTTTAAGTGCGCGTCGTATATGCGGCGTAAAGCAAATACGCAAAGATCGCCACGCGAATTCGAAAAACACTTCCAGCATGTACTGAGTTGAAAGGCCTTCCATTTTTATGACGCTGCAGTAAATCTGAGTGTTCTATAAGATATTTCATTGTTCATATAGGTTGACTCCAGTGAGAGTGGGCTTTTGCGCCAGCTTGGACGACTTTGGCTTGCGTCACAAGTGCGCGAATTGGAACGTTGTGGCCAATCTGCATCACCTGCTCTATTGGTTGTCGACACAGCAGCGCTCAACAAGCATTTACGTCGAGTGAAGCAACTTGTACGCGCCCGAAACTTTATATTACTTATACCCACTATTGGTAAGTAAAATTTGGCTATTAAATTTACCACACTTAAAACTCGTTAATAAATATAATACCAACACAAATAAACTATTAAGTAATATTTAAAAGTTGCTCCAAATGTGACTAATTTGAGTCTCAATGCCATTGCAGTTTTATAAGTCACATAGGGTTGGTTTTATGTTTGTATTATGTTTTAAGTATTTAGCAATATTTAAAAATCATTAAAATCATAGCAAAAATTATCATATTGGAGTCATATTTGAGGTACTTATATCCTAAAAAAAAATTGTAGTGGATCATAGTGAAAAGATATTATGTGATGTCATGTAAATAAAAGAACAGCATTAGAATTTAAAGAGTTCATTAAAAGACAGTTGAAAATAGAAAATTTACTGTATGTATTTTCTATAATGAAAGGTGTTGTTTTACTAGTGTGACACACTGTTATCTGCTGAAGATAGTATTATCATTAAACTTATTGATAGAATAATTAACAAATGATTGATATGTGTATTTTAGTGTTGCAGGAACTGGACAATTTAAAACGAGAGCAGAGCACTGCTCGTGATGCTATACGTTGGCTGGAGGTACAGTTAAGGACCGGATCCCGGTTTCTACGTGCGCAACGACCAGGCCAAACAAAGCCATTGCCTCTATTAAAGTATCCGCGCAAAGCTCCACCGCACATCTATAATTTCATCCAGATTTTGGAATTTTGTAATCATTTTATTGTTGATGATAAACATGCATTGAGTGGAAACGGCGATTCCGATAATTCATTACAAGGCAAATCGACACCTTTACTTATTTTACTAGTTGGCGGTGAACTTGGCAAGGATGTTGAACAGTACAAGGAATTCAGTGTCACCGGAGCGGCTCAAGCAGCAGGGATATCGGTGGAGGAAATAGGCGATTTCTACACGAAATGGCGGCAAACAATGCATAAAAATGGCAAAAAGAGATGAACTGTTTGTCATTGGATCCAGGTTTAGTCTGCATCAAAAGGAACAGCAAGTAATGCTCTTCGGTTTCGATAAAAGATTTGCATTGTCTCCCGATGAGACCAGATACGTCAACGCGTCGTAAGGGCAATGGGAAAAGTATCGTATAATAATATCGCAATCGATAAGCCTGATTTGTGGGGGATTTACAGAGGGTACATCATTTTACAGGCCATTTTCGATGTGTTTTAAAATAAGAGTTAATTTAAAATTTCCTATAAAAAAATTGCATACTCATTATTCTGTCATTTCATCTTTATTTTTGCCCTAAGCAATATGAAAACCTTTGCTTGAGAGATAATGGTATAAGGTATAAAGACATGTTGCATTATCACATTTTATTTGAAATTTATTTAGTTTTTCATTACAATAAACATTCCCACTATTAAAACTAAATTATTGTTTTATTTAATTAATGTTACCTTATCTACGCGCGAATACTGAAACGCAACTCAAGTATTTAAGATCGTACTAAACATGTTAAGATGCTGCTATCTGTCAAAATTGTATGAAAATAAGTAGCCCTTAGAGAGTCTGTCGTTGAGTAGCGTTGCGGTATTCGGGTGTTAGTCTCATAATTATTGAAATTAACATATGTCAGGCTGGCCCGGCCATAGTTTCTATAGGTCTCTTTGGATTCGGTGCCTGAGTCGCTGCCGGTCAAATTAAATTACACCGACTCCAAAGAAACCTATAGAAATTGTTATTTTTGACTTATCAGTCTTAGTTTTGAAGGTTTTTAAGTTTTGTTAAAACTTATTTTTATTTACTTATTCATTTTTAGTGGTCTTTCGCGTTCAATAGCATACAATTAAGACTACCGACGCGACGCAATCACCGAAATAATTTGAAAGAATAAAAACTATAAGGTACTTTAGTTTTTACTGTACTTTTTTTTTACTTTAACAAGGAGTTGTTCCTTCCATCATCAGCTCACCTGAATAGCTCAAAAGGAACATAAGTAGCGGTGTATACGATCTATAATATGTAAAGATTTATCCACTAACTTCTAAAAGTTAAGGAGTTATATTTTTCATCATCAGCTCAGCAACATGAGATGATGAATACCAGACGCAAATACATTAATAGTTTTATAAAATACTAGCTGTCCCACGCGGCTTCTCCCGCAACTACAGCAGCGGGTCTAATTGTGAATCTAAACCATCCAGGGCGCCACCCAAACGCATACAAAAAAAATCGTTCAAATCGGTCCAGCCGTTTAGGAGTTCAGTCACATACACACGTACAGTAGAATTATATATATAAAGATATAAAACATATGCGTCCCTATAAAATTTGAGGGTTGCCCTCGATTTTATTGGGATCCCAACATCGAATCTTGACTTGGTGCAAAAGGGACCACCTGGGAAGTATACCCTTTTAAACAAATAAAGAACTTCTCGAATCGGTCCAGGCGTTTACGAGTAATCGGAGAACATTTAAAAAAGATTCCGACGAATTGAGAACCTTACTCCTTTTTTTGAAGTCGCTTAATGACTTCGTTACAGAGCAATTTCTGATTGGATGAGATCCCTATCGAAAAACAGAGATTGCCCTAATAACGTTGATGTCCTTTTCGCACTTAGCTTCAATATTTATTTTAAACTAGCTGTCCCGCGCGGTTTCACCCGCAACATAAAATTGATAGAACCCGATTGTAGCACCACCTACCGGGTCCAATAGTGAATATAAACCATCCAGCAACCCACTTAAACACAGCCAAAAAAAAACATCAATATCGGTCCAGCCGTTCTCGAGTTATGCGCTTAGCAACAAATTTAGCCTTTCATTTTTATATATAAGATGGGGAACACCCGACAGTTTATTATTAAAAATAACACCTGTAAATTTAACCTGACTGAGAACCTCTATTGGTTGGTCGGCAATTATTCAGGAAAATACTTAGGTAGGTATTTATTCAATCAGTGGCGGACCCAGAATTTTGGTTTGGGGGCTTGACCCAGTTGAAAGTAGAAAGTTGGACAATATCAAGTTTAATTTGAAGTTTTTCAGTGGACCCCAATGCTTTGGTTTGGGCCCCATAGACTCCCTTAGCTCCCCTGGATCCGTTACTCATTCAAGGATGTATAAAACAAGGAAACCATAGGTGTAAGTATACAATCTTTATTATTTACGTGTATTTCTAAAATACTAGATAAATAAAAATAAAAAATAAGTTACGTAACAAATATAATGTATCAAAAAGAAGCCAAAATGAGCACTAATACATTGATTCCAATTACTATTTTATTTTAAGATGCGTATTTCTAATTTTGTACGGCGATGCGCAGTATGATGTAACTGCGCACTCTAACCTTTAACTAAAAATATGGTAATTGCAATTTCATTGATTTATGGGATAGATTTCCATAGCAATAATTAATTATAGGCTTATATATTTAAATGCACCATTTTTTAAAATTAAAATGATGCTCAACAAAATGTGTAAATAAAATGGTGATGTTATAATAACTTAAATTAAAATATGCGATGTTATGATACCGATTCTTATTGCAAACTTGATGAGCATAAAATAAAGAGCTGGTTATATTATGAAATGTAGATATCCTTAGGTTTATATTCTTCCTAAATTTCAAAGTTATCTTGATATTACACCAAATTATTACTATATTAAACATAGCCTCACACAGTCCGCAGACACTAGAGGTCTAGCAAAAACTCTCAAGTTCATTAACTTACATTAAAATGAATCAATATATAATGTACAAAATATACATTATGTTATAACAATCTTTCAACAGTCTTATAACTTTACAAACCTATACAGTATTGCACAAAAAGTTACCTAATAGGGCTATGTCAGTGGCAGTCACCATATGCATTACAATGACATATTCTACTACATCTCTGCATATTGAGTGTGACACTTCTTCCTTAACACTAACACTCTCAGTTTTAAATTGAGATTTATAACAGTCAGCTGTACAACCCCCATGCACACTTTCAGTTGAGGCACTATTTACATAAATTCACTTCTTTTAAAGTTAATATGATACTTAACATCCTACTAGCTGTATTAGCTGCTTCACTGTTGACCTGTCCAATAAACATAAATCAAAGTCAAATGTTTGAGTAGTCACTTCAAACCGTCCCGTTTCCACAATTAAATTTACAACCCTTTCCAAATCTTCATTGTTCTTGATCTTCATGATACGTTGCTGTAACTCACGTAGCCTCACCATATAATCAGGAGAGAGGTCACCAGGCTCAGCATCTTCACCCAAACTGCTTGACACACCATTATCTTGGACTTTAGTTTCGGTAAACATGGAACCGCTACTCTCTCCTCTCTCAATTCCATTGTATGAAGGTCCTGATTCTCCTGGATTTGAAGTTTTTCTGTTATCTTGTTCTTCCTCTTCAAATATTTTTCTTTTTCTCCTTTTTTCTTCCCTTTTTGATTTATCTTTATGTTTTTTAGACTTTTCTTTTGTTGGCTGAGGTGGTGGCTCCACTACAGGCTGTGGCTCGGGTTCAACTTCAGGTTCCGGTTCTGGATCTGGTACTGGCACTGGCTCTGGAGATGGTTCATGCTTTATTGGTTCAGGTGATGGGTTTTCTATCTTCACTTTAGGATCCTCCTCTTCAGCTAATACTGAGCTTTCTGAATCAGAGTGGCTGCTATTAACAGTATCGTTTCCAATGTGGGAAGGTTTAGTAAGCCCACTTTTCGAGCTGCATTGAGAAGCTGTATCTACAGATATTGGAGATGCTGGTTCGGGAATACATCTCTCTTTGGGCACTGGTGTCTCTCTGCATTCAATAATTTCAGGTTTCTCAATAGGTAGCTCTCGAACTTTTTCATATTTATGTTTCTTTTCTTTATTGGATTCTTTATGTTTCTCCCTTGACTCATCACGCTTTTTGTCTTTTTTCTTATGTTTGTGTTTTTTCTCAGATTCACCCTTTTCTTTATGTTTTACATTATCTGAACGATCATCAATATCAGGTGGAGGGGTTTTTCTTAAGTTTTCAATTGAGAATTTATTTATGGGTTTTTCAATTTTTGACAGTTTTTCTTTCATTACAGGTGAATCCTTCATCACTTCTTTTTCTTTTGGAATTTCTTTGACTTTGGTCATCTCTTTAGGAATATCTTTAATGATTTCTTTTGATTCTTTTAATTTATGATTTTCTTTTCTGTGTTCTTTTTTCTCTTTTCTCTCCTTATCTCTATCATGACTCTTCTTTTCTTTTTTCTTTTTTTCCTTAACATCTTTATCCAATTTAATTTCTACAGGCTTTTCTTCAATTTTCGGTTTCTTTGGCTCTGGAATATCAGAGATATGTTTAGCAATTTTATATTCTTCCCTGTTGCTGGAGGAGCTACTAGAGCGTGGCACAGGACTTGGAATTCTTCTTAGAGGACTTACACATCGCTTTTTTGGTGGTTCTGTGGATGGTGGCCTTTCATTGGGCCTCTTGGTTGCTTTCTCTTTAGACTTCTCATGCTCCTTCATTTGAGTTTTAATTTTCTCTGACCGCATTTTATCTTTTTCCTCTTTGATTTTGAGCTTCTCTGCTTTAGCTTCTTTAAGTTCATGTTTTGATTTTTTTTCTGAATTTGACCTTTCCTTTTCTTTCTTATCTGACTTTGCTGATGCATTTTTTTCACTTTTTTTTGGATCAGGTGAAACTTTAGGTGGTTTTTGAATAGGAGGACCAAACAATTTTTCAAAATTGCTTGTCCTGATTGGTACTTCTTCTTTATGCTCTTTGACTTTTTGTTTTTTAACATGTTCTGAGGAAATTTTAGGTATATTTGCAAGCTGTTTATCTTCTATGAATGAATCTCTACTTCTGCTTTCTTGGTCTGGGTTGGTATAAAAGGAATTAGCAGTAAATGGAAATCCTCCGCCTTTCAGCAGTTTTTTCCTAAACTCCTCACTTGGATTTTCAAAAATATACCGATCCTTTAAAAATCCACTTTGTTGTAATGTGAAATCATACTGAAACTTGATCTTCTTGGGTTCATCTTTATTTTTTAAATATATTTCTATTGGAAACATAAAACCAGCATAGCCAGATTCCTTAATAGAAAATGGAGGTTCCTTCACAACTGTAAATAAAAATAGCCTTGCATAAAACTCATGGTTATGATACCAACATAATAAAAATTAAGTAGGTCTAAATAAACAACCATAACTGAAATCAAAACTTAAGCTTCGACATTTAAAGAAGTATTTAATGGGTGCTTCTAAAGATGTTTATGTGTGAACTTACCTCTCCTGGGCTTAGGAAAAGTTTCGTGAAGGTGAAAAACTACTTTTTCCACAAAATGACTTATATCAGCTCCTTCCTGCCCGCGCACAAACACTTCCCAGTCATGAGTGAATCCTTCTGGCGTTTTCTTTGATCTTAATGAAGCTTCGTGTCCAATCTCAAAATTCACTTTTATTCCTGACATTTTGATTCTGAAAATAGTAAAAGAATTTTATTTCGTCAACTTTTCACTGCAGCTAAAAGAAAATAATACTCGATTACCACATAACTAATAAATCACATTTAACTCACAGCCATATAATCTTTCAAAGAAGAAATACGACTCGCACATAACAATTACGATTGTTTTAATTGATTGTTGGCTTGCAAAATATTACAATTAAAGAAAATAATCTTTTAGCGCCCTTGTTATTTTGGTCCGCCATATTATTTTCGGTCAATTTCTCAAGCAGTGTATTTTCAATAGTGACGTATCTGATGCAGGGATGTTATTCACGATAAGCTCAACGACATTTTTTTTGTCTTTTTAATCGTAAATTATATTTTGAATATGGCAACTTATTATCAAGTGTCAACGCTTTGACAGTAAAACTGGTGAATAGTGATGCATGGACAAATTCAGGACTCCATAATTATATCGATAAGAAATCGTGATTACAATCATAGATGAGATACAACATATTTCAGAAAAGTGTGGTCAAATATAAGCACCGTGTAGTGTACGATTTAAGTATTTCATCCCTCGTAGTGTCAAATGCGATTGCTTTGCTTGAACATTAATAAAGCATTTTCTTTTATATCGAATGAGTAACAGGTCGATAGTCGAGTTGCAACTTTGAATAACAATAAATGATAAATAACTGAGTTTTATCTCACTCTAGCATTATTATTCTCGCTCACGCACTTCACTTAAATTATAGAGAGGTGATCGACTATATTGATAGTAATAAATGAGTAATTAAAATAATTTGAAATTTTAGGACGTATACATTTTGATAAGATCCGGTACATAAACATTCACTGTCAGGTGTTCGTGACGAGTAACCCTTAAATATAACCACACCATTCTGTAATACGATGTTTAAAATTGCTTTTATGTTCAATTATAAATTTATTTTGAAATGTCAACATTACGCTAAAAATATATTATCCTGTTATAAAATTACTTAATTATTTTAGCTAACATCTATTTCTGTATTTGAGTCATACCAGAGAAGGTAATTAAATAGACCGACAATGTCATAAAAAAATCGGGCCTCAACAATGAATTACTTGGTGGATCACAAGATGTCACTAGGTGTCTCAAATCTATAACTAATTTAAAAAAATATCACCCGACCACCTGTGCTGCCACGAACTGGCTCTCTAATGGGTAGGAAAAATCGTGGCGCTTCGAACAATAAGAGCAGCAACATCGCACTTGTGCTACACTTTTTATCAGTTTTGCCAGGGAACATTTCCGTCTTAATGGATTTTTGGAAAAAAATCCTTGATAAATGTCCGTGTGCCTGTGTGTATGTGCGTTAGTACGTGCGTGTGTACATTGGAGTGAAACTCATTGGTCGCAATATTATCATTAACTTACTTTACTCTAGTCCCGTCGGTGTTTTGTAGTTCCTCGGAAATATTAGTACGTACAGTTTGATTTTGACTGCCTCGGTGGCCCAGCTATTAATTATTATGCGTACACTGCTGTGCTGAGGTCTCGGGTTCGATCCTGGGTCGGGTAAAAGTGGTATTGGGTTTTTCTATCATGGAATGCTCAGTATCAGCCCAGAGTCTGGAATTGTGCCCATTATTTGTTTTAATTTGCTTAAATGACGAGACGAACAGATCGCTCGCCTGATGGTAAGCGCCACGTCTGCCCATAGATAAAAGTAACACAATGCAGATCTTTGTATTACGAAATACTGCATATAATATATAAAAATAAAGTAAATAAATACACCCAACAGTCACACGCATAGTCCTGACCCCACACTAGGTAAACCTGTATCGTGTGTATCAAGAACTACGAGGGACTTGCGGTCCCACAACACCCAAACCCGAGACAAATATTAATGGATCAGACAAACATTTGTCTAGGTGCGGGAATCGAACCCACGGCCTCACGCTTCGCAACCGGCTACTAGCCCACTGCGCCACGGAGGCTGTCAATATGGCACTGAACTGCGGTCATCACCCCGAGATATAAGATGTTAAGTCTCATAATGTCCCTCAATTTCATTTGCTTCAAGAGGTAAATGGGTGTAATGGTTACCTCCACCTACCCCTACGGGCTTATAGGCGTGAATGAGTGCGAGTTTGATTTAGTTACGACTTACGAATTTAGGAATGTACTTTATGTTCTTTGAGATTCAGTGATTTCTACATTACATACATGTCCAATGGACGGGAAATAATAATATACCAGCCGCCTATTACGTAGGATCTAAATTATAATTATGTTAATACATATTATCAACAATATGATTTCGTTTAAAGTGCCATCTTGTGACAAACCAATGCGTAACTTAGTATATTATTATTTATGATACCACGACGCCATCTGTCAATAAGCATATGAATGTGTTATGTGGTACAATATTAACGAAGAATAAATTCGATAATTTGATGCTAAGAACAATATTACATATTACAAATAAACCATAATAACGGTACTTTAGATGAAAAAATATTTTTTAATTTCATTGCTACTATGGCTGATAAGAAAGTTCCAGGTTATGAGAGCTCCATCTAGCAATAACAGGATTTTGAGCTGTTTGCGTTAACATTTAACATCGATGCGTTATGTCTATTGTCATTTATGTCAATCAGTCGAATTCAGTCGATACTCGATGATCATCGACGGTTGACCATCCCTACAGTGAGCAATGAGCTGAAGTTGCTGGATTCAGTTTTTTATTCAAGTTGCAAGAGTATTCGGTATTCATAACTTTAATAACTTACAATAATGTCAGGTATAATGGCAAAAATCTTACAGCCTCTAAAGTTTGTACCCATCTCAAACAAAAAGTGCATTATCCGTGTATAACCTATTAAATATTTTATTAAAGTCTATCTGTTACATTTCAGGCTTGTAAGAAATACTTTGCACGCAATATCAGCAGCAACACCTGCAAGCACTGGTTTAGTGCAGCCGGAAGTTTTCTCATTGTCGTCAATTCGAACGAAGGTTCGTTGCTATTTTCCTCGACCAAATGAAGTAAGGAGAGTCCGTAGACACGGCTGGCAAACAAGAATGTCGACACCCAACGGACGTAGAATAATTATGAGGCGGTTACTCAAAGGGCGTTACGTCCTTACTCATTAAAACCGTAACTCAAGTCATAATAAGTGTGTGAAAGAAAAATAGTTCATAGATGTAAAACGAAATTTGTAAATATAAACAATTGAAGATACCATAAATGATTTTTATTAGTTTGATTCAACATTTTTGTCTGCATATTACTAACAATGCTATTCCACTTTACTTAACATCTATAGATTACAAAAAGTAACAAAACATAAACATGAAATTAAATTACATTAAAATTTGAGTTCCATAACTAAATAAAGAATTTGTGAGTTTTTGATTTCCAACATAACAATTTATTGTGGCATGTACGGACCTGGCACTATATCGCATCAGGATTTGAGCAATGAGCAACTTTCCCAATGCATTATATAAAAATCTTTACAGTGTTAGAAAAATAAAACATTAAAGTAAGCAAATACACATGACTTCCTAGTGACTGCTTAGGTGTATTAGATGCTCCATAATAATCATGAAATATGTCTTTAGAATACAACAAAACATTCAATAAATGGCTCTACAATAATTTAGATTGGACTAGTTGAATAAATACTTTTGCTGTGACTGAACCGAATCATCAGATGTTGGTGATTTGGCAGGTTTTAGCAAATTTGAAACTTCTGTAACTACCAATGTGGTCAGTTTAATGATTGCTAGATGGGCAGCAAGTTGTAGAACTAGGGCGCCAAAGCCTTTGTACAAGCCAGCTACACCTTCTCTTGTTATTGTTGTATAGTAGCAATCCATGAAGCCTTCGTATCCTGTTAATATAGGAGTTACTGATGTCCCAGTATCTAGATTGTCTATGATTGTCCTAGTGCCCTGGGAATAAAAAATAATAAGGTAATATTACTCATAATGAACTCAAATTAATCCTAAATATTTCTTTCTGCCAGGCATTATCTTAGCCATATAATGCCAGGGCCTATCTTCTCATACCATAAATTTGAGCACATTTGATATATGAGGAGTACAAAAGTTCATGAAAAGAAGTGAGTTTATATGGGGCGACCCGCCGTCTGACCCCCATTTTCCGCAACGGAAACCAAGTTTCACCATTACTTCATCCGTTTATCAGCAGAGTATACCATGTGCAGGTGAGATTGTCTTTGGCCTAAGATGATGGTGACCCACTTACACTCCTTTGATAATCCAAAGTATAAAACCAAATTCTATTGTGCACCTAAGGTGAGTGTGCAAATATCTGCACATGCTGCAGTAAAATAATTTTAGAATTCATTTTATAAAATCATATTATTATCTCGTAAACCAGATGGTGCAGATGGCACTGCATAAACCACATCATACATAAATACACCACCGACCATGGATAATAATATATGATGTATAACAAAATTCGTATGAACCAACAAGCAATATATGAGATCTATGTGCATTGTAATAATAACATCTGTCTACATTGTAAAAATTGATACGCTTGGATCTATACAGATCGACGTACATATCATATCTTCTATATTATCCGTGATCTGTGGTGTACATGCACCTTTACATAATGAGCAAGGCTAAGCATTAGTATTATTGAATATCAAACTAAATGAGATTAATAATGTATTTTTCAATAATTTAACCAGAGTGAAGGCGGCTAAAGAGATGTGCAAGGATCAAGTGGAAATCCATTCTCTTCCTACCCATATGGGAAATAGGGCAGGAGTCTATGTATGTATGTATATTAAATATATTAAATGAAGAAGAAATGTTTTTACCTGTATGTGCAGCCTATGGATTATAGTCTCTACCGGATAGAACAATATCTCCATAGTGATGAAAGAGAAGATGTTTGCCTTCAGGTTTATATCTTCAATGAGGGGGTTCTGTGAGTTTTTGCTATAGCTAGAACTTGAACTGTACGCATCACTCAATTCATGTCTGTGTCTTTGTTGGAAACGGAGTATGCGCATTGTTATACTTTTAAGTGTAATGCTGGAATTACAAGGAATATTACTATAGTTTATTCATCTCATAATTATATAATAGGCCTCCGCATGTGATCGCAAACAATCCTAACTATAGTTTATTGAGTTTCCCAATTTATCATTGTCAAATATTTATATAGAAATACAACAAAAGTTATAAGGTAGGCTCCTCGTATGCAAGAGGCCGTCTAGGTTGGTACCGCTTTATGTATTTCTGCCGCCGAGCAGTGTATAAGCTCTGTTGTGTTTCGGTTTGAAGGACATTGAAGCCAGTGAAATTACTGAGCATTATGTGACTTAACATCTCATGTCTCGGGATGACGAGCGCAGTTCAGGACAGTGTTCTGTAATTTAGAGTTCTGTATGACGATGCTTCTGTTTATGGGCAGGCATGATGCTTAACATTAGGCGACCGACCTGCTCGTCTCGCCATTCAAGCAAATAGTAATAAAAAAAAATGCAGAAAAAAATGGACATTTTACTTTGTTTTTGTAATTATACATTTTCTTTATGTACTATTTAGGTCTTGTAATTTTTTTTATTGTTTATTGGTAAGGTCGACTTGCACTATAATACATAATCATATTTACCCAATAAAATGTTGATCAAACATAAAAATGTATGATAATGTTACATTATAGCATTACAAATCATTGTTCAAGTCAGTCTTAATTTGTTAAAGGCAACACTCACTGTGCAATATATTTGGATATTCCAAGAGCAACAGTTGGAAAAACTATAGCCCATATAGGCAGCATCCTCCCTCTGCTGGGCGTACCCCATTCTAATATCCGTACAAATCCATCACGGAACACATCAAATAGAGCTGGCTTGTCACTAGCGATGTCACTCTGCACTGTCTCTACCAAACTCGCAGAGTAAAATGGTGTGATAACAGCTAAACTGACACTGGAATACGTAAATATTATAACATAAATGATGAAGAAAAATATTATGAGGAAACCTGACTGAAACTGCATACCTGAGAATTCACCATAAAAATTTAGAAAGTATGTGAAGACTACCAAACCCTAGTCAGGGTGGCAGACTAAGACTAGGCCTAGCCCATCTCAATAATAAAGGGAGCCTATGGCCCATGCCCAGCAGTTAGACAATGTATTATACATTTGCATTGCAGGGCTGGTATTAAGAGGTATGCAAGAATCGTACCAAGTGGAAATCCGTTGTCTCTGCCCCTACGGGAAACAGGCGTGAGTCTATGTATGTATGTATTAATATATCTACATATAATCCTGACTGATTGAAGGATTCATCAAAGCTCTAACCGGTGGAGCTACAAACTTGAAATTTTGCAGTTCCTTTAACGAGCCGCATCGCAACTACTGCTTTCAGTGACTAAAGGGTGGCGAGAGTTGTAGAGAGTGTGTGAAGTGATCAATTTAAGTTCGTCCAAATATTGTAATATGGTTAAAACTGTTATAACTAACAAGAAATTCATAAATTAAAACTTTAATCATTACCATTTCAATGTTATGTGTTGAAGGAATTGTAATACTGAACTGCATTTTCCAATCTCTCTGTAAACAAAATGTTAATAGTAGTTTCTTTTTACAATAATTTAACATTGGATAGAAAGAATTTATATAACAAAGCCATGTCACTTTATTTAATTGAAGTTTTATTCTTACTTAGGCCACCCTGTGCCTTTGGCAACAATGTCCTCTACTGCCAAGTTGAGACCACGCACAATGCATGTGGAGCCAATACCTTTCCACAATGTTGTGACGTCTTGCCTCCTGTGCAACCGCACTACCACTGGCAGAAGTGTATATGGAACTATATGATAGCTCCTTAAACTATTGTGCACCTGCAGGATTGGAAGAGACTTAATGAGGATGAAAGTTCATTGACATCTCTTGATTGTGGCATTAACACAGCAAAATACAAAATGTCAATATATGAGGAGCATGTGTCAAATTGGTACTTCATAAACTGGCTGTGTAATGCTATATCTGGGAGTTAATATTTAATGCGTTGAGTTAATATATAATGGGAGGTGTACAACGATAGTAGCAATTACAAAACTGTTGTCTCTGCCTACCGCTATGGGAAAGAGATGTGATTCTATGTATGTATGTAATATTTAATAGCATATTATAAAACAGGCTCCATAATTTATAAAATATAATTATTAACTCTTACAACATCTACCATATCTTTATATATATAATTCTATTGTATGTGTGTATGTGACTGGACTCCTAAACGGTTGGACCGATTTGAATGATTTTTTTGTATGCGTTTGAGTGGCACCCTGGATGGTTTAGATTCACAATTGGACCCGGTAGGTGGAGCTGCTGTAGTTGCGGGACAAACCGCGCGGGACAGCTAGTAATGGTATAAGTATAGAGTACAAGATATTCAATTGTTAAATTGTAGATATGTTTGAATTGTTGGTGGAGGTTGATCATAATATTTTGTTAGCAATTGTTGTCCCTTATAAATTTTCTAAGTTTTATATATTTGACAATGGAATTTATGATCAGTAGAAGTGTGTACAAGTAATGATTGCAATTTACTAAACTCAATATATGTACATAATTAGTACACAACATACCTGACATTGTCTACGTAAAACAATAAATGGATGGCTCAGAAGGTTTTCTGTTATGAGACTTGCTACACTTATAGCGGTTGTTACATAGCCACTATTTTCTGAAAATAAAATCAAATAATAATATTAGCCTTGTATAAACCACATCCCACCGCTGGGCACAGGCCTCCTCTACTGTATGAGACGGGTTAGGCCTTAGTTCTAGTACAAGATAATGTTCATGTTATGTTATGTATTTTGCATAATAATATAGAATAATTTATTTAGATGATGCATTTATACCCACAATTAAATTTTGTCTGTAGGTAAATATACAAAAATATAAAAAGTGAGTTGAACACTACTAAATTAGGATTTCGAGTGCGTTCGGTTAAAAAATGATTAAATAAATACATGTGTCTTTTTAACATGGATGATAGATCACTGAAAATTGGCATGAAAATAAATAAAAAATAAATACACCCAACACACAATTAGTTAGCTGTTTACTGTTATTGGCAATACTTCACCTCAGCTAATTTAAACCCATGATTGTCCAGTTAAGTAGGGTTTATAATCTTTCTATCTTAAAGGTTTATAGTTAGAGCGTTAGTTATTATAACCTTTTAAAACACTATAAATCCTATTTATAATATAAAAGCTACTGTCTAATATATTGATATGGTGGATAACCTTCATCTGGAATATCGTCCATTACTAAAGGAGGACCCTGAAATTCTTCAGTAATTGGAGTGTGATAACCATAAATCTGTTGATAGCGGGTGTCGTACAAATCGCTTGGTTCACGGTTCGGGTCAAAGCCATACGGTCTATTGTAAGAAGAGTATTCTCCAAAACCAGCCATTCTCACTACACTTCACAAGAACATTACTGTTGAACAGAATTTTACACGTTACGTATCATATCACTATAAAATAACAAAAACCATGAAAATAATGATAGGTCTCGTATTTTAAATTGACAGTAGACTTTTTTTATACATTATGTTATAGCTCTAGATACGTGTCGTTTGAGCCCGTCTTAGATATTTTATGCTATTCCTAATTTTTAAACAGATGTGGTCGATTTTATTCGATTTTGATTAAATAGGGATAATAAAGATTTGGAGTGAATAATCACAATGGATATACGGAACAATAACAATGAGACCTACAAATATTGCTTTCAAATGTAATTAATGTCCAGAAACTTATTTTTTTCTCAGATTAGTCATTTTGCTAATATTCTGATAACTTAGTTTAAAAAATAATAACATTAGTGTCTCAACGGTTTCTTCAATTCTATTTTTAGAGTTACGGCCTCATCGATTTTCGATAATTTCGCCAATGTCGAGTATTAAAATAGCAATATCTAACCAAAAAGATCAAAATGTAGATAAGTTTCGAAAAAATATTATTATAAAAAAAACAACGGTTTCTTCCGGTTTCTTCAAGGTTTCTTCAACAGCTGTTCTTCTATTCTATTGTTCGATTATGGCCCCATCGATTTTAATCATTGATTTTTAATAAAATGTCATAAATAATGATCATAACATAGACATCTCTAAAAAGATGCTCACTCAACGGTTCTACCGTCGTAAGGTTCGTCCCTAAAAAAATCTTCCCTTGAAAGCACAGAGTTTTGGCGGGAATTCTTACAGTGCGGTGGCTCTCTTGTTTTAATTATTTCTTAAACTGGTTTAAAGTTGTGATTGTTGTATAAAAGTGGTGTGGTTTTGTGCAATAATCATTAATGATGATGAATAGTCTATGGAAACATTGAAATAAGTGGATTTAGGTGATTTTTGATCAAGGGTATTGTCGACCTTGTGCTTTCGATTCGCTTGAAGAAAGTCATCTAAGAAGCATCGAACTGGAAGGAATTTACACCAATACTCCATCAAGGCCTTGAAATCGGTCACACCCCTGTTTCATCGTTCTTGGAAATTATGAAAATAATATAACTGATGACTTGGCAGTATGGTCGCTGATCTTAGCCGGTTCCTTATGGAACAAAAATACAAAAAAAAACTTGAAAGCACATGTCAAATTGTGACACATGTCAAATTTGTCAATGTCATTAATGGTCATGAAAGAAAATTGCGAATTGCGAGCATCGAGCGAGCAGCGAGGGGAGGCGGGAGCTCCGAGCAGAAATCGTAGAACGGCAAGCGCATGATCAAAAAGGCCCTCCACAACCCGCGAACTGACACCAACTACCGAATATCGATTATAAAATAGGACATACGTTAATGTTACAAAATGAAACTAATGAATTTTCTTTGAGTTTCGAGTAGTGAAAACGATCATTATGTTCGGCAAATCTGCGTTGTGTTTGTTGACTCTCAATTTTTATAGTAAGTTTTGAAGTGTTGAACTTTAAGTGCGAGCTAGTGGCCTGGATTGTAGTGTATTGTTTTGTTAATTGCAGGTGTTGCGGCACAAGGAGAATGTACGGACTTGCGAGGCAGAGTGATTTCTCACGGGTTGCACTACGTGCCAGGGCCAGACACCTGCACGCTCTGTATTTGTGATAATGGGGTGCCAAAGGTCTGCAAGGCTGTATTGTGTTCTCCACCTCAGGTGAGTACAAAATTGTAAGATAATTCCCATTAAACAATCGTATTTCAGTTCCATAGTCACTATTAATGTTATTTTCAATAATATTCCTTATTTTGGTTGTCTTAATATGTCTCTTCATCCCACTCTTCTTAATTATTACAGATTGTGTTTTATTTCTTAATAATTTTAATATAAAAAAAATCAACATTGTTACGATTGTGCAGAGTGTGGGGTTAGATACTACTATTTAAATAATTAATAATTGTTTTAAAAATTATTATTCATTTCAGCTTTTATGCTGCAGTGCATAAAAATATAAAGATAATTTAATATATTAATATAAATAAAGGTATATTATCCCTTCATAATTAAAATATAATTATTATTGTATTTATCCCTTCTTGCTAGTAGAGAAAGCTGGTAGGCTGTACCCAGAAGTGGATGATTGTGACAGGAAGAACTTCTTCCAGCTCTAATTGATTAATAGATCTGTATTGCTAGCAAGTTAAGATATTTAACACCACCGGTTATTTAAAGGCTAGATTTACAATTATAATTCAGCAAATGCTAGTCTAATGTACCTTAAAAAAAATTATTAAAAAATATAACACCTGTGAGTGTTCACACCTTGTTTTGTAGTTATCATAACTGGATCAGTTGAAGATAGGAAATAATCAAATTTTTCTATAGTTACCAAGTACATATATTAAAATGGACATCTTTTGTGCACGGAACCCTAAAAATTTCGCACCTTTAAAAACAAACCGTTACTAAACGAAAATATAAAATTAAACAACAACTAGTATAAACACGATATTGCATTTAGCCAGCAAATCTTATTTAGTTTTGTAACGGTCAAAATTAGCGCCATCTACCTCTAAAAGTGGATTTTTTATGAAAGTGTAAAATTCATTGTATAGTATACGTAATTTTGAAAAAATGCCATTGGTAACTCAATTCTTCAAAATTTCGTTTAGTAACGGTTTGTCTTTAAAGGTGCGTTTTGTTCAGATACTGATACAAATTACCTACCTGCAGCTAATGTTCCACATTAACATGATGACTTTATTTAAGTTAGTAATGCATGCATTCAAATCAATTTGTTGGCAGGACTGCCGTTCCTTCCGCGTAGGAAACACTTGTTGCGAGTTCATATGTTTGGACGACGTGGTGAAGCCAGCAGAGACAGCGGAGGCGAATTTCCGAGTGCTTGTGGGCGGTGGGGCCGCTGTAGTGCTACTGACCGTGGCGCTTGTCGTGTACCGTGTGCGTCGGCAGAAGCGACGGCGACCTCCGCATGCTGACGATCAGAGAAGCTTGACTAGCATTGGGTGAGGTTTTATCTTGCTAATTATATTTACCAGATGTGGTTGACCTAATTAGTG
Organism: Mimas tiliae; assembly: GCA_905332985.1. Taxonomy (NCBI): domain Eukaryota; kingdom Metazoa; phylum Arthropoda; class Insecta; order Lepidoptera; family Sphingidae; genus Mimas; species Mimas tiliae. The sequence continues at coordinate 11,468,219 of HG995254.1, forward strand.
CCAATTACCACTATCTAAAGAAATCGCACCAGAGCAAGCTGACCTGTGAAGGGAAAAGGAACAAGAGAAGATGCTAATTGTCAAATCATCGAGAAAGCTCGGGAATTCGCCGATCTACATACATCTGTTTTGTTTACTTCTCCAAAGCGTTTGACTCCATGAAATTGCCGGTTATGTGAAAAACACTGCTAGACATGGGCGCACTGAAACATCTTGTGCACCTCCTTAGATGTTTGTATGAAGAAGGTACAGACACATGACATCTTTTTATCAATTCATCCCAGTGCTGGGGTACATCTATAATCCCGCCACTTCTGTTCAAAGCTTATACAGAGCTAATAATGCGCACTGCTTTTCAAGGATGAACCGACTGCGTTATGGCTGCCAAACCTCCAATCTACGTTATGTAGACGATACTACCTTGCGACTAGTATTTGCCACATGGAAAAACTACTTTAAGGAACTAAATGGAATAAGTCAGCCTTGAGTTTGGGTTAAATATCAACCGCACTAAGACTAAAATCATGATCGTCGACCACATTAACAATAACTCGTTCGAAGTCACACGTATTGCTAATTGCGAGGTGGTACCTACCATCTTATATCTATCTACCTTGGTACTTTAATATCAAACAACGGCGACTGCATAGATGAAGAGACGCCTGAGAATTACTAGGACCGATAGGAATGAAGGAACGATCAGATAGGCTAAAGAAAATATGAGTCATCACGAAAGCCTAAAATATATATTAATAACAATAAATATTATTAATAACAAGTACTAATGATAACAATTAATAATTAATTATAAGTAATAATGATAACAATAATAATGTATAACAAAAATAATAAATTATGATACAATAGGATTAATAATGGCAGGTGTTAAAAAAATACTTCACGAAAGCCAGTAAGACCTGGCTGGCTGTTTTTGTACGCTGCAGAAACGTGGACGCTCCGAGAACTTGAGAGGAAAAAATAGATGCTCTTGAAATGTGGTGTTGGAGACGAATGTGGGGAATATCATGGACAGAATTTCGCACAAATGTCTCAATACTCCAAGAACTCATCTGTCTAGACGAGATGGCGTCTCTATAGAACGGCAGGTCGTACAAAGCAGAGTAGAGGGCACTAGGCCCCGAGGAAGATCGCCCATGTGAGGGACCGATTAAATTGAATCAGTCATTGGCGGTCCTTTGCATGAGTGTACCAGAATGACTAGCAACCGGGAGAGATGGCGAGACGTCGTGAGGCGAGCCACATCAGACACACTACTACATGTTGGCCACAACCACTCTGTCAAGAGTGATATGATTAATAGCAGATATGATGTGTCTAGACTCAAGAAATAGGTTTCGATGAGTAGTTGTTTTTATGGTGATGATGATCTGATGATATCGTAGGAAGGTGGAAGGGAATTAGCTTTATTAGACGCAGATCTACCGTATTAAATTGCATGAATTAAATTTTTGTACAATCAAAAAATTATGTTCAGTAATTAAATAGAGCAGATCGGAATATTGGTGTCGTGCCTTGGGCTGCGGCTGAACAGGCTGTACGGCCAAAAGGTTACAGTTGACAATAGGCGACTAATCGGCGGCGATACGCATTATTTACTTGTCGGTGCTGTGGCGTGGTTACGTAGCAAATTATGTTCAGTAATTAAATAGAGCAGATAGGAATATTGGTGTCGTGCCTTGGGCTGCGGCTGTACAGGCTGTACGGCCAAAAGGTTACAGTTGACAATAGGCGACTAATCGGCGGCGATACGCATTATTTACTTGTCGGTGCTGTGGCGTGGTTACGTAGCAAATTATGTTCAGTAATTAAATAGAGCAGATAGGAATATTGGTGTCGTGCCTTGGGCTGCGGCTGTACAGGCTGTACGGCCAAAAGGTTACAGTTGACAATAGGCGACTAATCGGCGGCGATACGCATTATTTACTTGTCGGTGCTGTGGCGTGGTTACGTAGCAAATTATGTTCAGTAATTAAATAGAGCAGATAGGAATATTGGTGTCGTGCCTTGGGCTGCGGCTGTACAGGCTGTACAGGCTGTACGGCCAAAAGGTTACAGTTGACAATAGGCGACTAATCGGCGGCGATACGCATTATTTACTTGGCGGTGCTGTGGCGTGGTTACGTAGCAAATTTTCAGCAAACTTCTGTCACTGAACAGACATAAAACAGTGTTATCTTGGGTTCAAATCATGTCTGCCCGACCATAAATTGAAGTTGACCTTTCGATTTGAAAATTTACACGAGTTCTCCGGAAATGGAATTTGTGCCCTATACGATATGGCGATAGGCTCGCTACCTATAACACCGCGGGATGGATATAAGCTCGGTGAACCATGGGTATATCTCTGCCTACCTATTGGGGATACTGACGTGAGCTTAAGTAATATAATACGTTATTAGAAATAAAACGAAGTCTTACATATCCCTCCATTTTTTTGCACGCGGCCTTGAGTACAATAAGAATTGATGCATTCTATGTCTACATTGTTCTCTGTTGATTACACGTGGAAAAACACAATGTAACTTGGTGCAATGAAGTAAGCGCAGGGCCCCTTATTGTTGCACGTAAATACAATCTATTGCGCTGCAAGTTTTTACCCACGCCTTACCAAAAATATATGCAAATTAATGTTAAGCGCTGTTTTACCATTAGATATACATATTATATATTTTTATACTTCAGTTTAATACGTGGTCTTATCGGATTTAATTGACATTTACTTGGGATTCCGCAACTCCGTAATTGTGGACTTTTTTGTTCTATGAGGACTGCGGTCCGTGGCTTTTCGTATCATAAATGATGAGACGAAACAATAGCAAAACACTTGAAACTTTTAAATTGATAAGTACTGCATGGCACTACATTGAGACATAAGATGTTAAGTCTCATAATGCCCCGTAATATCTTTGGCTGTAATGTCCTTCAAATCAGAACACAGCGGTGATTACACACTGCTTGCTGCTTGTTGGCCGACATAGATAAAGCGGTGGTACCTACCCAGACGGACTATTGCATACGAAAGACCAACCACCACTTAGTGTATTATATCGATTGACGACATGATGAAATTAAACTAAAACACGATCGCTACTAGTCAATTCATAATATAAATAATAATATCAGCCCTGTATTATACATATCTCACTGCTCGGCAGGGGCCTCTACTAAATAAGAGGCGTTAGGTCTTAGTCCACCACGCTGGCCTAATGCGGGTTGGCAGACTTCACACACCTTCGAAATTCTTATAGAGAACTTCTCAGGTATGCAGGTTGCCTCACGATGGTTCTTCCACCGTTAAAGCAATCGATAATTATTAACAATGAATACCCACGTAACTTACAAAAGTCAGAGGTTCATGCTTTTGGGGCTGGTTTCGAACCTGCGATATTCGTTTCAACAATCCATACCACACCCAAATGAGCGGTCGCTTACGCTTTAATCTCTTGAAAACAATAACTACAACGGTGAATTCATCCTGGAGTGTCACTGCAGCATGCGTAAAAAATGTTAATAGAAAAAGAACCAGTGGCTATATCGCTAGATATAATTTGAAAATTGTTTGTATACGAAATGCTGACACGATACCCAATATCGTCGCTTAGCTAACAATACCGTGTATCCAATAATTTACACAAAAATTTAAATTAACCACACAAAGCACGATATTCAAATATTTCTGTCACCGCGCAATTCATTGGTTACATCACACATGTTCATAAAAAAAATCAGTTTTATGTCTCTCCTGAAAACTAAGTCAATTTAACTTGCGCGGTATTGTCAGCTAAGCGACGATATGTGGTTTCAAGTAATGTTGTCACCCCTCGGTATGTACCGAGTAACGGTACAAGTTAAAAACTGATAATTACAGAAATTCATTAGGTATGTAAGTATATGATTGATCCTATTGAACACCTTCTACGTATAATTGTTTCAGGTACATAAGTGGCAGTATGGGGTACATGGGTAGCACTTGCGAGACATCTGTGGGCGCGTGGAAGCCCCATAGCAACTACCTGCCGCGGGGAGAAGCGCCGCCGCCGTACGATGAAGCAGTCGCGCAATGCAGACAAGATCCTATGAGGTCATTACATTGACATACATCGGCACGAGTAGTAACCATAAACTTCATCTGCGCAGTAGTTCATTTATAGTTCTAACGATTCACGTGTTTAGTTCACTAATCGATGCTCGTTGCCTATTGAACTTGCAATTGCCTCCACTACTGTATATCTGTGCTCACTATTCGTGCTGGAAATTAAACTTTTTTTTATAAAATCGAATGAAGCCGCTCGCCTGATGGTAAGCGCCACGCCTGCCCATAAACAGAAGCAACACCACAAAGAGCTTTGAATTTCAAAGTAATGCATGGCACTGGCCAGCGCTGGTCACCCCGAGACGTAAGTTGTTAAGTGTTATAATGTCCAGTTATTTCACTGGCTTCAATGTCCTTCAATCGAACCACATAATAGTTAGGATGTATTGATGTATATTGCAGGGGTAACGAACCAACATACCACCGCACGTACCCCGCGACAATGGAGAACCTGACGCGACCTGAGGAGTCCATGCAATGTACCGGACACGGATACGCCAATTTACCGCGCCCTGTACAACAAGTAAAGTACATTTTTAATTTTATATTTTTTGTACCATAGTATGGTGGAGTGGTATACACAAAAACTTACTTCTCCCTAGAAAGGTTGATCTCAGGCAGGCGGCCGGTCGTAAAAACTACAAACCCTATCTTTCTGTAACATTTGTTAAAAATCATGTTGCGTGGACCCCACTACTAGTAAGATGAGGACAGTTGGAAGAAGAAGAAGACTTTTCGATCTTATGTGACAGATTTATTTATTTATTTATTTATTTATACTTTATTTGGACAACAAAACAGATTACAATCAAGAGTAACATAAAATAAATATTCTCTACAAACATAGTACACAGTTTTATACTAGATTGCAACCCTAATTATGTTGACACATCACAATAATTTATAGTTATAAACAGCTATAAAAACAGTTATAAATTGTAGGCATTTAGCCTACAAAGAAAGACATAAACTATGCATGAATCAAGCGCAGAAATCGCACGCTTTTAATATATAAGTAAGTTGTATTATAATATTATAATACAGGCGATGTGGGAGATAAGTGATTGATTGATTTGAGATTGATGCTTCAATTCCGAATTAAAATTATCTATGCTTATCATAAAATAATTTAAACAGCCAATTGCTATATGTGGTTAAGAAAATAATTCTAAATATGTACCTATGTTAATTTAATCGTTAATCCGTCGATAATACATAAATTATCTTATTTGTACATATATATTAGCGATGGTATACTAATGCGTAATTTTGCACTTAACTTTGTAATAATGATCTGTCGTGCTTGATATTTACTGTTACAACAATTTAATAAAATTACTTCGTGTTGTACGTACATGTGTCGTGGACACTGATCACGGATCGTGTACTTTTATTATTAGCTTTAGGTGACAAGACGAGCAGGTCGCTCGCCTATTGCCAAGCGTCACGCCTGCCCATAAACAGAAGCAATACCAATCAGAACTTCGAATTATGAAGTGCTGCATGGCACTGAACTGCGCTCGTCACTCGTGAGACATAAGTCGTTAAGGGTCATAGTGCCCAGTAATTTTACTGGCTTCAATGTCCTTCAAACCGGAACACAACAGTGTTTACACACTGCTGCTTGGCGGTAGAAATAGACAAAGCGGCGGTACCTATCCAGATGGCCTCTCGCATACAAGGGACCTACCACCTAGTACATTTGTGTATTTCCTACCGTGCTGTGATTTAGCACTACATTTAGCGCAACGGGACACCGCGACGACAATGTCTGTGATATGTATGTGGAAACACAATTAAAACATCCTATCAGATCAAAGCAGCCTCCGTCGCGCAGTGGGCGAGTAGCCGGCTGTGAAGCGAGAGGCCGTGGGTTCGATTTATTTATTTATTTATTTAAGACGCAAAACAGAGTACAATCAATACATTAGTACAACTTTATAACTATACAATCAAACACACAATGATTCCCACACCGAGCCGAATGTTTGTGTGATCCACAAATAAGACCCTAGGCCCATAATATTTTTCAGATACTATAAGTGCATTAACGAAAACGGCGATAGTCTAGCGAGCAATGAAACGGACTACCGAGACCGAAGTCGCAGGTTCGATCCCTGCCTCTGGAGTTTGAGGAACGAACCTCGTTAATTATCGCTCGCTTTAAAGGAAATCATTATGGCGAAATCTGCATACTTGAGGATTCTGTATAAGTATTTGGAATTGGAATTTCATTAGGAGAGAGCGACAGTGCATACCAGAAGACTCATATTATTATTATTTTTATCGCATAGGCCGGCAAAGGAGTATGTGGGTCACCTGATCGTGACGTGATCTCCACCGCCCATGTACGCCCATAATACCAAAAGAATCATGGGTGCGTTGCCGACCTTAAAGGAAAGGGATAATTAAGAAATTGGGAATGGAAGGGGATTTGGGCCTCCGGATATCTCACTCACCGTACGAAACGCAGCAGCAAGCTGCTACTTTACGCCGGTTTTCTGTGAGATAGTGGTAATGACCCGGACGAGCCGGCCCATACATGCTGTAGACAAAAGTGTCTACAGCGTGGACCCACCACTCATAAAACATTGTTATGTTTATTGTCTTAACATTGTTATGTTTGTTCGTAGATGGCGAACTCTCAGAACTGCTACAACGCTCCGTTGCTGCAGCCTGTGTTGGCGTCAGAGAATAGAGAACCAAATCCGATGCCGCATCATCCTTTAGCGCCTAACAGTGAGCATGTATTATATTTTATAACGTCAAGGCCGACTTGAAAAACAATCCTTAGCGGTCTTTAGTCACTAAAATGTCAAATTTAATATGACGTTTCCTAAACATGTTTAATGGCTAAATACGATTAAGGATATTTGTACAAGTCGATCTAAGTAACAAAATGTAACGCATATTAAATCTTAAATAACTCTTGGATGTTCTTAGATTAATAATGTTTGGTTTTAATTAAACGTCTAACCATTGCATTATGCAGTGTATATTGGATACAATTTCCGAACGAATTGTGCGTTTCACATTGAAATGGACTATGATTTTAGAATGTCGTTCTAAATCCTATGTTCAAAACTGTCTATGTACAAAAAAAAAAGTAAATATAAGCTGACGTAAAACTATGTTTTTATCGAACGATGTCATTTGGGACAATAGTGATGTAATACATTGTCGATACGTTATATAGCTCCAGCGGTACGTTTTTATTGTGTTTCCTACAACGAAATACAGAAATTGTTCTTTCACATATAGTTGTTAATATTTACGGAATTTCACGAGCTCATATTCGCCCAAGTGCCATCTTACGGTGTCACTACTGTAGGTAAAGTTTGACGCGTCAATATCCTGCGCAATATCACTTGGCTATAATGAGATAAGTGATTATGTTGTTAATATTTAACTAATCGGGAGCACAAATTTCACCTGTTAATTGTGTAATGTGTTATTTTATAGTTTCACTTACGGAATGTAGAAGTGCGCGGTGTGGTTCGGCAGTCGATGCTCAACTTAGCTCGTTGTTGATGAACTCTTAACTGACCCTAAACTATAACTGTCTATTGTGCTCACAACTTGTGTTGGTATTAAAATAATTAATGTGTTATATATGGTATTGTAATAAATGTTTTAGTGATGGGATTTCCGAGTGCGATCCGTTTGACGGGTTCGCTGGGCGCCATCAGTAACCGCGGTCTGCTGTCCGTTCTGCAGCGTGATGTGCGTGACACAAGGGAAGTGCGTGACACAAGAGACGTGCGTGACACAAGGGACGTGCGTGACACACGTGACGTACGTGACCGCGAGCCCGAGCACGAGCGGCCGCACAATGTGCCCGGATTCTACACCAACGCTAACAACCTTCACGCCTCTCTGTAACTATATTTTAAGTGTTTTTTTTAACTCGCTGAGTATATAATTTCGAGGCTGTGTGGTATTAAAGAGTTCCAAACGTACGGCCTAGTTTTTTTAAGTGAAGTCTTTGTCCCCAGACACCGTACGATCCCACGTATATCCGCGGCGGTTGACAGTCCGCTACTAGACGGCGCATTGGGTGGTATGGGCGGATTTGGTGGACTGGGCGGATTGGGCGGACTGGGGTTCTCCCGAGCCGAGCGTTCGTTGCAGGGCGAGATTCGGCGTTCGTTCCACCGACCTGGTGATGCGCGTCACGATACAGGACGATCGATTCCGCGCAACCTTAACATCGCCTCTGTCACCGATGCTGCTGATCTCACCGCATTCGATGTGGATGACAGGTTACATTCGTCAATTCCGCTTTTTTACACTGCGTCAATTGAGAAATTGTCAGATTTAGATAGAAATCAACCTGACCAACCGCGGATTGAGGAGATCTGTCACATGAAAACAGAAGTACAGTACGACGACATAAATTATGCGCGTCATAGTATCTAGTAATATTATTTCGGAATATACCGAAAAGGGCAGAAAGAAAAGATTGAAAACGTTGGGAAGGTTTTTATTATTGATTAATACTAGGACGAGTGTGGTCGCTTTTCTTTTGCGTAATTATTCCACTACATCCTTTCAACCAATATGTATAGGCGTTACTCACCTAATATGATTATGATATTTGATAAAATATCGATATGTCCATATATCGAAATAAAAGACGTAGTTAAAACATATCGATATGTCGAAGAAAAAATATTGATACAACTATATTCCGATATTATTTTAAGACGCTGACTTTGCACGTATGCGCGTTTATTAGGTGGTTGACTAGCTAGGTTTAATTTTTCGCTACTTACCTCATTGTTTTATTCTTTCGCTGCGGGTATGATTGATTATTTTCTCATAATCGTGGTGCGCTTGCCACGTCCACATACCTTTCCTTTTTAATCGGTCCCGTCCGGAATTCTCAAGCCACAGAATCTGATTAATTTGAAAACACCTATCTATGTATTGTTTTAAGTACCTTTGATTTCAAATAAATCTTATATATAAAATTCTCGTGTCACAATGTTCGTTCCCATACTCCTCCAAAACGGCTGGACCGATTTGTATGATTTTTTTTTGTGCATATCGGGTAGGTCCGTGAATCGGCCAACATCTATTTTTCATCCCCCTAAATGTTAAGGGTGGTCCACCCCTAAATTTATTTTTTTGACATAACTTTTTGTTTTTATTTTTTTATGATACAAGATTAAAAAATACATACAACCCTAAATTGTCAACCCTCTACGATTAACCCCTATTTTTTAATAGCGACATTAGTATTTTTGTCAAGTGCGTTTCTCACCGGGACTCGCTTGATGCGCCCACTAGGCTACTTTAATCCTGGAAATAGGCATTCACGCGGGCGGAGCCCCGGGCAACAGCTAGTATTTTTATAAATTTAATTTTGTTTTACGTTCAGATCGAACGTGCGCCTGACGAACGGTGGCCGATCCCGCGCTCACAGCGAGGAACAGAATGTGGGCGGAGGTGAGGGGGGACACGCTGGTGTGTGTGTGAGCGGTGCAGGCGGTGCAGGGGGACCGGGCGGCGCGGGGGGTGCAGGGGGACAGGGGGGACCGCCGCTCCCCGTCGAACCACCACTATCCGCACCACCCACTACACTGCCGCTCACAGTCGATAAGGTCAGCACAATCTTCCACCTGCCCTTATGCCAGTCAGTGGGATCTGCGCCGCATGCTTTATTACTGAAAAATTTGGCTTAACGTTTTTCCGACTGGTCGCCTGCCTAACGTCAACCCCTCTGAGGAAAGCTCAGCACAATTACTTACAGTAATCCATACCCAATCCATACCCATGCGTCTGAACTTTTACCATGCAGCGTGTGTAATAACACTAGAGTTTCTTGTCCGTTCTTCTTTAGTGTATATATATGCCTTCCGAATCGCTGGTAGATTAAAAACGTACGGAATCTTTAACGTTTTATGGATTCGATAATTATCTTGTTTTTTTGACAATCTGGTGTGATGTATATTTGTACCCGATTAAACATATATTATATAGTGTATATTCAATTAATTACTACAGTAAGTAAATGTCAAGATATGCATCGACATTCGATGGATGCCATTACTACACTGCACTCACCACTAATAAAGATGCCGCTACGTGGTATATACTGTATAATAAGTGGTGTATGTGTGTTGTAGCCGTCGTGCGTGTGCAGCTACTCGGCGGGGGGCGCGGGGTGTGACGTCACCGGTGCAGGGGGAGGCGCAGGGACAGGGGCAGGGACGGGACCACGGGCAGGGGAAGGGGGGGATGATACCTGTGAGACCGGGGAGGATGGAGACGACTACCGCAGCGAGTGCGAGAACTGCAAGTCCACAGGCAGCTCTAGGTCATATAAATTTCATGTTATCGTCAAAACTCTTGATATAGATCTCGTAAATTTTCATAGCCACTCTGAAAGTTAACCACTTGCAGGGTAGCAGTTATTGTTATTGACCAATTAATGTTCTGATTATGGGCATTTTTTTTCTTAATTCGTAATGTTATCAAGTTTTAACCGTTCAGATGTGTGATAAATTAAAATGCTGGTGATATGTTTAGATGGGTGGTCCCGGAACCGTGGGAGGGTCCTCGTGCCACCACACAGACACTACAGCGCCGCGCCCCCGCCCCCGCCACGCCGCCGCCCGCCACCGCCACGCTGCCGCAACCCGTCACCAAGCAGAGGTACACCACACACTATACCGTTGCACATACACACAGACACTACAGCGCCGCGCCCCCGCCACCGCCCCCGCAACACTATACTATTATATCAGGCTGGATTAAACATATGTAGACCTCTATGAGTTGGGATACACCCTCTCTCTTGGGACTTTATGATCCCGTGACTAAGAATAAGGCGAACATAGTGCCTTTTGTGTTTTTGTTAGTGATACTGACTTGTCGTAAAAGCTACTTATACAATATGTAACAAAAACCCTGACCGATCGAAAACTCAGAACCGATATTCAAACGTAATGAAATAACTCTCTTACGATAATCCAAAATTGGACTATAAAAATAATGATATTTATGTTTTAAACTTTTTTTTTTTGTAAACCGTATTTCGATTGATTACCTCTGTAAGAGCGATGACTCGGAGCCAGAGCGAGATAGCATGTTGCAGTGCCCGCACTCTGTGTACATCAAACGAGCCGCGACACGCGCGCGTTCGTCTTCGTCAACACGTCACGTCAGTCAGTTGTTCATCACTTTTGTAATTTATAAAAAGGGCCAACAGGGTTTTTGTTACATACTGTATAATATCTACTCCATGAATAAATGTATTTTATTTAAAAATAATATCAGCCCTCTATTCATGTACTATACCAATGTTAGGCACGGCCTTCCTCTACTAACGAGATGGGTTAGGCATGAGACCACCACTCGGGCCTAATGTGGATTGGTAGACTTTACATAACATTGAATTTCTGAGATATGTTTCTTAAAGCGAGTGATAACAATGTACACATAACTTACATAAGTTAGAGGTGTGTGCCATAGAGGCTGGGATTGAATCCACGACCTCTGTGTGGGTAGTCTGTTCTACTCCTTGCTAGGCCGTTCAGCTTATAAAGGGTGTAATGGAAGTAAGAAGACAGGTGGTAGTGCTGGAGATTACGGAAGTAAAACAACCTATTTTTATTTATAACTCAGAATCATGTTTGAATAGATAAATACAACGATTATTATTAATACCATATTCTTGAAATTGTCATTTAAATATTATTTTTTGAATAGAGTATTTAACGTTAGTAAAAATAACAGCTGACGCTCGGGGTTAACAGCCTTTAGATATGCGCGAGCGGCGCGTACGCGTGGTCGTAAAAGAATAGATAGTTTTATTTCGCATTTAATTTAGTGGTATTATGTCCGTAACCACCAGCACTACCACCTGTTTTAGTTTTCTGGTTTTCGGAAGCGTCTCCTTTATACCCGGTATACTTGTATGGCGCAAGGTAAATGTCATACTTGATAAAGATATTGTATCTATTGATATGAAGTTATATTGTTTGCATAATTCGATTGTCGAGGATAACGCCGATATATACATTAACCTAAATATCTTAACAGTACATCTAGAATAACCTAGATTATTTTGATTAAGGCGCACCACATCTGTCCAGTATGTTTTTAAAATGTAAACGCTAGCAACTTCGCGACACAATAACAACATTTACGCCTTTTTTATGACAGGCTGTCTTAGCCGGTAGGCCATGCGAGGGCTCCTGGGCACACAACTATTTGTTAGTTACAAAGGGTTTTTAAAAGTAAAAATAAAACAATGTCAATATTACATCATCACCGAAATTTCTGTGATATACTAAACGAATTGTTTTATGTATGTATTTTGCAATATTGTACTTGTAGGTAATGGATTTTGACCTCAGGCCATTGCTAGGCGTGTCCATAGGGTAAAGATGGAACTGCTTGCGTGATCCAAAAAAGCACAGTACACATTTCCGGGTTGAGAGTCTGGAGCACGAGGTTAGAGTTAAGTTGGAGGCACCTTTATATTTGAAGCTCTAGTTTTTATCGCTATATCGCTGTTTGTGGATTGAATTCTTTTCCCTGAAGTCCTGTAGTATCTGTGCTATCACAGTGGAAAGAGCCATTGGTTTCGCTCTAACTTTGTGGTTCAAACTCAGTGTCCTTTCGTAATTTTCATAATATGTAGTAATTTATGTTTATTATACAGTCGATCGTCGTTGAACGGCCCATCAAACTGGGAGAACTGGTTCAACACCATCATGGACTCCGATACAGAATCTGAGGAGGAATGAGTTTTAATCGACTTCATCGAAGTTAATGACAGTGCGCTCGAAGGAGACATACACACAAACCTTTAATACATAGTGTTACATACAACTCATTACAAACAAGCAATACCAATGTTTTAATCGATTATTGTAAGCCCTATCAGTGTACCAGTACAACGCGAAATTTGTATCGATATTAGCGGGTCTAAAAATACCACTTTGGATGAATCATACTATGAAGTCCGTTATGAATTCTTAGAATATAAATTCATATAATGTGAACCCTACATAGACCTATTTGTATATAAAATTGACAATCTTATTTTACAGACACAAGCGACGGTGACGCGCACTTCTGTCAACTCCATACTAAAAGTGTGATCGAGACGCGAATCACGTGCGTCTTTACTAGAGAGTTGACAGAAGTGCGCGTTTGTCGCTAGAGGGGATTATAAGAAGTTCCCCATTAAACTATACGCAATTCATAAGTATTCGCATTCATAAGTATATTATGAATGTCAATTTTACAGCCCTTTTTTGAATAAGTATCTTTTATGTTTTCTGTAATGATTCAGTCAACGTGACATTATTAATCCTGCTATTCATGGTAGATATGTGTTCTGTGTTTCGAAGATATCTTATCGATAGTATCTGCTATGATTTGTTTGTGTTTGGTAAATTTTAGGCATTTTGCTCAGAATCGATGAAGTTTTCTCCAAACGTCAACCTTCTTTTGAGTTTTCGTGGAAGTTCGTGTGAATTTTTAACGGTAAATTGTCACATTATGTATTACGTGCGTGATGGCAGGTTACATTACGCGTATATGCTCACGATGAATTGTAATTTTACTGCTCATAAAGTAATTTCATGAGCAAAATTTTTTTTTAACACGCTGTATTTAATACGTTTGAAATAATAATATATCTCAGCGCCAAAAAATTTAATGACCACGACGATATGCATCTTTCGATAGAATCAAATTGATTTAGATTGATAGATAAGTTCGATGACTCGAAATCCATTTCAGACATTATCGTGTGGACACTTCGCAGATAATGACGTATTCTGTGTACATGCCATTATAAATATATTTTTACTTTTGATTTAACATAATTTTTGAATTATGCAAAAGACTAGTTCTTATAAAATAACCTTTCTGGACATTCCATATAGTCTAAGTAGGTACTTGTGACTATTATGTTGTCACCAACTAAACTTAGCTAAAAATAGTTTACTCCTCCCAAATAGGTGTGAAATGAATGTATTTAACTAATTTTAGTTTGACAGGGCTAAAATTATGTTTAATGAACTTCATTTTAGTTAGTCCGTCGTGTAAAAAGTTGGAACTTTGGAGTAAAATCGAACTAAATTAAACTAAAACCGGTTATGTGCAAATCGGATTCGCACCGAGGGTTCCGTAGGTACCTACTACCTTACATTTTTACTTATTGTTAGTCTTATTTTTAGAATATCCTCCATATTTAACACATTATTGTGTGATCATTTCCTATTATTGTGTGAAACTTTTAAAATGAACCTTTTACAGCAAGACAGACAGACAAACAGACTGCGTAGGCTTTGTAAACGGGTCTAAGTGGTACTCTTTGGGTATAGAGCTGTACTTACTTTGGTTTTAGTTTAGTTTAGGTGATAACAGAATAGCCACCATTGTGGCAGAGACCAATGTATCACAAACTAGTAATAAGTAACCATACACGCTTTATATGACACATTTAATGTGTTTTTTTTTTATATTTTGTTAATCTTGTATTTTATTACGTTTTATTAATTGCACAATGTTGATTTTTCTTCGGCATGAATTACATTTGTAAATGTTACTGACGAGCTTACTTAAGACATAGATACGTAAGTGGCTCACACATACGTTTTCACCTGGGCTAACTTCTACATCTGACAGTATATCTTACAGCTTACATGATTTAATGACAATTACAGCAAGACTTCATAAATCCACTTATGTAATTAACTTACGCAAGTATGTTGACGAGAATATCAGAAAACTGTAAGATTCATATTTTCAAATTGCATGACGCAGCGTCGTGTATGACAGTTTTCTTTTAAACTCTTGCCTCGGCTTTAAATTTACAAATCTAATTGAGGCCTTATAATTTTATACCAAAGAATTTTTTGTTATCTTATTTTTACATGTTACGTTTCATAGTTTCTTTTTCTTACCAGTTACCTATACATAATATATCCATGACACACCAAAAACTATATGTGACATGTTTAATATTATTTTCTAATATAAGTAGATTTTAATGCAGAATTTATTATTAGTCGTGTTCAGTCAATAATTTTAATATTAATGTGTAGATACGACTTGTTCTATATATTTCAGATTGTTTCCAGTTTTGACTTTGTGAGACGTTACTAGAATGATACTGTGTGCCAAAATTCTTTGTCAGCCTGTTACAGCTGATTTTTCGTATTAGATATTGTCTTACCAAATCGGGTAAGTTTTATGCGTTTCATGTGAAACATAAGATTTACAAACGTGGAGTAATCGATAGAAATTACTATCGATACTACATTTCGCCGAGCTTATTTCCGTCCCATGATGTGATAGGGGGCAAGCCTATCGCCATATCGGGCACAATTCCAGACATCGGGTTGATATTAAGCATTTCATGTTAGAAAAACCCAATATCACTACGTGACCCGGGGATCGAACCCGAGACTTTAGCACATTAGTCGTACCGCGTACGCATTACAATTGCGCCACAGAGGCAGTATTACAATACATAATATCAAGTTTTAAAAGCTAGTGATATAAAAGCTTTATCTTTTGATTGGTAGGTATAGATAGGCGTTGATAAAATCGGTAATTCCTAAGGTAAATTGACGTCAGTCACACGACGCGACATGTAGTAAAATCATATCCTATAATGAATCATAAGCCAATTTTTACATGTTGATATAATTTGTTTACCCAATAAGGGCAGACAAATGACGGTGAAATGTATAATCGGTTATCCGGTCTGGATATGTGGCGGTCGAAAGTGGCGTTCCTTCCATATAAGCCGATAAGCCTGACTTGTCTTATACTCGATACCGAACATCTAACCTACACCAAAACATTACGCAACAATACGGATTTTACGCAACACAAAGAATATTCCCAATTCTTTTTAAATCATCGAGTTTTCGAGAGAACTAACATAGGTACGCAGTACGCACTAAAAGATATCCTTTTCGTTCTCCCGTAGGCTTTTACATGGCTTCGTACGCAATAAGTCCTCTCTTTCACACCTATGGACCAAATGCTACTACATAGGAATATATAAGAACTGTCGTACGTTTATAAAGCAATTACGTACAAATAATCCCGGCTTTCTAACATAACAACGCGCGATCCCTATTGTCATTGCATGTTTTTTTTTTACAATTACAGTGATGCCAACTCAGTATGTTTATTACTAAATTGGGTACCTACTTATGTTTTTTCTGTTTATTATTGTACATTTAAATGCCTATTAATATTGTTGGGCGTAAGTAATTTACTGCTACTATGAGTACTGTACCACTTTTCTAATATGGGAAAGGGTTTGGCAAAACACCTTTGGGTACCTCCTTATGTTTTTTTCTGTTTATTATTGTACATTTAAATGCGTATTAATATTGTTGGGCGTAAGTAATTTACTGCTACTATGACTACTGTACCACTTTTCTAATATGGGAAAGGGTTTGGCAAAACACCTTTGCCTACAATTTGATACAGACGTGAGCATATACAACGTGTTACAAGAAGGTGTGATTATATTTAAGGGTCGTTACATACACCTGATAGTGTGTGTATGTGCCCGATCTTATCAATGTTTACGCTAATTTTAATAACTCCTTTATTACGATCGATAAGATCGATCACATCCCTAGAGATTAAGTAAGTGAGAGAGAATAACTATATGCTGGAGTAAGACAAAAGCTCACTATTTTATCATTTAGTGTTGTCAAAAGTTCAAATCGAACATTCACATGGACCTAGCAGTGCATTTGGATTTGGTAGGTAATACAGGGAATGAAATACTTATATCGTACACTATAGGTTGCATAAATTTTACCACACCTTTCTGTAACACATTGTACATTTATGGCATATAATAATATGGTAACCATATAATATAGGGCAACCATGGTAGCAACTTTAACGGTTACTTCACGTATGTAACTTAATTCCACAGCTGTTCAATATGAAATAGAATGTCAAGTAAAGTACATAACAGTATTGAATATGATATATTAAGAATGTAACGCAGAACTAACTTAGTTATATATTTTTGTCAAACTAAGGTCTTTAGTGGTATTAAATGTAAGTATTTATAAGTACAAATAGAATGTTAGAACTTAATTAAAAACTTAGATTGGTCCTTTGTGGTCGTATTTTTCGTTTTAACGAAGTCGAACGAAAGATAACGAAGAATATTATAAAATACCATTATTTGGCATGTGACGATGCACAGCATCTGTGGGAGAGCGCGTCCACTTCCCTTGTAGCATTTCCGGTCAATTTCTAATGTTTCCGCTCCGTTTCAGCCAATCAGCGTTAAGTAAAATGTCACGTGGTCACAGGGGATCGCTTGCGGTGCGCTTGCACCATCTTGCTTCATAGCGTCATTTTTCTTGAAAGAAGCAACATCGATTGCGAAATAATATTTGATTTTGATAATTGCAAAATAAATTATCATAATTATATTTAAATTTTTTAATTATAATGGTCAATTTTTTGCTTAAAAATATAGTTACTACGTTTTTTAGTATCAATAAATAGTGATATCGGCAGTGGAAAAAGCAGTGTTTCGGTGGGTAGTGTTAACTAATGTTTAGTTATGAGTAATCACAAGTATGGTGATTCCGGGCGCACGGTTGACGACGGCGCCAACCTGCCGGCGGATGACCGCACCGCCGCGCCGCTGCTGCTGCCGTTAATAGCTATTGGAGGGCCAGGATAGGTCTCCGACTCTGCGCGAGCGACGATCTTCGACGTTGAGCGTCTCCAGCGATTCAAGCTTCGCAGATATCTGAATATTTTCAGACTCAGGTAAATAGGTAAGTCACAAATTGAATATTTAGCTTATAAAGTGAGCTTTATTGTTGCATAAATACGGTTCGGTGTCCACGGCGGATCGTAACACGTCTCGCGGGTACCCGCGACTGACGCATCTATGCTATTGCCCTACACTAGTATGCAACGTTTTTTATATTTAATCGGCTTGCCGCAGTTATCGCTAATTATCCGGTTGATGCACTGCAGTTAAATTTGGGCTTATTTAATATGATCATGTAAAGCAACTCACAAGTCCTCCAACAAATTGGCAATTCGGTTTGGAGGAATGTGTTGTACTCAGACGCCCTAAAAACTTATAATGCACCGCCGGGGTTCATCATTGAGACATTGTTACGGGTTCTTACCCCCTAACAATTTTTAATCTTTTACATGGTTAATTCAGAGAGGATCGTGAAGGCACTAATCAAAGCCCTACTTGCACATCGTGAATTCCTAAATTATAATTTACAACAAATAGTCGGTTGGGCAGCTGCTTCGAACACGGTTTTTATCACCTTCGACCGTGTTTAACAAAATATCTAGGTTATTCTAACCTGATTTAAAAATGTCATAATAAGGAAGAAGTGGTGTACGTTGTTTGCGGAAAACGAGCAGAGTAGATAGAAAATCATCGCGAGCGTTTGCTGAACGAGTTGTCTAATAAGAACTTGCGAGACACATGCTGTGCATTGTCTCTGCTTAATGATAGAAGTTTTATTGTTACGTAAAACTTGTACTATTTCACGTTAAAGAGTGTGAACAAGTTAACTCGAGTGGCTTATGTTAAGCTCCCTGGATACAGCATAGCTTCTAGCATTCTCTAAGCGTTGCTGTCAAACCAAGCTCCAGATATATGTTAATCAGTCTTAGCTACAAATATATGTATTCCGCCCATGTACACCCACAATACCAGAAGAATCATGGGCGTGTTGACAACCTTAAAGGAAAGGGATAGTAATCGGATTGGGAACGGGATTATTTCGTCCTCCGGATAACAAGTGGCACCGATAAGTGAATTGGACCTTGGTACAACCGAGAGACGACCACGCATGAGCGGATTTTGGGAGGCTTCCTGCGAGCGTATCGCAGGGAGTGGCCTGGCGCTTTGGGCTCCGTAGGACCTTCCCCGACCCGGGGATCGAACCCGGGACCTCGGATTTAGCTTAATCGTAACGCGAACTCAAATCTATATCGCCATGCATTTTCCTGCAAGATACATGTAATTCTTTGTGAGGAATGCTCAGACAAACAAAAGGCGATCAATAACTCAGTAACTCGTCCATGCAGGAACGGATATTACGGAGGCTTCCTGTGAGCGTATCGCAGGGAGTGGCCTGGCGCTTTGGGCTCCTGGCCCTTCTCGGATCGATAACGAATCGATAACGAGAATGCACCTGCCATTTACCTCCAAACCTCTGCTGATCTCCATCACAGAGGCTACTACGCCGGTTCATACGCACTCACGCCTGTATTCCCCGAAGGAGTGGGCGGAGGTGTCGCTAGTGCACCCACATTTCGCCGAGCGTGTCTCCGTCCCACGATGTGATGGGGGGCGAGCCTATCGCCATACCGGGCATAGGTACCGGACTCCGGGATGATACTGAGCATTTCGTAATAGAGGGTCTCAATACAACTTTACCCTTCTCGAATCGATAACGAGAATGCGCCTGCCATTTACCTCCAAAAACTGTTGGTCTACCCATCACAGAGAATACTATGCCGCGCCGGTCGGATACCAATCAGTCAACCGGCATGTCGCAATGAATTGAGGTAGTTATGGAATACCATCAATGTGTGCTCGGGATGTCTGTGACTCGGCCTTTTGTCGTCAATGCTTCTGCAGAATGTCATCAGCGATCTCTGAGACTGGTGTCTCCAGATGATGAGTGCGGACTGTTATGCGCACCAAAGAGTTTTTTCATAGCTGACGAACTAAGGAATGTGGATAATCGTCTACTTGGACGAATTCCTGATAGTGGGACAGTTGGTAAATCTGCTGCAGTCATAGGTAAATATACCCCTGGAAACTCGAGACACTGGGGCGGACCATCAACTCTAAAATTTTCAACCAAGAAGGCGCCTACACAGCCGTCACCTACAACGGTTCCCCAGAAAACTTTCCAGACTGCGAGGCACCGTCTGGTTTGGTACCGCTTAGTCTATTTCTGCCACCAAACAGCGGTGGGTAATCACTGATGACTACGGGTGGGGAGCACAATTAGACTACCTCACAACGTCAGGCACTGCAATAAGGAATTGTTTGCAATCCTGGATGCATTGAAGCATATCAGTAGGCGTAGTACAAGTTTTAATAGTTTTCTAAAACCTATTAAAACATATTTCTTTTCTATTGTTGTATACTCTAAAAGGCGACTCACATAGAATAATAAGTACTGTGAATTTAAATTATAGTATAAGTGCATAGTGATAAGCCAGAGGTGTATCTTATTTCAATAAATGAATAAATAAAACGATGACAGTTTTCGTCTGCCCTCCATACGTCAAGTATCAGTGGCCACTAGTGGGAACTATTAAATTATGAATTAAAATTAATAATATGGTTATTTTTATTTCATATTAATCGAATGGGAAATTAGTTTTCAAGCGATTCAAGGACTACTTCGACGGGTCGCCATGTAACGCTACGGCTGGACATCGCACAGTCGTTTCGTTTGTACAGAAAGATGGTGGGACGCGATCCATGGTTATACTCGGGATGACTTCCCAGCGCTTGACACTGTTGGATAAATGGTGTATTTCAGTTTCTGCTGAGTACATTCTAGACAAATTCAACAATATTGCGGATAGACTGTCTGAAAAGAACGTACAGGTCCGATTGACAAATTCTTCAACTAGCTTTTACACAAATATTCCATCAGGTCGGTATTCCTCAGATAGACCTAATCGCGATGGTATTAAGGAAATACGTGACGACGGACTCTGCGGAAGGGGTGTTAGTAAGTAGGTAACGTCAATGCGGAAGAAAGTTTATCGGTTACTAGATCTACATCGTCGGTCACGCGGCACATCGATAAAAAAAAAATCCAAAAGTGGGATCAGGTATCTAAATATAGATCAGACCATCGATTTACCGTCCTCTCAAGTGTAGGACTGTTAGTTTTTAAACTCTTGAAAATTGGAGTTGTAATAATGTCACTAAGAGTGGTCTGAAACCGGAATATCTTTACTTGGATTTTGTTGAGGAGGATGTTCGTCACAAATATACCCAGTATTGTATAGATGAATCAGGTGATGTGGAACGAATCATTTTGCCTATAAACATCAGAGTAGTGTAGGTTTATTTAAATTTTTGGGCCATCTATTTCTTGTAAAAATGTTACTAGCTTATCCTACTTTTTTGTAGCACAAATCAGTTTTAAGTTTTGAACGAGCTAATAATTATTAAAATTTAAACTAGAATTTCTTGGATTACAGTAATATTGAAAGCTATTTCACTTCGAAGGCCTAAAGTAGAGAACATTTGATTCAAAGCGGCTTAATTGACTAGTTGCCGGCGAACTGGCCAAATTAGCATGTGCTCCTCCTAGCGTCAGGAAGGCTTGCACATGAGCTCACACATAAAAATCTCTTGAATATGGTGAGAAGAGAAATTACTGTACATTAAACCCATCGTTTGGTTCAATGACTGATACAATATGTTTGTACAGGCAATGATCGGGTTGGATATTAAATATAGTAAATAATAGTAATGTATGCCCTAATTATTGGATTCGAAGTAACCAAATTGGGGACCGAATAACGTATTGCGAAATGCAATAATGCCATAGTTATTTCAATACGAGGCCCTAATCAGGGTGTCTCGCAAACAATTATAGGAAATTGGGTAAAGTCCTTGCTCGGGGTAACGGGCAAAGACAAAATACCTTTGCGAAGTTTTATCAAAAGCAAATTAGTGGTAGGTGGGTCTTAGCCATCAGAATCAGACCTTTGCTAAACTTTGAACCAGTTCCATAGATTGATTGATTATAAATTGATATTCATATCTCTGTTCACGAATACTTAAAGCATTCTAAAAGCTTATAGCGCATATTTATAGTGTTAAGTGTTAATCATCATTAATGATTTTTAAGGAAAGCATAATATTATTTCTTATATATTTCAGTTGCAGATATGTTTTTATTTTAATCTGAATCTTCATCACATAGCGTCGTAGCGTGGTCACCAGGAGCTATAAACAGGTCTCTCACAGATGCTGTGCATCGTCACATGCCAAATAATAGTTCAAGTTTTACATAACAATAAAACTTGTATTATTATGCAGAGACGATGCACAGCATCCCATTAAGATCTCCTGGTGAGAGACTTCTATGAAGCAAGATGGTGCAAGCGATCCCCTGTGACCACGTGACATTTTACTTAACGCTGATTGGCTGAAACGGAGCGGAAACATTAGAAATTGACCGGAAATGCTACAAGGGAAGTGGACGCGCTCTCCCACAGATGCTGTGCATCGTCTCTGCATAATAATACAAGTTTTATTGTTATGTAAAACTTGAACTATTAAATAGATTTTAATTTTCGTTCTGAAAATTGACTAAACTTCTGAAATGAGCTGATATTTAGTATACATTTGAGTAACATCTATAGGAAATATATATGTAACATTTTTAATTGTTATAGAGCTATAATTATTCGGTTTGAAAATTAAATATTTAAAAGTAATCGAATAAAGCAATTATTTAGACTAAAGCTCCAGCTACAGATAATTTAAGAAGTACTATTTGCCAAACGTCTCACCGTGTGTATTTACAGCGTGCTAATTCTGTATATTATCTGATATTTATTTGGAAATTGTGTAACAGACTCATCATTGTATTATTTATAACTATATGTAAGTAAATTATAAAGACTCTGTTACTATTTACCATGACTAGCGATTGATGCCAATCGCGCCGATCTACAATCAAATACCAAGGTTTCGACATACATGGTTCTATAATAATTCAACAGAGTACATTATCGTGTCCACAGATCATAATATGGATGCACATTTTATTTTATTTAAAAAGTACAAAAGTACTTACAGAATATTATTTTTATAACAAAACTTATGTAATGTTGAGATTTTATATAAATTTTATTTTTTATATTACAATGTTTAGTGTTGTTAATCGTATAGCGTCATTTTGTCGTCGACGACAATTCGATTATTATAAATATATTGATATTTATTAATCGAATTTGTTATCGCAAAGGACCAATCTATCCACGGAGGGTAACAAAGCGAGTTCATGAAACTTTACAATTAAATACCAATTAACTTGAAGTGACTTCCATTTCTAGTTTTCCATAGTTTTTCGATTAGGTTAACACTGTTGTCTTGCGCACCGTTATATTTTGTAAAATATTCCACCTAGACGGATCGACATGAATGAAAATAGTATATTTAATAGTCTGACTTTTCAGGGTTGCAAGTATTGTAGGAAATGTAAAATTAGTGTTAAACAGGGGTTTCAATTTACCTCAACATAGCGTATCAATGTCCGTGAGAGGTGTGTGGCTAGAGTTTTTATTCTTGCGCTAATTAGGTATAAGTTTTACGCCCGAATACTGAGACGCTACTCAACTATCTGACTACTTATTTTCATACAATGTTGACAGCTAAGAGGGCCTCCACATGTTTAAAACGATCTTAAATGCTTGAATAGCGTTTCAGTCTTCGGGTGTTAGTGTGCCTTGTTTCAACCGTCTGTTAGGCCGGGCCTCCTACGCGTGTTTTGGTGTACACACTACACAACATTTATCTACATAAAACTATGTTCTTTTGCATTTTTGCTGTGAAAAAAATATTTCATATTATGATTAATTTTAACAGCGTTCGTAAGAAGCAATAGGTCACGTAATCCACAGATTTTGACATATTGCTAATTTTGATAACAAACCATTAAAGAACGGGAACCATTGCTCCTTCTGAACGTTGCTACGATTACGGATGGTTGAAACAACCCACACTTATTGTTGTTTCATAACATTGATTTAAAAATACTTAGTACATGTTCAAATCCAGACTGAATACTATCTATAACATTCTAACTGTTAACCTACAAAATAGGCGAAAGAATAACGACTATTGTACACTCAGTAAAAACCCGTCATAGTGGCTAGTTCTGGCGAGTCACGTTCCTGGGTCAGCCGGTACCTATATAATATACAGTTACTCGTACTTCAGGCCGACATCATTCGTTGATGACGTTCGAAATTGTAAGATTTGGACTGATCTGTAGGTACTTACCACGAGCTGATGTAATTAGTCACTTTGCCGTGCAAGGATAAAACGCCTATCTTTTTTAAACTGTACTTCGGATGATGGAGGAACCGTGCTGCCGACCATCCCGCCATGCAATAGCTTCCTGCCTGAGATCCGCGTTACACAGCGTGCGGTCAGACGGCAACGCAGGCTTCTCGACATTTATAAGTCGAGCGGGCCCGATGGCATTTCCGCAGTAGTTCTTAAGACATGTGCTCCCGATTTGACTCCAATACTTACGCGTCTATATCGTCTCTCCTACAGTTCCAATAGGATTCCATCTTCGTGGAAGGTGGCTCACGTTCACCCAATCCCCAAAAAGGGTGACCGGTCAGACCCTTCAAACTACAGGCCTACTGCGATCACGTCCTTGCTTTCCAAGGTGATGGAGCGAGTAGTAAACACCCAACTCTTGGGGTACTTTGATGAAAACCAGCTGATTAGCGACCGTCAATACGGTTTCCGTCACGGTCATTCAGCTGAGGACCTCCTTGTGTACTTCACTCACACCTGTGCACTAACAGACTTTGGAATCAACTTCCCTCCGCGGTGTTTCCTCAGCGCTATGACATGTCCTTCTTCAAACAAGGCTTAAAAAGTATTTCCACAGTAGGCAGTGGCTTGGCTGTGCCCCTGGTATTGCCAAAGTCTATGGGCGACGGTGACCACTTACCATCAGGTAGGCTGTCAGCTTGTTTGCCTACGAAATCCAATACAAAAAACTGTTCTCAGTACCAATTAGTTATTTGAGTTGATTCACCATCGATTTTACTTGATTCATCATTATCATCATCATCATGGCCTTGCGGTCCATTCTTGGACGTAGGGCTCTTCTCTCTTCCATTCCCGGCGGTCTTGTGCCTGACTCATCTAGCCTTGGCCTCCGTGTCTGATGTCATCCACTCAGCGTCGTGGTGGTCTATCACTTCCTCTAGTGTTCAATCTGGGTCTCCACTCTACTGTTTTTCTTGTCCAACGCCTTGTGCCCATTTATTCGATTAAAGGAAAAATATTTTATTTGAAACTTTAATTATGACTGATTTCAAACTTTAATTATGACTGTAATATTTAGTAATTACACCATACCGCAGCTAGTTTTCGTTGTTATCAATATACTTCCCATAAAATTAAGTAAGTATAGTAGTAAAGCGTTACCAACTTGGATGCAGTGGGTGTGGACTTGTGATCAAACGTGTAAACAGTCTCGCAATTAAAAAAGTCAACTAGATTTATATAATTCCTTTTATTGTAAAAATATTATTGTTGGGATTTTTCAGTTTTAGATAGGTATAATATACCTATATCGAGCACTTATGGCGCGGTATTTTGAGAGAACCATAAGGGAACACTACGCTCTGCACATCGAACCCATCTATACGATGTACACACACATACATGACACTTTTGTCTACATCATGAATAGGCCGGCTCGACCGGTCATCAGAGCGCATGATGGCAACATGTCGAGATGATTCTATCAAATAAGGTCGCCAACACTAAGCCCTCCCCCACCAGGTTGGTCAGCGGGTTAGGTATGTAGAGCGCTTTAAATTATTGACATTTTAATCAGATCAATATCCCAAGGATATAAGGAAATTGGAAAGGCTGTTCAAACTATAAGTACCATTATGATTACTATTAGACGTTATCGATGTGACAACAATCCAAATTGTTTTTAATTACCTACTAATTGATTCTGGATATCAATAGCACGTTATCGATTTCTATTAAATTATGACTTTATCGTAGATATCAAATCAAGATAATGAGATGCCAAAATGTAATATTCGTAAGATGGTCGGACACAGATCACAGATATTATAACAGATGTCGTTATAAGTAGGTACTACATCGTGTGACGAAGTTTAGCTCAGTCTAAATTGGCAAGCTTGGTTTCCATACTGATTGTGGTCGTTATCTATTACATTATCTGTGGTCTGTGGAAAGAAAGATCTATTTTGCGATTATAAGAAGCTCTCGCACGCAGTGATTCGGTACATGCCTAATATCTAACGCGTGTGCGGCGGTGTTACTGTAAACATGTGATGGCAGATGTGGCGGTGATATGGTGATCCATATCGATAAGTTATATAGATATAGAGTTTATTAGATAGTTATATAGATCATTTATTCGTTTACACCATACTACGATTACGATCACTATACCGAATCACTTGTCCGTGACCATACCGACAAGTTTTATTCGATTTGAATAGCACTCTATTGCGTTCTAGCTATTTTTTTTTATAACATAGGCCGGCAAACGAGCACGTAGGTCACCTGATGGTAAGTGACCTCCACCGCTCTTGTATGCCGACAATACCAAAATAATTATGGGCGCGTTGCCGACCTTAAAGAAAAGGGATAATTAAGGGATTGGGAAGGGGAGGGGATTTAGGCCTCCGGATATCTCACTGACCGTACGAAACGCAGCAACAAGTAGCTACTTTACGCCGGCTTTCTATGAGACAGTGGTAACGACTCGGACGAGCCGGCCCATTCATACTGTAGACAAAAGTATCCTGTCGCATTACCTATTAGGCTATGAAGATAATTTATTATCATCCTAGAAATAGCAGAACTGCTATTTGTATGCTAATGATAGTAAACAAGTTATTGTATGAGGTCCAGGTCCACCACCACAGCAGACAAGTTATCTCAATAAGTGTTAAGGTTTCTAAATAAGTGTCGTGGCACGAATGAACGAAATGAATGGGGCCTATCCGATAAATATGTTGTGTTTTAAATTAAATTATTATATTTATGTGCTCAAAGAGTAATATCTTATAAGAGTACTATTATGACCGGTTGCACCAAAGCGGAGATGAGCGGAGAGGAGACATGTTTTGTAAATAACTAATAGGCTATCGTTTTAATCGCTTCTCTCCGTTTAGACATAGTTCAAACTAAGCGGAGATGTGTCTAATTTCTGTTTGGGGCTAACGCAGCTAGGACGAGCGGGGATGAGAGCGAAGTGTGGCAAATAACAAGCGGTAACATCGGCAATTACACTTCACGCTCCCCTTCGACAGTACGTATCTGCTCTTCGCTTTGGTGGAAATACCGTAACCATTATGTCAATGTTCTACTTTTCATTCCGCCCTACTCCGCTTTGGTGGACACCGGCCCTTATAATACGTTTGGGTAACCGGTTTGGGTTTGTTTGCCGTCATGTAAACTTTTTATTAAGTTGTTTATTGTGATACCTTTTACCTTTGTTTGCATTCCGTTTGTATATGTTTTATTCTTGTTTATTGGTTGACATTATGGATTTTTTTAATTTATTGATAAGTTGTAAGTTGTGCGTAAGGATGGTGTTTATATCAGTATTATTACTTTTCCGAACTAAATATCTATGTTCAAAATTAAAACGATTTAATGGAAGATCAACTGTGGTTTTATTTATAACAAAATAAACACGTGAAAATAACTTTGGTAATGAGTGTGACATCAAGAAATAGGTACAAGAGAAAAATGCTCCAGTAGCTCACATTTACATGTTATCGTAAAAGTAAAGCGGTAGGAGAAAAATAAGGATAAATAGAAATGACGACAGTTTAAGATGACTGGAGCTATCTTGTTCGGGGTCGGGCAACCAGGGACCGCACTGTCTGTACCCTGCTTCCTGAAACAAACGATTATGATGAAAGGAATTTTATTAAAATGATCTTCAGTCTTAAGTGAAATGATAAAAATCATCAAGTATGTAAATTAAAACATTTATATTCGCAAGTAAAAAACATTTTTAATGGTGTCAATGTGTTTTATAGGCCATTTTGACTTTCGACAAACCCCACAAACGGAATCTATAATACGTATACGCATAGATTTACGTAGCCCCTGCTGCTCCGACTCATTTGAATGGTAGGTTTTTAGCTACACACAGTTTTCTCTGCTTCCTAATTGTTTCGTAACACAATGACAGATCGAAGAAATCTTTTATTACAATAACATACAACAACAATTTTGGAGAGTAAAGCGATATTGGCTTCATGCAAAGGTCGTCAGAAACCCTAGACGACTTTGTAACGGTTAAACTTGGAAAAAGTTGTCAAATAAACAAGGCCAGAAATGATATTTAGCCAAATCGAGAGTTCGCATTTAAAGATTTTTCAAATGTCACGATGCAATGTTCTAGATGGGTACCTTTATTGAAGTTAAGAATAGAAGGTAAATAGGATATCTGCCTACTCCTTTCTATTCTCCGTGGTACCTACAGTGGCAATTTATACGAAGTAAAAAAAATACAACTACCAAGAAGAACTGCAGTAATTTAATAACTATTTTAATTACCTACTTGATTTATGATGACCAATACAAACAAAAGTGCCGCGAAAGATTAACTATCCGAATTACTACAGATCGCACGAGATAAATGTGCTATTAATAAACGATTTATAATTGTTTAAAAACACAACAATACGTTTATATTACTGAGGAATGGGTTTATCGATCGGATCAGTCTGTTTTTTCCAAAATCATAGATGCCTAAAATAGGAACTACACTCGATCGTTGCACAGACGCGTAGACGGTTCACTTTGTTCTTTCATTTTGTCTCTTTCATTAGTAATGAATTGTCTGAAGTCAACACAAAGTGCTTACAAAAATACCGAATGAAAACTGAAAAGAAAGGAACTCTCGAATGAACGTCTTCTCTGCCGACAATAGAGTCGCGATGTTTTCCTCAATGGTTAATAAGTGATAGGCAACACACTATGACATTATAGAATACCTGTGAGTAATTATGCGGGTAGCACTGCGTGTGTGAGGGCCGGCCTGGCAGCGGCTCGCGGTTGCGCCAGCACGCCAGTCTGCTGGCCGAGTTACTTTCCTCGCCCAGCATGTCGTCGTCTACTTCGAGATACTAATAAAAAAGTAAATTAGTTATTTTGGCTCTTAAAATTTTGCCCATATAGTTGTTAACTTATTGCCCACGTCATTACTTAAATAGGTTGGCAAGTATTTATATGTAATTGTGCGACTTGATTAGCGTCATTTTTTTTGCTGTGCAATCTCATTCCAGGAGTTCCACATATACCTACCTACTATAATGCTAATTAATTAAGTATATTCGGAAACGAAATATAGGTAAAATCAAATCTGTGAAATTAAATAGTCAACTAGTGACTAGTGGGCGACTAGCTGCCTGTGAAGCAAGAAACAGCGGGTTCGATTCCCGCACCGAAACAAATGTTTGTGTGATTCACAAATTTATAAATTATATATCGCTATCAGTAAATTCCAATATAAAAGACGTTGAAGCCAATAATGTTAGTGGGCATTAGGAAACTGAACACCTTATGTCTCGGGGTGACAAGCGCAGTGTAAAGGCATGCAGTAGGTACCTACTTGGTACCTAATTCAAAGTTCAGGGTGGTGTTGCTACTGTGTATGGGTAGGCGTGGGCCCATTGAAATAAGCGTGGACCTTAATATGAGGCGAGGGATCTACTCGTCTTATCAGGCTAATAAAAAGTCAGTTTAAAACCCCATTTAGATGGTGAGAGTTTCTCGTAAGACGCTGGATGAGAATATTCTCATCCTGAGATATCACAGAATACTGTAAGTTACGCATAATAAAATCTCTTATTTTCAAATTGCATGACGCGGTCTGGAGAATAACAGTTTTTTGTCAAATTCTCGGTTGTCCTACGAGAAGATGCCTCCAACTAAATATGGCTTTAGATAGTTGGGCGTAAGGAGGTAGCTATATTTTTTAACACACTTGTATCATGGGCCGTGTTGTCTATTTTTGGAGTATAAGTGGGCGACCAACGTCTTAGGCCCCAAAGGCAACCTCACCTGCACGAGGTAAGTACACTCTGCTGATTAACGGATGAGGCAATGGCAATGATGAAAGAATAAAGGTAATCATTTTTTTTTAATGATATCCTGTTCTAATCTAATTGGTTGTGATTATAGTCTGTAAGCTACGGAGTTTTGAGTTATTTGCTTTCGCGGAGAAAACGACTTATTGATACCTACTTCCCCATCCCGGGATGAGGCGGAATAGTTATGTTAGGCTCACCGGTATTAAGTCTTACTAAGGGCGGTTGAGAGAGAATGATGATGGAAAACATCCGGACAACCGCTGAGCCGAGTCACTAACACTATGAATCCAACACCAGCAATACCAACCAAAACACCGCGATGGCTTTCTTCGGCGCATTAGGGACGGCCCCGGAATCTTGAGGCAAACAAGCGTCCAGACTTCTGCCGATACGGACCGTCGCGGTGTTTTCATCCTGACTGTGTTTCTATTGTCAAGAGTTTTGACCATCGGGTTCTTATGCGGCTGTATATGTTTTATTACTATTAAAAGTTGCACACACGATGCTCGCATATTAGCACCGTACACGTACCTATACGCCTTCAGCATTTTTCGTTACGGTGTGAGTCATTTTTGAATGCGAACAGTACGGTGCTGACTGGTGACAGATATACGACTACCCTTTCTGAACACATGCGGAACAGAATTACGAGACACGTGACAGCACGTTATATGCTAATTATCACGTCATTTCAAAGATATCCATAGATAAGTTGCAGCAACGTGCATCATTATGCATCATAATTAGTATTATAACAATAATAAAAATAAACATGATCGCTGTTATGATTAATAAAAAATTCTTCCGCCTGTTATTGGACAACTTATTTTTATCGCACAACAAATAAAAATGATGCTATTTCCTATTGCCTATCTCTATAGGCATATCCAGTCACTAGTTGAAACCCTACTACCATTTACTCGCGTGAAGTAAGCAAAAATAATTTTTTTTTCATAAACTTTACCTCAGGAGTTGAAGTTCGAGAACATTTGTATATTATGACGGGTTTGGCTTGGCGAAGATGAGCCAGTTAGGATTTTGGCTTTTAAATGTTAATACAGATACTATTTACTAGGGCTAGAATTAATAAAAAACATAATTTACCTGTTGGTTTACAAGTGGATCAGGTATCGGTCTGCCGTTGTAAGGACACTTGAGATAGACAGCTAGAAGTAATAGATTAGTTTTTGGCACTATCGCTCCTATCAACGGCCATTTGCAAGGCTTCGGGGGTCTCTTCAACATTTCCATGGCTTTGGGTGTACGCTTTTAATAAAAAATAAATTTCATAAAAGTAAAACAAATTTTCATATTTTATTTTCTTCTTCTTCCACCTGGCCTTATCCTATTTGCAGTTACAGAAAGATTTGACATGTAGTTTATACGATCGGCCATCTACCTGACGACATGAGGAGAAAACACCTAGACCCGAAACAAATATTTGTGGATTACTTATAAAAACTGTCTAGGTTTAAAAAAAAAATGGTACCTATAATAGTTCCTGTTTGCAAGTATATTATATTACTTTTGTTATTATTATGCCGTACAACATTTACCGGCGGATGAATTTCCTCCTTTGGTTAATGCTTATGCAACGACACTTGACGCGTTTATTTATGCCGATCTATTTAAAGTAACATATGACGGTCTTTTATGATTTTATCATATACAGGTTTACTCACATAAGGAGCTTTAGTAATGAGATTTATTGCTATGATCTTAGGCTATAATATTTGACAATATGGCTAAAACTTCCTCACATGTTACTAGAGAACACCATAATATGATGGATGGTACCTGCATGTGATAGAATGCTCTGGATCTATCGCATGCGGCGATCCTCGTCCTGTTGACGAGTACGCGCTTGTCATACAAACTTTCATATTTCTCGCGCTCGGTGTCGCGAAACAAACGGTTTCGTCTTTTTGCCCTATCTTTCTCTGTTTCTGCTGATACCCGAATTGCTGAAAAGTAGAAAAACATACGATACAATTCTACGAATGATATCAAGTGGTCTAAAACCACAGTCTAAATTATCTACAATCTACCATAAAATAATACGTGCGTTATATTA
Source organism: Mimas tiliae (assembly GCA_905332985.1). Classification (NCBI taxonomy): domain Eukaryota; kingdom Metazoa; phylum Arthropoda; class Insecta; order Lepidoptera; family Sphingidae; genus Mimas; species Mimas tiliae. The sequence continues at coordinate 11,500,306 of HG995254.1, forward strand.
ATTATATTTGGCGAAACTTATCATTATGTTGAAATTTATCGTTTTTTAAGTGTTATTCTACGAATATGGATATTATCTAAGTACCTATTATGTTTTGAAGAATAGAGAAGTGTTTATTCCGAAACCTACAAATGTCGTAGAATATCATAAATTTAGGTACCCTAACCGTTAAAACCCTTGCTGACAATTAGAAGAGTATGTGTAACTTTTAAATGTCTAAACAGATTTTCTTCTTGTAGTTATGAACCAGGCCTAGGCCTAGAACCTAGGCCTGCTTTAAAATAAAAATTTAAAATAAAAAATCTTTAAGTCAGTTAACCATTTATATGACATTTATTTGGTAAAATATGAAGTAACTTACCGGAATTTAAAAATACTAGAATCGTTGCTAACTCCTGAGTTACGCGAAATATTAAATGTGCAGAGTGCCACAGAGATCTTAGAATTGAAGGCATCACCTGTAAATTAAACGTTAATTTCTTCGTAAACTAACCTTATGAAATATCAAAATGGTTTTTTATCTTAGTAGTTAATGTAACCAGCTAAGTAGTTCGTTAAATAAAATAAGGACCAACTTTGTGCGAATGTGAGACAGTTCCGGGGATTCTAAGTGAACTTTGGATTGTTGCCGAAACTGCAACTGCGCAATTTCTTTCTATAGTAAAGGCCGGCAAACGAGCAAGTGGGTCACCTGATGGTAAGGGATCTCCATCGCCCATGTACGCTCACAATACCTAAAGAATAATGGGCGCATTGCCAACCTTAAAGGAAAGGGATAATAATGCGATTGGGAAGGGGAGGGGATTTGGGCCTCCGGATATCTCACTCACCGTACGAAATGCAGCAGCAAGTTGCTACTTTCCGCTGGTTTTCTGTGAGACAGTGGTAACGACCCGGACGAACCGACCCATTCCCGCTGTAGACAAAACTGTCTACAGCGTGACTCTACTACTTAAAATTAATCTTTAACTTAATAACCTTTGGGTTAATCCATCCACAATAAGGACGCTCTTCGTGTCTACGGTAGCACAACTTTTAGCACGGCCTTTGATTTCGAAGTGTTAAAACTTACATCAAGTTACTATCTACTACTATGACTAATATTATATTTACCGGGCTAGCTTTCGATTTTTCGTCTTTCGGGAAACAAACGCCTTGGTAATCGTGTATCCAGTTGAGTTCGAAAACGGTGGCATTAAGCAGAGCGGCCATTGCTGTGGGGTACAAGGTGGCCAGATGCTCTGTGACGTATTCCTCGTGGGATTCCTCTCCCTCGGGCTTGTCTCTCGCGACCACCCACCCTCCCTCGTCGACCAACACGCACGCCCAATCGATATTGTCGCATCGAGGCACGCATTTATCTTTGTCCTCCTCTTCGCACACCTGCATTGAATATATAACTATAAAAATAACATAAATAAATAAACCCAACAGTCACACACATAGTCCTGACCCCACACTAGGTTAAAATCCATCCATAAATCATAACTTTATCTGCCAATACCAAACTGACATACACTGCTCCGTATAAAACGGTGTAAAATGTGCAGAAAGGCGTGGTCAAAAACCAACGTACCTATAGTGTACGATATAAATATTTCACCTCGCGTAGTACCAAATCCAATTATATTGCTAGGACATACCTAAATAAACCATTTTCATTTTTACCAATGAGTAATTTGTCGATATTCGACTTGCAACTTTGGACAACACTAAATAAAAAGCCGGTACGTATGAACTCTAGGTTTGAATTGGAATCGGTTTACTAAATGTACGTGTTTAGTAGTAACGTAATTAGTAATAGTCATATATTTTATCAAATAAATTACGTTTACTAGAAGCTAACTAGAAGATTGAAAAATCGGCCTTGAGATACAATTTCCAATATTTCTCCATGAGCTTGTGTACTACACTAGGTGGTAGATAGGTCCATCGTATGCAAGAGGTCGTCTGGGTAGCTACCTCAAAGTCAAATAAAAAAATAGTGTGTAAGCATTTCTGTTCAGGTTTCAAGGACATTGAAGCAAATGAAATTACTAGGCATAACGATACAACATAAAACACATTATGTTTTTTTATCCTAGCTCGGCAAAGTGACTACGTTACACCTGATGGTAAGTGTAGCGCAATCCAAGAATAATGTCGACCAACGACATACGAGTACGATGTGTCTATCGTAGGTCGGTAAAATTATGCCGGCCTGCCTAATTGCTTCTTCACACTCCCTTTAAAGGACCCCATATTATAGATAGGAGGGATACGTGTGCAAGCAAAGTATTCCACAGCTTGATGGTCCGGCAGAAGTAAAATATTGCGTACTTTTTAGTTCTAGCCGAGATGAAGGAGACCACAAAGCTGTGGTTACGTAAGCCAGTACGCGTAGTTCTGTTAAGGAAAGGTGAGGATGGGATAAGGTCAAACAATTCTTCAGAGCATTCACCGTGATACAGACGATAAAAAACGCTAAGTGAGGGAATATCCCTACGCAATGTCTTGGGATGAAGAGCGCAGTCCACTGCCAAAGTGGCCACTGCTTAAAGTGCTTTGTAATTAATTTTGTAATTGTAATAAATTACAATTAATTGTAATTAATTGTAATAAATTTTTTATATCTTTAGCTCTTTGCTTATGTGTGGTATTGCTTTTGTTTATGGGTCGGTGTGGCGCTTACCATACCTAAGGTGAGTGTTCTCTTTGTCTTGCCAATCACGCTAATTAAAAAAATATCAGCAATTGATTTTATCTTTGTGGATTATAAATTCCTTCGGCTCTTTATCCTGAAATTGACTTAAAATTAATACAAAATGAAAAAATGTCAAATCGTTTTGTTTATACCATTTGTTGACAGCCTCCGTGGCGCAGTGGGCGAGAAGCTGGCTGTGGAGCGAGAGGCTACGGGTTCGATTCCCGCACCAAGAAAATGATTGTGTGGTCCTCTTACTCGTTTGCCCAGTCTTTTATCAATTAATTAACCTTACCGTTAAAATGCCCGATCTCAATTAGAAAACATCTTTAAAATGGAAGATATTATATTTTATTATATTTTCCTCAAACATAGTAAGAAACATCTCCATTAAAACATCTTTCATAAAAAAAACTGCCTTCAATTCAGTTCTTTAGACAGACTAAGCGATAGAACTTATAACACCCCTCTTTTTTGTTAGGGGTTAAATATACAAATATGCTTACCGGAAAGCTAGTGACCCTACTAAGTAAGTCTATCAAGTGCTTTGGATGCAGATGGTACCCGGCCACGCCGATAAAGCCCTTGTCTGGGAACCCTAGTGTTTGTGCTACGGTCAGCCACTCAGATCTCGCATCCAGCTGAAATTTTAAATTTTATTGTGTTGTAGCTTAATCGTTGTGTCTAATGAAATTTTATCATGTTTTATGGCCTGTTTCACAAATTCCAAGTATGTGTTATAAAATGAAGAAAATATTCCAATATACTTACATCATTATCATGATGTAAATAATGAATATAAATTACACGGGCTTAATTACATAGATCAAATTGGATGTCGTTATCTGGCGGATACAATTTAAATGGAAATTGTGACCAGGCCCTAAAATAAATAACTACGATCTTACGATTATAACTGATTTATATCACGTGTTAATCGCAATTTTGTTTGAATTAAGCTTAATATGATAATTGCTGAACGTTGTAAGTGAATATCTAATCTACGATATTAACCAATTTTGCGAATATCTGTGGATACACATTCTTCGCATGTCTTCTTTTACATATCTAATCGCTGTATCTAAATGCATTTTCCTTGGAATTATGAATTGTTTTGGTGTACCGAGTATTAGTGCCTGATGAGCAAACAGTAATAGCGGGTTCATATGGGTCGATTTTAGTTGATCAACTGTTAAATAGCAAGCGATTTTAACTGTCTCAACAGACTTTCAATTGAATTGATCAACAAAAACCATACAACTTTTGCTGATTCAAGTCAGTTGGTCAACTAAAATCCAACCGTGTGAACCCGCTATATGGAAATGATAGGCGATACTTGTCTTCTATAAACCTCAATTTCGATTTGATTAGTTTTCGAAAGTACGTAAATGTCGCAATATGGTATTGGCGCACATAAAATTCTTGCTGTATTGAGCTTAATGTTAGTAGTAAAGGATTTTTAAGTGGTAGAGCCACGCTATAAAAGCTTTTGTCTCTAACATAGATAGACCAGCTCGACCGGGTTATTACCATTGTCTCACAGGACACCGACGTGAAATGTCGCTTGCTGTTGTGTTTCGTACGGTGATTGAAATTTCCCAATCCTTAATCGTGTCTACTCATGTGTGTGTTACACATGATTCTTCTGGTATAGTGGGTGTTCATGGCTGATGAAGATCACTAACCATAAGGTGACCTATTTTTTAGTTTGCCGGCTTCTGTTGTAACAAAAAGTAAAGACATAAGCAAAATGTTATCTGCAGTATGGTCATGGACTAAAATAAAACATTTAAATGCCATGGTGCACCGACATATTTATATCTACTTCGTTAATGTTACTTCGGCATATTCTAATGTTTAGCGCAAGTTATGGTATTTCGACTATTAGCATCTAAATGCATGCAAAGCAAAACCCTTGTAAAAAGGAAACTAAGTACTTTATACTGAAATATTAATCACTCACTTCCGGTGGATTTTTGAAGCTGGTCCGCAGTTTTCGGACGGGAGTGATGGGCGTGTGGACTACAAGAGTGTCAGGGAGAGCGGAGGCGCGTCTGTACCACGACTCGGAGGGACCGCGCGGCCACAGCGACCCCGACGGAGGGTCCGCGTGCGTGCTCGTCGCGTGGTACTGTTGCCATCGAGTCAAACCACTTTCTGAATAGCAGTTTTATAATATCAGCGCTATATAATACTGTTTCACTCGTGCGCCCGGACCTCCTTTACTAACAAGAGCGGTTAGGCTAAGGCCCCACGTTGACCTAATGCGCGTTGGTGGACTGCACACACCTTCGAAGTTCATATGGAGAACTTTTCAAGCATAAAGGTTTTGTCACAATGTTTCTTTCGCCGTTAAAGCAAACGATAATTAACAATGAAATAAATGAACGTAACTTAGAAAAGTTATAGGTGCATGCTACAGCGAATGGTTTTGAACCTGCGAGCTTTCGTTTCGACAGCCCATAGCATTCCCCATTGAGCTATCGCCGCTTTTATAATTATTTATAAAAGTAAGTCGCCCATATGGCGCTGTCTCTCAGAAAATGCTACGTTGATTTCTTTGCAGCTTTAAGCCTCTCCACTTTTAAAAGCCTCCTTTCCTTTCAAGTCGACATTTCCAGGGTACTTCTGGCAGGTAAAGAAGTAGGGATAGGGCTAAGGTTCTTCTGATCTCAAATCCTAAGTAGTGTGTCACTAGAAAAATGAGGCAATTTAAGGCGAGCCGAGGCCAAGGCCTCATATTAAAAAGTGGTATATTTTACGAGTGGTAGAGCCACGCTGTAGACAATTTTGTCTACAGCATGAATGGGCCGGCTCGTCCGGGTCGTTACCACTGTCTCACAGAAAAACCGGCGTAAAGTAGCAGCTTGCTGCTGCGTTTCGTACGGTGAGTGAGATATCCGGAGGCCCAAATCCCCCTCCCCTTCCCAATCCCTTATTATCCCTTTCCTTTAAGGTCGGCAACGCGCCCATAATTCTTTTGTATTGTGGGCGTACATGGGCGGTGGAGATCGCTTACCATCAGGTGACCCACTTGCTCGTTTACCGGCCTATACTATAAAAAAAAAGAAGTAAAAATAATTTTATAAATTACCACTAGCAAAAAACGCCGTAGTAGAACCCAGTTCACATTTGGAGCAATCTCTGTCAGTGTCAATTTCTTCGTGTTCATTCGCCCATTTGTCTGTAGCGAGGACTTCTTTGCAGAACCTCGCCATAAGTTCTTCGTTACCTGGTTGCCATTCAAAAAACAGACGGAAGCATTTATTCATAATATTTAAGCGCATCTTCAAGAACAATACAATCCGATGTTGGCACTCAAGGCAGTCGGCGGATATAGAAAATCGGGGCTCCGAGGCACTCAAATTGTCCGAAGATTTCGAAAAGTTGCCCTTAGCTTGTAAGCTAAGATAAATTCGGGGAAACTAGGCTTGATCGCAACCCTATTAATGACACACTATGTAACCACATATTACCAGGTGTTTCGGAGCGGATTGTATTTTTTAGCACTGATTATATATATAACTCGTATTTTCTTGATTGGTGTAAGTACAGGCCATCGTTACCTAGTATAATCTAAAAGGATAAAAATCATTGAAAATATTGCATAGTGTGTTTACGTGCTTGGTCGCTATTGAATCATTGTGTCGCCGGGCAACTTCACACGCAGAATAAACTTGAGTCACTCGGCCTAATCTCCATGCTAGTAACTAGTTACGGTCCGGTAGTCCGGCCATTAATGTCGACCGGTAGTCGATAGTGTAATGGCTCTACATTGTAAGTCTACTATATATTTAGCTATGATACGTACATTGGTATGTTTTTTTTAATAAAGTAGGTGGAAATGGCGAAAAGGTGTATTTGAGCCTTTGCATCGCAAAGTTAGGTTCGTCACTACGGCGTCTGATAAAATGCAACACTTCAGCTTCACGGGAGTCAAATTGAGGATCTACGTGGCGGCAGTACAACCTGTGAAACGAATTCCTTTATACTGACAGTTCACATATGTAGCCTGAAAACAAATTTAGTTTGTAGTGAGTTTTATACATATAAACATCCAGTTTATATCACAAGAGCAATTTAGTGATGATAAATAACCTCGAAATACTTTTGAGGAGTTTTCACTATGCTACGGTACGAGAAGCCATTTTTCGTGTACTTAGCAGACCATCTTACTGCGGTAACCTGGAGTGCAGGTAAAATCAGAGCACACGTGCGCCAGATCTCATACTTCGTCTGAGTACGCGCAGTATGCACACTTGTAGCGTCTTGTATGCCACTGATCAAAATTACATATTTATTTATTTGGCAAGTACCTACTTAGTGTATTAAACATATGTTGTTTGTGTTATTCGGATATAGATATTTATTGTGTAATGTGTACCGATTCTTTGTTTTAAGTACTATGGAAATATACGTATCAAATAAGGACATTATTAATTAAAATGCAAAGAACTGACATCATTACACGTAGGTAAATCGAATCCTTGATGACATCAATGATAGTGTTCTTTAGTGGTAATTTGAACGTCATTTTAATGAAATTTTATTTTTAGTCAGTACTTAGTAATATTCACAAGTAATTTTCCGTCAGACTGCGGACTGAGAAGTTTTTTATTTTCTCCCATAATCTTTCATCAGAACTTAAATCAAATTTAATGGGACTACCCACGAGTAAAAGTAAATCCTATCGAACACAATAAAATATCAATATATCGGGTAACATAAAATATGTAGAAAATGTAGTCGATTTAAGAACCTTCATATTTTATGAAGTTGGTTAAAAAGATGTGTAACAATAGTTGGCATTATGTCGTAGAAGTTATATTACGTACCAGTCAGGATGAACTGCGTATTCGGTTTTAGTGAGCGACTTCAAAGCTTCCTCAGCTAGTAGTTTAGTGAATTTTCCGTCAGGGACGGCGTGGTGTCGATTGTGTGGTGGCAGGACCACCACCGTCGTGTAATGATCGAGAACTCTCTCCCAGCTGTATTCTCTGAATTCCAAAGTAGCTCGAAGTCCTTCATCAAATATATTTTTCCCATACATTGTCATCTTTCCTTTCTCTTTGTTAATTACCAGTGATTTTCGAAACTGTTAATTAATAATTTTATTTCATTCGACACTACAATTTTGCTAAATCCAAAGCATAATAGTAGTAATAGTTTGCGTTGAAGTATTACGTGTCAAAACAATTTGTTCTATTTATATATATTTTTATAGCATAGGCCGGCAAACTAGCCAGTGAGTCACCTGATGGTGAGTGATCTCCTCCGCTCATGTATGCCCACAATACCAAAAGAATCATGGGTGCGTTGCCGACCCTAAAGGAGAGGGATGATAACGACATTGGGAATGGGAATTTGGGCCTCCGGATAGCTCACTCTCTCACTCCGTTAAAAACGCAAAATCAATTTTAGTTTAAGTGAGACAGTAGTAACAATCCGGTTGAGCCGGCCCATTCAAGATGTAGACAAAACTGTCTACAGCGTGGCTCTATCATTTATAAAAGTAAATTCACGTCTCTGAGTGGGGCAGTTAGTTGTGTTAAATATTACCTCCAACGTTTTTATATACCTTACACCATTAAATAAAAAAGAGGAACAGCGTCTTAAAATAGTTTAGGTACCTACTATTGTAATTGTATACCTCTAGCCAATCTGTTGGGTAATGCCTCGGGAAGTGACTTATGGCGGGTTGTTCCAAGTCAAGGAAATCGACTGTCCTGTAGCCTGGTTTTAAAATGTCGCCATCAAACTGTTAAAAGAAGTTTAACTTTATTAAAATAAGTTTTACTTTGACAGCCTCCATGGCTTAGCAGGCGAGTAGCCGACTGTGAAACGTGAGGCTGCGGGTTCGATCCCCGCACCGAGTCAGAATATTTCTCTGATCCACAAATATTTGTTTCGGGTCTGGGTGATGTGGGACCGAAAGTCTCTCGTAGTTCCTGATACCCACGACACAAGACTCATATCTTACTGTGGGGTCAGCCGTCAGGGCTATGTGTGTGACTGTTGGGTGATATTATTTTTTTTTCAGCAAAGGCCGACAAAACAGTAAAATCATGAATGCGTTGCCGACCTTAAGGAAAAATAATGGTGATTGGGAAGGGGAGGGGGCGTATTGGGCCCTCGGAAATCTCACGCACCATACGAAATGCGACAACAAGTTTCACATCGGTTTTCGTGAGACAATGGTACCACTCCGGCCGAGCCAGGTCATTAATGCTCTAGGCACGACTGTCTACATCATGGAAAATGTTTTCCGATTGAACTTTTCGGAAGTAAATGTGGACGGTGCTGAGAAAGTAAAACATGTACTTACCGTCGGTTTTACATTATCATGCAATACGATGTTGCCGCGGTGATCCACTATGAACAATGACCCTCCAGCACCGATCTGAAAGTATTCCTTACTAATTAATAATTCATTTTTATTGCCTTGATAACTAAACGTGCAAGCGGCCCGCTTGATAGTAAGCGGTCACCGCCGCTCATGGATATCGGCAATGCCGGGGGCACAGCCAAGCCGTTCTCTACTGTTAAAGGAATTCTCTTTTTCAGCCTCGTTTTTCTCACGTAGTACTATTAAAATAAATTATTTTAAATAAATTCAAGTCGAAGCAATGGCGAAACTTGGTTCCCGTATTGGATTCTGGGGGTCAGACAGCAGATGGCCCCATAAAATACTGAATACCATAAAATCTATTGTAAAATAACGTGGATCCTGGCATTAAATCGGGATAACGTGAGGCAGAACTATGATAAATAATTTGAGTATTTATTTCAGAATATTTGCACTACGAGTATATTTTAGTATAAGGCTGTTTTGCACGCTGCACCGTATTTTTAAGTTGATCGTATCGATGTAATCCTTAATGATTTCTGAGCATATTAAAATATTACGTTGTATTTTTATAATCCGGCTTATTGGTGTAGTTTAATCGCAAGATTTCTATCTAATGAGGAAACGAGAATGACGTAGTCTTGCAAATTCTTAAGAATTGTACTTGCAATTTTTTTAATACACTCAATAGTTTCGGTGATATTACTATTTAAAGATTTTATAAAAACCACGTACACGTACATGGTAGAAATATTTACATCAAGTTGGCCACGGTCCTTTCTGTTTATCATTGTCTCTTTTTCTTTTTGATATCCGCCATACTAACATAATATATGTGAAAAAAAAACTGTGGAAATTTCACGCAGCTACCTAATACATTTGTATCGGTCGATGTCGTGAGTAACAGGACTTTGAGGGAAAAATGTGTATCGGGAAGGAGCCTAGGTGAGGGTTGGGCCTACTGAAATCTGTCACTATACGATTTACTACACTAAACTATACTGAAGTCTGTCGCTATCACTTCAAATCGGTTTTCTGTGAGACAGCAGTCAAGCCGCCCCATTTATACCGTAGACGAAACTTTTTGACCGTAGCTCTACCACTTTATATTAACTCTCTATGTATACTTTCACTATACAATCAACTCATTTATCTACATTCGATAAAACATGTCGATTTTAATTCATAAGGTGAAGTTGTGTTGTCTAATCGCAGTCAGTATTAATCCTGTGTTTACCTGATGATAAGGTAGTGTCAGTTTCAGATGATTGATGGGTATATCGATCCCTGCAACGCCCAGCAGTCGATTCACAGGGTACTGCGCAAACAGATAGCATGTTAAATATCATCCAAGGTAAACTGATAAAACTAACTAAAAGGTTTTACCGTTCTAGTGGATTTCCTCTTTTTCTCCTGAAATTACAAAGTTGTCATTAAGGAACATTATATAGATTGATATAAATCTAGAAGCAGAACGCTACGTTACCTCATCAAGTTCCTTTGTTATGTTCTGGAATGACAAGAAATAATCTATAATAATTTAATAATAATCTTTGATGATACATAACATAGTATAACTATGAATTTAGGATTAATATTGTAACAGCAAGATAATAGAATATTCTTTATAAAATCACGGATTATTACCTAATAATTTTGTAGTGATGGGTGAATGTTTTAATCCAATTGTGTATAACAGATGGTTATGTCTTTATTAAATAATTATTTCGATATTAAAAGTTAGGTGTTTTGGATAGAATGGTTTTTATGAAAATAAAAATATTCAGGACATATGCGCAAAATAACTTAACCGGCCTGAAGTTAGTCACTTCATCCGTTTTCTATGTTTCACACTTTAGTCTATGAAAATTATAGCCGCGACGCTATTGACGTGGTTAAGTTATTTTACGCGTTGAACTTACTTCACTCGTGGTTGATTCGAATACCGGAATCGATACACTTATTTCAAGCCGATAGTCTAAATCCTGACCTTCGTAGTAAAACCCTTTTTCATCCTGCAACCGTAAAATTGTCATGATGTAATGTAAATTCTAGATTAAAAAGTTTACTGATTATGTTTTAAACATTTAACCATCTTTTTAATTACCTAAAATATGAGTGCTCAAAATTCACTGGGATAATAATATATACAAAATCTATAGATGGTCCGAGTCTAGGGTTCAGAGGTGCAACACAATTGTCAGTACAGAGGGGCTAGCACGGAAAACTATCGAAATCGTAATGTAAAGATATAATAGATAATTCCTTAAATATCATTGGTCTATATTCCATATATATTAGTTTCTTTTACGTACGATAGAGGCGCTGTACTAAAATCTCATAGAAATTGTTGTCGATGACAGCTCGAATAACTTTTCGCAAGTTTCCGTGCTAGCCCCTCAGTTAAAAGATGGTCATTCCTTAGATGCGAAAATTCTAAATGAAACGTTCCATAGCGTTGTCTCAGCTTTGTATAGTTTATGGTGGTCATAAACAATATGGTGGTCGGCACAAACGATCGTGTCGTGTTATTACGCCACATTCTAACCCCGCTGTAATTTCGTAAGTGTCAAGCGTCTAAATGCTCCTTACGACAATTAAAATTACGGGTATCTATTATTTTACCCGTAGCACATACGGTTCAGACAGTTAGATCTTATGGTGGAATAAGGAAAATCACACACAATACGTAAATACATGAACCCTAAAAACACAGCACTCTTTTTTTCGGCAGTTGTGTAAAGAGTATTAACTTCCAGCAGGCAATCGGCGACGCGTCCATGATTCTTCGGGTATTGTGCATGTTCGGTGGAGATCACTTACTATCAGGTGACCTTGCTCGTTTGCTGGCCTTTGCTATAAAAATCAATAAGCCAAAACTGTATGACAATACACTAACATGTCCTGGTTCTAGATAACGGGATGAGGGTAGATAAGTGATGGTAATCAATACTACATAATATTGTGAATATGGAAAAAAATTGATTGTATGGAAATCCATAGTTCCTGTCCGATGAGGCCCAAATAAATTCCCCCTCCACCTCGTTACCTCCCTCCCCTTCGGAACTTCCATTCCTATATAACACATCCATGATTCTTAAGGTATTGTCAAAGTCCGGTGACGCTGACTACAGCCGACTCTTGTCAGGTTATCAGCATGAGGGCACACAAAAAAAAGGTATTGTGTGTGTTCATGGACGGTGGAGCTCGTTTACCATCAGGTGTACGGTATGCCTGATTGATAGCCGACCTCCGCTATAAAGATTTCAATATTTACTTTTGAGGCTATTCTGGTAGGTCACGTTCCCTACAAACATAAAAGGAGAGATCGTAAAGTTGTTTGTGCATCTGTAGGTACTCACAATATCTACTTGGTGCATATAATCTTTATACATTTGAGCTGGACTGAGTAGTTTTTGTTTGTTTTTTCTAAGCTCGTCGTATCGAAAGCGTTGCTCCTCGTTTTCCTTTTGTTTCCAATGGTATTCGCTTCTTCTTGGATCCTGTAAAATTGAGAAAAAACATAACCTATCCGTTAAAACTCCTGATGTTATAAAAGCTGAATAGATTTTATTCAAACAAAGTTATGATCCATCCCGATTTAACCAACTTTCAACCAAAATCCGCACTCAAATCGATCCAAACGTTAAAGCCCAACGATGCTATATGCAGATACCCCTCTTTTTTGTCGAGGGTTAAAAATATAAAACAACATCAACATAGGTACCTAATAGCATAAGAACAAAGCCCCTTTTAGATGTAGAGACTTTCTTACACAAACAAAGCAAACATTTCTCAAAATGCTGTCGTTCAAGAGGCCGCGTAATGCAATTTGAAAATCGTGTAAGTATCATAAGACACATCCTTGTAAATGATAGTTTCCTGTTAATTGATTTTCTCGTCTTACGCAATATTTCCATAAATGTGGACCGACTTTGATGATTTTTATTTAGTGATTTCTTAGGCTTACGCGAATATTAACATTGAAATAAAACTAGTTTATACGGATTTTATCGCGGCTTAATTTTTATTCCCGACGTTTCGATAGCTTTTCAGCCTTCGTGGTCACGGGAGAGACTGAGGTGTAGGTTTTATTTAGCCGAGAGTAAAAATTGGAAACTCCTCAACGGATTGCAATCGCACCATAATTCATGTTTTGAAGTCAAGATTTTAAGTTTTAGATTATGATTATTACCTCAACATGAGCATAGACGTCACTATAGACTTTAAGCCTTTCCTTTCTCTGCGCTACAAGAGGCCTCTCCAATACTCGAAGGATCCTCATGACTTGCTCGGTGACGTCAGCGTGTGTGATCAGTTCAGCGAAATAACCGTCACGGTCGCAAGTCATCCAGTCGGCGTAGGCTTTGGTATTGTCACGGAGGCCGTATATATCATGAAGCCATAGAACAAATAGTCTGTGACAAAAATAATGATGAAAAATTCATCAAGAAAAGTTATTCAAATGAATGAAATATATGAATTTCATAAAAAGAATATTTGTATCCAGTGAGTATTATATAGATTTCATCACATATTCAGCACCTAGCTAGTATCCTTTTCTCTTTGTCTATTAATTAATGTTTTTTCAAGAAGACATCATATGATTGTTGATGAAATATACCTGATGTTGTTTTCAGGGTCTATACGTTGCATCAACCGGGTGAAGTTGTCGTACATGCTGTCGGTGAGCAACACGATAGCTTGCTGACACGAGCGCGGTCGGTCCCGAGTTCCCTGTTGACTTTTCAACAGATTCACAGCGTATCGCAGCACCGCGTCCATGTCAGTCAAATTTTTTAGCTCGTACAACTTCAAAGCTGCCATCATCGCTGCTGAGTTTACATGATTCGCCTGCAATGAGTATTATGGTAGAGAAGAGAGAGTTTATTGTCCACGCCGTGTCGGATAAACTCCAAAAATATTGCTTTAGGTGGTATTGTTATGTTTTAAGGAAACTGCAGGAGTAAGTCGACGCGAATGTCTGTGCCAGATGTGACAAGGCCTATACTCGTAAATGAGATTATATTTTAAAAAGTGGCTAGGTATTTGTTTAGATTTTTGGTACAGGTATGGAATTACGCACAAAGGGGTTCATATTGCACACAATAATCTGCAGGACAGACTTGGCCAATTATTTTCTGATGATTTGAAATTACTTTGTTGTATTTCATCCTGTATATTTAATTATTGTAAGCATGATTCTCAACTGGGAAATACTGATACAGGTTGATAAAGACAAATTAAGAAAGTCAGTTCCGATTAGATTGCATTAAATGATAAAATTTTAATAATTTACCAAAACATTTATTATTATACGATAAGCACCTCACAAATGCAGCTAGTAAAAAAAAACTAACCGGTACTAATTTATCATTGAAACATCTAATAGGCGATTCTATGGCGACATTGAACCGCAAGACGTTCACTTGGTCATCATCCGTGAGTGCACTGAGCAGTGCCAGGGTGAACTCCTCAGCTATCACTTGATTGGAAGAGTTGCTCATGGAGCCTGAAGCGTCAAGAAGGATGAGCACGTCCCTAGGAGCTCCCTCAGCATTAACGTACCACGGACGCAAACGGCAGTCGTATACGTCCTCTGTGTCAACCTCCAACTTGTACATGTCCTTCCATAATGCAGCTGTAAAACAATTAGGAGTTTTTATCTATTATTTAGTAACTTGCAAATCTAATATCACAATATTTTTAATAGTTTCATAGAGTGTAGTTACTTTATATAATAACCATATTTTATAAAAATGGTCAATGCTTATATTATATAAAGCTATAAAGATTTTTTTAGGAGCTTATCACTTATTTAAGATCTATTGTATTTATCACCAAAAATCACACAAATAAATATTGATTTCATTTGATTTCATAAAAGAGATTTTTAATGTTAGTAATACATTTTGCATTCTCCTCCGTATTGTCGTTCGCCGGCCTATTTTATGCCCGGTTGCTGTAGAAAAACGTAATTTTTGATGATTAAGTAAGTATAGTTTTTTGATATGATGTGATCATGTGATGAAGGCAGCTAATACGCTGTACACATTACATTGAGAGATGCTCACGTGTCTTAAGAGCCACTTGAGTGTTAATCAACAGTTTTGTTTAATGAAAATTAATTCTCATTTAGTTAGTTAGGTACCTGCTTATTTGGAATTCCACTTTGGTAGTTGAAACCCAGTTGAAACCTTTTTTACTCTACTGCTTAATACGATTTACGAACTTTCATTCCATATTAATAAGATGAAAACGAATTTTCATTACTTCCCGTATTTAGTTATTAGGTTTAAGCTAGTTTCATAAACTGTTATGAAAGTAACATAATATTTACTACATGAATAACAACAACATTATGTAATCACTATGTAAGTAATAAGTATTCGTAAATCGCATTGGCAATTGCATAGCAATAAGCTTGCAGTTGTTTACAGACAACCTTGCAGAGATATTAGCGATAAGACCGCCTTTTGTAACATAATTTAATTGTAAGTTTTTTAATGTGTAATTGTAATTATTGATGTTAGGTAGTTAGGTACTATCTATCTATCTAAGCCTGCCATGTGGCATGTATGGTTGCCTGTAAGAGATTGCCCTGATATGTATAATGTCTTTTTAGTTTTACTAAAAGTATCTAATGTACAATAAAGTATTATACATTAATAAATAAGTTTGCACATCACTCTCAAGTTTTACCAGCACTTAAATATTATTTTTATGAGAGCAACTTCATTTGAAAATAGCTATGTATGAGTATGTAGGTTTACTGTAGTGCATTACAGAAGAAAAAAAGAGTACACACCAGGATAATGGCGCAAGAATCCCGCAGCGCTACAAAAGTACTGGAATTCAGTTGTGGCGTCCTGGGCATAATTCTTTTGGAATGTAGACAGCAGACCCTGAGTCCAGTACAGATGTTTCCTTACTCGAGGATCTATAATATACATTTCAATACATAATGTTTATGTACTTAAAGGTATTGTAATTTTCTATTTCGACAAAATTCCTTATAGGTACTACTTTGTAGCATTGATAATTTTTATTTCGAAGATATGTGAAGTCTGCCAACCCGCATTAGGCCAGGGTGGTGGACTAAGGTCTCGCTCCTTACATTCGTAAAGGAAGCCCGTGCCCAGCAGTTAGAAAGTACAATACAGGGCTGATATATTTTTTGTTTCATTACTATAATGAAGTATTTTAAACGGGTTACATAAGTTTTACCATGTTAATTAGAATTAAATTACCACAAGGGAACACTTCTCTCGCGACGTACACACTGGTCTTCTCCAACGACACTTGAGCAGCGAAATGAAGGTTACGTTTTAGGATTACTTTTTCTAAACTGCTGCAGTTAAGAGGTACTTCCGTATCTATAGATTCATCAGGTACAACCACGTATTTCTTTATCTGGTCTAAGTCCTGTTTTGAAAAGCAAAAGCTTACGTCATGAAATGAAATTCCTTTTTATCTTAACTATTAAAAAGTGAGTCACATGATCGATGGGTATGACAAACAAATTTCATGACTAGTATTTTATATATTACCTATAACAATTTTTAAATAAATATTGAATAATGCAATTATGTAGATTCAATAATTTTATGAATAATTATTTATAAGCACTTTGAAAAATATTTATATACTTATAAAGCATATTAGTAAAGTTTTGTATATCATTTATCTCTAAAGTATTAATAATATCGCAAACAAAAGCTTTGAGCAATAGTTATAGGAAAGAAAGGGAGTACTAACAACACTGTCATCATAAACGTATTCACCAGGTGGTGGTTGAGTATCTTTAGAAAGTTCTTCAGCTTTCCTCATGATGTTCTCTGCAGCTTTGATTCGTTTCAGTAACAACTCCTCGAGAGCTCCCGCCATATTGTTCACAATAGCTGTGCCGTTACGTACTTCTATTTTAATGTCGGAAAAGCCTTTCAATATTTCCTGTCGTCGTACCACTCGCCTGTCATTGTCTAATAACTTCTCTGATATTGTTTGCGCCCAATCTTGGATTCTGTTTTTTGCGTAATATTATAATTAATGATCACTGCAAAAGCTCGGTTAACTAGTAGAAGTTGATTTTAAGACGACTTACACCGAAATACTGAGAAATTGTAAAAGTAATAATATTTTTAAAACATTTTTAAGTTAAACTACTTACAATTCGGGCGGTATCATTTTCGGAGGTGATTGTGATTTTTTTGGCGCCGCTGGCGAAACTATTTTAACTTGTGTCACATTTGTAATTTTAACTGGAACCACTTCCGTTTTGTGTTTGATCACTTCAGACAACACTTCTTCATGTTTTTCGAGTTTTTTTTTCACTTCCGCGACCGTTTTGTTGAGTGGTGCTGATTTCGATTTTGTTGACTCCGACAAAGAAATAAATATGATCAAAATGAACAACGCAATTTTCATATTATAGAATTCACGTTGATGGGAAATGTAAAGGAGGTAAAATGAGTGCGGTATCGCGTGTGCTACGAGATAGTGATACCGTAGGATTGGGCGGGCGGAGTGATCGTAGCATGCAGGCTCCGCAGCGGCGAGCCATGGCGCCGCTCCCGACGCCCTGGCGCCATATCGGCACCGACTCGCCGTCGCCTTGTCCAATACGCTACCGAAACGAGATCTGTCATTCCCCACGACGCCGAAACGACCTACTTACTCTACTCTACAACGGAAACAACGGTTTCAATAGTTAATATGCTGGATTTTATCATTTGAAGCTCTAGATTTAATAGGCAGCGTTAATATATTTTATTAGTTAAAAATGAGATTCGGTTGATCTTATACCTTGGATTTTACTAAGGTTCATAAGTTACTACCTAATAATAATCGCTGTAACCTGTGTATTATTGATATTTCGTACACTTAAGCTTACTCATTTATAATTTATGTATAAAGCATTGTGCATATGGATCTTGTGTCTGAAATAAATAAATATTATTAGGTATTATAAGTCGCTTGTGAATTGTGAAGTCCTTAGTTTAATTTACATGTACTGCATTATTAGATGTTTATGGACCAAAATGATGTACAGCGGTGGTGCAGTTGTGATGCGTGCGTGGTGCGCCTGCTGTGCTGGGGCCTCGGGTTCAATCCTCAGGTCGGGTAAAAATTAATATTGTGTTTTTTCTATCACGAAGTGCTTGGTATCGGCCCGGAGTCTGGAATTGTGCCCGGTATTGGGAATTTGGGCCTCCGGAAATCTCACTCATACTAAACGAAACTGTAAGTTGTTACTTCATGTCGGTTTTCTGTGAGAAAGTAGCACCACTCCGACCGAACCAGCCCATTTATGCTGTAGGCAAAACTGTCTACATCGTGGCCCTGTCATGTATACCAAACTATAATAATACCAGGTACGTGACCTTGAATGTACATGAAGTGTAATTAATACATTAAAATCACAGCTTTTAGCAATAAATCTATTATGTTTCTACTTATCGTTACATTATATGATAACAGAATCACAACTAAATACTGATAAATAGAGAAATAATCAGCGCGGTCCCACTCATCTCTTAGATTAAGGAACTTGATTGCTTTCTTCAAGCTGAGTATAAATAAATTCAGTTTCGTTTACATGTGTCAATATTGTTCAGAAACTCAACATGAAAGGTAATCGGGCCGTTTAATAATTATCAATATAATAATAGTTGAAACAAACGTTTGTATATATACAAATGACGGCTGCTATGAGCGAAGTGGACAAGTGATGGTGAATCTAAGTGTTGTAGTTGTTAGAACATTAAGTGAACGGATGTTTATGGTTTCGTTTCAGGCACATCTGTTTTGCTGTTAGTCGCATTCGCTGTGGGCGCACGCACGGAAAATCCATGCCCACAGGAACAGGAAATAAATTGGGAAATTGAAATGCTTTTCCCACACAAAAATTGTCACTGGTTCTACAAATGTACCTTTGGGAAGCCCATACCATACGAGTGCCCGGCTAACCTTTATTTTAATGATAAAACTTGGCAATGCGACTGGCCACATAATGTGGAATGTGGAGACAGAATAGATCCTACAAGTACCACAGCGCAACCAACCACTACTACCCAACCCCCAACAACAACTACTACTACCCAACTCCCAACAACAACTACAACTACCCAACCCCCAACAACAACTACTACAACTACTACTACCCCACCCCCAACAACAACTACTACAACTACTACTACCCCACCCCCAACAACAACTACTACAACTACTACTACCCCACCCCCAACAACAACTACTACAACTACTACTACCCAACCACCAACTCAGCCACCTACAAGCACACCAGAAATTGATTTCCTAGAAAACGGTTGCCCTGTCAATCCCCATATCCATTGGCTCCTACCTCACGAGCGTGATTGCAATTTGTTCTACTACTGTGTTTGGGGCCAGTTGGTATTGCGGCAGTGCCCAGCCTCACTTCACTTCAACCCGGTACTCCAGGTAAGTTGTAATGTTATTAGTATTATTTTTTCAAGGACTTTTGCTCTGATTCTAAGAAATAAAGCCTTAATGTGCTTATCCACCCAAAAAAATATAACGTCTCTGTTTACAGTAATTAATGTTACTAACCACAAATGAAGATAACTTTTCTTTGGCTTGTTTTATTTTTTATGTATTTAAAAGTAGTAACCGACTAATTCAATTAGGTAGACTATTCACTACTTCGGATAACATAATGTTAGGTACACGTTAACATAATGTTAATGGCTTACACGAGGTTTATAATTACAAATCTATATGATAAGATTATTTATGTACCAGAATTCCTACTCGTGTTTATATCATAAAAAAATAATTTTAGTGAATATTAGTAACAAAATAAAAATTATCATTATATATGTGCTGTAATATTGGTTCCGATATGTTCTTTGAACGGTTTTAATGATTCATAAAAAGATGATGCATTTCCGATATTCTATACAAAAGAGATCAGTCATAATGGTTCTTTATCTATATTACTTTCATCTATTCACCTCGTAAAAATGTAGTATTAATACATACATACATTTAAATATTTATTATTATGCAAGGTTTAATCTTGTTCAAATCCAGTTTTTCAGTGATTAGATAAACAGTGGGACCCTGAACGTGCCCTCAAATAAATCCTTGATTATGTATAAATATATTATTATAAGATAATATTTAATTAATATTATATAATACTTATAAGTACTACATAATCAGTTCATTTATACTTGTATCTTCTATACAGTATGTAACAAAAAGCCGGTTGGCCCTTTTTGGGTCGTGAAGATAGACATATAGACAGCTTAATAAAAATAGTTAAATAAAAAAATAAAAAACAGAAGCGATATATTATCCTTGCACAGTAACTTAGAAAATGAACATATTAAAATAAATGTTATTCGCATGTGAATTTTTGTGTGTATTGACGAAGCCGGGGGCACAGCGCGTTTGATGTGTGTCAACGCCGCAACATGCTATCTCGCTCTGGCTTCAAGCCATCGGCCATCGCTCTTGCAGAGGTAATCAATCAAAATACGGTTTACAAACAGTAAATGAATACGAGTTTAAAACAGAAATATTTATAGTCCAATTTTCGTAAGCGAGTTATGTCATTATGTTTGAATATAGATTCTGATATCACAGTTTAAACTCCCAACAGGGTTTTTGGTACATATTGTGTATATAAAATCGAAATCCCTGATTATTTTGAGTCGGTGCTATTTTAATGTAATGGTAGAAATGTAGTAGAAGCACCGACTCAAAATTATTAGGTATTTTGAACTTTTTATTTTTTTGAATTTCTTCGGTTTTATTTTTTGCTAAAAGTTATTATTTTACTATTTTTAGTGAAAAAAATATCAAAATCGGTGCATAAATGAAGAATTTTGAATCTTTCATTCCCGATTATATATTATTATCCCTTAGGGATAGAATTACGTCTTAAAATTACGGACTAATTTTACTCAATTTTACTACTCGTAGCTACACTCTTTCGAATAAAAAAGTGATCCAAATCGGTTCCCATTTGGCGGAGTTATGCGTGGTTAACCTTCTCTGGTTTCGTCGGTTGAAAAAAAGCCTGCGTTATGGCTCAAATAATTTCGTTAAACATAAAATTACGTTTTCTGTATAGCCAAGGCTGCTAAGCGGGCGGAGCCGCGGGCAAAACCTAGTATATTATAAAAGGCAAAATCCTGACTGGCTTATCATTGCCCAGCCCAAACAGTTAAGGATAGAAACTTGACAATTTACGCGAGTGTTGATTTTATAATGTAGGGGCTAAGGCGAGTAAGGGGTTAGAAAAGTTTATATATAATACGGGCGGATTCGCAGAGGTAGTGTATATTACTAGGTGCTAGGTCCCTTTATGCTACAGGCCGTCTGGACAGGTAGCACCGCTTTGTCTATTTCTGCCACCAAGCAGCAGTGTGGATAGCCTCCGTGACGCGGTGGGCGAGTAGCCGGCTGCGAAGCGAGGGGCCGTGGGTTTGATTCCCGCACCGATTAAATATTTGTTTCGGGTCTGGGTGTTGTGGGACCGCAAGTCTCTCGTAGTATTTTTTTTTAAGTCCCTCGTAGTTCCTAATACTCGTAATATAGTGTTTATAACCTAATGTGGGGTCAGGACTATGTATGTGACTGTGTATGTATTTATTATGTGGTTTAAGATCATTTATTTTTCTCACAAAGAATTACAATAATTCACTTATATGAGAAACAAGAAACAATTTTGCTACATTACAATAAGCCGGGCACTACGCACAGTTATATCAAACTATTACAATACACTAAAAACATTTACTAAAATGAAAATGTATACTAAAAATACGATACACTAAAAATATTTAAAAGAACATTAACAACAACAAAAATTATATTTATTTTATTTATCCAATCGAAAGACGGTACTTAAAAATACGATTTTGCCTTAGTGTAAACTGGAAGCGGCATCCGCTACGTTTTCAAGTATTGGTTCATGACATATATCTTAAGAAGTTTTTTGAATATGAATGTTGATTTAGCTTGTTTTATTTCTGTTGGTAATTTATTGTATTGTTGAGCACCTTTGTACATAATATTATAGTGTGTAAACACTGTTGTATTCCAGTTTGGAGGATATTGAAGCTAGTGAAAATACTGGGTGTTATAAGACTTAACACCTTGCCTTTTTTGGCTAAACCTATAATCATAAAACGTTCAAATATAAACGGAGATTGGCCGACAGCAGAACTTAAATCTTAATACTGTATGTATTTCCGGGAGTAACTGAACAATGGACAAGGATTGATTTAATTAATTTTATTTTATTTTAGGTGTGTGATTGGCCATGGGACGCCGGCTGCAGAGTCTCTGCAAACAAGCACATCCGCGGCAGGAGTTACATGTCGAGTGACGTTGATGTATCTGTTAGGTTATAAATCAAAATCTTTAATAGAATTGTTAAAAGCACTCACGAATCTACGAAAAATACAATTACGTATATGGTCGAAAACGGTTTCCAAACCGTCCATAAATAAGGCTTCGAAATTATGTGATAAAATAAGAAAGGAATATGTATTTGCATTTCGGTGAATAAAAAAATGAATGAGCAAGTGATTTATATCTTTTTAATTTTAAGTGTGGGTGCATCGTCCGCCGATTTAAAGTTGTAGGGAAGGACTATTTCCTACTTGTAATTAAGACTCTTCAAGACTGGAATCACGTATATATTTTATTGCCCAAAATACCCTAATTATATTTACAATCTAGACATATGATTTATTACAAAGTGAGCTATTTACAAATTATCCCACCGACCAATCAGAGTGGATCTTGTACTTGTGTGGTTTCCTGCGCATTCCGTGTGGTGGCGCTAGAGCTGCGAGGAGCGAGTTCCCCTCGCGCCCCCGCGCGTGATCGTTGCTATGCGACGCGCGCGGTCCGGTAGCGGCGCAGGTATAAATATACCGAGCCAGTGCAGCTCGTCCATTTTGGCGCGATCCGACCTGCAGTACACATCTCCCCAGCAAGAGTGTTGTCGCCGTGTGCGTGCTTCAGCGACGTGGAACCGTCGACTGCTTCGGGCTCCGCTGCATGTACTGCACGCAACTTGTGATGTCGTTTTCACGGCGCACTCGTTGATTCTTGTTTCTAAGCTTCACGACTTCTTGTTTCTTAACGGCAGACGTCAAAAGTGTGGGGGTGTGTGTGTAATAAATGTGTTATGTATTGCATGTGTATCTGTTATTTACTAACTGCTTTTCTAAATATTGGTTATGGTATGGTGTTGGTCGGTAATGGGTATGGTATGTGGTATGTGGTATAATTATGGTAATGGTAATGGTGTAACTGTTCGTAAGTATAATATGTAAGTATGTTATGAATGTAAGTGTAAGTGTGGTCGTGACGCCACAGTACTCCCCCCTAAGCGAAGCGTACAGAGGGTCTTACCGGGCGTCCCGATCGAGTGACGTAGGGCTGCTTTGACGGCGGCGGTGCTACCTCAGTCGCTCGCGGCGCAGTCTTCGCTGGTACGGACGGTCGTTTGTGCGCTGCAGTAGTTGAAAAGTCCTCTGCATTGTACAAGTGTGCCGGTTTCAGTCTGTCTATGGACACGATGGTAGTGCGAAGTGGTAACTGCACCTTGAATGTTTTTCCACTGCGTTCTAACACTTCGTAGGGTCCGTCGTACGGCGGTACCAGAGGGCTGCGTACTGTGTCGTTGCGGATGAAGACATGGCTGCACGTTGCAAGTTCTTTATAAACGAACGTATTCTTGCTTGAGGCATAAGTTCTCTGAACGGGTGATAACGATGCCATTGTTTCGGTCAATCGACGAATGAATTCGGTGTCATCCATTTTCGGCTGTGTAGGCACGAAAAAATCTGACGGAACTCGTAGAGTGCATCCGTAGGTCATCACTGCAGGACTTATATTATTGTCACGTAGGGCTGTGCGTAGGCCGAGTAACACGGTCGGCAACTCTTCGCTCCAGCGTGCGTTTGCGCTTCTTGCCATGAGCGCGGACTTAAGTGAGCGATGCCATCGCTCGATTTGGCCATTTGCCTGTGGGTGAAATGCCGTTGTTCGTATACGTTCAACCCCAAACTTCTTCATAAGCGCGTTGAATAGCGCGGACTCGAACTGACGACCTTGGTCGGTCGTGATTCGTAGCGGGCAGCCAAATCGGGATATCCATCCTTCATGCAATGCTTGAGCCACGGTTTCAGCAGTTATGTCGCGAGTAGGTATGGCTTCCGGCCACTTCGTGCAACGATCGATCATGGTGACGCAGTACTTATATTCGTTTGATGCAGGTAGCGGTCCAACTATGTCCATGTGTACGTGTTCGAATCTGGCTGACTGCGTGAATTCGCCTAACGGACTGTTGACGTGTCTGTGAACTTTCGCGCGTTGACATCCGATGCAAGCTTTTGTCCACATTCCAATGTCCTTGTTCATGGAAGGCCAGAAAAATTTTGAGGTCACGATCTTCCTTGTCGTTCTGACACCTGGGTGGCTTAATTCGTGTTGCGCTTTGTAAGCAGCAAAACGATAAGCGATCGGTAGGTACGGTCGCGGGCTTGCCGACGATGTCTCACATGTCAGAGGTCGTTGAACTCCCGGTAACGTGATTGTTGCGAACTTCAAGTTTGGTTTCGATTTTAATTGGTCCAACACGTTGTCAGCGTCTTGATCTTCGGCTAATTGATTGTAGTCAATGAGAGAAAAATTTTCTATGGCTTCTATCCGAGACATGGCATCAGCTGCGTGATTTTGATCACCGTGAATATATTTAATATTCGAACAGAATTGACTAATGAAATGTAACTGACGCTCTCTTCTAGGTGTGTCACTGCTGCTCGGAGATTTTGTAAGTGCATGCGACAGAGGCTTGTGATCGGTCCATATTGTGACGTCGTTACCTTCTATAAGCCGGCGGAGGTGTTTTACAGCTGTGTAGATCGCTAATAATTCGCGATCGTATACACTGTACCGACGTTGTGTTTCACTCATTGTTTTTGAGAAAAATGCAAGTGGCTTCCACACGTCGTCAACCTTCTGTTGGAGAACAGCGCCTATGCTCTTGTCGGAGGCGTCGGTCATTAGACACAGTGGAGCGTTTGGTATCGGATGCGTTAGCGTAGTGGCCTCGAGAATGCTTTGGCGGCATTTCTCAAAGGCGGCGTTGGCTTCGGGTGTCCAAACAATTGCGGTCTTGTCATTTTTCTTGCGATTCTGTAGGTATTTATTTAATTCATGTTGATGTTCCGCTTGATGGGGTAGGCAGTCACGATAAAAATTTATCATCCCAAGAAATCTTCTTAATTCTTGAACGGTTTGTGGCTTGGGGTAACTTGATATTGCTTTCGTTCGTTCTTCAGTAGGTTTGATTCCAGCGTGACTGACTTCGTAACCCAAAAATTGAATTGTTTCTTTGCCGAATTCACATTTGTCGATGTTAAGTGACACTCCGTAGGTATTGAGGCGTACAAATTTGTAATTATTTATTTATTTTACACTTTATAAAAGGCGGACTTAATGCCAAAGGCATTCTCTACCAGTCAACCTTAGTGCGATGCAGAGATGAACAAAGTAGGTGCAAAAAAAAAGGAAGATACAAAATATAAAAATATGACATACGAGTAATATGTACATACAATGCCGAATAAAAAATATAAACATACAAAAATATATAATAAATACAATACAATATATAAATATATGCGATATGTAGGAGAAACTAATGTGATTCTGCCACTCCGTCCAACAATAGTTGACGAACTCTCAATTTGAAAGCCACTCGTGTGGTGCACGACCTTTTTTTTTTTTTTTTTTTGTCGCGGGGAAAGCGAATTATTGCTACCGCCCCGCCCCGGGGGAAGGCGGAACGGTTATGTTGGGTTCACCGGTCTTACGACCCAGCGTTAAGCCGCCCGGGAGAGATGTTAAATCCGAGCGACCGCTGGGCCGAGTCCCTAACACTATATACAACATACACCGGCATACCAACTAAAACCCCGCGGTGGCCTTCTTCGGCGCATGTGGAGCAGCCCCGGGGTATCCTTAGCTAAATCTAAGGATTGCTACCGGAACCGCCCCTGCGCGGTGCCGCCTTGCGGCCCGTCTCCTTATGGGGGGCTCAGAAGCCCCCGCACACCGAAGGACGCCCTCGGCGTCAACGGCAGACACGAGGCCGACCACCCGTGCTGCCGTCCATCCCGGGGTCGCACGTACAAAAGTACAAAAACGGGCGCTACGACAGCCCCCGGCTGCGCGCCTACGACCCCCGATGGCCCCAATTAGTCGCCTCTTACGACAGGCAGGGGATACCGTGGTGGATTCTCCAAACGCCCCCATTCCACAGGGCGGGAGACGCCGGTCAGTCGTCCACCCGACGCCTCCTACGTCTCCTTTGGCGGCGCGCGGGATCGTTCTGCTCACGATCCCGCTCGGCGCTCTCCTTCTGCGAGATGACGCACTCGCAAAAGGAGGCTACCGCCCGCCAAGACCTCCGGCTGCCGACCATGGCAGACACCACGGCAGGCAGCGACAGGTCTCCTCCGACGACTGCTCTGAGAGCGCTGCGCTCGTCACTCCAGGCTGGACACTCCTCCAAGGTGTGTTGTGCCGTGTCCTCGCGGCAGTTGCCACAATGGTGGCACACGGCGGAATCCTCCTTCCCGGCTATGCGACACAGGTACGAGCCGAACCGTGACCCGTCAGTACCTGTGTCAGCCGGAATGTGGGCGCACCGTGGCGCCTGTCTAACCACTCGTCAAGGACAGGACGCACTGCCGCGACAGTCCTCACACCGGCACTTGGGCTCTCCAGCCTGGCATGCCACTCCTCCACGGCGGCTCTGCGAAATCGGGCCGCAATCTCCCTCGGAGCCAATCTCTGTCTACGTTGGGACGCCCCCTCTCGCCATAAGAACGCAGACGAGAGGTGCTGGGCGTCCAACTCCCAAGGGAGAGTACCCGCCAACAGACAGGCCGCCTCATGGGAGACCGTGCGGTAGCCCCTGATAATCCGCTGCGCCACTAAGCGCTGCGGTTTACGCAGTAGAGTGGCACAGCGGGCGTTCAGGGACCCGGCCCAAACGGGACAACCGTATAGGGCCATGGAACGCACGACTCCCGCATACAAACTTCGGCAGGGGTTGCCGGGACCTTCCAGGTTCGGCAGCAGGCTTCCAAGCGCACCTGCTGCCCGCACCAGTTTCGGCGACAACTTCTCAAAGTGGGCGTGGAAATTCCATCGGCTATCTAGTACCCACAGAGGCGAGCAGGGCGGCATCCTGGAAGGATCTCGCCGTCGCTGTCACTAAAGTGTCGTCCGCGTAGCAGACGACAGCGACGCCCCGAGGATTGGCACCACGGAGCACCCAATCGTAGCCGATGTTCCACAGAAGCGGGCCCAGAACTGAGCCCTGTGGAACACCGCAGGCCATTGCTCTTCGGTGCCACCCGTCGGCGCCCGGATACAACACGTCCCTATCAGATAGGTACGAGTGCACCAGACGCCGTAAATACGGTGGCACCACGTGGTACCGCAGTGCTTCGTTTATGCAGGCCCAGGGCAGCGTATTAAACGCATTGGCGATGTCCAGAGACACCGCCACGACCACCTTGCCCC
The DNA here is from genome assembly GCA_905332985.1 of Mimas tiliae. Taxonomy (NCBI): domain Eukaryota; kingdom Metazoa; phylum Arthropoda; class Insecta; order Lepidoptera; family Sphingidae; genus Mimas; species Mimas tiliae. The sequence goes on from HG995254.1 coordinate 11,527,941, forward strand.
GGGCTACTGCATCCTCCGCCTGTGCCTTGACCCGCAAAATCGCGTGTACGGTCGATCGGCCATGCCGGAACCCGAACTGGCAGTCTGCCAAGTCCGGCCCGACCCCCTCAAGATGCTCGACGAGGCGAGCATGAACAATCCTCTCAAATAATTTGCAGACCTCGTCGAGCAACACAATGGGCCGGTAGGCCGATGGCGACTCTGCGGGTCGGCCCTCCTTCTTGAGCAGGACGAGCTTCCCGGTCTTCCAGCGCGACGGGAAGACGCCCTGCTCCATACAGGCGGAGAAAAGGCCGCGGAGCCTCGCACCCAGGAACTCGAGGGCTAGCACCCAGGCTTTGCCGGGGATACCATCGAGCCCTGGGGCGGTGTTCTTGCCCCGCAGCCGAACCACTGCCGCCCGCAACTCTGCGGGCGAAACCTCGGAAACAACCCCTGCCGAACTCAACGACGATGGCGCCGCTGGACCTGGCGCCATCGGTGGAGGAGTGACATCCTCGGTGGCCGGGAACAAAGCCGCGACCTCCTCGACTAGGTCGCCCCGGAGACTCTGCGTCAGCGGGGGCGCCCACGGGCGACACTTCTTCATCGCCACGCGGTACGGACGCCCCCACGGATCGTTATCGAGAGTACTCCGGAACTCCCTCCGAGCCGCAGACTTTGCTCCCGCTATTGCCACATGCAGCGCTCTCTTGGCCTCTTTGTAGAGGCCGTGAAGCAGCCGCTCCTGGTCCTCGTCGTCGGGCAGACGAATCCGGCGACGACGGTGCCTGGCGAGACAACGGCGCGCGGCCACGCATGAGACACGTAGCCGCGTGAGCTCCGCCGTCCACCAGAACACCTGGCGTTTCTCAGGCCGGCGTCGGACACGGGGCATGGCTGCGTCGCAGACATGCGACATCGCCGCCCCGAACCACGCCGCCTCCTCCTCAACCCGTACCGGCCTCTCCGGTACGGGGAGCCACGCCTGGGCCAGAGCGGCCTCCTTCAGGGCCTCGACGTCGAGGCGCTTCAACCCCCAACGCGGGCCGTCCGATCGCGGAGCGGTCGGTCCACCACCAGACTGGGTAGTAGGGGACGAGGCGACGTCGAACCGAATGTATCGGTGATCCGACAACGTCTCCTCGTCCACCAGGGGTCCTGGTCCAATCCCGGACACGGCGGGCAAGTGCTGGGGTGGCGAACGTGATGTCCACCACCGAACCGCCATTGGTGGTGCACGACCTGAACCAAGACCTTGTATCAACTACATCGGGATATTACTCTTTTCTTGATCTCTCTACGGACTAAGATGCGGTTTGCCCTGGGTCTCCGGTCTTAGGGGGCCGATCTTACCGAACTCGGTGGCAGACCGCAGTAGGTCTGTTGTCAGCTACCGAGCTACTCGTAGCATAAAGAATTTTTATCTGAGTATGATAGTATCTACTATCTATTAATCTTATAATAAATGTATAAGTGGACTTAAGAATAGATATCTAGCGACTTAAAAATTATTTTTTCAATTTCGTTTGAAATGGAGAAATGTAGCCAATCAACCATTATAAAAATTATTTGTACCCACTGTAGAGTTGGATACTCAATGCTATTTATAAAGTAATCAAATTTTATCAGTACATAACAACTAGAAGCAACATTCGCGAAACTGTAGATATTGGGCGCGTGAAGTGACTAACTTCAGAGCGGCTTAGAGATTGACGAGACGTAATTAATTAGCTTTTATTCGAGTGGAAAAATATAATAAGTTAAACGTGCATGTGCTTAACATTATTGACATCATAATTGCTTTGTGATCGAAAATATTATCTTATTATGATATCTTGATAACCATTAATCAAGGAAAACCAGGATAAGATTAAACGATCACGAAAAAACAATTGGGCAACGCGTCGATTAGCTGACGATAATTGTGATTCTATAAAATATTTGTTTTACCTGATAGATATGTCTATTTATGCAAACTTGTTATCGTGATAATCTCAAGAATTATATAGAAAATATTATTTAACATTTGTAACTGTTGTAATAATATTACCTACAATGTAGCTTTTACGCTTAGGTCTAGGCTTTTACTGCATATAAAGGCATCTAAAGTAGGCTTTTTCAGCTATGAATTTTAGCGTGCCACTTAATTTGGCGGGACCATTACAGGACAGTGTATTGTCCCGTATTTTTATCATAAATCTTTTATTATATATAATAAAAGCGAATTATACATTATCCACTCACTGATTAATCTTACCAATTTCTCAAAACTAATAAACCTAGGATCATGAAATTTGGTCAGACGATAGTTTGTGAAATTTGGTCAAACGATAGTTTGTGAAATGTAGGTTTTTAGAAACTTTAATTTTAAGGGGGTTTGAACTTTTTATGTAACTATTTTATGGAACAGACTACGTCTGTCAAATTGAACACAAATATTGCTTATTGAAAATAAAGTAACACGAGTTTCACATTTTTGTAAAATTCCACTTGCAAAACGGGGGAGGAGTTAGGGTAGTTGAAATTTATATGACAATATTTATTTTAACAACTTGACCGATTGAGGCCATACCTACTCCAACCATCGTCTCTACAAAACGAATATATGGCACACCATATATTAGTATTGTATAGACGATGGTTCAAGTTATAAACATAGTTATGTAGCATCACGCTACGACCCACGGGAGCGGAGCAGTAATCTATAAAATACCACTAACTTACTGATTGATAAAACAAAATCTCAAAAAGTACTAAAGCTAGGTTCATGAAATGTGGTGAATGACAGTTTGTGTAATGTAGAGGCCGGCTAAGAGAGCATTGTTGGACATTTATATTTTAAGGTGCAAATTGATGAACTTTGTATGAAACTTTTTAATGGAACGAAATACGTCTGTGAAATTGAGTACAAATATTATCCCATTTTTGTAAAATTCCAGTCGCGAAAGGACAGTTGTTAAATTTTGTACATTTTTAATGTGGAAATTTGGATGATTGTAGATCAATCACGCCTTAACGGCTGAAAGGATTTGGATACAATTTAGCATACAGGTAGACCAACTTGTTCTAACAAAAGCTACTTTTATCCCAGATAAAACACTTAAACGTGCAGAGCTAATTAGGTAAATTTACGCACACAACGGTGTTTGCCGCACCGCGTCACGTGGATTTTTAATAAATGAAGTTTATAATTATTTCGTGTCCCGTTTTTATCCCTGAATATCGTATTTTTAAAGCTGGTGTCCCATAAATTGAGATTCTGGTCTGGTACCATTAATCCAAAGAGAATATGATCACTAAATTTGGAGTGTGTCCGGGTTGGTGAATATGCCTCGAACGCACGGTGTGCGATCCAGTACCGTACTGCAAGCAGGTAGAGCATTGTGGCACGTAGATTCGAAAAGTTATATTGGAAAGACTGGAAATAAAGACAAACTTGGGTCAAACGCGCATCTTTTTACTGATAGAGCATTTGTTGTGGAGTATAAAGCCACATTTTCGTGTTGGGGATTTTTCCCCAATTTGGCTGCCATCTTGAGTTAAAGATTTTCTCATTTATTTAGAAAACTTTTTTATTATTAACATTATGCCCGCCAAAATTAGGGCGCCCTCAGTGTCTGCGGCAATACGTCTACGAGATTTTCACGCCGCAATCCATCTCAGGGTCATAGTGTTTTGGGGTCACACCATCAAAATCTACAGGCCGCACATCCTTTTCTGCGCGGCTGTGATTCTCAGTAGCCCCCCTAGTTAGTCACCGCTTACAACAGGCAGGAGATACTGTGGAGTGTGGCCTGGAAATAATCAAAAGCCCCAGGGCGAGAGGTGCCGGTGAGTCGTCAATCCGGGAATTTTCATCAAATCCCATCTATGGCAGATGCCCACATTCTTGATCGGCACTCCTACACCTACTGCCAAATTCAAATTTTAGCTTTAAAGTTCCAAAGATTTGATTGGTGAGTCAGATGTATTTTCGGTTTGAATTATTTTGCAGAAAAGTGAGATAAATTGTTACTTGATCAAATATCTAAGGAGGAGAACATTTACTTCTGATGTAAGATGCTTGGGAGTGGTACATACAATACAGGCATAAGGTTTTTTTAAAAAGCTATTACAAAGAATGTAATGTTCTTGAATTCAACTTGTTACAAAATATCGAGCATCGTGCTTAATGTTCGGTTCATCATAAACTTAATGTTCTATAGAACATGCTAAGTAATTAGTTTTCTTAATACTCCTTTATAATTGGCATTAACCAAGACCCATTTAGATTGTCAGAGTTTGTCGCATGACACAGACGATAATATTACAGACAACTCTTGTTTTACTAGGCCGCGTCATACAGTTTTAAAAAAGAATCACGATACCAATCCTCGCCTATGTCGTGCGAGAAAATATCTTCATCTAAATGAGTCTAAGTCATGGGATTTCATCAAATTAGGTATATTATTTTCATTAAATATATTTTTCTAATGCCTGTTATAGGTACACGTATTCACCTTGTATAATTGTAGAAATTTTAACTAATTGGGCAAACTTTACATTTTCGCCTTTTTATCTTTAATAATATTAAACAAACTCCTGTTTGTTTTTTTGTATAATATTAATACACACCATCCACAATATCTATAATAATCTAATAAGTATTTTTTTTTATATGTGTAAAATTAGAACAACATAATATATTAGATTATTCATTTATTTGATCATGAAATTTAAAATACATTTTACATTTTGATATTAGGCTGCTAACAAATACATAATTATAAATAAGATCACTCGTAATATGTTTACCGGAGTTTAAATAAGAACACAGTATCGCACTTCTTAGTCAATCGCAAAAGAAATAAAACAGTTATTTTGGTATGGCTCTATTTTCACAGCTGACAAACATAGGCCAATCGCATACTCCCTTATTTCTTGCGAAGAATAAACCCTGGGGGCAAGTGTGCACTACCTCACTGCCGTGAACGCAAGTGTAGAATTGGTTGCAATTCTCGTGAGGAAGAATCATGCCATGCGATCCCGGAGAAGCGCATACACCAGGCATAAATTTACAGGGGCACTCATCATCAGGATCAGGGACGATTCTGTCACCACAATCTACTAATGAGGCTTCGTCGCATGCGTTAATCTTAGGATCGAAGAACATACCGTGTGGGCAACGCACTACAATAGGTCTACCACCGCTGCACATATAGAATCTGTTGCAGTAGGGGTTTTCCAACAGTAAACCATTAGAGTCGGGGGCAGCACATATCTCAACTGGTGAAGCGGGATTACCATGAGAATCGTCATCATCCTCTCCAACGCCACCACCACCGCCGCCGCCGGCATCGCCGCCATCGCCGCCGCCATCGCCGCCGCCGCCGGCATCGCCGCCATCGCCGCCGTCGCCGCCGCCATTGTCGCTGTCATCGTTGCCATCAGGAATTAATCTGTCTCCGCAGTCAACATTATCTGCCCAGTCACATTGTTCGGTGTAAGGATTATATAATAGATCTTCAGGACAGTACATGGCTACGGGTTTACCGTCATGACACTTGTAAAATTGGTTGCAGTTTTTATGTGCGACAAGAACTCCGTCTGATCCATCCTGTGCACAGATGTCGGGAGCATCAGCAGGATTACAGTTGCCGCCACCGCCGGCACCGCCGTCACCTCCTCCGCCGCCACCACCGCTATCACCACCTTCACCGTCACCGCCTCCAGCTCCGCTATCGCCGCCGCCATCGCCGCCGCCATCGCCGCCGCCATCGCCGCCGCCATCGCCGCCGCCATTGTCGTTGTCATCGTTGCCATCAGGAATTAATCTGTCTCCACAGTCAACATTTTCCGGCCAGTCACATTGTTCGATGTAAGGGTTATACAATAGACCTTTAGGGCAGTACATGGCTACGGGTTTACTGTTATAACACTTGTAAAATTGGTTGCAGTTTTCATGTGCGACAAGAACTCCGTCCGATCCATCCTGTGCACAGATGTCGGGAGCATCAGCAGGATTACAGTTGCCGCCACCGCCGGCACCGCCGTCACCTCCTCCGCCGCCACCACCGCTATCACCACCTTCACCGTCACCGCCTCCAGCACCGCCATCGCCGCCGCCATCGCCGCCGCCATCGCCGCCGCCATCGCCGCCGCCATTGTCGTTGTCATCGTTGCCATCAGGAATTAATCTGTCTCCACAGTCAACATTTTCCGGCCAGTCACATTGTTCGATGTAAGGGTTATACAATAGACCTTTAGGGCAGTACATGGCTACGGGTTTACTGTTATAACACTTGTAAAATTGGTTGCAGTTTTCATGTGCGACAAGAACTCCGTCCGATCCATCCTGTGCACAGATGTCGGGAGCATCAGCAGGATTACAATTGCCACCACCGCCGGCACCGCCGTCACCTCCTCCGCCGCCACCACCGCCATCACCACCTTCACCGTCACCACCTCCAGCACCGCCATCACCGCCATCGCCGCCGCCATCGCCGCCGCCATCGCCGCCCCCATCGCCGCCGCCATCGCCGCCGCCATCGCCGCCGCCATCGCCGCCGCCATTGTCGTTGTCATCGTTGCCATCAGGAATTAATCTGTCTCCACAGTCAACATTTTCCGGCCAGTCACATTGTTCGATGTAAGGGTTATACAATAGACCTTTAGGGCAGTACATGGCTACAGGTTTACCGTTATAACACTTGTAAAATTGGTTGCAGTTTTCATGCGCGACAAGAACTCCGTCTGATCCATCCTGTGCACAGATGTCGGGAGCATCAGCAGGATTACAATTGCCGCCACCGCCGGCACCACCGCCACCTCCTCCGCCGCCACCACCACCATCACCATCTTCACTGTCACCGCCTCCAGCACCGCCATCTCCGCCATCGCCGCCGCCATTGTCGTTGTCATCGTTGCCATCAGGAATTAATCTGTCTCCACAGTCAACATTTTCTGGCCAGTCACATTGTTCGATGTAAGGGTTATACAATAGACCTTTAGGGCAGTACATGGCTACGGGTTTACCGTCATGACACTTGTAAAATTGGTTGCAGTTTTCATGTGCGATAAGAACTCCGTCTGATCCATCCTGTGCACAGATGTCAGGAGCATCAGCAGGGTTGCAGTTGCCACCACCGCCGCCCCCACCATCTACACCGCCATCGTCACCACCGTCATCATCGCCACCGCCGATATCACCGCCGCCGCCACCGCCACCACCGCCGCCGCCACCGCCGCCGCCGCCACCGTCACCGCCATCTCCGCAACCGCCGTCGCATTCGTCACCTTCACCACAATCGCAGACACAGATTCTGTCGCCGCAGTCTACATTTTGTGGCCAGTCGCATTGTTCAGTATAAGGGTTGTATAAAGTATGTTCAGGACAAGTCATTGGGAATGGTTTGCCATGTTTACATATGTAGAATTTATGGCAATACTCATGAGCTACCAGGATTCCATCAGAACCTTCAGCTGCGCATATTTCGGGTGCTTCTGCAGGGTCACAATTGCATGGTTTTTGATTTTCACTATCACTGTCGCCACCGTCAGCTTCACCGTCGTCAGAATCATCTTCCTCAGGTATTGTTCTGTCGCCGCATTCTACGTTATGCGCCCAATCGCATTTTTGCGTGTGTGGATTATAAAGTGTATGGGGACCACATCTCATTGAAACTGGTTTGCCATGATTACAAATGTAAAAGTGGTTGCAGTATTCATGAGCGATGAGGACTCCCTCGGAATCTGGAGCTTTGCAAATACTCGGTGCTTCACTAGGATCGCAATTGCAAGGCCCATCATTGCCACCATCTTCATTTTCATCACTATCGTTGTTCCCGCTATCATTTGGGAGACATTCATTTTCATCGTCCGGGACCAGGATTCTGTCCTCGCATTGTACGTTAGCAGGCCAGTCACATGTCTCTTTCTCAATGTTGAAAACAGTGCCGGGAGCACAGCAATAAGGAACAGGTTTGCCGTAAGCGCACTTGTAGAACTTGTCACATCTTTCATGCGCAATAACAATGTCTTCGCGGTCCCAAGTAGCGCAGATTGCCTGCGAATCGTTCGGGTTGCAGATGCATAATCTTCTACTCCCGATGAATAACTCACGCCCCTGTGCAAATGTTATTGCACAGAGCAATGTGAGTACTGTTCCTGAAAACGATAAAATAAATGATTAGCAAAGTGAAATTTAAAAAAACGATCCCAAAAAAAGTAAAAAGATAAAAATGAAATTATTTATTTTAGGTGTTTATTTTTAATTTTTATTTTTATCAGTTTTATTGAGTCGGTTTTATTTTTGTTAAAAAGATTTATTTTAACTATTTTCTATCGACTAAACCAGAGGTTCTCAATTTGATGCGTGTATATTTTGTTTTAGTAAGAGAATTATCAAAATCGGTTAAATCTTTCATCCCCGATTTCAACCCCTGGGATTCCTTTTTGTAATTAAATTGGGACCAACTTGGAGCTACACTCTATCGAATGAAAAAGTTATGCGTGGTTATACATACAAAAGAAAACGCCTCGTATTGAGAACCTCCTCTGTGTTTTTTCATCGGTTGAAAAACAGGTCAAGGTACGAGTAAGGCTCGCGTCTTGGAAGGATTCCGTACCATACAAATAAAATATATTTAAAAAAGTATGCAGTTTTCTTGTAATAAGGGTATTTGAAATGTATGTTTTTGTCACTTGTGCCTCAAGATCTCCATTCTTGTCTTTTAAGGATGTATATGATGTACCAACGCAATGATAGCTCAGCGGGGAGAGGTATGGAATGGGCAACCTGTCTCAGGTTCAAAATCATCCCCAAGAGCATATACTTCTGACATTTCTAAGTTCTGTGTATATTTATTATTAAGTATCGCTTGCTTTAACAGTAAAGTAAATCATCATGGTCATGAGGATCCAGATAAATTATTACGTAACCTATATAAAGTTTTGTATTATGTAAATGTGCTCAAGAAATGTTCCTTTATTCTGTTTTCTGGATTGATTACCTTATACGGATCGAGTTTTGTTACTGCTAACTTCGTTACTTATTTATCGCGTATTATATAAATTTATAAGTAAGTATGGGGTTTGTAGGTTGTGGTCTATTAAAAATAATATTACTAATTAAAAATCTTAACAAACCAGCATACCAATTCTTCATAAGAATTTCGAAGGTATGTGAAGTCTGCCAATACGCTCTAAGCCATCGTGGACCTACCACCTTAACTCTCTCATTCGTGGAGGATACCTTTGCCCAGCAGTGAAACATACATAATACAGGGTTGGTATTTTCTCACGATTTTTCCTTCACCGCTAAAGCAAGCGTAATTAACACATGCCAATAACACACACGTAACTTAGAAAACTCAGAGTTGTATTATGCTATTGATGCTAGTTTTAAACGTACTATAGTCTCGGGAGTTCGTACCACTCCCTGCTATTCTATCGCTACTATGTTGTTAAGTTAAAAAATGACTTACCTCTCATTGAATTGGTTCGCTTGTCAGTTGTCCTGTGTGGTGTATTAAAACTTTCAATCAAACAACCAACTGTACATTTGATCACAGTTCACCGGGTTTTAAGCAAATTGAATGATTAATTATCAGTGCCATTTTGTTCGATTTAGCAGTGATTACAAAGAAATCAGAATCTGATAGGGCAATCGACATAATAATGTGCCGATCAGATCAGAAGCTACTGCTACTGGTAAATTTTGGAATGCATATTTTATTTGGCTTCTGAAAGTAATATTTTAATTAAATTATACCAAGTAGATTTTATTTTTTATTCTGTTTTTACGCATATCGATCATGTGGCTAAGTACCAAAATAGGTAGCTGTAGCCTGTAATGGAATAAAACACTTACCGTGAGGGCCTGGGTTTAAATCCCAGTTCCGGCAACCCCTCACCTGAGTTGGGGTTGAATTGGGCCCAGGAATGGAATTTGTGCCTGATATACAGACTTGCCACCATGGGACGGAAATAAGCTCCGGCAAACCGTGGGTGTACTAGTGGCACACCTCTGCCTACCCTTTCAGGGTACAAGCGGGAACTTATACATGTAATAATATGTATACAGTTTTAACTTTACCCTATGGGCAGGCGGTGCAAAGGTGCATGAGGCCCGAAGTAACAAAACTCAATGAATGCTTTTTCATTAAAGAGCGCTTTTAAAAGATGTCTCTTAAAATTAAGAGCACACAAAAGAAGTGAAACTTACACACTGTTGCTTGGCGGCAGAAATAGACAAAGCGGTGGTAACAACCTAGACGGCCTCTCGCATACCACCTAGTATATTTTCCCCAAACCACACAACTATTTTCTAGGCTTTCACTGTTTAAAAACACTCAAATTGGAAACCTCCTCTTCATATTGGTTTAAAGGGCGCTGAACTGTGGGTGAACCTATAATTTCAATGCAGAGTTAAGTGAGAAATAATAACGTTGTTGATTGTTGTGTATGTGATGTTAAATGTATTTTTGATAAAATAAAGTTTTGACCATAAACATCCCACGTATATCTATGTCATGACGAACAAAAAAAATACCTTATAAATATTATGAAAATTAAGGCTTGATTTAGACGAGGGAAGTTTGTCGTTGCATATAAGCAAGATCCAATAAAAAAAATCTGGTGTGTATACAAGGTCACTTAATACCAATTTCGCTGTCAAATTATGACGTGGCTTCGTAAATGTGAATGTTCTGGATATTTTGGTCTATATCCTACGAAAATCGTTCTCTATCTTATAATCTCTGGAACTTAGAATGATAGAGCCACGCTGTAGACAGTTTTGTCCATAGCATGAATGGGTCCGCTCGACCGGATTCTTGTACTGTCACAAAAATCCGACGTAAAATCAGCTTGCAGTCACGTTTCGTACGGCGAGTAAGCTATCCATAGGCCCACATCCCCCTCCCTTCCTAATCCCTTAATTATATTTTTTCAAAGACTTTTGTATACTACTAGACGGGCTGTTTAGAAGTAAAATTGCGTCACATAACGCGGCAGTTCGACAGCTTACAAACAGGGAGCGCGATAGGGGTTCTAGTTGAAAGTAAGCGAGATGGTAATATTGAGTTACGGTCAATTGACCGCAACTTTGTGGTATGCAGGTTTCTTCACTATGTTCCCTTCATACCTGAGAATACCTGATAATTAACAATGAATACACACTGATAAACAAAATAACTAACTTTTTATGTCAGAGGTGCTGCTCATGCTCTTGGAGCTGGTTTCGAACCTGCAAAATTCGACTCGGCAGTCCGTACCACTTCGCACTGAACTATCGGTTCTTGGCCCATTCATGCTCTACCATTGTAAGTTCCAGAAATTATCCCGATTATATTATTTTAACAAACAAATTAATTGTGTAAAATATATAGTTTTTAATAAAAAAAAACCATTTACACGGAGAAAGATTCGCGTACGATATACATCAGGTGTTTGTCCTCAAAACTGACTACATACATACGCACTCACGCCTGTAATCCCCGAAGGGGTAGGCAGAGGTGTAACCAGTACACCCACATTTCGCCGAGCGTATCTCCGTCCAATAATGTGATAGGGGGCGAGCCTATCGCCATACCGGGCACAAATTCCAGACTCCGGGCTGATACTGAGCTTTTCTTAATCGAAAAACCCAATACCACTTTACCCGACCCGGGGATCGAACCCGAGACCTCAGCGTTACCTTAATCTTAACGCGTACGCATTACAACTGCGCCACCGAGGCAGTCGGTCGAGTGTGTGTGAGTCAAAACTGACTCTTAGCTAAAATAGATTGAACATCGGTACAACGATGTTCAATAATGCTGTAGGAACATACTCGTAAACTGCGATCTCTATAGCCGCAAGGAATAATCGAGAATTTTTATTTCTGTTGTTCTATATCATATTGGCAAACATTACATTTAGATCGATTATGGTAGATTAAATATTCTTCATTATAACTGATGCATTGGCGTGTTAATTATCTTTTCATATCAAAAATCAATCTTTAATTGCTGCACGTAAAACATGTCATACATTGTGTAATAATGTTATTTTTGGCCACATATTTTAGGTTACTCAAAGAATTTACACGTGTAGAAGCAGTCTTGAATAAAACGTGACATCATCAACTAAGTGTGCGTGAGGGGCGGGTTTTAGTGATACTTACCGTCTCCACTAGAATTTTTAAACATTTAGTACTTATATAAACATTTTAGTCCACGCATCCAGATTATAATTTTTCAATGTGGTAGATCCACGCTGTAGACAGTTTTGTCAACAGCATGAATGGGCCGGCTCGACTAGTTAATTGTTAGATCACTATCTCACAGAAAACTAACGCGACGCGACGTGAAGTAGCAGCTTGCTATTGGGTTTCGTACAGCGAGTGAGATATCCAGGTGAATATTAATCATCCCTTTCCTTTAAGATCGCCAACGTGTACATATTCTTCTGGTATTGTGGGTGTTTATGAGTGATAGAGATCACTTACCTTCCGGTGCCCCATTTGCTTAGTTGCTATGGTGACAGATGGTGATAGATATTACAGTATTAGCAAATATATTGTAAGTATATTGGTGCGAGATTACACGCAGTTAATTTAAACCGTTTCAAACTATGTTCAAAACTTGAAACCAAGAAGTAGGTAATGTCTTATGGAAGAAAGATATGAGCCAGATTTAATAATATCAGAAACATTTGATTTGTAGTTTTTACGACCGACCGCCTACCTAATGTCAACCCTTCTGGAGAGAAAAGAATACAGTAATACCAGACTGAAATAGTCAAATTATGTAGAAATACCTTATTACCTCAATATTTTTTCTTTCATTTTCTAATGAAAATACACACCCAGTCTTACGCAAGAATGTTCATACATAACCGGGGTAGTTTTGAGAGGAGGTTTTTTCAAGGGTCTCTGTTAAAAAGAGAAGAGCAGCCCGCAACATCTTGAGGTAATGATGGACGGAGTAGAGATTACAGTGATAATGGATGGAACGTTAAGCCAATAACTACATTTTAACGAATAATAAATTTGTTTTCAGAATGTGTCGTTCATAAAATAAAACCATCAAACGTGACTCAATTTCTCTTTATGGACTCGTGCGGACCTTAAAGGAAAGAGATGATTGAGGGATTGGGAAGGGAAAGGGGAAGGGAATTTGGGCTACTGGAGTGAGATATCCGGAGGCCCAAATTCCCCTCCCCTTCCCTATCCCTTACTTATTCCTTTCCTTTAAGGTCGGCATCACGCCCATGATTATTTTAGTAATATGGGCGTACATGCGCGGTGATGGACACTTACCATCAAGTGACCCACTTGCTCGTTTGCTGGCGTATACTATAAAAAAAGTATGGAGCTGGTTGACTCGGATGGGACTGCAGTCAGCGTGTTATGGCTCTTTCTTCACATTAAGTGAGTACTTGGCTGTGAAGCGAGAGGCCGCGGGTTTGATGCCAGCACCGAGACAATATGTTTATGTGATCCACAAATATTTGTTTCGGGTCTGGGTGTTTTCTTCCCAGAGGGGTTGACGTCACGCAGGCGGCCGGTGGTAACAATTACAAGAAAAACCTTTTGTAACATGTGTTAAAAAGCATGTTGTGCCAACACTACTGCGAGTGGGATGAGGGCAGGTGAAAGAAGAAATTATATAACTAACATACTCGTATGTTTGTCATTCTAGTGGTTTTTCTGCCTGTCTAATGGTGATTTGTGAGTTTCATTAAATGCTTAAAAAATATACTTATTGGTTTCATTTAAATACTTTAAGGTTTGTTTAAGTATGTTAATAACTGACGATTTGAGCTGTTTGTGCTTACTTATACATAATAGCTACGCCTATGACGCGATGTTGAAATATCGCGCAGCCAAAATTCAGCATAGATTTTTTATTTGTACACAGTTTATAACTGTTATGGTACAAGTTCGCATTTTGATCCTCAAGTTTTAGGAACCTTGAAAATGTAACAAGACTTATTTTTAACCGACTTCAATAAAGGAGGAGGTTCTCAATTATGCGCCTTTTTTTTAAAGTGTCACAAGTCCGAGATTCCCACAATTTAAGTAGTTTTAGAAACATAAAACATGGTATCATCTTTTTAATCAACGAAAAAAATGGTACAGGTTCTCAATTCGTCGCGTAAAATTTTTTTGTATGAAGAAACCGCGCATAACTCTACCAACTATGGGCCGATTTCGATGATTCCTTTTTCATTCGAAAGAGTACTTATAGCTTAATTGAGAGCCGAATTGAGAACCTCCTCTTTTTTTGAAGTCGATTAAAAAGCTAAAAATAAACAATTATTATTTTAAGTCGGTTCTATTGCAATGTAATGGTCAGTGAAAGATAGAGAGCACCTACACAATATTACTTTTTTGAGTTGGTTTTTAGTTTTGTTTTTTTTTATGGCATAGGCCGGAAACGAGCAAGTGGGTCACCTGATTGTAGTGTATTGACAAGACCCAGATCACGTTGACAACTGATTTATTTATAATAATTCAAACAATACGACACTGGTAGTAAGTGATCTCCACCGCCCACGTATGTTCACAATACCAAAAGAATCTGTGAGACTGTGGTAACGACCCGGACGAGCCGGCCCATTCATGCTGTAGACGAAAGTGTCTACAGCGTGGCTCTACCACTCAAACTCACACTACACATATCAAGATTAGACGTATATCTGGTTGGCCCGGCCTTACTAATAGTAATTTGGCTTTTGATACTGAGATCTGTATCAATCGACTTTACTCCTTTTTACAAGCATATGTACTCACTACTAATACTGCCTTTGTTTTCAATGTACCGCATTTATAAAGAAGTTAGAAGCACATAATGGTGACCGAGCCAGCCAGAAATTTTCAGCCTGGCCCCTTCCATACATAAGTAAGTACATATGTATATAAGTACATATATAAGTCCTTAAAAAAGGTCACCAAATTCTGGTCCCTCCCATAACTGTCCTATGTAAGTAATGTATGAGTACAGGTGATTTCCCTGATAATTTTCAAAGAGCCTTGATAGTTTTCTATAAGTAAGTTTTATATGAGTTTCTATAAGTACTTACATAAAAATGGCGACAGATATAGTGTCAACAATTACAGACCAATGTCTATTCTTACCGCTCACTCTAAGATTTTAGAAAAAGTCACGAACCGTAGACTTATGCAGTATCTGGAAAATAATAATTTCATTGTTAAAGAGCAATATGGTTTTAGAAAAGGTAAATCATCTGAAGACGCTGTTCTTGCACTCTGAGAGTATAACAACATATATTTTTTTTGGTAAGTACCTACCTAAAACTTCAGTGCATCCTAAGCAAAGACTTAATGTATACTTACTAGGTACTAGAGGGGCTGTTTAGAAGTAAAATTGCGTCACTTAGCGTGTGAGTTTGACAGCTCACAGACAAGGAGACCGAGAGGGGTTCTAGTTGAGTGTAAGCAAGATAGTAATATTGAGTTATACTCAATTGACCGTAACTTAGTGGCGCAATTCCTATGTACCGCACAGCTTGTCTAGTATTATTAAATTCTTTGAACCTAAGGTTGTCTGGAAGAAAGCGCTGTTTGCGATAAGACCGCCCATTGTAACACCCTTATTGCATGAACTTTTTTATATTCTACCTACTTTATTTGATGTGCAATAAAGAAAATTCTATCTATCTATTAAAATCGTTAGATAATAAAGACAAAGTAATAGGTATTTTCCTAGACTTAACCAAGGCATTTGACACTGTATCTGTCTCCAGGCTGGCTTTAATAAAATGGAATCCTTGGGTATAAGGGGTGTTGTGCTGGATCTATTCCGCAGTTATATGACAAATCGCACACAAGTCGTAAAAAAAGGTAGTATCATTAGTAATAGCCCAACTTTTGGGGGTGCCCTAAGGGAGTGTGCTAGGTCCAACACTATTTCTTATATATATTAGATTTCTTATATATTAGAGTGGTAGAGCCACGCTGTTGACACTTCTGTCTACAGCACGAATGGGCCGGTTCGTCCGGGTCGTTACCACTGTCTCATAGAAAACCGGCGTAAAGTAGTAGCTTGCTGCTGCGTTTCGTACGGTGAGTGAGATATCCGGAGGCCCAAACCCCCTCCCCTTCCCAATCCCTTAATTATGCCTTTCCTTTTAGGTCGGCAACGCACCCATAATTCTTTTAGTATTGTGGGTGTACATGGGCGGTGGAGATCACTTACCATCAGGTGACCCACTTGCTCGTTTGCCGGCCTACGCTATAAAAAAAAATATATTTGTGTTCTAAGCTTGAAAATATTATCCCGCTGCAATATAATTTTATATGCAGAGGACTCTGTACTATTAGTACATGTTGAGAGCTGGGACCTAGCCCGGAAAACGCTGAATAGGTATGCACTAAGAGTAGTAATGACTTGGCTTAACCACTACACTTACACTAAATATGGAATTTTTTATATATATGACCTTCTCACCCAGATTCCACACTCAACTAAACAATGACATTTGATTTTATAGCTATGTGCTATACATGCATGCATCATGCATGTAATTGTCTGCGTTTCCAGCGTACCGACGACACTCAACGAAATTACATATTTAAGACATATTTATGTGTTATCATTGACAGTTCTTTTACACGGCACAGACATATAACTAAATTACGCACACAAATAAGGAAACTACTAGGTATACTAACCTATATTTAAATAACTAGCATTTACCTGCGGCTCCGCCCGCGTAAAAGTCTTTTTCTGGGATAAAAGTTGCCTATGTTCAATTAATTCATGAGTCTTCATTTACCTGTATGCCAAATTTTACCTAAATCCCCCCCCCCCCTTTAGTAAGTGGAATTTTCCAAAAATGTGACTCTCATATTTCATTATTTTTAATAAGCAATATTTGCGCTCAATTTCACAGTCGTATTCCCTTCCATAAAAAAGTTGCATACGACGTGCAAACCCCTCTTTTACCCCCTTAAAATGTAAATTTCCAAAAATCCGTTCTTAGCTGACGTCTACATTACACAAACTATCATCTGAGTGGTATTACGCTTTTATATATGTATATAGATTGAGTCGTTGTGCCGACATTGAAACCCTAAGTAGTTATAGTGTATTTTGCTTTAGCCCAATCACTGTTCCAATACTGCATAACGTCATGGGGAAGGACTGATGCATCGTCCATTATCCGTTTAGAACGCGCCCAAAGAGCGCTCAAAAAGCCCCCAAGATATTCTATGGCAGCGCTGTATCAGGAATGTGGGTTGCTAACAGTAGGTTACATCCTACAGGTCATACCAATCCATATTGAGCAGAAGGGCAGGAGTATGTAATGCCAACAGACGCCGAACTACGTTAGCACGGCGATAGTACTTTATTTAGGTATTTATTACTGCTCGTGCTCACCGTGTATACAATAAAGTCATTAAACTGAGGCCTATCTATTCATTGTCACTAAATCAGTGTAAAAAGTTGACCAAATCCTTGCTTCAGACTTACTCTTATCAAGATACAGAGGCCCTAATAAAGTAAATAAATGCAAGCCTACAAACGCACGCTGGCAAGCACACACACACACACATGTAGACACACACACACGCACACACGTACATTTTAAATTAACTTTAAATTGTTCTTAAGTTTTATTTTCTATTTTTATTTAAATTGGTAACCAGAAATGATTGTTTAGTTGACAAAATATCATTTTGTACCTATTACTAAGAAGATGCTGTCTCCTGTAATGCTAGTATGAACTCATACTAGCATAGGAGCCAGCGCCACTAACTTATTTGTACAATATGCATTATTTAGCCAATAAATTTATTATTATTCTGTACAGTACCTACTCTTTATTTTAAAAGGTTTGTTTACATTTTTAATATTACATATCTCATGGCGAGGCCTAAAACCCAAGCCACCGGTGGTTGGGCCCCAGTGTGAGGAACCTCCTCACAATGCGTGCCGTGTCCAACAATACTGCCTTCTGACCTAAACATCAATTACGAGCCTCTGAAGATGTTAGTTGAGACTCGTCGGTATCAGCCCATGGGCGGAAACGACTACCTATCAGGGTGATTGTCGAGTCCACATCCCACATGTTAGTAACCTCGTGTGCCCAATCTAGATGTTTAGACATTTTATCTTTTTTTGGCTTTTACGAGGTTCTCATCATGCAGAATAGTGACAAGCATTTTCCGGCGCGTCAATCGATCTATTACTACAATACTAGGCTTATTGGCAACAGTAGTCCAGTGTCAATTGTTATTATTATTATACCACGTCTACTACAAAAAGTTGTGTTGCTGCAGAAGTAATGTGAAATAATAATAAATACACCCAACGGTCACACACATAGTCCTGACCCCATACTAGGTAAACCTGTATCGTGAGTATCTGGAACTACGAGGGACTTGCGGTCCCACAACACCCAGGCCCGAAACAAATATTTGTGAATCAGACAAACATTTGTCTAGGTGCGGGAATCGAACCCGATCTCACGCTTCGCAACCGGCTACTCGCCCGCTGCGCCACGGAGGCTGTCAAATGTAATGCACTCCGTAAATTTACATAGAAGCAGTACAAAATGCCTTTGAAGCGTTTGTTGCCTCCAATCCACCGATTTCTTCAAGAAGGGCATTGGTAAATTACCACTGCGCTGGTAAGAGTAATTTATAGTGCCTAATGGGTGGTTACGTTGATTAATAGAAATAATAAAGATGGAAAGAAATACTTTTTTTCGTACAGAACGGCAATTTCATAGGTAAAGAAATACCTATTATAGTTATTAATTAATAGTATAGGATCCCGTCATACAACGACCTTCACCGAGATGTTTATTTGATGAAACGTCTTTTATATTTAATTTAATATGTCAGTAAATATATTGCATATGGGTTGCCTAGCAAATTTCAGTCCAGGATATGATTAATTAATAATAAAAAAAAAAACATCTAATTTTAATTCAATAATCAGACCGGTGCAAAATGCTAGTATCGATTTACCTGTTTATACTTGGCTACCCGAGAGTTGTGACCGGAAAAGAATAGGCAATTTCATATTCTATGGGCTTCATACTTTCGATTGGTATAGATTTTTTGTCTAATGATCAAACCGGTGAAATGTTTAAAAGTTTTTTTTTATTAATGAAATCTTGGACTGAAATTTGTTAGGCAACCCAAATGCAATATATTTATTGACATATTAAATTAAATATAAATTACGTTTCCTGAAATAAACATCTCGGTGAAGGTCGTTGTATGACGGGATCTTAGACTATAAGGCCATATTTTCGCTGGAGTTGAGCGGAATTGGGAGTTTCCAGTGAATCGGAGCTGAATGGAAATGCGATATTCAAATAATATTATTCTGATTGGTCTATTCCTAAAAGTCTTATTTCCTCTCCGCTCCGTTTCCGTGGAAATATGACTTAGCTGAATCTACCTGATCTAAAATTTTATAAGCAAAATAAGATAAAAGAAATTAAAATCATAATTATAGTTCAGTTCATTTAATTATGTACATATGTCATTTGCAAATAATATAATACAAAAGCTTTCTTATATATTAATTTCGGGTACAACATCACAGCCTTAAACGAATAATTTTAATATTAAAAGTACATAATAAAATTCAGTTGAAAACTGAGCATAAACTAGAAACTTAGTCAGTTTAGTAAAAGTGAGTTTAAACTGTGTAACGGTATCGCGCCTCTGAGTGTTTGTTGAGAGATGAGAATGATGAAGGTGTGGTTCTACCCTCACAGTCGGTAAACAAAGGCCATTCGCACACCTGTTTTCTTGGATCATAGAATAGGCCCTGAGGGCAAGTCTGCACTATTGCACTGCCATGGACGCAAGTGTAGAACTGGTTGCAATTCTCGTGAGGAACTAGCATACCATTCGATGCTGGTGCGGTACATAAAGTTGCCCCGGTGAATCTACATTCACAGTCCTCTTCATTGTCATTTTTATCCAGAATGATCCTATCACCGCAATGTACATTTGAGGTTTCGTCGCATGCACGAATGCTAGGATTGAAGAGAGGCATATCCGAAGGACAGGACACGACAACAGGTCTGCCACCAGTGCACATGTAGAATTGATCACAGTGCTGGTGTGCTACCAATACGCCATTGGAGTCAGGGGCAGCACATATCTCAGGCGCTAAGCTGGGATTATCATGACAATTATTGTTGCAGGTATCTTCGCCTCCATTGTCATTATCCCCATCTACCTCCTTGTCATCGATGATTACCCTGTCTTTACAATCAACATTATCGGGCCAATCACATTGTTCCGTGTAAGGATTGTAGAAAAGTCCGCTGGGGCAGAATAGGGCTACAGGTTTTCCATATGAACACTTATAGAATTGGCTACAATTTTTGTGCGCAATAAGAACTCCGTTAGATCCATCTTGAGCACATATACTCGGTGCTTCAGCAGGATTACAGTTGCAAGTGGATCCTCCACCGTCTCCTCCAGAGCCACCACCTCCTCCAGAACCACCTCCTCCTCCGGAGCCACCTCCTTCTCCAGAGACACCACCTCCACCAGCACCGCAGTCGTTATCTGGGATGACTCTGTCTCCACAGTCAACGTTATTAGGCCAGTCACATTGTTCCGTATATGGATTGTACAAAAGACCGCTAGGGCAGATTAGGGCAATAGGTTTTCCATCTGAACACTTATAGAATTGATTACAGTTTTCGTGCGCAATAAGAACCCCGTTGGATCCATCTTTAGCACAGATACCCGGTGCTTCAGCAGGTTTACAGTTGCAAGTAGATCCTCCACCACCTCCTCCAGAGCCACCACCTCCTCCAGAGCCACCATCTCCTCCAGAGCCACCATCTCCTCCAGAGCCACCACCTCCTCCAGAGCCACCATCTCCTCCAGAGCCACCACCGCCTCCAGAGCCACCATCTCCTCCTGATCCTCCACCGCCTCCAGAGCCACCACCTCCATCACTACCGCTATCGGTATCGGGGATTACTCTGTCTCCACATTCAACATTATTAGGCCAATCACATTGTTCTGTATAAGGATTGTACAAAAGGCCGCTGGGGCAGAATAGGGCTACGGGTTTTCTATCTGAACACTTATAGAATTGATTGCAGTTTTCGTGCGCGATAAGAAATCCGTCGGATCCATCTTTAGCACAGATACCCGGGGCTTCAGCAGGATTACAGTTGCAAGTAGATCCTCCACCACCTCCTCCAGAGCCACCACCTCCTCCAGAGCCACCATCTCCTCCAGAGCCACCACCTCCTCCAGAGCCACCATCTCCTCCGGAGCCACCATCTCCTCCAGAGCCACCATCTCCTCCTGATCCTCCATCGCCTCCAGAGCCACCACCTCCATCACTACCGCTGTCGGTATCGGGGATTACTCGGTCTCCACAATCAACGTTATTAGGCCAGTCACATTGTTCTATATAGGGATTGTACAAAAGGCCGCTGGGGCAGATGAGGGCTACGGGTTTTCCATCTGAACACTTATAAAATTTATTGCAGTTTTCGTGTGCGATAAGATAACCGTCGGATCCATCTTTAGCACAGATACCCGGTGCTTCAGCAGGATTACAGTTGCAAGTTGATCCTCCACCACCTCCTCCTGAGCCACCACCTCCTCCAGAGCCACCTTCTCCTCCAGAACCACCTTCTCCTCCAGAGCCACCATCTCCTCCAGAGCCACCATCTCCTCCAGAGCCACCATCTCCTCCTGATCCTCCACCGCCTCCAGAGCCACCACCTCCATCACTACCGCCGTCAGTATCGGGGATTACTCTGTCTCCACATTCAACGTTATTAGGCCAGTCACATTGTTCTATATAGGGATTGTACAAAAGGCCGCTAGGGCAGATAAGGGCTACGGGTTTTCCATCTGAACACTTATAGAATTGATTGCAGTTTTCGTGTGCGATAAGATAACCGTCGGATCCATCTTTAGCACAGATACCCGGTGCTTCAGCAGGATTACAGTTGCAAGTTGATCCTCCACCACCTCCTCCTGAGCCACCACCTCCTCCAGAGCCACCTTCTCCTCCAGAACCACCTTCTCCTCCAGAGCCACCATCTCCTCCAGAGCCACCATCTCCTCCAGAGCCACCATCTCCTCCTGATCCTCCACCGCCTCCAGAGCCACCACCTCCATCACTACCGCCGTCAGTATCGGGGATTACTCTGTCTCCACATTCAACGTTATTAGGCCAGTCACATTGTTCTATATAGGGATTGTACAAAAGGCCGCTAGGGCAGATAAGGGCTACGGGTTTTCCATCTGAACACTTATAGAATTGATTGCAGTTTTCGTGTGCGATAAGAACTCCGTCGGATCCATCTTTAGCACAGATACCCGGTGCTTCAGCAGGATTACAGTTGCAAGTAGATCCTCCACCACCTCCTCCAGAGCCACCACCTCCTCCAGAGCCACCATCTCCTCCAGAGCCACCATCTCCTCCAGAGCCTCCATCTCCTCCTGATCCTCCACCGCCTCCAGAGCCACCACCTCCATCACTACCGCTGTCGGTATCGGGGATTACTCTGTCTCCACATTCAACGTTATTAGGCCAGTCACATTGTTCTGTATAGGGATTGTACAAAAGACCGCTAGGGCAGATTAGAACTACAGGTTTTCCATCTGAACACTTATAGAATTGATTGCAGTTTTGGTGCGCGATAAGAACTCCGTCGGATCCATCTTTAGCACAAATACCCGGTGCTTCAGCAGGATTACAGTTGCAAGTAGATCCTCCACCACCTCCTCCAGAGCCACCACCACCTCCAGAGCCACCTTCTCCTCCAGAGCCACCTTCTCCTCCAGAGCCACCATCTCCTCCAGAGCCACCATCTCCTCCAGAGCCACCATCTCCTCCAGAGCCACCATCTCCTCCTGATCCTCCACCGCCTCCAGAGCCACCACCTCCATCACTACCGCTGTCAGTATCGGGGATTACTCTGTCTCCACATTCAACGTTATTAGGCCAGTCACATTGTTCTATATAGGGATTGTACAAAAGGCCGCTAGGGCAGATAAGGGCTACGGGTTTTCCATCTGAACACTTATAGAATTGATTGCAGTTTTCGTGTGCGATAAGAACTCCGTCGGATCCATCTTTAGCACAGATACCCGGTGCTTCAGCAGGATGACAGTTGCAAGTAGATCCTCCACCACCTCCTCCAGAGCCACCACCTCCTCCAGAGCCACCATCTCCTCCAGAGCCACCATCTCCTCCAGAGCCACCATCTCCTCCAGAGCCTCCATCTCCTCCTGATCCTCCACCGCCTCCAGAGCCACCACCTCCATCACTACCGCTGTCGGTATCAGGGATTACTCTGTCTCCACATTCAAAGTTATTAGGCCAATCACATTGTTCTGTATAAGGATTGTACAAAAGGCCGCTCGGACAGATTAGAACTACAGGTTTTCCATCTGAACACTTATAGAATTGATTGCAGTTTTGGTGCGCGATAAGAACTCCGTCGGATCCATCTTTAGCACAAATACCCGGTGCTTCAGCAGGATTACAGTTGCAAGTAGATCCTCCACCACCTCCTCCAGAGCCACCACCACCTCCAGAGCCACCTTCTCCTCCAGAGCCACCTTCTCCTCCAGAGCCACCATCTCCTCCTGATCCTCCACCGCCTCCAGAGCCACCACCTCCATCACTACCGCTGTCGGTATCGGGGATTACTCTGTCTCCACATTCAACGTTATTAGGCCAGTCACATTGTTCTGTATAGGGATTGTACAAAAGACCGCTAG
The DNA here is from genome assembly GCA_905332985.1 of Mimas tiliae. Lineage (NCBI taxonomy): Eukaryota > Metazoa > Arthropoda > Insecta > Lepidoptera > Sphingidae > Mimas > Mimas tiliae. Next base: position 11,551,648 of record HG995254.1, read on the forward strand.
GGCAGATTAGAGCTACAGGTTTTCCATCTGAACACTTATAGAATTGATTGCAGTTTTGGTGCGCGATAAGAACTCCGTCGGATCCATCTTTAGCACAAATACCCGGTGCTTCAGCAGGATTACAGTTGCAAGTAGATCCTCCACCACCTCCTCCGGAGCCACCACCACCTCCAGAGCCACCTTCTCCTCCAGAGCCACCTTCTCCTCCAGAGCCACCATCTCCTCCAGAGCCACCATCTCCTCCAGAGCCACCATCTCCTCCTGATCCTCCACCGCCTCCAGAGCCACCACCTCCATCACTACCGCTGTCAGTATCGGGGATTACTCTGTCTCCACATTCAACGTTATTAGGCCAGTCACATTGTTCTATATAGGGATTGTACAAAAGGCCGCTAGGGCAGATAAGGGCTACGGGTTTTCCATCTGAACACTTATAGAATTGATTGCAGTTTTCGTGTGCGATAAGAACTCCGTCGGATCCATCTTTAGCACAGATACCCGGTGCTTCAGCAGGATTACAGTTGCAAGTAGATCCTCCACCACCTCCTCCAGAGCCACCACCACCTCCAGAGCCACCTTCTCCTCCAGAGCCACCTTCTCCTCCAGAGCCACCATCTCCTCCAGAGCCACCATCTCCTCCAGAGCCACCATCTCCTCCAGAGCCACCATCTCCTCCTGATCCTCCACCGCCTCCAGAGCCACCACCTCCATCACTACCGCTGTCAGTATCGGGGATTACTCTGTCTCCACATTCAACGTTATTAGGCCAGTCACATTGTTCTGTATAGGGATTGTACAAAAGACCGCTAGGGCAGATTAGAGCTACAGGTTTTCCATCTGAACACTTATAGAATTGATTGCAGTTTTGGTGCGCGATAAGAACTCCGTCGGATCCATCTTTAGCACAAATACCCGGTGCTTCAGCAGGATTACAGTTGCAAGTAGATCCTCCACCACCTCCTCCAGAGCCACCACCACCTCCAGAGCCACCTTCTCCCCCAGAGCCACCTTCTCCTCCAGAGCCACCATCTCCTCCTGATCCTCCACCGCCTCCAGAGCCACCACCTCCATCACTACCGCTGTCAGTATCGGGGATTACTCTGTCTCCACATTCAACGTTATTAGGCCAGTCACATTGTTCTGTATAGGGATTGTACAAAAGACCGCTAGGGCAGATTAGGGCTACAGGTTTTCCATCTGAACACTTATAGAATTGATTGCAGTTTTGGTGCGCGATAAGAACTCCGTCGGATCCATCTTTAGCACAAATACCCGGTGCTTCAGCAGGATCACAATTGCAAGTAGATCCTCCACCGCCTCCTCCAGAGCCATCCCCTTCTACACAGTCATCTCCCTCGCCAGAGGCACCATCTCCTCCAGACCCACCACCTCCTTCAGAGCCACTGCCATCACCAGGGCCGCTGCCACCACCTACGCCAGAACCACTGCAACCTTCTCCAGTGCCGTTATCATTTCCACATTCGCATGTACAGGTAGGATCAATTCTGTCACCGCAATCTACATTTCTTGGCCAGTCGCATTGTTCAATATAGGGGTTGTATAAAGTATTTGCAGGACAAGTAATTGGAAGTGGTTTGCCGTGATTACATTTGTAGAACTGATTGCAGTTTTCATGAGCTACCAAAATTCCATCAGAACCTTTGGCTGCACATTTTTCAGGTGCTTCTGCAGGGTTACAATTGCATGGTTTTTGATTGTCACTACCACTGTCACCGCCGTCATCGTCACCACCGTCAGAATCATTATCCTCCGGTATTATTCTGTCACCGCATTCTATGTTTTGTGCCCAATCACATTGTTGCGTATAGGGATTATAAAGAGTATGAGGACCACACCTCATAGAAACTGGTTTGCCATGATTACAAATGTAAAAGTGGTTGCAGTATTCATGAGCGATGAGGACTCCCTCGGATTCTGGGCCTCTACAAATACTTGGTGCTTCGCTGGGATCGCAATTGCACGGGCCTACAATATCATTGTCTTCGTTGTCACCACTATTATCATTGTCTCCGTTGCCGTTATTTTGGAGACATTCGTTATCATAGTTGGAGACCAAGACTCTATCGCCGCATTGTACGTTAGCAGGCCAGTCGCATTCTTCTTTTTCAATGTTAAAAACAGTGCCTTGAGGACAGCAATAAGGAACGGGTTTACCATAAGCGCACTTGTAGAACTTGTCACATCTTTCATGCGCAATGACAATGTCTTCTCGATCCCAATTGGCACAGATTTCGTGCGAATCGCTCGGGTTGCAGATGCATAATCTTCTACTCCCGATGAATAACTCACGCCCCTGTGCAAATGTTATTGCACAGAGCAATGTGAGTACTGTTCCTGAAAATATTAAAATATTTAATCAATATAATATGTAGTTTAATAAAAAAGTCTGGCGACTGATAATATTTCTTTCTAAAACACGAAAAATGTTAGTCGCATAATAGAGGCGAGATTAAACAGCACTACAGTTTCCGTGGCGCAGTGGTTTGTAGCCGGCTGCGCAGCGAGAGGCCGTGAGTTCGATTCCCGCACCGAGACAAATGTTTGTGTGATCCACAAATGTTTAATTAGTGTCTCGGTGTTGTGGGACCAAGTCCCTCGTAGTTCCTTATACCCACGATACAGGTTAACCTAGTGTAGGATCAGGACTATATGTGTTACTGTTGGGTGTATTTATTTATTTATTTTATGTATCGTACGCTACACCGAGACATAAGATGTGAAGTTTTAATGCCCCGTAATTTCAATGGAATCAACGTCGTTGAACCCGGAATATAACAGAGCTTGCACATGACTGTGGCTTGACGGCAGCATTAGACAAAATGGACTACCGCTTCGTTAGGTACCAACCCAGAGGGTTTCTCGCATACAAGGGACCACCTAGTACATCATCAATATTTTTAAAGCCCTTCTGTAATTATTATTTTTTACCTTTCACGATATTATTATGATATACATCTGGAGATACAAAGTCACATTTTGCGCACCTCATTCATTGTTTATATACTCGTAGTTCTCATCAATGTTTATAGCCGCTCTAAAGTTAGTCACGAGCAGTGTAGCGGTCATTGTTTTCAAGAGACTAAAGGGTGACGGGGGTTTAGAGGGTGGGTGACGTGACTAGCTTCAGAGCGGTCATAAAGTTTGACGGGAACTACCTATACAAGCCTGTCAGGTAGGCAGGTAACCTTTGTAAAATTGTCACTGATAACATTTGATTAGTAAACCAATAGGTAGGTATTTTTGCATTTCGATTATGTACAATATTAGTATTTCAGTAATCATAAAGATAAAAAAATATTATTGAGTATGTATTGGATATCGTAGCAGTATTTAGTCACAACAGTGTTATTAACTCCCGATAAAAAGAGGTATGTTATAATTTTAACCCTATGTGTCAGCCCACCTGTCTATATTATTATGGCCGAGGCATCAAAAAGCCTCTCAATTAAACCTATTTGAATGCGTTTTTTATATTGAAATGTGGTTCTATCGGGATCGTTCTGAGTTATGTTTGAAAAATCAGTCCACTCATTTAGGTATTTGACTCATGCCAAATTTTAATACACTTTGACGTTTCTTAAACAGAGGGGCTAGCACGGAAACTTGCGAAAAGTTATTCGAGCTGTCATCGACAACAATTTCTATGAGATTTTAGTACAGCGCCTCTATCGTACGTAAAAGAAACTAATTTATATGGAATATAGACCAATGATATTTAAGGAATTATCTATCGAACCCTCGATACCTTTACATTACGATTTCGATAGTTTTCCGTGCTAGCCCCTCAGGTTAGTGGGTTAATCTTGATGTAGGATCGTCGTGCAAGTGGACCTTTGGATGTAAAGTGTTTTTTATTGATTTCTATAAAGGCCATTTTAATAATGTTTGATTCTTTAAGTTCCCGCCTGACTATTAGGCCGATGAGCATATTATGGTTCCGATTGACTATAAAGAAATGAGCTGAATAAATGACTGCCTTACTGACGCAGTTGTAATGCGTACGCGTTACGACTGAGGCTGACGCTGAGGTCTCGGGTTCGATCCCCGGGTCGGGTAAAAGTGATATTGGGTTTTTCTATTATGAAATATTCAGTATCAGCCCGGAGTCTCGAATCGTGCGCGGTATAGCGATAGGCTCGCCCCCTATCTAATTATGTGACGGAAATAAGCTAGCCGAAATGTGGGTGTACTAGTTACACCTCTGCCTACCCTTTTAGAGATTACAGGCGTGAGTGCGTATGTAAGTATAAATGGGCAGACTCGACCGGGTTATTACCACTGTCTCACAGAAAACCAACACAAAATGGCTGCTCGATATTGCGTTTTGTATGGTGAGTGAGTTTTTCGGAGGCCCAAATCACTCTTTCCTAATATTCCTTCTATTTTTATTTAAAATAGGCAATGCATCTATCATTCTTTTGTTAGGTATTGTGGGTGTTCATGGGAGATCATTTAGGTACCATAAGTGATCCACGTGTCAGTTTGGTGGCGTCTGACAGTTTAAGGAAATGAATTAGGATTTGGGGAGGGGGATTTTGACGTCCGGTAGCTTGTAGTCGTACTGCAAATACGGACTATTTCTCATCACACAAGGAGGCACTAATTCGTGAATTTTGGAACACTTACCTTTCATTTAATTTTTACACTTGTCACTTGTATAGTATGGTGCACTACAACTGATAATCACATAGTCAACTGCACATTATATATATGTTTCACCTGTTTTTAAATAAATTCACGACTGATTATCTCCAAGATTAGGAATAAAGCAACTACAGTGATTTGACATTGATTACTATTTACTAGGAAATACTATGAAATAATATTTCGCCTCATTGGCCTTGTAGTAACGTACATAGACTGGTAAACGGATGAGGTCCTAGGTTCAAATCCCACGGCCATCACAAATTGTGTTTGAGCTTTTCTGATTGATGTGGTTATAGGCCCGATACCTATCACATCATGGGAGGAAAATAATATTAAGACTAAGAAAAAATTTATTTATATAAAAATTGGCGAACCATGGGTGCACTAGTTGTGCTTCTGTTATACCTTCGGGATACAGAGGTTTACTTATGAGTCATGTACCTAATAGATAAAGGCAAATTGGCAAAATGCCCATGGGATACCATTAGTAGGTGCGGCTTTATAAAAAAATATAAAAATATGATATTTTCAATTATTATTATTATTATTGGTTGATGTGAGTGTAAGAGGTCCACCAGCATCTTAGGCATTAAGCCAACCTCACTCTTGGTTCCCGTTGCGGTCGTGAGGGTCAGACGGCGGGTCGCCTCATATAATACCAATTACCGTAAAATCTATGGTACGAGAAGGCGGACCCTGGCATAAAGCCGGGATAAAATAAACTAGAAAACTACCAAGAAAACACTCCCTCACAAATTCTCTATTCCTCTTCTTAAGGTAAGCAACACATCAAAATTCCTTATAGGCTGTAGAGATCACTTATCAAGTTGTCATCAGGTGACGCACTTGGTTGTTTGGTGGTCTCATGCTATAGAAAAAAAGAAAGTCGATATTGCATGCTATTTTCAATATTAAAGCGTAGAACATTTTTTTCGTTACGACGAGGTACCTGAGTGCTCCCGGAGGATGGTCCTGTTTTTCATCTCAGACTTACCTTCACCGGCTGGCTGGAGCGAACTCTGATTAGGAAAAGGTCCCTCAGCTCTGGCTTGCCTTATCAGCCGATCAGAGTGGAGTCGCGAGATCTTAATACTCGAGAGTTGGATGTGAAACGTAAGCGGTTAGTGAGCAACTTGATGGAAACTAAGGGAGCAAATGATCGTTGTTTAAAGCCCAAGATATCTTTCCAACCTTTAGCCACTCATTTGGTGTGTGTCGTTGGTCTTTCTTCCTCCCTCATAACTTTTTTTGCGACTATTTTGGATATCTCAGGTAGATAGTTGGCTAGTCACCGCCTGCCTATTTTATGCGTGTTATTCTTATCATAGTCCTTCCCATATACCTAGTTACCCAATGCAACAACATCTCACCTCAATAAACAAGTAGAAATTTTTATCCATCGCTACACCAACCGGGGTCTGTCATTATATATGCTATAGTGTATACATGAATAGCCGTCGGGCGGTGTCACATAACAACATTAAATTAAATTTGTCTAACGGGCCTCTACCTTATGGTTTTGGCTTCACGCACGATGCACGCAATGTATGATATACCTAAGTATTTCACCCCCGCGGTACCAAATTCGTTTTACTAGAACATAAATAAAGCATTTTCTTTTTCTTCTAATATTGATGTGATCGATGTTAATAAGATCCGGTACATAAATACTCAATGAAATGTGTATATAACAACTCTTTATTATCACCACACCTTTCTATAACACGTTGTGTACGTCTCACTGTTGGGCACGGGCCTCCTCTACTGAATGAGAGGGGTTAGTCCTTAGTTAGTCCCTAGTCCTATTAGTTGCCTCTTACGACAGGCTGGAGATACCGTAGTGGAATTCTCCAAACGCCCCCAATCCACAGCGCGGGAGACCACAGCCGGTCAGTCGTCGCCTCCTACGTCTCGTCTGGCAGCGCGAAGAATCGGATTGTGCCCGATCCCTGTCGGCACTCTCCTTCAGCACGATTTCCATATCGCAGAAGTGGGCCACCGCACGCCAGGACCTCCGACTATCGACCATGGTGGACACCACGACCGGGCGTGAGAGGTCTCCTACGACGACTGACATGAGAGCGCTGCGCTCGTCGTCCCAGGCTGGGCACATTTCTAGTGTGTTGGGCCGTGTCCTGCTGATATATGTCACAATGGTGACACGCAGCCGACTCTTCTACGGCGGCTCTATAGAGATGCTATGCATGGCATCCACCTCCCTTGAAGCCGGTCATTGCCCGGATGTGTTAAGAGTGCGTTTCTCCGACCTTTGCTTTTCATCATTTGGGCATAAAATAATCCATATAAATATCAATACAATTTGTTTATTATTTGTATAATCAGTTGTTCGTATTCTTAATTAGTACTTAGCATGATAAAAACTTATGGAAATACCTCGAAACGCAATCTTCTTTATAAAACAAAAACAATTCTGTCCGGAAGTGATGGGTTTATTTTTCTGTTTTTTTTTTGGGTGTAATACCCAAATAAGATAGTTATGGCACAGAATATAAATGTAGGTACTATGTAGTAAAGGCAAACATCACAATATGAATTTGTTACATAACCCCATACAATTCTGGCCGACTATTTGGACCATCGAGGGTCACGGACGTACAGGTATGTTATGTTATTATGTGACATCTGAGGTGGACGGCAGTGAGAGTGGTCGGCCTCCCTGCTAGTTGTTGATGACAGCTCGAGCGTCCCTCGGTGGGCAGGGGCTTCTGAGCCCATATGGAGATGGGCTGCAAGGTGGCACTGCGCAGTGGTAGTTCCGGCTGAAGCCGGGACGCTTCTCGCCTTGGAAACCCGGGTAGTTACTAATGCGCTGAAGTTGACCACCGCGAGGTTTTTGGTTGGTATTATCTGTGTAGGGTGTATCTACATAGTGACCATTGGGATTTGGAACTCAGTTTTTTCCAATTTTCTGAGCATAACCATCCTGCCTACCCAAGTGGGGGCGGTAGGAATACAATTATTTTCCCCGTGAAATCAGCTATATTATAAGGACTTATTGTGATATTGTTCGTTGATCCTCAATAAAAAAACAGAATTAAGTAATAAATTTATTTGTAGAACTACTTTTTGTTAACGTTTCCTGATGATATTTTTTTTTTTATTCATTTTTTGATAAGACAAGCAGGTCGCTTGTCCTTGAACTTTGAATTACAAAGTACTACATGGCGTATTGCGCTTGTCACTTTTTATCTACCTGGCTACCACATAGTTTTGACCCCACACTAGGTTAACCTGTATCGTGTGTATTAGGAACTACGAGGTACTTGCGGTCCCCAACACTCAAACCCGAAAAAATAATTATGGATAACACAAATATTTGCATCGGTGTGGGAATTGAACCCACCCTCTCCCTTCGCAGCCAGCTACTGCCCCACTGCGCCACACTGGATGGTTGGCTAAATGTAACGATCCACTCTGAGATCCCATAACATCTGGCAGTCACATTTAACATTCTGCCATCTTATGTTTTATGTCACGCTAAAATAGCACAATGTATGTTACGAAACCCGGCGCTGACCCTCTCAGGTGTCCCACTGACCCACTATACGTGTGTGTAACTGTTGGGTGTATTTATTATATTATTTTAATCACGCCTCTCGATGCGGCGAAATGTTACAAGTGGAGACGAACTTTATTGCTCCTTGGCCTGTGAACATAGCCATTATTTTTTCCAACTTTATCAATGCATTTAGCATACAAGGACGTACCCAGACAAAATATGTGTCCTAGTTACAAAAATAATTTATTGTTATGATAAAGGTGTGGTTTTAATCCTTCAGCGTGCTTCCAGATAGCGTTAATTTATAGTGAAAATATATTTTTAAATACATTTTTGATATACTATCTGAGTCAGAAATTGGTGCTCAAGGTAATAAATATCATCATATTTATTACCTTGATAGAACCATCGTTCTAAGAAATCAATTCAAGTGAATTTGAATTAATTCCTTCTCATTCAGCGTCAAAATACACTAATTTACATAGACACAAATTTAGGTTTACCTAACATAACTTATAAGTTACTAGCTTTTTCTCGCGGCTCCGCCTATGTGTGCCAAATTTCATCCAAAACCATTCAACCGTTACGGCGTGATGGATTAACAAACATTCAAATTCACAAACATCCAAACTTACAGTTTTTTAAAGCATAGGCCGGCAATAGAGCCAGTGGGTCACCTGATGGTAAGTGATCTCCACCACCCATGTACGCCCACAATGAAAAGAATCATGGGTGCATTGCTACCTTACGCCAGTTTTCAGTGAGACAGTGGTAAAAAATGGAATTTTTAATAGTAGTAGGATAACAATGCACCCGTGCGAAGCCGGGAACGTCAGCTAGTTGATATAATAAGTTAACTTCCAATAAAGGTATATAGCAAATCAATACCTATAACGAAATAATACCTAGAGTCTGTATGATGACATATCAATGTCTTCTAATATATAAAATTCTCGTGTCACAATGTCCGTTCCCATACTCCTCCGAAACGGATGGGCCGATTTGTATGAAATTTTGTGTGCATATCGGGTAGGTCTGAGAATCGGCCAACATCTATTTTTCATCCCCCTAAATGTTAAGGGTGGTCCACCCCTATTTTTTTTATATTTTTTAGACAATTTTTTTGTTTTTATTTTTTTATGATACAGCATTAAAAAATACATACAACCCTACATTTTCAACCCTCTACGATCAACTCCTATTTTTTTAATAGCGACATTAGTATTTTTGTCAAGCGCGTTTCTCACCGGGGGCACCCACTAGGCTACTTTAATTCTGGAAATAGGCATTCACGCGGGCGGAGCCGCGGGCAACAGCTAGTATAGTATAAAAACAAAGTCGCTATCTGTGTCTGTCTGTTTGTCCGCATATTTCTCCTAAACTATGCAACATTTCGATTTCGATGCAGTGTTCACTATAATTTGTTCACTGTATTTATTTATTTATTATTTATTTATTTAGGGAATTTATTCTGGAAGGTTTATATGTATGTATATCACGCTATGATCCACGGGAGCAAGAGAGTAACATGAGTGCGGTGAAACCGCTAGAGACAGCTAGTAGACTAAAAAATACTATTTCTATCCCAGAAAAATCATGCATGGGGCCCTGCGAGCAAAAGCAATTTCTACTCATTACAGTCTCAGAAAACTTTCACAATTATATTTATTTTAAGAAAATAGTAAAATATTTGTTCTATGCCTACTGGAATTTATCGGTAAATTGAAAAGCCTTGTTCTTGAAGATTATATTTCGCTAAATCTAAAATCTGATTATAAATTATCAAAATTAATCAGTGCACGCAGATCAGTTGTTAAGCTGATGACGATTATGAATTAGGACTATTTATTCGTAATCAATCAACTTACATATCCGTTACTATTAAATCACTAGTACCTACGTTCAATGTACTAATTCACTGGAATATTGGTATGATAATATTGATTCATTTTGACGCGGTGCATTTCACATGAATCTGATGTTTGTGCTAGAATCCAAAATGTTATTTTTTTTTATTTTACCGATTTTGCGTTCAGAGCGGTGCAATAAAAAATTTGATTAATCTAATGTTAAGATCTGATGATGAAGTACGAGGCGAGGAATTTATGAAAGCTCACGCATCGCATTGAACTTTTTTGCAGATGACATGATTATAGTTCTTTCTACCTAATGCTAAAATTTTAAAAATAAAAGTAAGTTTAACTAATAACTTAAAACTGCATACATTTTTTTCTTTTGTATGCACTGTTGTATTCTAGTTTGAAAGACATTGAAGCCAGTGAAATTACTGGTCATTATGAGACTTTACACCTTATGTCTCGGGGTGACGAGCATAGTCCAGTGCCATCAACTGCCATGCATTACTTCATAATTTGAAGTTCTGATTGGTGTTGATTCTATTTATGGGCAGACGTGACGTTTATCATCAGGCGAGCGACCTACAACACACACTAGCTCTCCGCCCGCGTTACATACGAACTTTGCTGCCGCCTTTCTCTCCAAACTCGTAAGGTCTTAAACGATGCGACCTACGACACAAAATCAACACTCTCTTAAAATTTCAAGTTTTTATCCTTCTGGTTTGGGCTGGGCAACAATTAATAAGTCGGAACTTTTTATATATAACGGTACAGATTAGCCTCATGACTGGTTCATGGCAGACTTCAGACGTTTTAGCCCCTCTCATTTATTAAAGAAGACCCGTGCACAGCAGTAGGACGTATATAATACAGGGTTAGTATTATTATAATTTAAAATTAAAAAATAGTCATCAAATGTTACGTATCCGTATCGAAATGTCAAAGAATTGTTTGAAACTTCATACAAAATGGTAGCGCTCTCGATTCGAATACTTATTCGTAAGTTGTTCGTGCTCGCCCTTCACTTCGGTAATTTCTGTATTATGATTACGAGTATGTTTTTAAAATATGTTGTATTTAACTAAAAGCAAGTATTATGAATTGGTGTTTTATGTTGGAGCAGCTGATAATAATTTACAAGAGGCTCATCGGTTGTTTTAAGCCAAATCCATAGATGGAAGACCCGAGATTGAAGTCCTTAAAATGCTTCTAAAAGATGGTATATCGTCTTCAGCACACAGGCTCTTTTAGGTGTTTAAATTAGAAGTTACGTACGTAATATTTCCGTAGAATTATGTACACGTTATTCACGTTTATTGAAAGATTCGGAATTCAGCAACAATGATTACAACGCTTTGTGTTTAGTTTTGATGGAATTAAATTAAATTCGACAATCATTATTTTTTCTTTTTTATGTATCTATATCGAGTTCTCCGTTTGAAATTGCACCGCGCCGACTCTAAATATATCTACTGTACTATCCTTCATCTTTATATATATAATTCTACTGTACGTGAGTATGTGACTGAACTCCTCCTAAGCGGCTGGACCGATTTGAATGAATTATTTTGTATGCGTTTGGGTGGCGCCCTGGATGGTTTAGATTCACAATTGGACCCGGTAGGTTGCGTTGCAATCACGCCCTCTATATGTTGCGGGTGAAACTACGCGGGACAACTAGTGTACTATATCATATTTATGATTTATTTTCGTATTAGCATCTCTTTGAATGTAGTAGAGTACAATACGAACGGGTCGTTACCATTGTCTCATAGAAATCCGGCTTAGAGTAGCGGCTTGCTTTCGTACGGTGGGTGAGATATCCTTTTTTAAACGAATCAATCTGGAGGCCCAAATCCCCTTCCCCTCCCAATCCCTTTATTATCCCTTTCCTTTAAGATGGCAACGCGCCCTTGATTCTTCTTGTATTGTAGGCATGCATGGGCGGTGGAGATCACTTACCATCAGATGACCCATTTGCTCGTCTGCTGGCCTACGCTATAAAACAACGAATATTGTTATTTCTGTGATAATTTTTGAAGTCTTTTATTCTGTTTCTATATTTTTTATTAGCCTTAATGATGAGGCGAGCAGGACGCTCGGCAATATAAACAATACCACACAGAACCTTGAATTTCAAAGCACCGCAAGTCAGCGGACTGCGCTCGTCACCACGATACAGAGGGTGTTAAGTCTCATAACGCCCAAAACACCTTTCTGTAACACATTGTATATTTTCCACTTATATTTTAAATACTGCGCGGCGCTTGCATCGGTTATTGATTACCATATGAAAAATTGATACTTAAAATTTTGCACTGATTAATATCTATTGGAAACAAATATCGGAAATAATAGATAGATCATGGATAGAAATGATTAATACATATCTATTACTTAATCTAATTATAAATATAAATACCAATGGAATGATAAAATCCTTTATTGCTATATTAATTGAGTTACGTCCTTTGATCTTTTATTATGCCGATGTCCATAATCAATCGCAAGGCGAAAAACATAAAGCACCTGTAATAAAATAATATAATACGTACGCTTATAAAATTGTAACGGGGTCATTCAAGTTGTTTTTAATTGAATTGCACAGTTTAGACAAAAATCCCGATCTCATATATAGGGGAGAGTGGGGGAATTGGAGGCATGTAAAGAAAAGAAAAGAAACAAGTTTATGTTCTAATAATTAATTTTTTTTGACACTAATCAGTTCGTTAGTTATCTGTCTTTCATTAATTGCCAACAAACATTTTCAAAACTAACTCTTACTTTGTGAAAATCTCTCTTTCTTGAAATGTAAATCGCCATCGGATTACGTCCATATGTGTAATCAGAGCCATCACTTAATACTCAACAAAATTTAATTTATTTTGACGCACATAATAGGAATTTTAACAAATACAGTAATACAGTGATTAACAAAACATAATAATCAACAAAAATATTTTTTTATATAAATTTAAAATATAAAGTATTTTATTCTATCTAAACAGAAATTACAAATATAAATTATGGGGTCATCGCAACAATGTCTTAGCTCTTCATTTTTAACAACATCATTACATTATATTATGACGTTTTCATTTTCCCTAAATATTCTGTATCACAGATGTTATTTTCATCGATGGATGATTCCTCAGTAGTGTTATATTCCTTCCGGGATAATTCATATCACCTAAAATAAAGTGGCGTCGCAATTATTTTCATTTTTACGATAAAATTATGCAGATAATATCGATAAATCCGTGATCTTTATCGCGACAAGCACATGAAATAGTGATTCAAAGAAATAGTGACATAAAGCAGTACTTTGAATTTTTAACTTAAATTCATTCATTATAAATGCGCATTTTTTACAAAAGAACAATAATTGTAATTAAATAGTCCGCTCAAACCCAGATATTATATTTCTGTAAGATCTTAAATTTATATTTACTCTTTTCAAAACCCAAATGTCAGAGGAATCATTGGTGCAAATTGCGTAACCGACCTTTGAAAAACGGGCAAAGGGCGCTTGACCCATTCATGCTGTAGACAATTTCGTCTACAGCATGAATGGGCCGGCTCGTCCGGGTCGATACCACTGTCTCACAGAAAACCGACGTAAAATAGCAGCTTGCTGTTGCGTTTCGTACGGTGAGTGGGATATCCGGAGGCCTAAATCCCCTCCCCTTCCCAATCCCTTAATTATCCTTTTCCTTTAAGGTAGGCAACGCGCCCATGACTCTTTTGGTATTGTGGGCGTACATAGGCGATGGTGTTCACTTACCATCAGGTGACCAACTTGCTCGTTTGTCGGCCTATACAATTAAAAAAAAATGCATAATTGAGTAGGTTCAGTCTTGAGGTAGTGGGGCGGTGCGGGAGGTGATGAGATGACGTAACAGCAATGTCACATTAGACCATCGAAATAAGATGCCAAGAAACGTAACTCAAGCAAAAATATGACCCCACATAAACTCTGTGCATGGGGCGGGGCTATAAAAGTCTGTGCAGCTCGTTCATTCGTCAATTCATAAAATTTGTTTCATGATCTCTAATTGACACTTAATACACTTTTTTGCGCGGTGCAGAACGTCGTATCTCGATTTAGAAATTTAATATTTAGACAATAAGTTAATTTTGAACGTTCATCAATTTTTGTTGGGTGTATGAGTGTTGCGTGTAATTACCTTTGTATGTGTAAGTAAGTGGAGCCGTATTTTTGGCAGATTCATATGAGAGTTATCGTTCTAGGCACTAGACACGTATTTATTGAATAGACACGTCAACATGAGGAAACTCAAAGTATGGCGCCCCTTAACTATGGTTTTATATATATTTTTTATCATGGCTCGGAAACGTTACTACACTGCACTTGGTAAGTACAGTCCAGTCAAAATATAATAACAACTGTCGAGTAAGATTGCGATTCTAGATCGTCGGCAGAATTATGCCAGCCTGAAGCTACTGGATACACCACTGGCTGACCGCGAAACGCTACTCAGTGGACGGAGCCATTTATGGTGGATTACACCGTGTGTAAACTGATGGTAAGCGCCATAAACAGACACAACACCACACAGAACTTTGAATTACAAAGCACTACCTACATGTCACAACTGGACTGCGTGCATCACCCCGAGGGCCGAGATAAAAGATGTATATGAGTCTCATAATGCCCAGTAATTTCACTGTCTTCAATCTCCTTGCTGCTTAGTAACGAAATAGACAAAGTGGTGTTACCAACCTAAACGGCCCCTCGCATACGAGGGATCTACCACCTAGGACATATTATTATATTGTTTTGGACAATAACGGCTATTTTTAAAACTTAAACGATCTTAGTTTTATTATACAGATAGATCCCAGAAAACAAATAAAACTAAGTAATTTATTTGTAAGTGTGACCTAACTATCCTAAGAATCAAACTAAAATCTTTCTTGAAAACGGCCGTAAAGAGTGACGGGAGACCTAAGCCGGGCAAAAGGGATAGTATACCCTCTGCACTCGTCTACAGGGCATTAACTTTGAAATGATTAACTGCAGCACGGCTTATTTTGCGGCAGTTATTTAGCGTGTAGTGTTTATATTACATGTGAGACCAAACACTTTAATGTATAATAGGGTAGTTTCCTATATTGAATTTTATACATTATTTTATAAGCAACAGAAAATGATACGCAAAAGAAACCCTTTTATTAAAACACAATCAAAATTGGTCAAAGGTTGCATCGTCTGTCATTTGACAATTACCCCTTCTACAGGATTTCAATGGCTTCTATCTTATTTATTTCTGGTCCGATTTATAAAATTCTTTCTGCAATAGATTTTGAGTAACTTATTGATTTAAATAATAAAAAAAATCTAGTCAACTACCCTATTGTATGACTTTAATGTATGTGTAGTAGACATTAAAGTCTTTGTGTAAGACAGTAAAATTATCCTGGTCGAACTGATACTTTAATTCTTAATTTATGTTTTGACAGCCTCCGTGGCGCAGTGGGCGAGTAGCCGGGTTCGATTCCCGCACTTAGACAAATGTTTGTCTGATTCACAAATATTTGTCTAGGGTCTGGGTGTTGTGGGACCGCAAGTCCATCGTAGTTCCTGATACCTGCGATACAGGTTAGCCTAGTGTGGGGTCAGGACTATGTGTGTGACTGTTGGGTGTATTTATTATTAATATGTTTTAACAAAATTACCGCCGCTTCGGGATCAATTACATTACAAAATATATCGAATACTTCTCCTGTTCCTGCTGCGAATGTAAGAGGCCATGAACCAAGTTAAAATCGACGTAATATTTATTTTTAAATTAAATGAGTAGTTGATACCAATTGATTATATCAATAGTAATATCTTTTAGATTGGCGAGATACGGATACCTGCGAAGGTTGATGAGTTTACCGAAGGCTGTCTTCAGACAGACCGTACATTAGACTACTCTTCTTGCCTGACACTATGCCTGATAGTAACCACCACGCCTAAACAACATCAACACCACTCAAAATGTTGAATTACGTTATATTGCGCGAGACTGCGCTTCGCTTGGGTTCAGTTGACTCCAAACTCCAGAAATTCAGTACTGTTTATACAGTATGTAGCAAAAACCATGTTAGCCCTTTCTAGCACGTGAAGATAGACATATAGAGAGCTTAATAAAACTAGTTAAATTAAAAAATAAATAAACAGAAGGGATTACCTTACACAGGTAGCCTAGAAAAATGAACATATTTAAAAAATGTTATTTTCATCTGAAAACTGATGCAACAGCCGACTAATGTTACGTATTGATGAAACCGGGTGCATACGCGGCGCGGCGCGTTTGATGCATACGTCGCAACTTGCTATCTCGCTCTGGCCCCGAGACGTCGCTCTTGCAGAGGTAATCAATCGAAATACGGTTTACAAACATTAAAATAATTAAACTATAAAAAATATATATGATAATTTTTATAGTCATATTTGCGTATGCGAGTTATTTCGGATAAAACGCCCAACAGGGTTTTTGTTACATATTGTATATTACAGTTACGCACAAGAGTAAGTATTAGAGGGAGACATGCAGGATGCTCAAGATCTTCAAGGTATATTTGCATAGCTGAGCTTTGGGAGCACGTTAAACTTAGAGGATCCCTAGTTTTGTAGTCGCCTAGGCGTAGGTGCAATTGGGCTTGTGCCGCGGTTCGTATCAGACTTATTCTTGCTGCACACGCATATCTTTTTAACGGTGCGGAACACCTTTGGCAAATGCGGGGTGCATACTGCGCATTCAATGTAGGCAAATGCGTGATCACCCTTATATGATTTTATGAATTTTGATTTCGCTGGACTGATATCGTAATATCTGGAAATCAATTCTTTTATCGTAGGAGGGTTACACATCTGTCATTACTGTGTGCATTGTCTACCTTCGGCGTCTTATTTCGTACGATGCGGATAGGTATGCGATGCTCTATAGGGTTTTATAGAAAAAAATTGGAATTCGTTAAAATATTTCGAAATAAATTGTCGTACGTACATTGCTGACACATATACGGCGACCCTTATATTGCACTAGCTTTTCCCCGCGGCTTCACGTACAACTCTTGTTTCGTACTATTTATCGACTTCCAATCATATTTTGAGTGGTAGAGCTACGCTGTAGACACCTTTGTCTACAGCATGAATAATAGGTCGGCACGTCCGGGTCGTTATCACTGGCTCACAAAAAACCGACGTAAAGTAGCAGCTTGCTGCTGCGTTTCGTACGGTGAGTGAGATATCCGGGGGCACAAATCCCCCTCCCCTTCCCAATCCCTTAATTATCCCTTTCCTTTAAGGTCGGCAACGCACCCATAATTATTTTGGTATTGTGGGTGTACATGGGCGGTGGAGATCACTTACCATCAGTGACCCACTTGCTAGTTTGCTGACCTATGCCATAAAATAAAAACTATATTTTTAACCGGTGAGTTTGTATTTGTTTTGTATATATAACCATGCATAACTTTTGAGGCTGAGATCTTACTTTGATTATTCTTCTTGTATTCGATAGGGTATAGGTACCAAGTAAATTAATTAATTTGAAGTATATATTCCACCCCCAAAGGGTTAAATCGGGGATGAAAGACAACTTTGACATTTTTGCACCGATTTTGGTTCGAATCTAAAAAGTAGTAGACTTATATACTTTACTACAAAATTGTTAAATAATCTAGGTATAGCATATATGGATGATGCAGCTTCCTGTTGGTAAAAAATCAGTAGTTCTAGAGATCTCTCCTACATACAAACTTACATACGTCCTCTTTTTTTATATTATTGTAAGAAAAATAAACAACTGTCGATTTAATTGTAATTAAGAAAATTATTTTTTAATCGAACGGAGTAATCGGATTTCTGATGAAATCAGCATTAATTATCGAAAATGTATCCATTATTTCGTAATATTCCATTGGCAGTAGGTATTACACCTAAATACATATATCATCATCATCATTATCTCAATCCTTGGGGACAGCTGTGCACGCTCTTGATATCCTGGTGGGAGAGAGACTGGGTAGGAACACAGTAAACATGAAAACCTACCATAGCCTCATTCAGGTAATTTGGTGTTCCGGGATCATCCAGTAACTTCAAGCCGGTATAATTTTGCCGACTGTCGAGGTACGCAATGTGTCTCGCTTTTCGACATCGGTTAATTTTTGCGACCGACTGGTTTCCTGATGTCTGGAAAATCCAATCCCGGTCTAATAGGCTTTCAGTGGTGGTGATCACTTACCATAAGTTGGCTCATTTGCTCGTTTACCAGTCTGTGCTAAATTAAACCATTATTCTTATTTGCTATGTACGGTTCCGCGGACAGCCCAAAACGCGCTAGCTTATAGAGGTCAGCGCAGTGTCACCGCGCAGGGGTGCGAAGTCAGGAAACCTCCACGCGGTGCACCCTGGGCAACGGCGGTCAAGTTGACCGTCGGCCGATACCCTGATAACGGCTGGTTGGCGGTCGTCGCCTGTTGCGGCGGCCGTCGTCTGGTTTGTAGGGCTCGTGTTTGGGCTACCTCCGGGTTCTGTCTCGGAGGTGTCGACGGGCTCGGTGTGCGCTCACCCCGCCACCGAGCGGGCTGTGGGATTGTCTCTCCCATTGTCACCGTCATACATCGTAATCTGGTCATGGAGGTCTGTGGTTATGTCTCGCGCTTCTGATCGGACCGAGGGTCCTGTCTTAGCCGCCCGGACCGCGAGGGAGAAAAACTCTATAAAAAGTTACCCCGAATCCCAAGCGGCGGCGCACCGCGAGGGGATGCATGGCCGATGGGTAGTTCGGTCGCTAGTGCGTTCCCCCGTCGGAGTCCAGCCGAAACTCCGAGCGGTTTACGTCTAGGCTTACCCAGGTACAGGGGGCACTGCCTGGGTGGACCATTTATTACACCATACTCGTGGGAATTTTATAGATAACACTAACCTTAACCAAAAAATTCTATTGACGTAGTTGCCTGGTCCGGTGCCCGACTCCGGCTCTGGACAGGAGCTCCTGTCGTTGCTGCCCCACCTGCTGTCGGACATGTAAGCGCCCCACTACCCGCTGTATCTGGGCCATCTGCGGCGCCTATACCAGTCATCGCTGGGCCATCGCAGCCACAGTTGGGGAAGAAAACTATTAAAGGCAAAAAGTCTGCCATGTCCACATCCGCAGCTGTGGCGGATAATACTATGCGGCCCTCTAAGCCCACCAAGGGAAATAAAAATAGGTCTGTTCAGGATTTGCCCCAAGAGCCTTGCCCGCTGTCACCGGCCCCTATGGCCATGGAGGAGTCGTGGACCGTTGTGGCGTCCAAAAAAAAAAGAAACCAAAGGCTATGCCCAATGCGGCACCAGCTGCTAGCCAGCAGCAACAGCCGCGCAGGTCGGAACCTAAACTTCGCCCACCGCGCTCCGCGGCAGTCATCATTTCTTTGTCGCCGGCGGCAGTAGCGAAAGGTTTGAGCTATGCCCAGGTTCTGACGGACGCCCAAAAGAAGGTGGATCTCTCGGGCCTTAATATAAACAGACTCAAACCCAAATTTGCGGCCACGGGTGCCCCAATGTATGAGGTACCCGGGGCCAATAGCGAGGAGAGGGCCGATGCTCTAGCCGCAAGGCTGAGGGCGTGCTTTACGGGGTCGGAGGACGTCCGTGTCTCTCGGCCCACAAAGTGTGCGGAGCTTAGGTTGTCGGGGTTAGATTACACAGCCACCACCGAAACAGTAGCAACGGCCCTATCTAAGGCTGGCGAGTGTGCCCTAGAGGCAGTTAAGGTTGGCGAAATTCGCCCCGACCGTTCGGGTCTGGGGACTGTTTGGGTGAAATGCCCACTAAGGCGGCCCAAAAAATGAAAGGCGCAGGCCGAATTTTAATCGGCTGGGTCTCTGTTTCTGTGCTCGAACAGAGTTGCGGTGCTTCCACTGCCTGGAAACTGGGCACGTGCGGGAGCACTGCCAATGTGATATAGGCCGCAGTGGCTTGTGTTACCGCTGCGGTCAGCCGGGTCATAAAGCTCGGGAATGTTAAGCCGCGCCTAACTGTGCGATATGCGCTGTGGCCGGCAAGCCTGCCGGGCAGCAGGTGGGGGGAAGGCCTGTCCTGCCTCCTCCCGTAAGTTCCGTTGCCCGCTTCGACGAAGACCAGCTGCCACTGAGGCTACAGTCCAGTCGCAGTCTGAGAGCCCACCGCAGGCCGAGATGG
This sequence comes from Mimas tiliae, assembly GCA_905332985.1. Taxonomy (NCBI): domain Eukaryota; kingdom Metazoa; phylum Arthropoda; class Insecta; order Lepidoptera; family Sphingidae; genus Mimas; species Mimas tiliae. The sequence goes on from HG995254.1 coordinate 11,571,899, forward strand.
AAGTGGAGGAGATCGCCCAATAATGGCTCTAAAGTTCCTCCAGGCGAACATCAACCACTGCGCCTGTGCTCAAGATATTTTATCCCAGAGCCTGGCGCAGTGTTCGTTGCAAGTGGCCGTGGTCGCCGAGCCCTATTTTGTCCCTCCCCGCGATAACTGGGCGGGGGATCTCGACGGGTTGGTGGCCATTACTACCCAGGGTGCCGCTGGCTCTCCCCCTTTCGCGCGAATAGCGAAGGGCCGAGGGTGTGTCTCGGCTCTGTTGGGAAATATTTGGGTTGTCGGAGTATATTTTTCTCCCAACAGACCCCTTGTTGAATTCGAAACATTTCTCGTGCAGCTGGGGGCCCTGGTAGTGCAAGGTCAACCTCACCCGGCAATCGTGGCCGGCGACTTCAATGCCAAGTCCGTCGCCTGGGGTTTGTCGGCGGCTAATGCACGTGGTGAGGTCCTGGAGGAATGGGCGATCTCGGCCGGTCTGGCCGTCCTGAATAGGGGGTCGGTGTACACGTGCGTGCGGCATAATGGCGGCTCTATCGTCGATCTTACATTTGCGAGTCCAGCCGTCGCACGCCGTGTCCAGTGCTGGAGGGTCCTCGCGGGCGTGGAGACGTTACCGGACCATCGTTATATTAGGTTCGACGTCTCCGTGTCCGCCATCGCCCTGCCCGGTGGTGGACCGAGTGTCCCGCATCAGGACGGCCCGCGGTGGGCATTGAAGCGCCTCGATAAGGAGGCCTTAGATCTTGCCGCTCTTGTGATGTCGTGGCTCCCCGTGCCGGACGGACTGGTACGGGTTGACCAGGAGGCGGAGTGGTTCGGGGTGGCAATATCGGATATATGCGACGCCGCAATGCCCCGGGTCCGACGCTTCCCGCCCCGACGCCAGGTGTACTGGTGGTCGGAAGAGCTGGCACAGTTGCGCGTCGCTTGTGTTGCAGCACGCCGCCAGTATGCCAGGCACCGTGGCCGTCGTCTAAGGACGGAGGAACACCAGCACCAGGAGCGGCAGCTCTACGGCCTCTACAAAGAGGCGAAGAGAGCGCTGCAGGTGGCCATCAAGAGGGCAAAGGTCGCGGCGAGAAATGTTTTTTTGCAGACCCTCGACAGCGACCCGTGGGGGCGCCCGCATCGCTTGGCGATGAATAAGCTACGCCCAGTAGCGCCCCCGCTGTCGCAGGGTCTCCAGCAAGAATTTCTGGCTGAAGTCGTTGCGGCCCTGTTCCCGGCCCCGTGGAGACCACTCCTCCACCGATGGCGCCCCGCGAGTCGGCGCCATCGTCGAGTTCGGCAAGGGATATCCGGGCGGCAAGGGATATGAATTGCGGGCGGCAGTGCTTCGGCTGCGGGGCAAGAATACCGCCCCGGGGCTCGACGGCATCCCCGGCAAAGTTTGGGTGCTAGTAGTCGAGCACCTGGGTCCGAGGCTCCGTGGCCTATTCTCCGCGTGTCTGGAGCAGGGCGTCATCCCGTCGCGCTGGAAAACCGGGAAGCTCGTCCTGCTCAGGAAGGAAGGACGACCCGCAGAGTCGCCGTCAGCCTATCGGCCCATCGTGTTGCTCGACGAGGTCTGCAAGCTCTTCGAGTGTATCATTCACGCTCGCCTCGTCGAGCACCTCGAGGGGGTCGGCCCGGCCTTGGCCGATTGCCAATCCACCATCCACGCAATTCTGCGGGTGAAGGGACAAGCGGAGGAAGCAGTGGCTCAGGGCAAAGTAGTTATTGCGGTGTCGCTGGACATCTCAAATGCTTTCAATTCCCTGCCCTGGGCCTGCATTCATTAGGCACTGCGGTACCACGAGGTGCCGCCCTATCTTCGGCGTCTGGTGCACTCGTACCTCTCTAATAGGGATGTAGTGTATCCGGGCGCTGATAGGTGGCACCTGCGGTGTTCCACAGGGCTCAGTCTTAGGCCCACTTCTGTGGAACATCGGCTATGATTGGGTTCTCCGTGGTGCCAACCTCTGGGGCGTCGGTGTCACTTGCTACGCCGATGACACGCTAGTGACAGCAAATGGCAGGACTTTCCAAGATGCCGCAATATTGGCGGCGGTCGGCACCGGCCACGTCGTGAGCCGCATCCAGCGGCTGGGTTTGAAGGTGGCCCTTGAGAAAACCGAGGCCATTTGTTTCCATGGGCCTCGGAAGGGGCCACCGGCCGGTGCCCACATTGTTGTGAACGGGGTGCGGATTCCCATCGGCTCCACTATGAAATATTTGGGTTTGATTTTAGATAGCCGGTGGGATTTCCGCGCCCACTTCAAAAGTTTGGGGACAAAATTGTCCCGGGCAGCGGGTGCGCTCTCAAGCCTGCTGCCCAACTTGGAAGGTCCTGGCATCCCTTGCCGAAGGCTATACGCCGGAGTCGTGCGGTCCATGGCCCTGTATGGAAGTCCCGTTTGGGCCGAGTCCCTGGGCGACCGATGCGTCGCTCTGCTGCGCAAACCACAGCGTATAGTAGCGCAGCAGGCGATCAGGGGCTAACGAACGGTCTCGTTCGAGGTGGCATGCGTATTGGCCGGTTTCGTCCCGTGGGATCTGGACGCTAAGGCCCGTTCCGCCACCTTTCACTGGCGGGAGGAGGAGTTCAGACGCGGGCAGAGACCGGCACCGAGAAAGGTGGACGCCGTACGTGGCTCCCTCCGCAGATCCGCCGTGGAGGAGTGGCGTCTCAGGCTGGAGAACCCGTCAGCGGGTCATCGGGCCGTCGCGGCAGTGCGCCCTGTCTTTCACCAATGGCTGGACAGGCGCCACGGCGCGGCGACGTTCCGACTGACACAGGTCCTGACTGGCCACGGTAGTTTCGGCCGGTACCTGTGTCAAATAGTCAGCACAGAGGAGTCGGCCGTGTGTCACCACTGTGACAACTGTCCGCAGGATACGGCCCAACACACATAAGAGGAATGCCCAGCCTGGGACGAAGAGCGCAGCGCTCTCGTTGCAGTCGTCGGAGGTGACCTTTCGCTGCCGGCTGTGGTGTCCGCCATGGTCGACAGTCGAAGGTCCTGGCGTGCGGTGGCCCACTTCTGCGAGGCCGTAATTTTGCAGAAGGAGAGTGCCGAGAGGAGACGTAGGAGACGCCGGGGTGACGACTGACCGGCGTCTCCCACCCTGTGGATTGGGGGCGTTTGGAGAATTCCGCCACGGTATCCCCTGTCTGTCGTAAGAAGCGACTAATAGGGGCCATCGGGGGTCGCGGGCGCGCAGCGGGGGGCTGTTGTAGCGCCCTTTATATTTACCATTCTTGTACGCGCAACCCCGGGATGGACGGCAGCACGGGTGGTTGGCCTTGTTGCTGCTGTTGACGCCGAGAGCGTCCTTCGGTGGCGGGGGCTTCTGAGCCCCCCATATTTGGAGACGGGCCGCAAGGCGGCATTGCGCAGGGACGGTTCTGGCTGAAGCCGGGGCGCTTCTCGCCTCGGGAACCCGGGGCCGTTCCTAATGCGCCGAAGATGGCCACCGCGGGGTTTTTAGTTGGTATGCCGGTATAGGGTGTACATAGTGTTAGGGACTCGGCCCAGCGGTCGCCTGGATTTTTACCATCTCTCCCGGGGGCTTTAAGTTGGGTCGTAAGGCCGGTGAACCCAACATAACCGTTCCGCTTCCCCCCGGGGCGGGGCGGTAGCAATAAGTCGCTTTTCCCCGCGACAAAAAAAAAAAGTGTCACCGCGCTGCGCCGAGCAATTGCGTCAACTCAGTTCAGTCCGGGTGTGTTGACTCATTTCTTCGAAATGTTATGACGCACAGCACAGATCAAATATTATTAAATAAAGGTCGAACTGAGCTTCCCATCGCTATACCTAAGCCAACGTAGTAAGTACACTGCTTGTGCTAAAAGCATGGACGCAGGAAATTTTATTCATGTACCCATCTCTACTGACTGACGAATTAAATAGAGATATGTTAGCCAATAGTCTCACTACGGAGGATACTCTAGATCAGGCGAAGTGGTGGTGAACCTTGCTACTAAGTCGGAATAAGACCAGACAGAAATAAAGACTTAGCTTTTTTTGAGAACGTTAACGTTTCATATAAGGTGTATTCTGAAAGAATTATTTTTTGGAAAAACTCGTCCGTTAGCGCCATTATTTTTATCAGCGTAGTGATAGTTTTTGCCAAAGAGTGGCACACAAATTTATAAGTACCCATGTGCCACGCGTATTTACACTATAAACGGACTATTTTATTTGCCTATATTATGACGAAATGGGCAGGTATCTTCTTGATGGACTACAACGCCACACAAAACTTTAGATTACAAAGTAATGCATGGCACTGACTGAGACATAAGATGTTAACTCTCAATGCCTAATAAATTCACTGGCTTCCATGCCCCTCAAACTCACTAGGTGGTAGATCTCTCTTATAGGAAACGGCTTCTGAATAGGTACCACCACTTTGTCTATTTCTTCCGCCAAGCAGCAGTTTGCAAAGACTGCTTTGTTTCAGTTTAAAGGCCATTGAAGCCAGTGCATTCACTGGGCATTATGAGACTTAATATAGTCTCACATCTCGGAATGATGAGCGCAGTGCAGTGCTTTGTAAACAAAAATTCTGAGTGGTGTTGCTATTGTCTGTTGCGAGCCACATGCTCGATAAAAAAAAACCGGTTACGAGAAGAATGCCATGTAACACTGAAAAAATAGGTCTGCAACATACCTCCGATCGTCGAGGACTTCAACCGCAATATAAGAGACAACGGTCGACATTATATTTGGACTGCACCATATCTACATAACAGCAGGCCCAGTGTAGTCAGGTTGCTTAACCAGAATAAAGAAAATAAAAATGGTGCGGTCATAGTCATAAGACATATTTTGCTCAACTTTGTCGCCAACGATTCGCCATTTACATATGTAGGTATAGAGTTGATCTTTGATCATTACGTATAAGTAGTTTACACTTATACGCATTATCGGTCACATCAATTGTGGCGTATTTAATATTAATTGGCTCTCGCTAATCCTAGTCATATCAGATATGTGAATAAATAAATCATAGGTACCTAATCGGATTTGACTTCCAGGAAAACAAGTTTTAGGGTATCGCACTTCAAAAGGGATAATGGAACTCTTATATTCTTTGTCGTCAGTCTGTCTGTCTGTTAGAATAACGCCCAATTTCTGAAAGGCTGATTAAAATCAATCAACTAACAGAACTTTAATTTTGAACCGCTGTCAAATCATTTCAAATTGCTGAAACGTTATTTAGTTAAAACATTAACAATATTTGATGTCTCTTTAGTACTGCTTGACATCAAACTTGAAATATGAGTTTACATATTAATTTGAAAGTTATGTTACCTAACATGTGTGTCAAATCAAAGCATTTGACCACGCTTCTAGCAACTCAGCTTGGACTTGAAATGATATTTGACATTTGTTAGTTAATTTTACATTGATCAGCCTTTCAGAAACCAGGCGTCTATGTCTCAACCATCAGGTATAGGTAAAACATAATTCTATTGAATGCCTTTGAGGTAAAGGCAACAAGTAAGTTAGGTAGTTACTGACTGTGAGATTAGGCATAGGCAAAGTTTATATGGAGGCGTGCAAGAAACTATTTATATAATATCTGTAACCAATATGTACAATTACCTAATCAAGATTTAATCAAATAAAATAAAACATTCATAGTTCACGCTCACACTGACAACATAGAATAAGTAAATTACTACGTAACCGACAATGCCTGAATGTCAAATCTCGCAGCTAATGCTCTTTTTTTGTTTAATTATGGCTTCGCATTTCTATGCATAGGTATAGGTAGTTAATGATAAGTATATGATATATATTCAATTATTCACAAGAACGATAAAACACCGGTGTGACCGATTCAAAGTGTTGTTGTTGGAGTTTTGGCGTCAATTCCTTCCAGTACGATGTTTCATAGATTATTTTCTCCAAGTGGATCGAGTAACCAAAGTCGATCAAAACACTTGCTAAAAATTACTTAAATTCACCGAATTAAATTATTCCATACACTTGTTCATCACAGTTAATGTTTATTGCCCAAATCTACACTACTTTTATACAACAAACACAACTTTAAACTAGTTTAGTAATTAATTAAAATAGGAGATCAACCGTCTGAATTCCCGCCAAAACTCCAATTTTACACCTATAATATAATTGCTTCTAAGGCAACGAAATCACAAGATACAGCCATCTAATTTAGGTACATAATATGTTCATACTCGCAATTCGTAAACTCACTCATTAACACCGTATAAGTACCGGATATATAGCGTACCTGTTGAGCTAGAATTATCATAAAAACCATTACGATTAGAAACATACATTTGCTGTTTGAGTATCAGTCGTGATGTAGTTCGATCTATGGGAGTGAAAAAAACTACAGCAAAGTTAAGTTTGTGTTGTTGTACAAAAGCCTCGGTGCGCAAGTCCGATTCGCGCTTGGGTTGGTTTTTTAAATTTACATACATACATACGCACTCACGCCCGTATTCCCCGAAGGGGTAGGCAGAGGTGTAGCCAGTACACCCACATTTCGCCGAGCGTATCTCCGTCCCTTATGTGATAGGGGGCGAGCCTATCGCCAATTTTTTAAATTTATATATACATATTCTTATTATTATAAGCGGCTTAAATATTATGGTCGATTTTTTTGTTTAAATTCCAAACAATACATTCAGGTATTAAACCGATAAGATATGCCTAGATTTAGGTTGTCTAAAATGACTTGGTTCATCAAACCACTCTATTGTGTATGCAGTAAGATTCAGAATTAAGTGACAGCTCATCACTTAAGATTAGATCTCTAGAAATTTAAGGAAATAACTGCAAAAAAATAATGTCGAAACAATTATAAAGCGTGTTAATCAGCGCCGACTTAGGCCATACAGGGCCCTTCGGCGCACTATTTTGGGGTCATTGTAGAAAGTAAAAACACTTTTTGTATTAGCCGTAATGAAGAAATGAGCAGGTCGCTCGCCTGATGGTTATGAACGCCTGTTCATAAATAGTCAAAACACCTCACAGATCTTTGAATTACAAAGCGCTGCATGGCACTCGACTGCGTTCGTCACCCAGAGACATAAGCATGGACATTGACATTTGGAGGGTGACATAGGTTACATTTTACTTAATTCTTAGGGAAATGCTGTCAATCAGATGTGCTCCATATTAGCATAGTTTTAAAATTAATATGTGTTATTTAGCTAAGTCAGTAGTCGGCAAACCATGGCTTCCGAGCTGCACGCGGCTCTGGCCTATTGAGAGCGGCTCTGTCCTCTTTTCCTATGAAGCTGCCGTTCTGCAGTACCTTCTGGCCATTGTATTTAAAAAATCTTTTTGTTTGGCTATGAATTCCAATTCCAAATGAATTTTATTTTAAAACAATGAATTCTTTTTCAAAATCAGTTTTTTGTTTAATTTAAGGTTGTCTGGAAGAAATCGCTGTTTGCGATAAGACCGCCCATTGTATCACCCTTACTGTATCATCCTCGTCTCATAAGCTACCTACTATATTTAGTGTGCAATAAAGAATATTCTATCTATTCTATCTATCTATCTAAGTTTTGTTTATTGATTAGCGTTATCATTTCATCACATTCGAATCTTTTTCATCAGCAATGGATACGAAAAATAATCGATTGATTACGGAATATGAGTACCTTCGTGATAGCAACGCGGCGCAAAGGGCACGCAACATCAACGACGTATGAGGTTTTTAATACAAAAAAAAACACACATGAGTCTCGACATTGGAATTTGTGCACGGTATAGTAATAGCTTTTCCGTCACTTGAGTGTCATAATATTAAGTAAGTACATATATGATTGGGGTCGTTCCCTACCACATTGGATGGAAATAAGCTCGGTGGATCATGAAATACCTACCCTCTGTTTTTTTTTGTCCTGGCGAAAATCCATCTTACGGATATCGCCCAACCTGGGGGTGGAGGGATGATACCGGACTCACTAACCTGCCGACTTGGTTAGCTGGGGTGGTTGCTAGATCGGGACCCTAACCAATATTTTACTACGCCCGTATAGCGATTATTAGCCCCGCGGTGGCCTCCTTCCGCGCAAGTGGGATGGTGATGGGGAATCCTGGATTGCTACCAATACCAACCCTGCGCTCTGTCTTTGTGCCCCGTTTCCTGTATGGTTTGGAAGCTCACTCACTATGTATCGGCGTCAACGGCAACATGAGGTTTTCGTGCTGCCGACCGTCTCAGGGTCGCACCCAGAAAGTATACAAATTGAATAAAACCACACGTCCTGGGTGCCTATTTTGATTTAGTTGTACCTCTGACTGCTGACAGGCGTGATCTTATGTATGCTATGCCAGTTCATAGTAGGTACATAGCGCCTGATATATTCACAATAGCATGTAGTGTAACAATGTGAATACTGCCCCAAGTGTCGATAGATGGCAGTCAAGATATCGATAAAATATAACGAATTTGCAACAAAATCACACTCACCGTGCGAAACTCATTATCCAAGTAGTAGTACTAACCCGGTCGATTCGCTCTATTCATGCTAAACATAGACAAAAGTGTTTACAGCGTGGCAACATAATAATTACTTAAAATAATAATTCTAAATACTTATTTATAAAACTAATGTCACAAAAATGTCTTGAGGGTAAATCTGCTATCCGCCATCTATTGGTACGGATAGAAATTATTTTTATACCTTATGCTACGGCCACATTATCGGGCTTCTGTGAAGGTTCGCAATATCGTTATAAATGTATTCAAAACATTGATGACACAAAGTTTTTATTATGATAGCGCGTGCAAATCGCTAAGGCAGGTCAGGTGTCAGTTTATGTGGCCACGGCATGCATTCTTGATAATAATATACTTAGAATACATACCTACATACTTAGTGGAAGGCCGAAAACAAATGTTTTATCGCCACAGACACGATCTTTTGCTACGTGTGCCCAATGTGGCCGTAACATTACAGTATAAAGTATTTTAAACCTTTTTTATAGCAGTGGCTGGCAAACTACCAAGTGATGGCCTTATGGTAATTAGAAAACGATCTCCACCGCCAATATATTACTAAGACAATCATGGATGCGTTTTCCACCTTATAGGAAAGAGACATCTAAACGATTGGGAAGGGCAGAGGCATTTGGGCCTCCAAATACCTATCTCATTTCCCGTACGAAATGCATCATGAAGCTGCTACTTCACGTGGGTTTTCAGTGAGACAGTGCTAACAACTCAGTATAGCCGGCCTATTCATGATGTAGACAATACTGTCTACAGCGTGGCTCTACCACTATGTAGAGACTGTTTGGATTGTCTACTTTAAATTTAAGCATCGTAGGTTAATCGTAGCGTAATTATTTTTAAAGATATTGTAGCTATTATTTACCTAAGGTGCTATATAATTTTAGGTAAAAAAAAAACTTAATACAAGGTACAATTAAAAGATTAGCAATGTTAATATGTGTTTTACTAATCATATTACTTTGAGGTTATCAACTCAATGTAATATGATCATTGATCAGTAAAACGGAACGTGTCGGCACTCGCATACACGTCATGAAAGCAGGTCGTGAACGCGCGCCGCGCAGCGCGAGGGGCGGAGCGCCTGTCGCGCGTCGCCCGCCGCGGCCGGCCGCGTTCACGTCACAGTACTGTCAGCGTGAAACGACCGCGTCAGCCAGTTCATTCCGCGCGTCGCGCCTCCCACCCGCGGCCTCCAATCACTTGGTAGTCGGTGATTCAGTGATAAACAAACCTCGCCGGTGCCTCCTTGTCAGACATGCTGCGAGCTTGACTTGCCACCCGGGAAACCAGAGCTGCCTTCATGCATCGTCGTTCACGACCTACACAGCACAAGTGAGCCGCGTTCCTCATCGCCCGTAATGCGAACTCCTCCCCTAGTGAACAGCACCTATGACCTCGGTGGCCTCTTGTTGCAGATGTCAGCCGCCGCCGCACGGACAACGGCGGTTTTATCACATTTTAGAAAATGACTGAAGATCCTCTGTTACATCATGATAAGCCGGTGAGTGTTCGACACGACGATTATGTGGTGTAGTGGTGTGAACGGTGATTTATTGTTGGTTGATTACGAGCATCTGTCAAATGTGTACGTGCCAACATCAACTCTATTACGTCGTGATAAGGTAAATATTAGTTTTCGCGTTGGGAATATTTGGAAGTGTTATCGTCTGAATGCGAGTATTGACCGTGAATTACAGAAATTAGCGTGAAAATGACGAACGGTGCCGTGGCCCGTGTTGACTATGGACAATCTGCACGGGTGAAGGGGTAGAGATCTTAGTGCTTCCTCAATATAACAGTTGGTGGATCGTAGAGCTTAGTACACAAACCACAACATTGTGGCACAATATGCTACACAGGTAATTGCACGCAGCGACTTTGGTTTTTTACTCGCTTTTTCCCCCGTTGCATGTGTTTGTGGAATTATACGTATCGAGTTTAAATAAACCCGTTTTGTATATACATTATACACAATCATTTATGTAAATTAGAAGGAGTGTCTTGCTACTGAAATTAATAAAACGGGGCTTCCTCGATACATAAACAGCTCACTTATTAGATTCGTAATAGGTTATGTTACAATTTATATAGGCCACCGTTCAGATTTTCTGTTTTTTATTATTTAGTTGATTGTTTTCGTCATTTTATATAATAATCTTGAATGTATACAACAATTACAGTGCGTTATGTTTCTAATGAGCTTATTTACAATATCGGCACCGTACAATGTATCCACGCTCAAGAATTTCCATTATTTTTTTTTTGTTTTTTTGTTCCATAAGGAACCGGCTAAGATCAGAGACCATGCTGCCAAGTCATTAGTTATATCTTTTCTTATATTCCAAGAACGATGAAACAGGGGTGTGGCCGATTTCAAGGTCTTGCTGGAGTTTTGGTGATAATTCCTTTCAGTTCAATGCTTCTTAGACGACTTTCTTCAAGAGAATCGAAAGCACAAGGTCGACAATACCCTTGATCAAAAATCACCCAAATCCACTTATTTCAATGTTTCCATACACTATTCATCATCGTTAATGGTTAATGCACAAAACCACACCACTTTTATACAACAAACACAACTTTAAACCAGTTTAGGAAATAATTAAAACAAGACAGCCACCGCACTGTAAGAATTCCCGCCAAAACTCCTCAGAATTTCCATAAATATTGACAACTACGTGGAAGAACTATTGTCGTAGCAACCCCAATAGTGATGTACTGCTGGAGCTTTAACATATCGATATCAGTATTGTAAGTTGTCTTAAGTAGCATCGTACTATGCTGCTACTGTAAACAACGACACGAGAAGGTACACGTGGTTCAACTTGTAACGCGTGTTGTTACTCGGTTATCTTATCAACAACACGCCATTTGATTGTATCACATGGAAATGTCGAGTTGATGTTAAAAATATTTAAACAGGTAATGTAGACCAGCTGTCTAGTACACAGAAAGTGCGCACTTAGTTACGGTCAATTGACCGCAACTCATTTAGTCGACAGCGAGCGAGCGACAGGAACGGTTGTTGTCATTTGAGGCTATTCGAACGTTGAATTCGACAAAATAACAAGAATTTGTTCATTGTGACCCATAAAACGTTGCCAATAATTACGTGCATATATTTTAATATCAGGAACCTTAATATATCTTTATTAAATCTATATTTTCTTCGAAAATAGTATTTATTGTGAACGAAAACTAATACAAAACCAAACGGCTGACTCACTGTTACCATCGCGCTTATTCATAACTAGAATTAGTTTAGAGCGACTAGCGCGACAGAAGCGTTAATGTAGAATAGTAAAACACAACAAAAACGGATAGGCCAAAGTGGGAATAGGTACTTACTTATTTAAAGTGAATTTTAGTAGGTGAAAGGTAAGTGTGATGTTTGTGTTTCAGATATTGGATGGAAATAGTACATTTACGAAAATACTGAATTACATACTAGGGTATTATAAAAAATATTCTCAAAGAACGAAGGTCTTCTGAGGGCATAAAAATAATTTTTTTTTTTTTTTTTCTTGTTTTCTTACATAAATTGAACACACATGTTAAACATAATGTATAACTATTGAAATTCGCTTACAATAAAAACATCGTATAGTTTCTCTCAGAGACAAACCGGAAAAGGACAAAAATCATTTTAGTAATGTCACTTCTTCGTAAGCGTCTAATACTGCACTAGCTCCCTCTCCCGCTTGAGCTGTCAAACTCGCGCGTTTGGTGACACGATTTTACTTCTAAACAGCCCGTCTAGTTATACATTAAAGTCTTTGGTTTAAAACGTACACGTATCGCCTATACGGTATTGAAACAAGACGATATTGGTGCTTCAATCGTGCTGCGGTAGGTATGACATCACACGCCGCAGTTGGAGACGCAGTTTATAAAATGTATTTTATACATAAATAGAGAAATCAAAAATAGGTCAAACACGCGACGTAGTATCGAGTGAAATGCAACTGATATCTATGTACTTGTAGGTTATTTATACGATGCGTTCTTGGAAAACGGTAGAGATTTAAATTAAGTATACTTATGTAATATTTTTTGAATGACATGACGAGCAGGGTCGCTCGCCAGATGATAAGCGCCAACCCTGCCAATAAACAGAGCAACACCACACAGAACTTTGAATTACAATTTACTGCATAGTACTGGACTGCGCTCGTAACACCGAGACATAATTTATTAAGTCTCATAACAGTAATTTCACTGGCTTCAATGTCCTTCAAACGAAACACAACAGTGCTTAAACACTGTTGCTTGGCGGCAGAAATAGACAAAGCGATGGTACCAACCCAGGCACTAGCTCGCATACGAGAAACCTTCCACCTTGTAAAATTGACACTCGTAGAATTGACAATAATTAGGGAGCTTTATGTGTGAGTCAAGTGGCATCGCACGTTGCCTCTACTGACCTACGCATACGTACCGCAAGGGTGTCGACTATGGGTGTCTACTGTCTAGCATTTGTGTGAGAATGGAAAAATATAAATATTGCACTGTTTATATGTTTTATATGTACACGGCACATACCTACTTATGTTGGTGTAGTAAATAATAGAGAATAGACGAATACGTTTCGCTTAGCAACACACAAGTTCCGTGAATGCAATGACCTTGACAATTTGCGCCATACAAAAATCTACCACGGCAACTTTTTTTTAGTCGTTTTTATGGTATGTCTATCCGCAACAACCCCCACCCCTTTAAAGCATTTCACCTCCTAATGGGTTGATTTTCTAAAAATCGCGAAATACTAATTATTTATTTTATTACTCCTACGAACTTAGGAGTTATTTTTATCCTGACACGGCAAAGTGACTACACTGAACCTGATGCTGATTATTTTGATTAGTTCAGCAGGTTTCTCAGAATTGTCTTGTAACTCAACGTTATTTTTACAATTTTATACTTAGTTACAGCCTTACTGCAACTACACGATAATAAGGAAAATTGTGCTACAAATTGCTCAGCCTAATGGATTTATCTCCATGCCGACTTCCCTATAGCTTTACATAACAAACCAACATGTGCTACTGAATATAACACAAAATTTTATAGCTCTCGAATGAATGAACTCGTAGATAATCTCAAAAGCATAATCGGTGCATTTGTTGTGATCCATTGAGGAATTCTCATTTTCCATCAATGAAATCTATACCTTTACTAACTTTTCCGGGATAAAAAGTAGCCTATAACCAAAAACTTTAATGTGACTAGACAAGTGACGCGGTACATAGAAATTGTACCACTAAGTTACGGTCAATTAACCATAATTCAATATTGCCATCTCGCTTACTCTCAACTAGAACCTCTCTCGCGCTCTCTGTCTGTGAGCTGTCAAACTCCCGCGTTATAATAATAATGATAATAATATAATTTTTATTTCAGAACATGTCCATACAATGTGTTAGTAAGCAATTTTAACTTATATCTAATGTTAGTATGTAAGTACAATTCATTTAATTTAATTAATTTCTTTTTTTATTTTGTTTTATTTTCTTTACACCTTACCTAATGCTGTCTTAATCCAATGGTCTTGGAAGGGACAGTCAAACCGCTCAGCGATAACCTTTAGAACGCTGTTACCACTATTCCTAAGGCGCCGCAGCATGGAACAGACCTTTATGTGACGAAATTTTACTTCTATACAACCCGTCTAGTAGTATTACATTAAAGTCTTTGCCTATAACTGATACCAAGGTCCCATCTATCGCTGTACGAAAATTCATCAAAATCGTTTCAGCGAAATAGACGTAACAAACAAATTCTTTTTCGCATTTATAATATTAAGTTAGGATATGGGTCCAAATGATGTTATAAAGTATGAAGCTTTTCCGTCAAATGGTGTCATGTTTATGCCCGGCTCAGGCGTACACCGGTGCAGTGTACTATCGCTTTGCTGTGCCAGTATAAGACACTTATAGCTCATCAGTGGCGCAGCGGGCGAGTAGTCGGCTGCGAAGCGAGAAGCCGTGGGTTCGATTCCCACACCGAGACAAATGAACCACAAATATTGGTCTCGGGTCTGGGTGTTGTGGGACCGCAAGTCCCTCGTAGTTCCCGATACCCACGATACAGGTTAACCTAGTTTGGGGTCAGGACTATGTGTGTGACTGTTGGGTGTATTATTATTATTATCAGCATTTTTACGATTTAAAACCAATGATGTTACAGTCTTAGAGTAGATATAGAGCTAAATTATTTAGTTTTCTGTTCATTCCATTTACCATACATTTAACAATAACAAGGATCGGTGATATTATGATATTACTTAAGGACGGCATTAATAAAAAAACAAATTTATTCACATGCTTCGGGCATTATTTTTGTGTCCAATATCCAAAATAAATCTTTATAAGTAATATTGGCACATGAATCATTAATGGAAAAGACGCGAGAATGCGGCGCGGGCGCTTCAGCCGCGGCGGACTGTCTGTACTCTGTGCCGAATAATTTGACAACAGGTTTTAAGAAGTTATCGCAGCTTCCTCGTTTTGCAAATTATATGACCTCGCCAATCACGTACACGAATACTATGGTTCGGCATCCATAATCAAACTATTTATTTAAAGTTTATTTATACATTTACAGTTTGTAATTTTGGTGCATGGAAAATACAGTTAACAATCGAATATTTTCTTTGTATCCCTGACGTGCAAACATAAATAAACAAAATGAGTGCACTCAAACCACTACCGCTGCGAAGAACAATCCTTTATGGCCATCTCAGCATAAATAGAAAAATTCCTCACGCACGTTCCAGCTTCCTCTCGTCACAATTCACACCGAGAGCAAAAGTGTGCTCTCGGTGGTGCGGTATCCAAAGAGTACACGAGCATTTTTCCGCTTGGTCTAAACTGACGTTTAGGCGATTGCTGACTGGCCACATTAGAAGCCAAATTTTAATATAACTTGAAACTATCATCACAAATATGTAAACAAAATAAATAACACAATAAGACGGCAAAATACAATATTATCACGTTGTCAACGGCTTCTCTGTATGTCCAAATTGCTTCCTAAATTGGCTGTTTACTGGGTTATCTGGCAGATAAAATTTATTCAGCAGTGATAATGGAGTATAAGTGGGCCAAAACCAACCTCACCTGCACGTGGTCCACAATGCTGATTAACGGAACAAGCAAAGGAGAAATTTGATTCCCGTTGCGGGATGTGGGGGTCAGACGACAGTTCCCCCCACATAATAGGTACCAAATCCACCGTCAAATCAAGATGGAAAGGCGGACCCTGGCATTAAGTCGGTATAATGCCAAACAGAAAGAAGATTGAAAAAATCAGTTTTTATTTTGATAACGTTACTACGTACTTACTACCTACTTAGTTTTTTCTTTCCGGGGGGCGAGTACGAACAACTTACGAATAAGTATTCGAATCGAGAACGCTATAGATGGACAAGATCGTGCGCGACCGTCCTGCGGGCTACAAGACGTTGGCGGGGACGAGGTTCTCTAGATGTTAGCGGGGGCGGTTTGAGCAGCGGGGAAGGGAAACAAATGCAACTGCGCCCTATAACATCTAGAGAACCTCGTCCCCGCCAACGTGTTGTACCCCGCTGGACGGTCGCGCACGATCTTGTCCATCTATAAGCATTTGTATGAAGGTTCAACATTTTTTTTGACATTTCGATACGAATACGTTCTCGCAAGTTATTCGTGCTAGCCCCTCTGCTCTGCCTTTTGTTCATTCTTCTATTTTCATTATTACGAAGGCTAGCTACGGTATGGCGTTGTCCGCGATTTTAAACAAGGTACTTACTTACTTCTTTTCTCAAAATGTTTTATGCACGTTATAAAACTGAAAATTCTTTAAAGCGGAAAACCTAGAGTAAATACTCATGTTAATTATGTCGTAGGTTTATTTAAAGTATAGGTTAAATTCGTGTGCATGAATAAGAAACACATTGTTCATTATCTTTACAACCGCTGGAAGGGCATGACTTTTAGGAACACAAAGCAATTAATTTGCTATAATCTCGCCATTTACTTAAAGTCAATGTGATTGGACAGGTATAAGACGTATGTAACGTATAGTAGGTGATAGGTCCCTCGCATGAGGCCGTCTGGGGATTTTTATTTTTACCGCCAAGATACTGTGTAAACACAGTTGTGGTTCGGTTTGAAAGACATTAAAGCTAGTGTTATTGCTGGCCATTATGAGACTCAACACCTTATGTCTCAGGGTGACGAGCGCAGTTCACTGTCATGCAGTAGGTACTTCATAATTCGAAGTTCTAGTTCATCTTATGTGTCGGGGTGACGAACGAAGTCCAGTGTTTAGTAATTTAAAGTTCTATGCGGTGTTACTTTTTTTGATGGGCAGACGCTGCGTGGCGCTTACCATCATGCAAGCGACCTGCTCGTTTCGTCATCCAAGCGAATAAAAACAGCTTTTGTTGATTCAGTTGATCAATTAATATCGAACCATGTGTACTCGAAGAAGAATAGGAAAATGGACCTGCCTCGTGAAAAGATCGGTGTTAAAATTAATTTGCATAATCTTCTGACACACCGCGTTATTTCTGCCTTATTTAATGTGTGTATTCATTCAAAGATCTTTTTTTTTTCCTATTCTTATTTCGAATACATATGATATTGAAATAAAAAAAAATACTGTTTATAACCTTAAAGATAGATCGTCAGTGTGTTAGCACGTGAACATACACGTGACAAAAACACCTTATGGATTAATTGATATAGGCTTATGATATAGGTATATTGATATTAATGACGTGGTTACTAAAATAAAATTGTAAAGCGTTTAACATTAATTTCCGATCATCGCGTTATCTTCCTACTAGCAGCGCACGTGGACCATATTCACACCATATTCCACTACTTACTATACAATATACATACTGTTAAACCATTTAATAAATTCATTGAAGTACATTAACTAATTGAAGTAAAACAGTATAAATTCTTTTCAAATTTCTTTTCCGCCTCACAGTTTTGTTGATTTCAATACATCGCTTCCTAAGTTTTTTTCTAATGGTGTATAGAATTAGTAATTAGTACCTATATCCATTAATGAAACAGATTCAAAAATAACATAAAACATAAGAATGAGTCAACGTGACGAAATTATGACGACTCAATGTCTGGCTGGTTAGATTACAATGCGGCAACAATCATGCCAAGAAGAATCTTGGCGTATTTCCATTTTTTGCTACTAATGCTAAACGACAAAAGTATAGATTTAGGGCTTACTTCACAACTTAAATTTAAATTGTAACCGCCAGATTACACATTAGATACATACATAAGCTCACGCCTTTATCCCCAAAGGGTTAGGCAGAGGTGCAACTAGTGCTGCACCCACGGTTTCCCGAGCTTATTTCCCATGATATATAACGCATTAGACAGCTAAATTAGAAAGTACCAATTTGACATACGCTTCTCTGTGTTGATTGACAGTGTTATGTTCTTTAATTTTATTGTCTTACTAGCTTTTGCTTGCGTTTTCGCCCGCGTCTATCCTGTGATATAACTTAAGGTAAGGTTGACTGGTAGAGAATGCCTTTGGCATTAAGTCGGCCTTTATACATTGTATATAACTTGTAAAATTAAAATAAATAAAATAACACCGTGCCATTTGAATTTGGCGCAGTGGGTGAGTAACTGGCTGCGAAAAATGTTTGTTTCGGCTCTGGGTGTAGTGGGACCAAGTCCCTCATAGTTCCTGATACCCACGATACAGGTTAACCTAGTGTGGGATCAGGACTATGTGTGACTGTTGGGTGTTGGATGTATTTACATATATAAAATAATATAACGTTTAACAAATCTTAGAAACTGACTTCAAGCAATAGCATGTAAATTCCAATACAATAACGCAATCGCGACGAGTGTACTGTTGTCCGTTGAGGAGTTTTATTTTGTTTTCTCCGTACTCCGTCTTCAGATCTTAATCAAATTTATATGGGACCACATCGCGGCTAAACTCTATCGAGTAATTTTTTTTCTAACAAAACCAGTCCAGAAATGGCGGAGAAATCGATGTACCTACATATATATAATAAAAGCAAAAAAAAAAATAAAAAAAAAATGCACCGAATTGAGAACCTTCTCCTTTTTTGAATTCGGTTAATAAGATAAATGAGATATAAAGTAGCTTATGCTCTAATGTAAATCATGTTGTACACTCTAAATGTGTGCAGATTTTCATCCAAATCCGTTTAGCCGTTATGGCATTTATTAACAAACATTCAAATTCACAATCATCGAAGCTCACAAACATCCAATGTTTACTAGTACCTACCTAGAACCTACCTTTTAGTCCTACCTTTTTAGTCCGTACCTACCTTTTAGTCACCCTTTGGGTGTGGAATATCTTTATTATTATGAATTCACGTGTACCTGTAGTGTGTGCTTACAGACCTCGTGTAAGATATAATCGGTAATGATGATAGTAATTATTATTATCATTGTTAGAGAATAATTATATAACAAAACGTACACGAGAAGTGTGCCGCGTGACCTTCGTGCGCAACAATCAAATATGAAACGACAGCTCCGTGGCGCAGCGGGCGAGTAGTCGGCTGCGAAGCGAGAGGCCGTGGGTTCGATTCCCACACCGAGACAAATGTTTGTGTGAACCACAAATATTGGTCTCGGGTCTGGGTGTTGTGGGACCGCAAGTCCCTCGTAGTTCCTGATACCCACGACACAGGTTTACCTAGTGTGGGGTCAGGACTATGTGTGTGACTGTTGGGTGTATTATTATTACTAGGTAGGTATATAACCTTAGTATATAATAATTTAAAGAGTATGAGTATGAAAAATTATACATGAGTCGACCGGTATTTAAATTTGTGTCAGGTATGCCGATAAGCTCTGCGAAATGTGGATGTACTGGTTACACCTCAGCCTACCCCTTCGGGAATACCAACGAGAGTGAGATTTATGTGTATGCAAAAATATTTATCATCTAAGCTTCATTAACAAAATGTGCATTATTATTGCATTATAAGTACTTCCCTGCCACACAAAACAAAAATTTATTAATCATAAATTATATTAAATTTGTATTATATTAAAAACTAGCTGTTCCGCGCGGTTTCACCCGCAACATCTATCGATTACAGCGTCAGCAACATGGTCCAATTGTGAATATAAACCTTCCTGAGACCCCTCAAATACACAAAAACAAATTCATCAAAATCGGTCCAGCTGTTTAGGAGTTTTTCGGCCACAACATACGGATTTTAATAATACCTTTTTAAATATTATTATTATAGCCTATAGGTCAGATTGTGGTCACAAGCAGTTGGCACTTACGTAAATAAGCGATCATAACAAATTGACATAATATTCAGCTATTTAACAGATCATGGTGACTAACCCGCAATAGTTACTTGTTTAGGTAAGTCGCTTTCTGGAGTCAGTGTAGCCAGTAACTTCAGGCCGGCATAATTCTGCTGACCGTCGATGACTCAATAATTCTTAACACTCAACAATCTATTATTATTTGGACGTCACTTTCCCGTGCCAGCTAATCCGCAGATATTATTTTACTATATTGCTAGCTAAATATTATTACATTACTTATATACATATATTACATACGCACTCATGCCTGTAATCCCCGAAGTGGTAGGCAGAGATGTAACCAGTACACCCACACTGTGCCGAGCGTATGTCCGTCCCATGATGTGATAGGGGGCGAGCCTATCGCCATACTGGGCACAATTCCAGACTCCGGGCTAATACTGAGCATTTCGTAATAGAAAAACCCAATATCACTTTTACCCGACCCGGGGGTCGAACCCCAGACCTCAGCATCAGCTCAGTCGTAACGCGTACGCATTACATCTGCGCCACCGAGGCAGTCATTACATTATATGTATACATATATTATATACCAAAATTTTTATGGTTTTGCCAAGACTTTAATGTATACTTACTTATTGTTTTTTCTAAGGCATTCAAATAGTGAACAGTAGTTCGGCAAAATTAGCACAGTGAATAATAAAACGGATGGAAAAATTATTCTATTAAAATGTTTATGCCGTATAAGTTATGGATGCATTTATATATGGTTCCAGTTATTTGATATTACTCTTATCTGGAATGCCACCTGTTTCATATTACTTAGTATGTAGGTACCTACAATGTTGCTGACAAGATCAATGTGACTATGGCATGAACGATGATGTATACAGTATAATATACTTTAGAATATATGTTATTACTCTCTGTATAATATTATAAACACGTACAAGTACCTACGACAGAGTTTTTATACAAGTTGATAATATTATTTCTCAGAAAATATAGAATAGGCACTTACTTGAGATGCCGCGTCGGCTACCCATTATTATTCGTTATTCGACATTTTTGAGATTATTCGTCTAACAGCGAATAATAAATGATTTACATCAAAAAAGAAATCAGCCGATATAGAATTAATCAAACCACAATAAAATAAGAATATAAGTATATATTATTATAATAAGAGTATATGTATTTCAAAATTACTTAAATAGGCAATACTAATTAACAAAGTCTAAATAAATCATGTACGTAATCAAATAAGTACTTATATAATAACAAAAAACGCCTTTGAGTACCTACCTTCCAGTTAGGAACCTAACCTAGGTTTTCTGGACGGAAATATACTGCCTGGGCGGAAGACATAACCGATTCTCCTAGGTTCGGGGTAAGAACCGGGAATCGCGGTTGGTAGCTCTACATTGAATAGCTTCAGTTCCGTCTTTGCTCTAAGCGCACCCAGAGCTTTAGCCCAGGACCTCCAGATTAAAGGGGCCTGAAGTACCGAAACTCAGTGACTGTACTTTAAATTCCATAAGTCAATAAGCAAATTAATAATGCATGTATCTCAGCCCACGTGAAAGTGAAAATTCTTTGGAAAGGGTTCAGAAAGATCTGAAAGTGCGCAGAACTTCCCAGAGCTCTGATTAGGTACCTTAAATCCCTCTATCTAGTTTTTTTAATTAGCGATTTATAAGAACTATAAGTCTTATAAGTCTAATGAGCAATACTCGGTCATCGTTTCTTTTGACCGAGGGAATTCCCAGGTCACATTGTTAATACGTGATGTTTAGATTTATTTAAATTTTCAAAGTTTACAGTTACATTCATTTTGTTATGATAACTCCACTTTAATGTTTATTTAGAGTTATTTTATTTATGAATTGAATCATATGTGAGTGTTATGGTATTTAATAACTTTTGTATAGATTAACGTTCTAATTATCTACATTCATAGAATTATAAGGCTACATTCATTTTATTTCATTATTTTGTCTCGAATGTTTTTGTTTATTTACAATTACAAAACCATTATATTTTCTTAAAATCTGCTTTAATTTCACCTTATATAGGGCAGGGATTTTTCAAGTGGGAAGCGTGCTCCCCAAGGGGGACGCAGAGAACTGCAAAACGAGACGCTAACCATGTGTATGGTGAGAATCATGGACCGAATATTAGTTCATTACAGTTTATCATTATTACATCATATATAGTATTTTATTTTACATACGCACTCACGCCTGTAATCCCCGAAGGAGTAGGCAAAGGTGTAACCAGTACACCCACATTTCGCCAAGCGTATCTCCGTCCCACGATGTGCGAGCCTATCGCCATACCGGGCACAAATTCCAGACTCCGGGCTGATACTCAGCATTTCGTAATAGAAAAACCCAATCCTACTTTACCCGACCCGGGGATCGAACCCGAGACCTCAGCGTTAGCCTCAATCGTAACGCGTACGCATTACAACTGCGCCACCGACGCAGTATTTTGTTTTGTTACGTTAATTCTATAAATATAAGTTAATTCTAAAATTTACCTAGTTGTGCATGTGGTATTTAGCCAGTAAGTAATTGTTGCATTTATATAAGTTTTATCTACAATTGTATTGGTGTAAGCAATTGTTGGATATTCAATTAAATCAAAAAATAAAAATCTCATATAAATGTGTGAATGAACTAAATCACTTTTATTGCTAATGCCTCTGTATTCGTATTCGTTTTACTGTACTCGCACGATAGACGTTGCGTTATTAAAAATTATTTTATGCGTCTCAAATTTAGATTCTTGATGTAGATAAAATCTGTTGACTAAATAACAAATTGGATTGTCCATATAAAAACATATAATAAGTAACAAGTTTTCAAATATCTGTAAACCCGGAAATCCAACTTGGTCCCATTGTGAATTTTGTGATAAGTACATAGATACATTTACTCTCTAACACTGAATTCACAGTGACCTAGAACGCAATCAAAGCTAAATCATGTAACACAGTCTAAAAATCATACGGTCTGTCAACGAAGCCGCCTTGAAAATGCAGTGAGTAAGGCGCGCCCGAGTACCAAGTCGCTTTGTATAATTACAGGCACGCCACACGCATCGTGTGTACTGATTTTCTTGTATGAAAGTGAACGGTAACCGAATGACACGTAAGATTCCAATAGACAAACCGATCGCAAGAAACGTTGGCGCCCTGCGCTTTAAAAAAGAATGCACCAACTATAAATTAATTACAACTCATGTGCGTACTTGTAGTAACAATGTGTGAGACCACGAACTTTAATTGTTTGAAGAAGATATCGTTTTTTTGTCCTCATCAAATGCTTCGACATTCTGTATAATATTTAAATTGTTATTATCAGAAAGTATCAATTCCTGCACGCCGCACGTGCCTATTTAAAAGTATCTGTACGTGATATCAGACCGGATTGAATGGCTTTGCACTGTGTGGCAGGTTCTGCGTTGTTGTGAATGTTTAGATACGTAATTATACTAATAGGTTACAATCTACACTGTTGTGCAATTGTAGAGCTATAACTGTCTAATTTTTTCTTTATCCTGGCACGGCAAAGACAAGTAAAGTGCAGTCTAGACATAATGAAGACTGTCGAGAGACGTTGCTTCTTCGACTAAAACTAAAATAAAACTATGCCAGCCTAAAGTTACTGGATATACATGGGCAAACCTCGGAATGCGACTCGCCGGAACGAGCCACTACCATATATTGTTTTTAGTTTTTGTTTATTAGTTTTTCACCATGTGTACAATGGTAGCTAGCAAGTCTGTAGATATTTAAATAGGTAAGTAACGCCATAAAGAGAATTACAAAACCATAATAATATTACATTATCGTTGTTATGCTGGATTAGCAAAATCTAGATGGTCATGCCCCTAGTTCCCACCGACCAATAACGAGATAATAACCACCCATAATATATTATTGAGAATAAATAAACGTAGTAGTACTTTTTCTATGGTTAGGTTACATGTCTCTAGTCCCTACATTTTCCTTCATCTTTCTCCTACTAATATTAGGAATATTAGGAATGTGAAGTTTGAATGTTAGTGCGTTTAGATGTTTGTTAATCAATTACGCTTTATCAACTGAACGGATTTGGATAAAATTTGACACACATGTAGACTATGACCTCGATTAGGACATAAGTTATGTTTTATCCCAGAAAAAGACATTCACGCGGTCGGAGCCGAGAGCAAAAGTTCGTTGTAAAATAATTTTATCAAATCCATCAACTACTTTTTTTTTTAGGTCGATGATCTTTTCTGTATCTTTAAAGGTATTATTGCTATCTATTAATCACGTTGATATTTACTTTGCAGTGTTGTGTGCTCTTTCAACGAGAGCAGGTACTACTAAGTATATTTAATTCAAATCAGCTAATACGGATACCGGTTTGTCTACAAATTACAAACTAAACTGGTTTCGATGTATACGGTCATTAAAAACGGTATAATAAATTATAGAGTTATGGGTGTTTGTGCTAATTTCGAGACCTATCATTTCATAGTCATTGTTTAAAAGATTTGGTAGAGAAAACCATTTGCTTTGTTAAAAATCCTAAATCAACGCAAACATGACGAGAATTTCGCTCGCCTAATGCTAATAAGGGCTACGTCTGTCCATAAACAGTAGCCACCACACCACACAGAACTTCGAATTACAAAGTACATACTGCATGGTACTGTACTGTGCTCTTCACCCTGGAAAAAAGATGTTAAAGTCTTATAATGCTCAATAATTTTACTGGCTTAATAGAAAGATACTTATACACTATTTGGCGGCAGATAAAGACAAAGCATTGGTACCAGGTCTCGCGTACGAAAGGCAACCCAGTAATATGTAGGTTATAAAATGAAATTAATAGCAAAAGTAATGATTAATTGAAATGAAATAGTTTTATGAAATGAAATGAAATGAAATGAAATGAAATGAAATAGTTTTATTCATCATGTAGGCAATTAAAATAGCGCTTATGACAAGTCAGTACAAAATAAAGAAACTTATGTAAGTACAGAAATCATATCAGCTAATATATACATAACATACATAGCATCGTCAAAATACACTGGGCAACTATAAAGTTTACTATTGTTTTATATTAGTCCAGGATTGTTAAGTATTATTATTATTGTTATTTTTTCTCTGTTTTAAAGGTCGATATGGACCATAGGCATTACCGAAACGGCACGTGGTTTAAAACTACCACCGGATCCAAAACGACCCAACCTGAGAAGACCCGGCGAAACAAACTCAGTGGGCTTACTTTACCACTGGATATTACGCGGCGCGACCCAGTCCTGAGAAGATCCAGCTAGTCAAACTCAGTGGGCTTGTTTTTGGTCCGATTTATCATACCAAAATAAATTAGGGAAATAAAAAGTCCTATTTTTATTTTAAGGTGATTGATACGGACCATGTGTACCTCTAAATTGTAGTTTTAAAACTGCCACCGGATCCAAACGCGACCCTGTCTGAGAAGACCCGGCGAAACAAACTCAGTGGGCTTGTTTTTGGTCCAATTTCTATAATCTCAACAATAATGACTTGTCAATTTAAAATTGCCAATTTTTATTTTACGTGATCGGTCGTCTTTTTTATTAGGTATTTAAATTTTATTGATACATTTATTTAATATATTGTTTTAGTGTAGGTATTTAATATTGTTGTGCAATTTATGTATAACGTACTTACTTGAACATATCATATATTATTTACATTTATTAAATTAAATTAAATTATTCCCTACATTGTCTACAAGCTACAGGGCCCCAGGAGGTCACAGTATGCAAGGAGGAACCGAACGCCAAACATCTCTATCCTCTAGATATTGCTTAACATTATAATAGCCCCTAGTCATAAGCACACGTTTAATGTGTGCTTTGAACATTTTTTCGGGCATATCGATCACACTATTTGGGAGCTTGTTATAAAATTTAACGCTGTTACCCATAAATGACTTTTTAGTCTTAACTATTCTAAAAGCGGGTACTACGAGTTTATTTTTGTTTCTTGTATTAATATTATGAACGTCACTATTTTTACAAAATTTACAAAGATTTTTACGAACATACATAATATTTTGATAGATGTATTCAGACGGCACAGTCAGTATATTACTTTCCTTAAATACAGATCGTAAGGAATCGCGGCTACCCAGGTCATAAATAGCACGAACTGCTCTTTTTTGTAGTATAAATATAGTGTCTATATCAGCAGCTGATCCCCACAATAGAATGCCGTAGGACACAATACTGTGAAAGTATGCGAAATATACTAACCTAGCCGTTGAAACATCAGTCAAGCGTCTAATTTTCCGGACAGCAAAAGCTGCAGCACTAAGTTTACCAGATAATCTTTCTATTTGTGGATCCCATTGCAATTTACTGTCTAAAGTGATTCCTAAGAAAACTGATGAGGAGACTAGATCCAATGTTTCTCCGTTTAATTCTATGCGTGAATTTACTTTTGCAACATTTGGTAATGCAAATCGAATACATTTTGTCTTCCCTGCATTTAACAAAAGGTTATTTGCAGAGAACCAATTTAAGATTAAATTAAGAATATTGTTGGGTGTAACCAGATCTTCCTCCTTACGGTTTACTTTAAATATTAACGACGTGTCGTCAGCAAACAACACTATGTCTGTCATTTTTTCTACCATGTAAGGGAGATCATTTAAATAAACTAAGAATAGAAAAGGGCCCAGAATGGAACCCTGTGGAACCCCTATTTTGACTGAAGATCCTACTGAAGTGACACCGTCAATATATACCCTTTGTTCCCGACCTGATAAGTAGGATATTACAAGATCAAGTGATGTGCCACAAATTCCGTAATATTTGAGTTTAGCAATAAGGGTTTGGTGGTCGACACAGTCAAATGCCTTGGAGAGATCACAGAACACCCCTAGAGCATCCTGCGATCCCTCCCAGGCCTCCAACACAGATGTCATTAAAGCTGATCCAGCATCTTGAGTAGACCGATTTTTTGTAAACCCAAATTGATTCTTATGTAATATCCTATTTCTATCAAAATGCGCCAGCATTTGGTCCAGCATGATTTTTTCAAAAACCTTACTAAGAGCTGGTAATATAGATATAGGTCTATAATTTGAGGCGCTGTTTACACTGCCCTTCTTAAAAATTGGCACAATTTTGCTTATTTTCATTAAATCGGGAAAAATACCGTCACTCACACAAGAATTAAAAATATCTGCCAATATGGGAGCAATATTTACTATAATAGCTTCTATAGCTTTAACAGATAGCCCCCATAAATCTTCAGTACCTTTTATTTTAAGTTTCTTAAATGCTTTAATTATTTCACTATGAGATACCATGACAAAGTTAAAATTAGGCATATTTCGTTTAACATTTTCAATTAATAAAGATTTTGCTAAAGTCGCTGATGACTGCAACCATTTTGTTGTCTCTATAGGTATGTTAGTGAAGAAGTTCTCTAAATAATTGGCAACAGAGAGCTTATCTGAAACTAGTTCGTCATTTACATTTAAAGCTATCGAGTTGTCACATAATCTATTTTTACCAGTTTCAGTATTAATTATTTGCCAGGTAGTTTTTATTTTATTGTTTGATTGTCTTAACTTTTCACTAATATGTGCGGCTTTAGCATGCCTACATACTTTTTTAAATATTTTAGAATAATTCTTAACGTAGTTAGAAAAATTGACATCAGGTGTATAGGACCTTCTGTCGTACAAGTCATATAAAACATCTCTACTACGCCGTATGCCTTTAGTAGCCCAAGCTGCAAAGCTAATTTTAGGGGTATATTTTAATATTTTTGGTTTACAAGTTTTATTAAATTCATTGCAAATGTTACTAAATAAGGCATTATACATATCATTAGGACTGGCAGAACCTGGGGTAAAAGAATACAAAAATGAATTTAAATTATTACTAAATTTCTGTAAATTGGTTTTTGACAGAGGCCTTAATGTAATGGGTTTATGTTTATTACATACATTTTTATTAAGTTTGACCATCTGACATTTATGATCTGACCGAACACCTGTTGTTACACACCTATCTTTTATATTAAAATTTGATAATATATTGTCAATGCATGTTGCCGACGCACATGTAATTCTAGTTGGCTCAGTAAACAAACAATTGAAATTAAATGAGCCAAATAATGATATAAATTTACATTTGTCTGGAGAATCAACCAGAGTATTAACATTAAAGTCACCGCACACTATAATTTTTTTATCATTTTTAAATTTCTTAAGAATATCCTCCATTATAGAAATAAAACTTAATAGATTAGATGAAGGAGGTCTATATACGCATAATATAATGTATAAGTCGGCTTCTGCACATGCGACCTCACATACTCGTTCAACAGAAAGGTGAGAGATGTCCTTTCTTTCCTTAAATGTAATATTATCTCGTACTAATATTAGCGATCCCCCACCCTCTGCTGACACCCTATTGAACGAGCTGGCGACCCTGAAGCCATTGACATTAAAATGCATATGGTGCGCCTTCAACCAGGTTTCTGTAAAACACAAGATATCAATTTCAAATTTGTTATTAAAAAGTTCTATTTCTAAAATTTTGCCAGAGAAGCGATTTATATTCTGATGAGATAAAACTAGGTAATTTTTACACTTCTCTGTTGTCATATTTAATTGTTTAAATTATTCACCACATTTATCTTAGTAATACTACTAACAGTGGTGGTCAATGAAGTATCTGTCATACTACTTATGACAATGTTAAAACAATAAGCTACTGATGTAGCAATCAGATGCAAAAATCGTTTTGGTAGATACAATGTATCCCTTGTCAATTGACATTTGCCAATAAATATATTGGTGTCAAAATAAATAAACTTATGACTATGGTGACTTACTAGAAACTGCATGTGTCTATTCAACTCATATAGATGATTATTAACCCTATCAGACACATTGTCTAAATATGGGAAGGCACACAATATAATCCTAGGACAGGTTAAGTCCAACATGGACTTAAAACTGTCTGTTATGTCTCTTTTTCTTAAACTTAGACCATTTCCTACAAGCAAAGTTATGCATGAATTTTCAGTACATTTGTCTTGTTTTAATTGTTCAACTATTTTTGTATAGCTCAACCCTGGCAAACAATTATTTATTATTGAGTGATTAACACTTTTTTTAACCAAAATGCCAATCCCCTTGCCAACATTGTCTGAGTATATTATTGACTTATATTTAATAGTTTTATTGACACTTGTAGTATCTTGACTAGGAGGTATATTTACATTTACATGCTCCCTTGGGGACTCACATGCATTATTAACTAATATGGAGTCTACACCAGAGGATAAAATATTACTTAAATTTACTGACCGACTGACAATGTCAACTTCATTTCTTTTTACTATTTTATCATTATAAAAGCTTTTAGTTTGATTTTCATCACATATTCTAATTAAATCCTGAATTTCATTTTGTGATGATATATACTTATTGTATGTCATACTTAACGATTCCTCCAAAGTTTTTATCTCAGAGAATAAGCGTTGAGTGTCAATTTTATAGATATTTTTGCTATCCTCCATTTTTATCTCATAATTTTCTAGCTTTGATACTAGTGCCCTACGTTGCTTCCTTAATTCTAGATTATTTTTACAACAGTTTTGTTTAATTTTTAGTTTTTTAAGTTTCTTAATAAGCCTATTTATTTTTATGTACTTTTTAATTTTTTTGTGACTCAATATTTGAATATTTGACTGGCAGGTATGTGAGTCATCTCCTGTTAAGTCAATAGTTAAGCTAGACTTTACTGGAATATGCTCCGAGCCACACTCAACTAGTTCATCATAAAGGCTTTGATTTACTATGGCCCGGGAGCATTCCTTTTCATATTCTAAATTTATGAGTTTTTCATTAGCTATATTTAATTCATGCTCTAAGTCTCTAACTTTATAAAGGGATTCCTCGTATAATGAGCTGCATAGATGAAATGATTCTGTCACCGCTTGGAGTTTGTTTCGTTCATCAGCGAGTATCAAAAAGTCTTGGTGTAGTTGAGCAAGTTCTCTTTTGAGTAATGAGTTTTTGTTGACAATATTTTTCACTTCATCCTCGCTCTCCTCTCGCTCTTGCAGCAGCTGTTGGCATTGTTCTTTGAATGCTTTAAGTTCGTTCAGTGCCTTTGTCAGTTTTAAGTCAGCATCCTGAGCTGCACCTTTACGGGTCTGCATTTTTGAGTTTAGCTTGGATGAGCTGAAAAATATGGGGGAATGGGCAATAAACAATTAAAAGGAAAAATTATATGATAATTGGATAAGATAGATAGAAAGATTAGAATATTAGATAGATAAATCAGATAAATTAGATAAGACTAAAAAGATGATTACTACAATATTACAAGGGGGTAGTTTACTACTGATGTAAGTATAAGAAAGTGAACTTAAATTAAATAAATATATAGGTTAAGTTTATATATACTATTTAGGTGTACCTAATGTGCAGTAAATGTGATGTGTTTCCAGTGTACTGAGACTGGGGCAAATAAAATTCGTCGTCAGTTTTACTTCCACTTGTTTATGTCAAGCAAAACGAGACAATAACGTTGCCAATGTGTAATGGACGTTGTTCACAAAAGTGAAACGATGTATAGTATAATGTGGTGTGTGTTAAGGTAACAATACTAATTATTTAAAGAAAATACTCGCCGTAAACTGGATGTAAGTTAAATTGTTTTGAAAAAAAGTCGTTGAACTCCTTTGCGGTGACAGCTGATATTTGTTCGCACATATATTGATATTTTAGTAATATTTTATAGTTTATTTTAGCAAATTGCACTATATACTTGATATATTTTAGTATTAATTACTTTTAAATACGATTTATTCACTTTTATTGTAAAAAAACTATTTTTATTTCTTCTTCTTCTTCTTTTAAATTTCAGATGGCTCCACCGAAATATCAGTGATTTTGCCACTAACAAAACAAAGACGAGAACTTTCGGCCTGAGGTTATTTATGTATCTATTAAATAATAATATAAGAATCTTATTTTAAATAATAGCTAAACTAAAATAATACGAATTTTAAAAAGACATTAAAAAAAACCTTTATAGCTGTTTTCTGTTAATCCAGACGTAGATGAATGAAATAAATACAAAAAGAATTTTAAATAGGAAGTTCCGGAAGTAAAAGTAGGATGCTATGTTAATTTGGACTTTAAATTAGTATTACATATGATTAAAAATATGGTAGATATAGGTATCTAAAAGATTAATTGGATTATTTAGATATTCAAAAGAGGAACATTTAAATATAAATAAAAATATCGTTAGTAGAAACTAGTAATTTCTCACAAGTCACAGCCCAAAACGCCATTTTGAGATTCTATTCACAGCAGTCACAACACAAAAAAAGCAAAGTGAGTAATGTAAAGTAAGTAAAGTGAGAAACGGATTATCATCATGGAAAAAGTCACAGTAGCTCGAAGGAACAGAATTGGAATAATAAGAAGTGGCTACTGTCGGTCAAAGATAGAGGTTATTAAATTTAATAAACTTATAGAGCAGTAATATATTTTGGGAAAAAACACTAGCTAATATAGTCTTAACATTTACAGGTCGGGGGAAGTCAAATGGAAGGAGATCATATATGGGGATTGGGACTCTAGGACACGAGAAGAACAGATGCTCCAGGGTACCCTCATCCAAGCCACACTCACACAAAGAGTGGTCACGGACGCGGATCTTGGCAAGAAATACGGGAGAGCACACATGACCTAACCGCAAGCGGATGATAGCTGAGGTAGTTTTCTTATCAATATTTCTGAATTTATAGAACCAAGGTTTTGGGGGAATAAATGTTTGGATAGAGCCATAATGAATACCTTTTAATATTCTTGAACTTTGCCACTGGTCATTCCAAGCTGCTATGAGGTCTAACTTAGTTGAACCAAGTAAGTCTCGAGCAAAGCACTGTTTATGTGAGTCAACTCCAGAGATGACTGCATTACGGGCACATTGGTCTACAACTTCGTTTCCAGAAATACCATTATGGCTTGGGATCCATGCTAGAACAACTTCGATTCCCAAGCAATGACATTTATAAAGAATTTCTTTAATTTTCAGGGATAAATAAAAGGAATGTTTATGGAAGGAAGATTTGAGAAGGTCTTGAAGTAAGCTCCGGGAGTCAGAAAATATGATACATTTGTTAAGAGCATGTGAATGAACAAATTGGACTGCCTCTAGGACCGCTATGGCTTCACCAGTAAAAATGGAGGTCACAGGAGGGTTTTTAAAACTTAGAATAATCTTATACTTTGGAATCCAGACAGCAGCACCAACAGGGTCAGAGTTGGAGAGTTTGGAAGCATCTGTGAACAGAGGAATCCAATCCCCCCATTTCTCAGACAGAATTCTGTTGAAATTTTTCTTGGCATCAGAGTCATTTTTACAGATTCCAAAATTAAGAATGATATTGGGGGTGAAAATTAAAGAAGGAAAGTCAAATGAGAAAAGAAAATGAGAGTTAGTCTGAAAGATTTGGACACAGGAAACAGAATATTTTAAGAAGCTGTTAACAAGAAGTGTGGGAGATTTGTGGGACCAATAGTTGCAATTCTGGGTTAACTGGGCGAGCTGGGGAAGTTTTTCATGAAGGGGGTGTGAGGATTTTTGTAGAATGTTGTAGAAAAAACGGTCACTTAGGAATTGCCTGCGGAGAGAAAGGGGAGGGTCCAAACATTCCACTTGGAGGGCATTGATTGGGGAAGATCTCATTGCTCCACAAATAATACGAAGACACTTTGATTGAAGTTTATCAAGCAAACTCAAAGCAGATTTGTTGCATGGTTCCAGAAGAAAGCATCCGTAATCAAAGTGACTGCGTATAATTGCATTATATAGTAACTTCTGGTTATAGGGATGGGAACCCCAACGAACACCTGAGATAGCCCGAATAACATTGATGCCTTTTTCACACTTGGCTTCTATATATTTTAGATGGGGGATGCCTGTAAGCTTGCTATCAAATATGACACCCAAAAATTTTATTTGATTAAGCACTTCAATAGGTTGGTCATTGAGTATAAGAGTAAAGGGTGGTAGGGCTCTCTTTCGAGAGAAGACAACTGCTTTACTTTTAGGTACAGAGATTGATAGGTGATGATTTCTCAGCCATTGATTTAGGTAGAACAAAGCAGAGTTCATTCTACTAGAAGCTTCTGATATAGATTTAGAGGGGACGTACAGTAAAACATCATCAGCATACTGCAGAACATTGACAAAACAATTGACTGATTTATCCAGATCCGCAGTGTACAAATTATACAGAAGTGGACTGAGAACAGAGCCTTGTGGAAGTCCTTTCCAAACCATCTGTGGGGAATGATTGGGGCCATGGGCACTAAGAACTATTGAGCGGCCCATGAGTAGATTACTGATTATGTTTATCATCCTCGCCGGGATACTCAGCTGTTGCATTTTATACCTGAGTAGGGGAAGATGGACATTATCATAAGCTGAGCAGATATCTAAGAAGACTCCAATGACGTGTTCCTCACTAGAGAATGCTAAACGGATATCAGTGGTAAAAATACTCAAATTGTCCATAGTGCTCATGCCCCGTCTGAAGCCAAATTGAGATTTGGACAGGAGGCCTCGATTCTCAAGAATCCACTCTAATCTGTTCTTAATTAGGTGCTCCATAATTTTGCACAAGGTTGAGGAAAGGGCAATAGGCCTATAGGAGGAACTGCTATTGGGATCTTTACCAGGTTTAAGGATGGGAATTATTATTTGTGTTTTCCAGATATCCGGAACTGAGCCATTGAGGAAAATGAGATTTAAAATACTAAGGAAAAAGGATTTAGTGGTTTGGGAAGAGTTAGATATAAAGGAATAGGGAATGCCATCTATGCCAGGGGCAGAGTCTTGTACGCGATCTAACACGCCACAAAGTTCTGCCATTGAGAAAGGATCATTCAGTTTATCTGGAGGATAAATGGGGAGGGGCGAAGGAAAACAGTCTTCTGAAGGAACAGTTGGAGGAGCCAATTTGTTAACGAAGTCATGAAGCCAGGGGTCAGAGATATTGGATGTTGGATTAAAAGAGTTACATAGAGAACTACGAAAATTTCTCAACTTCTTCCAGACTAAAGAGGGAGGGGAGCAGGGGGATAGTGATTCACAAAAGTTAGACCAGCCCTGAACCTTTTTTTTTGCCAATATCCTCTTGGATCTAGCAGCAGTATTTTTGAAATTTAAATAATTTTGAATTGACATGTCTGAGGCAAAGGAATATTCTGCTACATTCCGATTCCTAATGGCCTCTGTACACTCAGAATCCCACCATGGAGGTGATGGAATTTTACCGTGTGCCGAATTTTTTAGGGGGATGGCCAAGTTTGCAGCAGAGATGATTGCGTCAGAGAATGCAGAATATACAAATAAGAAATTATTATTGTTAATTTGCTGAATGGACAAGATTGAAAAATCCAGATTGGTTCTAAAGCTGCTCCAGTCTGCTTTAGATATCCTATACTTCAGAAAAGGTTCAGGAACTGGTCTAGGAGGGGCAGAATTTTGCCAAAGGGAGAGGAGGGGGAAATGGTCACTGCCATAAGACAGAGTAAGTGAGGACCAAGTTATAGATAGGGATAGATTAGGAGATGCGAGGGTGAGGTCTACAGCACTGGGGTTTTGGGTAGGCGGAACTCTTCTTGTAGATGAGCCATCATTCAAGATACAAACATTGAGGTCATCAAAAAGTTGAAGGAGGGAAGAGGAATGAGAATCATTATGGTGAGAACCCCACAAGGCATGGTGAGTGTTGAAGTCACCCATAATGATTAGGGGAGCAGGGACAGCTGAAATGACTCTATGTAGGTCATTTATAGTGTTGGTATTTGGATGAGGAATGTAAATGGATACAAATGAAATATTTAGGACACTTGCTGCGACTATATGAAAAGAGGAATTGTGAGAAGGTAGGGGAATCTGGGAGTAAGGAAAGGATCTTTTGATTAGGAGAGCACATCCAGCCCAACCATCGTCTCTGTCGTCCCTAAGACAGCAGTAACCTGGAACCCTAAAAGGAGTTCCAGGCTTAAGCCATGTCTCAGAGATGGCAAATACGAGAGGGCTGTAACGATTGAGGAGGTGGATAATTTCTGGCTTTTTGTGCCTAATATTTCTACAGTTCCATTGAAGGAGACTGTGAGCCATTGAGGGAACTGAATTGTATAAATAGCTGTTTAAGTAAAGAGAAGACGTTAGGGGGAAGGGCATCGCTAAATTTATATGAGATGTTGACTAGAGTGGAAAGCAGCAATTCAATTAAGTTATCATTTGGAGAAGGGGAGGAGCAAGATGGTCTGGGAGGGGATGGAGTACCAAGAGCCGGCGAAGAGGGAAAGGCACACCCATTAGGCAAGGATGATTTGGGATCTTGTATTAGGGTGGTATGAGCATAGCTATCATACCCTTTACCCTGGGTAACACCAGGGCGGCGTTCCACAGTAATTGTTTTTTTATAGGACTGAGATGGGGAAGGTTGAGAGGGAAGAGAAGAGATTCTGGGGGAGGGGGCATTGAGGGTTTTGGTGGTATCTGCATAAGATTTGCGAACAGGACGAAATCTTAAAGAGGCCTCTGAGAAGGAAATATTTTCTTCTGACATGGTCATTTTAATTGCCTTTTGACGAGAGTGTTCTGGGCAATTGGGATACGTTGCCATGTGGTTTCCTAAACAAAGGAGACAACTGGCAGCACTTTCAACTACTGAACAAGAGTTGCCTCTGTGTTGTTGGGCACATCTGTAACAGCGAGGTTGAGACCTACACTGCGATGTAACATGTCCAAAACGACAGCACTGACGACACTGGATAGTAGGAAGTTGGTAAAGGTAAATTGGCAAAGAGGAGTTAAAACAAAAGACTCTTTCAGGAAGGAGCCGACCTCTAAATGTCAAGACCACTGTTGTTGACGGAATCCATTCTGTTAGGCCATTTTTTATAGTTTTTTTATTTAATCTCCGAGCCTTAATGACTTCACCACAGAGATCTGGGTAGGACAGACCAGTGACTAATTCACTGAGTGTCCAATCAGTTGGTATGTTTCTTACCACACCCATACGGGAGACATGGAACTTTGGAATTGAGGCAGTTAAATTATGTTTAGCTAGTATCGGAGACTTTGTAAAACTGTTCGCGGTCTCGGCGGAATTAAAAATTAGACTTATTTTACCTCGACCAGCAGGTTTTATACTGCCAGGGGCAATGCCAGTGACATTACCCTGATATAAAATCTTTGCTAACTTTAAGGTCTGAATAGACGCATTAGGATCCGCTGCAACGGAAACCAAAAATGGGCCTTTGTCTGTATCTGTGTAAGAGAATTTTTCATCATACCCAGGACACTCATAGGTGTCCTGAATAGAGGATGCTGGTGAGGAATTCTTTTTGGAGGATGTATGGTCATCACTGTCTAGCGAGCGTTTAAGAGCCCTCTTTGGGGTATCAAAACCACCTCCGCCATCCGGCGGTTCGTCCTCTCCAACGTCCATGGTACACTTTTTAAGTCTACCCTATCTAAATATTTTAGTTAATAGGTTATGAAGAGAAATAAATAAACACAATTTATGATTAGTATGTTAGTTTTATTACATAAATACGAAACACTTTACCGCATGCGTAACTCCTAACATAAAACAGCAATACAAGTTAATAATTACGAAAATAATTCAATACTGCCGCGAAACGTGTACACACTATCCCAACGACAGGCCGAATCCTATTTTTATTTATCGGAGTACAATTTTTGACGACCGATCGGACCGGTGTTGCCAGTATATCAATTGTAAATTATGTACATATGTACTATTTATACTTCACTATTTTTGGCACATAATGATGTTTTTCCTGTCCGTACTCCTGAATCTACTAGGTGGGGTCGGTACAACAATAGGGAAAAATTGCGACAGCACCTAAAATAATATCTTATTGTACTCAGGAAAATTACCAGTAAAAATTGAATACCTAGATTTTATAAAAAAATCTGTCGAAGTAGAATTTGCTTATGTGCGCTCAACTTATGTAAAAATAAGTGTTACTACAGCTATTTTATATATTTTGACACATAATTTCTGATAAATCGACATAATATCGATTCAAATGTACTAAAATAAACTCAGTAATAAAAAAAACGCGACGTATTATTTTTGTAGGAGTAGGTAAGTACTCCTAAAACAAATATGCAGATTTCGAAAATTTCGTGATTTTTCGTTAATCAACCCTATGGGGAATGAAATGATTTAATTTAGGGTTGTTCTAGATAAACACATTCACACGGGCGGAGCCACAAGTAAAAGCTAATAACAACTGAAAAATAGCTATATCTCGGTCGCGCGAAAGGTCCATTCCGGTAGATATTTGTATGGCACAAATCGCCAAAGTCAATGGCGTGGGGGTACAACCTAAAACTTGTGTAAACCTCTAACGCATGCCTTTCGGAGCAGCGTACGTTTATTTGCATGCGTTGACTGCTGTAAGCTGTATTACATGGTGAAAAACCCGCCACAGTGGGTCGTTCGCGTCGAGCGCGGCCGCGAGTCATGTTTCGGGGTCAACCAGTGTATATTCAGTAACTTCAGGCCGAGATAATTCTGCCAAAAATTTAGGGAAGTAATTGTCTCTCGACGGTCGACATTATATTTGGACATCAGTGTACTTATAGGTGCAGTGTAGTCACTTTGCCGTAGCAGCAAAAAAAAATACATACTAGCTTTTGCTCGCGGCACCACCCGCGTTCAAAGGCCTTTTCCGGAATCAAAATTTTCCTATGTTTTAATCCAGGTCATGATCTACCTGTGTGCTAAGCCGTTAAGGCTTGATTAACTAACAAACATACAA
Organism: Mimas tiliae; assembly: GCA_905332985.1. Classification (NCBI taxonomy): domain Eukaryota; kingdom Metazoa; phylum Arthropoda; class Insecta; order Lepidoptera; family Sphingidae; genus Mimas; species Mimas tiliae. The sequence goes on from HG995254.1 coordinate 11,609,607, forward strand.
ATTCACAAACTTACAAACATCCAAACTTTTACATTTATAATAGAAGTAGGTCTGTTAAAATACATAAGTATATGTTTAGATGTATTTTCTATTTTTATTTAAATTGAGACTTTAATTGGTTAGATTAGAAAACGGTCACTAGATTTTGTAATATTGTTATCATCTGTTACCGTCTTTCTATTCCTAGTCTTTGTCACTAGCATAGCAGTTCATACAAATACTGTAAATTTTCCCATCATTTTAAATTCTGTACCTAAATATTCTATTCCTTTTGTATTGTTATTCTTCGACGATATTCGATCATAAATATTATATTGTTTCATTCATTGGTAACAACCACATACATGAATGATTGCATGTTGACTCCACAAGGCAATGAACTTATGGTGTACCGCGTACGGGCAAGGCACTTATAGTTTGCGAAATAACTGCACTCGGACAGTAATTCAATATCGCTGATGCATATAAATTTAATATGCGATTTCGTTACGGCCTCCATGTAATATATGTCATGTATTTTTTATAATTAATAAAACAGCCTGTGAAACAAAACTCTTTAATGTTCGTGGCAAGCTTGTAGCAAGCTTAGTGGCAAGCATAAACATTATTATAGTTCTGTAATTTGATTCGGTTGTCAAGAATAACGTTAATTTATCTGCTAAGTTCGTTGAACGCTAAGTTTAATTGACAAACTTGGGGAAAATAAAGGTAAGACTAAAATAAATTAATCATGAAGTATGTTTGTGAATTTCACTTACATATAGAAATGCATTAATTGGCATTAAATATAAATAAGGATGTAAGTATATAAAAGCCGTTACTTTATCCACCCCTCGAAGGCCGGCAATATTCATCCGATTTTTCTTCTGACTGCGATCAGATTCGCTTTAAACACGTCCGGTTTTAGTCACCTTATTATACGTAGAGCGCACCTATACAGATATTCGGATGTTATTTCCGATTCGAATGTCCTATTCGGCTAACGGATCGGATTTGTTTTCTTTTTATTAGCTTGAATGATGAAATGAGCTATTCGCTCGCTCGCCTTATGGTAATCGCCACGTCTGCCCATAAATAGAAGCAACGCCACACAGAACCCCGAATCACAAACCACTGCATGGCACTGGACTGCGTTCGTCACCTCGAGACATGTTCTTGTCTCATAATGTCCAGTAATTTCAATCGCTTCAGTGTCCTTCAAACCAAAACAAAATAATGCTTACACACTGCTGGCGACAATACAGACAAATCGGTTGTACTGAGGCTGTCTGCCTCTCGCGTACGAGAGACCTAACACCTTACCACCCAGTAAAATTGTATTGAATATCCAAAAAAGGTACGGCACGAATATCTTTCCATAGTCTGATCAGACTATCGGATCCGATTATCAATTAAAGAATTCGGCCGTCTATCGCCAGTCTCAAGAACCACAGTAAAATTGTATTTCAAGTCCCATAACAAGTTCTGGGCACTATGTTATACGTACCTAAGTCTTCAACGCAAAAATATTTTTATTTTATTATTACTCTAAATATAAACGTTTTGATACATATTTATCTGCTTTATTATTCCAATATTTCCTATTGATTTAGTGCTTTTATTTGAGTTGTATCGTCAAATTTCCTTTTCTTGATATTTTCAGAACAGATATCTTTAAACTGCCTCGGTGGCGCAGTTGTTATGCGTACGTGTTACGATTGAGGCTAACGCTGAGGTCTCGGGTTCGATCCCCGGGTCGGGTAAAGTGGTATTGGGTTTTTCTATTACGAGATACTCAGTATCAGCCCGGAGTCTGGAATTTGTGCCCGGTATGGCGATAGGCTCGCCCCCTATCACATCGTGGGACGGAGATACGCTCGGCGAAATGTGGGTGTACTGATTACACCTCTGCCTACCCCTTCGGGGATTACGGGCGTGAGTGCGTATGTATGTAGAAGATATACCGAGTTATTAAAAAGAAAACTACCTATGACCAGACCTATCATAATAATAATTGTTACGTTAAAACAAGTATTCACAAAAGAAACAAAACTTGTACAAAACCGATAATAATTTCACGATTCAATGCACCGAATCTAAGCGGTTGATACGTTTACCAATCTCCATTCACGGTCAAGGCTGAATTACTCAACTTGATGTAATGCGAAGTTTTAAACAAACACAAGACGGGCAGTTCCGCTTTTCCATATGGCCGACAGGGCCACGAACAACGATGAACATATAATTTTCATTGATATAGAAACAATTCGCATAACACTGTTCGCAAGCACTGTTGTGTTTCGGGTTGAAGGACATTGAAACTAGTAAAATTACTGGGTATTATGCGACTTAATGGGTATAATCCGTCCGACAAAACAGCTCATCTCAAAAATAAAATTATTGATGCGGATCAAAATGGGACAAGTACGAGTCGGACTCGCGCATCGAGGGTTCCGTAACAAACACATGCACAATTTTTACCAAGTAATAAATAGGTAACTTAGTAATAAGTAGTTGTTGGGATATCCGTCATAATTACACATATTTTGTGGAAATATCGGCTATTACGGTTCAAAAGATAATGACAAACGGACAGCCAGACGCATCAGGCCATTAGTAAGGTTCCGTTTAGGTACAGAACCCTAAAAACTGAGGCTAACGCATTATTTTGATAACGTGAATAACATCCATATGATAATTAGATATATATAGAAATAAAGACTACGTAGTTACGCCGCGCCATACCTACGTCATGAGCTGCAAATAAGATTCACCACTTCACAAATTCATACTAAACTATGTTTAAAATATACATACGCACTCACGCCTGTACTTCCTCAAAGGGTAGGCAGAGGTAAGGTTACTAGTAAGTATGTTTCCCGGGTTCCCGTCCTCGTAAAGTTGTTCTATACTTATATTTGTTCTGTGTTTCAGTACTTGTTCTATATAAAAAAGGAGGTTCTCAATTCCACGCGTTTCTTAAATTTACCTACCGACGTAAAGTAGCAGCTTGCTGCTGCGTTTCGCACGGTGAGTGAGATATCCGGAGATACAAAACCCCCTCCCCTTCCCAATCCCATAATTTTCCCTTTCCTTTAAGGTCGGCAACGCGCCCATGACTCTTGGTATTGTGGGCGTACCATGGGCGGTGGTGATCACTTACCATCAGATTAAGATGTTCGTCACCCCGAGTTATAAGTATCTCGGGGTGACGTGGATATGTTACTCACCGTACGAGATGCAGCAGCAATCTGCTACTTTACGACGGTTTTCTGTAAGAACGTGGTAACGACCCGGACGAGCCTGTACCTGTATCGTGGATACCAGGAATTACATGGGACTTGCGGTCTCTCAACACCCAGACCCAAAACAAATATTTGTAGATCAAACAAATATTTGTATCGATGCGGGATTCGAACCTATGACTCTCGCTTCGCGACCGGCTACTCGCCCTCTGCACCACGTAGGCTGTCAATTTACATAGGTCAATGCAACTGCATTTAATACGTTTGTTTCAGATGTGCGTACGCATATGGCTAGAGGTGGGTCACGAGTGCGAACCGCGGCGATCCGCCTTGGGCCGTGCACTGGCTCTGGACTGGCGGGTTTGGGTGCGTGGCGCCAGCGGTCACGACATCAGCACCTTCGTGCACAAGGTCGTCTTCCACCTCCATCCATCAACGGCGTTTGTCTATCCTAAAAGAGGCAAGAACCTTTCCAATGGTCATCATCCGTCCTTTAACAATCCGCTACTGCATGTATCCCTGCACCTCAATTCTGTATTAAATCCGGGTGGTTTTGATGCAAGGAATCACTAATTGGTTATTGTAAAAATACTAGCCCTGTATTATACATGTCCCACTGCTGGGCGCGGACATTTTCTATTGGTTAATAGGGGCTATTATGTATCTATGATAGGGGTCAGGCCTTAGTCCACCACGCTGGCCTAATGTGGGTACTTCACATACTTTCGAAATTCATAATTATGGAGAATTTCTCAGGTATGCAGGTTTGATGTTTACTTCACCTTGTTTGAACCTTTCTTTTTTTTCTTTCGAGGGTCATTAGCCGATACCTAATTTCTTGACCTAAGATAATTTAATAATATGACTATAATCATTATGACGTAATAAACGATCAAAATAACAATAGGAACGTCAATGACCTGTCAGATAACTGTCACTTGAAAGGTACGATTTTTCAAAAAGAATACAATTTCTACTCTCGCATTATATTGATAAATAACAGAACAGAGGCCTGTGACGTTGCGGTCGATTTATCTAGTAACTAGTTCCTACCAGTCGTCGGCGCGGGGAATAACTGATAAACTAGAAAAAAATATACCTATAAGCCTATATGTATAATACACGCAATTCGCAAAATAGCCGCCAGACTGAAGTTAGCCATTTCATCCACCCTCTACGCACCCTTCCCCCTCCGTCACCCTTTTGGCCATGGAAAAATTAGCTCCGACGTCGCTAGTAAATAGCTTCAGATCGGCCAGTTTCACCATGTTTATATTTTATGATTATTAAAAGATAAAAGCATGAAATTAATAAAATAAGTAATAATGTATAATGTATTCTTATGATGACATTCATCCAGGAATAAAAATTAGTCAAATGAACAACGAGACCAGGCAATAATTTGTTTTCACATCGTCATAATACAATGATTAGTCCCATAGTCATAGTTATCATCATGCTGATAGCCTGAAGCCAACCCCGAACAACCTGTGACAATAATATTATCTCGATGACTTTATTTGCGCCTTATACCGTCCGTTCGTCACCGATTTAAATAATGTGATAATGAACTCGTCCGCTCTTTCTTTCAGTGCTCCAAGAGCCACCTTACGAGATCCAAGAATCCGGGTGCGCGTCAATAGACATACCGATACACGTGTACCTGAAATACAGTAACCGTCCAAAGAAAATTCGACTCAGATACAGTCTGCACATAGAGAACAACACCAAGAGCAGCTCCGAGTCTCGGTGCATATACTACGACTTCGAGAATCCCTCGGAGCAGCTGTGCCAGGCCCTGATGAGCGGCGGCGGGGAGCCGGTGGCGCGCACTGCCGCGCTCCACCGCGCCAAGCGGCTCGTCGTCGTGCTGTCTGACGGCGACGACCGCCCGCGCCGCCCACTCAAACCCAAGAAGTACAAGTTCGTCGAGCCCATACAGTGCAAGCACGCGCCCAAGAAACGGACCAAAACCTATATACTCGACGAGATTTGCTCAAAGTGTGGCGAGTCGACGACGGTCGACATCAGGAAACAATTACGCGCGGTGGCCATGACTGACGAAGAGATAAGCCAAATATCGCAGTTGTACATGTCGTATACGAGTTACGAGAAGTCCGTCGACGCGTTAGAGTTGCCAGCGTTGACTGACCCCATATACAGGGTGCCCGAGCTGCCGATGCGGTTGCGCGATGCTCTCAAGACTGCCGCTGCAGAGGCGGGCCACGCGATGTGACGTGCCTTTTATAATGACACTAGGTGTTGTGAGTTGTGACTTGTGATATTACTCGGTGCCATTAACACTTGCCGCTATTGTTGCACGGCCTTCAGTGTTCACAGTCGTGAAAACGTCAAAATATGTTGTATGAATAACATTTTACTCTCTAGTTATATTTTATATAAAATTTACTTGATAGAGAATTATTTACTTCTATTACTAAATATAAAAGTACATTAGAATAAGTAACTTAGTTACCGTTGTACGTGTACGTGCGCTGTGAATAAGATCTCAATTCTCAAAAGAGGTGTCTATTTATAGCTTGTTGTAGAGAATAGTGGATTATATTTTTTATAAGTACGAGTAAGTAAATTAGTTGTATGTGATTATTTAGTCAAGGTTGTGCAAGTTAGTCAGGTGTTCAGCCGATATACGTATACAAGATTTAACTATTTATGCTGTTGAGTAGATGTTTACATCTAACTAAGGGATTTCTTCCTATTTATCTCAATTATAATGTATTTTAATGTAAACGTCCAATTATTTTGTACATTTACATTAAAGTTTTATGCTGTACATGATTCACGTATTGTTAGTAATTATATAAGTCAAATGGGGCTATACATATATACGTTCGCAAATGGCGTAATGCCTTTTTTCATACCTTCTACAATTATATATTTATTATAAAGTGTAAATATTTTGTATACCTTTATGAATCGCAAAAAGTCATTATAGGGTAAAAGGTCTCTTGTGACGTAATATTCGGAGGAGTTTGCAGAAAATACAACGTCTTTTGACGAGTGGGGGCCTTCCCCCACTTTTGCCGAAGGCGAAATCTTGTGTAACGTATTTTATGATTAGCCCCAATGTAATATGACAGGGTATTAGAATTTATTGCCTCTTTAATTAAATTACTTTAAGAAAATATGTATTCCAATTTAACGCAACTCTTCCATCGTGATACAAATTATTGTTGCATATTATTGCTATTAAAAATATTATTATTCCTGCTATGTTTCAATTATTGTACGAATTATTGTTAGATGAACGAGTAAACCTAGGTTTACCCGAGTACCTACCTACTACCAAGATTACTTGTACCTTGAATACTTTGGGTAGACCGAATAATGTTTAAAAGTTTGGACATTAGCCGCCGCGGCACGCTCGCTTCGTTCGCTCGGCTTGCGCATCGATTTCCATAGTTCTAACCTACCCTATTTTATATATGTACTGTCTGTACTTAACCAAAATAGCGCAAGGTCTAAAGGTTCACAACTTTGCCATGCCTTCGCAGATTCCAACATGTGGAGCGGGGTTTGACCTGGTTTGTATAGGCTTGCAAGAGCTTGCCATCAATCCGAATTCCAATCAAGTGTTGGTTTTGTTTCACAATACAAAGGAAGTCGGTGGCAAGTGTTTGCCCGAGCATACACACGCTTGCGAAGTGTTGGCAAGCTGAATGGCCAAGCATGTAGAGGAAGCCTAACTTTTGAAACAAAAATAAACCTCAGTCTACCTCAGTCAACGCAAATCTTACGCAAATTGTGATGGACCGACTTTTTTTTTATTAGATTGAATGTGGAAACCATAGATAATACACTATATAACTGAGAGTCGAAACGAGCCGGTTATTCGCCTGATGGTAAACGCCAAGTCTACCCACAAACAGAAGCAACACCACACAGAACTTTGAATTACAAAGCACTGCAAGGTACTGGACTGCGATCACACCAAGACATAAGTTGTTGTCTCATAATGCCCAGTAATTTCACTGGCTTTAAGATCCATAAAAGCGGAATTCGACACTGCTGACATAGTGATGCCTGGCAGGAAAAATAGATAAATGCGTGGTACCAACCCAGACGGTCTCTAGCTTACGAGGGACCTATAACCTAGTACCAACCTATTTCGGGTCTTGAACCCAGGACCTTTCTCAGCCTAAATACTCTGCCATAGGATCAATGATGGCATATTTAGATGAACATTGTTGTGCAAATAGGTGGAGGTGTATCATATTATAGGGTAATTTCTTTTACTAACCTTTCTAAAATAAGTAAATAAATGGCGCCCACTATAGTTGATCATAATTTAGTGTAGGCATATTTTTGTGTCAAAATCTTTAATCAAATATATATGGAATCATCCAAGTTTTTGATCAATGCACAGACCACAGAACTACAATTTATGCGTTTCGGTATCCTTCAGGTTTTACGAATTATTACGAATATACAAGGTGAGAGGTGTATACAGTACACCCACATTTCGCCGAGCTTATTACCGTCCCATGAAGTGATAGGGAGCGAGCCTATCGCGATAACGGGCACAATTCCAGACTCCGGACCGAAACTGAGCATTTCGAAAGAGAAAAACCCAATATCACTTTTATCTGATCCGGGGATCGAACCCGAGATCTCAGCACAGCAGTCGTACAGAGTACGCATTACAACTGCGCCCCCGAGGCAGCATAAACTAAATATTTATAATTAATGAAAATAAAAACCATAATCGCAAAGGATACCTATTGTAATCTCTCGCACCAGCAGTCTGAGTCAACTCAGTCATGATTTACGAACCACGGATTTTTAACGGTAGACTAGGCTGCATGGTTAAAAACCTTTGCCTTTTCATTCGTGAGAAAATTTATCAAAAATATTTATGGTATCCATGAAGAAAAAAAACAAAAAAATATCTATGGTATCATATTTTTTTTTATAATTTATTCATGTCGATGGATACAAGTCCTTCAGACGCATACATTTTGTTTTCTCAAGAACGATGAAACGGGGGTGTGGCCAATTTCAAGGTCTTGTTGGATTTTTGATGTTAATTCCTTTCAGTTCAATGCTTCTTAGACGACTTTCTTCAAGCGGATCGAACACACAAGGTCGATCGATACCCTTGGTCAAAAATCACCTTAATTCACTTATTTCAATGTTTCCATACACTATTCATCAGCGTTAATGATTATTGCACAAAACCACACCACTTTTATACAACAAACACAACTTTAAACCAGTTTAGGAAATAATTAAAACAAGAGAGCCACCGCACGGTCAGAATTCCCGCCAAAACTCCTATGGTATCATATGGTAATTTAGTATTGTCAGTTACATTTTCGGTTTTCAACTTCTTAGGCTTTCCCCCGAAACTTAAGGTTATCTTTGAACATAAAGCATAATTTAAAAAACCAACAGAAATAGAAGCTTCAAACGATGCGCTGAACACAGCTGATGATGCCCCTGTCTTCTTACATGAATGTACTACTAAGGTAATTTAAGGTAATGTACAGAAGGATAACAGTGAAGTATGAAGTATAAAACCTAATATGGGGTTTATTGCTTACTGTTTTATTTACAGAAAACCGACTTAAAGTAGCGGACTGTTGCTGTGTTTCGTAGTGAGATATCCAGAGGACCAAATACTAGGAATGAAAATACATATAATGAAAGCTTCCACTCGATATTGGTTAGGTTAATTAGATATTGGTATAAGGTGGGCGCGTAGAGGAAACAACACCTCACTATCTCCCTCATACGCCTGTACTGTTAATGGCCATTGTGAATTTTGACGTGACAATATAGTATATCTGTGCGTCCTTTATCTTGCCAATTGCCTTTAAAATCTGTCGGAAATGGTGATAAATGTAGTTTTAATGGGAATTGTGATAGTGCCGTTCATCTCTTATTTTAATTGTTTCTTAAACTAGTTTAAAATAGCGTTTATCGTATAAATGTGGTGTGTCTTTGTGCAATAAACGTTGACGATGAATAATGATGAACATTGTATGGAAACATTAAAATAATAGTGAGTTTAGGTAATTTTTGACCAGGGGTATTAATCGAACTTGGTCGTTCGATCCACCTGAAGAAAATAGTCTATGAAATATCGTACTGGAAAGAATTGACACCAATAATCCAACAATACTGAAATCGGCCACACCAGTGTTTCATCGTTCTTGCTAAGACTTCAAAGTATAATAAATACTTGTCGTTACCGACATGCATAATAATGCGAAGCCATATTTTAAACAAAAGAAGAAGGGTACATAATAAACTTTCTACTTATTTATTTTCGATCTTATTTATTAAATGAAATCTTCGAAAACGCTGCCGCCATGATCGTGACGTCAGTCACTATGTAAACAACTAAATGCCATTCGCAAATCGCATGATGTGGTCTTTTGTAGCAAAAATATGATATTATATAGGTAAAGTACTTACATCGAAGTGAACTTCGCAAAAATAAATTTGAGTTTCAGTCGATATCTAGCTCGCGTTATTTCGTGTGTTTATTTACTAATATATGTCGTTATTGCACAGATAATCTATAGGCCAACATGGCCGAGGGCGTTTTCGTATGTTCATGAAAAAATTAATTTTAATTAAAGTTTTGTTGTTTTATAAGTCTCAGAAAAATAAGATAAAATAAAAAAACAGTCTAGAAAAGCCTCAATAACAAAATAAAGCCTATTTTAAAAATGTGTCAACTAGCCTATTCTTTCGATAAGATTAGATTATCGGAATCTACAACAAAAAAAATAAAAAAAAATCGTATCAAAAGTACCATAATCACTCCAACTTCTGGGGAAATTTGAATTTAGGGTTGTTAGCCTCACGAGTTGCTAGTCATAATGTATCAATGTATATGTATATGACGAGGCTGTACGGGCTAGACCCTTTGCCTTCCCAATAAAAAGGAAAATTGTGAAAGAAAAAGTGTCAATATGTATCAATGTATTATGGGAGTTTTGGCGGGAATTCTTACAGTGCGGTGGCTCTCTTGTTTTAATTATTTCCTAAACTGGTTTAAAGTTGTGTTTGTTGTATAAAAGTGGTGTGGTTTTGTGCAATAATCATTAAAAGATGATGAATAGTGTATGGAAACATTGAAATAAGTGGATTTAGGTGATTTTTGATCAAGGGTATTGTCGACCTTGTGCTTTCGATTCGCTTTAAAGAAAGTCGTCTAAGAAGCATTGAACTGAAAGGAATTATCACCAAAACTCCAGCAAGACCTTGAAATCGGCCACACCCCTGTTTCATCGTTCTTGGAATATACGAAAAGATATAACTAATGACTTGGCAGCATGGTCTCTGATCTTAGCCGGTTCCTTATGAAACAAACAAAAAAAAAAACAATGTATTATCTGTCAAAATCACGAAAAATAAATATTCATTTTGAATTGCATTAAAAAAAACAAGGTTAAACTTTGGCCTTCGCCACAGTTTTGTTACTATCCTGATCGGAAGTTCTTGTTTCAATAATCTACTAAAAATGGTGTGCGTTCCATGCTTCATCATTCCGCTTCTGTTGTTCCTGTGGCACAAGTTTATACAGCCTTACGTTCTACGATTTTGGAACCCATGGGCGGTCAAGGACGCTGAGGGCAACGTGAAGACTGAATTCCCATTCCAATGCGAAGGAGGAGTTTGTATGTTCAAACGGAAACAAGATGACAAAGACGAGGCACAACCTAAACAAAATGAAACTAATATGCCCGACAACAGAATCAAGTCAGATTAATGTATCACATTATTTTGTTTAATACATACTAAGTATTATTTGTATTTAGTAGTATAACTATTTTGGTTATTTTTAATTTGTAACATAATATAAAATATTCACTATTAGTCACTAGTATTATATAAAATATTCTATGAGAAATGATAATTTTTAATATGTATTATGATAACACCACCATTGTATTGTATTTCACACTTGAAATAAAATAAATCTATTATGCAAGTAATAAATTATTTTTTATTCAAATTACTTATTTTGTGTAAAACTATAAATAAATAAAACACAATTATTAAATTCGCAATTTTATTTAAACTGAGCTGATGGAGTAAACCATTTCTGCAATACACTTGCTATCCAACATGTAGTATTTTGATCATAAAGAATGATATTACATGCTCACAATTATAATATACAATATTGTTACTTTAAATGTATTGTTTAAGTTTCAGTTTGTACTATAAAAAACTGAATTTGGCTACCTTAGAACATATCTTATTAATACTTGCTAAAAGGAATTCCAACTGTGCACACTTTTATAAACAAATTCAGATTAAAAATGAAATTTAAAAAAATAGCTACTCTTAGAATCAGGTTTATAAAAGAGCACCCAATTAGTGGCATTATTAAGTATGAAATTAAAATCAGCATCAGTAAGTCATTTTAATTTTGTCAAGTTTAATCCTTAAGAGATAACTTATAGTAAACTTATAATCAAAGGTCCTAATCACTAGTATTTTAATAGCATTTTTTTACACACTATTACAAACACTAGATATTAGGACTAAGTGTGTGTCAACCTGACTATATCATATTGGAATATGTCGACAGTGCTGACATATAATTCATAAAGAAAAAGGCAATTTTACAGTACAATGATTTGAGTGTTTCTGATGGTAAGGAATTGTATGCTTTTTCGGATACTGGTTGTCAGAATATCTTCATCCAAAGTCCATAAAAGGACAAAGTGTAAAATTACTCAAATACCTTATGGAGCTATTATTTTATTATGTAGGAACCATCAATGTATGAAGTAAATCAATGGTGAAATTCTATTCTACTATAAATCTCAATACAGTGTGATAAACATTCAATTTCTTTACACCAATCACCATAAGCTAAGGTAAGAAGAAAATAGTAACATGAAAAAAAATCTATGTTCATTATCTTATTTTTATAAATATTTTCCTGTGTGGAGACTTATTTATTCAAACAATTGAAGAACAGAGAGCAAAATATGCTCACGAGGCAATGGTAGACACACACTGTACAGACATTCCCATCAATGGCAATCACGCACCAGTATAACTTTATGTAAACAACTCAGTCCGTTACTGGCTTGGAACAAATTAAGTAATTTTAATAAATCACTTGACATTTTTCAGCTCTACTTCAAACACTAATGTTGAGTTCGGTGGGATAACTGGTGGGGAGCCTTTTGCTCCATACCTGAAAACAGAATTATATCATGTTGTGTGTGTTATGTTTCATATAAGCTATTTTTTTTAAATCACCTTTTATATTATGTATGATGCATGTATTTAGGTACAGTACTACAATGTAAATTATGTGCTTCAGCAAATTTTAGTACTTTTTCATAAATAAGGGTGGTATAAGTTTGAGCCCTTTGTGTCGTGCGTGCATTGCACATGTGTATTTTTTTGTATGCGTGTGAATGCTTTTCTGTGGCTGTGTGTGTTTTTCAGTGGCACTACAATGTGCCTAAACGAATGAGCCGATTTGAATGTGGCTTTTTGTTTGTTTGAAAGCTGGTTTAATTGGGATGGTTTTTTATGTTTGAACTTTATTCAGCAGTTTAAACGGTACAGAATTTACGCACGCAAGTGCGCATACACTCACACACACACACTTTACCTTACTATCAAATTAATTATCATCATTTAACTTTTATCCGATATAATCTAATTTTAATTATAATGTTATATAATTAAAATAAAGTTAAAGACTTTGGTAAAGGCTTAACTTAAGACAGGATGTAACATATGTATGCTATAAACTTCAATCTAATATGTAATTCCCTGTATAATGGAAAGTTCATAACTTTGTTCACTTGGGAAGAACCAGAAGCTAAAACTAGTAGTCAGTCTGTAATAATTTCAAAAGTAAATTTTGGAAATAGACTTACGCCATTGTAGGTGGGCATATGATCTTCCTCTTACCACCAACCTTCATGCCATTGACACCGATATCCCATCCGCTGATCACTTCCTTAGTACCCAATCGGAACTTGAATCCGGGCCCCTTCATGCAGTTATCAAACATTTTGTTGTTCTGCTTCAGGCGACCTTCATAGTACACCTAGACATACAAAAAATGTAAAATGTAGAAGGTAACTTGGGCAATGTAGGAAACAAAATTTAATTTTGATTTTGAATGAACCCCTATAATGTAACAATAATATATTCTACTCACTCAAACAAATACAAACGCTCACCTTACACACATGCTCACTCACACATACTCAACGAGATTAATAATAATGTTTCTCAATACAGAGCCTTTGTTAAATTCAATGTATTATTTTCTTTTATAAAATGAAATCATATAATGTCAAATTCTCCTCCCATGTACCTGCCCTTATCACACTAACATGGTTGCATAGAATACTCGACTCTTGCATAGAGTAGAGAAAATCGTACTTTCAACCACTCTGTGATATTTTGTTTACGAACCCTAGTATGACAACGTAATTTTATCGTATGTTGACCCAAATATTTGTCGTCAATAGTTTTCTTTCTCGCTCGCGAGATATGTCGTTTTGTATATACTAAGCCAGCAGTCGGTTTGTAACAAATATATCACTTTCTATTAGTGTCCGACCGAACTTTCGGTTTCGGCCTAGTTTCGGCAAAAATGGCTACCATCCAGCCGAAACTGAAACTGAATTCGGTCGTCCAAACCACCGGTCGTGAACCAGCGTCGTAGATACCTGTTGTTTATCAATAGTAATAATACAGAGATTTGTAACAGTTTATCAGCCTCACCGTCAACTGACGGTGCTAAGAAATTACTAAATATTTATCTTTCTCTTGAAGAGAACTGTACATCCTAACCCTTAAAATATTTATAATATTCTTTGTTTCCGTTTAGTTTTATACGTATTTTTGTACGAACTAGACTTAGTTGATTTTATGGGGGTGGCATAGTCACTGTTTGACAAAACCCCCAAGATAAATAAAGGGGAAAAAATATAATCGTTTCAGAGCTTGCTTGTGTTTACACCGCGAATTTTACGGTAGTTTCGTTTTTTTGTTGTGAAGTTGCGAGTGATTGTAACATTATTTCGAAACAGGTAAGTTTTATTTCGCTATTGAAGTGAGTTCATGATAGTTAAAGTATAAAAGAAAATATTTTTTACAGACTAAAGACCGACTGATTAAGATTGGCTATTTTTACCACGAAAACATGACCTTATATGGAACTTTCGGTTTCAGCCGGAACTGAGACCGAAGCCGAAATTCGGTTTCGGTTTCGGCCAGGTGTGTTAACACGTAGGTGTGCTTGTAGTTTAATTTCAACATGCCCTATGTGTGCATAGGTGTTCATATTGCCTAAGCGAGTGCGGAAAACACCGCGTGGCGTGTCCCGAGCCGCAAGGCTATTTTTTAATATAATCTGTTATTGTAAGGCCACATTCAACCTACTTAGTTTTTATTTAACTTACCATCACTGTCTTGCCAGGCTTGGCCGCTGGTCCGTTCCCAACTTTCAAATCTTCAATCTGGACACCTCCACTGAGGCTTTTCTTTTCTTTCTTGTCTGTTGCGGCCTCCTGAGCTTCTTTCTTTTCTGGCTTTTTCTTTTCAGCCTTAGCTTCTGGTTTCTCCTTCTGTTAGAATGTGTAAAGGATTATGTGAAGGGAACAGTGTATTGTCTTATTATATACAGCCTCCGTGGCGCAGCGGGCGAGTAGCCGGTTGCGAAGCGAGAGGCCGTGGGTTCGATTCCCGCACCTAGACAAATGTTTGTCTGATTCACAAATATTTGTCTCGGGTTTGGGTGTTGTGGGACCGCAAGTTCCTCGTAGTTCTTGATACCCACGATACAGGTTTACCTAGTGTGGGGTCAGGACTATGTGTGTGACTGTTGGGTGTATTTATTATTATATAGTGTATCCCAGTGCAGAATCATTGTACTGTATATCTGGTGTAAGCAAACTGCTTCCAAAGCCGAAATAATAATTAAACACTACCTTAGAAACGGAAAACACTATTCAGTTGCTGTTTTACTTGTCATTTTGGAAACATAAGCCAGCACTGTAAAACGTACAACGACAGGGTCCATTGACCCCATGCTTCAGTACTCGTGCACATCGCGCCATGCACCGCGCTGCACAGGTGATTCCGAGCGTCAACTGTTTTTATTTTATTGCCTACTAGCTTTTGCCCACGGCTCCGCCCACGTGAATGTTTTTTTGAGGGATAAAATACTTTTTATCCCTCAAAAAAGCCTTTGTGGAAATACAAAAGTGAGAAACATGTGTCACATTATATTTAAAGTAGAGCATATTTATCCATCTACCTAAAGTCAATAAACACTCAACTCAAAATCTAATTAATTTAACTAAACTGCACTAACGCCATCTATCTGTAACCATATTAGTTGGTGTTCTAATGCCTCCACATACAACAAACTTTCATACCAATTCGACCTATGGTCCTAAAGATAAAAATCACTGCCATCAGCGCCACCTATCCACCACTAACGTAACTATGTTTGTCGGATTGTTCATGTCGCCCTTTAAATGTGTGCAAACAAAGTTTCATATCAATTGGGCTAACGGTACTCGAGTATTATGTGAACATACATACACATTATTTATATAGATACAATACGTTACGACCAATAAAAAAATATATATTGACTTATTTTGCAATTATTTTAGTGGTATTATTTTAATCACCAACGCTATCACCTCTCTTCGTTTACAGAAATGTTTCCTTACACCAGATATAGTACAATGATAGTTACAATGTATATTGTTTGTACATATTTTAACCAATGAGCGATTATGATGATATATAGGAACTTGTGCTTGTGTTGTGTCAAGTTTTATATTAAGATGTTTTTACAGCAATATAATGAATGATACATACCTTAGCTTTCTCTACTCCGTTGACCTGGGGCTGTTTTTCCTGCGCCTTTTGTTTCTTCCTGAGGCGTCGTTTCTGAGACTTGGTCAGCTTGGACGTGTCAATCTTGGAATCATCCTTGCTGGTGTCAAGGGTGGTATCCGCTTCCTCCGATGATTCCTTCTCATTTTCCTCATCTTCCTCGTCATCCTCATCCTCTGCTTCTTCTTCTTCATCAGAGTCGTCCTCATCCCTAATAATATAAGTTTTTTATTAACCTAAGCATCATGTCTTCGCATAAGTAGTAGCAGCAACAGCCAGAACTATTGAAATACAAAGTACTGCATGGCCCCAAGATATAACATATTCAAGTTTTATAATGTTCTGTAATTTCACTGGGTTCAATGTTCAACCTGAACACAGTTGTGCTTATACACTGCTGCTTGGCAGCTAATAAGACAATATGGATATTTGAGTGACCTACTAAACCTATTGATATTGCAACACATACAAAAATTTTAATCAATGTCGATTATGTATATACCAATGTAAGTCACTTACTCATCAGTGACTTCAGCAGAGGTGTTTATTTTGAATGACTCGTCATTTTCATCACTGTCAGCCTCGTCACCATCCAGTAACTTCTGCAGCTGATTCGCGGCATCCTCATCGTCATCGTCGTCTGAACTGTCAGCTGCCGCCGGTTTCTTGGCTTTGGCTTTCTCTTGCTGTAAGAAAGCATTACTTTGTTTGGAACATGCATTGCATTTTATTTCACTAAATAATATTTCTATTACTCTAAAGTTTTCGAGTTTATTACTGTTTACAGTTTTGCACCAAGTCTTTAATATGTCGGGTGTAAGTGGACCGCTTCCGAAGCTTGGCGTCGCTTAACTAACAATACCGAATAACTCGAAAATTGGTCATGTGATATTGTCAATGGATATTTTTTTATTGGCGCGTATCCTATAAATTTACACAAAATTTTTAAGTAACCATACAAAGCAAGTTATTCAAATAGTTCTGTCACCGCGCAAATCATGTAACATCACACATGTTCATAAAATATATTATAATTTGTTGTCTCTTCTGAATACTAAGCCAATATACCTTGCGCGGTATTGTTAGCTAAGCAACGATTACGTTAAGAAAAATACAAGGTTAATTATTATTTAAATAAAACTTCATTGTATTTATTGGTCCGAACAAGACAGTGTGATAAAAAAACATGTGGGGCAGTCTTTGGGGACTGCCGATAGAAGTGAAACTTTTTTTCACATTATAGACATTTAACTAAAAAAAATTGAAATAATATTACATTAAACACTAACAAAAACAAACTGTAGAGGAATGGGTGCTAAATGTTCCTCCGGCGAAGGGGAGATCTTCAGTCAGGCGGATGTTGTACCTGACCGGTAGCGCGCACCGCACAAGGCAACATTAACCAGATCCTGAATCGCGCTAGCAAAGTTTGCGCGACGATTAGTATATATACAAGTTACGAACATCAATCATCGGAGGGGCCGCGGCCGGTCAGGTACAACATCTGCCTGACTGAAGATCTCCCCTTCGCCAGAGGAACGTTTAGCACCCGTTCCTCTACAAAACAAAATAGCGTGCGAACTATAGACGCCGCCATATTGGCCTTGGCTGCTCTGGCGAGCGCCTTTCACTTTATCCCTACTCCGCGGCCGACCGTCACGCGACATGCAACACACAGGCCAAAAATTTAAAGTTTCACTTTAAAATAGAAAATAATTTTAATTTTAATAAATTTTAATTAAAAATAGTTAGAAAAAAAAATATGGCGCGTAACGGAAAAATGTTACCCAGAAATTAAAGATGGCGCGTAACAGAAAAACGTTACACTATAAAATTTCTCCGATACGCCTATAAAGAAGTTTCACTTCAAAAATGTTGACTAATTTTGCTATTTTTAGTGGTATCGTGTCTGTAATCACCAGCACTACCATGTGCACTGTCTTTGTATTCGGAAGCGTCTCCCTTACACCCGGTATATTATTTATAGTGGTTGGTTTAATATATTATTTATGCTGTAGACAGTTTTGTTTACAGCATGAATGGGCCCGCTCAACCAGTTTGATATCACTGTCTCACAGAATACCAACGTGAAGTAACGTAAGTAAGTTTGCTGGCCACTGCTGTTAAAATAAAGATAAAAGAAACAAACCTTAGCCTTCTTATTGGCAGTTACTTCAACATTGTTTTCCAATTTCCTCTTATTCTTAGCAGGAACCAGAGTTGGCGCCTCCTCTTCTTCCTCTTCATCTTCTTCGTCCTCATCAGATGGCTCATCTTCAAACTCAGGGTCCAAGTAGCCCGTTAAGTGGATATTGCACTTGCCTGTAGCAAGATTTTGGACAGTAAATATTATATACTAAGTTTTCATTGTACACATAGATCAGGAATAGCTGTAATGATTTATACTTATGGGTTTTAAAAATTACTCAAAATGAATGGTTAGATATTCCAAACAAAGCAAAGTGCCAATGTCCAAAATAAAAAAAAATATTGCTTCAAACAATCAAATTAAAGTTTTCTTTGAACTACCTATCAATGGGAACTTATCAGCATTTAGAAGAGATTCGCAGCAATTTTTTCCTGAATATCCATAATGTTGGTCACTGTTAAAATTTTTAATTTTGCCTAAATGAATATTGATTGTAGTCTGTTCAAATAAAAAACAAATATTTTTTTTAATTTGCAAAAAATAACAGTTGAACCCTTTTAAAACTCCTTACATAAGCATTACAAAACTGTATTTAGTGTCTTACCATTGGTCAAAAAGGCAATGGAGTCACCAGTCTTAAAATACAAGTCTAATGGGACTTGAATGCATTTGTTCTTCTGCAACGTACAGACAAGGAAATTCTTGTTGTCCACCACCACCATAACCTGGCAGGGTTCATTGTCTCCCGTAGATGCATCCATAGCTGCCTGAGATATGTGGAACGGCTTCTCCACCACTTGGGTGTACCGCTTGTTCGGCTCTACAATAAGTCCTGGGGACAAACAGGTATTGTAACATTGCAACACCATCTACCACTATGCTAATTCGGATTAGTCTTTTTGCTTCATAAGTATTGTAAAAAATGTTTTTTTATTACCTATTGACGAATATGGATATATTTAAAATACCAAATAAATATCCATTAAATTATTGTGAAATAAAACTACATGGGGGCTGTGTGTGCTCATTTATTTATATAGAATATACCTACATATGCGCTCACTCCTGTAATACCCAAAGGGATAGGCAGAGGTGTAACTAGTACACCCACATTTCGCCGAGTGTATCTCCGTCCCATGATATGATAGGCGAGCCTGTCGCCATACTGGGCACAATACCAGACTTCAGACTGATACTGAGCATTTCGTAATATAAAAACCCAATATCACTTTTACACAACCCGGAGATTGTACCTGAGACCTCGGCGTCAGAAATGTGGGTAAACTGGTTATCTGCCTACCCCTTTGGGGATTACAGGCATGAATGCATTTGTGAGCGGTAGAGATTCTTGCTTATTCTTCTCTAGCAAAACAGCCTCCCAAACTGGCAGTAGAGTTTTTGAGGGAATGTAAACAATGTATTCATTCATTTTATAGACTTAATCAACATTTTGATGAATTAATTAGTCAATTTGCACAAACAATTTGGAGTATTTGGGTTACAGCCCATTGAATGGTGATCTTTATAATTAATTAATTAACAAGCCCTATCAAAAACTTAAGTTGGCAACATAAGTACACATATTTTAAACAACCAGATGACTTTTAATAAGTACATAAAAGAAGTGAATCATTTGTATAATTTGAACCTGTGATGAGTTTAAATTAAGTCTTATCATGATTATTGTATGTATATATTGATTTATATGGGGTAATAGCATAGCTATTATAGAATTCCGTTAGCATAAAAAAAATATTAGTCAGACATAAGCATATTGTCTCTTAGCTAACAATAATGTGTAACTCAAAAATTGCCCATGTGATATTGTCATTGGTTAAATTGTTTTTGCCGCATATCTAATAAATTTACACAAATATTTAAATGAACCATACAAAGCATGTTATTTAAATAGTTCTGTCACCACAACTCATTGGTTATATCACCCATGTTCATAAAACAATTCAATTTATTGTCTCTCCTGAAAACTAAGCATTTAATTTACGCAATATTGTTAGTTAAGCAACAATATTGAAAAACCTTGTGCAATTATTAGGTATCAAACTTATAATATTTTATAACACATAATAGTGAGTTAAAACCATTATGATGGCATGATTTGGTTCTTGTGTTTGTAATTAAGAATTGGATATTTTAATAATATTGAGAGTGTTTACATTGATTATTATGCTTTTTAAAAAAAACATTGGATACTTGCTGAACTGTATGGTTAATATGATGCTTAGCTGGTACTTCATTAAAAACCTTTATTATAAAATATTTATTAATTCACTGAGACCAGGATAATATTACAATTGAAATTATAACACATTCAAGAAGTTAAAGAATCGTATTCAACCTCAGCTAACAGCTTAGTATTATAATATAAAATAATGGACATTGCCGGTCTTAAACATGTGAGTAGTCTATAAAGCCGATGCACGATGTATGAAATAGTATGAATCGGCATGTCCATTTATCGGTCTCTGTAATAAATGGTTTTAAAAGATGCAACATCGGGGCAGGTGTGACTGGGCTAAGTTTTAAAGTTAGTAATAAAAAAAAACGTGCCACCCGGAGGGCTAACGGCTAACACGTGGTGCTACTTGCCGGTTCAATATTACTTACCCCAAAACATTTTGCTGTTGTTATATGTTTATTTCGCCTGATGACTAGATAGACGTGTGAAATTATAAATCAATATATGAATTAGCGTTTTATCACTGTTCTGAAATTGTTTTCTTCACGATACGGGCCACAGCTATTAAAAAAGCATGTGGACTACAAGCGAACGCGGCAAAACTCTACTTTTCGATAAAATGGAGAAATCCATGGGTTATAGAGTTTTGACAATTATAATGGTGCTACCAATAGAAAAAAATACACGGTTCACGGTATTCTTTTTTACCTCATTTTTTTATTAATGTAATTTATCCTTACACTATTTAATACTGAAATACAAATCTAAAATGTTGTAAATATTGCGTTTACATGAGCGTAATTTTCGATAATATATTGCATTACATGCATAACTAGTGTGTATAAAATAGTTACTAATACAGGCACTCCAACGCGTGAATCGAACCTGAGACCTCGGCACAGCAGTCGTGTACCGTGGATGCATTACAATTTACAACTGCGCCACTGAGGCAAACCATGACTAAGTATTTAAGCGTTGACTGCGAATATTATTATGTTAGGTATAAATTATAATGGCAGATTGGTCTATGACTCTAAGTAGAATGTCATCTTAATATGTCATAGACTATAATGCTTTTTTTGTAGCGATAGAAGTCACAGAAAAAGTTAAATCTAGGGATGTCCATGCAGGAGTTACATCGATTCTTTTCAATTCGATGCGTTGACACGTCGCTTCTCATAGAAGGCGTTGTGCTTACTATCAAGTGAGCGACCTGCACGATTTTAATTAGTCTTTTACAAAGGTAGTTTTAGAACGTCTAAGATGTCTAAATTAGAAATTTATAGGATTTATGGTAAGCAAGAGAAGGGTGAATTAAAGGCAATATTGGAATTATAATGTAATTAGAAATCGTATTATTTCCTACAATTTGGTCAGATGGTAGTTTGTGTAATGAAGACGTCAGCTAAGAACAGATTTTTGGAAATTTACATTTTAAGGGGGTAAAAGAGGGGGTTGAACTTTGTATGACACTTTTTTAATGGAAAGGAATACGACTGTGAAACTATGCACGAACTTTGCTTATGACAATTAATGAAATATGTGATTCACATTTTTGCGAAATTTTTTTTTGGAAAATGGAGTAGGAGGGTTTGAACTTACTCACTCACTCACTGATTAATCACGATTTCTCAAAAACAACGAAAGCTGGGGTCATGAAATTTAGCTAGGTGCTTCTTTGTGTAATGGCAAGGCGTACTAAGAACGGATTTTTGTAAATTCACATTATAAGGGGGTAAAAGGGGGGTTTGAATATTGTATGAAACTTTTTATTGAACAGAATACAACTGTCAAATTAAGCACAAATATTGCTTATCAGAAATAATTATGTAAGTGATTTACATTTTTCCTAAATTCTACTTGCAAAAGGGGGGAAGGGGGGTTGAACTTAGTATGAAAGTATTTATTTTAACTTTTGAACAACTTGACCGATTGGGGTCATATTCACACCGTACATCATACACATATATATCATCACGCTACGATCCATGGGAGCGGAACGGGAATTTAAATATATTGAAGATAAATATCTCAAACTCTACTAAAGCTAGGATTATATTTGGTCAGAAGATAGTTTGTGTAATATATAGGGACACGCTAAGAAAGGGTTATTAGAAATTTATATTTTAAGGGGTAAAGGGGGAGGGATGTATTTTATATATAATTAATGTGAAAGTTTGGATGTTTGTAGATCAATCACGCCTTAACGGCTGAATGGATTTAGGTAAAATTTGGCATACAGGTAGACCAAGACATGAATTAGAACAAAGGCAACTTTTATCCCAGAAAAAGGCTTTTTTTATATGCGGGTGGCTCGCCTGATGGTAAGCGCCACACGCGCACGCTGAAAAACTTTGTATGAAAGTTTATTAACTCGCCATTTTATTAGAGAAAAAATGTGATTTGATTTTGTACCTACCATGACGAAAATAACGTATAGCGATACAATTTCCCGTTTTATTTTTATGTTATTCTATTGCATCGATAGAACGCGTTCGAAATGAAAATCTAAAATAAATCATTGCATCGTTAAACATCGAAAGTAGGCGATGAATCGAATTGATACAATGCATCGTACAGTTAACTTCGATGTTTTGGTAGCTCAAATATCGATGCATATCGAGCACGGAGCATGACTAGTGAAGACTAAAAAAAATTACCTTTCTTTCGTATCTGTCAAAAAAGAAGGCAGTGTTTCAGCCATGGTAAATAATTTATTTTGGTTTAAAATCGTAATAAATTTCAGTAATCCTAAGCGAATCACACATAATACTGCTAATTTAGTTGAGGGGAATATTTCCAAATATATTGGTGACTATATTTTCTAAACAACTTGTAATTTTGTAGGGTCGTGTCAGGACTAAGACCGTCAAGAAAGCGGCTAAGATTATAATTGAGAAATACTACACAAGATTGACTCTTGATTTCGACACAAACAAGAGGATATGTGAGGAAATTGCTATCATTCCTACCAAACCCCTCCGCAACAAAATTGCTGGGTGAGTACATAAATGTGTTAGGATGCCCATATTTTATTAAGATTATAAACATTCCGAAATATAGATTTTGCAGATGAAAAAATGTTACAACTTACATTTTCTGTTATTATTTGACAAACGTTATTATAAATATATTTATTTTACAAACAAAAACAGTAAATGAATTGAGGTTATAAACTATACGGACTGCAAAAATAATAATCATATTATTTTATATTAATATATTTTACATAAATAAGTAAATTATTACAATAATAAGTTATCAAAAATATTCAGTGTCAGCTTATATTCATTATGTATTTGTTTTTAGAATATACAATGTGCCTATGTGGCTCATTGTAATGTGGTGAACCCTATAGTATGCAAACATGCTAAAAAAAGATTTTTAAAATATATTATGTTGTATGTACATTTTGAGTTTTTGTGACATGCCAGATGAATAGACATTGCCTTGATGCATTGCAGTGGAATGCATGCAGAAAAACTTTGTTGTACTGAAATTAAACACTTCATTCACCCTCTATGACTCCCATCAGTAAATAGTAGGCTGATAGTAAAGGATCAGAAAAACAATATCTATATGATGTCACTTGTTACTAACTTCAGGCCATCAAAGCTATTTTGTGTTTATTGTGGCAAATGCATATAAAAATTAGCTTTAAAATATTTAATACACAGATACAAAAAGTTGTTTTTAATAATATCGGCTAAACATAATTTTGTTCAATAACAATAAATTGTCAAATTCGAATAAATTAAAACCATTGTTGATTTAGTATGGAAGTTATGTTGATACTATTATTATATATACCACAAGTCTCTGGGTGACGAGTGTAGTCCAGAGGGGTTAGCGAAAAGTTATTCAAGCTGTCATCGACAACAATTTCTATGAGATTTGAGTACAGTGCCTCTATCGTACGTAAAAGAAACTAATTTATATGGAATATAGACCAATGATATTTAAGGAATGATCCATCGAGCCCTCAATACCTTTACATTACAATTTCAATAGTTTTCCCTAGCCCCTCAGTGCATTGCAGTGCCAGTTCAATTCAAAGTTTTGTATGATATTGCATCTATTTATGGGCAGGTGTGGCGCTTACCATCAGACAAGCAACGGGCTGGTCTCATCATTCAAGCTAATAAAAAAAAGTTTTATTTAATAATACCATAAAAAATATACATTTGAACATCAATAATTCTAATCAAATATTTTCTAAGCCAAAATGTGCCAAACCAAGCCAAAACTAGATATTTTATAACTTGTATAGTAACATAATACTTTATATGTCGTCCAGAGCTACAAGACAAAAAACAATGTGATTAATAAATATCAAATGTTTGCAGGTTTGCCACCCATTTAATGAGGCGTTTGAGGCACTCTCAAGTGAGAGGCATCTCTATCAAGCTGCAAGAGGAGGAGCGTGAGAGGCGTGACAACTATGTGCCTGAGGTCTCTGCGCTTGAGCATGATATCATTGAGGTGGACCCAGACACTAAGGAAATGTTGAAAATGCTTGACTTCAACAACATCAATGGTCTACAGCTTACTCAGCCTGCAACGCAGGGGGGCTATGGTGGCAGACGTAATTAAGAATAAATAATAAAATATAATCTGCAATTGTTTTATTGTTAAAATAGTATTTTGTTATCATTAAGGAAAGAATTAGGAATAGTTTCGAATAATTATCTACCTTTTATTGCTATATTACTACCTTGCCTACCTACATTGAGAATATTGTATCGGTTTTAAAGAGCACAGATAATAGAACACAAACCAAAGCTGCCATTGTGTATTATATTTACTGCTACCTTTGTGAGTCATAAGCAGTTAAATTAGATGCGGTCCCAAGTTTCGGATTACCGCTAGTACTGACAGATTGGGTGAATCGGGGTGAAACGTTTGAACAAATTAATAGAAAAAAATATATGCTTATATTACAGTTTGGTCTATCTGTATTTAATGAATTTCGTCCAAATTTATCCGTATCTTGTGACTATTCTATTGAAACTAAAAATGTGATTATGTGGTGATTCTTTTTAACATAGGCTATTTCCAAGCTGTAAAAGCTCGATCGAGTGAATTTGAGTGTGTGCAGCACAGAACTCGCTAGAGTAAAATTGTTCTGTGCACACACAGACTTCTATAGAGATGTGTGTGCACAGAACAATGGTTTGCAGTGCAGTGTTGCTAAGGGTGTATTCAGATTGGCGACGAACTAAGTGAAAACTGGCATCCAGTGTAGATAGTTTGAAAAAATCAATATGGTTGAAATACATTTTACTAGTAGTCTTGATTTGTGTGAAATAAGATATCGTATAGGTTATAGAGTATTTCACTCTAGATTTGTGTGAAAACCGGCTGTTTTGTCACGTATCAACAATTGACATTGCCGCATGTTCGTTCGCTGGTACTTGAATCTAGTGTTGAGTAAGACATACAAGAGGCATTATATTTTTCCCGAATAATATGCCGATATAATGCAAGAGCGGCTCAATTTTTCTGCATGTACTACTTCAAATTTTGTCGCATTACTCTGTTACTATTTCCAAGACACGGGCTGCGTGCGTGCAAGAGTAAGAACGAGTGAGTAAGTTTCAAGACGCCTCGCCTTATTTGAAGTGGGAACTTGTACTGGTTCAATACAAAAAAGAGGCTTCTCTAACAAACTTATTTAAAAATCGTGCCTTACTCAATACTACATAAATCAACTGCATGTACACAAACTGCGTTGCTGCATGAGCAAAGAGAATTACATGGGTGACAACATCACCAAATCTTACGCAGTAATTTACATAAGGTCGCCAGACACCATCCGGTCTAAGGAGACAACGAAGAAATCGATGGTTATTTTTAGATATTATACCTATATATTATTAAATAGCCATTTAATTCAGTCCAACCCAACGAAATAAGTTAACTAGAACGATAACTCTCACATTAATCTGTCAAAAATACGGCTCCACTTACTTACACGCAACAAAAATTTATGAACGTTGAAAATCAATTTTATTTCATAAAAGTTAATGTCTAAGTATTAAATTTTTAAATCGAGATACGACGTTCTGCACTTCGCAAAAAAATTGACGTAATAACATAATTACGTTGGTGGTCTGTGCCCTGTACGCAGCAAAAGCAAAATAAGAAACGGTGTGGATACGACCTTACTATGATTCGGAAATAGAATGCGTTTCGGATATGTGTATAGAAAATACAGTAGTTTAGTATATTTTTTCCAATAGTTTCTCAACTAAGTCATTAATTTAATATTATCAATAATAATAGCTACATAAAAAAATATTAATAAATAAAATGATGTTTTATCGTCTAAATTGACTTTTCTGCTAAATTGTGTTGCAGGATATTCGAACGGAATACAAATGTTTTTCCTGGTCATGCGATCTCGCTCGCACTTCAATCTACGACCAATAAAAAAATGCGAAGAAATCTGTCGTTCTCGTTCGTTTCGGGCTTGCTTGCTGTAAAGTGCAAAATTAACAGAGCTTCACTAAGGTAGCCGTGATATTTTAATATTCTATTTTCTTATTTTATTTTCAATGAACTAATTTACGCCGTCGCCGCTACGTTGGTATCGTATTATGAAGAATGGAATGCACACATTTGTTAGATAACGTCAAGTTGGAGGATATCACCGTTGAAGACAGTACGGTCACAAAGAACTTCAATTGTTCAGGTAAATAACGCTCTTTTAATTGTATGCGACGAGGTGTAGGAGCGAATTCTTATTAAGCAATGTAGCAAAGACGCCACATTGCATTCACAAGGGGAGGTTAGTTTAGAAAAATCAATACAGCAAACTTTATTAATCAGCTGTTCGAGGGGCGCGCGGGGGACGGGGGCGCGGCATGGGTGACCGTGACTGACGATGTTGCGTTTCTTTGAGATGGTAGGCTAAAATAATGCTAACCAGAGTTACGGAACTATTTAAAAACCTACAGAGCTTAATACTGCCGCAAGCAATGTAGGCGGCATGGGAGCAGGGCACGACTCGGTAACCACAGTGATGGCAATAACCTGACGGCCGACTTTAATGGTTTCTATAAACATCAAACAAACTGAGTCATTTAAACAAATCCCATTGCGATTTCCTGCTAATTCGCTTCTGCGTAGTAGATATATTTAGTATGGTTCTAGTCACTATAAATTTATCAAGTTAGTATCTGTAACGCGTAGATAGGCATGGCACAGATACTGGGGTTTAGTTGGATTATCAGATTGTAGGCCAAACAGAGACAGCCACTTTGATTCATGGCACAATTAGTATGAATTGTGTATATTGGTGCAATATGTGTTTTTATAACTTGGCTGGCTTCAAGTTAGACACAAACGGCGTCGCGGCTGTTATTTTCAGACACGAAAAGGTGATAGGAGTCCTATGAGGGTGGATGGAGTACTCCATGTCCTAGAGATGAATGTTAATTACAATAAAGGCAAATTAACTTGACCCGGATGAAGTGTTGCATGAGTGAATTAAAATAGTAAAAAGGCATGGAATAGGTACACAAGCATTGATTACAATATGTAATTTATAAAATGTATCATTTATTAAAACATCTTTTTTCCTGAATACTTAAGTAATTCCTATTAGTAATAGTAATTTAATAATAATGGCTACACCCAAAAGTCACATTCTTAACATTGCACATCTATACTGTTTACTGTGGATTTTGCTAATTAAAGTTTGAGGAAAATGCTACAAATAATTGTATCAAGTGTACTTACATTGTTACAAAAACATATGGAATTAATAAATAGTATTTGTATAAACTAAAATGTAATTAATCAAAAAATACTATGATATTGTTTACACAGAATGTGCAGTGACAGAACAGAACTGGCTCTGCCTGCAGTGTGGTGCAGTGCACTGTGGCCGCTATGTCAATGGACATGCCAAACAACATGCAGAAACCCTTGACCACCAGTTATGCATCAGTTGTGATGTTTATTCTGTTTATTGGTGAGATTATTTATTTTTATTGTAGATCTATCACCTCATTAAAGTATTGGCATACTTAGACTGAGAAACCAAGTCCTGGGTTTAAAGTCAAGGTCAGGCAAGAACAATTTGTGCTGTTTTTTTATTTGAAAATTACACAATATAAGTTGCTCGAATTGGGATTAGTGTCCAAGACAATAGGCTTGGCACCTATCACATTATGGGATTGGATATAAGCTCCATGAATCATGGGTGGCATCAGTTGCACCTCTGCCCATCCCATCAGGGATACAGGCGTGAGCTTATGTATGTGTAGTCAGGGGCTTTACCACTTTGGTTTAAAACAGTATAATGATTATACCACTAACTATTTTTTATCATGTCTCTCTCATTTACTGCCACTCTGAGTCATGAGTACATCAAACTACAATCATGATTACAATATATTTTTAGTTCAGTGCCATCTCAATTTATTATAGTTTTTTTTTGGCTTTAACTTATTCTTTTTGCCTGGCGTTATGCCGGTGTCTGCCTTCTCTTACCATATATTTGACGGTATGTGGTATTATGTGAGGCGACCCGCCGTCAGACCCCAAGAACCCGCAACAAAAAACAAGTTTCGCTATTGCCGCGTCCATTAAATAGCAGAGTGTGCCACATGCAGGTGAGGTTGGCTTTGAGCTTAAAAAATTGACATTGACAAAAAAAAAAAATTCTATATTAATGTTTAGCTATTTTTCCTGATATATTACATATGTTATAACACATGAATTACTTCTTATCATTACAAAACCATGTCTCATGGTAGTGTAAGTGAGCCACCAACATCTTAGGCTCAAAGCCATCCTCACCTGTGCAACAACACACAGCAAGCTGGTAGGTCCCTTGTATGCGAAAGGCCGTCTGGGTTGGTACCACCGCTTTGTCTATTTCTGTCGCCAAGCAACAGTGTGGAAGCACTGTTTTGTTTCTGTTTGACATTAAAGCCAGTGAAATTACTGGGCATTATGAGACTTGACTTATGTCTCTGGGTGACGAACGCAGTCCAATCCAGTCATGCAGTGCTTTGTAATTCAAAGTGGTGTTGCTGTGGTGTTGCTTCTGTTTATGGGTAGGCGTGACGCTTATCATCAGGCGGGCGTCCTGCTCGTTACGTCATTCAAGCTAATCCTGCCTTCCTCCTGCCCTTATCCCACTCGCAGTGGGGTCGGCGCAACATGCTTTTTAACACATGTTATAAAAAGATTTAGCTTCTTGTTTTTACGACTGGTCGCCTGCCTGACGGCAACACATCTCATTCAAACTAATAAAATAAAAAATAAGAAGGTACTAGTTTTATTCATAGTTATTCTGATGTCGCCTGATTATACTAACACCAAAATAAGTAATTTTGAATTAAATACGATTTTAGTTCAATTAACTTTTTTACATGACAAACAAAACCAATACTAAGACGGACTTTAGGCCAAGTTCAAGTCAAACTATTAATAAAGTCCTTTCGTTATTACACACCCATTTGGAGTTTGGACAAGTCACAGGAATAAACTTACAGGAATATAGTTCTGTTTAATTGGTGACAGACAAAATTGAACATTTCCTAAACGTTTAAGGCTATCAAATCGGTACTCAATATATTTTATGAATACTCAGAGTAAGATATATTTTGCATAAAATACGTCAAAAATTCCAAACCAATCAAATTTCAGCTCTTTGGCAGTACGAATTACAAAGAAATTAATTTGATTAGGTGGCGACTTGCTGTACAAGATTCTTTATAAACGTGTTAATTGGTTCATTTGGAGACATACATACGCACTCACGCCTGTAACCCTCGAAGGGGTAGGCAGCGGTGTAACCAGTACACCCACATTTCGCCGAGCGTATCTCCGTCCCATAATGTGATAGGGGGCGAGCCTATCGCCATACCGGGCACAAATTTCAGACTCCGGGCTGATACTGAGCATTTCGTAATAGAAAAACCCAATACCACTTTACCCGACCCGGGGATCGAACCCGAGACCTCAGCGTTAGCTTAATCGTAACGCGTGCGCATTACAACTGCGCCACCAACGCAGTCATTTGGAGACTTCTATGTACAAATTACTAATGATAAACTGTGTTCGATTTTGTTCCATGGAACTCACATTAGTAATCGCTGGATTAGAACATCTGATGAGACGCGAACCGTCGCGTCGCTACTCGCGAGACACTTGAGCGCAGATTATATCGTTATTGGTAGGCGTTTACTTAGCATTCTGTTGTGCAATTCAATTGACACGCTACAAGGAAACTCGATTACCATCAAACTACTGTTGTTTTGACGTCATACGACATGACACCAGCTATTTAGAATAAATTACACTATATTCTACTAACGTATCCATACATATTTTTAATTTATTTATTTTAAGAAACACCCAACACTACGTATGATATTATATTGCGTTGTGCGTATCAAGAAGTACGAAAGACTTTCGGTCCCAGAATACACAAACATTAAACAAATATTTGCGGATTAAACATACATTCGTCTGTGTACGGGATAGATCCCATGGACTCTTATTTAACAGCCATCTCATCCCTGTGCTATGTAGGTTGTAAAACTAGAGTAGAAAATTGATGACTATTTTTTTAGCTTTGGTTTACATGTTTATGATAAAACTTGGAACGTTTTTCAGTTACAAATGTGATGATTATGTATCAAACGACTTGGAATATCAAACGATAGACAAAATAAGACAAAGTATTATGAGAAACAGGAAAGTAAGTGACAATGACAATATAGAGCAATGTGACAACAGTAAGGATGGCAGTGAAGATGGGAATAGCTGCGGGTCAGGTAATTCTATTGAGAAGGTGAATAATGAAGATAACGCTACGACAGCCGTTACACCTAGCAGCTCCTGTGGCGATCTCAACACACTGCCTCCAGATATCGGTGAAATTAAATCGACAAAAAATATTAAGGTAAATTTTACTTGTGTTTATGTTCGTAGGACAGGTTGGCGTGACTCATAGTTTAGGGAAAAGATTTCGTACATAATGATGGCAAAAATCGGGACCTAATACGCCGAAGAGGACCACAGGGGGATTTTGGTTGGTAGTGCCGGTGTAGGTTGTACATGGTGTTAATGACTCGGCATAGCGGTCGTATGGATGTTTTTCATCTTACTCGGGTGACTGGGTTGTGAGACCGCTGAATCCAACATAACCGTCCCAGGTTAGGCGGTAGTGATAAATAGTTTTCTTTGTAAAAACAAAAAATAGCATGATGGGGTGAGCCCCAGCTCATCTTACTCGAAACTCTTACACATTTACTTCTTTTACCGAGATATTTATAGTGTTCATAAACGATCTAGTTACGCCCTCGATACTCGAAAAATAAAAACATGATTTTTATCTAATATTATATCTCAGTAACTTAATTCTCCATTACAGAATTCCGAAGAGCCGGTAAGAAGTCTAAGACCGCGATCAAGGAAAAGAACTCATTCGGGCGACAGTAGCTCTACAGAAAACACATCACAATCTACTAGGAAAGAAAAAAAAACGTCATCAGTTAACGGGAAGAGGGAAAAGAAAATTGTAGGATTAAAAAATTTAGGCAACACGTGTTTCATGAACGCGGTGTTGCAGAGTCTGAACAATATACAGGAATTTAGTTGTTATTTCAATCAGTTGCCCTCGTTGGAGATGAAGACCAACGGGCGGAAAGTTTACCAGTCGAGGAGTTATACTCGGCAGGAGATGCATGATGTCGTCATGGCCGAAGAACTTAGAAAGGTGAGTTTCATAAATACTAGATGTTAAGTCAATGAAATTAGACTAACGGCTGATTTATTCTTCTCAGACCAGTGAGCATTTTCGAAGCATCGGTGGATTTGAAATCCTAACTAATATTATAATGCGAATGCGAGGTTTTAGGTTTTTTTTACTATTTTACGCCTAAATCGTTGAACAGATTTTGATGAATTTTGGTACAGAGATAGATGGAGACGGACCTGGAGACGGTTATAGGCTACTTTTTAACCCGGAAAGGGCTGTTGACGCGGGCGGAGCCACGAGCAAAAGCTAGTATTTAATAATGTCCATAGTCTCCGCCTACCCCTATTGGTGTGATATATGTACATAGGTATATCTTTATGGAGACGCTGTTATTAGGCAATAAAAATAAAAGTGCTGCGGTACAATTGGGTAGGTCAAAGATGACGCAATATTGGGTGTGTCAGCAATTATCATACGAAATAACTATTTTTTTTAAATTTCAATTCGTGGAATATTTATTTGCTTTATCGCCGAGATCAGCCCGGAGTCTGGAATTTGTGCCCGGTATGGCGATAGGCTCGCCCCCTATCACATCGTGGGACGGAGATACGCTCGGCGAAATGTGGGTGTTCTAGTTACACCTCTGCCTACCCCTTCGGGGATTATAGGCGTGAGTACGTATTAGTGCGTATGTAATATGCTCATTTGAGCTTCTTTTTTAAAAAAATAGAGGAAAGTTCTCAATTCGTCTGTATATTTTTTAAGTTCCACCAAATGTTTTGTACGATGACTTTTGTATTCGATAAGGTCTACTACTAGGATGATACCATTTTAAATTTTAAGGGGTACAATTTAAAGGCATGACTTCGGGATGTAAGATTTAAAATTCGACATTTATGCCCAGATTTTGATGATTCTTTTATAAAAATAGTAAAATAAACACATAAAACCGATTAGAAAACTCCCAAATCTAAAAATAAAACTAAAGAATTATAATATACTACTCAATGATGAGATATGCAAGTCGCTCGCCTGGTGGTAAGTGCCCTACACAGGCAAAGTGTATGTCACTACTACACTACGTCACCACAGGACATAAATGTTATATATAATTACACCGGCACACAAAGAAATAAAGATGTCAGTACTTTTGACCAGACCTACATTTTTATATGTTTTTTGATGCCCTGAATTCGAATCCGGAGCCCGGTTTGCTCCATCGGGCTTGAGTTTCGAGCAAATTGCGTAAAAGACAAAAAAACGCGAGAATTTGAGTATTAGTGTGTTTTGAACTAATGTGAGCATATTTGTTACTTATTTTGAAGCCTTTAATCTAAATCTAGTGCCGGTGTTATTGAAACATTAGTTAAAAAACAATAAATAATCAATGCTTTTTTAATTTGAAATCTCATAATGCGCAGCAATTTCACTGGCTTCTATATGTTTCAAACTGGAATCCAACATTGTTTACGCATTTTTGCTTGAAGGTAGAAATTGGCAAAGCGGTGGTACGTACCTAGAAGAACTCTCGCTAACGAGAGACCTACCATTTATTTAGTCATACCAACTGCATTGGCTATCCCAAAGGTTTTTTACTCTTACATTAGTGCAACACGACTGGTTAGTTTGAAGCGTTACTTGACGTATAAAAGTCCGTAAAAAGATGTATTTTTCTAATCAGCGTAATTAAGTATAATAGATCGTCGTCATTGGGCTTGCCTGATTACCATGTTACCGCATTTCCGATGTTTCTTCAAGTGTATCATGTAATTGCATTTAATCTTGCTTTGTTTTTATTCTGCAGTAATTACAGTTGTATTTAGAGATTATTAGCTTTTGCCTGTAGCTCCGCTTGCTTGATAAGGTTTATGCGTACCCTACGGCAGCGGTTCCTAAACTTGCAAGACCTTTTTGAAACCCAAACCCCAGAAATTTAAACTTATTATTGTGGAATTGTTTAATATTAAGTGCGTCTAAATAAATCACATTTGAAGATCGGCATTATATTAACAACTGTGCAAAATTACAATCTGGATGATCTGAATGATGTGCGAACACATAGAACATGAACAAATAAACCAACACAAATATTCCTTTATATATTAAAGAACGGAACAATAAACATAATTTTAATGTAATGATAATGCTCATGATGTAACGTATATTTCACGCATCAAGAACTTCGCAACTCAGTAAAAACATTAGAATTTTTATATTTCCTTGAGACAATTTATAGAGAATATTTTAGTTTCAACCACGAGAATTTGACCGTTTGAAGTGTTGAACTGAGTAATAAGATTATTAAGAATCACAGTAGATTGATTTAATATATCCGTTTCAGGTTTTGATAAACTTGAACACAGGCGGGTGTGGGTCGAAAGGTGCCATATCGCCGGAATGTTTGTTCTTGGTCATATGGAAGGTGGTGCCCAGATTTCGTGGTTACCAACAGCAGGACGCGCATGAGTTTTTGCGTTATATGCTGGACAGGTAAAACTGGACAAAATAATATGTTCTTTGGAATAGTCTCTTCTGCTTGCCTTTTCCCCGGCTTAATGCCAGGGTCCCCTTCCCATCATCATTTGACGGTGGTTGGTATTATGTGGGGTGATTCGCCGCGTCGTCTGACCCCCACTACCCGCAATAGGAACCACGTTCCGCTATTGTCTCTTCCCTTCACCTCGTGCATGTGAGGTTGGCTTTGGGGCTAAGATGTTGGCCTATTTAAACTCCACTTCCAAATACACCTTCTAGAATAGTCTTTAATTAATTAATTTCAAACCTCAATGCATTTTATATTATCTTGCTTTTTAGGTTACACACAGAACTTCTACAACTGTTGCCGCCTGATAAGTCAGAGATTGGTTTCGTACCGAGAGCTCCCTCGGCTTCGATAGTAACCGCTGTGTTTGGTGGCACATTACAGAGTGAGGTGAGGAGCTTTGTCACTGTAATAAATAAATAAACTTTAACTATTTACTTCTAAATTTCTAAATATCTACTAATAATAATTTCGAACTTTCAGAGTTCTGCATTTTGTGTTTAATGTATTATATGCGATAGCATGGATTTGCTCCATGGTACAGTTGACCATGGTGTTCAAAAGCAGTAATGGGGAAGCAGAACTTCTCTGAGTGCTAGATGTGGGATCGACGTCTGATAGTTTTTTATAGCATAGGCCGCAAACGAGCTAGTGCGTCACCTGATGGTAAATGATTTCCACCATCCATGAATGCCCACAATACCAGCAGAATTATGGCCGACCTTAAAGGAAAAGGGTTATTAAGTGATTGGGGAGAAGAGGAATAATTTGAACCTCCGGATAACACACACACACACCGGATGAAACGCAACAGCAGGCTGCCGCTGCACGTCAGTTTCCTGTGATACAGTGGTAACCTGGTTGCACCGGTTGCTGTAGACAAAATTTTCCACATGTGGCTATACTACGTACGCACTCACGCCTGTAATCCCCGAAGGGATAGGCAGAGATGTAACCAGTACACCCTAATTTCGTTATTATATTCGTCCCATGATGTGACAGCGGGCGAGCCTATCGCCATACCGGGCACAGATTCCAGACTCCGGGGTGATACTGAGCTTTTCGTAATAGAAAATCCCATTATCACTTTTGTTGGCTATACTGTTCTTTGTTTATATATAGTAGTCGGTAATGATGATATTGTTTGGTGCACAGGTGCGTTGCCTGGCGTGCGGTACGGAGAGTAAGAAGTTCGATCCGTTCCTGGACTTGTCGCTGGAGTTGCCGGACGCGGGCCGCCACGACGCGCCCGTGCCGCTGCACGACTGTCTCGCCAGCTTCGTACAGGTCAGTGTTGCCTACAACTACCCACTTCATCACTCCACTATACCTATTGGTATCAATTCTTCTTCCACCTGCCCTTATCCCACTAGCAGTGGGGTCGGCGCAACATGCCTTAAACACATGTTACAAAAAGATTTGGCTTAATAGAAAATAATATTGGTATCAATTACTGTTACTTATTGTTATCTATTGATACTACTGTTACAATTTTTGTATGGCCATGTGAAATAAACAATTGCAAAATGTTCACTTGCAGGTGGAAGAGTTGGCGGACACGGAGCGTTATTTCTGCAGCAGTTGTAAATGCAAACAGAAGTCGACGAAACAGTTCTGGATTCGCAGATTACCCAACGTTCTGTGTCTACATCTGAAGCGGTTCCGGTGGCACAATTACTTTAGGTGAGCTGAATTTAAAGAATACCATATTTTTAGGATAACGTGCCTTACTTTAGGTTCCGCTTACTTTCGGGGCGTCGCTGTCGTCTGCTATGCGGACGACACTTTAGTGACAGCGACGGCGAGATCCTTCCAGGATGCCGCCCTGCTCGCCTCTGTGGGTACAGAGCGGGTGGTGGGCAGGATTCGGCGACTGGGCCTCACTGTGGCCCTGAACAAAACCGAGGCCCTTTGTTTCCATGGGCCTCGGAGGGGGCCACCTATGGAGGCCCACATCATTGTGGAGGGGGTGCGGATTTCCGTCGGCTCTACCATGAAGTACCTTGGATTGGTACTAGATAGCCGATGGAATTTCCGTGCCCATTTCGAGAAGTTGTCGCCGAAACTGGTGCGGGCAGCAGGTGCGCTTGGAAGCCTGCTGCCGAACCTGGAAGGTCCCGGCAACCCCTGCCGTAGTTTGTATGCGGGAGTCGTGCGATCCATGGCCCTTTACGGTTGTCCCGTTTGGGCCGGGTCCCTGAACACCCGCTGTGTCACTCTACTGCGTAAACCGCAGCGCTTAGTGGCACAGCGGATCATCAGGGGCTACCGCACGGTCTCCCATGAGGCGGCCTGCCTGTTGGCGGGTACTCTCCCTTGGGAGTTGGACGCCCAGCACCTCTCGTCTGCGTTCTTTTGGCGAGAGGGGGCGTCCCAACGTAGACAGAGATTGGCTCCGAGGGAGATTGCGGCCCGATTTCGCAGAGCCGCCGTGGAGGAGTGGCATGCCAGGCTGGAGAGCCCAAGTGCCGGTGTGAGGACTGTCGCGGCAGTGCGTCCTGTCCTTGACGAGTGGTTAGACAGGCGCCACGGTGCGCCCACATTCCGGCTGACACAGGTACTGACGGGTCACGGTTGTTTCGGCTCGTACCTGTGTCGCATAGCCGGGAAGGAGGATTCCGCCGTGTGCCACCATTGTGGCAACTGCCGTGAGGACACGGCACAACACACCTTGGAGGAGTGTCCAGCCTGGAGTGACGAGCGCAGCGCTCTCAGAGCAGTCGTCGGAGGAGACCTGTCGCTGCCGGCCGTGGTGTCTGCCATGGTCGGCAGCCGGAGGTCTTGGCGGGCGGTAGCCTCCTTTTGCGAGTGCGTCATCTCGCAGAAGGAGAGCGCCGAGCGGGATCGTGAGCAGAACGATCCCGCGCGCCGCCAAAGGAGACGTAGGAGGCGTCGGGTGGACGACTGACCGGCGTCTCCCGCCCTGTGGAATGGGGGCGTTTGGAGAATTCCACCACGGTATCCCCTGCCTGTCGTAAGAGGCGACTGATTGGGGCCATCGGGGGTCGTAGGCGCGCAGCCGGGGGCTGTCGTAGCGCCCGTTTCGTACTCTTGTACGTGCGACCCCGGGATGGACGGCAGCACGGGTGGTCGGCCTCGTGTCTGCCGTTGACGCCGAGGGCGTCCTTCGGTGTGCGGGGGCTTCTGAGCCCCCCATAAGGAGACGGGCCGCTAGGCGGCACCGCGCAGGGGCGGTTCCGGTAGCAATCCTTAGATTTAGCTAAGGATACCCCGGGGCCGCTCCACATGCGCCGAAGAAGGCCACCGCGGGGTTTTAGTTGGTATGCCGGTGTAGGGTGTATATATGTGTTAGGGACTCGGCCCAGCGGTCGCTCGGATTTAACATCTCTTCCGGGCGGCTTAACGCTGGGTCGTAAGACCGGTGAACCCAACATAACCGTTCCGCCTTCCCCCGGGGCGGGGCGGTAGCAATAATTCGCTCTCCCCGCGACAAAAAAAAAAAAAAAAAGGTTCCGCTTACTTTATGATAATCATTCTATTGAGTTTTTATCTGATAGAAAAAATGGAGGTTCTCTGTTAAATTGAAATCCGCGTATTTTCTTTTTATACATCCTACTACAACCACCACACTGGCCTAATGCAGATTATCAGATTTTACATATCTGCCAATCGACATTTGGCCAGCGTGGTAGGCTAAGGCCTGACTTTTCTCATTCAATACAGGGCTAATATTATTATTGCTGTCTGCCTCGGTGGCGCAGTTGTAATGCGTACGCCGTACGACTGATATGTGAGGTCTGGTTCGATCTCCGGGTTGGGTGAGGTGATATTGGGATTTTGTATTATGAAATGCTTAGTATCATCCCGGAGTCTGGAATTGTGCCCGATCACCCCCTATCACATCATGGGACGGAAATAAGCTGCGAAGTGTGGGGGTGATAATAGGGTAGTTGACTACATTTTTTTTATTATTTAAATCAATAAGTTATGTTACTCAAAATCTATTGCAGAAAGAATTTTATAAATCGGACCAAAAATAAATAAGATAGAAGCCATTCAAATCCTGTAGAAGGGGTAATTGTCAAATGACAGACGATGCAACCTTTGACGTCACTGTGTAAAATGTTCATTATAGTGCACGCGTGCAAGCGAGATAGTGAGATATCCCTACTACGCACCCACTTTTCCTCATACCAACATTTAAAATCATAACTGCGGGCACATTTCTGAACCAATTTTGATTGTGTTTTAATAAAATCGTTTCTTTTGCGTATCATTTTCTGTTGCTTATAAAATAATGTATAAAATTCAATATAGGAAACTACCCTATTACACTTCTGCTTACACCTTCGCCTGTACTCCCACAGGCGTGAGTGCGTATGTGTAATATTATTAGTACTACCACCGGATCGATATCTAATACTAGCCCTGTATTATACATGTCCCACTGCTGGTCACGGGCCTCCTCTACTGAAGAGAGGGGTTAGGCCGTAGTGCACCACGCCGGCCTAATGCGGATTGGCAGACTGGCAGATATATCAGATTGGCAGGATCGATATGCGTTACGTTAATTGTTGAGTATGGGTTCGTAGGACCAAAGTGGACACGTCGATCTCGTTCCCGCTGCGTGCGCTGGACATGTCGGGCTTCGTGCTCGCCAACGTGCCCGACACGCGCCGCTCCGCCCGCTCCGCCCGCTCCGCCCGCGGCAACAACCTCTACGACCTGGCCGCCGTCATCGTGCACCACGGATCTGGGTTAGTCTCCGCCCGCGTAATAAAACGTAGCCTATAACCGTCTCCAGGGTCACATCTATCTCTACATCAAAATTCATCTAAATCGGTTCAGTGATTTAGGCGTGAAAGCGTAACAAACAAATCGTTTTTTTTCATAAAAGCATCCTATGTTACTTCATATACCTCCAAGAATATGTGTACAAAGTTTCATGATGATCAGTTAAGTAGTTTTCGCGTGAAAGCGTAACAAACAAACTTACATTCACATTTATAATATTAGTATGATTAATTTGCACACAACACCACTACTGCACTGAACAAACATGGAGTCTATGGTCCGCTGTGCTCCACTACACTTATGTTAGTGCCTACATACTTCACGTCATGACAGATTTATTTGTCCAAATTAAAAGTGCTAACGGCAAGTAGTACAGACTGCCGAAACTGTATACTAGGTGATAGTGTGTTCAGGGTATGCGAGAGGCTGTCAGGATTGGTACCACAGTACCATGCAGTGCTTGTAATTCAAAATTCTGTGTGGTGTTGCTTCTGTTTATGGGCAGGCGTGAAGCTTTACATTAAGCGATTGACCTGCTCGTTTCGTCATTAAGGGTATTAAAAAAATATTTTAACATCTAATAATATTGACTGACATAAAATATAAATCTGTAATGTTTGTGTAAACAGAGCTGGATCTGGGCATTATACGGCGTTCGCGATCAACGAAGATCAGTGGTTTCATTTCAACGATCAAACTGTACGAGCGACGGACGCAGGCGCAGTGGAGGGCTGCAAGCCATACATCATGTTCTACATCCGACGCGAGCTCGCACTACCGCCTGTCTCGTGACACCCCTGCCGCAACATCACGCGTCACTGCCAACCCTGCCAACCCTGCCGAGAGTCGTGTCACTGCAATGCAGCTCGTCGCTGCCAACATCAGCCAGATACGCAGAGTTATTGCAATACTCGTTGCTGCCATCAGCGAGATACGTTGCGTTATTGCAATACTAATTACTACCAACAGCGAGATACGCCGCGTTATTACAATACTCACTGCTGCCAACAGCAAGAGACGCCGCGGTATTGTAATACTCAATGCTGCAAACAGAGAGATATGTCGTGTGATTGTAATACTCGCCACTGTCAACAGAGAGATTCGTCGCGTGGTTGCAATACTCGCTACTGCCAACAGCGAGAAACGCCGCGCTATTGCAAAATACCTCAATACTACCAACCTCATGAGCTGCCGCGCTGTAATAAGGCTTGTTGCCAACATCAAAAACCCACTGCTTGCTGTTACGATACTCAGGATAAACGGGCGTTCTCTTCTGTGGCTCTTCGCTGTCGACATCTGTCAGAGACTCTGCCGACCGTAAGTCTTTGACCGGCAACACACTGGCATGAAGCGGTCCATCGTCAATTCCTCACACTAACTTTCAGAGGATTATGACGTCATTATGACTATACCTCAACTGTATTAGTGAAATGTAGCGTCTCGGAAATATTAAAAAACGTAATCACGTGACCACAGACCACGGATAATATAACAGATGACTTAGGAACTAATAATTTGTATGGAAAATAAGTGTGACCGTTCAATACGTAAACTGACGTCATCGCTTTGCGTATAGGTTATATAGGAGCGCTAAATATCGACACGCCTCGTCGTACAATAAGACATCCAGTATATTATCCGTGATCTGTGTACGTGACATATATTGATGGGACAATTATTTGGTCACAAATTAAAAGGATATTAAATTTTTTCGAAAATGTATCGGTCCACATAATACCACATTCAGTGTTAATAAGACTAAATAGTACTTCACCGTAATATATTTCGCCACCACACGCGTTTTCTCCGGTTGTCTTCACCTGATCTCAAAATAAAGGTGACCTAATATATCCTTATAATAATATAGACATGGTTTGCAAATCGCTGTATGAGAAACGTATATTTGCGACAAAACTACACATTTTTGAAATTGTTTTTTCTATAGAAATAATTGTGTAACTTATTCTACTATAATTATGGAGGCGTTTAAAAGTATCAATACAAAATAGAATAGGAAAAATCAAGTTTTAAAAAAACGTTATAATCGAAAATTTGATTTCTATAATCATATAAGCATCATTCCTAGCCTTATAATTGAGCGGGTCTCAATAATTATGTTCGTGTGTGTGGAAATTATTTGGTACAATACAACTTGCTAAAACTTGGCTGCTCTGAAGTTAGTCGCTTTAACAACCTCTTATGACCATTTAGTCTATATAACAAAAGCTACTAACTTCAGTCCGGCCAAGTTATATTGCGCGTATTGTACAAGTTGCTTTGGTATCTCCACAATTTTATCTATGCAACAAACAATTAATATTATCGATAATTTACAATAATATTAAGAAAATCGATGCCTGTTGCTCACATACCACGGATAATATAATTTACTGTACGAAACCAAGCGTGTCAATATTTTCTTCATAGACTAACGTTGAGATCGCGGTGCGCATATATTACACGTGTTACAGAAAGGTGTGGTCATATTTAAGGATCGTTACAAACACCTGACTGAGTGTTTATATACCGAATCTTATCAAAACCTAGACATCTTAAAATTTCACGCTAATTTTAATCACTCTTTTATTACGATCGATAAAATCGATCACATCCCTATAAATTAAGTGAAGTGCGTGAGCGAGAATAACAAAGCTGAAGTGAGACGAAAGCTCAGCTATTTATCATTTAGTATTGTCCAAAGTTGCAAGTCCAATATCGACATGCTACTTATTCGATAAAAAAGATAATGCTTTATTTATGTCCTAGCAATGCAATCGAATTTGGTACTATAGGGGCTGAAGTACTTGTAACATTCATTTTAACCACACTTTTCTGTAACACGAATAGTACGCAATGAAGTATAATAAACGATATCTATTATATTATTCGAGATCTGTGGTTGTTCATATACCTCCTTTCCATAGCACATTTATAGCACAATATTAAAGATATTAAGCGTGAAATTATATTTAAAAAATAGTAATTTGCCAGTAACCATTTGAGGTATGTAAGCGCCGGGTGGAGTGACGTAAAAACATTTATATAGTTAATTCAATTCATACGTGCGTGTTTTCGTATGTGTGCATAATGTATCTGTATAAACACAATGAGTGTATGCCTGCCAATAGGTTTGAGATGACCGACTCGTTAATGTCATTCAAATTGAATTGCTTGCTCACGTTCATAGTAAGACGAACACAAATGAACCTACCCCGTGCATACCTCTGGAGATGACTACAGTAGCAGCACCGTAGGATGTCACTTGGGACAACTTGCTTTATGTAATAACACACTAGTTGAAACAGTACACCACTATTGTGGCTCGTATAACAATCAAATATGGCAATTGTTACACATTAACGGCCAATTCGGAACGTTCCCACAAATATACCAATAAGAAAAAGATTTATTTCCGCTTACAAATGACATAGTTTGATTGGTTTATTTTTGAGACCGATATGGTGCAGATTGTCATTGTTTATTGGAATTGGCAGATAGTTGTCAACATTAACGGAACTCATGAGCCTGCATACGTCCCAAGCGACATCGTACGGTGCCGCTATTGTAATCACTGGTATTTAAGATATACAACAGTGTGAAAAAATAACCGGCTCAGTTGAACTTAATTGCGATTACAAACTTTATTAACGGTGCAGAAACACGCCAGCCATATGGTATGTAACACCAACCCTGTTGTTCCTTTCAACTGAGTTATCAGAACGATTTTCAAATGTAAGGAAATATCTCAATTGAGAAACCTGTACCATAAAACTAGCTATTGGCGGGCGTCCGGCGGCTCAACAGAACTGGTATCACTCTATTCTAAAAAAAAAGTAACTGGCGCCGCCGCCGCCGCTGCCAAAAGCTTGTCACGCTATCCTCCGAAACCGCTGGGGGTATGGGGTCGAGACCTATACCAATCGACGTAGAATAATGTGGGGAAGAAAGTAAGATATGTCTCATATTCGTCGAACTTTAAGTTTTTTTTTTATTTAATTTTTTGTGGTAAAACATTGGCAAAGCCCCTAGTATAAAAAAAAATAGTTACATCTAGTATTTTAACTAATTCACAGCTGGATTAGTAAAGCGCGCCACCGAGTAGTGTTTAGTAGGGACAGCCTCCGTGGCGTAGTGGTCGAATAGCTGCGAAGCGAGAGGCCGTGTGTTCGATTCCCACACCGAGACAAATGTTTGTGTGATCCACAAATGTTTGTTTAGTGTTTGGGTGTTGTGGGACCGTAAGTCCCTTCTAGTTCCCGATACCCACGATACAGGTTAACCTGGTGTGGCCTGATCCCTGCCTATGAGTGTGACTGTTGGGTGTTTTTGTATTATTTACATACAAGAAGTAGTACATT
Organism: Mimas tiliae; assembly: GCA_905332985.1. Taxonomy (NCBI): domain Eukaryota; kingdom Metazoa; phylum Arthropoda; class Insecta; order Lepidoptera; family Sphingidae; genus Mimas; species Mimas tiliae. Next base: position 11,653,430 of record HG995254.1, read on the forward strand.
TGTCCGGTACATGACGAAATAATGTAAGACGGGATCGATTTTTTTAAATGTACTACATCATATTTTTGTTGTGTTACTCTTTTACTATTCCAATGACGCAGGCTGCGTGCGTGGAAGAGTGAGAACGAGCGAGTATTCAATAGTAGGCGCGTCTCGTTATGTTATACGTCAGTCACATTTCCCACCACGTCATCACCACCCCATACTTCAAATTTACCGCCGAGCTTCAAGACGCCTCGCCTCATTTGAAGTGGGACCTTGTACTGCTTCAGTACAAAAAAGAGGGTACAAACCTTATAAACTCATTTAAAAATCGTGCCCTATCCAACCGAGTAAATACAACTTCTGCTGAGAAGCCGGCCGCTCGCCAATCAATATTTTTAGTTTTCTCAATTGAGATATTTCCTTGTTTGAATATCGATTCTGATAAGGCAGTTAAAAGGACAGGGTTGTTGTTGCATATTGTATAGCGAAAGCAACGCGACAGCAAAAACGGCTTGATAATACAAAGTTGTTCCAAAAGAGCCGCGATGTGTTACTGCATGTTTGAAGAGTAAATAAATTTGTATCGATATTAATTTCATTTAAAACGGGGTGTGCCAATGTATTCGCAATGGGTAACGAGGTGTCATGCCATATAATGCATTTCACTATTTATAATAAGCTATAATGAAACTGGGATTTTAGTTCTCATTTACACGATTGCATACTCAACATTCCCGTGTTCGATTACAGTACTACGATTGAAGATTGCACTTCGGCAGTTTTCGTTTTTAAACAAAAAGAGGGGTGGTATGTTTGACCTTTCCGTGTGTATGTTTATATGTCTGGCATCGTAGCGACTAGACCGATTTGAATACGGTTTATTTCTTATTTGAAATCTGGTTTAATCGTGATTTTCCAATTGATGTCGGTTTTATACGATTTAATACGAACAATTTCAAGCGAAAATAAGTACGTAATGTTACAACTGTCTATATCGGACCATCATTATCGACCTTCGTATTTTCCAAAGTAAACGAAGGTTGCAGAAGCGCATATCAAATCATAGTACTGTATAATATGCCTTAGAGAAAAAAGTCGTTTATGCATATAGTGGTATGTAGTTCTTGGATTTTGTTCCACTCGTTACGATCAGAAAAACATTTTAGCGTCGCAGGCAAGAACGGTCTATATGCAAACTTGATTTATTATACTAGAATTATTGAAAGTTTTGTTTTATGGTTTATTCATTAGATTACAATCCTTTTTAGGGTTCCGTACCAAATTATAAAAATATTTATTTTATTATTTTGTTCTATTCGTATTTGACAGCGTTTCACTCTGAGAATATTGGCACTGCATAGATGAAATTTGGAAGACATATTTTTAATATATTTAAAAAATTGCATGATGTTACATTTTTTTTATTATTAAGGATGGCACGTAACTGAGATAAAAAAAAAACAGTGTAAATAAGCGCATAGCGATAGGTCTACAGAAATGATATGGGAAGTTTTAAAAGGACTAGTTGGTGAGATATGAATTTCTAAAGGCATAAAAAGTGTCCACTATGAATTGGAATATTCTGAAAAATATTTACTAGTTGATAAAAAAAAATGGTATCACGAAAATTTATTTGAATAAGATAATTTTGAATTTGGCGAGCGCAGAAATATCTTTGTTTTTGGCACTTACATTCTAGTGTTTGCAGTAACAGTTACGAAAGTATGTAAAGCTACATGCTGTTGGTTAGGTTTTTGATAAAGTTTATAAAATCCATTATGAATTTACAAATATTTTTTCGATGGAGATACGTACACTTATTATTAAACAAATAGGCCGTTCTTGCGCTTGCTGTCTGATTTACTGACATAATCAGTCGAGCAACAAGTAGACCGCAGATTGTTGACTGTGCCTATGTTCCGACTATGTTGTGTAGGTATGCATGAATACCACTACATTTATAACCGAGTTGTTTTGCTAATATTGCTATACGGTCCCGTACTCTCATTAGGTCGGGACGTAGCTGACCATTTTGTGTGTAAAACAATGTGATAGTATAATTTGTGTATGTACATAAAACTGCTGATGATTTGTGTCGTGAATGTTCTCTTTTGCTAAGTACCTTATTTGAATAGCAGGTTTATTTTGTGTAAGTACTTCAATTACTGGAAGTTATAGTGATTGAATTTAATAAATTCGCCAATTTAAACCACTTTTGTGTTTTATTTATTAATACATTATTAATTACAGCATTTAAACAAATTTATTAGTCTTGACAACCATGTTTGTTTTCCTTTGGTGCTATCTAAAGACAAGTGTAGCGACAAATGGCTCTCTGCGATGGGTGCGTATTCCATCCACTGTGCGGGTTTCATCAGGGCTTGAGCGTTCTTTGACCACAATCTATCATTTACAGTTAGTGTATAATCGCCTTCATTTGAATTGCCATCTTCAATCCTTTCTAAATCATAGCTATAAGCAGCCGTCTGTTCTTCAGTCTCTTCTACAATCCAGTTATCTGTATTTAGCTTTTCTAACGGGTCTATTACAGTTTTTGTATTTATAATACATTTTTGGCTTATTTTTATTTGCGGTTTACGTGAACACTTAATAACTTCTTGTATGTTTTCATCGTCGGTTAATACTTCGACTTTATTTGCATGTTCTATCAATTCTATATGTTTCATATCAGATTGATGTGTTATAGGATCTATCTTCGACTCTGCTTCAAGCGTACTGGATGATTTTGGCATACTATGTATGTCAACATCAACGGTTTGTGAGTGAATATCGTTGTACGTTTCATTTTTATCACTGTTATCTTGACTGTTAAGCATTTTGGTTTCTGTATAACGACACACCTCTTGCAATGTATCAAGTTTTCCTTTATAATTAACATCAACATTGGAGTCATTTCCCCTAAATATTCTTCTTCGTTCTCTTGGAGATAAAGCCATCCAATTTACTATATTTGTGGACTTTTCTGGTTTATATAAACAATCTTTGTTGTCTTTGTTGTTTAAAAACCAAGTATTTTTAGGTTTCTGTATAACTGGTACTTTGGCTATTCTTTCAACGGAGGAAGGCTGTTTGTTTGGTTCTGTGACTTCTGTAACAGTCGACAAAGTTTGGCCTAGTGTGAGATTCAATCTCGGTATATACGGAGGTGGAATCGGAGAAGCTGCTCTAGTTATATTATCCGTATCTTCTTCATATTTATCAAACGAAAATGAAGTGGAACTATCCGTTTCGTTGCTGGCATTATTTAACATTTCAAGATAGTTATCTGATAATAATCGTTTGTTTTTGAAAGAATAAATCCATATAGTTTTTTTTTCAGCATCACAATCAGAATTGTTGGTGGGAATTTCTTCACCGAATACGTTATTGTAGTCGTAGTGTTCCTTAAGTCCATCACCCATCGGCCTACTCTGATCGATATTATCATAGTCGATATTTTCTGAAGAAGTGTCAGAACTGATAAAATGTTTATTAATTATAGTAAAACAGTTAATTTGATGATTCAATCTAACATTACTCTTGTAATCGCTTGCACCTACATCGGTGTTATCATAGATATTTTTATCATTAGGTACATATTCGCGTGAACTGAGTGCAAGTCTTTGTCGATCATCATTTCTCAAACGTCTCCTTTCTCTTGCTTTTTTGTTCACTCTATAATTATCTTGCATATCTTTTGGTGGTTTTACTGTATTGTTTGCGTAAGACCACGCATGATTCAAATTATAGTTTGGTGTTTCCTCGGATGATGTTTCAGAAATTTCGGAGTCGTTGAGTTCAATGATATCCACTCCTGTTGCTACATCATAATGCAGCCAGTTTTGATTTCCTACTATATCTGGAGCAATCACATTTACACTTAATGGATTAATATTTACATCTGCAAAAAATATACATCGCTGGTCACGTTGATGGCCTACGTTTAGAAGTACATAAGAATATACAAGTCAATTAATTATGGATGGATAATTACCATTAATAGTTTCAGTATTATTTCTATTAATTTTACACATTTCTCTTCTCTTCATTGCGATATATTTTAAACAACATAGAAAAAACACAATTATCGTTTTATTCTATAACCGTGACGTACAAACGCTGTCGAACTGACATTAGAGTTTCAAAAATCTTCAATAAAGGCCAATTAAAATAGAATTATTTAGTCCATAAACAAACTGTTTTAAATATTGCGACGCGGCGGCCCGGTTCATATTTCGACAAAACTTGCACTTAGCTGTAGGACATCAGTCAGCAGCCTAATAGTTTTTTTTAAACATTATAAGGTACCTACCGATAGACTAAGTAAGGTAAAAATATCCAAACGTCATTATTTTCCACGTCGTAGGCAAAAGAAGTAGCTTTAAATACAATATGAAAATACCACGAATATTTTATATTCTAGTAAAATCTCTTAGAAAAAGCAAGTGAGGCAATTTAGTTGTCGCTAAAAGCGTGTCTTTCGTGCGGTAGTACAATGACGTAGCTCCGGCGGCTAGTACCACTGTTGGCGAAACAAAGTGTAAATGGATTGATTGCACCAATTCTGCCTCACAAAGGGAGGCAAATTGCATTAAAAGCTCCGTGGCGCGGGCCATTTGGCAAGCACTTACTCCATTAGGAGCGTCCAAATAACGTTACCTTAGTGTGGTATGGTTAGGTATCGCACTCCGCACCCGTCTTGTCTGTACACTCCACTATTACTCGTACCTATATCGAAAACTTATAATCTACGTGTAGGTACTCTACTCTGTAGGTTTTTAAAATTACAAATATATGTCTAATTGGTAAATTACCGTAAAGTTACGATCGCCTCATTGATCTAGTGGCAAGTGACAACTTTTTTTTTATAGCTTAGGCCGGCAAACGAGCAAGTGGGTCACCTGATGGTAAGTGATCTCCACTGCCCATGTACGCTCACAATACTAAAATAATCACGTGCGCGTTGCCGACCTTAAAGGAAAGGGATAATAAGTGATTGGGAAGGGGAGAGGAATTTGGGCCTCCGGATATCTCACTCACCGTATGAAACGCAACAGCAAGCTGCTACTAAACGCCGGTGTGTATGTAAGTATGTACATAGGCTGAGAAACCGTGAGGGTTCAAATCCCAGGTCACAATTTGAGTTTTCGATTTGAATAATCGGAGTTTGCGCTTGACATGGCGATAGGCTCGCTTCTTGCAGCGCTACCTACCTTTTCGGGGATACAGACATAGCTATATATGCTATGTAAATTACGATTGGTTTTTGATTTTATTACTAATGTTTTTTTCCGATTGAAGTGATTTTTCCTAGGCGATTTGTAGATTTATAAAAAAAACATTTCTAAGAATGTCTTGGTTTTTACCTGGCTAGCAAATAAATTGCTGTAGAATTAGCTACTAATAAAAATATCTACGTCGTCGCGTGGGTAGGTTTCCATCAGATATCTTTAAGAAATAACGATAGAACAACGAGAATTCTAGGAAAAATATAGTGTTTTTTATGAAAGCTTGCCTAGTGTGACAAGGTGTGAAAAACGTGTATGTTATGTCGCTTTTTAGTGGAAGTAGGGAGCCTGGGCTACGCGACAAAGGTTAATTAATTAGATTGCGCTGCGCTTGAGTGGGCCGACGCGCCGCCCCCCCGCTCATTGCACGGCGCTAATTTGCAAATTACTCACCGACAAAGCGGCCTTTTATTCTATCCATTATTAGCCTGGCCTGTTCCATCTATATATTTCACTTAATTTCTAATTGATTTCAATTATTTAGACTAATGCTTTCAACGCCATTGATTTGGGAATTGGAATCGATGGGTGTCTCTATTTCTGCTCGTGTAATTTTAATTCGGGGAGGTGGTGTTGTGTAATGAATTTATTTATACAAACATACGCAGTTATGCCTGTAATCCCCGAAGCGGTAGGCAGAGGTGTAAACAATAGGTACACCCAAATTTTGCCGTCCGTGTCTCCGTCCCACGATATGATAGGGATCGAGCCGATAGTCATACCGGGCACAATTCCAGACTCCGGGCTGATACTGAGCATTTCGTAATAGAAAATCCCAATGTCACTTTTACCCGACCCCGGGTCTCGAACCTGAGACCTCAGCATCAGCGTCAGTCGTAAAACGGACGCATTACAACTGCGCCACCGAGGCAGTATTTTCTTTATGAGTAGTAATTTCTTTATATTTGTATTTGTAATAATGACAAACACATTTAATCAATTAATAAATAAAATTTGTTAAATAAATAAAAATGTATATATGTAGAAACTGTCACGAATCGCATCAAGATAACATCTGTCGATCTAAAGCACACTTCAAATAGGTTTGCTTGTTCCGCCTTTTTAAACAAAAAATAGTGCGCAAGGAATAAATTAAAATATTGTAACATAGTTTTAAAATGAGTGTTGTTGCGGAAGCAAAAATGTTTGCCACACAGACAATCCGACAAACCGTCTATTAGACGGCGAGAAGCCATGAACAAAACAGAGTGGCGGCGCAACGAACGTGTAATTACAACTTATTTTTGTCTATCAAAATGTTTTTAATTGGTTTTAGCGTTGGAAAATACTCTAATATATGATTAGCGGGCACAAAGCTGTATATTTGCTTAATGTAAGAGTGTTCGAGATAAAAGCCTGCGCTATCGGCGCGGGATCTCGTCGGTAATTAGAGGGGCCGCCCGCGCCGCCTTCGAGCTGACGACTCTTCCTTCACATGCCACTTAAACCTACACGGGTTTGCGTATCTCGGCTTATCTCTTTCTCTACTTACTCTGTGATACATCGCTGTTCTTTATTACCATTGTATTTGTGACTCTGGTAGGCTGAATATTTGCTGATATGAAGAGAGATAAGTAGCGAAACCCTTGCAAAATCAAACTTTTGATAGTTAAAAGAATTTTAAAATAAAAGAGCGTAAGTTTCAGACAGGGTTTTGAATATGACCTAACATAACTATGTGCTATATTTTCCTTTTTAATTCGTTCAAGGTTGAATAGGTACACGATGATGTAAATAGAAAAATAAACGAAAAAGCTCTTGGCACTCAGGCTTATATGCAACGCTTAATCCATTTACATATTTGTTTTGTAATACTTTATGTGGATGCATCTAAAGTTCATTTTCCAATTTTTGTTATTATTTTTATACAGTAAATTATGGTGACATGCAAAATAAACTGCCAAGTGTTACTCTAATCTTGGCTTATAATCGTATTGCTTTTAGTAAAATTGCTCTATAAATATTCAGAGAGAGAATATAATAACAGTGTATCGAGTGAATTTAATTGCAAATTACATGTGCATTAATGTCGAAGCATATGTGCTACAAATATTATAACCGTCACACTTCACTTACGTTTTCACGATGACTAGACGTTTGCTTGCTTTGGCGCTTTCACGCAATATCGATATATACTAGGATCATAAAAACGGTACTTATTTGAGTTTTATTTTAAACTTGTTGTTACATGAAACTTATACCATCTAACAAAGCTATCTTATTGCCTAATTCAATTACCTTGATTAACTTTAATCGCCAATTAACCATAACATTTTCTGTACTGGGCATCAGAAAAAAAACTAGTTCTGAGGGTGGAAATAATTGAATTCTAGGAGATGACTAATTGACAAGTTAATTAAACTCTAAAGACATTTCAGTAAAAATAAGTGACTTAATTAATAACGGGTTCTTATTATGAGAATTATATTTAGTAGAATTATTTCATAAGAACTTAAAAATACATAAACTCACACACGCGTGTAATCCCTGAAGGGGTAGGCAGAGGTATAACCAGTACACCCACATTTCGTCGAGCGTATCTCCGTCCTATGATGTGATAGGGGGCGAGCCTATCTCCATACTGGGCACAAACTCCGGGCTGATACTGAGCATATCGTAATAGAAAAACCCAATATAACTTTTCCGACCTGGGGATCGAACCCGAGACCTCAGCGCCAGTCTCATTCGTAACGCGTATGCATTACAACTGCGCTACCGAGGCAGTTACCGAGGAACTTAAATTTAAATAACAATACATTAGTAAATATAATATATATATATATTCCTACACGGGTATTATGATTATATTTAACAAATCGTGTCATTGTAATGGTAATAAATGAAAATCTTACCTCACCAGAAGTTCATAGATCAGGAATAATCATAGGATTAGGTAACTATCTAAACTTAAAACAGACTTTAAATGCATTAGCTCTTATTGGTTGATAAGTTTCCAATTTTTAACAACAAAAATAGTTATCAAAATCGGTCCTCGTTTGGCGGATAACCTTATATACCCACCTATATGTAGGTCCCTCCTTTGCGAGAGGCCGTCTGGGTTGGTACCTACCGTTTCTGCCGCCAAGTAACAGCGCTGTTGTGTTTCTGTTTGAAGGACATTGAAGCCAGTGAAATTATTGGGCATTACAAGACTTGCATCGTATGTCTCGGGGTGCGGAGCGCAGTGCAGTGCCATAAAAAGTTCAAAGTTCTGTGTGGTGTTATTTTGTTTATGGGCAGGCGTTGCGTCTACCATCAGGCAAGTGACTCGTTTCGACATCCTCTCGTCATATAAGTTAATAAATAAAAACGCGTCGAATAGGGAACCTCCTCGCCTTTTTTGAAATCGCTTAAAGAATCTGTATAATCAGCCTTTTTTATTTTTATTCTTTATACCAAACTATGAAGTTTGTAAGGTTTCTATGTTTCGTGCTGATAAATGTTATCAGCCTTTGTATCAACAAACATTGTAAAACTGATTGGTCGTTGGTGTGATTGTGTGAGATCGGTATCGTGTGCGTGTCCCGCGCTCACTTGTAAACAACCAAACATTATGGGCTGCACGTCATGCCGGGATTTACAACATTTTTCATTCATTAAAGCGGGGGATTAAAGTACGTGTACAGTTCCTTAATCCTGTACATCGACGTACACGTGTTGTTGTTGAGGAGTTGAGATAAAGGTCACTTCTTGATTAAGTATTGTTTTGTATATAAACATACCCAGCAGTCACACACATAATCTTGATCCCACATTAAGATACGAGTCTTGTAACGTGGGTATCAGGAACTATGAGAGACTTTCGGTCTCACAACACCCAGACCCGAATGAATATTTGTGGATCTCACACAAACATTTCTTTCTGTGCGGGAATCGAACCTGCGGCCTCTCGTTTCACAGCCGGCTACTCGCCCTCTGCGCCATGGAGGCTGTCTGAGAGGGATATTTAAGGGATTAGGGGATTTTGGCCTTCAGAAATTTAAAATCACAATCATCAGAAATCACCGTTCGTAATGCAGCAGCATGCCTTTACTTTACGACTGTTTTCTGTGAGATGGTGGTAACAACGCGGTCGATCCATCGATGCTGTAGACAAAAGCTTGGCGCTACCACTCTGAAACTAATATTAACGCTTACTTTTGTGGATAAACTTCCTCTTTTATTTGCTTCCTAAAATAATAATCACAAATACAGTATGTAATATAAAGCGACATACGAGTATAAAATCATCGTCATTATTTAATTTGGATAAATGACTGTAATACACCATAAACCATATGTACCATAACCATATCTATGTGTAGGTACTACAACTTACGTAGATTTTTCTCGATCTTAGTCTTTCGTGCTCATTAAATGAAAATTAAATCGCAAGAACCAAATGTTTATAGCGTAGCTATATTAAAGTGTAAATGGAACGAATGATTTGACACTTTTGTGTACAAATGTTTTAGGAAATGCCGGCGCTGGCTCTATCATCCACCGGCTAATACACGAATGTCTCACGGCCGCCGCTCCCGCGCCCCGCCGCCTAATTGACACGTTTTCTCTAAATTACTATTTAATTTCACACTTTCTATAGATAATAACGTCAATATTGAGTAAAGTTTTTAATTTTATTTCCGACATTTATTAGGTGAAAGGAAATTAGAGAGTTTTACACAAAAACTCGCAGTTTTTACGTACACGTTTGGTTTTTTGCGGCCAACAGGTTGTGTAGTTTTACAGAAATGCCATTATATTGCGGTTTGTGAATTCATCATTAATATAATACAAATTCTGCGACTATAAGTTGCTAGGCACAATTTTATCAATAACTGCTAAACAGATTTATCTCAGTTTTCACAAATAAATTTTTTGGGTTATTCACGAGGAAGGTAATGGGCCACATATTGGAAAATGATTTTTGTATCAGACAGCCACTCTACATTGATAAATATATTTCGGCTCATTTGTTCATATATATTGCTATGAGTCAGTGATCGTGTTGATTCCGCCCATTGCGGCAGTGTAGTGCTTTCAGTAGCCTGGAAGTGAAGAATTTTTGTATTGTGGTTGGCGTCAATACTGACCTGCCAGTATTTTTTTTATAGCTGTCGCTCTTGCTATTGCTTAGCCGGTTCATTGATAAATAGTGTCGTTGCGGTTTGCGGCCTGCCACCAAGTTTGAAATCATACCTTTACATATTTACAAGTTCACACATAAATAGCAAAACAAATACAACCAGACATGTACAAATTAACCGAGTATCTATATACATATACCATATACAATTAATTTGTAAAACATATTACACAAACAGCGCTCGCCATTGAAACTTAATGTGTTTAAAGATGGACGTGAGAAATATTTTTTTGTGATTGCAAAATGAGCCGGATCAATCAGCTGCTCGTATTAAAACATTTTGAAAGTTAGATCGGGACCGCTTCGAGTTTTTGTTTTACATTTTTTTTTCGTATCATTGGAGTGTCAATTATTTTATCAGAAGATCTAAGCGCCGCTGCATCTCGTCCGACACAGAAATCATATTGGATTATATTTTTTTGTTTAACGATTTATAAAACATGTTTTTTTTTTCAAACTATTATGTAAGCATGTTTGTCTGATAGTCCAAAACAACATACCGACCTATTTATATTTTTCAATAGACTTAGTATTTATGGATTTTTATTTTATTAGAGGGGGCAAGTGGGTCACCTGATGGTAAGTGATCACCGTCGCCCATGGACACCATCAACACCAGAGGAATTGTCGGTGCGTTGCCAGCCTTTTTTTTAATGAATGTCGGAGAACGAGTAAATGGAGGTAAGTAATCTTTACCTACCATGAACACCCACAATACACAAGACGTGGACTGACTGACCATGAGTAATTTTTTTCAATACCAGGTTATTGGTGATTCTAATGTAATGTGCACGGGAATGTTGGTGCGTTGGTGGGGTAGATCGGTTGTAAAACACTACATTCCAAAATGTTTACATGTGTAAGAGTATGTTGCGATCCTGCATGCAAATGAGATCCAGGTTAAGAGAATGATTGGGCGATACAATTTATAACCTAACCTCAAAATTACACTACACTCATAAGACTTCCAATAAGTCGTATCATCCAACGATACATCTCTTTTTCCAACAATGACGTGCATCCGGAAATTATCCATTTTCAAATATGGAAGTAACGTGGTCCAAAAACATAGCCGAGGTCAGTATGATTAGAGGCCGGCCGCGCAGCCGATTACAGACTGGCTAATGTACTCCCTTTTGACGCCACCGCCATCTGTTATCACTTAGTTCGCGCCTAATTTAGAAAAAAATTGAGTGTGTTTTTGTTGTGTTTTTAATTTATTATGACAGGTCGTTTATATGAAGATGGGGATCGAGAAGTAGAAACTGTTTATGATGTTTTATGGTTCGGTTATAGAGAGCTTATTTTGAGACTATTTAGTACTTGAGTCGTGAAATCTGATTTAATAAAAATAGTGATTTTACTTTACTTTCACATACGTACTCACGGCTTTTACCCATAGGGGTAGGTAGAGACACCGGATTTGTATTTGCTACGGTTCTTTTACACCGTTTTGGCCTCCTTTACTCTCATTAAATTCTTCATGCACTCACGTCGGTTTAGTGTAGTTACTTCTGACCTAGCCTTTCTCAAGAATATCTCCAACTTGATCTGAGAAGATCCGCCACGGTTACTTTCACGTAAATAAAAAAAACACTTTGAACATAAGATATAACTACTTGCCAGTTCTAAAATATATTTAGCAAGCAAGTTTTCAAAATGAATATATACGTACGTAATAACTACGTAGAGCGTAGCGTTGGCGTAGCGCTACGAAAGCTACGCTCTAACAAGAGTTCGTGAAAATCAACATTTACTTAAAAACTTATGTCTTCATTTAAAACAACACTTATTCCGTTATATACATACACTTATAATCATGGGACTATCAAATCAAAAATAAAAAAAAAAACGTTTAATATCACGTCATTTATTAATTTGTATCAATAAAAGAATATGTTGCGTTATTGTAAAAGCTTTGTTATAAAAATAAACGCGAGTGGTACTAATTGAGAGGGTTCGAGGTTGCGTCACTGCATCAGTCACGTAGGGGCACTGTTCACTGCTCAGCGAATGTAAAACAATAATTTGGACAGTTCAAAGAGCGGCGCGATGTAACGCAATGTTGTCCTGTGGTGCAATGTGTGAGCGAAACTATATTTAGCGATTAATATTACAAAGATACTGCGTCGGTGGCCCAGTTGTAATGTGTATGCGTTACGACTGAGGTCTCGGGTTCGATCCCTGTGTCGGGTAATAGTGATAGGGTTTTTCTATTACGAAATGCTCAATGACAGCACGGAGTCTGGAATAGGGTAGTTTCCTACATTGAATTTTATACATTATTTTATAAGCAACAGAAAATGATACGTAAAAGAAACCCTTTTATTAAAACACAATCAAAATTGGTTCAGAAATGTGCCCGCAGTTATGACTTTAAATGTTGGTATGAGGAAAAGTGGGTGCGTAGTAGGGATATCTCACTATCTCGCTTGCACGCGTGCACTATAATGAACATTTTACACAGTGACGTCAAAGGTTGCATCGTCTGTCATTTGACAATTACCCCTTCTACAGGATTTCAATGGCTTCTATCTTATTTATTTTTGGTCCGATTTATAAAATTCTTTCTGCAATAGATTTTGAGTAAGGTAACTTATTGATTTAAATAATTAAAAAAAACTAGTCAACTACCCTATTGTGCCCGGTATTGCGATAGGCTCGCCTCCTAACACATCATGGGACGAAGATACGCTCGGCGAAATGTGGGTGTACTTGTTACACCTCTGCCTGCTGCTTCGGGGATTACAGGCGTGAGTGAGTGCGTGTATTACAGAAAGATGTTATTACAGAAAGATGCTGCTGAAAATTTCATATAATATGTAAAATCGGTCCATTCACACACACAAACAAATGCGTTTTTTGTCGGTTGTAAATTTGTTCTATAGCAAATGGTTATTGGGTAACATAGTGTCAAAGTTTACAAGCCGTCTGAATAGAAAAGATCGTGTAACTTGCGCCAATGAGGGGCTCGCGCCTAGTCATTGCGCGGCGCCTTTCAATTCACATCTCAAGCGTTTGGATACTCCCCCACAATAGAGCCGGCACAAAGCCAGATCGCGTTTGCCGTCTCGTTATGTAAAATCGGCCAAACAATGCCATAGACGGGCGGGATCGCTTTCTGTAAGAACTCAATTGAATCAAATTAACAATAGCCCTCAAAAACAACGTTACCGTCCGTTTTATTAAAACCCACATGTCAATTATAAATAGACGATGTAAAGGGTCCGCCGTACTGGATAATAGTGCAACAATGTGCGTAAACAAAGCGTACCTATGTAACACGTATTTGAGACGTTGAATTGACGGACATATTGTTGAAACAATAGCGATTGGTTTGAATAAGTTTTGGTTTGATAAAGTACTAAGCTAAATAAAGAAGTTTGTGTAAAGATCGTATGCACAATTTCGAGGAAGAGGTCTTCTCTGTTTTCGTTCAGTTCGATGGTTCCATCGTATTTACAATGTTATTTTAATCTTCCTAATCTCACGATAACCTTAATAAATTAGTCACAATATTGTGTAATAAGTATATATTGTCACCATAGCATTTTATTAAGTACTAGCTTTTGCTCGCGGCTCCGCCCGCGTGAATAGACTTTTCCGAAATAAAACGTAGCCTATAACCGTCTCCAGGGTCCCATCTATCTCTACATCAAAATTCATCAAAATCGGTTCAGTGATATAGGCGTGAAAGCGTAACAAACAAATAGTTTTTTTTCATAAAAATTATCCTATGTTACTTCTTATACCTCCAAGAATATGTGTACAAAGATTCAGATTCATTTGAGTAGTTTTCGTGTGAAAGCGTAACAAACATACATTTATAATATTAGTATGATTTAGTACATTCTATATATTCATCAAATCAGTTTTTTTTTCTTTTCTTTGGTAGTACAGTTAGCTCTGCGAATAATATTATTGCCCTCACTCCTGTACTGGGAAATTGAACTTTTATTACATTTTTAATGTGAATTTTCATTTGAAATGCTCTCCAAATCAATTAATAATAGGCATATTTTATAGGTACTTTGCTATACTGGTAACATCTTTCTTCATATGGCATTATCAGACGCGAATATTCATATCACGAAATTGACTTCAAAAAGGAAGAGTTTCCCAATTTGTCTGTATAGGTATTTTTTTTTCGTTTTATGTTCACGCATAGCTCCGCCAAATGTGCACCGATTTTGTATTAGTTAGGGTTTGCTTTATTTACTGCGATGTAAATTAAATTTGATTAAGACGAAAAAAGGTTGAAATGACGGCGTACTAGAGAAAATGGGACCATGATTCAGGTTTTGAAGTCAAATAGGTAATGAAGATTTAAGTTATAAATAAAATGTTGTTTAACCTGTCTCCTACATAATTAAATTTCATCTAAACAGAAAACCGTTAATTGACAATCTTTGAATATATTTTTAAAAAACTTATTCTACTTTAGTTTTTGATATGCATTGGAATATTAATTCAATAAGACAAAAACCTCTCAAAAGAGCAAATATGCATCGATCAATATTTACAATCAGCATTCCTTAAACAACTTTTACATAACTTTGAACTCTCGCGTACATAAACCGTAGTAGGTACATAAACATTTTCCTACGAAATTGCTTGTCAGCCATCGTTTAACAACAAATATTCAAATATATGTGGGGTGAGAAGAAAAACGGGCGCATTCAGGGCGCGTACTGTTTTATGTAAAGCGGCGTACACACAGTCCACGGTATATAACAAACATTACCACACAAACAGCGCGCCACGCCGCGCCGCGCCGCCGCCTCCGCCTCGCTCCACACGCTTCACGCCCTGAGGCGCCACGTCGCGCTAGTTACGTCACTGCTAGTAACGCAGCTTTTAAACAATTACAATATATTTTACGTGTCTTTATTTTATTTGTTTTTTTGGCTTCAGCTGAATATGCCTTAAAATTGTTGTACCGGTATTCAATGTTTTTATGGACAAAGGAATTGTGGGGACACACTATACAAAAACAATAATTATAATATGATTTATCTAGCTATTTAAAACCAAGAACGCCAAGAAATAACTCCAAACCCATCTACAAATTATATCAATGTAGATTACAGAGCAAAGAATGATGAATTAAATAATTATAAATCGCGGCCTACAGCAGAGCCCAACGAAATGAAGCTTTCATAAACTAAGTACTTATTGTTTTACTGAATAAATTTGACTGTAACATGTAGTGAAGCGGCCCGAGGCGGCGAGGCACATTTGCATACAGCCTCCACTTTGTGCCGGCTAACCTAATACGACGTATGTCAGAAGGACTGGTAGCTACGTGCCGAGCTCACTGCTGGGAAACCGACGGACATTTTCAATTCTGTGCCCGCAGGAGTTAAACAATGTACGTTTCTAATTAAATCCGATCTCTGATAACGTCACATGGTCACAGTACACTGAAGTTACATGGTTTACAAAATAAAAATATTAAAATGAGAATAGATTATTTAATTAATTAAAGTAAAATATCGTTGCTGTGAAAATTTTGTCATAAAATCAAGTACTGATATCCCTAATACCAATATTATCGTTTCGGCTATAAAAGTATACCTAGATATAAGTAGTCAGGTATTAAAAAAACCCGACTCGAAAAAATCTGAAAAGAAAAAAATGGTTCTAATTTACGCAAAACAATTTTTTTATGTTATTTTCAGTTTTATAAGTCGATGATTACAACACTGACTCAAAATTGAATACTTATCTAAAGTAGACTTAGAGCTAATAAATTTTTAACCGATTTCAGAAAAGGAGTAAGTTCTCAATGGGCGCGTTTTAATGTTGCTTTTTTATGTATATACTCGTACATGGATTTCTCCGCCAATTGTAGATTCATTCGATAGAGTTTAGCTGCGATGTGGTCCCATATAAATTTGGGTAAGATCTGATGACGGAGTACGGAGTAAAAAAATGAAACACCTTAACGAACAACAGTACACTTGTCGCGATTATGTTATTATATTGGAATTTATATGCTTCTAGCTTTTGCCTGCGGCTCCGCCCGCGTGAATAGACTTTTCCGAAATAAAACCTAGCCTATAACCGTATCTAGGGTCCCATCTATCTCTACATCAAAATTGGTTCAGTGATTTAGGCGTGAAAGCGTAACAAACAATAAAATAATATATTTTTTTCATAAAAAGTATCCTATGTTACTTCTTATACCTCCAAGAATATGTGTGCAAAGTTTCATGATGATCGGTTAAGTAGTTTTCGCGTGAAAGCGTAACAAACAAACTTACATTCACATTTATAATGTTAGTATGACTACCACAAAAAAAAAAAAAAAAAAATAAGTTTTAACAAAACTTAAAAACCGTCGGTGCAATTTTTTTTGACCGGTAGCGACACAGGCACCGACTCTTAAGAGACCTGTAGAAATAGATATTTTTGACTTTTCAGTGTTTCTATTTTGAAGTCAGGTTTTAAAGTTTTGTTATTGTTTGTAAGTTGTTTTCGAAGAAAAATAATCATCAAAATTGGGCCAATGTTTAGAAAGATATTAATGGTCATAAATAAAAAAGACGAAAATAAACGCGTCGAATTGGGTAGCTCCCTTTTTGTGTCGGATAAAAGAACTCCAACAAACCTCACGGTGGTCTCAGAAACAAATGTCAAAGATGTACTCAAGTCTAATTTCCGAGTTCGTGGGCGGAGGGTCAGGCTAGGTCGAGGCACTTTAGGCGAAAAGTAAACAAATGTGACAGCCGATGACGCCGCAGGTCGGGATATGAACCTCACACTTCAAACTGGAGAGGTTTGCCTTGCGTTTGACAATCATTGTTGTAACAATGTGCCTTATTTGTGTATTACGCCAAATATTGTCTTGTGTAAGGTGAAAGTTGGAAGTACCTGTAATGTTTAGTTTACAAAATGTTATAACTAACTTGGGGTATTAATGTATATTGGTATTGATGTGTATTGATGTATATCAGTCTCTCCCGTGACCACGAAGTCTGAAAAGCTTTCGAACTAAAATAAAAATTAAACCGCGATAAAATCCGTTTAAAATAGTTTTATTTCAATGTATATTGTCTTTAAAATACTGAATATTTGAACTAAGTACATACCTATGTCTGTTTTATCCCAACACGGCAATGTGACTACTCTAGACCTGATATTAAAGTACAGTGCAGTCCAAATATAATATCGATCATCAAGAGACTTCGATGATGAAATGGAAATGAAACTAACTTGTAAATTGCATTTTTATTTTTATTTTAGTGAGTAATTTTTAATTTAACTGCATCGGTGGCGCAGTTGTAATGCGGTTGACTGCTGTTCGGGTTTAATCCTCGGGTCGGTTAAAAGTGATATTGGGTTTTTCTATTAAGAAATGATCAGTATAAGCCCGGAGTCTGGAATTGTAGCCGGTTTGGCGACAGGCTCACCCCCTATCACATCATGGGACGGAAATAAGTTCTGCGAAATATGAGTGTACTGGTTACACCTCTGCCTACCCCTTCGGGGATTACAGGTGTGAGTGAGTATGTATGTTTCGATACCACAGCCTCACGTATCCTTTCTGCTCATTCATTGTGTACTGGATTTAAATGAATACATGATTACTCAATATGGATGGTAATGTAAATATATCGTGTTATTATTATAAGTTTATTATGTAATATATAAATCGCCGAGGAAACTGATGACTATAGGCGTGCAGATAGGGTTCCCATACGTCTGAAAATTTCCAGAAATCTTGGGAATATTGAAAACATCAGTTTGGGGATGTGGTAAAAATTACCTTAAAAAACTGCCTCCCAAAATGGTTAATCTCGAAACGGCTTTTAATTTAGTTCCCGGCGCTTTATATAGAACTATACATACCTGTTCTAGTAGTACTAGAGCACAACCCGTGTGTCTAAACTTTACAACATGTTACATGTCGTCATATTTAAGGGTCCTTACATACAGCTGACAGTGAGTGTTTATTTACCAAATCATATAAAAATCTAAGCGTCTTATAATTTCACATCAATTTTAATCACTCGTTCATTACGATCGATAAGATCGATCTCATCCCTATAAATTAAGTGAAGTAAGTGAGCGAGAATAAAAAATTTGGTGTGAGATATAAGCTCAGCTGTTTATCATTTAGTGTTGTCCAAATTTGCAAGTCAAATATCGACATGACCTTTGATAAAAATGAAAATACTTGATGTCCTAGCAATGCCATCGAATTTGGTATTACGGGAGTGAAACAGTGATATCGTACACTATACGTTGCTTTTATTGGACCACACCTTTCTGTAACGTTTATATATGTGATCGACAGTGTCTGGAATTACATAAACATCCAGAATTATTACATACATACATACGCACTCACGCCTGTGATCCCCGAAGGGGTAGGCAGAGGTGTAGCCAGTACACGCATATTTCGCCGAGCGTATCTCCGTCCCACGATGTGATATCGAGCCTATCGCCATACCGGGCACAAATTCCAGACTCCGGGCTGATACTGAGCATTTCGTTATAGATAAACCCAATACCACTTTACCCGACCCGGGGATCGAATCCGAGACCTCAGCGTTAGCAGAATTACTACTGCTATAATATTTCCTCTGGCAGTCTATATGTAGTTATGGTCGCATCGTGCGGTCGAGAGCGTATCGGTGCGTTGTTTGCGCGTGTAACTGGAGAACGCATCTGCTTTGTTGGCATTGCTCTCCTCTGCGCCCACTTCACGCTCCACACACATTAGACAATAGAAAATATTCATACAATTACACCGTCATATTTTCGGCTACTTTTGTTAAGGAAATTGATGTTTGTTTAGACTTTCCCCGAGAAGTTTGGATAAAATGAAAATATATATTGTAACTATTTATTATTGTCTCGAGATAATATAAATAGATACACAACACATATTTCTGCCTCTTACGCGCTTTACCGACTGCCTCGGTGGCACAGTTGTAATATGTACGCGGTCTCTGGTTCGATCCCCGGGTCGGTAAAGTGATATTGGGGTTTTCTATCATGAAATGCTTAGTATCAACCCGGAGTCTGGAATTGGCGATAGGCTCGCCCTCTATCACAGCATGGGACGGAAATAAGTTCGAGGAAGGGTAGGTGTACTAGTTACACCTCTGCTTATCCCTTCAGGGAGTACAGGCGGAGTGCGTATGTATGTAGAACACATACCTCAGACAGGTTCGGAAGGCCTAGCATACTGTATTCGTTAACAAAATCACTTTGAAATCTGTACAACGTGAAGATGAGCATAATAATAAATATACGATGTATTTATGTAGTTGTTGGTACAAAGTTACGCCTACAATTACAACTAAACAAGTATTATTAAGCAACCACTTTACACAAAATCGGGAGTTTGCAAAATAACTTAACTAAACATACCACTGTTGAGTATCGCTTTGAATTTTCAAAATATGTACACAATAATTTCCTTTTAATAAAAAGAAAGTGGTACAAGTTTACAAGGTGGTAGGTCCCTCGTTTGCGAGAGGCCGGCTGGGTTGGTACCACCGCTCTGTCTATTTCTGCCGCCAAGCAACAGTGTGTAAGCATTGTTGTGTTCCGGTTTGAAGGACATTGAAGCCAGTGAAATTACTGGGCATTATGAGACCTAACACCTCATGTCTCGGGCTGACGAACGCAGTCCAGTGTCATACAGTGCTTTGTTATTTAAAGTTCTGTGTGGCCTTGCTTCTGTTTATGAGCAGGCGTGGCGCTTACCATCAGGCGAGCGACCTGCTCGTCTCGTCATTCAAACTAATAAAAAAATAATAGACATTCATATTGTTTCCAAAAATGCTCTAGACAAAACTTACTTTCAGATTTCAATATAAATGAAGAATGAAAGATTTGGCTCAACAATGGCCCTCCCACTCCACTTCCTCCCCTCCAACTTGGATTTATACTAAGCATAGACATTCTCTATTACTTACGTGTTTTTTATAGCACAGGCCGGTAAACGATCGAGTGAGTCTGATGGTAAGTGATGTCCACTGGTCAGGTACGCCCACAAAACCATAAGAATCATGGACGTCTTGCCGACCTCAAAGGAAAGGGATTGAGAAGGGGAGGGGGATTTGGGCCTCCGGATATCTCACTCACCATGCGAAACAAAGCTCACACAGCAACAAGCTCCTAGTTTACGCCGGTTTTCTTTGAGACAGTGGTAACGACCCGGACGAGTCGGCCCATTCCTGCTGTAGACAAAACAAAGACAAAAGTTTGTTAACTACACCAGAGACTAGTTATTAGTCTCAGACTACACGTTGAAAGAAAATTTTATACTTACACAATAATTAATTACCGGGTATATAAGAATAAAATAATATAAATCATAATATTATTAAAACTGTAATACCAAAATGATCACAAAAACTCAACAACGGGTCTTTAAACTTTAATTCAATTACAAAAACATGAAATTGAATCACAAAGTAAGAATGAATGAATCACACTCATTATGTATGTTGCAGTTATATAAATATATTGGAGATATTTTAATAAATCTGGATGTATATTATTCTATCTAAATCCTAAGTGTTTTTAGCATTTAGCTTTCAAATTCAGGCGAGCATAATAATATAACAAGTGTCAGATACAAAAAGCAAGATAAAGAAAAATAACCTCCTTTTTAAGTTAATATCGATATTTATTACATTAGGTGGTACGATTCGCATATGCGAGATGTCGTCTGAGTTGGTATCAACGCTTTGTCTATTTCTGCGGCCAACTAGCAGTTTGTATGTACTGTTGTGTTTCGGTTTGAAGTACAATGAAGCCAGTGAAATTACTGGGCATTATGAGACTTAACAACTTAGTCAACGTCTCGGAGTGACTAGCGCAGTCCAATGCCATACAGTGCTTTGTAATTCAAAGTTCTGTGTGGCGTTGCTTCTGTTTATAGGCAGGCTTCGCGCTTACCATCAGGCCAGCGCCCTGCTTGTCTCGTCATTTAAGCTAATAAAAATACAGTGTTTTCGGAGATGTATTCTGACTCACTGACGCTTTTTTGATCCTCTAATAGAAGCCCAGATGTACAAACACAAACCCAATCTGTCCATGGGGACATAACATATTTCTAGGTAATTAACGATATATCTGAATATCTGATATGTTGACACAACCGCGACGTAGCTATGCGATGGAGATGCTCAATCAAGTGGAGTCGAGCGGTGCCGGTCGTGCGGTCGCGGGATGCAGACATCGACCGCTGAAGATGTATCGGCGGGTTTGTGCGCCGGTATTTATTTACACATGTACTCCGATGTGTTTCTAATGAGCCACGCTCCTCGCCTCCATAAATAAATGCTCTGTTATATCAACTACCAGTCTTTGTGCACGCTGCGACCACAACTCGGCAATTACGTTTGTGCCGGAACGTTCAAATATTTGCTCAAAACTTTCGGCCATTAATGAGGCTACCGATATTGTCCACCGGTGAGTTTTTTGAACTATGTTTACGTAATGGCCGAGTGGAAAACGTATCTCACAAAGCAATTAAAATAAAAAAGAATCCTATAACGTGTTTGTGATGTTTAGTTTGGTCGTGTTTAGATATGTATAATGTTTGTTGTTGTAGGCCGTTTAGCCGTTTAGAGACGGTGCATTTACCTGGAATCTATGTGAATTCACCAACAATAACATCGCTGGGAAGGCAAACACTCCACTACACTACCTCGGGACATGCATTCTTCTCCTTTATAATAATAATATATTTGTATATTTATGAGTTAGTACTATAATTAAAATATAAGCCACGCTTAGAGCTCATACAAGAAATTGCATATAAGTAATACACAACTCGGTACTTGGTTATAAACCAGTAAAAAAACTGCAAGCATTTTATTATGACTACCAACTCAATCCTGGACAAAATAGAACACAACTTTTTGCAAGATCTAATAGCAAAACTATTAAATGCTATAACAAGATTATAGCTACAGAGTTATAGTTATAGTACAATCTTATTCACAAAATCATTTATAGAGATGTTTTGATTCCAACATGAAATATGTTTACATTAACACGTATATTTCTCGTGGAATTATAAAAGTCATCTGGACAAACTATGACGGGTTGCGTCCAAATAATCCGCTGCGCACAGTCCGACGAGGGTTTGCGTCCATTGTGATTGATCCAGAGTCAACACTCGTGGCCTCCTTCTTCGAACGTCATTGTGCATCGGGTACGTTTCAAACTTCGACACTTTCCTCGACCGTCAAATACTTTGGGAACAAAAAACATCGATTAAATTTTATGTTTCCATAGAATATGAGGATGTTAAAATTTTATTCATGTTTGTGGGCATCGAAATTTTGTGGGTGTATTATTTATTACAGATATTAGTTAATTACATTATACATTTCTGACGCGACCACATCTAAGTGCAGAGTTCCGATGGTCGCGTCACGGGTGTCAATGACGCCGCGTCTGTGTGTAATTACAACAAAAACCTACAACGCACGACGAAGGCATTCAATGCAGGCCTGGATCTAGCGGCGGGGGGGGGGCTCTAAACCGGGGCGACTTGACATATTGAGATTTGTTTTGCCGAGATTTATTATTGTGATATTTCCTAGCTATATAACGCTATCACACTACGACCCACGGGAGCGGAGCAGTTACATAAACGCGGGTGAAACCGCGAGGAACAGTTAGTAACAATGACTTTTTTTTTTACTGCCTGGATAATTGAATGACGAGACGAGCAAGTCGCTCGCCTGATGGTAAGCGCCACGCCTCTCATAAACAGAAGCAACGCTACACAGAACTTTGAATAACAAAGCACTGCAAGATACTGGACTGCGCTCGTCACCCCGAGACATAAGGTGTTAAGTCTCATAATGCCCAGTAATTTCACTGGCTTCAATGTCCTTCAAACACTGTGCTTACACACTGTTGCTTGGCGGCAGAAACAGACAAAGCGGTGGTACCAACCCAGTCGGCCTCTCGCAAACGAGGGACCTACCACCTTGTGACTTCAATGTTTTGACCGTAACTCAATATTATCATCTCGCTTACTCTTAACTAGAACCCCTGCCCCGCTCCCTGTCTGCGAGTTGTCAAACTCCCGCGTTTTATGGCGCAATTTTACTTCTAAACAGCCCTTCTAGCAGTATCTACCAAAAGTAGTACAAAGTATATAGTTTTTGCTCTGTAATAAATAATTTACATACATACGCACTCTTGCCTGTAATCCTCGAAGGGGTAGGTTATATATTTCGTCGAGAGTATCTCCGTCCCATGATGTAATAGGGTGCGAGCCTATCGCCATACCGGGCACAAATTCCAGACTCGGGGCTGATTAAGCATTTCGTAATAGAAAAACCCAATACCACTGTACCGGATCCGGAGATTGAACCTGAGACCTCAGCGTTGGCCTCAATCGTAACGCGTACGCATTACAACTGCGCCACCGAGGCAGTCACGAGTTGCGAGGCAGTAAATAATTTACGC
Organism: Mimas tiliae; assembly: GCA_905332985.1. Lineage (NCBI taxonomy): Eukaryota > Metazoa > Arthropoda > Insecta > Lepidoptera > Sphingidae > Mimas > Mimas tiliae. The sequence continues at coordinate 11,677,286 of HG995254.1, forward strand.
GTGGGTATATACAAGCCAACAAGCCGGATTGCGGAGCGCAGTCCACTCGATCTGATAAAAAGATTTGTTTAACAAAACCATATTATTGTATGTTGTTGTGTTAGAGAACCATTGATGTGATGCATTAGATCGCTGGTGGTGGTCTGTTGTACCATAAACACTTGACGAGTTCATTCGAGTTTTACTCCGGATGAATTGTGTTATAGTTTATTGGGGGTATGTGGATTACTTTGGTACTTGGTAACACTTATAATGTTGATTTTTAGGGTTCCGTAGTGAAATGGTAAAAACGGAATCCTATAATTACGTCATATCTGTCTGTCAGTCCATATGTCACAGCCATTTTTATCGGAGATTATAAGCACTATAGGGATGAATTAAAAAAATGAATGTATTCTATGAACCAACCATTTCTACGCAAATGTGTACCTACTGAAATAAAGAAAATAAAAATGGTGTAGCTTTCCATACATGTAACTGAGAGATGATTATTTTCCATTATACATAGTCATGTGTAGTATCAATAGATTGATTTCTTATGTTTACGCGAATATTACACATTGAAATAAAGCTACTTTATACGGATTTTATCGCGGTTTAATTTTATTTTATTTCCGACGTTTCGAAAGCTTTTCAGCCTTCGTGGTCACGGGAGAGACTGAGGTGTAGGTCGTCTCGAAAAGTTAATGTTACATTAGCTACCTTCATTTTAAAATTATACATTTATTTTTTAATTATTTAAAAAAGTTAGACAGTAGTCCTATTTACGCAGAAAGAGCTCACGGTGTCTTGAGGTCTGGCAGTTGGTCTTTTGGGTTCCGATTTAATTAAGTGTATAATTGGATCCCAGGCTTGTGCAAGCTTCCAACCATCTTCTCTATTGAAATTTGGGTGTTTTTTAATTTCAATAGCCTCGCGAATCATCCTAGGTAGGAATCGGTGTTCTTTGGCAAGCAGAATGTTCAGCAACTGCAGACTTGGTAGAGCAACGGTGTTTAACATCAGCTAACATCAGCTGTTCTTTTACGCGGGTCCCTATGTTTCTTTTTGTTTGCCCGATATAGGAGAGCCCACAGTCACAATCTATTTTATATACACCCTGTTTACACATTCAGAGGTTGCTTATGTACGTATGTAATTGATAAAATAAGTCTTTCGGATGGGACACTGATTGTTAAGGTGGTATTTTAGGCAATAAAGAAAGACAAAGACTTTACAAAGCTAAAGCTTGCAAATCTCGTTTGAGGGACAAGAGGTACTTTCGTGTCTTGAATAGTACGGAAAACCATACTAAAAAGTATGTTCTGGCAACTCTTCTCAGCTACCGAGTCCCGACTTACAATTAAACGCATCCACGCCACCGACTCTGAATGGCCACGCGGGGTCGCGGGCACACATCATTGCACCACATCGCACTCGTTATTTTATTCACTAACATTTTTATTTTGCACGAATCGCCCGCGATTTGTATTTGACTCGATATTTTTGTTCTGAACCCGTTGGTACGGAATATTCGTGACGTATTTTATTTTGGTGCGAATTTGTGATTTGAATGAATAGTGTATTGTTGCAATGGCATATGAGTTTATGACTGAGTCGGTAACACATGCGGTCTAATGTTGCAATGATGCGGGTTCACAGGTGAAGTCACCATGGCCTCGAAGAACATTTTGAACAGTCAAATTTTCATTCACGATTTGTGGTTTCTTAAACAGTTTTAGTGGGTCAAACTCGATTTAGGATCATCTTGCAAGTGGGCCTTAAACCATTGTTATTAAGTAGGTCATAGTTGGGTTACGTTATATTGCGAACACTGCAGATATCGTGATTAATAAACGATTACACACTATTTTCCCATACATAATGAAATAAACGCACTAGAGATTTTCCCATAATCAATGATATGAAACATGCTGGGTGTTCTTACGTTTTATTAGCACAACACGCAGTTGGCCGGGTTGTTTTAAACATTCTAAAACATACATAATACATACGCACTGACGCCTGTAATCCCCGAAGGGGTAGGCAGAGGTGTAACCAGTACACCCACATTTCGCCGAGCGTATTTCCGTCCCTTATGTGATAGGGGGCGAGCCTATCGCCATACCGGGCACAAATTCCAGACTCCGGGTTGATACTGAGCATTTCGTAATAGAAAACCCAATAGGTACATATCACTTTACCCGACCCGGGGATCGAACCCGAGATCTCAGCTTTGACCTCAATCGTAACGCGTACGCATTACAACTGCGCCACCGAGGCAGTCTAAACATTCCATGTCTTCATATGAGAGTTGTCCATTAAAACCATTGTTGTTAAGTACTTACTTAACTAATTAAATACAAGAAGTAACTCTGGCCGCAACACAAAAATGATAAAATATTCCCTGACAAACTTAAGTATCTACTTATGTCGTTCATTGTATCGTAAAATATATTTCTACTAATAAGCACGTGACGAACAAAAACATCTTAACGTTTGAATCAAATAAAAGGGGTGAAATAGCAATTAACTATTAACTACAAGGGCTTGTGGACACGACAAACAGTCTTCAGCTGGTGTCCTGCCCTGGTTCCTTGAACGGTGGGCTCGAGTGCGAATCCGCGGGCGGTCCGGCGCGGGCAGGCCTCCATACCACTTGAAGACTATTTGTTTTGCTGTTTAAACTGCTCCTAGCGTGATATGTGGCGCCCTCTTCTATTTACACGGATTCCGATATCACATGATGGTTGGTAAAAGGTGAAAAAATACAAGTAAATGATAACATAACATTTACTTCACATTTAAAACCTTTGATAGAAACTGTTGATTACCTAAAAGGCAATTTATATCAAAGTTTATACAATAGAACCATTTGGTAAATAAATTGAAATTGAAATAAGTAATTATGTTTACATTAACGCTGAAGCTAACAAATTCAGTGATCTGTTAAAATGTAAGTTCATTAAAGTGAATACAAAACACAATGTTGTCAATCATGAACACGATGATTTGTTATAAAAATAGTGTGAGAAATGTAAGGCGCGGCGGGCGGGCGTGCGCCATTCACTTTGCTCAACGAATTCGCGCATTAACACCTATTACCGAGGCGCCCTTTGTCGCCGCCACGCAAAATACTACACTTTCCTTTTTACTGTTTATTGTTATCGTTTGTTTCGCTTCGCAAACCGTCCGACGACAATGTGCCAGCCGGTGCGGCCCGATGAGCGCTTTCAAGTGTCGAAAAGCGGTAATTTGCTTCATTCGTTCATTGTTGGGGCTAAAAGTCGGCCTTTGTCGACACTTGACGGAATTGGTAACGTTTAGATTTGGGAGTGGGCAATTCGCGGAGAGTGGACGCGTTTTATCGAAAGAGCGGCTACGACCGGTCGGTAGTGTCGGCACTCGGGCGCGCACTTCAATGGGCATTCGGCGCCTAATGGACTATTTCGCACCATGTTTAAAAAGGTTTCCTCTTTTTTACAAATACCTTGCAGATAGTTTCGAATGGTCTTTTATGGTTCTTTTATTATTTTTCAATAGGAAATATTATTTTTAGATGAATCAGTGTTAAATGGCTTGTAATGGTATTGCTATACGCAAGTTGTTCACTTTATCTTTTGGCAAGCATGTTTAGCTGCCGACACTGGTATGTGCCAAATAATAGCAATCCTTTGACATGGATCCTATAACAGGATACCTTCAATTAGCACAGTAACTATGAGGAAATGCGATCTCATATAACTCTGGTCTAACAGAAAAATTTACACATTACACTGACATTGGTTCGATGTGGGAAATCAAATTCCTAAGACTCACAACCAATTACCGAACATGGCTCCACAGGTTTCTTAAATATTTTTTTATGGTCCTACTAGTCATGTCAAAAATGATCAAGTCCCTCCCTCCTGCAATATAATTATTGATTTTTAATATGCAGTTCGAATGACAAGACGAGTAAGCAGCTCGCCTGCTAGTAAGTGACACGACTGCCCATGAATAGTTGCATAACGACCCAGAACTTTGAATTACAAAGCACTGCGTGGCACTGTACTGCGCTCGTCATCCTGAGACACAAGATGTTAATTCCCATAATGCCCAGTAATTATACTGGCTACAAGGTCCTTCGAACAAACAACAGTGTTTGCACATTGCTCCTTGGCAGGCATGTCATGGTAGGCAGGTGGCAGAAATAGACAATGCGGAGGTACCAACCCAGGCGGATACTCGCCTCCGAGAGTCCTACCACTTAGTAAATAATATATGTATAACAACTTAATTCTTAATGGAGATTTCCTTGTATATTCTATGTAGAATAAGTTATGTACCTACCTATACCCCTGAAACAAAGCATCAGTGAGCGACTCCCGGGTGTTCATTAACTAATCCGTCTGTCTGATACAAACTAGCACCCTAATGTGCATTTACATGCGCCACCTCGGCTTGCTAGCTTCGAGCAACGGTAGTACTGTACGGTCATTACTCATTACGCCAAACTACAATGTCTGGCGATGAACTTCTAATAAACTAATGCTTTATAGTTGAAGTTCTTGTAGTTCCGAATTTCGTACAGGACGTAGTATCTATATAAAACAAAAGTTGTTAAGAAATTGAGCCAACTTTGGCCCCGCTGCTGGTCCTAAAGGTAGAAGGGGTGGGACCGAGACAAGCGACGAGACGGCTATGCGCGACACAACACAGGAAACCGAGAGACCGTTTCACCAAGAAATTTTTCAAGTTACAGTCACGTGTTTTTGTCTCGCGCTCGAAACGGATTCTTTAAGGCCTGTTTTGAGGTACGCGATCGAGACAGGGAGAGGGCGACGCGACTTAAGTGATAGCGACACGTCTGCTTTATATGAAATTATATGGAAATGGTCGCGCGTCGCTTCGTTCTGTCTCAGACGCATACCTCAAAATGTCCTATATAATTGAATACAAAGCGTACAAAGCGGTTGGGTCGCTGTCTTTTGTTTTTAAGCTACATACAGTAGATACATACCTAAACATTTTCTTTTTAGGTATAATTATTATTCCATTTTTTTTTAATAAACAATGTGTCCCACTGCTGGGCATTTATTATTAGGTATAATTTAGTAATTTATTATTAATAAAGACGTATATCTAGAAACAAACAGCTGTCTTAGAAAAACTGTGTAACTAATGTCCATTAAACAACAAGTGAATACGTAAATCTATTTCACAATGATTTTATCTAGCTAATCCCGGCTTACCACAACAATGGTGTTAGGAGTAATCAGGAAGTTGACGCATTCATCCGTTCCTTTCTATTCCTGCAACGTGTTTACCTACATTCTCGCAACACTAGGGTTTATCTTTTGTTTCCTTAAAACATGTGATAAGGTGATATTTAAAACGAAAAGTTCGATAGTTAGGTTTGCATTCATTAGTGTTTCTTGGTAAGCCATTAGGACTTGGCCAAAGGGTTTGGTGTCCTAATGGACTAGTATCAGTGCTTTCTCGTGTGAAAAGTTTAGACCTAGTTATGATTATTGTGAAAACATGCTACATTTTAAGGATAGGAATTGAGATTCATAAACGTCTTTTTTTATTACCTTGAATGACGAAACGAGCAGGTCGCTCGTCTCATGGTAAGCGCCACGCCTGCCCATAAACAAAAGCAACACCATACAGAACTTTAAATTACAAAGTACTGCATGGCATTGGACTGCGTTCGTCAGCCCGAGACTTAAGTTGTTAAGTCGCATAATGCCCAGTAATTTCACTGGCTTCAATGTCCTTCGAACCGAAACACAACAATGCTTAAACACTGTTGCTCGGCGGCAGAAATGTATCTGTCACGTGTGTATGATTATTGCACCACAAATACCACCCGTAACAGCTAATATAATGTGTTCCGCACCTTTATAATAGGTACTTCCTGAAGCCTACGTTACTCATAAGTCATAATAAAATTTAAAAAATTAATAGCATAGCCAATTGATAAATAAAACTATACAATATTTTGCAGAAAGGTGTGGTCAAATCTAAACAGCGTCTAGTGTACGATATAAGTACTTCAACCCCTGTAGTAGTAAATACGATTGCATTGTTAGGACATAAATAAAGCATTTTCTTTTTTATCAAATGAGTAACATGTTTATGTTTTGCAACGTTAGACAACACTAAATGAAAACAGCTGAGCTATTTTCTCAATTAGCAACAGCATTTGAAAGAAATAAAGAAAAACAATTGCCATGCTATTTTGATTTTAAGTGTTGATTTATGAAGTTTTAAGATTTACCTGACCTGCACTTACATAAGCAAAGAAACGTGACATTAAATAACTAATAGAGATAAATCATCATAGATCACCGATATACGAGTACATCTCTTCATATCCATTCAGAACACTTGTGATATTTTCAATACAATTTTTTATACGTTAATTAAGCACTTGAGAACACTAAAGCATATTTTAGTTAAGTTTAGAATGTAACAACGGAATTCGAATGTATTCGAAAACTTATAGCGATTGATAACTGTGTAAAACCGTTGTTATTTCTTATGCATGTAACCAGGCAGAATTAAATTAATAAATGGCAAAAGTGTAAGAAGGCGTGCGAGGCGTTTTGTGTCAAGATACTGACCGCAAATTACAAGCCACGAGATCGCCGTCCATCGTGATTGACGTCCGATGTGCTCCGATACCATCCAGCTGCCAGCTGGGTAGATGTATACCTACGATCGAAACTGGAAATAAGACAATATCGCAAATAGAACGCAGTGTATAAAAATATTAACTTAAACTTAAATATAAACTTGATATCGTCACCTGTAATATGAATTAACATAACCGCCAAAATGACGAAATTGAGTTATATATACAGTTAGACTGCAAATTTCTTGTTCTATCGATTGGTGTATTTAAAATCTTGATATCTTGAAAAAAAATGATTACCTCAACAAAATCAGAGTTTTTTTTTTATTTCAATGATGTATGGTACATTTTATAATGAGCAATTAAAAGGTTAGTGTAACGATATATTTGGAATTTATTCATTATTTTATTAGTGTATTGGTCCAGCGTGAAACAATGTCTATAATGTAAGAGTCATTTGTAGAAAAAATACTCTTACTTTACTCAATTTGTGTTAGATTATAACTTTCTGACTGCTCGCCAATTTCTAAAAAAATATATTTGGACCTTAAAAAACTCTGCGATGACGAGGTAATACCTAGACAAACAGACCCAAGATTATTTACAGCTGCTTATCATAGAAAAAACTGACTTCTTAGATGATATAATTTTACAAGGCGATGAAGTTGAACGCGACGACGATAACAGCGAACCCAAAGAACAAAGTGAGGAAGTTGATGGACTTAATTATATATGATATGGGGATAGACTCGCCACCTATCAAATAGGTACACGGAAACAAACTCCGCGAATTATGGATGCACCAGTCGTACATCTCTGCCTACCCTTTCGAGAATACAAGCATGGGCTAATGTATGTATGAAAATATTATTGGTTTGACATTGGTTAATAGATTTTTTAAGTAATTATTTCTAGCAATATCCAAAACTTTCCCATTTACATAAGGCAATAATCTGTAAATTACTCCAATTCCTAGTAATGTTTTAATAAACTAAGGTTAAACTTTAACCAGGTGATTAGCGTAATCGCAGCAGATAATAATAGAACTAACCGTGGGAAGTTATTTAGCGTGTATTTACTCGTAAGTTCTAAACAATGATTAAAACATTACGTAATTATTTGTAGAAATGCATTTATATTTAAGTAAGTACTAAGTTTTTTTGTTTATATATTGGATGTAGCTTTTTTATGTTTTGTGCTAGGTATAACATTTATATTTAGTTTAAATCTTTATAACTGAACAGGAGTAAATTATTATGGCCTGTGAGATATTTTTTTAGATTGGAATGGAGACTGTGTTTGGCAGACGTACCTAGTGTAGGACACATTGCTGCACGATGGAACGACCCAACGACTTGAAAAAGGTGACGGGTTGCGGATGGTTTTTTTTATTAGCCTGATGAAACGAGTAGATCGTGATGGTGAGTGCCACATCTGCCTTTAAAAGGAATTAATACTACACTAGAACCTTGAATTACAAAGCACTGCATCGGTATACGCTCGTCATCCAGAGACATAAGATGTTGAAGTCTCATAATATCCAGTAATTTCACTGGCATCAATGTTCTTCAAACCGAAACACAACAGTGCTTACACACTGCTGCTTGGCGGGATGCATGCTGTCTATGACAGAAATGGTTGGTATTCATTTGGGGACGTCTACGTCCTACAGAAGACGGGGATAACCTGAGATAATAATAATAATTTTTAGATTTGAGTTCAATGATGAGGATAATATCTGATTTCTCCATTGATCAATCCCCAATCAATTATCCCTGATCTATTAAGAGATTCAAATCACACATATCAAAATGTCCCTTTTATTTATTTCGAGCTCTTTCTGTACCTAAACATATATATGTTTGTTCAGTTGTAGTATAAGCCACCATAACTTTAAATAAAATAATAAATAAATGTACAAAAAATGTTTCCTATGATTGTATAGTGTACTTATATCAACTTTGTACAACATTTAAGTAATGTTTAATATCTATTTTGTGGCTAATTGAATTTAAATCATAGTTTCTACAAATAACCAATTACCTACTAATAAGATCTCCATACCTACAAGTTACTATTTGCAATAACAATTGTCGGTATGACTTTTACCGTTACACAACTCAGGACAGAGTAACTAAATCCTATCATCTATTTCATTATTTTTAACCGGATTGTATTTTGATACATTTCAAATTAATAGTTCATATTGTGATATTATTTTCCCCTTGAAACATTTTTGATTTAATACAACAATCAAATATTTATCAGTTACCTACTAGTTAGGTGGAAAAGCATCGTGAAGAAGAATTTATATCTCTCTATTTTAAAAAAAGTAACTGGCGCCGCCGCCGCTGCCAAAAGTTGGTCACGCTATCTCCTCCGAAACCGCTGGGGGTATGGGATCGAGACCGATACCAATCGATGCAGAATAATGTGGGGAAGAAAGTAAGATATGTCTCATATTCGTCGGACTTTAAGTTTTTTGTTTATTTTATGTTTTGTGGAAAAAGTCTAGTCTATAATAAAAAAATACAGTTTTGTGCAAAAAATAAGCCAATGATAGTAATCTAAAAGTAGATATCTAGGCTCCAAATATTTTAGAATTTGTTAACTATATGTACATAGACAACTATTTGTTTTAGGACAAAGAGTATTATTATAAAAACGAGTCTTGGTTTTAGAAATACCCTGTAATATGGTGTAGGTACGTGATATATGTATGACATAATTAATTTTAAACGCCTCATCCACAAAAACAATATCTTGAATAGGTGTGAGAAATGAAAAGTTGATATATTTTGTAATATCTATTTATTCGGAGAACTTTAGAGAATCGTTATAATTTATGTTTCTAGTAAATAAACAACAGTGAACAGTGTGTGCACACGTATCAACAACAGTCAGTTGAACTTGGCTCGACATAATATGTACAAAATAGAGCGTAAGATTTTATCTACAAAAGCTTGGTCGTTATCAGACTTTATTATTTACTTACTATAAACGATCACTGTCCTACATATACATGTTTATACGAAAGTTACATTTACAATAATTTACAAGTAATACACTGTATCATAAAGAACAGAGACTAGAACGTGAACGGAAGAATACAGAAAATAATGCACGCACAAAGAATGACACGTCTGCTTCAATGAGTAACAAGAGAAAAGAATTCACCCATAGAGTGGAGTTGAAACAATACAGCGGAGAACAGTAAGGTCTTAGAACTAAGCAAGTACAGGCAGTCGATGGATTTCACTAGGCAACGTAAACAACAATGTTCCGACGGGATTATAATACTGGTTATTCACAAGTTTGTACAAGGCGTATTCAGGTACAGTGTACGCACGGCCTACGTGTCTGGTGGGCGCTGCTGGTCGGTGGGGCTAGGCGGTGGCGCGGCGTGCCGGCGCAGCTGCTGCAGCAGCGCAGGCTCCAGCGCCGGCCACCACCCACCCAGCAGCGGATACTGTGCCGTTGGCGCCAGCGGACCGCGCACCTCCTCCTCTCCACCACGCTCCTCCTGATCACTCGCCACCACATCAATGTCCTCCTCAGGTTCGTCTTCACCGCTGCTGTCACGTCGTTGTCGCTTCTCCGGCGCTTCATCTGGTGCCAGCAGTGAGGCGACGTCAAACTGTCTCTTGCGCGCTTGTCCGCCGCCGGGCAGCCTCGCGGCGCCCCAGAACGGCAATGGTAATGCAGTCGGTGGCGGTGACTGTGGTGGCGGTGACGGTGAGTCCTCTCCGTCATCGTCGACGGCTAGGCCCATGTGTTTCCTCACTTTCCTTTGCGCCTTCCGTCTCCTGAAGTCACCTTTTCGAAAGTCCTCGACGTTGGCCGGGTGGATCGCCCAGTAGTGGCCTTTGCCGTTTGCCGATCTTCCCGCTTTCACGAAACAATCGTTGAGTGACAAATTGTGTCTTATTGAGTTCCGCCAGCCCGGTCCTCGCGACCGGAAGTACGGATAGTTATCCAGAATGTGCTGATAGATATCGGAGAGTACGAGCTTTCTCTCGGGTGAGCTGAGGATGGCCATCGCGATAAGTCCGATGTAGCTGTGTTGCGGCTTGGGTTCCTCTGGCTGGAGCGCGCGTTGCTGCAACAGTGACATGGAGAGCGCGAGGCGCGGGCCGTACGGCGTGTAACATGGCCCCACTGCCGGTGGGTACAGACGCAGCCGCTCTGCAACGGCGTAGTTATACAGTTGCAAGCGGTAGTGATCGAGCGCGGCGGCGGCCACGTTGGGCGCGTCTTTGGCAAGGGGCCAGGGACCACCGTCAGCACCACTGCACATGTTGCCGGCCGGAGAACGCGTGCCGGAGTGCGGCTGACTGCCGAGCCGGCCCTCGCTGGCGGGTCGGGGCTCGGCGTACCCCGCACCGCCCCGCCCCCGCCCCGCTACCACCAGCCAATCAGCGCGCTCTCGCTAGTTGTATACGTGTTTTTGTTTAGCGACGCCCCACTCCAGTGGTTTTGACTCCACGCGCCCTGTCTTGAAGCTACGGGTAGTGGGTACTGCTCGCAGCAACGTTTAAACAAACGTGTTTATAAGTTTTGGTGCTTCATAGGAAAAAGACTTTAAAATATTTGATGTAAGAGTACCTATTTTGAATTCTGTAGGCCGAACCGAACATCGCATAGATTGATCAAACCTTACAGATACATAGATAACCAAAAACTTATTTCTGATTTTACAGATACACTTCATTCTGATACACTTGTGATAAAAAATAAATTATTTAATTAAATTTGTGAATAATTGCTAGTAAATCTAGTTTGCGCAGGCTAAAAAAGCCCGTTTTTAAATGTAGATAAATCGAAGAAAATTACTAAAATAAGCTGCTAACCATAAATAATAGAGCCATAAGTTAACTAAATATATTAAGCAATGTCCGTTTTATTGACCTGTTTTATACGAGACTATCCCGCCCACACACCCGCCACTGCAACTCCTGTGCACCAGGATCGACAGTGGCACGCATATTGTTGACACCGAGCAGTGAAGCTCGGCGAGTCTCTGGAAATGCTAAATTGTCTTTGTCCCGCAACGAAATTAATCAAATAGGAAGTTAAGGAGGAGTTGGAAATATTAAACCTATTGACCTGTTTTATAGTCGTATGATTTGTAAAAACGAATATTTATATTAATAAAATATTATTCAAAATTTTCGAAACAATCAATAAGTACCTACTCGTACCTACTACTTGTAGATACTTGTACCTATGTTCTAAATACTTTTTAACAATTTAATATTGCACGTAGGTGATTATTTAATTCTCGGAATTAAAGAAATACTTTGTTTTTTACTATTCTCCAATATTTGACATATAATCACCAATTAATGTATAACATGGCTATTTTTGAAAGTACTTAGTAGACATCATCTTCCTTTCGATATATATGTCAGAGTGTAACATTTGTATTTGAAAGTAATTACTTGAAACATTTTATTTGGCAAATAGTAGGTGCTTACTCAAAATTAGTGAAACAGCCGTTACATATAAATAATAGTGTTTGTGTATAGAGTGTTATGCATACTGGCACTAAATAATCATTAATCTTATAAGTAATATCAAATTTAAGATTCATAAAAGTAATACAAACTTCCATAGAGTCCGACATTCGCAGGTCCAATATGAGTATAATTTGAAAGATAATTTCAATGGGATTTTATTTGAAAACAAATTGCAATTGCTTTTGCTGTCTGTACTACAGGAAACCGTTACAAATGACAACTTCGTAGCGAGTGCTTCCCTGTTATTTCAGAGATATCACAACACGCAACAACACATTACTTCTGAGATGGCGAGAGCGAAAGAGATGCCCATAGAAAAATACTCCTCCCCCTCAGTTAGAGCGGGACCGAGGATCGTGCAACAGTGTCATGCAACGCCAATCTGCGGGAGCGATGGCGTTTGCTCTTCTACGACGGTCACTTGAAATTGAACTGTAACTCTTATTATACATGGTTTATAGTTATTGTACAGGGTGATGGTCTTATTGCATTGTTGTTAGTATGAATGAGCATGAAAATTAAAGATGCTTCGGCAACAAGCCGGACGCGTTGTATCCGGGAGTGCGAGCGGGGCAGCGCACGCTATCGGTGTAACTGTGTCCCAACAATACAGTCGACGCCCATTTAAATACGCCATTTTGTACACTGTCTCCACGGCTTGTGCCTTTGTGTTTTATACAGAGAGCACTGTTTTGTGGAATAAGTAAATTGCAGGAAATATTTACCTAAGTACTGAGCATACAATGGGTGTAGCAGAATCCGTAGCGCCGCGCGTCTCTCCCAATGATAAATGTATTTCATTATTTCTCTTGCTCAAACGTGACATGTTTATAAAATATACGTTAATTTTTATACATTTGCGCAATTAGTAATTATATTGTTTTCTAATTACAATGATTTGACGAATACTCTTTTGATTGAAAACTTTTAATCCATTAATTAAGATTACCCAGAATCATACCTCAATATATAATTTCTTCTGAAAGTAAATTTTTAAGAATTATTTAAGTACATAATGTAAGTAGATATGCTTTTTCCCAAGGGTGGACTGGAATATCGATTTCCTTCGCCCTATTACTGAGTGACCTAATTATACAGGTTTCAGATTGATTATTGTTAATTAAAAACAGTATTAACGTTCTTCTGAAGCAAAAATAAATATCATACGGTTTCATGGCAGCTATCGGTGATTTTAATAATAATTATACATTATTAGATAGATATTTGATTGTAGAGTCTAGAGTTTTGAAACAAGAGAAAAAATAAACTAAGAGGGACCCTATATGATTTCTTTTACGTATAACGAAATTATTGTAGGTATTACCGCTATAGCTGTAGTACGCAAATTATTTTTAATAGCCATGTATACGTAATACGTCCCACTGCTGGGCACGGGACTCCTCTACTGAATGAGAGGGAGTTAGGCCTTAGTTCCACCACGCTGGCCTAATGCGGGTTGGCAGACTTCACATACCGTTGAAATTCTTATAGAGAACTTCTCAGGTATGCATGTTTCCTCAGGATGTTTCCTTCCCCGTTATAGTAAGTGATAATTAGCAATTAATACAAACGTAACTTAGAAAAGTCAGAGTTGTATGCTCTTGAGGCTTGTTTCAAACCTGCGACTTTCGTATCGACAGTCCGTACCACACCCCTCTGAGCTATCTCTGCAGTAGTACCCTATAGGGTAAATTTATATAATATGTATTTCTGTACACTTAAACAATGGTGTTACGATACATATTTCGTGAGTTTCGGTGTAGAGTTTAATCCATTATCGCCACTGGTAATGTTTTAAGATTTCGACATTAATCCAGTATTGTATGTTCTTTCTGCCTGGCGTTATCTCGGCTTAATGGCAGGGTCCGCCTTCTCATCATGATTTAACGGTGGATTTGGTGTTATTTTGGGCGACCCGCAGTCTGACCCCCACAACCCGCGTTGGGAACCAAGTTTCTCCATTGCCTCGTCCGTTAATCAGCAAAGTGTACCACGTACAGGTGAGGCTGGCGTTGGTTCTAAGATGTTCGTGGCCAACTTACAATCGAGTATTGTATCTATGTACCTAATAAATTATTGTCAATTACATTGGCGATCTCAAAGCGCACTTTCCAGTAAAGTGCCCTATGAATGATTTATCTATAGTTTTTCATTGTACTTATAATGTATAATGTTTGTTAATTTAATTATACCTACCGAGCAGAGACTGAGTCAAACGAATTGCATTTTTTTTTAATACAAATCATTGTTAATAATACAATTAAATATTTTTTACTCTCTGCCACAAATGTTCAGTTTCGAGGTTTTTAGACGATAACGTCGATTTTTTACTATAATTATTTCCTACTCTGAGAAAGTGGTACTAACCCAGTCGCACCACTCCGTTCATGCTAGCCCAGATAAAACTATTCTGTACAGCGTGGCTCTAACAACTAATTTATCCAAATAATTTATAATTTTAGACTTATTGTGTACGACTAATTTAAAACCCTGCATAATAACAGTATATTTTTAATCGATACAAAGTCAGTATAATCGATCAGGAATACACTCGTAATGTCAGTGACGTTAATCATCAAAATTAAAAAGTATTTCGCTATATTCGAATTTCGAATTTCATTTAAAGTTGGCTTCGGTTAGACCGGTTGCGATGTTTGATTTAAATCGCCGGTCACGTGTGGTGCAGTTTTAAACAAGCGATTGGCTGGCGGAAAACAATTGCCGTTGGCATACAACGCGAACAACAAGCATACGAGTACAAACACGTAGGATGCCGACCGCGCCGTGCCGCGCCGCGCCGCCCCGTGGCACCGGCACGCTGCATCATTAATGAGATACGGTATTTATACAGTACTATTTATTTTAAAAGTAGTTTTTCACTTTTGAATATTACATTTAAAATAACATTTTAACATTTATTATTTATTTTATTATTTAGAAATATAAAAAATATCACCCTCCAATATGGTCCGGTGGTCAGGACGCCAGAGTGAGGAACTTCCTCACAATGCGTGCCGGGTCTAATAATACCGTCTTCTGAATCTCTTAACCCAATGACCAGTTGAGAGCTTCTGAAGGAGAAACGGTATTTTCTTATTACATTATTTTACCCCAGACAAAAAGAGGGGTGTTGATCCCTTTGTCTGTCTGTGGGTATAAGTAGGTATACATACATACGCACTCACGCCTATAATCCCCGAAAGGGTACGCTGAGGTGTAAACAGTATACCCACATTTCGCCAAGCGTATCTCCGTTCCATAATGTGATAGGGGGGCGAGCCTATCGCCATACCGGGCACAATTCCAGACCCCGGGCCGATACCGAGCATTTTCGCATTTAATCAAGAGTATACAATTACAATTAAGTATACAATTGAGTGTTGTTGCTAGAGACATCTTCTTTTGGATCGAATCGAAAAGATTTCACCATAAAGCTTTAGAACACTTTGCTGGTTGAAATGTTTCATAATTGTTAAGTTAGTATAATATAATAATTATGGTGACTGTTGAGAAATGCTCCGAGCGTTCATTCCACTATGTTATGTTGGGAGTTAGGGTCGAACTCTACTCAGAGCGTCTTATCATGACTTAGTCGTAAATTGAAAACTTTTTAGTTCCTATGAACAGTTTTTCCGTTCTATTAGTGACTAGCTGTTGCCTGCGGCTGGGCCCGCGTGAATATCTTCTAATATATAAAATTCTCGTGTCACAATGTTCGTTCTCATACTCCTCCGAACCGGCTCGACGGATTTTTAAGAAATTTTATATGCATATTCAGTAGGTCTGAGAATCAGCTACTATCTATTTTTTATCCCCCTAAATGTTAAGGGTGGCCCACCCCTAAATTATTTTTTTTATTTTTTAGACAATTTTTTTTGTGTTTATTTTTTTATGATACAGCATTAAAAAATACATACAACCCTAAATTTTCAACCCTCTACGATTAACCCCTATTTTTTTATAGCGATATTAGTATTTTTGTCAAGCGCGTTTCTCATCGGGGGCGCCCACTAGGCTACTTTAATCCTGGAAATTGGCGATCACGCGGGCGGAGCCGCGGGCAACAGCTAGTCTATTTCTAAAATATTCCGTTTCATAAAACAAAAAAACCGACGTAAAGTAGCGACTTGCTGTTGTGTTTCGTACGGTGAGTGACAAATCTGGAGACCCAAATTACCACCCCTTCCCAATCCCTTAATTATCCTTTAAGATCGGCAACGCGTCCATGATTCTTCTGGTATTGGGGGCGTTCATGGGCGGTGGCGGTGGAGATCATATTATCAGGTGACCCACTTATTCGTTTGCCGGCTATAAAAAAGTTTAATACAAAGTTCAACCCATTTTAATACGCTTCTAGCTATCACGCTAGCTTCATACGTATGCATGTAACGGAAACTTTGAACATGATTTTAACCCCCTTCAAAACGTCGGATTAACTTGAAATTTGGCATACTTATCAAGGACCGATGACAATACAAAAAAATAAATTAATTTAATTGATTAATTTCAATTTTATTGAAAATCATTGTAAATACATAATAGTTTAGAAATAAACTAAAAAAACACGCTTTTATAGAAAATCCAACTAACACCGATTTTTTACAATATTTTTTTTAAACTATTACTTATTTATTTTTTTAGTTGGATTTTCTATAAAAGCGTGTTTTTTTAGTTTTTTTTAACTATTATTTATTTTAAGTTTATCACTTAAAATGTAAATGTCCGAAAATCCTTCTAAGCGGGCTCCTATATTACACGAATTATTATAATTAACCCAAATTTCATGATCCTAGCTTTAGTAGTTTTGAGACAAATCGTGATTAATGAGTGAGTGGTAATTCGCTTTTATATATTAGGTATGTATAATAATAAGGTGTCTTCAAGTCGCGAGTGAATCGTTTTTTACTAGGCAAACGTGCTTCATCTTAGACCACATCATTGCTTACCATCAGGCGTGATAGTGACGCGAGCCTATTACGAATAAAAAATAATAATAATAAAGATATAAAAAAATACTGTTAAAACCCGAAATCCGAGAACCCCAAGTTGCAGAGAAGCGAAGAAGTTCAGCTTGTCGAATCATGCTTTTTACTCTTTTCCATAGAGATTTCGTAGAGTCTTTTAAGACAATCGATGAGCAATTATATCGATATGTTCTTACATACATACGCCCTAACGCCTATAAACACCCAGGGGGTAGTCAGAGGTGAAATCAGTACACCCACATTTCGCTGACCCTATCTCCGTCCCATGATGTGATAGGGGGCGAGTCTATTGCCACACTGGGCACAATTTCAGACTCCGGGCTGATACTGAGCATTTTCGTAATAGAAACACACAATATCACATTTGCTCGACTCGGGGATTGATCCCGAGACCTCAGCGTTAGCCTCAGTCGTAACGCGTACGCATGACGACCGCGCTACCGACGCAGACATATATTCTTATCCTACGATATACCTAATATCTATGTGTGTTTTATGATAAATATAAAATATTTACGCCCAAACTCAACCCTATGAATTGCAGTCACAAACTGACCCTCGTCTGAGACTTTTGGCTTCCGAAATGCTTTAGGTTCTTACCTACATTAAGTATAAGATTAGACTTATAACTAAATATTAGAAGTAGAGCAAAACCTACCTCAAATATTGGTCATAAGATTTTTTATTAGCTTGAATGGCACTCCCCCGATGGTAAGTGCCACGCCTGCCCATAAACGGAAGCAACACAACACAGAACTTTGAAAGTACTGCTTCGTATGTGAATACGCTCGTCGCCCCAAGTGATAAGAAGTTGAATGCCCAGTGATTTTACTGGCTTCAATGTCTTTTAAACTGAAACACAACAATGCTTACACACTGCTGCTTGGTGGTAGAAATAGACAAAGCGGTGGTACCAATTCAGACGGCCTCTCGCATGCGAGAGACCTACTACCTATTAGGATACAAAATCACGGTGATTTTTCTACCTTTACTAAAAACATTATACATAATACAAATTTAAACATAAGCTCTTGATCACGCCTGTGACGCCAAGCTTGTTTCCATCCCATAATGTGATATATGGCAAGCCCATCGTCATATCGATCCCTAATTCCAATCCCGGGAAACTCATTTTTTTTTGAATCGAAAATCCAAACATCGTGATTTGTTAACCTGGGATTTGGACCTCACGGGTTTTTCAGCCAAGTACACTGTCATGAGCCCATTAAGGCGATAAAATTATAATTCCTTTTAATGTACTTAATAAATATTAAACTATACATTTAGTTGTATTCATTGGTCGCCGCAGTATATTTATTTTATAATAGTTGTCGGAGCGCTGAGAGCAGAGCGGAGCGCTTCATAAAGGCGGTGCGCCACGCCTACCGCTCCAAACGCTTTTGTCCGTGACTGTACCACTGTGTCACGCTGTTTATTTTCATATTTGCATTGTTTGATCAACTGTACCCACAATGTAAGGCGGAGTGGAAATTTATTTGTGACGTTAATTTTAATAATTTAATTCGGAAATACAGCGTATGTTTATACATGCGGGGATTTGTGTTCGTGGTATTTTGTGCGATTTTTTTATGTATTTTTCATTTGGTATAGCGGTAAAACTAGGTATAACAAAGTATTGGTATTTATTTATTTTAGTAGGTATGTATATTTAGAGCATATTTTATTTATTACTAACGGTATCAAAACGCAGAAAGAATTACCATTCGTATGATTAAACGGACGGTATTCTATTTATATTTTTTAGGTTTTGTATAAGTAATATATCTGTATACTTCAAAGTAAAAATATATTTATTTATATGTAATACAAAGTTCTCTGAAAATTCCCTAGTATTTAGAAGCTACATGTCAGTGTGGTGTTTAAATACGTGTTCGTATAAAAAGTAAAAATAAACTTACCTTTTGTGCATAATAAGTTGTAGAATTCGACGTCGCCGCGCCGCACCACCGTGCCGCGCCGCAATATTGAATTACAGACTTTGTGTGGAATACTGTTCAGAAAATATTTTGGCGTCACAAAAGAGGTATTAACGTAGTATTGCCACTCTAAATATAAATATGCCAATATTTTTTACATTTACAGTCAAAATTCAAGCAACATAATTTTCAGTTCAGATTAGAAGTCATCGGAACTGGCTCGATTCTCTACATACATTATTAAAAAAATATTTTTCTCTTAGCTGGGATTTAACTTAATCTAATCGTGAGGTCGAAATCGCTTAAGACATCTATGATTCAGGAGTCGTGTTTATAAAGTCGGCACTTGGTGCATCACTATGCATCTAGTTCTGGGACAAAATATTCCGGTATTTTACCGGGAAACTGCCTACAGGAACGTAAGCGAGACTCGCCGGCGGCACCACGCGAGGGGTTCATGATAATTTCATGCAAATCGTACACCCCCCTCTGGCATCTTGCCCCCTCCCGGCGCCCGCACAACGGCTGAGTTTCACCAACCTCGTCGAATTTGTTTATATCTGCCGGCGAAACAAATTTTGACTTCCCGCTGATTCTGTGGTAAAACTCACTAATGTACCCAGTTTAAAATGTAAATGCTTTGTACTAAGTGTGTATACAAATTGTGTGTAGGTACTAAAATAAATGATGTATGTGGTGGCCATTGGGCAGTTTTAATCAAGGGGATTTCTTTATAAATAAATTAATTAAAAAATAACCTACAGTCACACATTAGTCCTGAGTTCGTGACCCCATTGTAAAATACGATTATCTTTTATTGTTAGTATCGGGAACTAGGATAATATTTCAGTACGAAAATAATATTTGCGGATCCCACATTTGTTCTAGAGAGGAATCGATCCCGTAGCCTCTGGTTTTACAACCCGCTACTTGCTCACTACGCCACGCATAACTAAAATAAATAAACAAAAACGTCGACATTCATTATCATTACCTTTTACCCTTTTTTACCTTATCCTCTGCTGACTGTATTGTGAACTTATAATAAATAAACTACATACACCCAACAATTACAAACATAGTCCTAACCTCACACTAGGTTAATCTGCATCATGGGTATCAGGAACTACGAGGGACTTGCGGTCCCACAACACCCAGGCCCGAAACAAATATTACACAAACACTTGTCTCGGTGCGGGAATCGAACCCGCCGCCTCTCGTATCACAGCCGGCCACTGCACCACGGAGGCTGTCAGGAAGTTATAATCAAGTATAGTTGACTTAGCATATAAAAACTAGTTGTGATATACATCTACGGCTGATTAAGGCCAAACGACCAAGTTACCCAGGGAGATCATTACATTATTACGCCCGAATATTCAAATATAACTCAAGCATTTAAGATCGTATTAAACATGTTAAGGCCCTCCTACATGTCAAAGTTGTGTGAAAATAAGTTGACCTTAGACAGTCCGACGTTGAGTAGCGTTTCGGGCGTTAGAGAATTAAAAATATGTTAGGGTATTCTCTTTTCAATGGTATAATAGAGGTTGTCGCGATAACAGGGGGTCTTTTGCCCGCAGTCTGTCTCAAGTTCACTAAGATCAGTGCTCAGTCGATAGTCCACGAGTTCATTACGCGGTAGTTATGCTGGATTACTATTCGGTCCTAGTCGTCTTAGTTATAATTAGAGAACGGTCTCTAGAGAATCTTGACATGGAGTTGTGGTCTGTAAAGCAGTAACATTGTAAATGTAACCAATAAACTATGAGTTGAAGTGTTTACTGTTGTTTGGTATTAATAAAATAATACTCGTCTCACGTATCTTCTAACATACAATCCTGGTATTCGCAAGAAAAACTCATATATTTACAATGATTCTCATTGCAACATACATTTTCCAAATATATATACCATTCATCGCACATTTCCCTAAATCTTATTTGCCCGTCTCATCCTAAATTACTGGTATTGGAAAAGACGAACATCGAGAGTCGACGAAGCCTTAGTAGATCCAAATCTGCAAATAAAGCCCTATCGCGCTCAGACAGCTCCCGAGGGAATATCAAGGGAAACATGTGACGCCACAGATTAGGAAATATACTTTGTATAGAGTCAGATATTTCCAGTATCTAGTGGGATGTTGTAGTATACTTTTTGTACTATTATGTGTGGTGCAGCGTTAGTTATTTGGATCACAAAGCACGAGCCCACGAGCCGATGTAATACGCTTATTTGAAGATAATCCCGTCCCCACGCAACGAATGCAATGGTTTGTCAGTCGATAAAGTCACCGATTATGTGCACTTGTATCTTTTAATTTGTACTTACTTATAGGAGGTAGCAAATCTATGTAATAAAAACCTAATAACCATATGTGTCCGAAACGTTTTTTTTATTTTTTTTTATAGTATAGGCCGGCAAACGAGCAAGTGAGTCACCTGATGGTAAGTGATCTCCACCGCTCATGAACGCCCACAATACCAGAATAATTGTGGGTGCGTTGCCGACCTTAAAGGAAAGGGATAATTAAGGGATTGGGAAGGGGAGGGGGTTTTATCCTCCGGAAATCTCACTCACCGTACGAAACGCAGCAGCAAGCTGCTACTTTACGTCGGTTTTCTGTGAGACAGTGGTAACGACCCGGACGAGCCGGCCCATTCGTGCTGTAGACACAAGTGTCTACAGCGTCGCTCTACCACTCACGTTTAACCTAAAACTTTCGAAATTGTTAAAAAACCCCACACATATGGAGAGAGTTTATCGAGCAAGAATTAAACAGAAAACTGTCATTCACGAGGTCTTGTCAAACAATATTAAAATAAGAATCTTGAATGAAAGTTTTCTGAGATATTCCCGCCAGTGTCGTACAAGAAAATCTAAATGAGGCTTAAGTAGAACTTGTCATGTAATACAACTTGAGGTTTTGTTCTGATGTGAATGTGAGAACATCGCTTCATTGGTCCATTGCAGCATCAGTAACGTACTGGGAAGCCGGTGAGTTCCTGGGTTCAAATTCCAGGTGCCGCAATCAAAATTCCTGTTTGAGTTTTTTGATTCGAATAATCATACCATATTTATTCCCCGGGATTAGAAGTTGTACCTAATATGGCGATAGGCTCGTCATCTATCATACCATGGGACGGAAATAAAGTCAGCGAAACGTGAGTATACCAGTTGCCTACCCATTCGGGGATTCAGGTATAAGCTTATGTATGAATATGAGAATGATGAAATAAATGAACGTTATGATGAAACGGGACACGAACAAAAGAGAACAGAGAGTTTGAAAATGAATAAAATGAAGACAATTTGTTATAGGGTATAGTCAAATAATAATGACGCGTGTGATAAATAATTCTGATTAGATGAAAGGAAAGAGGAATACTGAATGACAAAATATCGTTAGATTGTCTCAGGACAGGTACGATGAGATAATGAAGTAGGTCAACATTTATTTCATACATTGGGTCCATAGCTGGTTTATAATTAGTGTGATTTTTTTTTCTTACTTAGGTATACTTACAAGATGGTAAGTCCCTCGTATGCGAAAGGCCGTCTGGGTTGGGAACACCGCTTTTTCTATTTCTGCCGCCATGCAGCAGTGCGTAAGGACTGTTGTGTTCCGGTTTGAAGGACATTGAAGCCAGTGAAATTACTGGACATTATGGGACTTAACATCTTATACCAAGACATACGATGACGAACGTAGTCCAACGCCATGCAGTGAAAATGTAAGTTCTGTGAGGTGTTGCTTCTTTTTATGGGCAGGCGTGGCTTAGCATCAGGCGAGCGACTTACTCGTTTCGTAAAAAAAGTGTACAAACACAACTTTCAATCGAAATTCAGACGTTTTTATGTAAGAGCAGAATAAAAACAATTTATAGTCAATAGATTTATCTTATTTCTTTATCTTTATAGCACATACATTTCGTTTATATTATGTCTAACAGACACACAAACAGCTTGTTGTTATCAGATTGCGTCTGTGTTTTCAGCGAGGAGTGAAGTGAAAGAGTGGAGGTTGGGGGCTAATTACGAAGAACAGACGAGGGAGGGGGTGCTAGGGACCCACGGAAGGGAGACGTGCCTCCCGTCTGTCACCCTATCGCATACGTATAATAGCGAATTCGATATAAACACTCTGTTACTTCTGACAACCTTGATCATCTAGGTAGTTATAGTGTATACAGTATACGCTATAGCATAAATATTGTAGGTAGATATTACTATTAAAAATAAATATTATAAAGGCAGAGGTGTAGCCGGTACATCCACATTTTGCCGAGCTAATTTCCGTCCCATAATGTGACAGGGAGCGAGCCTCTTGTATACGAGGGACCTACCACCTTGGCAGACAGACAGAAGATGAGTAACTTAGTATGTGATTAATTTATTTATACTTGGCGCTATCCCGGCCTTGTACCACCATCCTGATAAGACGCTTCCATTTTCCCTGATCTTCAGTATCGTTCGAAGGGAGACCACTGCTTCTCATGTTTTCCTCTAATACGTCACGCTACCGCATTTTGGGTGACTGTGTGAATGTTGGGTGAATTTATTATTGTATTTCCGAATGCTGGAAGAGTGTTTTTATTAACTTTAGATGACGAGACTGGCAGGTAAGCGTCACGCCTGCCCATAAACAGAAGCAACACCTTTAGAACTTCGAATCATGAAGTTCTGTATGGCACTGAACTGCGTTCGTCGCCCTGAGACATAAGGTGTTAAGGCTCATAATGTCCAGTAATTTCACTGGCTTTAATGTCCTTCAAACCGGAACACAACAGTGTTTACAAACTGCTGCTCGATGGCAGAAATATACAAAGCCGTGGTATCTATCCAGACGGCCTCTCGTATACGTGGGTAGGTCCCTCGTAGAAACTAGAGTAAGAGTATAGGTATTTTGTTTGTACAACTGCACAACCGAACTTAAAAAAACCTTTAAAGGAGAATATGTAACAATGAAACACCAACCTTTCAATATTTAAGTATCAGTATAAGTGACCTCTCGAGAATCCCACTCGACCTAATCACATTTTCAACGAAACACAATTGTTGTCAAAAACGAACCACGTAACTTGAATAATCATATTTTATTAGGATCAGACATTCATTATTTTTTCATAAACTTATTGTGTAACAAAACCGGTTGATCTAGTATAATACTATACAAATTGGCACCTCCATTGATCGCTTGACACTTTTATATATCCACGGTTAACAATAACAAATGAAATTAGACCCCAATAATGTTATTAAGGTGATATTTTTTTGGTGACACAATGCATCCATTCCCGCGACTTCGCTCGGATTACCACCTACGTTTAGTGTAAACACAATAAATATTTTTTGGTGTCTCCCTTTATCTGTTAAGTGTAGATTGTAGATAATTGTAAGCAAAGTTTAAGATACGTTTGTTAGATAAAACGTGTGATTTTTGGGTTTTAACTGAGTCGAATAATCTCGGTTTTAGTACTACATACATACATACGCACTCACATTTCGCCGAGCATATTTCTGTCCCATGATGTGCAGAACAGCCAATTCTCAAAATGGCAAATATTAAAACTCTGATGTTTAGACAACTAATCAATCTATAAAATTTATTAACAGCAAGAAATGTCTATTTGTAGTACTAAAACTGACTGCCTCGGTGGCGTGTAATGCGTACGACTGCTGTGCTGAGATCTCGGGTTCGATCCCCGGGTCGGGTAAAGTGGTCTTGGGTTTTTCTATTACGAAATGCTCAGTATCAGCCCGAAGTCTGGAATTTGTGCCCGGTATGGCGATAGGCTCGCACAAATCACATCGTAGGACGGAGATACGCTCGATGAAATGTGGATGTACTAGTTACACCTCTGCTTACCCCTTCGGGGAATACAGGCGTGAGTGCGTATGTATGTATTCTGTAGCGTCCTACTACTTATATAAGTAGCTATAACTCAACAGAACTTCTATTTACAATTAATACCGTCCAATACATTTTTAAACACAAAATAATACACCTGAACCTTTCTCACACAGTTACATTCGATTACCAAAAATCAAAATCGATTAACAAATTATATTCACAAAAAACATTTTGACAGATTGTGAATGTAAGTTGTGATTGAATTAACTCGGTTGGCTGAGCAGGGGACAATAGTGGAGTGGCTGTAACTAAGCGTGAAGATTAACCACTGCTAAGTAGATTAGAGCATGTGGCCGGCCCTTCCGTTCGCGTCCATTGTCGCAGCTTATGGTCATGGTAGCCCATGTTGTTACAAGATACATGTATGATTTGCACCGTGGGATATTGGTTTGTTCAAGGTTTCATGCAATACATATCGGATATAATTATTACATTTGGAAAATTGCTGGAAAATTCTGTATCCCGTTGAACTCTTTTTAAGTAATATTTAACAATTAATTGCATGCTTTTTTATTTCTGGTTTCAATAAATCTATATGTGAGTTGAAACACGAAAGTTTATTTATATTATTTTCCATGTTACTAGCTGTTAATTACAAAAAAATACATTAATTTCGTTACTTGTGACGCTACATCTTTCGTTCTTTCTTTCAACCTGGCGTTATCTCGGCTAGTGCCAGGGTCCGCCTTTTCACTAAGACACCTTCACTTCGCCCGATCTTGAGCATTGTCTGTAGTAAAACTTGCGACTCTACACATCAATCAATGGAACATAATTAAATTGTAAGTTTCTTTCTTCATCGATTTGTAAGATCATTTTATTTATTTTATATAGTTATAACCTATGGATTTACGACTTTTATGAGTTAGCAGCAAATCTGTCTGAAAATATTTCTTAATACTCCACCTATTTTCCTGCTCCTTACACATTACTTACGCTATACATTTTTTCTTTGCAAAATATTCTCAATTAATTAATTAATATTATGATTGTAGTGATATCAATATATGATATTGTTTTGCTTCCAATAGCTCTAGTACCAATGAATCTCGAAACCCTCGCTGCCAATTATAAAAGGATAACATTCATATTACTGAACAGTTAAATTAATCGGAACTAAAATAATATTACCCCAAGAATTACATTTATCATAAAATATTAATTTTATGCCATCTATTTGAGACATACTTATGTTTACACTTCACATATTATTTAAGTAGTACTAGTGTAAAAACCCACAAGCTGTCCCCATCACAGCGGGTACGTCCCTCGGCTCTACCCATTGTTCCCTAATAACGCGGAAGCTCTCCAGTGGTCAATAGACTATGCCACTACCACTTCACACTGAAAACACATTCATATCAGAACAAATGGAACAATTGTGAACCCATTGTGCCGCATTATGTTTTGTCAATACGTAAATAGAGCATAAATATTTAAACAGCTTAAGGCTTTAGGGAAATGTCTTCAGTTTTTATGTGAATATGAATCAGCAATATTGTAATGGGTGGAGTCAACATTGGTTTCAACTGTAGCTTGTAGATTTATGTTTTAGTAAACTAGGTTTTAATAGCCAATAATATAGTAAAATAAGGTGAGAAACAATGTAACAATAACCAGCAGTCAATTCTGCGCTAGGATTCTCCAAAATTACAAAGGATCTTGTTAAATTATGTAGTACCTAATTAAGTATTACAAAACATTTTACAACTTCACGTCTGATTTATAGATATTAAGTAAAAAAATCCGTTACAAAGATAATTAAAATGTTATTATAAAGTCAATCGCTGATTCTAGCAATTACAACTATTTGATAACTTAAGAAAAAAATATGCGTTATAAGATAATTTTTAGATGCTGAAAGGTAGAGTACCTTTCTTCATCAGTATTTGAGAATTTTGTCAACCAATCTTAGAAAGAACGTGCTTCTTAATTACATACGCACTCACGCCTGTAATCTCCGAAGGGGTAGGCAGAGGTGTAACCAGTGCACCCACATTTCGCAGAGCGTATCTCCCATGATGTGATATTATATGGCCTATCGCCATACCGGGCACAATTCCAGACTCCGGGCTGATACTGCGCATTTCGTAATAGAAAAACCCAATGTCACTTTTACCCGACCCGGGGATCGAACCCGAGACCTCAGCTTCAACCTCAGTCGTAACGCGTACGCATTACAACTGCACCACCGAGGCAGTCTTAATTAATCTGTATTTATTATGTGTATTACGCAAAACGTGGACATATTTTGTTTTTTTTTTGTATTTGGTAGGCTGGTCCTGGGGTACAATGGAAAGTTAGTAAATGACGGGTTTTGAAGTCATTTTATATTACTTTTAATTAGGTTAGTTCAAAAGGAATCCATCAAACTCGCTCGCTATACTATACGTAGTACTTGTATCATTCCTTTATTAGCGTCCCTTTTTCCACGATTTGTATGTCAATGAGTTGTAAATATACAACACATTAAGGACTTTGAGGCAAACAAAAATCGTATAAATTGAAATAAAGTTAACTCACGATTGTACAGGGAACGGGGATGTTTTATTTTATTTGTTAAATAATTCACGTGCGGCGGAAGCCGATAATGCTTTTATTTACCGCTGGTGCGTGAAGCGAGATCGCAGTTAGTTTTTACAGCGGACGTTCTGGTTTTATTACAGAGTACACTAGCATCGCATCGGCAATCACAAACAACCGTGAGATTACAAATGGATTTATAATGTACTATGTGTCGTCAGCAGCATTAGCTTAGCGGGGTGTGGTATGGACTGCGGAGACGAAAGTCGCGGATTCAAAACTAACCTCAAGAGCATGCACCTCTGACTTTTCGAAGTTATGTGTGTTCATTATTCATGAATAAATAATAGATAAATAAGTAACACCGAACAGTCACACACATAGCCCTGATCCCACAGTAAGATACAAGTCTTATATCGTGGGTATCAGAAAGTACGAGAGACTTGCGGTCTCTCAAACATTTGTGGACAAATATTTGTCTCGGTGCGTGGATCGAACCCGCCGGTCTTACACTTCACATTCGGCTACTCGCCCACTGTGCCACGGAGAGTGATGTCATGCTTACTTTCACAGTGGAAACATCATAAGGGAACGTGCCAGCATACCTGAAAAAGTTCCATAAGAATTTCAAAGGCATATAAAGTCCGCCAACCCACATTAGGCCAAGGTGTTGGTCTTAGGCCCCTCTCATTAAAAGAATGGGCCTGTGGGATAGTATTGTTATTAATATTTATGTGTCGTTAGATCTACTATTTGTCCCGAAAAAAACATTTACACCGGCGGAACTACGAGCAAAAGCTAGTAAATTTATAAAACTTGTAAATTCATCCTTAGCTAGATGAAATAGGTTAAACTTTCTCATTCAACTGGGCCTTTCATGCGGGTTGCAAGAAAAAACTAGATGAGGATAAATACAAATATAGAATTAAAATTATTATTTTAGATTTACAACGCCATTATTAAAGGGCATGTGCATTCAATCTATGCGCAGAGATTTCTCTCACTACTTCCATATGCCACATTCCAAGAACGGACATCTCCGGTCACACCTAGCTTCCGACTGCCCTTAATTCAATTACAACGCCATTGTCCACCAGGTTTTTGCTCTCGACGCTTTATATCACAACAATAGATTTATTTTGCCAACAATAATCGCAGTGTTAGCACAATACTCAAGGTTCGGACGCGACGACTGGCCGTCAATGTTTTTTCAACACTCCAAACTAACTGTTCATGAAATACGAAGTGTATTTATGTGTGGAGTGTTTATCGTGTTCTGTTCCAGATACGATCTTAATCTGGGATTAGTGAGGCGTTACAGACCATTGTCAGTAGGCCAATTCTCGTAATTTTAAATGTTCAAAATATCATTCCGATCTAGTTTCAGCGTCAAGAAAGTTGCAAATGGCATTCTCTTACGGATAATCAACGTCAAATGCACCTAGCATTAGCAGTAGGATTATACCGTTTTGGCTTCAGTCAACTTTTATTCTACATTCAATCTCATTACGATCTATGTTCACATTTGACGTTGATTATTGGTTTAAGAGAATGCCATTTGCAACTTTCTTGACGCTGAGACTAGATCGGAATGATATTTTGAACATTTAAAATTACGAGAATTGGCCTACAGGTTGTCTAAATTCCTTTTTTTTTTTGCTTCGCTGGTGCCACCGGAGAGACACAATTGATTGTTGAATGCAAATAGACTCCCACGCGAAATAATCGCACTTTACAATACCTTTTCCTATCTCCTTATATCCGGTGAGGAATCACGTGCAAACTCTCCAAATCATCATAGACAAAACTATCCAAGTTTTTAAACCATTTTAAACGATGGCAAACATAAATCTGTCATTAAATACTTGACTTTTCTACTTTCTTACTTTATTTTTACAATTATTATGTTTTATTATATAAAATTATTATTAAAATCAAAATGGTCCGTGAAGAATATGACGCTTTTGGCCTTGACAGTGTCTGTGTGTGTATTTATACATATTATGATCATGCAGGATCTCGTAAAATTCGTAGATAGTGTATCGTCTGTGTTAGCTTTTAGTAATCGGCAATTTGAATACAAACAAGATATTAGGTCACCAAAAAACATATTGTTATGGTTTGGATCCGCTTTAGTAGTTCCAACCGAGGGAAATGCAGTTTTAAAACGCCTACACTGCCCTGTGACCGATTGCATTTTCACTACAGACAGACATTTATTAAGCAACATTTCTAATTTCGACGCTATAGTTTTCGACGAAACCATTCTTAAGTCCCAACGTGTTGTAAAACCGAAAATACGTTCGAGATCACAAATATACATACTCAATACTGTAGAGTCGGCACACAACTTCCCAGCGTGCGAACTATTCCTCGACGAATTCTTTAATTGGACGTTTACATATCGTCTCGGCTCGGACATCGTTTGGAGTTACATAGCAGTAAAGGACAGAGACGGTCACGTTGTTGCACCAAGTAAAAACGTTATTTGGAAATATAGCTCGGACGCATTGAAACCAGAAATCAAAAGTATTTTGGCAGGAAAAACAAAGGCGGCCGCTTGGCTTGTTAGCAATTGTAATGCGGACAGCCTGCGAGATGAATACGTAACGAGACTTCAGGAACACCTATTCCATTTTTCGCTGGTAGTCGACATTTACGGCAGTTGTACTGGAACTAAATGCACACACGATGATTGCGAGGAAATGGTCAAGAAGGATTATTATTTTTATATGGCGTTCGAGAACTCGTTCGCTGAAGATTACGTGACAGAAAAGGTTTTGCATGGTTACAATAATTACGCAGTTCCTATTGTGTACGGTGGAGCGAATTATAGCAGGTATTTATTTTTTAGACTAAATAAAAGCAAGTAGTACATGGGTGGTGGAGATCACTTACCATCAGGTGATCCAGTTGCTCGTTTGCCGGCCTATGCTTTAAAAAACACTGACCCATATTTGTTACTATTATTAGTGCTAAAATGTCGGTAGCAGCCTTCGAAGCAGCCTCAGTGTCATTCGTCCAGTTATAGATCGATTTGTTCTTAGCGTTACTCTACGTGACATTATTCGTAACAAAAATTCGTAGTAGAACTAGAATTAATGACCTATTTCCATTTAACATACATTCATAGAAGTATACTGCGTCGGTGGCGCAGTTGTAATGCGTACGCGTTACGATTGAGGCCAACGCTGAGGTCTCGGGTTCGATCCCCGGGTCGGGTAAAGTGGTATTGGGTTTTTCTACGAAATGCTCAGTATCAGTCTGGAGTCTGGAATTTGTGCCCGGTATGGTGATAGGCTCGCCCCCTACCACATCGTGGGACGGAGATACGCTCGGCAAATTGTGGGAGTACTGGTTACACCTCTGCCTACCCCTTCGGGGATTTCAGGCGTGAGTGCGTATGTATGTATGTCATAGAAATAGGGAGGGCATCAGTGACTAAAATTTCTACTATATTGGCATTAAATGTGTGGTGACCTCCTCGTTTCGTCATTTAAACTAAGAAAGAAAAAAATCCTTGGATCCTAGTCTATAAAAGATGATAGGACAAGGCAATAAATAAATTAAGTTTCAAGATAAATAATGGGTGTGAACATCATGGGACGGATATAAGCTCGACGAAAAGTGCGTGCATCAGTACACCTCTGCTTACCCCTTCGGAGATACAGGCTTATCAGGTGTCAGAGCTTATTATGTTATTACTATGTTACGTTCTGAGTAAACTGACAATACTGTACGTAAACAAGTCTGGGTATTTAGTCAATAAACCTGCTTAGCTACTTGTTTTATGCTGATTGTCTAACTAGGCTGACTCAAAACTTTAATCACCCATAACATACCGAATACAATCTATTCATATACAATCTAAGACGTAAATTATTACGTCATTAAAACCCGATGAATATAATAACAAATTAATTTTTAGATTTCTGCCGCCCGGGTCGTACATAAACGCGCGAGAGATGCATCCTTACAAATTAGCCCAAAAGATTCGTAAAGCAATGACTGAACGATCACTCTACGAGTCCTACTTCAAATGGACTAATATATACAAGATTGGAACTGCTGCAGTGAAGGTGGAACATCCTATATGCCGTCTGTGTGAAGCCTTGCATAGTAACAAGGTCCAGAAAGCGCCGGCTATGAAGAATTTCAGATTCTGGTGGGACGGACTCAATGGCATGAAGTGGTGTTTGTCTAATGAGTATTGGAGCGAAAAGAATAAAATGATCATTGACAGTGAAGATGTATTCCCGCTATATTGATTGTTATTATACGAAGTAACTTATTTATTGTTTTTTTTTATACTTGGCTATATTTTTGAAACTGCTATAGGACATACTTCATACTGCTTATTATACCTAATTTATGGTTATGAGGCCTATGATATTTATTGTTTTTAGGAATTTTATGAAGAAAACAAAGTTTCAGAATGTCATGTTTTCATAATTATATTATTAAACATAGCTTCGTTATGTAGAACTTTGAATTCTTTTTGCTATGTATAGAATTCAAGATAAAGTCTTACCCCCGAATCCATAAACGTTACTATGACGCACAGTGACGATTTCTCTAAATGTTATTGGGTAGTTTTTGGCTCTAAATAAAAACAGACCAATCATGTACATAGAAATCTACACTTAGCAAAGAGCTTACTTGAGTGTTGTTTATGAAATGGGAGTGTGTCCTCACTCCGGTTCTATTTCAGTTTCATTGAATTTATAACTCTTGCAAATGAAGCATACAATATTTTGTAGAAAGAAGAGTTTAGATAACGCCATTGTTGATTCAAATAGAACAATCAGGGAACCTCTAGGCGGTGCTGTGATGCGTGAAACATCTATAAAACCGTCATTAATTCAGCATTTAGCTGATAATTATTATAATGGCGACGACAATGGATCAGTAGAGCCACTGTTCAGTCAAGCCGGGGCCACTCAATTATGTGGCATTCAGAAGCGGCGGTGTTTGCGTTGGGAGCGAGTGCGTCGCGAGAGCTCTCATTGGCTAACCACCTTCGGAGGGTAGGGCCTCCCCTAGTGAGCTGGGAACACGAGCCTCTGTGGATAGGCCAATTATTTTTCTAATTGTTTTCATTGTTCTATATTATGGATTTCCATACACAAGCATTTGCTTGTGTATAGAAATCGTTTTGTAATAAAAAATTTGATTGCTTTGAAAGAATCCAGAGGGCGAAATTTAAGGAAATCAGGTTGAACCCGTGACCATAACAATCCTCCAACAACTCATCACCATGACCGAAGTAACTCGGTCGAAAAGTCACGAAATAAATAGGTAATCATTTTAAATATTACACAATTGAGACCCATTTTTATAGCCAAACGGCAAAAACGGAATCCTTATAATTTCGTCATGTCCGTCTGTCCGTATGTTACAGGCATTTGCTTTTCGCACTACCTTTAAGGATGAATATTTGGATGGTAGATGTAGTCTTTGAATTCTACTACTACTTACTACAAATGTGAGTTTGAGGATTTGGATGTTTGTTAGCAATCACGCCTTCACGGCTGGACGGTTTTGGGTAAAATTTGGCACACAGGTAGAGCATGGCCTAGATTAGCCACAGGCTACTTTTTAACCCGCCTTACTTTTTGGACGTTCACGAGCAAAATCTAGTAATACATAAAGTCTTAAGTCTGTATCCTCGAAGGGGTAGGCATAGGTGCAACCAGTATACCTACTGTTCCCTGACCTTATTTCCGTGCCATAATGTGATAACGAAGCGAACCTATCGTCATACTGGCAACAAAACGGGCGATTTATCAGCCTAAGTACGCTGCTATTAGATAAATGTGGCGATTTTAACCATTAAGAAATATATTTTGCCATAGAGCACGACAATACATTCGCACATAAGCAAAATCCACTCTAATCTGTCGCGTTAGAGGACAAGAGAATCGGAGAGTGGAGCGGAGCGGGCGGCGCGCCGGCGAGGCTCTCCCCACGCACCCGCATTAATGTTATTATTTGGCAACATTTACTAAATAATTTGCTCGTTAAACGTCCGCCGATACGGCCCCCCATTCCCTAACTACCGTATTGTGTCGGCGGCGATTTGCCCTCGTCTCCCTCGGGACCTAACGACGGGATTCAACCAATACGACTGTAACATTAATTACTAGACGATCTTTTGTTCAGATATTTGTATCAACATGGTCTTTTGTGAGCGATATGAAATTAATAACGTTGTGTTATTGTGCGGGACGGATTAGAAAAGTATCGTTGGCACTTTCAAAGAACTCTTATATGTGCGACGCGCGGTCCTTGATGAGTTTCCCTTAAGCATCGAGGATTAGGTTCTCGTGTGATATTGCGGTTATTTTTAGATATTATTGATTTTGTATGGTGAAGTGTAAGTGGGCCAACAACATCTTAGGTCCAAAGCCAACCTCACCTCGTGGTACACTCTGCTGATTAACGGACGAGGCAATGGCGAAACTTGGTTTCCGTTGTGGGTTGTGGCGTCATACGTCAGGTCGCCCCATATAATACTAAATACCGTCCAACGGTACGAGAGGACGAACCCTGGCAGCTAACGCCAGGCAGAAAGAAAGATGGTTACAGTATGGTAACAAGGTGGAAGTTACTACTGTACCTAGGTACGTTTATATCGTAAGCAAGTTTTTTGCAAGGTGCCCTTTCATGTTAGATTTATTTCATTTCTTTTTTTGCAGAATGAGAGATAATTGGCTATAAACTTGTATAAACCTTTAATTTGTCATTCTGAAAGTTGTTTCAAAAATCTCATAAAATCTCATGTCAGTGTCTTAACATATTAAAACATCAGTTCGCAAATATCTCGTTTCTTACGATTAAATGCCATTTGCATTTATTATAAAAACTGTAGAGAATAAAATTCTCTACAAATTTTGTCCCAAACATTGTTTTATATACATACGCACTCACGCCTGTAATCCCCGAAGGGGTAGGCAGAGGTGTAATCAGTACACCCACATTTCGCCGAGCGCATCTCCGTCCCATAATGTGATAGGGGGCGAGCCTATCCCCATACCGGGCACAAATTCCAGACTCCGGACTGATACTGGGGTATTTCGTAATAGAAAAACCCAATACCACTACCCGACCCGGGGATCGAACCCGAGACCTCAGCGTTGGCCTCAATCGTAACGCGTACACATTACAACTGCGCCACCGAGGCAGTCATTTTTATATACTATACCGTTTTTGAGATAGAGGGAGGAGGGCGCGCCGCGCTTACCTATTCACAGCTAAGTGTAAGGTCAACCCGCAATTGTAAGTCCCGGTAAATAATACGCCGTATAAAGTTTTTAAATCATTAAAATATAAATATTAGGTTTTTATATTACATAATGCTCAGTATCAGCCCGGAGTCTGGAATTAGTACCCGGTGTGGTGATAGGCTCGCCCCCTATCACGTCATGGGACAGAGATACGATCGCGAAATACTCTGCCTATCTCTTGGGACGGAGATACGCTCAGCGAATTGTAGGTGCACTGGTTACACCTCAGCCTACCCCTCCGGGGATTACAGGCGCGAGTGCGTATGTATGGAATATCTTTGTTTATACTGTCAGCGAGTTCTATTGAAATATATTGTGTGTGTGTGATGAGTACATATATTATTATGATACATACAGGTTCTAGTTGCGAGAGTGATATTAGAACGCGGTGCGACGGCAATGGCGCCGCAGGGCGTATTAATTGAGCACGCTGCTTACTAAACATTATTCGTAAACGCGAAACAGAATAATGTATTCACGGAGCGAGCGAAACGTTTTGGCGACGTTTTGCGGTACTTCTATTCGAGTCCCTTACCATTGTACTGCTCACTGATATAGAGAAATATAGAAAACTAGCTTTTGCTCGCGGGTCTGCCCGCGTGAACGGCTTTTTCCAGGATAAAAAGTAGTATATGTCCCAATCCTGGTCATGGTCTACCTGTGAGCCAAATTTCATCCAAACTAGCTAAAATTTATTCAGCCGAGGAATGAATGACTAACAAACATCCGAATTCACAAACTTACAAACATCTAAACTTTCACATTGATAATTAATAGTAGTAGGAAGCAGGATTAAGTTAAAAATTAGGCTTGGGCATAGATTGGTCAAGACCGACCAAGTATGAATCTAGCGGTTCTGTACGACCCCACTTAAATATTTACGTTTCGTGTTTTTTATTATTTGGTAGGATAACCAACATAATATAATACATATATTGAGAAACTTTGTGCTGGCTACCTAGTACGGTTCATAAGATAGAGCTCAATATGTATGAAAGATCTGTCAAAACACTATTGATAGTAAAGCAAAAATATTTCAATATAATATTTAAATATTTATATGACATGGCAATCTTTGGAAGCTTGGAAGCAGAACCCTAAAAATGACCCTATTATAATAAGTAGTTTGATTCTAATAATTTATAATTTAAATGGGTCAAGTTTATTCAGGTTTTATTTATTAAATTGATTAGTAAAAAGGTAGAGTTTTTAAAAGTGATATTGGGTTCTCTATCATGAAAATGCGTAGCATCAACCCGGAATCTGTGCCCGGTATGGTGATAGGCTCGCCACCTATCACATCATGGGACGGAAATAAGCTCGACGAATTATGAGTGTACTGGTTACACCTGAGCCAACCCCTTCGGGGATTACAGGCGTGAGTGCGTATGTAGAGTTTTTGTAAGTGAATAATTAGCGAGCTATATTTTTGATTCAGAATGTAGTCTATTATTGCTACAGTTATTACTTATAGGTACTCAAATAAGACATAATCATCTACGATGTAATAAGACATAATCACCTACTAATGTTAGCCATATATATAATCTTATCTTCAAAATAAAACATATAAAATGTCACAAAACAAGAAACGGTATGCGAGATACCGTAGTAAAAGATCCCTCGGGACGGTGCAGTCCCCGCAAACGGAATAGATAATTCAATAACCGACGGAACGCGCCGCCTAATCCCAAAATTAGCAATACGATATGAATAAATAGATTTTGGTCTCGAATGAAACAGATGTCATGGGAATAGCGGGTAAGGGCCGTCCCCCCCCGCTGCCCCCCCCCCCGGGGGTGTTTAGCGAATCATTAGTTTTAGTAATGAAGGGTTGCATCAGATATTACAATGTCATTGCAAATGGTGCGTTGATAGATATTATTATATTTATGCTGTTGCAGACTGACGTGGAAGAATAATTTGTTTATCGCCTACTGGTAGTAGAGACGTAAGTTTGCTCAGAGGTATTTTGAAGGAGTATTTGTTCTTCAGTCTACACTCTACATACTGCATGCTGCTGCGAGGCGTATTTTTGTACCCGACTTTTTTAAAGCATAGATCAAACGAGCATGTGGGTCATCTGATGGTAAGTGAGCTTCACCGCCCGTCAACATCTACAATACCTGAGGAACGATGGATGCGTTGCCTCCTTAGGGGATTGGGAAGGGGAAGGGAATTTGTGGCTACGGACATCTCACTCACCGTACAAAACGCAACAGCAAGCTGCTACTTAATGTCAGTTTTTTGTGGGACAGTGGTAACAACCCGGTCGAGCCGGCCCATTCATGCTGTAGAAAAAACAATCTACAGCGCGGCTCTACCACTTAAGACTGGATAGCGATCACTGTATTCGCGATGAGGAACCCGCCAGTGGCTCGTTCAGGCGAGTCGCGTTCCGGGGACCGCAAGTTTATATCCAGTAACTTCAGGCCGGCATAATTCTGCCGACCATCGAGGGATACAATGTCTCTTGCCAGTCGACATTATATTTGGACTGCACTGTATTTAAAACCAGGTCCAGTGTAGTCACTTTGTCGTGCCAGGATAAAGATAAAAATTGTGGAATGTCCGAAAAAGTAGAAAATTCACTCCTTCATTTTTATTAAGTTCAAGGAAAGTAAGTAGTATGTGTCCGTATTTTAACCTTTTTATACCCAGACAGTTACCTTTCATAACATTCCTTGCCTTTTCAAGAAGGACATCCCTAAATAAATTTTGACTGGTTTTTATTAGCCAAGACCTAGATATTGCAACCGACCTG
Organism: Mimas tiliae; assembly: GCA_905332985.1. Classification (NCBI taxonomy): domain Eukaryota; kingdom Metazoa; phylum Arthropoda; class Insecta; order Lepidoptera; family Sphingidae; genus Mimas; species Mimas tiliae. The sequence continues at coordinate 11,714,815 of HG995254.1, forward strand.
GCGTCACATAGATATATTATTATCAACTAGTCAATTGTATGGGTTCTAATAGATAAACATGAAGATGAACACCCTTCCTCTATCAAAGAATAGAGCAGAAAACAACAATTTGAGAGATAGCTATGTATCTGTGTAGTTTGATCAAATATTTGACATAATGTATGCAATTCAATAAAATATTTCGAAACGCGTGACCTGCGTGTAATGCACATGGGTGTTATAAATTAATCGTAATAAACAGACGCTAAATGTCACTGAATGCGGCGAGTGTGCGTAATGAAGTTACCACATACTCGATGTCCGTCAATTGGTTTAGAAATAAATGTGATAGAATTTGCCTATAAGCAATAACGAGGCTAAATATACAACGTGTTACAGAAAGGTGTGGTCATATTTTAGGGTCATTACATACACCTTACAATTAGTACTTATGTACCGGATCTTTTCAAAATCAAGAATCCAAAAATTTCACGTTAATTTTAATCACTCGTTTATTAAAATCGATAAGATTGATGACATCACTATTAATTATTATTTACGACACTCACTTTTTAATAAACTTGAATAAGATGTACTTACGTAATTCTACGGGCATACGTACGTAACTTGTAATTTAAACACAAATTAACACCCGAAAGAGATTGTGTGTTGAAGACAAATAGATACCATCCTCTAGAAGCATTTTAAAGACAGCATTTTAAAGACTTCATTCTCGGGTCTTCCATTTATGAATTTGGCTTAATACAGTCGACGATCCTCTTAAAAAATGTTATCAGCAACACCAACTCAAAGTACCAATACATAATACTTGTTTTTAGTCAAATACAACATAGTTTTAAACTCGTAATCACACTTCATAAAATCAGAACTTGCCGAACTGACTGCGTCAAATAAATATTGACATTTGACAACTGTTTAATGTTTTTTAATTATGAAATAATTAAATGAAAGGAGGACTATAGTATCATTGTTTATCATTTAGTGTTGTCCAAAGTTGAAAGTCGATATCGACATGTTACTCATTCGATTAAAAAGACAATTCTATAATTATTGTACTAGCAATGCAATCGGATTTGGTACTATGGGAGATAAAATACTTATACCCTACAATATACATTGCTTAAATTTGCCCGCCCCTTTCTATAACACGTTGTATATTAATCGATACTTTACTTTTCCATTAGTCTACAAAAACAACCTCGATAACCAAAAAGTATTTAAAAAACGAAATCTTCATCCGGATTAACTAACAGAACTTTGCATTATGACAAAGTTGCATACGGTTACTAAAAAATACTCATCTGATTTCGACGTACTGGCATATTACAGCTTAATCACTAATCCAAGTCTCGCAAGTCGCAGCACATATTTAAATGGAAATAATTCCATAGATTTTATTTAATTAAAACTAAGTCTTACATCGGTTGTCTTGCCTCGGTGGCGCAGTTGTAATGCGTACGCGTTACGATTGAGGCCGATGCTGAGGTCTCGGGTTCGATCCCCGGCTCGGGTAAAGTGGTATTGGGTTGTTCTATTACGAAATGCTCAGTATCAGCCCGGAGTCTGGAATTTGTGCCCGGTATGGCGATAGGCTCGCCCCCTATCACATAAGTGACGGAGATACGCTCGGCGAAATGTGGGTGTACTGGTTACACCTCTGCCTACCCCTTCAGGGATTACAGGCGTGAGTGCGTATGTAAGTCTAACATGCTTAGGGATAGTACTTTATTAATGTTACTTCATCCTTTTGATATTATAGTTGTCGCCAATGTTAATGGCCACTTTGAAGTTAGTTACAACTTACAAGAGACGTCGCAGTTATTGTTGAAGTATCTTGAAGTTGTGACATGAGGCGAGGCAAGTCAGATTATGACTAAATTCCGATGCTAAATTCAGAGCGGCCATAAAGACTGATGACAACTAGGTATACATTCCTTAAGCCTAACTTGAACTAAACTGTTGATATGACAAAACAAGCAATCGAACCCCATATCATAACAACGTAAACCACATTACGTAACAGATATCAATATAATGCAGCGCTGTCAATTATAATACGAATACATGAGCGGATCCGAGATACGCCAATTAGACGGCGAGCAGGAAGCCCGGGCGCGTGCGCACCGCCTAATTGTTTCCGACATAGACTAGTGCCTCTACCTACCTCTCTCCCTCCTTCGCTTCCACCCGGTCCCTCCCACCCAACGAGCGAACCTCCCCGGAGCCAGCTCGCGGCGATTGCAAGAAGCATTAGAATGCGCAATGTCCAATCCTCGTAAATATTTTGAGCTGCTTTTGGTTTTGATATGTATGTATTTATGTTTGTGGGTTAGATTAGGGCGAATAAACACCAATTTTAAATTAAAATACGTTAGCTTCGACCACAAAATAAACCTAATCAATTCAAAAAACAAATTCAAAATCAAGCAAGTTGTTTTATCTATTTTCTACAATTTAAAAAACTACTAATAAGACTGTGTTTATAACTGTGAAAGATCGCTTCCCAAAGTAATAAAATTCCACTTGAACAGCTGTATAAAAATAGTACAGGAAATTGAGTAACATACATTGTAGTTCACCTTCGTCAAGTTCCTTCCCACAAAGGAATCAACAAAGTAATATTTACAGTATACAGCAGCAAAGATAGAAACCTTAAATGTCCAGCGTAACTGGATACGGTACCCGATAGTACGGATATAGGGCTGTCATCACAAAATGAAGAAAATAGTGCAAAAAGTCTAAACACGAAAACAGACGATTTATTTTTAAGTATTTTATTTATGCGCGAAGCAATAGTAAGCTATTCGTAATTAAGACTTAAATATTTAAGAGATTAAAACTTGAAACTGAAAACTTTGATTGTAAAATGAATCTAAAATGAGTCTACAAGTCAGGAAAAACTACAAAGAAAATAAAGAATTTTCTACAGTTCATGACCCTGTTGATCATGAAGAACTTAGGAACATGACTTGTCTCATCAAACTATCTCCAACCTGCCTACTATCGGTCTATCGTCAAGACTGCTCAAAATAAATCCGACCTGTTGCCAGCCCTGTCCGGAAGCTGGGCAGCCGGCAAAATGCATGAAATGTCCAATTGTTCCGGCACGTGGCGGCATGTGCCCATTTGATACGCACACGAACACGTGACGAATTGGTGACGTTTCTATTGTGTTGATGATAGTGCTCGTTAGTTACTGACTGTGTTGAGATGTGTTGAATATTTTCATTAAAGCTTTATCCGATTGAGTAGGTAGATATATAAATAAATAAATACACCCAACAGTCACACACATAGTCCTGACCTCACACTAGGTTAACCTGTATCGTGGGTATCATAAACTACCAGGGACTTGCGGTCGTACAACACCCAGAACCGAAACAAATATTTGTGTCGGTGTGGGAATCGAACCCACGGTTCACGCTAACTTCACGCTTCTCGACTACTGCGCTACGGAGACTGTCAATACACGGTATGCTATATGTATATTGATTGATATAATCGTTACATCAATCCTTCACGGCTACACTAGGTCACGACTAAATTTAAACGTCTTCGACAGTAACTTTTTAAGTATATATCTACTTATTTTCTTCTTCCACCTGCCCTTATCCCACTCGCAGTGGGGTTGGCGCAACATGCTTTTTAACTCATGTTACAGAAAGATTTGGCTTGTAGTTTTACGACCGGCTGCCTGTCTAACCTCAACCCCTCTGGAGAGAAAACACACCTAGACCCGAAACGAATAATTGTGGATCACACAAACATTATTTGTCTTAGTACGAAAATTGAACAAGTGGCCACACAGTTTTGTCTACAACATAAAAGTGTGGGCTCAAACGGGGCGTAAATCTATCATCAAAACATGATGGAAAAGTGGGCCCTGGCATTAGACCGGGATATAGCTAGGTGGACAGGAAAATATTGTTTTTATTTTTGTTAATTAATAATAACATACAGGTACTTCTTACTCTGTAACTTCCTAAAAATTAGGTAATTTGTAGATGGACAATATGTGTTTATAATAACACTTATAGAGAGTAATTATTAGTATGATGATCGTAGTTTGGAGCCATGTAAGGTTACAATTAAACGGCTTAAATTTCGTACGTGTACTTAGTTTCTATAAGTAGTTATTCTAAGACGCTATTTTTGACGTAGACATAGTAGACATCTTTTAGTATATTATATGTCAGTGTGTGACTTTTGTATTTGAAAGTTTCACATTTTATTTAGTAAGCAGCATTTACTCCGAGGTGGTGAAATAGGCACTTTAAAAAATAAACATGTGAACATCAAAGCATTATTTTGCAAACAACCCTTCCATACCGTGTAATGACAGTTCCTCAAATCTCTGAGGACATTCGGTGTAATACCACCCGTAATGGTTAAACAAACAGAGATGTGAGGGGGTGCGGTACGACGCAGAAGGGAGGGGGACGTAATAGTTCATCATCCGATAATAGTCGGATTAACACGACCAACCCTTTGTGCAACCTTTGTGGGCGGATTGTAAAACTTTACTAAAACATTTGTTCCCACTGATTACATTATTGTGGTTGGACATTAAATATTCACTGTGAGAATACTTTATTTAATGTTTAAAATGTAAATGTTGAGTGGTAGAGCCACACTGTAGATAGTTTTGTCTACAGCTTGAACCCACTAAGGGTTCAACCGGGTCGTTACCACTGTCTCACAGAAAACCGACGTAAAATAGCAGCTTGCTGCTGCATTTCGTACGGTGAGCGAGATATCCGGAGGCCCATATCCTCCTTAAATCCCTTAATTATCCCTTTCCTTTAAGGTCGGCAATGGACTCATGCTCATTTTTCTGGTATTGTGGGTGTACATGGGCGGTGGAGATAACTTACTAGCAGGTGACCCATTTGCTCGTTTGCTAGCCTATGCTATAAAAAACCAGAATTCCAAAAAACATCATGGCATTTTACTGCGCTCTACCTGACATAGGACGTTAAGTCTCCTAAAGCCTAAAAATATCGCTGATTTTAATGTCCTTAAAACTGAAAAATAACAGTATACTTACATACTCTTGCAATGTGTTATGTGTGTCAAATAGTTTAGTTTAAATATAAGCTTTTTTCAAATTCTATAAGAATATTCTATGTATTTGACCTACACAAATCTTTAAAATCTATTGTCGAAAATAAAACATTTTAATATTGCTAAGAACATATTTTCTGTTTTATTAGCATTGCTTATTGCATGCAAGTAAATATCCTTGGTCACAAAACGAAACCAAGTAGGTACTTACTGCTTCGCACTTAGTAAGTTTTGCTGCAAGTTGCAACTACTGATCTTGTACAAGGTGGTAGGTCCCTCGTATGCGAGAGGCCGTCTGGGTTGGTACCACCGCTTTGTCTATTTCTGTCGCCAAACAACAGTGTGTAAGCACTGTTGTGTTCAGGTTTGAAGGACATTGAAGCCAGTGAAATTACTGGGCATTATGAGACTTCACATCTTATGTCTCGGGGTGACGAGCGTAGTCCAGTGCTTTGTTATTTAAAGTTCTGTGTGGTGTTGCTTCTGTTTATGAGCAGGCGTGGCGCTTACCATCATGCTCGTTGACAAGCATGTTTCGTCATTCAAGCTAATAAAAAACATCATTATTTTATGAGAACCAAGTACAGCGATACATTTCTTCTCACAGAGTTATGTATTTAGTTTAACGATCATTGTTGTTAAAGTTATTATTATTATTTTTATAGATAAATTCTTACAACAAAGCAGTGCCCCCAAAAATCCCAATTTTACTCCGGTATCGAGATTTTACATGGCATAGATTTCATAAAAGTAAATAAAATAGGGAGTAATAAATTAATTGTTTATTTTGAACCCAAAAAGCTGCCATACAAATATTTACTTCAAGTACTAGTGTACTGTGTGATACTAACCATAACAAATTAGGTACTCAAATGCAACATTTGCTACTCAAACACTTCATGGTGTAACCCCTTCAGTTTAATAGCGACTATGAGGGGCTATATAACATTCAGATCACACACTCCACAAGCCCCTCGCTTTGTGCTAACAACCACTTCCAACATCAGCGCTGTCACTTTGTATTTGCCTGCAATTATTAATGTAGGTGTCGATACGTACGTTACTTTTTGCGAAGTGGCTAGTGTACCAACAATCAATGTTGGCATACCCCGTCCCCCGGAGGCCCTTGACTACAAGGCGAAAGAGGGGAGTAGACATTCAGTGTATTGGATCTAATTACAGCAGCGTCGGCTAAACTAGCCCAATGAATAGGTGTCAGGAGCAATGCGTCAGGCGAGCCCGCCGAGGGCGACTTGGACGTGCCGCGTAACCGGACCCGCTCGCCTCATAACGCTACATAATTCAATTGATTCCCCGACACTACCCGCACGCTTCCTTCTAACTTCGTTTGGAGCGTTTTGATATCGGATACGCCGTTTTGACGCCTCCTTGCGCAATTCTCGCCCTCAGGAAAATAAAAGCTTTGAGTAAAATTGCCTACGTTTTATTTAACAGAATAAATAAGATTTTAAGTAACAATGGTATTAACATTTTAGTGATGGTAGGAGACGGTGGGAGAGGAGAAGGTAACGTGGCCAAGAGGTGCTGCGTATGCTACTTTGGCGACGGGTGCGGCGGCGTAGGTAACGGGAGCAGGAGCGTAGGCTACTTTGGTAATAGGAGCCGCGGCATAGGTGACAGGAGCCGGAGCGTAGGCAACCTTGGCGACAGGGCCAGCGTATGTGTACTTAGCGACGGGAGCGGCGGCGTAGGTGACTGGAGCAGGAGCATAGGCGACCTTGGCAACGGGAGCAGCTGCGTAGGCGATCTTGGCGGGTGCAGGGGCGGCGGCAATGGGGGTGCCTTCGTAGCGAACGATGGCGTTGAATCCATGCACGTCGTCGGAGGTATATTCAACGATACGGTGCACACCATCAGGCTGGACGAGGGAGTATGAGCCTTGGACAGCGTCGCCGGCGCGGGTCTCCTTCTGCTGCTTGACGTCTCCGGTGTGGCCGTCGTGGACGGAGTACTCGAAGTCGTAATGGGCGGGAGCTTCGGCCTCAGCGTAAGCTATTTTAGCGGCCGGCAGGACGGGCACGGCCACGGCTGCGGCAGCGGCCACCAGGCAGGAGAAGATTGCGAACTGCAAACAATAAACATTTTTAATCCATTCAAATAAACCTCCACAAAAACATTAAGTATGTATTTTTTTAGTTAGATTGCTAGATGACATGCTAGGTAGGTATTGTAAAATTATTCATAAACAAGATTAATACATTACTATTTTAATTGGCACTTCTCGATAAAAACGATGCAATGGTAGACGTATACTTCAAACACATTTTTAAAATCATTACATAATATTACCGATATTAAATCAATTACACTTCAAGACTGAAGATAGGATTACAGACAAATTATAATATATCGATAATAAAACTTATTAGCAATTTGAATTAGTCGTAATTATCGTATCACAATTCTTACGAATACTTACTTTGGCGACCATGTTGATTGGATTAGGTATTGTGAGTCAATGTGGCAATGTTTCATGGGCCCGTGCTTTTATACCGGGACGCATGGTCACACGCACGGCACACAGACACGCCGCCGCCGAAAACTTGACTAGTGTTATGTAATCCTCCTTGAAGGATCTGTTCAAGTGGACAAGTAATTAACATTACCCTATGATGTTAATCACTGTGATAAATTACATTATTACGACAATTTGGTGGGAACCCACATGAAATTTAAGTTTATTTTATATGAGAATACGCACATAAAATTTAAGTACATCTACGTTAGCCGAAATTATCACAAAAGATTGTCTAAGTTCTACTCTTATCAAATGTGTAACCGAATAGTTTACTTCCAAATTGTAGTAAAGTTTGATTTATTGGTTTCAGGTATTACAGTGCCAAATGGTAAGTACTCATGTTTATTGAATCGAAAGATAAATATGTCACACTGGATAAATAGTTAGTAGGCAACCTAGTGACAAAGTTTTGAAGCCGCCGGAATGCCTCCGACTTGGCTTAACGACTGCTGTCAGTTGAGAACAGCCGGGACTGACTTTTTACGTTCCTTCCTAACCACGGAAACGCTCAGTTGAAATACCACTTATGGCTGATCCCAATATTCTATCTGTCGACAGATTTGCTTACTAGGAGTAAAAATTTTACACATTTTGTATGGAAGATCTGACAAAACAATATTGATGGTAAGAAAATCTATCTTTATATAGAATATAGGGAATGGCCATAAGTGGATACCCATCCATAGACTAATCAGGCCAAGCGTTGTTTAACTCGTTAATAATTTACCTATTAGGAAGTGAAACTGGGTATGAGAACCTCATCGCAACGGGATAGTTCCAACTATGGTCACACGAAGGACAGCTAAAATAAGAGTGATTCTATCTTTCTAATAAGCCTGTATCCACCCACTTATATAGGCGTGTTCCTGTATGTACCCTAATCGTTCTAGTCCGGTCAACTCCTGTGTAAACCATAGCTACTTACATCCCAAAGAATATTATGCCACTTCTTCTTCTTCCATCTGCCCTTATATCACTCGCAGTAGGGTCGGCGCAACATGCTTTTAGCATATGTTACAGAAAGATTTGGCTTGTAGTTTTTACGACCGGCCGTCTGTCTGACGTCAATCCCTCTGGCGAGAAACACCCAGACCCGAAACAAATATTCGGGAATCGAACCCACGGCCTCTCGCTTCACTGCCGGGTACTCGTCCACTACCCCATGGAGGTAGTAAACTCCACTGCTCAGCCACTCTATTTTTAAAATCTTCACAAGAATTAACACACCGATTAAATATGATCCTGCTTATCAACTGTCATCATATACCGATATGTATGAGCATGATGCAACTTTCAAGTAGATTAACAACTGATGTATGATCAAGACTTTCTATAGCATAAGACCTTAGTATGTATTATATTACCTTAGTATGTATTATAAATCTTGATGGCTTTCAAGTTCACAATGTTGGAAATATGAAAAATATACATAGACTCACGCCCATTTCCCATAGGGGTAGGCAGACACAACGGATTTCCACTTGCTAGGATCGTTACACACCTTGCGTTGTCGTCCTTTAAGGATAAGGTTAATTATGGGATTGGGAAGAGGGGAATTCGGGGCTTCAGGTACAGCATACTGCTACTTCAAGTCGGTTTTCTATGAGACAGTAGTCATGCTTCAGACAAAACTATCTACAGCATGGCTCTACCTTTAAAGTGTATGTATGTAAATTTGTTCGCTATTTTCTCAAAAACTAAAGTGTTAATTGTGACGAGATATTCAATAACATAATCTACATACTTTAAGGATAGTTCATTAAACAATATATTTGGTTGCCATCCTTAAGCTATTAAGTTATATGCAGAAATCTAAGTCATCAACATTGTATATTTTAACTTCGTATCTCCGGGATTTCATTTGAGTTCTTAATAGAAATAACAACTTTAGCATTATTCAAGTTAAAATTGATAGTATTGCTTATAATTAAATACTTATGGGAAGGTTCTTCGAGCAAATTCAATTATTAGGAATGATTTGCGTGGTATATAAGTTTATATAAAAATAAAGTGAAGACTGCAACCCAGAGGACTACTGGTAGATCTAGCCAATCCGTAGCGACTGGTAGTGCCACCCAAACTGGGATTAAGGGTTATATGGTTCCAAAAATGTGAGCTGATCACCCGTCTATACTCAATGAAATTCGCAGACGTCCCCACCATACATACATAATTGTATCGATGCATAATGCGTACGCGTGACGACTGAGGCTGACGCTGAGGTCTCGGGTTCCATCCCCGGATCAGGTAAAATTTATATTGGTTTTTTTATTACGAAATGTTCAGTATCCGCCCGGAGTTTGGAATTGTGCCGGGTATGGCGCTAGGCTTGCCCTCTATCACATCATGGGACGGAGATACGTTCCGCGAAATGTGGGTGTTCTGGTTACACCTCAGCCTACTGCTTAGGGGTATACAGGCGTGAGTGCGTACGTTTGTATATGTATATTTTCATATAAGTCATGTAAAGGCGGACTTAATGCCGGAGACATTCTCTGCCAGTCAACCTAAATGTATATACAATGTTATTATTTCTGCCTGGCGTTATCCCTAATTAATGCCAAGGTCGGCCTTCTCGTAGCATAAATTTGACTGTATTTAGTATTATATGGGGCGACCCGCCATCTGACCCCCACAACCCGCAACCGGAACTAAGTTGCGCCATTACCTCTCCGTTAATCAGCAGAGTGTACCACGTGCAGGTGAGGTTGACTTTGTGCCTAACATGTTGGTGGCTAACTTACATACATAATGTGGGTTTTAGAATCGAAAACTAACACATATTGCGTTTTCCTGACCTGGGTTTGAACCCAGAATCTCACCGGTTTCTCTGCCTAAATACGCTGTCACTATATCAACGTTTGAGACTGAAGTTGAAGTTTAAAATCTGTGGTTCGAGTATCTTTAATTACCGTAACCGATTACCTTACAAGCTAATTAAGAACATATGTTATGGGCGTACATAGCAACAACTGTAAATAATTAATTGAATTAAGATTGAAGGTCTACTTCCATAAAATTCTATATATTTTACACTAGCTTTTGTTCATGACAATGCCCAATAATTGCAAATTCCTTTTCCCGCCCGTATAGTATCGGACCATTATAGGTAAAGTTTATGCCAGCTAGTAATCTAGCTAGCCTAACTGCGACCAGAAACGCAGGCTCCTCCTGGTGTCTCCACAGACTTCTTAGAGTGATCTCGGTGATAAGGATTTCCGCTTGTTGTGGAGCTACACCTTCACATTCCAGGATGACGTGTGAAGCTGTTTCATAGGCCGACAGGCCTCTCTTGCATAGGGGGCTTTCGGTCATCTCTAGAACATATAAATGTTTGTTAAGAGGGAAATGTCCAGTGAAATTGCCTACAATTATGCGTAGAAATGTTCTGTCTAAAGATAGCAGGCGCTTTATTACGGGCAGATATTCCAATCTCGGGAAACTAATGCGTAGTTTTTCTAATCTCGGGCAACTAATGCGTGGCTTTTCTTATTTCAGGTAACTTATGCTTGGTTTTTCTAATCCCGGGTAAACCATGCGTGGTTTTTCTAATCCCGAGCAACTCATGCGTGGTTATTCTAATCCTGGGCAACTCATACGAGTTTTTTCGAATCCAAAACTCAAACACAAAATGTGATTGCCCGACCTACGAGATCAAACCAGTAAATCACAGTTTCAGAATGAGGCGTACATGATGATGTCCTACATTATATTTCGAAAGCAATATATTCACTAAATATAATCATTTCAAACCAACAAACATATTTTTATATACGTATATTTTTCATAAGTTTTATATCGTTACGTTTTATTATCTCAATAAATCCAGTTTCATCTACTCGAACTGGTCAATGTAGTCACATATTATTACGGGTCACTTACGAGTGTTAACTATTGCTCCAATATTTTTGAATTGCTCTACTCTTGCCTTACATAACCACGCTTGGTTGTGTAAACAGCGATAAAATCTTTGTTTTTAATTTATTTATGGTGTTAGGCCCTTGGAGTTTTAAACATTACGATATTTTGATTTCATAGACGTAACGAGGGGTGTCCAACTGGGATAGTTACACGTGGTAAGAAAGTAGTAGCTGTGCAGGCGATTCGCGTTCCGAGATAAGCCATCTGTAACTTAGCACTCGATCTTTCAACATGTCTCATCGAACCTAACATCATTACAATATACAATATGTTGTGTGTAAATTGTAATATACAAACTGTTGGGCGTTTTAACTGTGATATCAGAATCGATATTCAAACGTAATGAAAAAACACGCATACGAAAATTGGACTATAAAAATAGTCATACTACATACATACATGCACGCACTCACGCCTGTAATCCCCGAAGGGGTAGGCAGAGATGTAACCAGTACACCCACATTTCGCCGAGCGTATCTCCGTCCCTTATGTGATGCCTATCGCTATACCGGGCACAAATTCCAGACTCCGGGCAGATGCTGAGCATTTCGTAATAGAAAAACACAATACTACTTTACCCGACCCGGGGATCGAACCCGAGACCTCAGCGTTGGCCTCAATCGTAACGCGCAATCAAACGCATTACAACTGCGCCACCGAGGCAGTCCGTAGTAGTCATATTATCACATATGTTATCGATTTCTCCACCAATTGTGGACCTATTTTGTTGAAAAAATCATTCGATAGAGTTAAGGTGCGATGTGGTTCCATATAAATTCGGTTACGATCTGATGACTGGTACGGAGTAAAAAAATAAAATTCCTCAACGGATAACGGCACTTTCAACGCAATTGTGTTATATTGGAACTTACATGCTATAGCTGTCGTTGCCATTTCAGTTACCAGGCAGTGGCACCGGCACCAACTCTAAGAGGATCTGAGACCTCTGGAAATAGTTTTTACCTTTCAGTGTAATTTTGTAGATGTTTAAATTTTGTTTAATTGGCATCTAGATTTTATGTATTGCCTTATATTTTATGTTTAGAAGCTGTAAGCATTTTGTTTGAGTGTTTTACTATTTTACGGAGCTTATGTCCACACATTTCCTATGGCAACAGTACGGTCGTTGTTGTATTTCGGACGCAACTTTTGAGTCAGCAAAGTAGCAACTTTTGTCTTTATGGTTGTTTATCAAGGTTAGTATTGGTATTTTTTATGGTTTCGTGCCCAAAATATGTCAATAGAACCCTAATAAAAGTCTACGCCTTCGTCGGTCTATCTGTCCAACGTTTAAAGTTCTCTATCTTTTAAACCCTAATAGGGTAGCCAGCTGAAATCACAGAACACAGGTTACTTTACAGGTTAAGGTTGTCTGGAAGAAATCGCTGTTTGCGATATGACCGCCCATTGTATCACCCTTACTGTATGATCCTCGTTTATAAGCTACCTACTTTATTTGGTGTGCAATAAAGAATATTCTGTCTACATTATAGCGAGTGTTCTAAAGAATAACGAAATTTTTTGTACCCGACTGAATAGTGAACACCATACACATGGTAAACAACCCATCATAGTGGCTCGTTCTGGTGTCAGCCAATGTTTATCGACTAACTTCAGGCCGACATAGTTTTGGTGAATGTCGAGGGACGCAATGTCTCTTGACGATCGACATTATATTTGGACTGCACTATATTAGTGTGTGTGTGTGTGTGTGTAGTCACTTTACCGTACCAGAATAATAGAAAAAACAAAAATTAAATTTTGTAGTTCGTCTCGCACTTGACCATATTTTTATGTTATATGCAAATATGTTCTGAAAAGCATTTCTACATGCAATCAAAATCGTAATTTGAGTAATGGTCTTGACATCAGCATTTTGTATCATTTAAAAATGTCACAACAAGATCACGTTCTTTTATTGCGAATTTCATACTCGTTAATGATTAGTTTAATATCATCGATACAATTATTCAAATTCAGACAGTGTATCTGCGCTGGTGATCATATCTGTGACAGTAATGGTGGTCCATATATAAGCTCGTTTGCCATCAATCAACATTTGGCGCGTGTTACACATCCACGCTGGACCACACCCAGAACATTTCGGTCAAGGGCACGGTCACATTTAATCAAAAACTACTTTTGATTTCTTTGGCCATAAACGGACCAGTTCAACGGAACCCAAGGCACGTCTTTTTACATTCACAGTCGCGATGCTCAAGGTAGAAAGCATGAGGTCCCGACTCACTGGCAGTGAAAGAACCCGTTCCTTAAAACGGTTTCAATGAATGCAACTGCTTTTATTATTGCGCCGTGTGTTGATTATATAACTAACATTAGTTATGTTAATTTGATTTATTTGTGTACGCATATTAAACGTGTGTAGTAGGCGGATTCTAGTTAGCACTTTTTGCAAGCTGCAATCAATGTTGTAATGTAATAATTGACATGATACGTAAGTTGTAATATTGCGAAGGCAATTATGTACCTACACTATTACGATTTCATTAATGCGCATCGGTGCTCTTTGTTTTATTACTTACGTATAAATCAGTCCGAAAATGCAATAATCTGGCCATCGCCGGTTCCGTTAGTCAATGAAGATCAAAGTATATACATAATCTAATTTTGTAACAAGTCTATACTAGATCACCATCACACGTTCGTATTTTCGAAATATAACTTAAGAAATCGAACCTTGTGAAAGTGCATAATTTTAATCATATTTACTGTAGTCTGTTTTTGAAAATTATTACATTGATAATCTTAAAAGCCATGTCTATCGGTTCGCAATTGTTGTTAAAAACCGCACTCCTTAGGAAACTCACTCAATAAATATACAATTATTTATTTAGACAAACAGATATTTTTAAGATCTTCTGTCAATCAAAAGGCTTTTAGATAGAGAGATCTTATGGAGACTTAACAACTTATGTCACGGGATAACGAACACAGTACAGTGCCATGTAGGGCTTTGTAATTCAAAGTTCTGTGTGGTGTTGCTTGTGTTTATAGGCAGGCGTAGCGCTTACCATCAGGCGACCAACCTGCTCGTCTGACGATGAGATGACGATCTCAAGACAATAAAAAAAGCCTATACCGCTTCACACCTGGCCGCAATGAAAACATTCGGCTAAAAGAAGCACAAACACCTCATCACGTACCACAGTGACAACCGCACACAAATCGACTACTTGGTCTTGAGGATACTCTTGGGTCATGCCTAAAGAAAAATAATTTATAATTATCAAAATTAAAAAACATTGTTTTACAGGTATTGATTTTTTGAAATTATTAACCATGGATGTATACTTTTCATTAGTCTACCTGCTCGTTTCGTCATTCAAGCTAATATAAAAAATATCAGTAAGACGTATACAGACTGATACTGCAATATAAAACGACATAATTGTTTGTAAATTCCGAAAAAAAGTATAATTTGTTGAGTTTAATAATAATTATCAGTCAATTTAAACCAAGGGCAGTCGACAACGACCGCTGACCGTAAGTCGATAGCGGTCGACCGTCTTACACCAAAAACCACAAATAGATCCCGTCATCGGTGGCTGATGTAATTTTCACTTGCATTATATTATGGACAGCCTCCAGCAGTGGCGCATTGGACGAGTAGCCAGCTGTGAAGCGAGAGGCCACGGGTTCAATGTTTGTGTGATCCACAAATATTTATTTCGGGCCTGGGTCTTTTCTCCCCAGTTTGGTTGACGTCAGGAAGGCGGCCGATCGTAAAAACTATTAGCCAAATATTTCTGTAAAACTTGTTAAAAAGCATGTTGCTCCGACCCCACTGCGAGTAGGATAAGGGCAGGTGGAAGAAGAAGAATATTATATTATGGATAAATACACTTTACTGCTCTGGTGACATTGCTAGTTTGTTTATAGTACTGACCTGCATTTTATGTATCAACGCATATAATTAACTGTTTTATGTAACTGATGTAAGATAATCCAAAATTTCCTACTCATAATTGTCAGCCCCCGTAGCGCAGCGGGTGAGTAGTTGGCTTCGAAACGATGAACAAATGTTTCTGTGATCCATAAATATATGTTTCGGGGCAGGGTGTTGTGGGACTATAAGTCTCTCGTAGTTCTTGATACCCACGATATAGTTTTACTTAGTTTGGTATGAACTATCTTTGTGATTGTTGGGTGTATTATTATTAATACTTGCGCAACAACTTGGCCGGACTAAGAAGGCGGTAAGCCGCTCCGTATGCACACTAGGTGGTAGGTCGGGATCTGGATCGGGTACCTCTTTACGCTGCTATACCGACTTAAAATTCCACTGTGGTCTTCTTCGGCACAATTGAGACGCTCTCGGGGCTTCCTGAATATACTCTGGATTGCTGCCGGTACCGCCTCTGCGCTATGCCGCTTTGCGTCCCGACTCTTTTGGGCTCGGAAGTGCTTCTCGATAATGATGCATTTCGGCGTATGCGTATGCGTAGCACGATGGTTTCGCGCTCCCGTCCATCTCCGGGTCGCGCCGTATAATGTAAATTTCGTACGAAGGCTGTATAGTCCCCGCTGCGTGGCTGCGACACCAGGTAGCCCCTAATTAGTCGCCTCTTACGGCAGGAAGGGAAATAACGTGATGCAATTCTAAAAAGGCCTCCAGTCCATAGGACAGGTCGCGCTGGTCAGGCGTCAACCCGGCGCGGCGGCTCCTTCTTTTTTGGCGACGGCGGGATCGGTTATTTACCGATCGACGCTTTTTTCTGCGACATAACGCGAATCGTCTGCCAACCAAGACAGCCACCACGGCTGGCAAAGAGAGATCTCTACAGACGACTATTCTGAGAGCGCTGCGCTCTTCTTCCCAGGTTGGGTACTCTTCAAGAGTATGTTGGGCCGTGTCGGTTGCCACAATAGTGGCACACGGCAGACTTCTCCGTTCGGATCCGACACAAGAACCAACCAAAGGAACTGTGTCCCGTCAGCACCTATGTCAGAAGGAACGTCGAAGTACTGCACCGTAGCGCTTATTAAGCATACAATGGCCCCTGGTACCTAAGTCAGAAAAGTAGCTTACCGTAAATAACAAAAAAAATTGCATCAACTCCGTAATGTATGTAAATCACATTAAAATAATGTACAGTTGACATTGAGGTATTTATTTTCGAATATAACCTACCCAAACATGAATAAATTAATGCAAGGTTGTGCTTCGTTAGTGTTAATAATATTTCTAATAGTATTTAATAGGTAATCCTTTACACTTGCATCCAATAACTTTTAATAGATTATGTTTAATTTCATATACTAGTATGCTACTACTAAATGCTCTGTTAATGCTAGTTTAACCGAATGACTACAATATAGTTTATGAATTAAAACATTGACTAGAATATACCTAGAACAATTTTTTTACAAAGAATAAAACTGTCAAAAAACTAAAAGGCTAAAAGTTAAATTAAACAGTTTTGAGTCGGTGTTATTGCAGTTCATTCAACAAGGACAGGAATATGATGACGAAATGTAGGTATTAAACGTATAACAATTAAAATGATGGCGCGATACGATTGGCCTTTTAAGACGATGGTTGTAGTGCCTCCATAACAATAAAATACATGAGTTTATTACATACGCACTCACGCCTGTAATCCCCGAAGGGGTAGGAAGTGGTGTAACCAGTACACCCACATTTCGCCGAGCGTATCTCCGTCTCACGATGTGATAGGGGGCGAGCATATCGCCATACCGGGCACAAATTCCAGACTCCGGACTGATACTAAGCATTTCGTAATGGAAAACCCCAATACCACTTTACCCGACCCGGGGATCGAAACCGAGACCTCAGCGTTGGCCTCAATCGTAACGCGTACGCATTACAACTGCGCCACCGAGGCAGTCAAAATGAGTTTATTACTTAAGGATAATATCGAATACACTGATTCATCTGGAATATCATTCCGATACATTTAAGATATTAATTAGTTCACTGATAATTGGTGTCTTTTTTACAGACGATACATTCCTGAATCTGATTATCTAAATAAATACTATGACATGTACCATGGGCGCAAGTTGCACATAAACAAGGCAAATAATATAACAAACAAGACAACACAACATAACACATAACTAATAAGACAACATTACTTAGATTATCTACAACGACGTATGTAATCTCGCGGTATTATCTGCCCAACATACCGCATGTAAGAGCAAGTGGTGGGTCATGCTCCGCGAAATGTGACCTTCACCTCTCAATCAATTGTAAGGTTTAATTACCAGCGCCCCGGGCCTGCTCTGTGTCACCGGGCTTCGATAATTTTTGTATAAAATCTGGTGTAAGTCTCACTTCAGACATAGTCAACCGTCGACAATCAAAACAGCAACAATGGCCGCTAAGGTAAGGATTTGTAGTTTTCAAAAAATATTTGATATCTCTGAACTAGAAAGTCTCAAAAAAATAATACTCTATTGGAGCTTAGATGCTAGAAAATATATGAAATAAAGATAAAATTGCCCCATTCTATTGACTGTCATAGATAAAACTCCCTAAATTACTAGAAAAACAGAAAAATAATTGATTTTTTGTTCCAGTTCTTTGCCGTCCTCTCCCTGGCTGTAGCCGTCTCGGCTATCCCCGTGCTCCCCATTGGCAAGGTAGCCTATGCCGAAGCTGAGGCACCCGCCCACTACGACTTTGAGTACTCCGTCCACGATGGCCACACTGGAGACGTCAAGCAACAGAAAGAGACCCGGGAGGGCTACGCCGTCCACGGTTCTTACTCCCTCATCCAGCCTGATGGTGTTCACCGTATTGTAGACTACACTGCCGACAAAGAGACCGGATTCAACGCTATCGTCCGCTACGAGGGCCAACCTATTGCTGAGCCTGCAAAGATCGCCTACGCCTCCGCTCCAGTAGCTAAAGTTGCCTACGCCGCTCCAGTGCCCAAGTTCGCCTACGCTGCCCCCGTCGCCAGGGTTGCCTACGCTCCTGCTCCTGTGTCATACGCGGCTCCTATCACCAAGGTCGCCTACTCCGCTCCCGTAGCTAAAGTGGCCTATGCTGCCCCTGTAGCTAAGATCGCGTACGATGCTGCTCCCCTCACCCACGTTACCTTCTCCTCCCCCGCCATTTCCTACCATCACTAGAATGTTTTGTTATTAAGTAATTATTTATTGATAATGAATAGTCGCAAATAAATTATTTATTGAATTTTACTGTTATGTACTTATTTGTTGATATCTATACTTACATGCAAAGCTAACAAAGCAGCATCCTCTATTCCGATTTAGACTGAGGGATAAATATATACAGAACATATCTAAATATACTTCGCCCTAGTAAGATATATACGAACAGTGGATAGTGTATGTATCGCGGGAGGGTTGAGGTGGGTGTTGCAGGTGGACCGCGCTTGAATTATTCATACAGCCGCATAGTGATTTCATCTCATTGAATGGCACTGCCGCCGGCCGTGATTACGACACCGATACCTCCGACCAGCTACGGCTATCACTCGCCATATGTACAATACCGCTTGTCAATGACACAAGGATCGAATTGCTAAATATTGCGAGTGGATAAAAAAAAATCCTCAATATTTCCGATAAAAAATGGTTCAGAAAGCTAACAAAATACGCAGGTAACTAGTTAATTGGGCTCTTGTCGACACAGATACTGAAAATAATAAATGATGACAGTTGGAGTTTTAGTTACTACAATAAAATATAAAATATCGAATTAATATTATTATCAGCTATGTATTATAGGTACCTGATACTGTCCCTGGGACTGGCCATAAATCGCTCTAAAACCAAGATCATGGTGGTGGATCGTGCTTCTAAGCTAGAGCTCAATGGAACTCTGAACTTGGAAACCGTTGATCACTTCACCTACCTGGGCTCTAGCATTAGCAACAACGGATCTTGTGAAGCCGAGGTTCGCAGAAGAATTGGAATGGCCAAAGCAGCAATATCTCAACTCGATAGGATATGGAAAGATCGGAACATTAGTAATAAGACAAAAATGACACTCGTCAGCACACTAGTCTTCTCCATCTTCCTATACGGAGCGGAAACGTGGACACTGAAAGCTAGAGACCGCCAACGCATAGATGCTTTCGAAATGTGGTGCTGAAGAAAGATGCTTCGGATTCTCTGGACGGCGCTTAGAACCAACAAACTCAAACGTGACAAGATGCCGCGGCTCTCCAACATATGCCTGCGAAGGATTTTTGAGTTCTTCGGACACATCGCCCGCAGGCCCGATGGTAATCTCCAAAAGCTGATCGTCACTGGGAAAATGGAGGGCAAGAGATCGAGAGGAAGGAATCCAATGCGCTGGACTGATCAGATCCGCACCACACTCAACATGGATGTCGCCAAAGCGGTTCATATAGCTGAAAGCAGGAGCAGGTGGCACAACATTGTACGCAAGAAGTTGGTTCCGTGATGGGTCACGACCCCCAGCATTGGAGAATCGACGCAAGGAGGAGGATACTGTCCCACTGTTGGGCTCGGGCCTCCTCTGCTAAATGACTCAAAAATGTATCCCTAAGTTTGTAATCTTCAATCCTGCAATATAAATTAGCGCTACCTGGTAAATGAATCTTTGAAAATTAAAGATATAATATTTCATTATGCCCTTGCCCCATCATTATAAAATAATAATAAAAGAAAGCCTGATTAAATAAAGCAAAACATTCGCAATTGGGAATATTGGAGCTTTATTCTGTATCTATAGTAACAACGCGGATCCCGCGTCCGCGTCGGGCAGGTAAAAATGAAGTGATTGGTTTTTATCTGTGCACGCCGGTGGTAAATTGAATGTAAAGTTGATTTCCCGGCGGGCGCACGGCCGCATAATTCCCCGCAAATTAAGCCGATACCAATTCACTTGCTACCGATGTAAATATTTTTGATAAATGCTGCGTTTTATGTAATTCGCCGTCGAATACATTCGTTGAAATGGAAATAGTGCACTCGTGCGCTGTTTCTTTCAATAAACACACTTTTGGTTACGAATGATCAGTTTTATCTGCGTGATGAATGAGACGGCACGACCAAAGTCGTTTAACTGTCTTACGAAAAACAGACGGGAAGCGGCAGATCTAGTGGCGGTTATGCGGCAGCCTGTGTTGGTGGTCTAACTATGAAGCCAACCATATTCAGTGTCTAGATCCATAATCTAGAACATTAGATGTAATTTGAAACACGGCGGCAGATCACAAACTGCAGCTACAATGCCGCCAACGTTAACCACAGGCGGCAGTGCTGCTGCAGTTTATCGCCCGCGGTGGCAGCGTTTCTATATTTTTATGGCATTGGCCGGCAAACGAGCAAGTGGGTAAGATGACCTGATGGTGAGTGACCTCCACCGCCCATGTACGCCCGCAATACCGAAAGAATCATGGGCGCGTTACCGACCCTAAAGGAAAAGGATAATTAAAGGATTGAGAAGGGGAGGAGGTTTTGGTCCTCCGGATATCTCAATTACCGTACGAAATGCAGTAACAAGCTGCTACTTTACGTCGGTTTTCTGTAAGACAGTAGTAATGACGAACCGACCCATTCATGCTGTAGACAAAAGGGTCTACAGCGTGGCTCTACCACTCACGCGTGGTGGTTTTAGTCGTTTGGAAGTGAAGTATTTCGGTTTGGAAGCTATTTTTTCTCTACTAGTTACTTACCTACCTAATTACTTATTATAAAGACCATTTCTAACCTGATAAGGACGGCCCTCGTTTTTAGCAAACTTTACACAAACAGTTACAAAATATAGTTTATATCTACATGAAACGTTAAGATCAGTAGTATTAATTTTTGCACCCTTTTTGTTCTATATGGAATTCGGGTGCTAATGTAAAGGAGCGTCGGTAATGCGAGGCCGATCCTCTTACCGCCGAAAAGTAATCAAGACTCGTGCAATCCCGGCTTACCCTGTAGGGGTAGGGGGGACATTTTGTTCTTTTACAACTAACGACAAGGGGCGTTGAGACTTCAATGCGATGTTAAAAAAACAAAAATGGAGAGTGAATTAATTATCCGACAGTAGATTTTATAGTGCAATGTTTAATCAAATTCAAAATATTTATTAAATCCATAAAATGTTACGATATAGATTCAGTAAAATTTCAACTTCACTAGTTATGTCCATATAGATACATCTTTTAAAGGCATTAGACCTACTAACATTTTATGTTAAGTTATACGAAATACAAGGAAACTAATTCAATATGTATTTCACATCGTAGGTACCTGGGGTACGATGCCGCGGAAGGCACAAAAAGCGCTGGCTAGACGTTTTAGAGGACGATATGAGACCCTTAACTTGGTTCCCGTTGCGGGTTATAGAACTCAGAAAGCAGATCGTTCCATATATATTTTTTCAAAGCTATGGTACGACACGTCAGACCCTAGCATTAAGCCAGTATAGCGCCTGGAAAAATGAGAGCCAATGATCTCACTACGGAGAAAGCTCAAAATCAGTCGTTGTGGCTGCATCTAAAAAGACGGATCCTGGCAACAGAACGGGATAACGCCAGGCAAATAACGTACATAATATGAAAGTGAATTTAGACAGCGATTTTATTATTTTATCTAATAATAGCTGGCAGGCCAGCTATATGTGTGGTAGAGCCACGCTGTAGACACTTTTGTGTACAGCATGAATGGACCGGCTCGTCCGGGTCGTTACCACTGTCTCACAGAAAACCGACGTAAAGTAGCAGCTTGCTGCTGCGTTTCGTACGGTGAGTGAGATATCCGGAGGCCCAAACCCCCTCCCCTTCCAAATTCCTTAATTATCCCTTTCCTTTAAGGTCGGCAACGCACCCATGATTCTTTTGGTATTGTGGGCGTACATGGGCGGTGGAGATCACTTACCATCAGGTAACCCACTTGCTCGTTTGCCGGCCTATACCATAAAAAAAGGCCAATATTACTCGGGCTTAGCCGCCCCCTATTACTCGGATTTGAATTCAGCGGTGGTATTAGAGATGTAGTTTAAATTTGGCCGCTATCTGATATCATATCTCGTTTTGATTATAAGTCCCACGAAACTTCCGTCTAAAATAATAAGTATTTATTTACCTATGAAATTGCCGTTCTGTACGAAAAAAGTTAAAGTATTTTTTCCATCCTTTTTATTTATATTAATGAAAGTAACCAACCACGTCATATGGATGCATCTTTACCAGGGCAGTGGTAATTTATTGATGCCCTTCTTGAAGAAATCGGTTGGACGAGAGGCAACAAAGTCTTCAAAGGAATTTTGTACTACCTCTCCGAGTCATGATTATTTTTCAAAAAGTTGTCCAAATTATGGAAAAAGTAGAAGTCTTTAGGAGCAAGGTCTGGTGATGACGGAGAACTTCCAACCCCAGTTTATTATTATTTTGAGCTTTTGAGCTATATTTTTTAACGTTGCACATTCAATCTACCAATTAGCGTTAAAACTTCGTCAACCATCGTCTATTTTTATAAATGGTAGAGTCACGCTGTAGTCTCTTGTATATAGGTATAGTACGAATAGAGCTCGACCAGGTTAATACCACGGTCTCACATAAAATCGACGTGAAATGGCAGCTTGCTGTTTAATAGCTACTACGGTGAGTGAAATTACCGGTGGCCTAAATCCACCTTCTACTTCCTAATCCTCATTCGTTTCATTTATGGTCGACAACGCGTCCATGATCCTTCTGAATGTTCATGGTGGTGGCGGTGGAAATCACTAACCATCAGGTGACCTACAATGTATGGGAAATAATATTATCTAGTAAAATTAACTTGAATCTTGGTATTAAAGCTCTTCAAAAGAATTAGTAAATTTCGGAACACATATTTCGGCATTTTTCAAATTTCAACCCCTAAAGGGAGAAAGGGGGTAGAAAACATTGTTTGTAACGGAGTTGGAAACAGACGGAAAGATAGTATAAAATAAAATCACACATTTCTTTAACAATCCAATGTTTTATTCAAAGTAACTCTATATATTGTAACAGTGACGGATCCAGGATTTTCGTTGAGGGGGGGGGGGGCTCGACCACAAATTAGAATTAAAAAAATTGAGAACATATTATACCTACTTCAAATGGAATAAGTAAGGATAAGCGATGAAAATTATATTGTAGGTAGTACTAAAAAAGTAGGATAATATCAAGATTAATTGAAGATTTAGTGGACCCAAATGCTTTGGGGGGGGGGTCTAGGCTTGAGCCCTTTAGCCCCCTAGATCCGCTAGTGTATTGTAACTCTTGGAAACGACAAGAGTTACAACATATATTATTTTACATGACACTTATTTACAGATTACTTTTTGGCAGGTGGTGGTGGTGGTATTGGGCATTCGTAAATATTGATACATTTATCTTTAGAAACTGACATTAACTTATCACCAGTCTTGTTGAAGTAAATGTCCCATACCTGAAAACCAGAAAGAACATAAAGTTATTAAAGTGGCAAAAGGACGCAAGACTCGGAGTTTTAAAATTAAAACGTTATCTTGCAAGAAGCAACGATAGACTAGCGGGGAATCGTACGAACTGTCAAAACGTAAGTGGCAGGTTCGAAACCAACCGCTGTGACTTTTCGAAGTTACATATATATTCGTTCTTAAATATCACCGGCTTTAATAACGGCAATGGAAAAAAATTGAGGAAACTTGCATACCAGAAAAGTTTCTATAAGAAGTTTGAAGGTATTGAAATCTACCAACCCGCATTAGGCCAGCGTGGTAGACTAAGGCCTAACCCCTTACTAGTCGAAGAGGCCGGTGACCAGCTGTGGAAATGCCTATAATTCTAAGATGTACCAAGAAATTCAGCTGTAGATCTTATGAAATAAAATCAACATAGGTATTACATTAGTGGGTAAAAGTATCAAACACGGGTTTACTGACACTGACTGTATTTTACTCTATGACGGTACAAGGTGGTAGGTCCCTCGTACGCGAGATCGTCTGGGTTAGTACCACCGCTTTGTCTATTTCTGCCGCCAAACAACAGTGTGTAAGCACTGTTGTGTTGCGTTTTGAAGGACATTGAAGTCAGTGAAATTACTGGGCATTTTGAGACTTAACAGCTTGTCTCGGGGTGACGAGCGCAGTCCAGTGCCACGCATTGCTTTGTAGTCCAAAGTTCTATGTGGCGTTGCTTCTGTTTAAAGGCAGGTGTAGCGATTACCATCAGGCGAGTGACCTGCTCGTCTCGTCGTTGAAGTTAATAAAAAAAATAACTACCTGTCACAACTGCATTGTAGTTTTTAATGTTAATTTACATACGCACTCACGCCTGTAATCCCCGAAGGGGTAGGCAGAGGTGTAACCAGTACACCCACATTTCGCCGAGCGTATCTCCGTCCCACGATGTGATAGGGGGCGAGCCTATCGCCATAATTCGCCAAATTCCAGACTCCGGACTGATACTAAACATTTCGTAATGGAAAAACCCAATACCACTTTACCCGACCCGGGGATCGAACCCGAGACCTCAGCGTTAGCCTCAATCGTAACGCATACGCATTGCGCCACCGAGGCAGTCATGTTAATTTATTGTATAATTGTAGTGGTTGGCACACTTATATGCGCTAGTGCGGCTGTACAAATAAAACATTTTTTCTCTTTCTTTTATTTTCTAATTTTAAACTTAAAACCGCTAATAAATCGCTAAGGACCTAAGATCTAAGATCTTAGACGTTAATTTAAATATCATCACCTTGATTGCATTTTTATGGCAAACGAGCAAGTGGGTCACCTGATGAGAAGAGATCTCCACCGCACTAAACATCCACAATATCTGAAGAAATCATGGACATATTGCCGAACTTAAAGGATAGAGACGATTGAGGCGTTGAGAAGGGGATTTGGGCCTCCGGATATCTCACTCCAACTCACACTTGGCTGGCTTTTTACATTATGTTTTTTTTATCTATAATTATTTAGAGGCTTTGAAATTATATGACATGTATTAACTTTTCTGCATTCTTACCGTGTCAGTATGTCCTTGGAAAGCATGCAGAACGGTAAACTGACGGATGGCGATCACTCGCACGACGCCGTCCACCGCCGCAGTCGCGATCCGAGTGCCGTCCGGGCTGAACCGTACCGATACCACCCAGCATTTGTGATCTAATGAGTCCAGATGCCGACCGGATTCACTAGACAGGAATAGGTGATTAAAATCAACAAGGCACATACATATATCTGAGTAGATGACGCAAGTGAGCAGTATTACGATTAAAGTAATAGTCTCCATGCCACAATGGGCGATTAGCCGGTTGCGAAGCCAGAGGACGTGGGTTCGATTCCCATACCAAGACAAATGTTTATGTGATCCACAAATATTTGTTTAGGGTCTGGGTGTTGTGAGACCGCAAGTCTCTCGTAGCTCCTTGTATACCCACGATACAGGTTTACCTAGTGTGGGGTCAGGACTATGTGTGTGACTGTTAGATAGCGACTGTAATGGGTTCGTTGGTGTCTGTTTATATGTTTGGGACGTCGACGGACGAAGCGTTTCATCGTGTCGTCTCAGCTTTATATCGTATAACGTCACATGTTGGTCGTTCGACCATTCGATCCGAGTTTTTACGCCACATTCTAACCCTGCTGAGTGGTGTTGTTACTATTTATGGGCAGGCTTACCATCAAATGAGCGATTTGCCCGTCCAGTCCAGTCCAGCGCCACATTATAATACGCTAGAATTAGGCCTTCGTAATGTGAAATTGCAAGGTAGTTCATTTGAATAAGAACTTACTACAAGGCACAGATATAGATATAAATAGACAACGTAAGTACTACAATCTGTATAGAAACAAAGCGTGCGAATTTTTACTGGGTAGACTGACGATGTCGCTACGGTGTTTAGACTAAAGATTATGCATTCGCGCGTTGCATAAGTTGCGGAAGATGACTGCAGGCGAGTTAGTATGACAAATGTTATATAGATCTTATTTTCTGTGTTATAAAGCCGCAGTAGTACTAAGCAACAAATTAAATTAGCACTTACGCGTCAAACAATTTCATTTTCCCATCATTGGAGGCAGTTGCAAGGAACTCGCTCTTAGGTGAAAATGCGACACTTCTGATGGCTAGAGTATGGGCGTCGATGTTGTGCACCAACTTGCAATGGTATGTGTCGAACATACAAACTGCGCCGTCCACCGACCCCGCCGCTATGTATTTGTTATTTGGACTCTACAAAAAAGCATTAATCTTGTAATTCTCTGCGAAGTATAACGTGAACGAAAATAAACAACCCTAATTTTCTATCATATTAGTATAATAAATAATATCAAGCATGTATTATAATGTCCCCAACAGGTTTCCTCAACGAATGATAGAGGTTAGGCTTTAGTCCACCACGCTGGTCCAATGTGAGTGGACAGTCTTCATACATCTTCGAGATTGTGGTGGAAAATTCTCAGGTATGCAGGTTTCTTCACGATGTTTCCTTTGCTGTTAAAGAAGTGATTATTAACAATGAATACACACGTAACTTAGAAAAGTCTGAGGTGCATGTTCTTGGGGCTGATTTTGAACCTGCGACTTTCATGTCGGCAGTCCGTACTCGCTGAGCTATCACTGATTTTAAATAATTTAATTAATAACAAATATTTTTTGGGGTTAAAAGTACATTTAAATAACCATATTATTATTTAAAGATTGCTTTTTTCAGGAAGAGTATGCATATAATTTGGGTAAATCATGACCACCATATACCAAATACCATTTTAAAGTGTACGACACACTCAGGAGATGCGACACGCAACGAACGCGAATTGCATAGGTACGTTTTGAGGTGTGCGACAAATTACAATAGTTTACATACGCCTGACTCGCGTCGCGCATCAATGTCTTATAAATAATAACAATAATAAATAAATATAATTTTTTAAACAGTGCACTCACCCATGCAACACTTGAAACAAATTTCCCTCTAGTGTCCAACACTCCATCTATTCCACCTTGTTTGACATCATACACTGATATTTTACCCGTGTGTCCACCAGTAACTACATTACATCCATCGGGAGAGAATGCAACCTGCCATGCATCAGTGGCACCAGTTTGGATTTCACGCCTTTTTTTGCCAGATATCAGATCCCATATGATCATGGTAGAGTCTAACGATGTGCTTGCAATAGCTAGAAAAGGGAGTTAGATTTATATAAAAATTAGTTTGACTAGACTTCAAAAAACAATAAGAAATGTAAATTATTCATCCAGCAATACTGAATACACAGAGAGTTAATTCAGAGTTGTGGGTTTTTTATAGAAAACTGGGAGTCATTTACCATTAGGTGGCTTACTAGAGCCCGCTATAATATAAAAATATCACATATTTTAGAACTTACTGCATCCATCAGGACTAACAGCTACTGACAGTACAGCCATTGCATGACCATCTAATGTATGCATTAAATCCAGCTTATTGTTTGCCAATGACCATACTTTTACCAAACAATCTAAACCACCAGTCACTATGAATTCTTTTGTTGCATCCCTTAAAAAAAGCCAAAACACTTATTTAATTTGCAATAAATTATTATTTTTCTATTTTTAACATGGTAAGAGAAAAAAAACGTAAAAGGAACTACAAGATTTGTTTAGAACAGTAGTTGACTATCATTTGGTAAAAAAATAGAATTATAGTTCAACTTTTTTGTGTCAAAAAATATTATTCACAGTTATGAATTTGGCCATACAAGCAAACTTCTAGCATTCATTTCCAAACTTGGTGTTAAATTTTTATATTATTGGTGTGACATACATAAGATGCTATATCACAAGATTAATTTAGTAGTGGGGAACACCTTTGAAATACCTTAGAAGTTTTTATAATACTTTATATCATGAAAAGGCATTTTTCGTGTTCAGCAGATATCTTACTGCAGTAACATAGAAAGCAAAGGTAAACAGATTACATCATTTCGTACTTCCACACATATTGTGTCTATTTATATTTATGTCTGTGGTGATAACCAAGTAACTAGTCTAACACTACCTACTATATTTTGCTTGGTTCAAAACAAATAAAAATTGAAAACTTACTTCGAATCTCCACCAGGATTCGCTTTTACCCATGTACAGCTGTAGATAGAGTCTTCGTGGGCATTTTCCCTTTTTAGAAGTACAGAATACTGGAAAAAAAAATTGAAGTGGTGCTTAGCACTAAATATATAAAGCTTGGGATAAAAGTAAGAATGATTGAAGTATTTGTACTTACAACGGTATTAACAGGCATTTCACCAATTAATATACAGCCAAATAGTTATGTGTGTGTGAAATAATTTCTTGGTTGAATTATTATATTCTCAAAATATCTATCAGCGGGTAATTCTATGTTTGATTCAGACTACACATTTCAGGTTCTACCATAGACGCCTTTTTACACTAATTATGATTTTAGAACACAATATTATTGTTAAAACCGGTGTTAAAATCTGAGGTGAAAATTGAGATTTGTTTTGCTGTCAAGTGTCAACTGTTATTTGTCACTGTCAGTGTCAATATTCGTACGTTCGTAAAATTCGCTACGGCTGATCAATTTTTAAGTGTAATATTATCATCAGGTACCTATGAAAAAATATTTAGTAAATATCATATCATGGAAAATAAAATAGAAATATATATAGCTTATAGCTATAGCTTTCCACCATTTGCGATCGCAATCTCTGGCCGCGATTAATGTTTTGGGTTCGATCCTACACAGCGATCTACCGAATTGTGTTGCCCAGACTGTATATTTGGATACAAAAACTGTCTATTAGGTTGGTGTGTTTTCAATGTTATGCTTTTTTATATCGTGGTATTTTTTATTACAAGCTCCAGGCCTATATCCCTGAAGGTGCAACTAGTTTTGCAACCATGTTTCGCAGATCTTACTTTCATTCCATGATGTAGTAGGGTGCGAGCATATCGCCACACCATACGGGGCACAATTTGTAATGCCGAGGAACTCTTATGATTTTTCGAATCGAAAACCTAAACTAACAATGTGATTATGCCCTAACCCAACCTGAGATTTGAACCTAAAACCAATTATTCATTCTCAAAATAAAACCACCTCTTGTAAACACTTGCTCTCAGTTCTCACATGACGACATGAGGCATGCCAAAGGAACAATCAATTTTTATGTTCATATTTTTCTTTATTCAATACATAAATAATAACATTTTAACATGTGGCGTAGTCACATAAATGCATATAGCGTCAGTAAAGAATGAACATATTAATAAATTTATATCTTAATTAATAGTATTTTATAGCAAACTATAAGGGGCATTCATAAATATTCACACTTTTATCTTCTGACACTGATACAATTTTGTTGCTTTCTGCATTGAATTTCACACCCCATACCTGTAACAAAATAGAATTTAAAGGAGTTTAGATAAGTGTGGACACTATAATAGCTAATATAGCACATTAAAAAAACAAGATTAATAATAAGATTATAAATAAATAAATAATACAAAAAAAAAGAAAAAAAAATAAAATTAAATAAATAATAAATTCACCGAAACAAGAAAATTCGTACTTATACATAAAAAATAATTCTATTAATTTTTGTAATGTAATGGTTCAATTACAAATACATGTTTCCAAGATAAAAAAGGCTCTAATGTTATTAGTTAATGTCCAGATTTTTTTTTATCGATTATGCTGGCTGAACACAAAATATCGACACAGGAGGAGCCTATTTTAAAACTTTTTATGTCATGCCAATCTGTGAAAGCCTCCGTGGCGCAGTGGGCGAGTAGCCGGCTGTGAAGCGAGAGGCCGTGGGTTGGATTCCCGCACTGATACAAATGTTTGTGTGATCCATAAAAATATTTCAGGTATGGGTGTTTTCAAACCGCAAGTACCTCGTACTTCCTGATACCCACAGTACAGGTTTACCTAGGTACTAGTATGGGGTCAGACTATGTGTGTGATTGTTGGGTTTAAAAAAAAACTGTCCTATATTTTTTCGTATCTTATTTTCTTATATTCACTGACATTAATTATTTTTCAGACAAAATTGTGGTATTTTCATTTAATTTTTATGTGTCCTGTACACAGATCACAGATAATAGTAAAAATAATATAGCATATATGACATATATGTTGATATATGCAGGTATGATGATATCTGTTGTCTGTGGTCATGTATCACATAAATAATAATGTCAATAAAAATATACCTGATCACTATGTTCCTTGAAAACATGTTGACACTGCATACTGTCCAAGTCCCAAACACGGACTGTCCTGTCAGCACTGCCGGATGCAAACCTCTTACCATCCGGTGAGAAAGCAACTGACAACACCCATGATGCATGCCCAGAGAGTGTGCCTGCTAAGTTTGCATGAACCCTGCACATCAAACATTTTATGTTGTAATATGATATCTTGAATCACTAAATAAATGATTACAGAACAATAAAAACATGGACTCAATAGTACCAATAATAAAATAGACGTATTTTCTTGTACTAAATGAATTAATCATAAAATTTATGCAATACAATAAAATAGTTTTTCCAAAATAAAACTACTGCTAAAGAAATAGCTAAAGTTTGGAAAATTTAAAAATAGCAGAACAAGTGAAAAAATATTTGTTTTCACAATTAGACTTTGGTTACATTTTGGTAGAACTTATTCATCGAACTACTATGAGTAAAACATTACAAATAGGTGTTTAATCAAAATTCTATATTTTCCCATAAAAAAAATGCAAATACAGCATAACTTACACGTCATATAGTTTCATATGTCCGTCATCAGATGCAGTGAGCAGTAACTGAGAATCAGGAGAGAAACAGAGACTGCGGATTGGCATAGCATGGCCTTCGAGTGTGTGGACCAGTTTCCCTTGTGCTACATCAAAGATGTTTATGATACCATCCAAAGCACCACTCGCTATGTATTTACCATCAGGACTCTGGAAAAATAATTTCTATTGGTAAAATGAAATCATTACCTCTCCAAATTTCCATTCCTTTATTATAAAGTCTGTATAACATACATGATTCTTCAGGTATTGTGTTTGTGGTAATGGGAAGTGGAGATCACTTACCATCAATGACTCACTTGCTTGTTTGCTGACCTTTTTTTTTAGTTTTTAAAATTTTCTTATTATCCAGGCAAAGTAAAGTACCAAGAACACTGGACCTGATGTTAAGTACCGTACTGTCCAAATATAATGTTGAACATCAAGAGACATTGCCCCTCGATGGTCGGCAGAATTATGCCGGCCTCTAGTTACTGGATATACACTGGCTGATCCCAGAACGTGACACGTCTGAACAAACCACTATGGCAGGCTTTTAACCAAATGATGGTAAATAAAAATAGTGTTTGGTTTATTTAATACTAAAAATAATAATAGTTATAAAAATAAAAATCTTACATAAGCAATACTCAATGTGAATTTCCCTCTAGTGTCTAATGTTTGTTCTTCTTTACCACTCTCAACACTAAATATTAATATTTTGCCTGCATTGCTTCCTGATATGACATGTTTCCCATCAGGTGAAAAGTCTAAAGTCCACACATCAGTGGCCTCTGTTTCAAATGTCTTCAATTTCTCTCCAGATGCTATGTCCCATAGAATTAAAGATGAGTCTTGGGAACTGCTTGCAAGGGCTGAAATTATTTGGAAAGTAAATAGCATACTTTTGAGTTCTCATTAAAGTTCTAAAATCCACATGACATCATGAATAGCAAATACTGTTTGATGAACATGTAATTTTTTTATTATTATGAAACATCAGGTATTCAGAAAATATGCAGCATGACTAACAAGAATTAGCATAAATAGAATGTATTATGTTCTGATGTATTATGTATTATATAATGTATGGCTGCCTCGGTTTTTCTATTACGAAAATGCTCAGTAGCAGCCCGGAGTCTGGAATTTGTGCGTGGTATGGCGATAGGCTCGCCCCCTATCACATTAGGGACGGAAATACGCTCAGCGAAATGTGGGTGTACTGGTTACACCTCTGCCTACCCCTTCGGGGATTACAGGCGTGAGTGCGTATGTAGAATGTATTATGTAATATTTGGCAATCTTCATCATTGCGGAAATACACACATATTAATATGATAATGTAATACAGACTTGTTTCATTACATTATGTACTTATTTTTCTCTTGAGGTACTGATGAGGGTTGTATAAGTAAAAATTGTGAAGCGTATAACTTTAATAATAACGCAAAATAAATATAACATTATATGTATTTTAATAAGACATAATTGCATTTGGATTGTCCAACATTTACTGGGCATTATAAAACTTAACATCTTATGTCTCTGGGTGAGAAGTGCAGTCCCATCCCATGCTTACTTCGTAATTTAAAGTTCTGGGTGGTGTTAGTTTATAGGCAAGCATGGTGCTTACAATCAGGCAAAAGGCATGCTTCATTTGTCATTCAAATTTCGAACTTTCTTTCTTTGTCCTTTCCT
This sequence comes from Mimas tiliae, assembly GCA_905332985.1. Classification (NCBI taxonomy): domain Eukaryota; kingdom Metazoa; phylum Arthropoda; class Insecta; order Lepidoptera; family Sphingidae; genus Mimas; species Mimas tiliae. Next base: position 11,747,769 of record HG995254.1, read on the forward strand.
GGTTCCCATTATTTGGGGTCGGGTCTCCTCACTTTCCTGCGCCAAGTCAAACGATCTTGGGTTGGCAATTGGGCCTTCTTGAGGTCTCGTTCTATGTTGGACCACCAGGTTAAAGGCGGGCGGCCTCTACCTCTTTTCTGTTCTGGTAGGCTTAACGCTATTTGTACCACATGATCTGGCTCTCGCCTTTTTACATGTCCATACCATCGAAGGCGGTTTTCAGTGACTTTGTGTGCGATTGGTGCAACTTTAAAGCTACCTCGTATATATTCATTACGAACTCTGTCCAGCCATGTTACACCTCCCGCCCATCTGAGCATCTTCATTTCGTTGGTATGTACCTTTTATTCATGCGTTTTCTTTGTAGTCCAGCATTCGGACCCATACAGTAACGCCGGACGGACTGCCGTTTTATACACTTTACCCTTCGTTTTTATGGGCATACGTGGATCGCACAGCACACCTGTAAGTGATCGCCATTTATGCCACGCGACGTTAATTCTGTGTGTCACATCAGCGTCGACACTGGCATCAGGTGTCAGCATGGAGCCTAGATATTTGAATGTCTCTACGGTGGGAATAGGTGTCGACCCTATGTAGATGGTTTCCGATTTAGTGTTTCCAAGGGCATTTTAGATATTCGGTTTTGCTCCTGCTAACCTTCAGGCCGTACTTTTTTAGGGTGTGCGTCCACATATTTAAGAGTTCCTGCAAGTGTCTTGCGGTGTCAGCAGCCAAGACTATATCGTCCGCGTATAGCATAGTCCTCGGTAGCGGAGACGGTATACTCCCGGTTAGATAGTCCATGACCAGGTTGAACAGCAATGGACTAAGCACGGATCCTTGATGGACGCCTACATTGACTTCGAATGCTTTACTAGTGCCGGCTAGGCTTCTAACTCTTGTGCTGACATTGTTGTACATGTTCTACGTAATATTCTGGTATGTTTTGTGCACAAAGAGCCTGCCATACTAATTTACGGGGTACTCGATCGAAAGCTTTTTCGAGGTCAATGAATGTTAAATGTAGATCTTTTTTGTTTATTTTATACTTTTCCATCATGATCCTGATTGCCTGTATAGCGTCAGTGGTTGACCTGGATGCTGTAAAGCCAAACTGATTTGGAGATATTTTTACGATATTGGTGTTACGTTTATTAATGAATCTTTCCCATATTTTAAGTGTGTGTGAGGTAAGCTTAATGCCCCTATAGTTTTCACACTGTGCCACATCACCCTTGTTCTTATAAAAAGGTATTAGGAAGCTTTGCCGCCAAGACTCAGGAATGCGTTTCGTGTCTACGATGATATTACATAATTTAGTTAGCCAAACTAGACAAATTTTCAAATTTCAAATTCAAATTTCGAACTAATAATTAAAAAAAAAATAAGATTCAAACAATAAACATTCTTACTTTTCCCATCAGGGCTTACAGCAACAGAGATGACGCCAAGAGAATGTCCTTCCAGTTGGTGTTTCACCTCCAACTTGCCATTCTCTAACTGCCATACCTTTATAATATCGTCCAAACCTCCTGTGATTATGAAGTTTTCTGAACTCTCGTTTACATGATTTGGTTCTCTGTAAAGTATTACAATCTATTTAAATAAACAATATTAGTTTGATTATCTGGATTGAAATCAGCCATTAGAGTATGATGATGGGGTAATATTGGTCTAGTTTTATGTTGTGTATTCACACTGATTTGGTGTTTGTTTGGCACTAGAGGGTAACTAATGTGAGGTATAATTAGCTGAAAATGAGCATAAAATTCCTGAAGGCAGACTTTGAATAGTTGCATCAAACATCAGTGACGCCGTGTCTGCGGGTTCGTACTGTGCACTAGATATCTGGCGCCTTCAGTATTGTGGAACAGATTAATTTTACACCCGCGCCTGACGCTTGCCGCGACCATCGAGACTCTGTTAATAGTTATGTACATGTCTCATTTTAATATATTTGAGGAATTCATTTTAAATTTATATAAATATGATTTTTTTGCAGGTTATAAAACTTACTCGGTGATCTCATTGTTCTCATTTTCGCTTTCCTTCGGAATTTTTTTCTGAATACGACTCCAACCGCAGCACCAAATTGAGTCTTCATGAGCGTTCTCTTTTTTTAATTGCAAATAATACTAAAAGAAGAAATCAAACATAGTCCCGTAGTCTGTAAACTGCCGGCAACAAATCGTATATTTGAAGGATAAGTTACCGATAACAATTAATAACTCACCAGTGTTGTAATGGACATATTTATTGCTATAAAATAAAGCTATATTCATAGATATGAACAAAATATATTCGACAAAAATTCGATTTTAAAACTGTTTCGTTGTTTTGACGTTTAATTGACAGTAGACCTGTGTCGATCACAATCGATTGAGTCTTTTTGATTCGATCACAACCCATGCAAATATGATCGGGTTATCGATTTGTAAAAAAATCGATCTGTTGATCGAATTATTGATTCTGTCCGTAGAAGGTAATCCAAGTATGATGGATCTCGCTTCCGCTAACCGCTTCACACTGGCCCGCCGCGCCGCTTCACGTCAATCAATCGATGGAATAGTAAACCAATCATTTGAATTTTAGTTGCGCAGTAACCGGCTTTCGAAATACCCTTGAGATTCATGATTTAGTTATCTACGTTAGGGTGATCAAATTAAAATATGTATTGAATCTATAATAAATAGATCGATATAGTATTCTACCAGATTGAACATGACAGCTTAAAAAACGGCCGGAGAAATAAGAGCACAAATATTTTTGTGCTCTTATTTCAGATTAGTATACTCCAAACATAGCCAACGTGAGGACGTGTCAAAATGCCGCGGTGCACGTATACAAATTAATCATCCAACCAAAAATAATCATCTTAATAACAAGTTTTCGGATGGAGTATTTTTGTTTCGGTAAGTACAAGTTAGTTTCTGTATTAGGGTACTTAAAAACAGTATTTAAACATTATTTAACAAATATCTTATTGTTTGGCCAATATCATCCAATATACACCAACTATTTCCGCAAACATTGATTGTTATGGAACAAGACATACATTGAGTATTTTATAATTTAAAAATATTTTTTTAAATATTATTTATAGATTTCCTAGTAATCCATTTCTCTGTGCAGAATGGATATCTGTTGTCGCAAAAGAAAGAGGAGAAGAACGGAATATATCTTGTAAAAATTCTAATATTTGTTCGATGCATTTTGACAATAGCAATATAATTGGAAATTCCCAAAGTCATAGATGACTAAAAACGGCGATTCCCAAACTGCAGGTATATATAATATGTATAATAAATTAACAGTCATGAGAAATGAAATAAATGTGAAGATTTAAACAGGGTGTATCATAATATTATTGTATATTGTAATTATTTAAATTGCAGATTCACGTCCAACAAAAAAAAGTGTAAGCACTGGTATTAGCAGAAACGACGACATCAAGTGTTGTAATATATTTGTATCTTTTATGTTAATGTTCTATTTAAAGCTTGTGTTTTTAATAGTTAAATAAAAATAGGTCTGTTTTTTAATCTTTATTATACTTAAGTGACAAGCGCCCCCCGGAGCGCAAACCGAAATCAAAAGGTTTCCCATTATACATCTCGTCATTGTGATGCACATTAGTTTATTACGTCCAGTTTATCAAGTCCAAATTTCAATAAATCCCAAACCCTCATAATTTTTAATGACATAGAAATTGTGTCTGGTTCCCAATCCAATCCTTTTCAAATTGAGCTTACTCCTAAATCACTACTCTTACCTAAATCAAAATAATTATTTTTTTGTTATATTTCATTTAGTAAAATTGTACAAATAATTTGTCTATAGAGCCCACATTATTAGTTATTAAATATAATATCGCTTGTGTTTAAAAGGTCACAGGTTTCATTCACAACATGCGCTTTTACTTGGTGTCACTTTGATACTCACCTTTGTAAAATCCTAATAAAATATTGAAATCATAATTGACCTAAATCTGAAACAGAAGTGAAATGAATTTTATTTTTAAGTGACATTACAAATTTACCACTTTTACATAATATCTTCAAGTAATAGAGAGTTTTAAATCTAAATATAACTACAAACTAAATGAAATAGCAGTAGGTATACGCAGATGCAGCCGTTTCAACAATGTCGTCTGGTTCGCAATCTATACTATAATACGAGTATATATAATCTATACTAATATTATAAAGCTGAAGAGTTTGTTTGTTTGGTTGGTTGAACGCGCTAATCTCAGAAACTACCTACTGGTCCGATTTGAAAATGTTCAGTGTTAGATAGCCCATTTATTGAGGAAGGCTAGGCTAGGCTTCCGCTGCGTGCGCTGCGGAAACGATTAAAGTTTCGCTAAAATAATGTATGACAGGATATAACCCCTTTAAAAGTTCTAAAAAAAAGTCCGCGACAGCATAAGTCTATATTTTAAGGAAAGCGTTCTTTAAGGTCGACCATTCACCCATGATTCTTTTGGCATTGTGGGCGTACATGGGTGGTGGAAATCACTTACCATCAAGTGATCCACTTGCTCGTTGGCCTATATAGGCCAATGCTATAAAAAAAAGTTATCGCTTAGCTACGTTTTTGTCAGTTCGTGTCGCATCATCAAACCCTGATCACCATCTGGAAACCCAATTACTCATCGAAACCTATTAAGTGAGCCCAAACACGAAACGGCGTCCCCGTGGACACCTTCCTACTCTATCATCAGGCCCTGGATACCATCAAGAAGTCAACTATTCTTCAAAACCATGAGCCCAAACACAATATATTTGCTATTAATTACCGAAAAGTTGGAAGCTGCAGAGGGCTTGTTGCAGCATCAGCTCAGTTTCACCTAGCTAAGAACACCCCTCTTTTTGTCGGGGGTAAAAAACATACGGCTAAGTTTCTTAGTGCTTCATATCAGATAAGTTAGCATTTCCGAAGCACCACTAAATTTTAAACATGAAGTGTAAAAGGTGGCTCTTGGTGGCTCTTTATTTTTAAAATATATTTATTTCAATATTAAAAAAAGTAAATTTATGAGAACAAAACTTAACTACTTGAAAAAAAATGAATCAACTCCATGGGATTCCATGTTCTGTCACTGTTTTTACAGATAAGTTGTTAATATCATCATGACAACCACGTGACTAATTTAATTTGAAGCGTTAACGCTATGGATATAAAGTTCAATTTTACTAGAAGCCCAACGCAGACCAGATAAATGAAACTCAAGACATTTTCGTGCGTCAAGTTTGTATGAGAAGTTAGATCTAGAGTATTTATGATGGAAGAATAAATACGACATTCATTTTCAATCCAAGATGGCGGAAATTATTTGTTTCTAAACAAATCGATATGGGTGTAATTTTAGCACAGCGCCACGGATGTTATTTAATGCGACACAAACGCCGGAATGCACGGCTATTGTTCCTAATCTCTCAATTTGTCTCAATAAACAAACAGTTATTGTAAGAGAATAACATAATATGTCACAACACCTAACCAAATGACACGTGATCGAAATGATCGAATCTTTTGACTTGACCACTTTGCTAGTGGGTAGTGATCGACTCGGATTGCAAGAAATGATCGACCGATCAGCTCGAATTGACAGTTACCATAGATCACACCACTTATTCGCACAGATTACACAGAATCTACGGTTGCCTCCGTAACACGTAGATAGAGAAACTTATAGATGAAGTCACGTATTCCATCTCTTTTACTTCACAGCGAAAGAGACTTAATAAAATACACAGTGTGAAAGAGACAAAATTACTTATTTGTTGCCCTTATTGCTGTTACTAATTACTATTTGACACCAAGTTTGTGGAAACATTGGTTTCCGAAACTATATTTTATAAAATTTTAATTTTAAGATGCGAGACATCATAAAGTTTCTTAAAGTGCGTGCGGCGTTTTGTAAAATCATAAAAATGGTTTATTGCTGCATTTTAGAATGTAAAAACCGATTCAAACAAGGGTTACACGGTTATCTATAGGTTTCTCCATCTACGCCGTAACACTCTATTAGTCTGTGGATAACTGTGATCCTTTACCCTACTTTCGTGTCTTTGATTAAGTTACGTTGCCAAGTTTTATGAAATTCTCCAAACTGTGGGAAATCTCAACTCGTTTGGGGATGTTGAGTGCAATAGCTATTCGGGCATTTTACCTTAAATCAGCGATAACGATGCCCGATTTTTTACTTCTACTAGATGGTACATCTCCCTTAAATGAGAATTTATCTATTTAATGACATAAGCGAGCACTAAAAAGGATTTTTTGAATATTCAGCCCCTAATTGGGTAAGATAAGGAAGGATGAAAGTTTATGTGCTTTAAATATTATTATTAAACATCCATAAATATTTATTTTGGGTCCAGGTGTTGTGAGACCATAAGTCTCTCATAGTTCCTGATACCCACGACACAATACTCGTATCTTACTGTGGGGTCAGAATTATGTATGTGACTGTTGGGTGTTATTTATTTATTTAATAATAAATAGACATTTACTTAAATAACAATACATAATATTAAATAAATAATATAATGAGACTTGTTTCACATTTTTGTCTTAATCTACACAGTAGGTGAAGAAGAAGAAGGGTTAACTCCAGAAGCCAACCAACTACTAGGATGTCTTAATTTCCTCAACATTTCGTAACTAGGAGCAATATTTTTGAATTAATTTGAATCTAGCCCACCTGCACTCCAAAAAATGAATTTATCCTAATTATTACGCTACCTACGCGACGCGACGCCTTGAAAATCGGAGATTACAGAATTTAGAACCTATTCTAGGTGATTTTGAATTAATACATTGGCATCACTGATTATGGCGTAGCCAAGGACCAAGGAGATTTGAGTAGTGATTACAAAAATTGAAAATATTGATAAATAAGAATTATCAATAGTTATTTTATTGTGATAAAGTTAAACATCAAAATAAAAATAAATAGTTCTTTCTTCTTGAACAACTTTTTAAAGTTACTTTTTAGACATACCATGGCTGTTTCAAAATCAACAAACACGTACAATCGTCAGAATTGGGAAGACTCGGTACGTATTTTATTTCCAATTGAAGCATATTTTACTATCAGTATACTATCTAGTAAACCTTAATAACTGCTTTTATTTATTTACCAGGACTTTCCGATTCTTTGCCAAACATGTCTTGGAGATAACCCCTACATCCGAATGGTATGTTGATTATATTAACTGTTATTACTAATAAAACAGTGTCTGTGTTCTGCCTCGTCAATAATTAAACATCACATTCCTATTACAGACAAAAGAAAAATACGGTAAAGAGTGTAAGATATGTGCTCGTCCATTTACAGTCTTCCGTTGGTGTCCTGGTGCCAGAATGCGTTTCAAGAAAACAGAGATCTGTCAAACGTGTTCTAAACTTAAAAACGTTTGCCAAACGTGCCTGTTGGACTTGGAGTATGGGTTGCCAATCCAAGTGAGAGATGCGGCATTGAAAATACAAGATGATTTACCTCGTAATGAAGTGAATAAGGAATATTATATACAGAACCTAGATAGTCAATTGTCTAATGCTGATCCCACACAACCATCAAATTCGGCATTGAAGTCCAAAGGAGCATCTGACCTCTTACTGCGTTTGGCAAGAACTGCACCTTATTATAAGAGAAATAGACCTCATGTTTGCTCTTTCTGGGTCAAAGGGGAATGTAGGAGAGGTGAAGAGTGTCCGTATCGGCATGAAAAACCAACTGATCCAGATGATCCATTAGCAGACCAGAATATCAAGGACAGGTACCCTTCTTCTTATTCTGTTAAAGTAGATTATATTATGCTATGAACACCTATACCTACTTAATGAGAATATACTATACCTACATAAAATAGAACAGGGATAAGTGATGAAAATTATATTGTAGGTAGTACTAAGAAATTTGGATAATATCAAGACTAATTTGAGATTTGTCAGTGGACCTAAATGACCTAAAACCTAAATGGGGGCCCCATAGCCCCACCCCCCTGGACCTGCTTGTGTGTTCAGTTCATATTATAGATAACAAGAAGTTTTAAAATTGACTTTAATTATGATTTTTTTTTTATTTTTTTTTATATAGAATGTTGACTGGAAAGACATATATCTCAGTTATTTCTCCTTTATCAAAATTACTGTTGTATAAATATAATGTCAACCGTCAAGAGATGTTGTATTGCATATCACCAGAATGAGCTACCCTGTAGTAAGCCACAGCCACTTTTTGCCAAGAATAGGGCACAACAGCAAAACATTTCCTTTCCAAACTTCAATCCTGAGCTGTTCATATATTATTTGATGTGTGATGATGTATGTGACATATTTGAATTTATGTCTGGTTATAGTGCCTATGCTTGCTTCTTATCAGTATCACATCATAGAACAGAAAAAAGCTTGGTGAAATGCAGATGTAGTGAGCGAAGGTTAGGCACCTTAGTCTACCCTTCAGGAATACAGTTGTGACCTTATGTGTGTAAACATTTTATTTTAGGTACTATGGTGTAAATGACCCTGTTGCTGAAAAGTTGATGCGTCGCGCTGCTGCGATGCCTGCGTTACCTCCTCCTGAGGATAGAAGTGTTACCACTCTGTATGTAGGCAACCTGCCTGATAATATAACGGAAGATGAGTTACGAGGACATTTCTACCAATATGGAGAGATAAGGTTGGTGAAAATGCTTTGTTATGTTGTTCTTTGACTTCATAAATCTGCACTAAACAATATACTACAGTAATTATTAAATTGTAGCTACCCAAAATATACAAAATCGACATTGCCTTATTTATTACCATGATACTGATGAATTAATGAATATTGGGGTGAATCAGGGCAATACTTAAATAGAGTTTTTTCTATTATGATTACACAGATGGATTGACCAAAGTGTTATCTCAAGCTTAATTTTTATACCCATTGTATAGAAGTTTTTTTTGTGGATAAAGATAAATGTCAGTTTATATGTGTAAAAAGACCTAACCAGTTTTGTTCTTTTGCCTTTACTCATAAGAAAAAGGTGTTTTTTAAATTGTATCTCAAAGTTTGATGATACATTTTATTTGGTGTTTAGAATTTTTTCAGTCACAGTAAAACTGGCACTTACTAACAAACATTGGTTCATTTTCAGGTCTCTTACACTAGTGCCAAGAGCTCAATGTGCCTTTGTGCAGTACACGACTCGTGCTGCCGCCGAACACGCTGCTGAGAAGACATTCAACAGATTAGTTATAGGGGGCAAGCGACTTACCATCAAGTGGGGTAAATCGCAAGGTAAACATCACTAGACATATTTTTTTATATGACAATGTGACTACAGACAGTGCAGTCTGTTTTAGTCCGTATAAAAAATACTTTAAAATCAGAAGCATACTAGTGTATTTATTTAACTCTTTATTGTACATACATATAATATTGTAAATCATATTGTAATTTTTTTAAGATGTCCTAGTACGATTGTGTAATGATGAATGGGCTATGTGTATGGAAGGAAAAAGGGTTTCAAACTTAGTAGTTTACAATGGCACTACAAACGAGTCCACAACAGATTGTTATGATTTACTGATTTTACGCACTCTGCTCGTGTCTTTCAAAGTCGAGGCGCGTCTATGAAATTTATGTGTTGCGAGTTAAGCGGACCCCGTAATGACCCCGTTCCGTTCGCGGTCGAGCATCAGCATGTTATAAAAAATAATTATTTTCCTAGGTCGTCAAACTGCGAGTGAGAAGAACGAAGTTGCGCCGGCTTTGGAGCCAGTGCCTGGACTTCCTGGTGCATTACCTCCACCGCCAGCTTACTTACATCCATTCCCACCACAGGTATGATAAATCCACTTTATAATCATTCCTTAGTAAAAAGTTACAGCCATAAAGGTTGAAGCTAGCTGAGCATTTGCATCACAATATTAACCTAGCCTGAACTAAACTAGATAAAATGCAATTAAATCAGCTTTAAGGTCATCTCAGTCGTTTCGCCGGAACACTAAATCAGGAACATTGAATCTCTTCAATTTCTTTTTCTTTCTATCGCATCTGTGATTCTCCAGGGATTGTGATATCCATGGTTGGTGGAGATCACAAACCATCAGGTGACCCACTTGGTTGTTTGCCATCCTCTGCTGTACTTTGTGGTAACAAATTTTGAATTGTAGGCTTCATTTATAAATATTTGTTTCGGGTGTAGGCGTTGCGAGATCGAAAGTATCTCGTAGTTAAGATAAAGGTAGCCTCATACCCACTGCACGAAATACTTGTTATCTTAGTATGGAGTCAAGAGACTGTATGATTGTCGGGTGTGTATGTGTGTTATTAACTATAGTGTTATTGTCCAGATGCCGCCACCACCGAACCGTCCGAACGATTTCTTCAATCTTCACCACTATGGTGGGCCAGGTGTGGGTGGTGTGGGTATGGGTGGGCCGGGATGGACGCCGTGGGGTCCGCCCGGTGTGCCGCCTCCTCCTGCTCCAATGGGTCTGCATTATCCCAGTCAAGACCCCAGCCGGCTCGGTGCGCATGCGCATGCCAACGCACCACAGACGTAATTCTCAATGAAACCAATAATTTTATCTATAAGCGATGGTTCGAGCAAATTTTTTAAACCAAGTACATTCATAACATGAAGGTCTTGCTTTAGTTATAAGAACTACTGTGTTATTGTTCATGTAAATAGACAAATCCCCCTTTCCCACTCGCAGTGGGTTCGGTGCAACATGCTTTAACACAGTTTACAGACATATTTGGCTTATAGTTTTCACGATCGGCTGCCTGCCTGACGACAACCGGTCTGGGGAGAAAACATCCAGACATGAAAGAAAATATATTTGTGGATCGCACAAATATACAGGTGACTAAAAAGTGGGAGCACCATAAACAACCATATTAATTCTTGTTGAAATTCCCTACTTATTGGTACACCATACAAACACTTAAATGATTAATGTACTCTCAATTTCCGCTAATACATTTGACTTTTACTATCATAATAATGTGCAAAATGAACTCATCAATTATGATATAGTATCCATTGTCAGCTCATATTATGATCGTCTATTTTTATGCATAGAATCATGGCTTGTTTCAATCGGGCGAACTTGTGTGACGTCATCCTTCCTAGGAAATTATAGACTGAAGAGTTTATTTGAATATACCATATGATGTATTTTCTGTTTTTTATGAACTACAGTTTGGTAAGTTAAGGTCCATTTACACGACGCTACGGAGACCTAGAAAATGGCGTGTAAATGGGGCTTTATTGGTAATGTAATAGTTTTAAATTTTAATCGACTTTGATATAAAAAAAAACTTGTTGGGAATGTGAAATAAAATGTTGAAACATTCTGAAACTATATTTATTATTAATCATAAGTTTATAACATGACTTAATCGTTACAAAACAGTTTAAACATTTAGATAATGTACACGCCTTCGCTTACCATTTTATCTGGGTAAGGACGGTCTGGTAAATAATTTACATTATACTAGGCCCAGATTACACAATATTAATATATCTACGAATGTGTCCACACGACCCGTGGGACCGTCTCGTGTTGTATAGGACATAGGATCACAAGCAGGTATATCAAATGTTTTGCCAGTTTTCAAAGCAGTTTTAGAGCTTATTTCACAATGTCCAAGTAAACCTTAATAAATATAAGCCATCAAAATACAAAATTGTCACATTGTTATTATACTATTAATATTATTCGTTATTTGATGGTTAAAATTTAATTGCACTTTGTGAAACAAGCTCTTAGTCAATTGACTAGCTAAATTATATTAACTTATACTATTTTTATACAATACAATAAACGCTAGAATTGAAAGTCTTGTGCATCTAATAGTCTCAACATGGGGCAAGAGAGGTTACACAAGATGCAATGGTCCGAGAATATTGAATACACACAATACTTATATGAGGTCCTAAGAAGATTACTACTTTTAGCATCGGCGATCTGAGATTTATTTATTTATTTATCAGGCAGGCAGTTGCCCTGCAACTAATATTGCCTGTATCCTGCATTTCACTACATTATTTGCAACTTTTGCATCTATAAGTTTAAGGTGATTGCAAGTCAATTCTTAAACTGGTTTTAATTTAGTTGTTTTTTGGAAACAAGGTACGATTACTGTACGTTAAAACGCGCTATTTTGACACCACAATCATGCAGCAAGTCGTAAAGTAGCAACTTGCTACTGCGTTTCGAACGGTAAGTGGAATATCCGGAGGCCGAAATCTTCCCACTTTTCATAATACCTCGAATCATAACCCATCCTTTAAGGTCGGTTGGGATTAAGGGTGAAATGGTTCCATTAACGTGAGCTGATTACCCGTCTGTGCAACTAGCAGACGTCCCCACTATAAATATAATACAATAAGGTCGCCAAGGCGCCCATTATTCTTCTGGTATTGTGGGCGTTCGGCAGTGGATCACTTATCATTAGGTGATCCACTAGCTTGTTTGCCGAACTTTGCTATAAAAAAGCTTGTTTTTTCTTTTTATTAGTCTGAATGACGAAATGAGCAGATTGCTCGTTGATATCAAGCGCCTGCCCATAAACAGAAGCAACATCACACAGAACTATGAATTACAAAGCACTGAATGGACATTGGACTCATTTCGATTCATTTCACTGGCTTCAATGTCCTGCAAACCGAAACAAAACACAGTGCATACACACTCCTGAAATAGACAAAGTGGTGGTGCCAACTCAGATAGCCTCTTGCATACGAGAGACCTACCATCTTTTAAACAATCAAATACAATAAATTCGTGAAAACAATGCAACACCGATGCAGCTGCAACATCGCTGATCGCTGATGCTGAAGTATCGTGTCTCCTATGGCCCTTACATTTCTTTATTATAACTATAGAAATCGATAAAATTACATAATATTAATTTTCAATATGTGAAAGAATATATACACTACCGTTTTGGAATGTTTATTAACGAGATGTCAAATAAATATGTGGCCGTGACAATGTTTCAAAATAATCTTGCTATCAACAGAAAAAATATATAAATGTAGCTCAATCCAAATAAGATATGCACGTATTGAGGCTACAAGTCAAATATAATTCTTATTCAAAGACCACCGGCTCTGGTAGGCATAATATATAGAATTTCCATTTTAAAGCATTTGTAAGCTCACATCGTAAAAAAATATTGCTAACAGTAAACTAAAATGTATTGGTATTACTTATGTTAATTTGCAATAGTAAAATGCGCATACAACTTCATCATTATAAGTACAGTGCGACAAAATAGAGATTTATTGTTTTATATTTTGTTTATAAATGTATCATTATGCTTTAAATATCTTACGACGTAATTTTTGAAAAAATCTATTGCTATCCTCCACATTATTTCATGTTGCACTATACATTAAAAACTATGCATTAAAAAGTTATGAATAAGTTAAATGATTCGGTATAAATACCTTTCACACAGCCGTTTAATATCCTGGCCGGTACGTTAACATTAATTTGCAATTATCTTATACATAATTCATTGCAATTAATAAATCTCAAAATGATAAATGAGCTACATATGCAACTAGAAACTTCGCAATGTACTAACAACATAATTCATATATTTGTAACAGTATATAAGTACGGCAACACATCAGAATTTAAAAATTTATAAACTTTAATTAGAAAAAAGCTCTTCAATGTTGAGTGATTAATTTATTGCATATATTTTTCCATATGTGCACAACAAAACATTGATTTTCTCCAACAAAATAATACCTGCAAAAATGTAAAACAATATATTATTTACAAGATCTGATTTATATTTGTAAATTTTACTTACGTATGTAAGACATAAGTGGCTCACATGTACGTTAATACCAGTTCGCATTGCATAAGCGAACGAGATATCCTGCGCGTGAGCGAGAAAACTTTATCGATGTCGACTAGTTTAGCGCCTGTATCCTAATGACGTAGGGTGATAAGGGATATAGAGATTATACGAGAAAACGAGATAGCAATATTTCCTCGTGGCGTGAATACCGTGTCAGCATGTTAGCTTCGATTGACATAAAAATAACTAGATAAATTGGTTTTCATGATAAAATGAGTTGTCAAAATTATCTCGAGTCTTATTTAAGCTCGTTGGACTAACTTCTACATCTGACATCTGTTACATTAAGATTTTGCATCTTTTGAAGGTTTGTCTCTTAGTTTTTGTATTACTTTGCACTCATGGGTTTGCCAAGTAAAAAATAGCCTAAATGTAGAGAAAATAGTATATTTTATTTCTCCATGGTATTTTGTCTACGAACCCTAGCATGATGACGTAATTTTATCAAATGTTGACACTTTTATCTGAGATTTATAGTATGTAACAAGAACCCTGTTGGCCCATTATAAGTCGTGAAGATAGACAATTTATAGACAGCTTAATAAAAATAGTTAAATTAAAAAACAATAAACCGAAGCGAGATATTATCCTTAGGTAGCTAACAGGTAGCTTAGAAAAATAAACATATTTAAAAAATGTTATTTTCATCTGAAAAGCGGCGCGGCGCGTTTGATGCACGTAGACGCCACAACTTGCTATCTCGCTCTGGCTCCGAGATATCGCTCTTGCAGAGATAATCAATCGACATATGGTTTACAAGCAATAAAATAATTAAAGAATAAAAATTAAATATTTTAATTTATATAGTCTCATTTTCGTATGCGAGATATTTAATTACGTTTGAATATCGATTCTGATATCACAGTTAAAATGTCCAACAAGGTTTTTGTCACATATTGTATGTCGTCGCTAGTTTTCTTACTCGCGCGCGATATATCACGTAATGTCTTGACGGCTCATATATTAAGACTTGACTGTTTGTCTCGACAGGATAAAAAAAAAAAATATACAAGGTTAGTCAGAAAGGGTTGTACCTGAGAAGTTGTCTATAAGAATTTTTAAGGGGTGTGAAGTCTGCCAGGCTAGCATGGTGAACGTGAAGGCCTAATGCCTCTAGCATTGGAATATGTATAATACAAGTTCTAAGTCTTCTTCCACCTGACCTTATTCAACTCGCAGCGAGGTCGGCGCAACATGCTTCATAACACATGTTACAGAATGATTTAGCATGTAGTTTTGGGCTGACGTCAACCCCTTTGGGGAGGGTTAAGTATAGTTAGTTACCTATTTGTTTGTCGGTGGTGGAGGGTTACAGGGTTAAGTATAGTGAGTTACCTATTTGTTTGTCGGTGGTGGAGGGTTACAGAGTTAGGTATAGTGAGTTACCTATTTGTTTGTCGGTGGTGGGGATGGTGTTGGTGGTTGTTATACGTTAATATCTGTTAGCGTTAGCGATCTGCGCGTTGACGGCGGCGGCGGCGGCGCTGGAGGCGGCGGTCTGCACGTGCTGGTTGCGCAGGATCTCGCTCGTGAACTCCGCCTGCGCCTTGGCGAGCGACGCGCCCGTCGACCGGTATATACGGTGCACCTACACATATACACATACACACATACATCACAGCTTCAACCACGACACGAGCAAACCACTCGCCTTACGGTAAGTGCCACGCCTGCCCATAAACAGAAGTAACGCCATAAAGAAATTTGGATTACAAAGCTCTGCATGGCACTGGACTGCGCTCGCCACCTCGAAACATAAGTTGTTGTCTCTAAATGCCCAATAATTTCAATGATTTATATTCAAATAATAATATTTATTTTTGTTCCATGATATGATAAATGGCGAGCCTATCGCTATATCAGACACAAATTCAAATCATATGTGAACAATTAAACAAATAACAAATTGTAATTGCCCAACCTGGAAATTCAACCCAGAATGTCACTGTTCTCAGACTTAGTACGCTGTCACTAGACTAATGAGGTGATTGATAACATCATTATTATGTAAGATATACATATACAGCCTCAGTGGCGCAGTGGGCGAGTAACCGGCTGCGAAGCGAGAGGCCGTGGGTCCGATTCCCGCACCGAGACAAATGTTTGTATGATCCACAACTGTTTGTTTCGGGTCTGGGTGTTGTGGGACAGCAAGTCCCTCGTATTTCCTGATACCCACAATACAGGTTAACCTAGTGTGGGGTCAGGACTATGAGTGTGACTGTTGGGTGTATTTATTTATTTAATATGAATATTGGGGTTACCTTAGCCATAAGCATGATATCAGCCACAATGCAAGTGATGAATCCGATGGTCACCAACAACGTTATAATACCCACGGCTACATTTGTTTTAAATGCTGTAATGCTTGTGATCAGCCCACTGGAATTGTTAATAAGATTATTGTAGCTTGTAATTAATTGTACATGGATATAGCCTGTTTAATTAAAGATAACACCTAATCTAGTACTGCTAATGCATTTATTGAAAATCGATAAAGAAAAGATTTATCATAATTTAAATTAGTAATGACTGGGGAATCAGCAGTGATAGCTCAGCGGGGATAGGTACGGACTGTCGAGACGAAAGTCGTAGGTTCGAAACCAGCACCAAGTGCATACACCTCTGACTTTTCTAAGTGACGTGTGTATTAATTATCACTTGCTTTAACGGTGAAGGAAATGTCGTGAGGAAACCTGCATACCTGAGAAGTTTTCATAAGAATTTCGAAGGTACGTGGTAAGTCTGCCAACTCGCATTAGGCCAGCATGGTGGACTAAGGCCTAACCCCTCTCATTCAGTAGAGGAGGCCCGTGGCCAGCAGTGGGACATATATAATACAGGGCTAGTATTATTATTTTTATTTTAATGACTGGGTATTTATATTATTTTCCGACCTTCCATCTCAGTCTGCTAATTCTAGTACATCATATATTTCCTGGACTTTCAAATATGAGCAAGCACGAATTAGTCTGCTTTCGACATTGCCACAGTAAGATGTCACTCGGCAACACTTGTCAAAGTAGTCCAAGGTATTTCTCGTTACTAAATTACTCTTATGACGTCACAATACAAAAAATATGATATGAATGGTTTTTATAAAAACTGAATCTAGATAGATGGAATATTCTTTATTGCACACTAAATAAAGTAGGTAGCTTATAAACGAGGATCATACAGTAAGGGTGATAAAATGGGCGGTCTTATCGCAAATAGCGATTTCTTCCAGACAACCTTAGAATCTATTGGTCTATATCGTGTTCAAAAATTTAGGTATCAAAAGATCACTTACCAAGAACCTCCACCGCTGAATCCAATCGACTGTACGACTGTGATCAAAATTTGAATGAGGAATATGAAGAAGTACACCATGAAGTTGAATGAGGAATCACTGCGGAACGCCTTGTATATCGGTCGGTACCAGCATATGAAGCTGAAGGGCGTCAGTAATATGAAGTACAGGATCGAGAGGCCGAATATCGTGAAACCCTCGCCGGCGAACATTAACGACATCGCGCCAATGATGTTCAGTGACAGGACTAGGGCGTGAACTGGAATAAACATAATTATAACGTTTAACAAAACTTAGAAACCGACTTCAAGCAATAGCATGCAAATTCCAATACATTAACACAATCGCTACGAGTGTACTGTTTGTCCGTTGAGGTGTTTTTTTTTCTCCGTACTCATCAGATCTTAACCAAATTTATATGGGACCACATCGCAGCCAAACTCTATCGAGTGATTTTTTTTCCAACTAAATAGGTCCCCAATTGGCGGAGAAATCGATGTAGGTACACACATTACAAAAGCAAAAGATAAAATAAAAAAAAGTGCGCCGAATTGAGAATCTCCTCCTTTTTTGAAGTCGGTTAAAAATAATTGTTATGTGGAGGACTCAGGAATTAGTAAGAAAGTTGTTGACTATGTATGATTGATGATGACCGTGATTGAAGAGGTTTGCGGCAGTAGGTGATTTCATGATTCAAAACTACCATTAAGCATTTTAGGATACCAGTGGGGAGATCAACTACCAATGACATATATTAAGAAACGTAGACACAAATGATAGACGTGGTCAACTGGTCTACAAGTGGTAGAGTCACGCTATAGATAGTTTTTCTATAATATACATGTGTTTGCTCGACCGTGTCGTTACTTACCACTGTCTTACAGAGACCCAGTGTAAGGTAACAACTTACTGTTGCGTGTCGTAAGGTAAGTGAGATATCTTGAGGCCCAATTCCCTTCTAACCTTCCTAATTCCTTAATTATCCCTTTGAGTTCGGCAATCATATGTTTTTTTTGTATTGTGGGCGTTCATGGGTGGCGGAGATCACTTATCATCAGGTAACCCACTTGCTCATTTTTCGTCCTCTTTAAAAACTAGAAAATAAATTCAAATCTTCCCTGTATGCGTTAGTTGACAAATATTTGCTGTACCGTTTAGCTACATTGATTAATTAAAACGTAACAAATAATCTAGAAAAAGAAGCAATATATTATTATAACATGTTACAAAACCCCTGTTGGTCCTTTTAGCTGTGATGTGAGAATCGATACTCCAACATAAGGAAAACTAATGAGAAAAATGTAAAATAAAAATAGGACAGATGGTGGGCCAGCAGCTCAATGAAAGTGATATTTTAAATGAAATACTACCAAAAACTATAATTTTGTGAATTACATGCGTATTAGTAAAGCGGCGACTTGCTGTAATAGTAAAAAGGTGCCGTACCGAGTAACTACCACCTTTGTTAACCACCGGGTGATCGCCATTCGTTATTTTTATGGTAGATTTTTTTAAATTGAGATATTTATTTACATTTGAATAACAATTCTGATAACGTGGTTAAAAGGAACAGGGTTTTTGTTACATATTGTATAAACGTCGTAAAATATGATTGTAAATATAAAAACGATAAGAGTAAATACATACACATCCACAAATGGTATAGGTGACGAACAATCCTTTGGAATTCCAGTGGTATGTCGACGTTGATATCCTGATAGAAGCATGGTTGTATAGGACAGAAGGATGGCAGAGGTGGCCAGTTGTTCCGACGGCCGGCTGACCCTGCACGGAGCTCCGCTTCTCGTCGCGCGAGTTCTTCAGCCTTGCGCTCTAGTTCTTCTTGTCTTCTCTGGATATCAATTTCATTCATTCTTTATAAGTACTTATACTAAAATACTTTTTCACATTCGCAATAATATTTCTTTTATGAACACTTAAAAGACTAGTAATACGGCTTAGATACAAAAAAAATATACAATCATAACCGAGTAACTGAACAAAAAGCGGAGCACAATCATAAGCGGAAAGTGAAACCCACGCGACAACAATTTTCTTGATGGGAGTGGGCATCCAATTTGTTGCTAAATTGTTGGAATTGTACTAGAGTGGTATAGGACATGGCTGTTGCTAATAAACACATTAGCTATTTTATCAAAATACCGAGTTGTATTGGACGTAAACAGTAGTTGTTTTTTTGTGTTATGATTTATCCAAAGGTAATTAGTATAGAGATTTAAAGCTACTGTGTAAATATTTATTATCGTAATCGTACGTCGTAGTGAATTTTAAATAACATTGGAACATCATTTATATTTTTAAAATTATCTGTGAAACAAGGAGAAACGGTCCGGGCTTATGAAGTCACATCCATGAGTGTTATAGCATGGACTGTATCATCATATTCTTTTGCTCTAGTTTCACAAAATAGATAAGGTACTCTGCAGTTTATTAAAAAGTCCTAGTTTTATAAAATTGTCCAATTCAATTTCCTTCCAAAATGTATAATAATAAAACACATTGTTCAGCTCAGGATGTGTGGTTGAATAATACTTGTATTACATAATGTGACAGTCTTACTGATAAGCAAAATAATCAAGATTTATTATTTTGGTAAAAATGCAGAGTGAATGTGAGAGTTGCAATCAAAATAAACAAAATCACTATTTATAATGTAATCATGTCATATCATTAGTTTATTGGGCATGCTAATTAAATGCACATTATTATCATAATTAGATATTATGTAAAATATAAATACAATAATAAAAGCAATACAATAAGTTGTACATATAAATTACCTGTCAATAAGGGCATGCATTATTTCTATTATTTTGTGAAAAAAAAAAACTAAAATGATAGTTGTCATAAAAAATACATAAAACAATAAAGTTGTTTTGTTTTAAGATAGTGCTAAATGCTGATAACAGCTGATAAAAGAAATGAATCATAGTTTAATGTTACCTTCAATTCCTTTTGTGTGATGTGGGGAAAGCAAAGTGCCTATTAGTTTCATGCAGTACAATATCTAGTATCAATAGAGAGGAGATAGTGAGTCTGTTGCTTGTGACACTGAGTAAAAATATATTTATATTTATTATATATCAACATAGTGTTAACATTGTGATATGCACTACTTTCAGTGTAAAAACTAAATGTATGAATTTGTTGTAATTTATGATGAACATTAATATAATTAATTGGAATACATAAAAACAAACTATTTTGGATTTTTCTAGTAAATTATTTAACAACAATAACAGTAATAACAAAAACTGGTTGTAAAAAGGAATGTTGTAATGGAAAGACCACGCGGGCGATCACCTGCCTGCTGGTCTGATCAGATCAGGGCCATAACATGACTTACTATTACCACTGCCCTGAGACAGGCTGAAGACAGAGTGGCATGGAAACAGCTTGTCAAAGACTCCATTCGAGCTTTACAAGATGGGCACGACCTTTAGTAATGTAGATTACGACGACGAAGAAGAACTATAACATATGGACCATTCTTAAATAAATCACGTAAAAATATCAAATGTTACCATCTTTAACCCCTTACCTCATGATCTCCACGGATAAAACCCTAAAATATTATTGACTGCGATTTTAACTTATAACTTTAGCTCTGAACTCAATAAAACATCTCTATCGAGATCTATGTAGAGCTTCTACACTATTTCCAACTTTCACTGCACCCAAAATAATGAGAACCTTACAACACTGTTAAGTCTAATCAATGTTATATTGTTGTGATTTATCTTATGTGTGGTATTCCAAAAGTTATTGGCATCATCAATCTAATTAATACATTCTATATGTAACGGATTGATACAGTTCTATGCAAAATGTTCTGAATTCTTTTCATAGTTTTATTTAAACTTGGTATGCAAATTCTTGACAATGTGTCTCATAAATTTTTATTTAATTTGTAGCTGATGTATTGTTATGGTTTATAAATGTCATTTTAATCTATCTTTATTAATATGAGCAATTTAAAGGCAATAACTGATTGATTAATTGGCCTTCATAATTTTCTAATTCTACTACTATAATAAATGTGAAAGTTTGTATGTTTGTTAGTCAATCACGCCTTAACATCTGATCCGTTTTGGATGAATTTAGCACACAGATAGACCATGACCTGGATTAGGACATAGGCTACTTATTATCACAGAAAAGGTTGTTCACACGGGCGGAGCCGCGAGCGAAAGCTAGTATTGTATAGTGTTGTAATTTACATTTAGAGTAAGAATGAACAATCCAGCTATAGGATTTATGACTTGGTATATTGTTTGATAGCTAATGGAACTGTTGATTCAATATTATGTTCTTGTAGGCATCATTTCATCCTTAAGAATCAAATCATTCTAGTAGGCATACAATTACTGTGCTAACCTTAACTAGAAGTACCTCAATGGGCATACAACTACATTCTACAAAGTCAGCCAGACCAAGGATAATTTTAGGAGTGAGTGAGATGCCAATACAAGACCCGCTGCCCATGGTATTTGGTATGTGTAAAGCCTAAACTCAGAAAGGAAATACAGAGGTGCCTCTACCACAGGTCAGCCCCTGGGTCGGTTGCACCATTCGCCATATGGTAAGACCGGCCCTGCATAACAACCATTTATCACCCTAGTATTCATAAATATTAGTTAGTATTTCCATCATCATAGCAAAATCTTCTGTACTACACGATTATTATTATTAATGCTTATCCATTATGAAGTCCTTTGCGTTATCTGTAGAAATATGTTGAGTTCTTGAAGGTTTAGCTACATAATATTTCATTGAAAATTATATCAATTCAGAATCTTTCATTTCATTTTAACAACTTCATTTTCTTATAGATGACTATAATAATGCCATCTATACTGAATACTATTTGTAATGATTTTATTGATATGTACAATAGGAGTCATTTTACATAGAATTTGATCTACACATATAATACTTATCATTGATAGATGGTGTACCTGAAAATCAGCTGTGGTGAAGTTCTGAGGAGGTCCCTGAGATTGTTGTTGTGGAGGTGACGGTCTTGTGTACTGACCACTTGCTGGTGGTGATACAGCCTGCATGATCGCTGGCTGTGTGGGCTGTTGGGGTGGCTGGAAATACATATATACATATTCAGTGAAATACCCAAAAGTCTTTTCAGCATGCAATAAAGACAATGTCTACACATGTAATTGGTCCTTTTTGGCACAAATTACATAATAATATACTGAAATCTATGCAATATTTTGGCATAAAAGTGTGACAGCACACTCAAATATTGTTTATAAGTTGGATATATTACCACCCCTATGTATTCGTGATTTATGTATACAACATGTTACAGAAAGGTGTGGTCATATTGTAGGGTCATTACATACTCCTTACAGTAAGTAGTTATGTACTGGATCATATCAAAACCAAGACCTACTAAAATTTCAGGTTAATTTTAATTGCGTTTATTAAGATCGAAAAGATTGATCACATCACTATTAAGATTCATTTGAGTATAAAATTTAAGTTTGTGCAACATGTTACATATTATCTATGTAATATATTTTGTTTTATTTAATCATAATATAACTTATGATGTTCTAAAACTAGTTTATATTCAAATTATTGCATTTAAATTAGTATAATATAAAACCGCATCAGAGTATATTCTAATCTGTTCGGAATGTTCGACGATTAATATGAGCCTTGTGGTGTTTCGACATTACATTAACCGGTACCGTTGTTCCATAGCACCACCACCTACGGGTATCGCTAATGACTAATATGAAATGTTTACCGTAGATTGATTCGCATTCTGTTGGTTGTCGAAGGGGTTGTAGTCGTCCAGGCCTTGGGTCGCATTGTTCGTACTTCGTGCCACTTGCTGTACAGCAGGGTCCTATAACAACGTAATATCTTGCAAAAAAGTGAAAGAAATTATTATTTTCCCATATCACGAAAGGGCTACATACAGCGAACGGGTTGTCTATGGTCGGATCGCTAAACGGATTATCTTCGAACTTTGACATCGTTCCTTATTTATTTACGCCACTTTACGATTTATTATGTATCACAATCACAAAGGAAAGTTTTTCTCCACCTCCAAATACGTATTTTTAGAAATAAAAAGAGATAACAATCAAATGACAGCTCTTTACTGATGACGAAAAGTGACGGCTAGATATCTACTATTGCCAGTCTAAAAAATTAACCAAACTATAACAGTAGTTCGGAAATAATAGGAAAATTATGTATGAAACATTTTCAATAAACATAATATGTTAAAAGATATCACTGTATAGTGTTAAAAAAAGTTCCATTACAATTTATTTCACCCAGATTTTTAAGACATTTTTTATACAAGTTATTACACCAAAGTTTAACTTTTCATTATAACATTCCATTAAACATTCTCGAAAGTGATAAAGTTAGTACTAGAAAGTGTTTTCGTGTTATTCATTATGTCTTTATTGTGTCCGAAATTATATAATATTTTCATTTGTGTAAAGTTTTACTAGTATCATAGTATGACTAATACCTGTTATATTATTCTTCAGTTGGTATATTTTGAAGGCGAAAGTGGTCTTGACTCTTGTCTCCTCGTATTGGCAACTGCAAAGCAAACTGTCAGTTTATCGCATGATTCTGTCAAAGTAGGTAGACTGTTTACGTTTTGTATCGTTATTTTGCGATCGTTTTGCACAACTTTTGTTATATCTTATTGTTTTTATGATAACGCTTTTACTTCGAATCCTTAATTGTGGAATATATATGTGATATTTCGATGAGTTTCTTTAAACAATGTCAGATGTCAAGAGGTGAATAGGCTGTGTTTTGTGTTCTAACGTGCTAGTGACAGTTTTTATATTGTTTGGGATTCGGTGCGATAAACAAATCGGTGAGTATTCCCCTTTTTACTCATGCATGTTTATCGTGTAAATTAAAAAAGGCTTCAAGTGCTACGTGGAGTGCATTATACGAGTTACGTGACGGGGTGTATCGTGGAGTGATTGACTTGGTCCGGTTAGTTAGGGACGTGTTTGCGGGCTTGCGTAATGTTAAAGTAGGTGTAATTGAGCTATAGGTGCATCATGCGGGCGTAACGATAGGTTTTGGCGAGGCGCGGGCGCAGGCGGTGCGGCCGAGAGCTGCGTATGCGCAGCCGAGGTAGCCGCAGCGAAAGTTGTTTGCTCTTGATATCAAGGAAGTAACGCCGGAGTAATTATATACAGTTGTTACGACATCACATAATTGGCGGCATTTTTTGCCTATAGTACATTTAAATGCACTTGTAGTACATGTATAATGTATTTTAACATTTAAGAACAATCTAAATGCGGGTAGATTGATAAATATATAAGACTCTACCTATAGTATTAATAAATTGGGAACAATACCTATCTTTCCATAACTTTATTCATATAACTTTTTAAAATACATGAAAGGTAGGTAGTTATAAAAAATTATTACTTTATGAAAAAAACAACTAGAATATAGTTAAGACATTGACACTAATTATAAAGTCTGAGAATAATTAAATAAGTTCTAAAATATTTAAATTGGCTCATTGTCTAAAATTTCATTTTTACTGCGGCAACGCTGGACTGATAAGGATGCCAGAGGTCACTATAACATGAGTAATATTATTATCATTGTTATTCCATGTGACCCTGCATTAGTTGAAGAAAATAGTATCTCATTTTATAATTCTTTATCATATAAGTATTAAAAAGTATTTTGAGCCTAGAATTTGCTAGAAAGAATAAATATAATATTCTTTATGATTGAATCACAAGTTTAGATTGGGAAATGGAAGAAAATATTCTTGTCACATTCTTTTTTTGTAAAACTGCCATAGAGTATTAAATAGATCTATTTCTACGTCTCTGTGAATAAACCATTTGAGAAATGATTCTTATAAGATTTTCCTCAGTTTTCTGACACTTTTTAAGTTAAATTCCATTTAAGAAGTTGTTAGTATTGTCAAAATAAATTAACAATGGTTTTATATTTGTTGTGGTCATCATCACTACATAGTATAAAACAATGTCACTATTTGCGTCTGTCTGTCTGCTTCCAAAACTATGACACAGACTTAGATGTTATTTTCACTATAATTTACAGAATTTATTGTGGACCGTTTATAACTTTACACATGTATATATCACACTATGAGCCATGGGAGCAGGACAGTAACATGTCTGTGGTGAAACCTTGAACAGCTAGTATATGTATAACATTACTATTTTTAATAGAAAGTATGAATATCCTAATAAGATATACAATTCATAAATTCAATGAATTGCTGGGCCTATTTTCACTTCGTAATTTCTAGAATTATTTATTTTGTTTAGTATGTTTGCTTATTATTATGATCATAAAATTGTGATAAAGGGTCTTTGCATATTTTTACAGATAGGTATATACTAATATGATTAAAGTTATGCACTTCACCAATCTTACTTTTATGTGAATTAGGTATGAATATGCAATCAATATTTGTCCAACAGCACCTAGTCAGTCCCTCAATATAAAAAAAGAATATAATATAATGTTGTAACAGATCAGTATTAGCTTATCATCATTATATATACTTTCTAAAATTGTAACAACATATTTAGTGTAATTGCCTAGTGTATTTTGACAATGCTATGCATAATATGTATACATAGTTGATGTGATTTCCATACATAAGTTTGTACTTGTGTTTTGTAAGTATTGTACTGACTTGCCATTTTTTTAATTGCCTACATGATTAATAAACTATTTCATTTCAATTCAAATAAATATCAATTGGTGAAGTGCATAACTCTAATTTATAGTACTGTCTACTGTAAATCATAGTATGTCATCATTTTTTTATATCGGTTAATTATTATTACCATGTTATGCTAACATAGTTTATCAGCGGGGATTAAACATCCCATACATTGCACTTTGCACACAATGTCAACTTGGTATCTATGAAACAATGAGTTCAATAGTACTTCAATACGAACATCTATTCAATGCTGTTCACATGTTAATCAAAACAGTGCAGTGTGTGTAAAAACAAACAGTTACCATCTGCTTACATCTAGCATGTGGATATACTGATCTTGAACCTTATGATACAAAGAAGAAAGACTACATTTCAGCTAACACAAACTGGACTTAAGGCACACATGTGTAATAGAATGCTAGACTCGAACTCTGGTTGCAGCTGCATCATTTATTTTCGCAATCGGAAATTAAATATTTAATTTAACGATTAACAACTGTAACTAATGAGCATTGTTAGATTGTTTTAGTTTTTGCACATCTGTGTCGAGATTAGAAACAATTACAATGTTTGATAAAAAGCGATATTTATATTAGTTGCCCAACTGTTTTAGCTAAATAAGGATAAGGGACCTATTATACTCAGTCGATATCTACACTAATATTATAAAGAGGAATTGTAAATGTATTTTTGTATGTAACGAATAAACTTAAAAACTACTGGACCAATTTAAAAATTCTTTTGCCGTTAGAAAGCTACATTATCACTGAGTAACATAGGCTACTTTTTTCCCGGAAAAGGCCGTTCACGCGGGCGGAGCCGCGAGCAAAGGCTCGTATACAATATTTTTAAAGTCTATAAAGTTACGATTGTATCATTCGTATCGTAATATAGCGACCGTATATTTAAAAAACTTAAACTTTTTATATTTGTGTACAGTATCAGTTATATCCATATCTTTAAGAATATAAGTGTTTATTTAACGTCGCTTGGTAAAGTAACTACACTTAGAGTGTAAGTGGTCCACAAACATCTTATGTCCAAAATCAACCTCATCTACACGTGGTACACTGCTGATTAATGAACGAGGCAATGCCAAAATAGGTTCCCGTTTCTGTTTGTGGAGTCAGGCGGCGGGGCGCCCCAAACAATACCGATGGGCAAGTGAACCATGGCATTAAGCCGGGATAACATACGGCAGAAAGAGGTAAAGTGACTATACTGCACATGATGGAAAGTATAGTACAGTGTTGGAACAGCGAGATATATTACGTCTCTCAACGGTCGCCAGAATTATACCGGCCTGAAGTTACTGGATATACACTGGTTGACCACGGAACGTGACTCGCCTGAACGAGCCGCTATTTTTTTATTTTTTATGTCATAGGCCGGCAAACGAGCAAGTGGGTCCTGATGGTAAGTGATCTCCACCGCCCACGTACGCCAACAATACCAAAATAATTATGGGCGCGTTGCTGAACTTAAAGGAAAGGGGTAATTAAGGGATTGGGAAGGGGAGGGGATTTAGTCCTCCGGATATCTCAGTCACCGTACGAAACGCAGCAGCAACCTGCTACTTTACGCCGGTTTTCTGTGAGGCAGTACTCAGTAGTAACAACCCGGGCGAAATGTCGGTGTACTGGTTACACCTCTGTCTACCCCTTCGGGGATTACGGGCGTGAGTGCGTATGTATGTAACTAGTTTATTCTCGCGGCCCGCCCGCGTAAACGGCTTTTTCCGGGGTAAATAAGTAACCTAAGTATGTCTTAATCCAGGTCATGGTCTACCTGTAACCCAAAACCGTTCAACTGTTAAGTCGCGATTGACTAACAAACATCCAAATTCACAAACTTTTACATTTTTTTGTCAGTCAACACATAGTCTTGACCCCACGCTAGGTTAACATGTATCGTGGGTATCAGGAACTAAGAAGGACTTGCAGTCCCACAACACCCAGACCCGAAGCAAATATTTGTGGATCACACAAACATTTGTCTCGGTGTGGGAATCGAACCCACGGCCTCTCGCTTCGCAGCCGGCTACTCGGCCACTGCGCCACAGAGGCTGTCACTTTTATAATCGAAGTAGGGATATTTGGATAATGTTCGGGTTTGTTTTGTCACTGTCACCCGTTCGTCGCTGGTCGTAGTGTAAAATCAACAACTCAATTCGTTATTTACTATCACGGATTAAATAAATACGACCGTGACTCGTGATGTACGTATTTTTCAGATTTATTTCTAGTATATTTTATTGACAAATGCGTTAACTCCAAACGCGTAATAAATAGTTAACATAATATTTTCAACAAGACGTGCAAATTGTGAAGATACGTGCCTTTAACACCTACTGGGAAAATTACATTTTCGGCTTATTTATTTACGTAAATACATCACGTTTTCCACGAATGTATAAAAATTGCATGTTATTCATTGTTAATATTATAAACGTGCAATAAATAGTTTTATCGACACTATAGTATAGTAGAACGAAGCCATATTTGCAAAGTGAAGTAGTTTTCATTAAAGATTTGTCGTATTTTTGAAGTTTACTACGTACATGTATAACATAAAGTTAATATTCTGTTTTAGAATCTATTAAAATGATCAACACTAGTAATATAGTCCTACTATCCTACTTCTATTATAAATGTAAAAGATTGGATGTTTGTGAGTTTGTGAATGTGGTTGTTTGTTAGTCCATCACGCCGTTACGGCTGAATAGTTTTGAACGAAATTTGGCACACAGCAAGACCATGACCTGGATTACCACATAGGAATTTGTAAATTTCTAAAAATCCTTTCTTAGCTAACCTTTACGTTACACAAACAATCATCTGACAAAATTTGATGATCCTACTTTTAGTAGTTTTTGAATTGTATTTCGCTTTTATATAATATAGATAAGCAAATAACCGATACACGCAAATTTCGAGCATTCATATTCGAGTGTTAGCCGAGTAAAAGTATAAGGAAATCTCCAGTTAGCTTTATTGCGACACTGCCGTTATGTCTCGCCTATATTTCACTTGGAGAGCATTTTAATGTTCTTTGATTATGCGCCCGCTTGCGCTAATTTTTCTCGTTAAATCTGCTGGTATTTAATTAATTTTGTTATTTATTGGTTGTTTTCTCTGTAGTTTATATCTTAATAATTCTACAATGGGATTTAGTTTCGTAAATCTGTTATGAATTGTGATTCTTATGGGCAGTTTGAAATATTCGATTAAATGTTATGAAATTTCGATGGTTATGAAACAGTTAAAATATAATAAAACAAAAGAAAAGGTTTTCATGACGCAACACACGTTATCAGACAGATATTTTGCTCATTCCATCATTTGTGTACAAATTTGTTGAAATCTATGACGTGCGTGCCAAATTTCACACGTGTAAAGTGTGGTCACTAACCCTACCAGAAGTTCCAGTTTTTACACAATATCGGTAAACATTTGATTGTTAACTGCTAAAAGTATGACAAATATAATTATACTGAAGCATACATTTCTAAGACGTGAGACCAATTTGTTTGACTATAGGTACATACATCATGTTTCATCTTTATTCATTTGCATTGAAGAAAAAATGAATCATTAGACACATGCGATTGCGATTACTAGTAACTACAAGTTAAGTATTTAGTTATAATATATGAGGCGGCTAGATAATAATTAAAATTCATTGCCAAGAGTTCTAATTTAATTAAAAAACCGACTAAAAACATTTCATAATCCAGGTAGATATGTCAAAAAGATAAAAACCAGTATTTTTTATTTTATCACTCATAATATTAATTAGTTTTAAAATAGGTCAACATTAGCAAATTCGTGAAAATGAATAAAAGTGTTCTAATTAATTTTAATAGCGCATAAGCAATTTTTATTTAGTCGTAACGTGAGAGTCCAAAATGTTATACTTGCAAAAGAGTGAAGCTAAATATGAATTTTATTCATTTTCGATAGCTTAATATAGATATATTAATGCTTGTGTCGTAATAGCGTATAGATGAGATT
This sequence comes from Mimas tiliae, assembly GCA_905332985.1. Taxonomy (NCBI): domain Eukaryota; kingdom Metazoa; phylum Arthropoda; class Insecta; order Lepidoptera; family Sphingidae; genus Mimas; species Mimas tiliae. The sequence continues at coordinate 11,777,717 of HG995254.1, forward strand.
AAAACATTCGTGAAACGCTCTTGTGTAATGATTAATCTACTCAGATGAAAGGTGTCTCAAAATAGAAAGACTCCATTTTTTATGCTTACCCATAAAGTGGATATCAAAAGATTTATTACAGAACGTAACTGTGTTACGCTGCGATTGAAACTTTCTCGGTGGTACTCGATTTTACAGGCTCAAGTTTTTCGCAAAGTGTCTGACACAAAGTCAGTATTCTGGAGGAGGTCAGTTTTATTGTCGCCCTGGGTGTAATGAATCGACGTGAAAATGCGTTATGTGGCCCGCATTACGTAAAACAACCTCTAAGTTTTCGGCCGAGTGCACACGTATAGCTCAAGTTTGTCGATAAACCGGCCGAGCGGCGTCGCACTGACGCGGACGCTGTCCGGTGCGGAGTATGGGGGATACAACGCCATTCGTCATGTTATGTGCGACAAAACCTATTAACACCTAATACGTGTCTTATAAGCTTTTAGTTCAGCGAACACCCTATTACCTACTTAACGTTTGATGTTTTAAAATATAGTAGGTAGGTAGGTAAAATATAGATATAAAAAAAGACAGAAAGCCTCCATTGTAATTTTACAATCGACAATATATTAAACACAAAAAATTAAATTAATGGTCATCATGGAACCTTCAAAATACTCTACCTTAATTCTCATGACTATAAATTCGTTAAAATATTCTAAATTAATTCTTATGACTTTATCAATATTTATATCTAGACGTCATCAGTCATAGCATTGCAGTAATCAAGGCCAGTACAGCACGACGATCAACAAACGAGCGTTATAAATAAAAATCTACCTAATTTCAATATCTGGTATTTATACTACTCTCATGTGAATCCAAATTGATTGGACTATAACGTTGGGGAATAAACCTAGATAACAATCAAAGTGCCTAGCATTGGATTTACGACTATGAAAGTTCTAATTTATGTGTAGCGATACTGTCGAAGCCAGTTTACATATCGTAATAGGTAAATGCCATTCCAATAGTTGTCTCTCGATAAGATTAATAAATACACCCAACAGTTACACACATAGTCCTAAACCCACACTAGGTTAAAACCTGTATCGTGGGTATCAGGAACTACGAGAGTCTTGCGGTCCCACAACATACAGACCCGAAACAAATATTTGTGGAATACACAAATATCGAACTCACGGTCCCTCACTTCGCAGCCGGCTGCTCGCCCTCTGTGCCACGGCTCTCTACCTATGTATTTGTTTTTATGACCTAACCTGATCAGTGTTTCCTGTATACGTTGAGGAGTTTTTCAAAATTCTCTAATACTCCGTTATCGGATCTTAAAAGAATGAGATGTTAAGTCTCAAAATGCTCATTAATTTCACTGGCTTCAATATTCTTCAAACCGAACCACAACAGTGCTTACACTTTGCTGCTTGGCGGCATAAATGGACAAAGCGGTGGTATCAACCCAGACATCCTCTCGCATACGAGGGACCTACCACCTAGTAAATTGATGTATTGAGAACCACTTCCTTTTTGAAATACGTATGTTGAAAACGAATGTCATGTGAATGAGCTGGTATCAACCAGTTTAATTTCCTGTACACGATGGTAATTATGTATAACTTGTTATATGATTCAACCAGTTTTATATCTGATTCTTCGGAAGCTAATTTCAGTTTTGATTAGGTGAATGTTGATATGCATTATACTATATTATGCATTTAAGTGGATTTGACACTAATAAAACGTTTTTATTTTTTCAATGTTTAATTGCAGCAGCGATAGCTCAGTGGGGAGTTGTACGGAGAGTCGAGACGAAAGTCGTAGGTTCGAAACCAGCCCTCTGATTTTACTAAGTCTCGTTTTTCTTTATAGCATAGACCGGTAAACGAGCAGATGGGCCAAGCTGCTACTTTACGTTGGTTTTCTGTGAGACAGTGGTAACGAGCTGGCCCATTCATGCTGTAGACAGTACTGTCTACAGCGTGGCTCAACCACTCAAAAATTACGTTGTATTTATTGTTAATTATATTATCGCTTATTTTAACGGTGAAGGAAACATCGGCCGGAAACCTGCATACCTGAGAAGTTCTGCATAAAAATGTTGAAGGTATGTGAAGTTTGCCAACCCACATTTGCCCAGCGTGGTGGTCTAAGACCTAACCCCTCTCATTCAGAGTAGAGGAGGCCCATGTCCAGCAGTGGAATGTATAGAATACAGGGTTAGTATTAATATTATATTATTATGCTTAATTGGGATATTAAGTTTATTTCAAGACGGAAGACATTTAAACTTAATGCATTTTATTAGAAACCGGCTAATGGGAATAGTAACTGGAATCTTGGTAATTGCAATTTGCCTAATATCTTTGAACATATGATTCTAAAAATGGATTAATCACTCAATGAACCAGTTTATCGCTACAAAACTAGTACATTATTCGTCTTACTCACCGTTGCTGTGGTTTATGGAAATGGAAATAATGAATTTGACTGCCTCGGTGGCGCAGTTGTAATGCGTACGCGTTACAATTGAGGCTAACGCTGAGGTCTCGGGTTCGATCCCCGGGTCGGGTAAAGTGGTATTGGGTTTTTCTGTAACGAAATTCTCAGTATCAGCCCGGAGTCTGGAATTTGTGCCCGGTATGGCGATAGGCTCGCCCCCTATCACATCGTGGGACGGAGATACGCTCGGCGAAATGTGGGTGTACTAGTTACACCTTTGCCTACACGCCTTCGGGGATTACAGACGTGAGTGCGTATGACTGCGTATGAAATAATGAAATCTTATTTAGACACCAGTTTTTAAGGAAGAAAATTGATAAATAACGGAAAAACAAGTCAAGTTGTGTAAAGTACACACATTTTTTAATTAAAGTCTTAACTTATCATAAAATATATTTCAACCTAAAAGCTTTTCCTAAAACATTTTTTTCTACAACTTAAGTGCTAAACTAAATGATTACTTAGTTGTTGAATATATAGAAGGGTCTCCTAACTGAAGCCCCAGATAGAGCGCATTAGAGGCACGTTTTATGTGATACATCGATGCGGGCCCTTTACGATCGATATTACTTAGTAAAACCCACCTACTTTTTTCCTTTAGCTAAATTATGAGACGAACAGCCTGACAATATGAGTATCAACAGCACTCAAAACTTAGAATTATAAGGTACTGTATAGCACTACTAGCACTACTACTGTATTTTCAACGAAAACTTCAAAAATATAGCTAATATAACACATTATTTTATTAAGAAATGTAAATATTTTATATAACGGTTAATTACCGGTTTGATTTTTTTATCGGTAATTTATTAATATTCTAAATGGACGGTTTACGGGTAAAAATTAAAACCATGAAATCGGTATTGCATGCCCTAGTTTTGAGTACCTTCACAGAGAAGCCTTCGAGAATTTTGCAAATATCATACGTCTTCCAAAATTAGTAGCACACATGTTAAGATAAGGTTAATCTTGTACAATGATACACAATTTTATTTAAATATTTAACGGTGTTTTGATTTGTGGCAGTTAATAAGCGTTGTTAAAAGGCGGATGTAAAAAATAAGCTGACTCGATAATTTTACAGTAGACGGTGAACGTATGACCTTGTTATTTGTCAGTGCTCAGTGGCAAACACAATAGTGTTATGCCGAACGTGGCAATTGAACGCTGTTTTTTTATGGTTTTGCTATTTAGCCTTACAGCCAGTACTTGAACTTCGTGACTGATGCAAAAGATGTCGAGGTTGGACAAGAACGCTTGTGACAAATACACGATCATTACAATTATATGGATATCAGTCAAATGGTCCATATCGACCCATAAAAAAAGAAGAAATAATAATAATTCTTAACGAATTTATAGTTGCCCAGTGTATTTTGATGATGCTATGTATGTTATGTATACATTAGTTGATATGATTTCCATCCATAAGTTTCTTTGTTTTGTACTGACTTGTCATAAGCGCTATTTTAATTGCCTACATGATTAATAAAACTATTTCATTACAGTATGTCAGTGTCCACTATTATTTAGAGCTATTCCTGGAAGCAAGAAAATAAATATTAATACTTAATCATTGTAAACATGTTGGTCATCTAATGGTAAGTCCATGAACACCTACAATGCACGAGAAGTCTTGGTTGCTTTGCCGGTCTTGGAATAAAGAAAACTGACATTGAGTTTTTTTTCTAGCTATATGTTTCATATTATATATTCAGAGCAGCGTATATCCGGGTACTACAATGTTTAGTGTCATTTTTGCTTGGTGTAGGAAAACAGGCTAGAATCTTTTTCTATTAAGCACGTGTTCCCTCCTTCCTATAACATGGGGTCCTTTAAACGGAGTGTGAAGAAGCAATTAGGCAGGCTGACATAATTTTGCCGACTTACGATAGACAAATCGTCTGTCGTTGGTCGACAGTATTATTGGATTGCGCTACACTTACCATCAGGTGTAGCGTCGTCACTATGCCGAGCTAGGATAAAAAATATATGTGGTCATGTGGACTTGGCATTGGGATTATTTCATCTGATAGTGATGTGCATTTGATGCTCTTTATGTTCTCTTTTCTAATTTTTGTCAGGCCACTTCGGTATATATCCCTTTATTTTAAGGAATTATTCCATTGCCATAATTCGTTTTTGTATATTCTGACGTGTGTGTTTTGTAAGTTGAAAATTTTAATTTACCATCTTTGTATTTGCACTTCTTACCCCAGCGAAAGAAAACACCGTCAGGGCATTTGCATGTTTGAGAAAATTTTCGAGGGAATATGTAATGTGTAGCAGTGAGAAGTAGAGCGGTTTTGTGGATTATGCCTCCAAGTACCCTGCAATGCAAAGGAAACTGTGTATTTTTAGTGGACTGTATAATACACGTACTTAGTTTCACGCGGTGAGCAGTGTGTTGCAAGTCTTAAACCGAGTGGTAGAATATTGATAATATTATGCTAAAATATTTTAGTTGTTTCAACAAAAACAATACTTTGGAATGTTTATAGCCCATACAAATATTAAAGCTGCGAAAGTGTGCTTGTTGGTTTGTCCTTCTTTAACTCGGCAACGGATCGACATGTTTTTTTGAGTGACAATTACTTTTTATGTGAAAGAATTCCATGCGAGCGAAGCCGCGAGCAAACTATTATTACTAATAGTTACCAACAAGTCAAAGAACGATAAATTTATGATTACCCAGTCTAACGTAAATAACTACTAACATTTATAAATTAGAACACGAAGTTATATCAATAGGCACTCGAATTTCGCGATAACCTCTCATTCCCGACACAATACAGCCCTACATCTAACTAAACGTTCGATGGAAACATGAGCGCAATCCAGTTCTCCTCGGGATGTTTATTGGCGGCCATCACTTGCCCATATTCATCACGTATTTCGATTACATTAATGCGCTCACAGCTGGCCAAGGGGTTCTTTGTTATCAAGATGAAACCTTGACATTGAGTAATACCCTGTTCCGCGAAATCTCCGCGGCTCCTCAGCGTATAATAAATTCGCCGCTGAAGTAAGTATTACACTGTAATGGTGATAAATTGTCAGCTGTCATATTTCGGTTTTATTGTCTCTGAAGAGTTCTAACTGCCCGCGGCTATAGTCGTTGCTCGTTTACGTTTCTCTCACCGATTTATGGCATTTTGTGATGACATAACTTCGTTGCAAATAGCCCTATAAAAGTTATTTGTGTGTCCGCCATTTTGCAGTCTTTGTTGGTACACTTCAATTAAGTGCTTAGTTGCAGAAATCCCGCACGTAATTAATTTTGTAGTACACTATACCTCGTCCCCAACTAGCTGTTCAAGTAATTACGTGGTTGTAATATATTAACTTCTTTAAAATAGTTAATGCACGTAGCCGTGTAATTAAATTCCTGCTTGAAATTTGATCATACGTCAGTCGTCATGTATACGGAAGCCGTAAATACTTGTCATGAATATTTGCATACATTTAAGTATGAATATAGTATTATATATATATAATCGGCACGTGATACGAAGTTATACGTGTTAATTCTATAATTTGGACGCAGCTCACGAAAATTGCTGCATGCAAAATGTAGGCTTCCTTTAAGATCTCCATAAATGCCTTATTTTTTGTCAACTGCTCTGTTTTTTTCCTATAACAATGAAGCTATGCATCATGGATGTCTCATTAAGTGACCACTTTGAATTCTGGTCTGTTACGGTCTGGATTTTTATACAGTTTAACCAGTAGTTTATTTTAATGACATGACAAGACTAGCCTATTTATTTCCATACATCGGTATGTGTCGTTGTTAGGCTCTGGTAATATTGTTCTTCATACTGATTTTATATCAACATATATGTCCAATACGAATCTGTGATCGAATTTTTACATGTAACGGTTCTTCGTCAGCTTGAAATCAAGACACTTCCGAAGTTTTTGTTGGTTGATTTGTCAACCAACCAAACATCTTGTTAGATATCGTTAGGTCTGGTACAAGTTTGAATAGTTTTCGAAAATAATGCCAATTTCTGTTTTATCTACCTGCATCTAGGATGAAACTATGATGAACTAAAGTGTATTGGTAGTAGATACGAGTGATTTTATATCATAGTCGAATACGATATTACTTAGTTTTTGAATGTTTTTTTGCTTGTTTACAGTACACATTGCTAGTTCGACACTTCGTCAATAATAATTTAATACGAATTCGAAAACAGTGCACGTGCAACTGGTGCACGAATACCAGTTGGTATGTCTACCTGGTACTGGTAGAACTACCAGCCTGGAAAGGACTCTCCAAAGCAAAGTGGCTAACGTGGAGCGTGAATCTGTGGCGCAGGATAAGAATTATTTCGAAATGATGAGTAATTATGGCATGCATGCTGCCAACCTTACCACGAGTCCTCTGGTTTTATTTAAATGAGTTACACAAATAATGCAAACAGTTATTTCGAAACTTGTACACTTCATGAGCGCGATGAAACGACTTTGTAAAAGAAACTTAACCGTAGTTATTTGTAAATAAGTAGTTCGCCTCTCACAAAGGATTGCTGTTTAATGCAAACTCGCAAAGCTTGACAATAGTCCCGCTTGCATAATAATGTAAGATGAAAATCTTGAGTCTGTCCGCTTGTTGAATTATCGTTTCATTGTAAATTTGTTAGGAATATCACAAAATATCTTACTTCATCGTGTTGCTTAAACAAGTCATCGGCTCTTTGTGTTGTTCGTTTAACTATTCATTGTTTGATTTACTATGCTTGTGTTAGCATTTATTCCATCTATAGTCTATAGGCATTGTTAATCGGTCCAAAGTCTGCCGTCATTTCGTAACAGCCGCGCTTGGTGTCCTAAAGTGTTAATAAGGTTCCTTCTAAAATTGGCGTACAATGCAAACGGAGAACGAGGTTAAGTCGTTTAGATATGGGGATATTTAGCAGTCAAGCAATAAAATAATTAGATGTTGAACTTGAATGTTTGCGTTTCAAAGTCGCCGTTACGGCTGAACAGGATTTCGATAAAACTTGGTGAATGGATCGTTTGTGCCCTAGATTAACAATCATGCTAATTTAATTCGAATATAAAACAAGGATAATCGATAAAGTTCACAAAGTAGGTAAAGTTAGTATCACAGATCACGGATAGGATATTAGATATAACATATACGTCGATCGGAATAGAAACCAAGCGTGCCGATTTTTACTACGTAGACTAGCGTTGTAATGGCGGTGCGTATAGATGTCATGTAATCGAATGCAAAATGAGTACGCATACAAAGTATAGACAGCCGTGACGCAGTTGGCGAGTAGCCGGCAGCGAAACGAGAGGCCGTGGGTTCGATTACTGCACCGAAACAAATGTTTGTTTCGGGTCTGGGTGTTGTGGGACCAAGTTTCTCGTATTCTTGATACCCACGATACAGGTTAACCTAGTGTGGGGTCAGGACTATGTGTGTGACTGTTGGGTGTATTTATTTATTTATATAATATAATATCCATGACCCGTGGTTATTGTAGATGAAACCCAGCCGCGACCTATATTTACACTATGTATACCGGAGTAATTTGTAAACCCGGTTCCAATCACGCGATACGTCGCTTAACGTTTGTTTCTCCAAGTGCCGTGTTTTCTTCATACAAATTATACTTTGTGCATATTTTGGGAAAACTATCGCGGTCGGTCGGAGGGACGGTAGAAGTTGATAGTTTCGCCTTTGTACATCGTGGAGCGTTTAATATTTAACCCCTGACAAAAAGAGGGGTGTTATAAGGAAAATTTGTGCAGCCATTTCACAAATTACGTGTATGTTAGTTATGTTTTTCTTTTTACTAACCCTGTATTATATACGTCCCACTGCTGGGCACGGGCCTCCTCTACTGAATGAGTGGGAGTTAGACCTTGGTGCACCACGCTGGCCTAATGCGGGTTGGCAGACTTCACATTTGAAATTCTTATGGAGAACTTCTCATATGCAGGTTTCCTCACGATGATTCTTTCACCGTTAAAGCAGGTGATAATTAACAATTAATTCACACGTAACTTAGAAAAGTCAGAGGTGTTTGCTCTTAGGATTGGTTTCGAGCCTACGACTTTCGTCTTGACAGTCTGTACCATTCCCTGCTGAGCTATCACTATATGCTACTGCTATGTTATTATATATATCTAATTGATGTCGAGTGATTTTAACAGTAATTAGGTTAGGGGGGTTAATAAGTCGTCGGTTACAGTAAATTGTCTTAGCGGTAATGGAAATGGAACGCATTTGCGGGTAACCGCTGCGGGTTTGTATTAATCAAGCATCAAGCCTTATTAACATTGTCTTTACTTGCTTTTGTATCCTTCTTTTCAATAGTGTGTATGTTCGACTTACACATAATTTACATGTGGTAAGGTAGTCCGGTAAAACAGATAAAAAAATATTGGTAAATCTACAATAAATAAATGGTGCATGGTACAGTATTACAAATATTAAAAAAAAGGCTCCGGATTGAGAACCTCCTCCTTTTTGAAGTCGGTTAAAAATATCACAAATTCCAACCGTTCCTATGCCTGCTAAAAAAATACCCAAGATCAAAGGTGAAAAATATCGGATTTTTTGCTTTGTAAATGTTATCGTAAAAATAGGTCAAATAAAAGTTGTAGATCATGCAATTGTCTACAAAAATTGTTCTTATACTTTTTTCTCATGAATCATCGGGATCCGAAAAGAATCGTGTTGTAATCGTATGGAGCGTTCGCCGCTGCAATTTATATTCTAATCTGTTTCCTCATTAACACTATCGAGACAATTTAAGTTTGATTTTTCCAAGACATTGCTAACATTATTAATTTTGCGTATCTATGCAAGCAACTTCGTATTATTATGTTTACGAGCTGTCTTTACCTTTTTTCTGCCTGGCTTAATGTCAGATTCTGCATACCTACCAAGACGCCTCCGCTTCGCCCAATCTTAAGTATCCTCCGTAGTGAGACCATTGGCGTTCATACCACAAGCCAGCGTTTTTTGGGCCGTCTGCGGAATCGCACTTTTGGTACGATCTGGCACAGGCATTTGTGACCGACGTAGGTACTCCTGTGGTTTTCTCAGGGCTCTGTATGTATATTGTTCCACCTACCCTTATCCTAATCGCAGTGGGGTCGGCCCAACATGAGTTTTAAAAAATATGTTACAGAAAGATTTCACTTGTACGAGTAGTTTTTACCGCCTGCCGGACATCAACCTCTCTGGGTGGAAAACATCTAGACCCGAAACAAATTTTTGTAGATCACATAAACATATTGGCTCAGTACGAGAATCGAACCCGCGGCCTCTCGTTTCACAGCCGTCTACTCGCCTACTGCACCACGGAGCCTCCGTCAGAGCTTTGTCCGTATATTATCTTAAAACGCACTGTGACAAGGTCGAGCAAGAGAACTAGAATACTGAATGCAGCACAAGTAACCTGAGCGACTTAGCTAGTTAAATAAATTGCAATCACGATGCCGTGGGTTCGAGCTTTGAGGACGCCATTTGCCACGCGATCATCGTTTCTACTAAAAATCTGTTAAATTCATTATGACGATTTATTTCCTCTGCAGTTACGTTGATTGAACATTGGTGCCAGTGGAATTACTGTGCCATGTGATACTCAATATCTTATGTCTCGGGATGATGACCACAGTGCAGTGTTGCTACTGTTTATGGGCACGCATGGCACCATCAGGCGAGCAACCAGCTCGTCTCTTTATTCAGTTGTATAAAAAAGTACGACGAGCACTTTGTGTTACAAGGTAAGTAGGTAATAACAAAGTTGTTATGGTACTGGTATGATCTGGTGAATTTGTGCCCGGTATAGGGTCGCCCCCTATCACACTATGAGACGGAAATAAGCTCGGCGAAACGTGGGTGCACGGCACTAGTTGTATATCTGTCTACCTCTTTGGGAATCAAGGCGTGAACTTATGTTATTTATTTTTAATCTTTAAGACTCCGATCGACCGACGTGTAAATATGTAGTTTTAGGGTTTGTTAGGAACACAAGCTCGTATAATCACGGTTTTAAATACCGAAGAACTTGTTTGCAATTCACTAATCATCATACAATGTCCAGTGCTTAATTCTTTGGTTATTCATTCGACCAGCCTTAGTCACCACGTATAAAACCAAGTAACATCTGTATCCGGCTCGTACCTCCAACCGCGATCACTTTATATTCAAACTTTATAAAACGGCTAGCTTTTGTTTGTGGCTCCGCCTGTGTCAACGGCCTTTTCCGGAATAAAAAGTAGCGTATTTCCTAATCCAGGTCATGTGTGCCAAATTTAAACCCGTCAACTGTTAAGATGTGGTTGACTAACAAACATACCATTTCACAACTCACTAACATCCAAACTTTCACATTTATTATAGTAGGACTCCTTATTACATTACAGCTAGCAGCAGCTACAGCAGCAAGCGCAAGGCCGTGGGTTCGATTCCCGCACCGAGACAAAATGTTTGTGTGATCCACAAATATTTATTCGGGTGTAGGTGTTTTCTCCCTAGAGTGCTTGAAGTCAGGCAGGCGGCTGGTCGTAAAAACTAGAAGCCAAGTCATTATGTAGCATGTGTTAAAAAGCATGTTGCATCGACCCTACTGCGAGTGGGATATAAGCCAGTAAATGAAGAAGAGTAGGATTCCTCATTTCTTTCTGCCTGGCGTTATCCCGGGATAATGCATGGGTCCGCCTTCACATCGTGGTTTTCGTACTTGGTATTATATGGAGCGACCCGCCGTCTGATCCCCACAAGCCGTAATGCGAAACAAGTTTTGTCAATACCGCGTCTGTTAAATAGCAGAGTGTACCACGTGCAGGTTGACTTTCGGTCTTAGATGTTGGTTCCACGTAGAACAAACATTATTTATAAAATATTCTAATGTACATTAATCATAATAAAAATTCTACCCAAATATCCAATTGTATCACACTACACAATTAAAGTCGGCTCATTCTCATTCCGCGTGATGAACGTTTTATTTTCACTTTCATTTCTTTTGTCGTTTCGAAAGTGAAACATATTTGGCGAAGTAGGTCCGCAGTCGGCACTGTGCTAGCTTAGCAATGTTTACAATTTAAATGATCAATCTATTAGTAATCTCACAGTAATTGACCTCCGACGGGTTAACCATTAGCCTTATTGGAATTGATACTAAATTGTCTATAATTAATTGCCTTCCAATAATAACACGGATCCAGGTCGTCGCGTTATATAGGTCGCTGATTACTCGAATAGTTAAGTATCTACTACATTGATTGCTTTGTAATTATAAATTCAGATATTATTTAGGCTTTTCCCAATTGATTTTTTTAAATGTGACGTGTCGTGGGTCAGGTTTGAAGCAGTAATTATCTTCGATATATATCAAGATATCCCAAGATCTTGGGATATCTTCATTAGGTACTAGGTCTCGTATGCAAGAGTCCGTCTTGGTAGGAACCACTGCTTTGTCACTTGACAGCAGTGTATCAGTATTGTTGTGTTTCGGTTTGAAGGACATTAAAGCTAGTGCAATTAATAGGTATTATGAGATTTAACATTTTATATGTGAGAATGATGAGCGCAGTGCAGTGCCATGTTGTGCTTTGTAATTTAAAGTTCTATGTGATGTTTTTATTGTTCACTAGCTTTTGCTCACGGTTCCGCCCGTGAAAGTCTTTTCATATCTTTCCGAAAGAAATTGACTAAAATATAAATATAGTGAAAACCGCAACAAAATCCATGTCTCATCTATGATAGATAGATATATAGATGAGCAGGCGTGGCGCTTACTTTCAGGTTAGTTGCCATATATATTTGCCTACATGTATATTTATCTTCATAATTTTAAACCCTGGCAGTGAGTGTTTGAAATTATATAGAAAGCCAGACACGAAACAAATATGTATTTGTTTCAGTGCAGTTATCATCAAGCCCGAGTTCTTCAATTTCAAAACTCATTCGTCGAATTCGTCGTCATTCGGTAATAGATTTTGTCTATATTTTGTCCATTTTACAAGGTGGTAGGTCCCTCCTATGCGAGAGGCCGTCGGGGATGGTACCACCGCTTTGTTTATTTCTGCCGCCAAGCAGCAGTGTGTAAGCACTGTTGTGTTTCGGTTTGAAGGACATTGAAGCCAGTGAAATTACTGGGCATTATGGCACTTAACATCTTATGTCTCGGGATGACGAGCGCAGTACAGTGCCATACAGTGTTCTGTAATCCAGAGTTCTGTGTGACGTTGCTTCTGTTAATGAACAGGCGTGACGCTTAACATCAGCCGAGCCACCTGCTAGTCGCGTCAATCAAGCAAATAAAAATAATAAAAAGATATGTAAAAAGCTCATTATGATTGAAGTTGAACAATTTCCTTTTTTACCTACTAAAATAACACTAAGCTACTAAGTCTTATTTGGTACAATGAGATATCGAGGAACGTAGTTGTGAGTTGTTTTCAATAGCAATCAGTTCATTATCTCGATGGATATTTATTCGCCATCACGATATGAAATTGCAGCGCGGGAGAGTACCTTTTATTGTAATCCAGCTTTATGTATACAGTTATTATTTTCAACGAAATATCGTCGAGATACGAGCGATAATGACCCCAGAAAGTAGAACGCAACGCGGGAACATATCGTAAATTCAACAATATAAGGTTTCTCCGCAGCTAGTTGCCTTTTCGACTGAACTTCCTTTTAGCCTCGGGAATATGCTCGCTTTGTTTTGTTGTGTTTGCGAGTTAGGAACGGCAAATTGTCGGATTACACAACTCCTAAGTTGGTCGGTCAACATCGGCGTAACCCCCCAGATTCTAGCTCCACTCGCGGTTTTTGTGTTTTGACGCCTAATTTGCTTATTGGCGTGTTTGATATGATTTAAGGCGACGGTGTTATTGTTTACATCGCAAATATTTCTCTGTTGTTTCAATAATAAAACTTTTGTTTACCTCACAAACAATGCGTACCACTTCGCGTGTCAAATGGCTTATTACGCTGAACATTGTGCCATCAAACAGCGTTCTAAATCGGTTTTCCTTTTACGTTGATGAAAGTATTTGAGACGTTTGCCGTAAATTCGTTGATTTATGTTCGTTTCCTGTATTACCGGGCCATCCGTTCGCTCGGACTTCCTTTTGGTGGCGCCGCGCCGTGTAAATAAGCTGCCGGCGTTTTGTTTGTCAGTTTAACATTTGTAAATTGTATGAAAACAGCACCGTGTTTAGCCCGCGGCAGACGACGTCGCACGATCGCCGCCGCCGCGCCGTACCGCGCCGACTCGCCGAGGCCACAACTTCTTGCATATTTATGAGACTATAAAAAATAGTAACTAAATGCGGGCAACTGGAATGTTTATTTTAAATGTTGCTACCATCCTTTTGATCCTTTCGGCGAAATTTTGCAGCTTTGAATTCCATATTAAATTACCATACACCATTATAAAAACAAAGCGTCCGATGCTGCCCATTGTTTAATTCAGTAGTTTCCAAGAAAAAGGATGCTCGGGTTTACCATTAATTGAATTTTCACAAATGGAGCATAATAATATTCCCTCAGAAAATACAAAGTGTATAAACGATAGTGATCGGTTTTCTGCTATTGTAAGCAAGAAAGTGAACGCGAGATGTTCACGTTAAAGAGTCTCGTGTGTGTATGTAACGTAAGGCGCCATCAGTACTCGAACATGCTGCCTCCAAAGAGTAAATAAACCGTTCCCTTTGTCGGCGGGTAAACGGTTGTAAATTGTAAGGTAATAACGGTGAGCCGTGGCGTGGGCCGCGGGACCCTACACCTTTACCGGAATCTGTACAAATCTTTACCTCCATGCATATTCATGGCAACGCTTGGTAAAAATTGCTTCAATTCGTGGAGTGGTCGGTAAATTAATACTCGCTGTCGTACGCGCCGTTGAATTATAATATTATACGACGTCTTTATTGAACGTTGATAGCGGTTAAGTGCGGAGAATTTTATTAATATTCTATCACATTTTAATTTTTACTCCTTCCTGATTATAACAAAGAAGTCGGTTAATGAGCGTTCGCTCGCGGCTCTGCCCGCATGAATGTCTTATTCTCGAACAAAATTTCTTTTTCCGGGACAAAAAGTACAATATGTCCATTCTCAGAATATAACCTATTACCTTACTAAATTTCATTAAAATAAGTTCAGCCATTTAATCGTGAAAACGTAACAGACAGACAGGCAGAGTTACTTTCGCTTTTATTAATATATAATAATAGATGGAAAGATCCTTGGAAAATAACAAATAAAATATTAAAGCAAATAATCGATGTATAGTGTGAAAACTACCTATTTAATGCGTCCTGGAATAATAATTATTCGTTATGTAGTGAAGAAGAAGAAGAAGTGCAGTTTAATAAAGATTGTTTGATAAGGTAATGTGAATATTTTGTAAGTAAGTGTCTACGAAGCTAAAACCGCTCCAAGTAGTTGCCGTATCTGTGAAACTGGAGTGCAGTCAAATCTGAAATTAAAGCCAGTCAGTTAAAGAGTTTGCTTCGCCGGCCGCAGTCGCTGCCCGCATTTACCGCCCTCGCCGTGCAGGCTTGTTACACAGGCTCGTCACGTACGTGCCTGTCACGACCCGGCTCTGTTTTTCCGTGGTCAGAAAACTCCCACGTCTACATCACAGTGGCGGGTCATCCTCAAGTTCATATGCAGCGTGTGCATATACACTCGCATATTAACACTGACCTCGTACACATTACGACAGTCTTGTAAGTGTTGTTTGCCACCAAAGCGCACTAGTTTTCAATTTTCAGCCCTCCGTTGTATATGCTATTGCATTTTGCCAATTTCCGAAGCAGAGCGCACGGACATATTTTGTTAGAGAATAGTTTACATACATGATTCTGCAGCAGTAATTTTGGCAGCAGTTTCGTTCTAAAGTTCCCTTGCTCTCGCGATGATGGTTCGAAAAGTTTTCCATTTTGTTACGATGTAGCTTAATACTTAGTTCTGTTTTGCTCGTACCTACTGCACAATACGAACAGTTTCTGGAATACGGCGTGTGTAACTACTTCTATCTAATTAAGTTTTAGTTTTTCAACTTAGTTGCCGTTCACAGTCCGTTTCGTCGGATTTACGAGCGTGTTCAAAGAATGCACTGAAGTAAATGTTTACAAACTTTCTCAAACGCGCCGGATGCCGTGATTTCGGGAACATTTAGGAAACGTTAAGGAATCCAAGTTTTTAATACAATTCCCATCCCGTGTAAGATGTGTGCCGTAAACCGTCCTCTGTCACATGAGTGCGTAATTTCAAAGCCAAGTTGTAAAAACCATTTCAAACACAAGGTAAATTTGTTAATGACCGCGCGTCGCGGTGTCTCCCGCCGGTTTCTTAAACTTGTACAATAAAACAATTTCTCGCTCCCAAGGTAACATTTACAATGCAGTAGGAGTCCTCTCTTTATGACGCAACCACCCGATCCCCTGCATACAAATTACATAGACACTTTCCAGTTAACTACGTCTTTAGACGGTATTATGTGTTTTAATGTTATACCGTGTTCAATGAAAAGTTAATGGTTACGTTTGATAAGCTTTGTTAACGCGAGTGACGTAAGTTGATTTTTAGTAAGCGAAATGTTTATTATTCCAGTGAAGGCCAAAACACAATGACTTTTACTTATGTTAAATAAATAACAGCAGTTGTGCAATGTTTGATTTCGATCGTTTTGCTGCCTTCAACGTAAGAAATGAATAGAGTAAAGCATTAAAGCCTTATTAACCGACGAAAAAACCGAAGCGTATATTTGTTTCTTTTTTGCGTCATGAATTAATGTCTGTTTATGTTCGAACTTCGAACCCTAGCCGGATAGCGTGATGTCACGAAAGCATTTATTATGTAAACTTTAAAGGTTGCCGTTTCATTTTATAATAAGGTACGTTTTGAGGTATGCGACTAACACAGTAGAGACCATGATGCGTGACGCGAGTCAGGAGATAGGGGCCGTGTCGGCTTAGTATGAAGTTGCATGGAAACGGTCGCGCGTCTTGCTCCGCTGTCTTTTTTTTAAAGTATAGTCCGGCAAACGAGCAAGTGGGTCACCTGATGGTAAGTGATCGCCGTCGCCCATGTACGCCCACAATACCAAAATAATCATGGGGGCGTTGCCGACCTTAAAGGAAAGGTATAATTAAGGGATTGGGAAGGGGAGGGATTTGGTCGCATACCTCAAAACGTACATACACGTCGTTGTTATTGCGCGTCGTGTTTTATTTTTACAGTCGCGTACCTCAAAATGTACCTTTAGTTTTCGTATAAGACTGAATTATTATAAGTTTTCTCAGTAATTATTGTAAGACCAACACTGTATTACACACGTTCCACTGCTGGGCCTCTATTGAGTGAGAGGGGTTAGCTCTTAGAGCACCACGCTGGCCTAATGCGGGTCTGTGCCTAGCAGTGGGCATGTATAATACAGGTCTAGCATTATAACAGAAACACAATGTCCAAGCACGTTGTAATACATACAAGCTCATAGGAACTCGGTATCGGCTCACGAATGAATTATGGCGCTTTGTACGTGAGATGTGACTAATTGGCCAAGAAATTAGTAGTTACAGTTAAACACGTGTAATGAATGGATAACACGTTCATTATTCGCTCCATTCATACATACGTTCCAAAGTTATTGTACGTAATCTTATTGGTTTGGAAATCGCGTTGGATTCGCCATTTGAAGATGTTGCAATCATAATGTAATAGACGCAGTTTCGTCGGTAAATGTCAGTTGAACAATTTTAGTATGCGGGTTATGTTTTTGATGGCTCGATCTTTGTATAATTTTATCGATTTGTGAATTTGATGACTTTGTGAATAGTCAGGGAAATGTTACTGGTGTTTATTGTCGGATGATCGCCTTGGACAAATTGCATTTTGGATGTAACGCTTTTTGTAGCATAAAAAAATCTTAGTTCTTAGCACGACTAAGTCCTCTCAAATAATAATGCACCCTCTTATATACCTTAGCAATCACCTCCACCACATCTCAATCTTATTATCTACCCGATTTACATAATTATTTCCCCGACTACCTTCACTAACACTGATAATGGTGCTATTACCAGCTATTACTACTATGAGGGTAACACTTGCTAAAGTATTGCATTGTTGCTAATTTCAATGCTAGTTCTATAAACACATCGCCAAATTCACTTTCCTCAGGACTTCAAATTCATATATTTTATTTTATTATTTTTATTTTATTGCATAGGCCGGCAAACGAGCAAGTGAGTCACCTGATGGTAAGTGATCTCCAACGCCTATGTACGCCCGACGCCGACCTTAAAGGAAAGGGATAATTAAGGGATTGGGAAGGGGAGGGGGATTTGGGCCTCCGGATATCTCACTCACCGTACGAAACGCAGCAGCAAGCTGCTACTTTACGTCGGCTTTCTGTGAGACAGTGGTAACGACCCGGACGAGCCGGCCCATTCATGCTGTAGACAAAATTGTATACAGCGTGGCTCTACCACTCGTATATATATGAAATAATGAAATTCTAAATAATGAAATTAGGATAAAAACACACTTCTCGTTTCACGTGGCCGCGTGGCTTTCAGTCACTACCATTGTCATTTTAGTATGTAGTAAGGACTGTTGAAGCTTGGCGCTCTAGTTTGAGTTAACTTTAAAGGAATGTCCACGTGAGTTTAGTTTCGTGTAAAGACAACACAAACCGACTGGCAGTACCGTCAAAACGTCCAAGTTTATACGCCGTTTACATTGTAGACGGAGCATATCTAAATTTATATAATTATACTATTATTGAACGTCTGTTAGGTTCGGTAATGAAGGTTGGCCTGCAATCATGGCCTTTTATTCAAACAACACGGTATAGCGCTCACGGTAAATGCACCGGAAAATGTACGTACCAAATATTTCGCAATTTAAGCGAGGCACACTGGGAATATTAAAATTAAAATACATTATACACGATACGGATTGCTGTGAATATTTTAAATATATTAATAATTCTCACTTCACCTGCCGGCGCGGCGCGGCGCGGCGGCGGCCGGCGCACGGTCAACTTATAACTGCATTTAACTGACAGTTTATAAGGCACGTGTGCGTTAAACTAGCCAGTGTTTGCACTCATTAACTAGTTTTAATCATGATTACCTCATGTTACGCTTATTATGATGTATTTTGAATACAAAGTCAACAAAGGCTATCCACACCGATTATACACTTTTATGTTTTAAATCAGGCATCATAATTGTGACACTGTTAATTAATAACGAGCATGTCGAAGTGTAAAATTCCTGAATTCTTTTTTTATAGAAAATAAATAATCTCAACTAATTTAAATAAGCCAGGAGTCACAATTGTGACAATATAAAATGATGTGACAATGTTGATATCGAAGCTGCGAAGACACCAGTGCGGCGAGAGAACTTATCGCTTTGATGTTCCAACAGATGCACATTTTCGACTTAATTAATATCTTCGTTAACGGATTAATCAAGCCGGTTTTGTACGATCCGTTTAATTTGTTAAATTGAAAAGAAACATCGTATTGTTCAGATGGAATTAGGTTTATTTGTGAAACCCATTCGGTCGTAAGAAAAGATCCCTTCGACGGAAATAAGTGAATGGAATAAATGAAATGACCTATAAAGTGGATAGGACGCCGCAGTTTCAGAGGAGCTTAGTATATTTTATTTGCTTATTCTGCAAGCAATACCAATGTTAATGTATTGCTGCAAGTGCTTGTACTGTTTTTAATCATCTATATTTTTCTATAGTGGTTTTTATACACATTAGGTAGTAAGTTAATGGTTGATTGATAGATTGTTCGTAATCTATCTCTCCACCAACATCTTAGGCCCAAAGTCAACCTCACCTGTACGTGGTACACACTGCTGATTAACGGACGAGGTTATGGCGAAACTTGGTTCCTGTTGCGTGTTGTGGGGGTCAGACGGCTGGTCGCCCCATATAGTATCGAATACTGTCAAATCTGTGGTACGAGAAGGCGGACCCTGGTTCATACTACTAAGAAAGATGGAAGAAGATTGTTAGTTAACCAGTTTTAGAGGTGAAATTAGGTAATTAATTATAAAGACTAGTTGCGAGGGGAGTACCTACATAATATACATATTTCGGGGTCAGTCAGTGCATATCCAGTAACTTCAGGATGGTATAATTTTGACATTGTATTTGAATTGCACTGAACCTACCGTTAGATGCAGTGACCGTTAGTATGACATGCCTGGATTAAAAAATACTTTATCCACAAAATATCATTTTTATACTTTTGTAAAATCTAATCGGTACGAAATCAGAACACCCACTGGCATCGAGAACCAAATACCTCCGTTATCAATAAGTTCTGGTATTTTTAACGACATGTACAACATTTATTACTCATCTACAGAGCCTATCGTGACACATAAAACAGATAATACCGGTAAATCCCACCCCAGGGTCGTAGCGGCTGATAACACACGTCTAACAAAAGGCAAGGAAATTATAACCGGTCTTACGTGACATAATAATTACTTAAACAGTTGTGGAATATGGATGTTGAGCTTCGGATTAGACACATCTACATTGTTGAATAATGACGTCAACATTGTTGTGCTACGGATCCGTTGCGATGGATTAAGTTGCCGCCTCAATTGGAAATTAAACGGGCTATTTGCATGCCAGTAGATTCTAAACAAAGTTGAACGTACGATACTGGAAAACTACGTTTACATGCCGAGCCGGGAGAAGAATGTTTCGGCTTTTAGTATAGGTTGGATATTAGAATTGTTTTGGTATGGATTGTGCGTTATGTTCAGTCGTCCATGATCCTTTCATTCATTCTCTTGGTCGTAAGAAATGATCATGGGATTTCATGGGAATTTATTAAATTGCTTCAGTCTGCTTCGGTTGCACCTTTGAACTTGACCTTTTATAACTATTAACGGTTTTTTATTTATTTATATAAATAAATAAAAGTTCTTATTTTATGAATTATTAAAAGTTATCCAGTATCATGTAAAGGAGACACATGCTATTAGTATTTTTAAATTAACCCTGTATAAAAAGTTTTGGATTTATCTTTGTTACTTAATTTTTTTGCTTAACCTCTACAATATCTCTAATGTGTCCTAAATTAAACCTCACATTCGTTGAAGTCTTTTGAACCTTTCAAGATTATGATTTTGTCAAACTATTAGATTAGTTCACATTGACGTTTCAGTTATAACAATATTTTAAAATAGTATAAGCGCTAAAAATAAATATAAACAATTTCGAGTCGGTACTATTGCAATGCAATGGTTAATTATAGGTAGAAAGCATAGACTCAAAATTGATATTGATTTTTAGTTTTGCAGCTTTTTAGTCTTTTTAAGTTGGTTTTATTTTGGTCTTCTATTTTTAGTGAAAGAATTATCAAAATCTGTGCATAAATTACGAAGATTGAATCTTATGATGATTTTAATACAATGCTCTAGTGAACTGATTAAAAAGTATTCTAACAGATGTCACAATGTTCGTGTTCGCAGTCATTAGTTATTGTATGTACAGACGTATTAGATTATTATACACCATGTGTTCATTGTTTTTCACATTATATTTCTCAGAACGACTAGTAAAAAGGCTACGGAGAACTTCCTACTGTTAGCGGTTTGTGGTACATAATATTTTTCCTGATGCACATATGTTTCTGATTGTGGTTTTGATTTCACATAAAGAAAGATAGCTAGAGGAAAAAAATACACCGATACATACCATACATTCATAGACTCACGCCTGTTTCCCATAGGGGTAGGCAGCGACAACGGATTTTCACATGTTACGATCGTTTCATACCTCTTTGGGGAGACCTAAAAATTATTTTCACTTTCATTAAATTCTGCATGCATGCTCGTTAGTTTAAGGTACTTTAGACTTGGCTTTTCTCGAGAATATCTCCGGCTTGATCTGAGAAAGTTAGCCGAGGCGTTCCACTGCAAACTGTACCATTCTCTCTCGCACTCAACATACACCTATGATTAGGACACCATCTAGGGTCCCTCAGGCGGCGGGTAAATCACAATACCATTCTAAATGAAGATTGACATCAAGGAGATTTTTTTAAAACGGCAATATAATTGTTTACATACTTACGCTCTTACGCCTGTTATCCCCGAAGGGCTACGACAGAGGTGTAACCAATACACCCACATTTCGCCGAGCGTTTCTCCGTCACACGATGTGATAGGGGGCGAGCCTATCGCCATACCGGGCACAAATTCCAGACTCCGGGCTGATACTGAGCTTTTCGTAGTTATTAGAAAAACCCTAATTCCACTTACCTGACACGGGGATCGAACCCGAGACCCGGCGTTGACCTCAATCGTAACGCGTACGTATTATAACTTCGCCACCGAGGCAGTCACATAATTGTTTACATTTTATTCAAAATGTTTATATTGTTCCTACATTGAGACAGCCTCCATGGCACAATGACCAACTTGGGTCGCGGGCCCTGAAAGTCTCTCATATTGCCTGATACCCACGAGTCACGACACAAGATAATTATATCTTACTGTAAAGTAAGGACTATGTGTGTGACTTTTGGGTGTTAGTTATTTATTCGTTGAGATATAGGCAACAGAAAAATAACGGCTTTTCATTTCCTGCGCAATATAAATTATTTCCAAGAGAGCTAGTTCATTTGTTCTTCAAACAAACAAGTTAAGTAAGTAATCGCAGTATCGCATCTCATAGGTTTAGAGAACACGTCGCCCGAGGCTGTGACGTCGTTAATCTCGTGACGATGCGACTCTAGTGTGTTTTGACGTATTTACATAAATAGCACTTAAATCTTATGTCATTCTTGACGTACTCGACGATTTATTATGCTATCACATGACGGCATATATGACATAAATGCGGACAAGCTTTTTAGGTACTGTCGCACGGCATTGAATGTCTTCAGACACTACTGAAGATATTCAATAAACTCACTAGTTTATTTGATTATCACTAAAGGCGGATGGGGTAAAGAAGAATAGTATCGTTGCTGAAATTTGAGTACACATGTCTTTTTTTATAAGGTTGAATGACGAGACGAGCAGGTCGCTTCACCTGATGGTAAGCGCCGCGTCTGCCCATAAATAGAAGCAACACCACACAGAACTATGAATTCCAAAGCTTTGCATAACATTGAGTGGTAGAGCCACGCTCTAGACAGTTTTGTCTACAGCATGATTGGGTCGGCTTGTCCGGGTCGTTACCACTGTCTCACAGAAAACCGACGTAAAGTAGCAGCTTGCTGCTGCATTTCGTACGGTGAGTGAGATATCCGGAGGCCCAATTTTCCTCCCCTTCCTAATTCCTTAATTATCCCTTTCCTTTAAGGTCGACAACGCGGCTATGACTCTTTTGGCATTGTGGGCGTACATGGGCGGTGAAGATCATTTACCATCAGGTGTGCCACTTGCTCGTTTGCCGGTCTATGTAATAATAAAAAAAAAAAAAACTAGACTGCGCTCGTTACCCCAAGACATAATTACTCTGCCACTCTAATTTCTTGTGAATATTATAACCAGGTGATCTAAACTGTTTAATGCAGTCGTGCTCGTTTGTAATGATTACAAACTGAAACATGTTCTTCATTAATATTACTTTTAATTAATGTTGTCAAGCACAACAATTAATACTGCCCTTCTGTGAACATGTTATATTAACTTAAATGTCTCGTACAGATACTTTGTTCTACTAATTAAATATAGCGATATTTGAACCAGTATTTTCTTTTTGTATCATATTATATGTATGTAGCATGTACATATTTGTATATTGGACTATTTGAACACGGAAATGTAATTCATAGACAACAGTTACAACTCAAAGATTATCTTCGTCTTACTCGCTCAATACTGCAGTAGTCTTGTAAAGAAAGTTATCTGCGAACCGCGTAAACCATAAATCAACACGATTAAACGTTGAAACCTCGATACCTTACTCACTAATTCTATTGCAACATGTTTAATCCTTTGGCGAGATCGTTGTAGCTCTAACTAAGCCAAGTTCCGCGGTGTTTCAACAAGGCACTGACGAAATACCCAGTGTCCATTGGATCGCATAAGTCAGGTGGCGCACCATTTACGTAATGCTAATAAAATTATACATGAAATATAGAAATTCGCGCAGGATTGAACACTGACCGCATATCGGGAGTGTTCGATATAATGAGGCTATATACACTTTACTAATTGCACATTTTGTAATGATGCATCGGGTTACATAATTGTGGTTGGCAGGCGTGAGGCAGGTCTTTGAGCTATCTGCGCAACGCACCGTTACGTACATGTGTATTTAGATTATGTATACGTATGTGTGAGTCTGGCTCGATTTAATGATTTCCACATGGCCGCGTCCATGAAACAGAGCTCAGATTTTGATAGCCACCGATATGGGACCGAATGAATATTAAATTAATTCCCGCATTTAGCTGGAAAATACGGCAATTAACGGTGTACATATTCCCCTCGCTCGGTCGCTTTATGAGGTGATAAAATTGTCGAATTGCGTCCGATGACGTGTATCTGCGTGAAGGCGCGGGGGTTGGTCAGCTCGCGACTGTTTTGTTGTTTTGTTATTGCGATGTTGCTTTATCTTAATGACCCGTTTCCCGCTGGAGCGCTGAGGGGCGCGGCGCGGCGGGAACCTGCCGCTCTAACATTTGATATCTGCAGCGCTGTAAAACACCACAATGGTGCGGAATTCGAACAATTTTATGTGTAATAAAAATGACAAACAGTAATTAAAAGCGAATAGCTTTGTACACTCTTCTCTTGCAACATTATTAAGGTTTTATGTGTCAGAATTACTTATCTATATTGCAATTTTCATTTCGTACAAGATAAACTCGACAGACACTTGAATTGCTCGTCATTCAACGATTGTTGCTGAATAATCTTACGATGATTGTTAATTTTGTTACAGGTACGTATGAGCTAACAATGGCAACAAGTTCATTACACGAGGTCAGCACTCAGCAGTTAATCAATCCGAGCCAGGGTGTCGGTGGGTGCTGGTTACACACGTATTTGTAAATCCATCAGATGAGAAATGGTCCGTGCGAACGGTGACACGGTTTAAAACAATCACGCTGTAACGTTTGATGGCGTCTATTCATTTGCAACCAAGCGAGATGTACCTAGGGTTGCCAGCAGTGTTATGATAAATTCGTTTAATGGCAGCGTCCTTAGGCTGCGAAAACGTGAGGTTCTGAGTTCAAATCCCAGGTCATGTGTATCATAATGTCTGTTTGAGTTTTGGATTCGAGAAACCCCATGAGCTGTCCCAGATTGGAATTTTTGTTTTTTATTATTTGTAGTATTGGCGCCATAGTAACACATTACATAACATAAGATCACACTTTTAACCCTGAAGCGGTAGGCAAAGGTGCAACTAATGCTGCAACCACGTTTCGCCGAGTTTCAATCTGTCCCAAGATGTAATAGAAGGCGTGCCTATCTCCATACCGGGGACAAGTCTAACCCCGGGCAATTCATGTGGGGGATTATTAGAATCGAAAACTCTAACACAAATTGTGCTCATCCAACCTGGTATTAAACACAGGACCTCCCGGTTCTCAACCTTAGTACGCTACCACTAGACCAATGAGGTGATAATAGAAATATATATTCTCTGAAAATTTCTCACGGCTGTCTCTTACGGTTTACAAGGTAATCCTTTAACGGTACAAGGAGTTCGGAAAGACAGACAAACAGCATATGTTTTGTAAATGTACCCAAGTACATGACTCTAAAAGTTGAGACACTGAAATCAAATGAAATAGTTTTATTAATCATGTAGGCAATTAAAATAGCGCTTATGACAAGTCAGTACAAAATAAAGAAACTTATGGATAGAAATCATATCAACTAATGTATACATAACATACATAGCATCATCAAAATACACTGGGCAACTATACATTTTACAATATTTATATTATGGAATAGTCCAGAATCGTTAAGTATTGTTATTACTTCTTCTTTTTTTATGGGTCGATATGGACCATAGGCATTACCGAATACTGGTTCAGTTTAGCAATTTAGCCGGATAAACATTGAAAAAGCTTATCTATGTCCGGTTTTGTCGGGACACCTGGCAGCCCTGGAGATGTACCGCTATTGCATGCACACGTCCCGTGTAACTTGCTATGAAATTTTATGCTTATGAAGAGAAAAGTCATTAACAATGTCCTCGGCCCTTACAATTAATTACTGTGTTGGTTTATCTATTTAATTTTCATGCATATTATGGTAATTACTGAGAAGTGATAGTTTTATTTTAGTTTCCCGCAAACTAACGTAGTAACGTGTACGCATTCTGCGCCACCGAGGCAGTCTATGAATTTAATTATGTAACCCTGCAAAGCACTTGGAAAGTGTGTGCACCATTCAGAACTCGCGCTCTATTTCCCTGATGGAGTGGAATATGGACGGAACAAGGTAAACGTCTATAACTGACTTGACACTAATGCCAATTGTTCAGATGAATGCAGGAGTGAGAAAATCGCTCTGAGCCTCGCTCTCATTTCTATTGCGCATCCACTGCTCCAATCCACTGGGAGGAAATTAATCGAGCCAACAATGGATGTCGAAGAGCTTTTAGTACTTTAGTAAATGCCGCTCGAATGAACAATCCGATGGACGCGGACGGTTGGTAGGTACTTATTTTTGAGCTTTGATTATTCATATTGTCAATAATGTTAAGCTATGGATTTTTTTCATTTAAAATCTTTTGGCTTGGGATTTTAAATCGTAAACTATAGAGAGTTGTTTCGAGGCATATTATAAACGTGAATCTTACTCTTAATAATTAATTTTAGTTCATGCCGATTATTATAGCCTGTTTCATAATATTCGAATAAGCTTTAACCATCAGATAACATATAAGGCGCCAATTTTAAAAGTACCTAGTAGTCTTTCGTCCGATATACTAAATGTCAGAGTGTGAGTTCTGTATTTGAACGTGCCATGTTTTATTTGGTAAATATCATTTACTCAGAGGTGATGAAACAGGCGCTTAAAAATTTAAAAACTTGAAATGTTTGCTCAATCACATCTTATGAATTATACATATATAGGTCGGCAACGCACCCATGATTCTTTTGGTATTGTAGGCGTACATGTAGGCGGTGGAGATCACTTACCATCGGGTGACCCACATGTTCGTTTGCTGGCCTATACCATAAAAAAAAGAAATTTCTGTTCCATTAATTATTGTCATTTTATAATGCATACTGCTTACAGTGTGAATAAAAAAAATGACAATATAGAGTTATTTAAGGAAACAAATCTTAGGGCTACAAGGATCTACTGTTTTTTTTACTAGCCCTGTATTATAGGATTTACTGTCGAGGCTATTTTTTATTTTAGTTTTTTTTGCAGAATAATTGTGATGATTGAATAGTCTCCGTCGAGTTAGTAATAAGTCAATATGAAAGTATTCAAAACGTTTAACTACATATTTAATATTTGATTAACTAATTAGTATATTATGATAGCTAATCTGTACTCTGGTCTGAATATGTATGTATACGTTTCGCAATCACGGCGCACCTTTGATTTCTTCACAATGTGTAAATACAGATGTTTTTTTTTTCATTTAATACATATTTTAAGTATTTCAACATATTGTATATTTTGGTATGCGTCCGGCGTCGATTGTGGAGTAAAATTCGTTGAATTTTTCGATCGACGATAAGAGACGCGTTGTTTTATTTATGATTTTATGGAAATCAGATTGTGATTAACTTTATAGAAGCTGTGTAAACTGCACAGAAATGTTATTGAATTTATTCTTTATGCAGCCAAACAGGAGGGCCTCCTGTGTAAGGACTGTTGTGTTCCGGTTTAAAGAACATGGAAGTCAGGGAAATTACTGAGCATCATAATGCTCATATTCTCATAACATTTAACATCTTATGTCTCGGGGTGAATAGTAATCAGTCATGTGCTAAATAGTACTTTATAATTCAAAGTTCTGATTGGTTCTGTTTGTTTGAAGTCGTGACGCTCACCATCAGTCGAGCGACATGCTCGTATCGTCATTAACGCTTCTTTTTTTCTGCCTAGCTCTATCCCTGCTTAATGCCAGGATACACCTACCCATCATGATTTGACGGTGGATTTGGTATATTGTGGGGCGACCAGCCGTCAGACCGGAACCAAGTTTTGCTATTGCCTCAATATGGATCTTGCAAGTTCAAAGCGCTTCTTTGAGAACATAGCGTTTTCTCTTAAGTAGAAAAAAATACATTTTATAATATAGAAAATTGGTCTAGTTATAAGATATAACTAAAATATAAGATAGAACGATGGTCCAAAATTAAAATATCACGTGACCCAGTTAGTCGTTGATATCGACAGTCCTTTATCGAAGTCTTGACGCTAACATCTCGGTGGAATATTTATGCAATATTATGTCAGGCCGGAGGGTGGCGGATGCTTGTACTGACATCGCGCCGGATATAGCTGCGACGTTACTACGCTGTCGCCTGTCGGTTGTCGGCTTCCACGCCAACTGCAACCGATCGCGTGTATTAAATGCTAATACTGTATGTATCTAAGCTATTAGACATCCATTCGATACTGCTGTCGACTAAGCAGTACAATGAGCGTTTTTATCACGCGAAGTTCCCTAGGGATGACATTGTGTGCAAAGTTGATAACAATAGCTCGTAGTTTGTTAATTAGTACAGGAACAGAATCTATTTTATGGTATGGTATGGTAACGTTAACCAAATCTATTTTTTTAAAACTATGATAGACTTTTCTGTATTGCTAAAACAATTATTATGCTACAATAGAGAGAGAAAGAGCGACATATATTTTAAATTACAGTGCCCGTTTTCACCATCAATTCTTAAGTTTAGGTTAGCCCCTAAGACATTTTAAGTGTTAATTTTGTTTTCACCATCACTTGGGGATACCTATGTTTCTAAGGTTGCCCTTAACTACGAGAAAACAAACTAAGGTCAGGCATAGATTTAAGGAGTTCCTTAGGTTAGGGACCCTTAGTTAGGAAGTGTTTGAGGGTACGTTGGTAAAAACGGGCATTAGGCACACAACAAGATTGTTCGCTTTGAATTTCAAGTAAAATACCTTATGATAAAAGACTAACTAATGTTACGTAATGTTGTTTCGCTAAAAACGATGTGTAGAAAAATACGTCGTCAATCCAACCAGACGGGTAAAGATGTAAAATTACAACCGACCATAACGGTTTTTGTTGGAGAATCAATCGTAAATTTATTTAATGACCATGTTTTACCGACCCGGTATAAAATTTGTTCTAGCTACAAAATACACAGTCATCTTTGCTCTGATTTGATATTTCACGAAATTGTTTTCTCTCTTTACGATTCATCAATTTCGTGGAGCAATCAACTGAAATTGGATTCGTTACGGAAATGGGCCACAATTGGCACTTTTACACGTCAATTTGAATCTACCGGGTGCTTCGGAAATATGGATAATTGTAATGTTTCAACGTAGTACCGTACTTCGTATCGGCATCTCAGGCTTATTCAAGTGATTCGAATTAAAGATACATTGGGAACAAAGCAGCTCTGCTTGTGGTATGCGACTTGTGTTGCGGCGAGGAACGTGTAAACGCTTGTAAACGTGTTAATAATACAATGAATGCCATCTTTATGAAGCAATTTGCAGTTCATAATTGATATCTAAATCGTAAATATTATTTAATTTATATACTTTATTATATTATCACGAAACACGTTAAAAATACATCATAGTTTATATTAGAACAACATGATATTATGATTTATATAAATAGACTTGATTGTTCATACAATAAACATAATTCATCATATGTCATAACTCTCCAATTACGTAAGCTGCTGTATTATATCAGTGGCGTCAGAGTGATAACACAATTTCCGCATTGTTGCCGATATCAACGTCTTCGCCAGCAATGATGGCTGTCAACGGTAGCTTGCAGCGGACGCCTGCACTTCGCTCTATTTACTGTCCTACACATTTTGCATTCCTTTCAACTTTAAAACTTAAGCACTAAGATCTATTTTAGCAGGTTTATGTGGAAAATTAACGTTGGCATTGTAACTTGCGTCGATTACCCGCCGTGTTGTTTAGACGCCTTTGTTTACATTGACGCGACGACGTCGACGGGTTCCAACGCCGGGACTCTGTGCTCTAAGCTCGATTACTAATCGCTTTGTTTATGTTTGTTCTGAATTGAGAATCATTTTAGCTTTTGTTTAAGTTATGTACTTACACATTATTCCAGCTCCTAGACAAAAACGTGTTTCACCAAATGGTAATGCTTCGGAGAATAGCGAGAATCTTTTAATCATCTAATTAATTACTAATGGGCAAGAATACGATTGACATAAAATTTTCTTTAATGCATTAAACATAGTGATGCTGAGATTAATGTGTTTTGTTGGAGGACGAGCGTTAATCTATCAGACATCCGTTGGAATGTATTCAAAAGACGACTAGCCAATAAAAATATACAACCTTCGCATTTACCTCTTCCCCTATAGCAGTGATAGCTCAGCGGGGAGTGGAACGGACTGCCGAGACGAAAGGTACCTACGGAATAAGCCTAAAGAGCTAGCACCTCTGATTTTTCTAAATTACGTGTGTATTTATTGTAAATTATCGCTCGCTTTAACGGTGAAGGAAATATCGTAAGAAAACTACACACCTGAGAAAGTCTCCATAAGGTTTTCGAAGGTATGTGAAGTCCGCTAGCCCGCATTAGGCCAGCGTAGTGGACTATGGCCTATCCCCTCTCATTCGTAGAGATCCGTGCCTGTCAGTGGGACGTATTATAATACAGAACTGGTACTATTATTATTACTGAAATAAAGAAAGTTTGACCAGTTTGGTCCGGCTACTTTCTTCAAATCATCTTCCTATATTTAACGTTACCCTTAACTTTTCTGGCACGTGGCCTTCATTGTGTCAGGTTCTTCGTTTACTTCCTTCCTCTTTCTTTTACCATATGGCCTGGCAAAGTTAAGCTATACTTGTTCGTTAATATTCTGTTATAAGTACATCGGAAATTAAGGGTAAATTATTGTTACATCACACTGGTGGTATATAAATTAATTGAGAAATGCATCTATATTGTATATTAAAGTTAATTACTGCACAAGGTTGTGAAATATATTTAAGTTTAGTACGTTACTGGGCTTGGCCTATATTGCAAGTCTCAAACCTAGGTCGCCCTAGAAACTTAAATGTATGAGGTGAGACAGGACGTTCAATCTGATTATTGTACGGTACAGTTCTATTTTTATCGGATTTGTATTACATAGTGCATTTAACAGAACTGATAAAATGTTAAAGTGGATCAATTCTAGTACAAGCGATCACAACAAGCATTGTTCTAAAGCAGTTACTTATTATGGACTTGTTTGTATTGCATTTCTCCGTAGATTCTTATAATCTAGTGCGCTTAGACTCAGTAACGCGTGCTACTACACACGAGCAGAGTGCAATGGAAGCAGCACATTAAGCGAAACGAGCATGCCCTATCAGTTGCGGTTGAACTTTCCGCGTCGACGGGCCTGTATCAAGGAACTTCGTCGATTAAACAATTGAGGACGGTACAGTGCGGTGCCTGCGGAGCTCTAGATATTGCGCCAGTGAATGAGCTTCTCGTAGAATAACGGACCCTGGCCGAATCGTCCGCGCCGCAGCGGCTGTTAGCACTGTCATTATAGCTGACCACGGAAACTTAACTGTCGTCTCTACTGAAATAGGAATGTATGATATCCCATTCAACTAAGTAATATATACATATATACACTGTGATACCTTAATATGTAAAGAAAATGTAGATGTATTCGTAGAATTGGTTAATTGATATATTTTGCTAGAGTTGATGATCGACTTCATAAAGTGCAGATGAAGTTTTTTTTTAAAGACTCTTTGTCTATAATTGCGTATTTACATTTTTTTTATGGCATAGGCCGGCAAACGAGCAAGTGGGTCACTTGATGGTAAGTGATCCCCACCGCCCATGTACGCCCACAATACCAAAAGAGTCATGGGTGCGTTGCCAACCTTAAAGGAAAGGGATAATTAAGGAATTAGGTTTGGGCCTCCGGATATCTCACTCACCGTACGAAACGCAGCAGCAAGCTGCTACTTTACGTCGGTTTTCTGTGAGACAGTGGTAATGACCCGAACGAGCCGGCCCATACATGCTGTAGACAAAATTGTCTACAGCGTGGCTCTACCACTCACTAATTTACTTGCATTATTGTTAATTTTATTGCTTATTGATAAATTTACAGGTATTAATTTAAAAATAGGTATGTAAATTCGTTTATCACACCACCAATAATGCTGTATTTCTATTCTGATTCCGTCTGATAAATGTACCATAGCAACTGTATGTGGATTTCGCCAAAATTTGGTGTTGTTTAATTATGGTGCATGCAATTTGGCGTTTAACTTATCGTTAAGGAAACATGTTGCCTTTCTGTATTTGCTAACCCGTGCTCAAGCGAATGATACATTTATTTAAATTCGAATTTCAACGAGCAAAAAAAGGCTGGATATATCCACTTCATATAGCAGACTAAAGCTTTAAATGAAAATCTAGGCTGTGGCGTTTAATATAAAAAAACAGTTGAAAATAAACTGATCTCGAAAATGCTACTCAGATATTATTTAGTGAGGCAGGGTTTTGCAAAATGGCAGATTGTATGCATCGTCACGTCTCAAGTGTGCGCTTTGGTTAACTAATTCCACGGTTACAATATCTTTATTTGTTGCCCTTCTCGATTTAACGTGTTTAGTATTCCGCCAGTAAATGCTTGTGTACAGTTCCGCGTATCAGGTGCACTTTGTTGAGCTGAAATTCATTAAAGATAACATTTACGCGTTTTACCCTGTTCATGTTGAAAAAATACTAAACCTGTATTATCAAATACCTATAAACTAGACTTCTTCGAACTTTTAGACCAGTTTCCAATTACATCACTGTAGGTTTTTGCGTACACTGTTAGTATTTTTTCAAATCACTATAATGTTATAATGTTTGAATTTTTCGATTTGATAAATCGCACATAAGTCGCCCGGGATTTGTATTTATGCCCGGTATGGCAATACGCTCGCCCCCTGTGCACCGTGGCTGTACTAGTTGCACCTCTGCCTACACTTTCAGGGACAACGGCTTAATGAGCTTATATATTTATAATATATTTAAATATGTTATTGTATATACCTAATGTGGTTGCCTTTGAATAATTATTACCAGGCATAATAATAATACTACTGTCATATCCAGCATGCACTACACCATCGATAGATTAATTGCTCATGATTAATTCAGTTTCTTGGACACATTTTCCTCGATTGGTGTTTTCATTTTGTTGACATTGTAATAAAAAGTGGAATTCAGTTTTTTAAATCGTGTTTCTACATACTTAAAACATCCTAGTATACGAACTATTTCAACTGCGTATAAAATTTCTTATACAATAACGTCATTTAAATTTCCTTCCATTTCATTCTGGGTACGTTACGTAAAATACATTTTATATTTTAAAACACATTTACCATTTTAGTTTTTGGAGAGTCCGCCATAACTTGTCGTTTTACGTCCTGTCTGAGAAAAAGCTTGCTGTCAGTTGATATATGTATATTGTGTAAGTATCTCGGTTGTTGCCTAGCCTTTGTCGACGGCTAAAAGGTAGCGAGTGTCAAATTCAGGTTTATTAGGGCTAAAACATGCTGCGGACTTCACATCGGCTTTGTCCATCCATCCAGAATGTCTTCTGTTCAGTTATTATAAAGATGCTATAGATTGATTAAATAATTAATATATCATGTTATTGCATTGACAGAAGATATAATCTAAAGTATCAAACACATGTAATGTATATGATTATATTTTACGGGTATTGTAAACACAATTTTTAAACCACTCAGAGCGTTTCAGAGATGGCTTAACGAGTGCTGCCCTTTAGTGACATCTAGGACTAGAGCTTAATGTTAGCTCCCCATAGAGTGGAGATTTCACGCTCGTCTATTGACTTATAATTGGCATAGAGTCCTGAAAATAATTTTAAACATATACCCTACATTTACATAATTTAATTATAGTAATTTAAGTAAAGTAAATTGTTTCCTGCCCCGTGTATGCCCTAGACTTTATATAAAGTTGATATGAACGCAGGCGGGAGGTATGTGTACGTACCTACCGGTTGGACGGTGCGCGCGTAACCCACACTTGATTTTTCAACTGTTGCATTCTGAGGTAAGTGGTTTTCGCTCCGGCGCGAGCCGTAAGTAGGTTGCGCATATGAATTTAAATATTAGGCGCGGTGAGTCCAACTGGGTTACATTCATAAGGTTCGCGTGGCAACGTGAATTGCGTGCCGCTGGGCGGAAGCAATTTACTCCAAACGCCAATAATCTTCGGGCTCGATCATCTGAATAATGGGCAAAGAGTGGAAAATTTAAAGCTACTTAGTGGGGGCGGGCGGTGCAACCGTAAAAACTCGCCTACAGACGCCTCGTTACCGCGCGGGACATGATGTTGCCCAAATTGCTAATCATTTTTTCTTTTATGTTCCCAATTTATAGGGTAAAAATGTATACCACTAAATAGATAAACTGGAATGTTTATGTTCTTAATGTACAATATTTGCTATGTCATCATCATCACAAATTCGTTAAAAATGTTTCAGCGGATGTTAACATTTTTGTTCATTAGGTATTAAACATCTTACTGATTGCAAAATATTTAAAATGTTTACTGGATATATTTCTTAATGACTGTAAATATCAATATCTATATCCTTTTTTCCGAACGAACTGGTCGTGGTCAGCGTTCCGCTTACAACCAACATTCGTTTCGACATTTCCGTCTTTTTGACATGTTCGCAAAAATCTCTCGGTTTTGCAGACTTAGCTTAACTGCTCTCACGTTATCAACGTCGCTTATCGACCGGTGACATTCAGCGTGGATGTTAACCACGTCATTATCATTTTATTAGGTAGGTAGGGCAAGAGCACCCCTAAAATGTTCATGATTAGTACCCCCTCGCGTAGATAAAGTCTTTGCTCCGTCGCCAACGAACTTTCTCGCTGTGCCGGAACAATTTTACTTCTTAGAAAATGTGTCGCGAAATTTTGTTTAAAATATTTATGTGCAGCACTTTACCGTGATTAAAATTTACACCCTACGGAGTGCTGGCGTACTTATTAAAAGTTACAACGTTTCCGTTTCATCGTATCGTTTCGCGTGTAAATACTTTTTATTATGTTGAAGATGGTCGTTGAGATACAGTCATATTACAGGGAATTTACACGTAATTATATTAAAACGCAACATATAAAACCATACCATAATTAACTATTAAACTACAGTATTGCCACCGAAACAAAATTGTTAAGTTTTATTTTTGAGGCGATTTTATTTTTTGTTAAGAAGTTTTCATTTAACTATTTTTAGTAAAACACTTATAATATTTGGTGCATAAAATATGTCGAAGTTTTAGGCTTTCATCCCCGATTTCACCCCCTTGGTAGTGGGGTTATTTTTCAAATTTAAATGGGACCACCACCGCTGTAAACCCCATCAAATACAAAAATAATCATCCAAATTTGTCTACATTTGGCGGAGATATTTATTTATTTAGGTTTTCCAGCAGACAACATGCGTGACTATACATAAAAATATACATATAGGTACATAAAATATTCAGAGACAAATTTAGTACATCTTTGGGATTTTCGATTAAAACTAAATAGACATTAGTTTAGTTAAACAAATTGACTGATATAAAATTATTATCTGCTCTAGCTGAACGCAATGATATATTCACTAATGGGACTGAGTCTTACTTAGACCTTTATCTAGTTTAGCATAATAATATGTGTGTTATTTAATGTTACGAACAGATTGCATGATAATAATTAACTAAACATAATATGTTGCTGGTGTTTCGTAGTAGACTAACATCTGCAAGTGCACGTGTGCCGTATGGCTTTTAACGATGAAGTTTTTATAATAAGTGTACTCGTATATTGTACTTGTATGTATTAAGGTATTGACGTCATCCGTAATTTCTTGGTATCTGTAGCAATTTGGTTCCACATGTGATACACATCCCGGATGAGGAAGTTGGAGCGACTAAGTTAAATGATATAATTATAGCTGCTTTCGCCTTAGTGAATATTGTGAATGAGCATGTTAAGGAAATTATGAGCGATGGTCGTTCTCAAAGGGTGGCAATAAATCAATCAAGCAAGTATAATAGTAGGATTATCAAAATTCTGGGGTGGTATAGTAAGAATCATCATCAGGAGCACTATCCCGAGGAAGGAGCGACAAGTTGACGTAATCGAGAATATGCTTAAAGCAAGCGATAATTAACAATTCATACACGCATAACTTAGAAAAGTCAGAGGTGCATGCTCTTGGCGCTGGTTTCGAACCTGGGACTTTCTTCTCGGCTGAGTTACGCCGCCACGCTGTCGATGTCTTGTTTTGCATAAAATAATTGTTTTGACTGCCTCGGTGGCGCAGTTGTAACTGAGGTTCACGCTGAGGTCTCGTGTTCGATCGGGTCGGGTTAAAGTGATATTGGGGTTTTCTATTATAAATCCTCAGTATTAGCCAGGAGTCTGGAATTGTGCCCAATATAGCAATAGGCTCGCCCCCTATTATGAGACGGAAATAAGCTCTGCTAAATGTAAGTGTACTACTTACACTTCTGCCTACCCCTTCGGGGATTACAGGCGTGACTGCATATGTATGTAAATGGTTTTTCTTTTTTCTACGCATAAAGTAACCGAGCAGTGCGTATGTCATACATGAATAAAATACAGTTTTGGTACAAGGTCCAGTGTGGCATAACTTAATTTGACGTCCCGTGCCCAGTCCAACAATTGAGTAGCCGTAACAAAAGCCGTATACTCATTTATTACAGGCCACTTCATATTTATATCGGGGAATATACGGCGAGCATTTACTTTTCTCATTCAGTTTCTATTACTTTGACCTTGTACATTTGTAAGAACTACTACAATTATGTTTGTAATTCCTTAAAGCACAGTTTAGGAGATCGCGATGATGCGACCACAATAATTAGTTTGAGTTTGAGTGGTACGCGCGTAGTTGAACGCGCCCATGTCTCTTTTGGTATTGTTGGCGGGCGTACATGGGCGGTGGAGATCACTTACCATCAGGTGACTCACTTGCTCGTTTGCCGGTCTATGCTATAAAAAAAACCTGCCCCGCCAGTAATGTTATAAAGTCGCATACAGTGTTGGGTTTAAAAAATTCAATAAACGTTTGAATTTATTTTCGAGAAAATACGGCACTGAAAATTTACACCGTAGATGGGGTAAGCAGAGGCTTGTTTTCCCACTCACAGTCGTGACTTGGCTCAGGCGCTCTGTTTGGCGCCGCTCCAAACTCGCCTGATGACGTCTCTCGCACGTTAAATTGATATTGGCAGTTAGTACAATGTTCTGTCGTCGATCGTGTTTTTAAAACTCCCCCAAGTTTCTCGACAGCACCGATGTAAATAAGGTCAACTTAACACCGTCGAGTGTCGAAAACTTTGCGTACAAATTGATTTACGCGGCGTACGTAAGTTTTAATTGCTTCGTGTTGGCATCTGAATAAAAAAAACTGTAAAGTTAACAATTTCATACGGTTGGTAGTGGGATTTTATAAACTTTAATACATAAATAGATGGGTAAAGTTGGCTCCGCCGTGCTGTTGGTTGTATTTTCTACATGAATTATAGAATTTAAATACACACGAAATATGGACGCGTTATAGCTTCTACTCCCGATTTTAATATGAAATATTAATTTAAAATTAATCCGTACTGAATTGAATTTTGCGGCACAATGGCTGAGTCGGATGGAAATTAGCTTTGCAGAAGTTTTTATTTTACGCCGTGTTGTATATTTTTTACACTTCCATAGCCTAATTTAGATTACTTTCAGCGGACAGCAGATATTTTCCTCACTTTCACTGCTTTGTCAACAAATAAAGCCCAATTTTGTCAGTCAAACCCTCTCAATAAACAGCATTTTATATCAGACATAAGGTCACGTCTGTATACTCGAAGGCAGAGGTACAACTTACAGTTAGCCGAGCTTATTTCTTTCCTATGATGTGATAGGTGGCGAGCGTAGTCATATCAGGCACAAGTCCAAGTCGTGTTGAATTGAAAACTCATACACAAATTTCTATTGCCCGAATTGGAACTTGAAGGTGTCCTACTTTTCTCAGTCTAAGTACGCAGCCACTAGACCAATGACGCGAACTACATTTTACATTTTCTCTATCTACGTGTAATTAACTATCTTGAACACGCACATCAACATGTCTATAACCATTCTCCCTTCTTGTTTAATTACGTGTACGTATAGGGGATAGAAATTGCCTCGCCTTCCGACGTGCATTAACATTGAGCGGGTTATGTAAGTGGTATTAAATGAGCAGTGCTTGTGCCGAGTGCGTTGCAGCAAAGGTCAGGGTTCTCATCTCGGTGGGTTACGCAACTTAACTACACGTTCACGTGT
Organism: Mimas tiliae; assembly: GCA_905332985.1. Lineage (NCBI taxonomy): Eukaryota > Metazoa > Arthropoda > Insecta > Lepidoptera > Sphingidae > Mimas > Mimas tiliae. The sequence continues at coordinate 11,815,778 of HG995254.1, forward strand.
TAATCTTGGTTGAGATGGGCCGGCTCGTCTTGTGAAACTGATTACAGCCGGATCTTCATTTATGAGCGAGTGTTTAATTTCAGACCGTATGACGCTCCCGGCTTTGGTATTGTAGCGTTTATGACAGTGTGTAGTTTGTATGTGATATGATATAATAGTATCGTCCGCATTAGTACAGCGTGGCGGCTAAGGCCTAACCCCTTTCATTAGCAGAGGAGATCCGTTCCCACCAGTGGAATAGTATATAAAATAAAAAACCTTTTAATTCTGGCTTATAAACTGATTAGAGACATTTTAGGCAATGCTATAAAAAGGGAATATTTTTTTACACACTATGTACCTACATATTATTATCTATTGTTAAATTATTTAGGTTAATTAGTATTTATTATACATTATTTTAAAAGTCCAAATGTTTCTTTAACATGTGTTTTAAAGCATGTTGCGCCGACCCCACTGCGTGCATGTGAAGTGCATGATGAAGAAGATTTTTGTGCAAGAAGTACATTATTATACATACATAGACTTACGCCTATTTCCCATAAGGGTAGGCAGAGAAAGGATTTCCACATGCTACGATCCTTGCACACTTGTTTGGCCTCCGTCACTCTCATTAAATTTTTCATACATGCAGGTTGGTTTACGGTGCTCCTGACCTGGCCCTTCTCGAGAATATCTCCAACTTGATCTATGAAATTTCGCCAAGGCCTTCCATTATTATATTGTACCATAATGTTCGTCTATCATAGATCTTAAGGCAGTAGTGAGTAGATGATTTAATCTTCACATTTATCCCTGTTTATTCACTTATGGTATGTAATACACGTATACTTGTAGCTAGCGAAGACTTCATGTAAGCTGTCCGTAATCACCTCGTCTTTACTCGCCAGTTAAGACGGATAAGCATATAAATCGACGGTAAATGTTTATCAACGCCCCTGGATTTATTCTCTTTGATCTATCGTTAAAGTTAACTGCAGCTTAAGGATGATGGATTCTTAATTAAGGTAATTACAGATGGCATTTGTTAAGTGTTGATTTTAATCTCCGATTATTTTTTAGTCAAAGTAAAAGCTTTAGTAATCTGTAGGTAAAGATTATAAGATCCTGTTTCGGACAGATATTCTTCAGTTACAAGTAAGTTAAAAGTAAGGCAGAATAGTGGAATATATTCGTCATGGTATGAGGAATCGTGTGGACTTTGCAATTTGACATACAATACGTGTAAAATAACTTAGCCGGCCTAAAGTTGGTCATGCCTGTGAAGCCGAAGCAGAGCCCGCGTGCAAGTTCGATTCCCGCACCGAGACAAATGTTTGTGTGATCCACGAATACAAGTTTCGGGTCTGGGTGTTTTACCCAGAGGGGTTAACGTCAGGCAGGTGAGCGGTCGTAAAAACTACAAGCCAGATCTTTCTCTAACATGTGTTAAAAAAGCATGTTGCGCCGACTACACTGCGAGTGGCATAAGGGCAGGTAGAAGAGAGATTGGGGTCGTAGGCGCGCAGCCGGGGGCTGTCGTAGCGCCCGTTTTTGTACTTTTGCACGTGCGACCCCGGGATGGACGGCAGCACGGGTGGTCGGCCTCGTGTCTGCGGTTGACACCGAGGGCGTCCTTCTGTGTGTGGGGGCTTCTGAGCCCCCCATAAGGAGACGGGCCGCTAGGCGGCACCGCGCAGGGGCGGTTCCGGTAGCAATCCTTAGATATAGCTAAGGATACCCCGGGGCCGCTCCACATGCGCCGAAGAAGGCCACCGCGGGGTTTTAGTTGGTATGCCGGTGTAGGTTGTATATAGTGTTAGGGACTCGGCCCAGCGGTCGCTCGGATTTAACATCTCTTCCGGGCGGCTTAACGCTGGGTCGTAAGACCGGTGAACCCAACATAACCGTTCCGCCTTCCCCCGGGGCGGGGCGGTAGCAATAATTCGCTTTCCCCGCGACAAAAAAAAAAAGGTAGAAGAGAGATTGTTGATGACAACAAAGGCCAACAAACTAGACATGAAGAAGCAACTGATTTGTTAACGAGCAAATGTAATAACGTCATGCACATTTTGCATCGATAGCATAAAAGTACTACAACACATTCTCCAATAATAATAATCTGGAAACATTTGTTTACAAAGTTAACATAAGACGCACAAAGGAGTGTAGAAACTACAAACTTGTTCTTACACTTCCATTCGTGGAGTAACTTCATGCTACCGACTATTTTAAAGTGATCGAAAGAAAGTTAAACGGGAACTACTGGTAGGACTTTATAATAGTCTGAATTTACCTTTGCGGAGCGTCGCGTAATTTTCCCCATCGCTTTGTACTTAACAGTCGCGTGAAATTTTAGTTCATAGGTATTTTCAAAGATTTCGTATTGATTTTGCAACATTCGGATGATTGGTTTTATGATTGTTTTGAGTTAAGACCAAGAATAGTCATTCTTGGTCGTTAATTGACGTTGAGGTAAAAACCTGATTGTGGTGGTATTTTAAATTCGTTTTGTTGCTCTATGTTTTGTGGTGTCATTTATTTGCATTTACAGTAATCATCCATTAATATAAAGGTTGGAATTTTTATATTGCCTGAATTACGGATGAGCAGGTCGCTCGCTTGATGGCAACCGACATAAACAGTAGCAACACCACAAATAACCTGGAATTACGAAGCAGTGCCTGACATTGGACTACGCTCGTTACCCTGAGACATAAGATGTTAAGTCTCAAATTATCAGTAATTTCACTGGCTTCATTGTTCTTCCAACCGAAACACAATAGTACATACACACTGCTGCTTGATTTCTGGGATCGATGTATAGTTTTGGATTGAGATCGTTTATTGAAATTGGTAGCAAGTTCAGTAGAAATGTAATATTTTTATTTTATTTTTCTTCAGTCATAGGTTGCGTTACGTTATGAAAAGGCGTATTTAATTCCTTGAATAATCTTAGATTAGTTGCGGTGATTTTTGATGTGTTTATAACTGTATTGGTTACGGTACTTACGTAGCAACAACTCGTGTGTTGATGGATAAACACTATTACGTACGATTGTGTTCAGTAATATTTACACAAGTTAAATAACACAACAGTCACGTGATTATTCTTGATCCCACAGAAGCTCTCTGTCTGGGCATGTTGAAGCAGGAAATCATTTCAATCTGCTCATCATACTAATATTATAAATTTGAATGTATGTTTGTTTGTTACGCTTTCACGCGAAAACTACTAAACCGATCATCATGAAACTTTGTACACATATTCTTGGAGGTATAAGAAGTAACATAGGATACTTTTTATGAAAAAAAATGTATCTTTGTTTGTTACGCTTTCACGCCTAAATCACTGAACCGATTTTGATGAATTTTGATGTAGAGAGATAGATGGGACACTGGAGACGGTTATAGGCTACGTTTAGTCTATTCACGCGGGCAGAGCCGCGAGCAAAAGCTAGTAATAAATAAACAGAACAATTTATTTGATTCGCCTGAATGTCGAGACGAACAGTTCGCTCGCCAGATGCGTCACACCTGCCCATGAACAGAAGCAACACCACCTAGAACTTTGAATTACAAAGTATTGCGTGGTACTGTTTTTTTATATCTTAGTCCGGCAAACGAGCAATTGGGTCACCTGATCGTAAGTGATCTCTACCGCCCATATATGTCCACAATGCCAGAAACAAATCAATGCCAAACTTATTCCTAAACTGGCTCTATACGTTCTTCAATATATGTATAGTATAAAACAAAGTCACTATCTGCGTCTGTCTGTCTGTTTGTCTGCTTATTTCTCCTAAACTTTGCAACGGATTAGATGCCGTTTTCACTAACATTTAGATAATTTATTCCGGAATGTTTATATATAACGGTATGACCCATGGGAGCAGGGCACATGACTGCGGTGAACCCCGAGCGACAGCTGGAGTTAAATGAAATATAAAAAGAAAATACCAATTTCATTTGGTAGATACCAACTAACTTGCTAAATTCTTTCTAGATCAAAGCTTAACGGGGGCTTGGTAGTTTCTTATCAAACATTAAATATATTTCAGTATTCGGGTAGGGACGCTGCAGCAGCGCGGCGGTCGGTGGAGGCGAACGTTGGAAATTTGCCAATGGTCGGTGCATTGTCGGCTCTGCATGTTAGTAAATTAATATCGCCAATAGAGATGCACTGTGCTCGGACGGGTTGTGATAACCGTTGCGCGCCCTTTAACGTTAACGTAACGTAACTTTTTAGTATATGTTTCATGGTGTTGCTGAAAGTTGGCTGTTGCGCGTTTCGGGTTTTGGTTAATTATTGTTTAAGGACTTGGCGGTTTTGTTTAAATATTAAGTTATTGCTGAGTGTTTTAAATATTATGTAGATAAGTATTAAAAAAGAATACTTATTGAACGAATGTAATAAAAGAACTTATTTTACATATATCAAATCGTTTTTACTTATTTTGATTCGTAACGTTTGAGTTATTGCCAAAAATGTACGAAAAAATATTGTACAATGTCGCTGAAGTTAAGTAGCCAAAAAACAGCAAATAATTCATATTGATAAACGCTTTTGTGTATTACCGAAAAAATAGGGGCTGCCAAATATTTACATATGGTTTTCGAAGAACAACTGCTGCCCTTAAACAGAAGCATCACACTAGGTTATCCTTTACCGTGGTAATCGGAAACTACGAGGGACTTACTCTCAGCTCTTCTTAAGCTTCCCTTCCAAAACCTTCACAATTCTACTCACACTTGAGACAGTCTCAGTACACCATTGCATTAGTAACCTTTCATAACTTTAGTACGTTGAAAAAGAAACATCCCTATTTAAACATTTTTTGTCAAAGAAAGCTTGCAAAAAGGGGCTTGCGACGAAAATCTTTTCATTCGTCGGACGGTTCGGTTGCGGGAAACTGTTAATTTACGACCGTGGCGGGCGTTTAATTTAATCTCGCGTTCACTCTACGCGACTAAATAAAAGAAGTAACTGTGTACACTGACGGCAGACGGCTGCCGGCAACCGCTGATGAAATCGAAGATTTCAAGGCTGCTGCGCGCTCTTGACACCCATAGCATTACAATTGGCTCGACACCGCCGTAGCTTGTTTGTACGCCAAACGTACGTCCCATCTGTGTTTGTTCGTCGCTGTTGATTTTTTTTATTTAGGTAAAATGCATATATTTGACGAGATTTGTGTCATTAGATTTTTTTTATTCGACCCACAAATAATGCTTAGTTTCGGCCAATTATTCGCACATTGTATATGCAGAGAAGACAAAATAAATACACCCAACAGTCACACACATAGTCCTGACCCCACACTAGGGTAAGCTGTATCGTAACTATCAGGAACTACGAGGGACATGCGGTCCCACAACACCCAGACTCGAAACATTTTTTTGTGGATTACACAAACATTTGTCTCAGTGCGGGAATCGAACCCACGGCCTCTCACTTCGCAGCCGGCTATTCGCCCGCTGCGCCACGGAGGCTGTAATTAAACTTAACGCTTGTAGTTCTGAAATAGTAGGAAGAGCTGCACCCATATTTAATTAACACTGCAAAGATAGTTTCATATCGAGGTCTGGAGGGTACGAGGAGGGGGTGATTCTAAATAATCATACCGTTTAGAGTTTGTGCCTCAGACCCAACTTTAATCACAGGTTTTCGACAGGGTCGGTCCTGACTGCCCTTTAATCGTAAAGAGGTACCAAACATTTATTTAAAACACTAGGGCCGTTGCCCATGTTTTTCCACAAAACATAAAATAAAAAAAAAACTTAAAGTCCGACGAATATGAGACATATCTTACTTTCTTCCCCACATTATTCTGCATCGATTGGTATCGGTCTCGACCCCATACCCCCAGCGGTTTCGGAGGACAAGCGACAATAGCGTGACAAGCTTTTGGCAGCGGTGGCGGCGGCGCCAGTTATTTTTTTTTTAGAATAGAGAAATGCGTTAGCAACATTAATATTCAAACTTCAAAGAACAAAACTGTCTAAGGCATTGCTTACGTTCAACCAAGGCCCTGTACGCTATAAATGCAATTTATATCGTGTCCACACGTAGCTAGGAAGTTGTCGCCGAAGTGACGCACGCACGCGGTGAGCCAGATTTACAGCCTCTCGTCACGTAGGTGCACGCGTTAGTGACGTGACGTGACGGTGACGACACGACGACGCGACGTGGTGCGGTACACGAGGCTCGCGTGCCTCACAACTGGAACGCTTCGGTTTGCATGCAATCGTTTCAAGGTCGTTCTGTTGCAGAAATGTGCAACGTTTGGTTTATGCTTGTTTGATTCTGATGCGTTTTATTTACTTTAAGGCGTGATACTGTTTGTCACGGGTAGCATATCAAACATAATTTCATGAATTCGTGTTGTATGTTTTTCTATAATAAATATATCATAAACTAGCATTTGCTCGCGGCGCCGCCCGTGTGAATGGCCTTTTCCGGGATAAAAAGTAGCCTATGTCCTGTGTGCAAATTTCATCCAAAACCGCTAAGATGTTAAAGCGTGATTAACTAACAAACATTCCAATACACAAACTCACAAACGACCAAACTTTCAAGTAGTAGTAGGATTATTATTAGCATGTTTTAGTTTCCTAAAACACGCCATTGAGCTTACTTCTCGGCCCTAATCATCCAATTACTACACCTTGCGTACGTCGTGGCTCCACCAACATGCTCCACGTAATGCTCAGTATCAGCCCGGAGTCTACTGCTTTTCTGTCGCCCAACAGCAGTGTGTAAGCATGGTTGTGTTTCGGTTGGAAGGACATTGAAACCAGTGAAATTATTGGGTATTATTAGACTTATCATATTATGTCTCGGGGTGATGTGCGCAGTCCAATGCCATGCAGTGCTTTGTAATTCAAAGTCCTGTGTGTTGCTTCTGTTTATGGGCGCTTACCAACAGGGGAACGACCTGTTTGCCTCGTCATTCAAGCTGATAAAAAAATGTGGGTGGCCCGCTTACACACCCATTTTTGTAGGTACTACCTGCTTAAAAATGAAAATTGCCGAAGCGCATAGTTTTGTAACAATTCTTTTTTTTATGTTGGGTTGTAAACGAGCTAGTGGGTCACCTAATGTTAAGTGATCTCCACCACCCATGTACGCCCACTATACCAAAATAATCATAGGCGCGTTGCCGACCTTAAAGGAAAGGGATTGGGAAGGGGAGGGGGATTTGGGCCTCCGGCTAGAGATATCCGGATGCACTCACCGTACGAAACGCAGCAGCAAGCTGCTACTTTACGTCGGTTTTCTGTGAAACAGTGGTAACGACCCAGACGAGCCTGCTCATTCATGCTGTAGACAAAAGTGTCCACAGCGTGGCTTTACCACTCTTCTTCTTCCTGATCATATGCAACTACGTGGGTTCAACGTAATAGGTGTTATTATTTCTCTAAAGTTCAAACTTATGGCTATACGATTGTCTACTTGTAGTCAATCCTTCTGGGAAATGCTATTTTTGAAGGTTTGTCCACCACCACCTTATGGCCGTTGCGTTTACTGGTATGCAATTCTGACCAATGTAAATGACCGCAATGAAAATATTATTAGCGATTTCAGTGTATTTAATTACTTTTGAATTAAATGAACTCGCATTAATGTATCGGAATATTAAGCTTTGCAAATGCGTACTAAAACATTGAATAAATATTATCGATACAATTAAATTAACCTGTGACGTATGATGACTGTTGTATTTGTTATTGGTTATTTATCAGTCTATACTCTATAGCAGGGCTCGCCAACCTGCGGTCCGTTAATTAAAATTATGAAATCAATGGTGTGATCAAACCGCGGAACACGGTAAGTTGGCGCTAGGGGTCCGCGGATTATGGTAAGGTGGTAACGGGTCCTCTCTTGAAATATATTAGGAAAGGCTGCTGTATTAGTTTATGCTGCTACATACTGCAGCATAATGCTAGAGTTACCTGACAATATAAGTTGTGGACGCTGTCTGTACCTATCATAATAATCCGATAAGTGTGTGGGCAGTATTACATGAATCAAATACGGTATTTTTATTAGCATTAATGACGAGACGAGCAGGTCACTCGCCTGATTGTGAGCGTTATGCCTGCCCATAAACAGAAGCAACACCAATCGGAATTTCGTATTATGAAAACTCCATGGCACAAGACTGCGCTTGTTAGCTTTTGTATAGAGTTGTATGAAATATAAAAGAATAATAAGGTTTTAAAGCATATTAAATAATTTCGTAGACATCTATCAGAGATCAATCCTATGCAACTATTTACAAAGTATTAATTAGTATTAACTATTCAGCTTCTCTGAGCATATTCCAATATAACTCTATTTTTAGCAGTTTGAACCACCAGTTTCTTTGTGGAACCACCAACCACACAATCACCGCAATTGTTAACTTAATTACACTCCGCTCACCTATTTGGATGTCTAATTTTGTAAATGAAATTCGTGATTTGTAAACTGGTTGACGACTCATCACTTACGTCAAAGGAAATTTCATACCTACGCGCCACTAAGACGTGATTGCGTAGGTTTATTAAATCCTCGTAAACCTTATTTACAGTACTTTAGACGTGGCGTAATTATAATTTAAGTCCTCTGTAATGTTCATTATCATTTTCTCCCAAATTTATTTTGATATAAACTGTCAAGACAGATTTTACTTTAAAATTTATTTGTAATTGTTTGGCAAGTCGAAAAAACATCGATCCTGAAATTAATATCTGGCGCCTCATATTCATAGTTTTATTTCCTTTATTTTACATCAAAATAAATAAATACGTACTCACGTCTGTAATCCCCGAGGGGGTAGGCAGAGGTGTAACCAGTACACCCACATTTCGCCGAGCGTATCTCCGTCCTATAATGTGATTGGGGGCGAGCTCACCGCCACGCCGGGCACAATTCCAGATTCCGAGCTGATACTGAGCAATTCTTAATAGAAAACCCGAATGTCACTTTACCCGACCCGGGGATCGAACCCGAGAACTCGGCATCAGCCTTAGTAGTAAGGCGTACGTATTACAACTGCGCCACCGAGGCAGTCGTTAATTACGTTGTAAAGGTATTTTATACCTATTTAAGAGGTCGCAAAATGTTACTACTGGCAACAAGTTTGGTACTAGTTCTTATAAATGCTACCTGAATGTGATAACGGAAGCCGCACCTGTCGCGACTGCATTTTTAACAACTATGCCCATATAGATATTTATAGTTTTAAGTACAAGTATGATTTTATGAATTATTATGTGTATAAACGCACAATATAATATTTAATCATAAAAAAAATCGCGATTGTTACGAATTTGTTAAGTTTTAATTACACCAGATGGTTTAAAAAAGGAAATTAGGCAAAATTTTAAAGTAACATTAGAAGGGCAAATACGTGATTCCACATTACAAGAATATTTTGGATAAAACTGTATACAGTATTATGATGATCCAAGAATAATGGATGTTACTTCATATATTCGAAGCTAATATACATTTTGTGTCTTCTAAAGAGGTTATTTTTCTATCAATACGACACAGTTCGTTAACGATTCTGCATCTCGTCGAAGATCGTCATTCACACGTTTCAACTCACCAATATACAATTTGCAATTTCAATGTGTAATCAGCAATCAGTCTCGCGAGCCATTAAACGCGTTTAAACTTCGGAGAAAATCAAACGCCACGGCGTCTGCGAGCAGTTTTACCAATATTTGTACCCCAACCGCTCTATATGTTAAACTTTATCAATTATAGAGTAACGTGCCAAAGTTGGACGAACCCGCCGCGAAATACTTCACCACCACTCAACTTGTTTCTAAACTAGTAGTGATAAGAAATGTTTGGGATCCAGCCGTGGCGTCAGGAATGCGAATTATCGGATGCCTCGCTCGGTAAACTAAACGTTGTGAATTTTATAATATTAAAGCAGGTGGATTCCAGAGGCTTGTAGCTTAGGAGATGTGCGACTGACACCGAAATGGTGTCAGAAGTACTGCTGGCGTAAATACTAAGTTTTAGGAGTATTGATTTGCGTGATGATCGTCAAATTAACACTGAAAACTTGATGGCAAGTCTAATTTATTCCAAAAACAATACACCAGTTTGTACCAAGAAAATGTGTAAGTGCAATAAAGTATTTACGAATATAATAGTATAAATATGAGAATTTTCTGAAATGAAAGTATGTTAGGTTACAGCACACGCTTCCCTGCTCGTACAAAGTAAAAAAAATATTTCCGACTATAGGGTTAAGGTTTTTTGCGGTGTCATTTTCCTCTTTGACCTCTTTTTGGGTTCCATCCGCTGTGCCGTCAAAAATTCCAAAAATATATCCGTCGGGCATTTTTCTTTTGATGTGACGGCTTGAATTCGGCTGTAACATATCTAATGTTTTGTATGGTTTTTAAGAGACTTCGGTAGTTTTTAACATACTTTTATGTCTTTGCGTTCTATTTTCTCAGAATTAGGGAACCCGGTGTTTGTTTATACAAAAGTTGTTGATTAGCGCCATCTGTTGTCATGTAAGGTAATTGATCAATCAATTTAAATTTTTATTTTGTGATATCAAAATCTTAATGCAATTTGTACTTTCGAAAATATCGATAATCCTCGATAATTCTCACTCTAGTGCCCGGAGGTGTTTATTAATTTGACTTTATAGAAAATAGAATCTCGAGTGGTGAGTCGGAGACGAATTCGCTTTCTCCCGCGTGTGGTGCTTACGTAAAGCCTGACGAAACTGATTACTCACTGAGCCCCGATAGCAGTCAGTGACGAAACTGAATCGATATTGGCGACAATATTCCTTTTATGCATACTGTATCTTCTCGTTGGATCTCTTTTTGGTTGACATATGACAATTTAAACATCTTCAAATTATTTGCTTAAATAAAGCTTTTATTCCATTTACAACAATTTCATCATTGTTACCGCAACTTTTTTTGGCATCAATATGTTTTTTAACCAATACATTGCTCAAGGGCTTTGTAGTTTTTTATTACGCTCCGGTTATGCAAGTGAATAAAATTCTTAACTTACGATATAACCTGTTTCCAATACTTCTTTATAGTAAAGTGACGCATGACACATGATACAAATGGTTCATTGGATATGTAAATGAAGGCAAACCGGATATCAATGATGATTCTGTATATCAGTAGCAATGGCTACTTATCTTGATTGCTACTTAATCGCAATTGTTTCGCTACACTTTATTATTAATGACGATCTCTGATAGATCGAGACAAAGATCCGCTGTTTAATTTACGACATTGCTTATTAACGTGAATGTAGTTAATGATAAACATTTTAGACTATCTTGTAACGCAATGTGTAACGTTAATAACAAATGAGCAGTTGACATTACAAAAGGTAAACTACTCAATTAAAATGTATTTATTTATATCCATGTTAATGAATAGTGATGAGGTACTTTTCAAAGAATTGTTATAGCGTTTGTGGTTAGTATTTGCTATTTAGTATTCAAAATATTAATTATTGTTAAAAATAGAAATTACAGTATATACATATGAAGAATGATGTAATGCTAATAATATCTCATTGTGCATCAATTGAGCCGAATGTGCTTCCGTATTAAGTCTAGTGTAAGCTATAACAAAGAATTTTAATTTTCCTACAGAATACAATATGTCAGTAGTATTATACTATAACAAATTCACAAGCAAATAAACAAACAGTACTGAAGTAACACAAAATACATCCTAAACTCATCAATATAACGACGACAAAAGATTAGTTCTCAGGTCCCGCCCAGCCAATTTTCCTTAAAACCAAATATCTACCGGGACACAATGAATGGATATTTCGCGTCGGATCACCTGTCCAAGTGTCTTAAGAGCTCGGCCATCGTTTATCAACGTCATGGCTGTCCAGAGACGGAAAATGCTCGGAAGGCGCCCATTGTCCGCTTGTCCAGTCATCCTCTATTTTTAACCCCTCAAAAAGGAAGGTTCCTGAAATCGAAGTGCGGTGAAAAAGTTTTATATCCCAGCAAAGATCTTCTAATTTTTCTTTTGAAGAATTTTTGACATCAAAATTTGTTTTGTGCCTAAAACGTTCCCTGTTGGAGTACTTATGTATTTTTTTACAAATCTACTACCGGTCATTTATGCACATATCTAAACAATCGGCACCAATCGGAGATGTAATGTATTCATTATGGTCTTCATTTGGTTGATGAGAAATATGGAAAATCGTGCATTTCTCGGTCAAGTAGCTTTCAGCACACAATAAAGCCCTTTAATAGGTAATATCTGCAGAAACACATGTTGAGCTCTCTTCGTGGCTAGTGGTATAAAGGATCAACGATGCACAATATCGGAGTGGCAGGGATGTCGTAACACAAGGCAGATGAGCCATTTTGCAAGGCCGCTAGCTGTAATGGTTTGCGTATGAAATTGGATTGTGTGGTCATCCTTTGTTGTGCGTTCTCGTTCTTGCCGATCATAATTTGCGGTTTAACGTTTTGCAAATATGGGCGTGGAACTTTGTATTATTTTAGAAATTGTTATGCGTCCTTTTAATTATATCTTTGTATTATATACATCTATTTTAAGATTCTTTTATGGTCTAAATTATGGAGTCAAAATGTTATAATCTATTGTCACATTACATTTATATTAATGCTTATAAAGATTTAAATTAAATCTGTAAGTTATACGTATTAGAAAACCATGAACCTATGTATTCTTTGTCCTGATTAAACAGTACCGGTGTCATGGTACGTGGCGGTTTCTCGACACGTCGCCTAAGTCACAACTTTGCAACAATTAGTTACTTATTATCTCATTTAAGTTGTTCGTGCCGACTCGAATAACTTCCCAAGTGTAGAGCGAAGTACTGTTGTAAGTTAGGAGGGAACTTGTTTAGTGTCAATGGCAGTTGGCCGCTTCAGTGTTATTCACTCAGTATTGCAGCAAGTTTATTGTGCTGGATTGAATCACAATGAATGCACTTTCGTATGCATGCGTCGTTGCTTTCAACTGCTTCGCAACTATGCTGTTTTAATTTTATAAAGGCTCTTTTAGTTCCTTGATATAGGTACCTTTATGTAGCAGCTCGCTTTGTACGCGATTTCGCGTTCTTTTGCAGTATGAATTTTGTGCTGTAGTGTGTTGTTATGTAAGGCGTATTTGATTCATTCAACTACTACCTCTTCTACAAGAGTTGTGAATTGTTTATAACAGTAAATCATAGCTTTTAATATAGATATTTAAGGATAATCGAAAGAGTGTGTATTTTAAAAGTATAACTGGATTCTGGACGGTACCTATATTGCATGAAACAAAGAAAACTTCTATAAGATATTATTTTCATCACATTATTAGCTCATTTTGATGAGTGGGCGCTACGACAATTTTATTATGAGAATTCAGTCTACCATCGGGCAATTACACAGCGGGCGCCATTGTAAGGAGATATTGCTGGCTGTTGTCGCCTTTAGTATCCAATCGACGGTGAAATGTATGAAGATTGATTCCGTCCGTGTCGTTGCCTCTGTATTGGCAAATTTAGGCGGGTTGATGCTGTATCTTTAGTGGAAAATAGCATCTTAGTGATTCAATGATGTGTTCTTCAGAAGGGTCGGTTTATGTAATTAATCTCTTTATACGTAGAAAAGTAAATAGAAAAGGCACATTTCTTGGAAAAATTGTGAAACTTAATACCGTTTTTGCAATAAAGTGGAATGAAGAATAATCCTCGTCTTCATCGATATACGAAGAAATAATCTATTAAATGATTCAAGATATATAAAATTACATAGCACAAGCACTGCAAGGCAATATTGTATATGTATATAACTTTAACCCAATTTTAAGTAAATCATCCTTAAAGAGCGAGTATTTCCTAAATGTTATGAAATAAAAATGTTTCAATGAATCAACGAAGTATATATTAAATCATACACCATACTAATAATGATGAGGTCAAGTCTGACGTAAAGCTGTGTATTAAATAACATGTCCGCAGACACGTGCGGGATTCGTATCTGTTATGTGAATGGTCCGCCATTCGGTATAGGTTGCTACAGTCTGCGAGTGGGCACCGTCACGTACGAATCTATAACTTTGGAACCTAAATCCATCGCGACACGGATTTTCACTTTACCCAGCACACCTTTGTTCATCCTTTTATTACCTTTACCATTTCTAGGTGTTACTGTATTGTGGGTAATGTTGGTTTTGAACGTGTCCTACGTTTGTTTTACTTTGTGTTGTGAGAATTTAGTTTTTTACATTAATAAATTACGCCATCTAAATGAACACGCATTTTCATCACATATAGATAATAATATGTGGAAAATGTGCTACATGATTTAGTTACCCTTCCTTTTATAAATAACCCCATATAAAAATGTGCTACATATAATTTTGATCATCTTGTTTGTCTGTCTGTCTATAGTAAATGACTAGACCTATTTTTTATTTAAAAATAACAATACGACTCTGTCTTACACCGTAAGCGTCTCTCTGTCTTCTTTAACTTATTTTTATTCGAAAATTATCTATTTTCTAATTGGCATGGGGAAAATCCATCTTGCATCTTCCCAAATCGGGGTTTAGGGTTGGTTTTGTTGGACTCACTGGTCTTTCACATCCGAGTGATTGCTAGACCGCGACCCTGAAGAAGTTTCCTACACCGGTGCACCAACTAAAAATCCCTCGGCCTCCTTCGTCCCGAATGGGATACCTGGAATACTGTCGGTACCTTCCCTGTGTTTCGCCTTTGTAGCCCGTCTCCTTTGGAGAGAGAATTAATCTCTGCCTTAACTGTAAATACCTTGCTAATTACAGCTTAACTATGTAACGGTTACGCTCGATTGAGACAACATGACACCTCCAACGTATTAATGAACCACAAATCAACGCACAAATAGAGATAATAAATATCATGTTCATTGTACACAGTACATTTATCAGGAAAGTTTGTTATTTTTCACTCCGTGAAAATCATAATGTATACTCTACAGCAAAGTACTACTTAGACCTTATTCCATTTCTAAGTTGATCAAAATGGCGTCTAGGTAAAGTGACTTCTCGCATCCTCGCTATGTTCATGGGAGATGATTTAGATGGAAAATAAAGAAAAGAGTATGTTTATGTTATAGTGCTATTCTCATGTAAGTGACGTTAGTCTTTTTCGGAATAAAATTCTTTAAACCTTAAACCTTTATTATGGCTTAGATGTGATCACAATGTACAGCATCTTAACGACCTATCCAGGAATTTGATACGAGCGGTACTTACTGGGTGCAGGCCACATACCCGACTTTACTTCTCCAACCGAGGCAATAATACATGCAAATGTACATACGCACTCACACCTGTAATCTCCGAAGGGATAGGCAGAGGTGTAACTAGTACACCCACATTTCGCCGAGCGTATCTCCGTCTCACGATGTGCTAGGGAGCGAGCCTATCGCCATACCGGGCACAAATTCTAGACTCCGGGCTGATAATTTTATACCACTATAATAGAAAATAGCATTTCGTAATAGAAAAACCCAATACCACTTTACCCGACCCGGGGATCGAACCCGAGACCTCAGCGTTAGCCTCAATTTTAACGCGTACGCATTACAACTGCGCCACCGAGGCAGTCAAATGTCAAACATCAGACATGCAAATGTCAAATACAATGTGTAGGACATTGTATTGCTACCATAAAAATACCCGACATTCGCAAGATATTATTAGAAATGAATAAAAGTCAATTCTGCTCTCTGCTATCAAACATCACGGCTCAACAGCAAATATCAACAGCTTTATTGCCAATGATCTATCATTAATTTATTATTATCCAATCAAGTCAAGGCTAACGAGGCCTTATCAAAGGATAGTTCGGTGCTATTTGGACGGATGCTCGGTCCGTGCGCAGTTTGATCGTAAAAGGCGGTGTGTGCCAAGTCCCAATTACACTCACTGATTGAGTGGCGCGTCAGTCGGCTCGGTCATTAAACTATCTTCGTTCGGGCTCGAAGCGATGATCATTCCACCGTATCACTGTATTATAAAGTGTTTGTCATTGTTTGTTTCATTAATTTTTGCTAGGTTACGTTTCTTCTATGCGTGATACGATCTGTGTTGGTACCACTTATTTATTTTTGCCGTAAGCAGCAGTGTGTAAGCACTGTTGTGTTTCGGTCTGATGGACATTGAAGTCAATGGAATTACTGGATATTATAAGATTTAACGTCTGATGATCGCAGTGCAGTGCCCTGCAGTACTCTGTAATTCAAAGTTTTATGTGGCGGTGCTACTGTTTATGGGGAGGCGTGGTGATCCCTCGCCTGATGGCTTACCATCGCTCGTCTCGACATTCAGGGGAAAAAAATACGATGGCACATGTCACTGCACACGAATTACGTAAGTGTTTGGTATTTTTGACTTGTAGGTTTTTACATTGTTTATTGAGTTATTTTTATTGAACTAATGGTTGGTATGTTAGGTTTTTTATCACCCCGATGTTCTATGTTGAATACCTAACTTATTATTCAGTCTTCGTTAAAATTGTTTAAATATTTAGATAACGAAATTATTTTAGTAAAAAAATATAAATAAATAATTTTGTGATTAAGTGAATTCAGTTAAATTAACTCATTAGCCAAACATTCATACATATTTAATAATAGAATGCTCCTATTCTCCCGGCTTTAGCCGGATAACCCAAAACAAATCCGGAACAAATGCAATAAATCCACAATCGGGCTCAGTACAACGCGTTAGGCCTAAGTAATTAACCGTAAAGTTGTTCGCGCGACCTACATCCGTCTTATTTAACGAGTGTGCCTTTCAATCGATAGGAATATCACTTAAAGCGATTTATCCGTGTGCCCTGGTTGCTTTCGTTTGCATTGCGTGTGTTTACTTTATTGGAATAGTTCCCCTGGCTCCCCGACTTCCTCTGACTACGTTCAGAACTAATCTGTTAAAATACAAATTGGCCTAAACTTAACATCGCGTGCAACCCTATCACAACCTCTTTCACTTTGCTAAATTGGACATTAATGATATATAATACGGTCGGTAGGATTGTTAGGGTTATCGATCAATAAATTATATTTATAGATAAGGTTAAAATAAGAACGAATTTCATCATCAACACTGGAATCGAATAGTGACTTTCGTAAGTAGAGCGTGATAACGCGCTTCTAATATTGGGTCCATTAGCTTAATATAGTGTCGTAGGGGTGTCAAATATGGTGTCCTTTTGTTATAATAAATTCTAAAATTATCAAAAAAATTGTGTGTTGAAATGCTTCTAAACTCTAGGAGCAATGTAATTTTGACAACCTCCATGTCGCAGCGAATGAGTTAGCTAGCTCTGTGAAGCGAGAGGCGCGAGTTCGATCCCCTCACAGAGTTAAATGTTTGTGTGATCTACAAATATTTCAGGTTTAGAAGTTGTGGGATCGTAAATCCCTCGTAGTTTCTGATATCCACGGGCCACAATACAGCATAACTTAGCGTGGGGTTAAGAATATGTGTATGTCTATTGGGTGTATTTAATTACAGGTAAATTTGAGGCGATATAAATATGAAATAATAAATGTGTGGTTGTTATATATATCTTCCATTATTTAGGGATTTATTACCTTTAGAATAGGATATCAATTAATCTTAAAGTTATGGGTAGCTATATAATAGCTATTTGCAATGATATTTAAAAAAAAGCTAAAATTTTAAAGTCTACAAAAATAATAATCATAAATAACATCAATTTAAAGTTCCACACATTTCATCGCTTCATGAATTTAATTAAGTGACAAACTTTTTAACTTCATAATGTTTTATGAATACTGACGTGCGCATTTTGCAAAAGGCCGTTGCAAAATTGCTTTAATTCAATTAACTTACGGGAACAATGGAAATTGGCTGGTTTGTTTAGCTGCTTAAATATTCATAGTCTCCGATTGTCTCTTGTTTTCTATTCCGTTTTCTGCCCTGATGAATAATTTCCGAGGCGATTGCGACGAAACTATTTAAATAACTCGTAGCAAGTTTGGAATTGGCGGCAAAAGTTGTTACGTATGGTAATAACTTGGTAAATTACATTAGTGTGCCTCAACACCTCTAGAGACTGCGAACTTGTTAGTTCGAGTGTGTTCGCGCATTTACAACTGGACTGATATATTATTACATAGGTACATACATACATACATACGTACCCACGTCTGTAATCCCCGGAGGGGTAGACAGAGGTATAACCAAAGGTGTAACCAGTACACCCATATTTCGCCGAGCTTATTTCCGTTCCATGATGTGATAGGGGGCGAGCTATACCAGTCACAATTACAGACTCCGGGCTGATACTAATCATTTCGTGATAGAAAAACCCAATATCACTTTACCCGACCCGGGGATCGAACCCGAGATCTCAGAACAGCAGTCGTACCTAACGCGTACGCATTACAACTGCGCCACCGAGGCAGTCCATATTTGAATATTAATATAAAAAATATATAATTAAACTTGTATTTTATAATTATGTTTCTTACATTTCGTCGCTATCTAAGTACTTATATTTTTTTGCTTGCATCTTCAATCAACATTGCATACGGTTCATTGAACGTAATTTGATATTTTGATTTGACGATGTTCCAATAACATATTAAAATCGATAGGCTTGTCCCCGCCATCACATCATGGGACGTAGATAAGCTCGGTAAAACGTGAGTGCACCTACCCCTTTCGGGGATATGGGCGTGATATATATGTAACATATTAATACTACTCATTATATAATCAATAAATAAATACAAGTAATTAAAAAGTTTATTGTGCAAAAAATACTTACATAAACTTTTCCTTTTAACGAGGACGCCGATTTGGAGTTAACGCCTTTGTGTGTTTCATGGCTCTTTTCGTGCGCTCATCAATCGCCCCACACACAAATCCGTACAAATCCTTTCAAACCTTAGTCGGCTGTACCCTAGTCGTCTTTATTCCTAGTCGGATTTTATTTTTAGGGTTCCGTAGCCAAATGGCAAAACGGAACCCTTATAATCACGTTCGTCTATCCGTCTGTCCGTATGTCTGTACGTATGTTACATCGATTTTACTCGGAGAATATTAGCACTATGTAGATGAGATTTGGATGGTAGGTGTATTGTATGAACCGCTACACAGAGTTATATTAAAATTACGAAAAACAAAATTGGGATGGCTCTCCATACATATCTAACTGAGGAATGATATTTTTTCCATTGAACATAGGCATTGTATATCATTGTATAGGTCCTTTAGAGGTTGCTAAATTACTTTTTTATTTAAGTTATTAGTTTGTGAGATATGCATCTCCAAAGTCGTGAAAAATGTGCCCCCCCCCCCCCCTAATTTTCAAACTCTTTCTTTCTACCTGCCGTTATCCTGGCTAGGGCCAGGGATCGCCTTCCCACTAAGACTTTCAAACTGCGGGAAGCAAAATCCTGAAAAAATTCAAGGTAGTATAACTTAAAAGGTACTCCAACGAAAATTGGTTTCAATAAGCTAAGTTGTTTAGTTTAATAGATATAAAATATTTTCGGTTACACTACGGAACCCTTCACTGTGCATGATCCGACACGCACTTGGCCGGTTTTTTATTTATTTTATGACTGTTTGTAATGTTTTTTTTTATATTTGTAAATTATGTGAACCATTGTTTTACACAAATGGTTTGTAAAAACCCACGCTTAGAGAACAGTGGCAACATTTTCAATGAATGTAACGCATTGTCGTACAACAATGACGTAACTACTTTCGCAGCGACGACGCCAACCAGGAGGCCAATTCTCGTAGTTTTAAATGTTCAAAATATCATTCCGATCGAGTCTCACCGTCAAGAAAGTTGCAAATGGCATTCTCTTAAACCAATAATCAACGTCAAATGCACCTTGCATAGCATTAGCAGTAGCATTATACCGTTTTGGCTTCAGTCAACTTTTATTCTACATTCAATCTCATTACGATCTATGTTCACATTTGACGTTGATTTTTGGTTAAAGAATGCCATTTGCAACTTTCTTGACGCTGAGACTAGATCGGAATGATATTTTGAATATTTAAAATTACGAGAATTGGCCTTCAGATCCTGGCACAGGCGTTAAAACGTTTTAGCCTAACGAAGCGTCCCCTTACACATGAAATTCTCACAGTTCCATTAATCTCTCAACATAACAGTTAGTAAGAAATTTGGTCGGTGTATTGGCACGAAAGGCTGGACGGGCGCCCGATGCCTGTATGATACCAGCTTGTGTACTATCGCAGCTTGGTAAAGCCCTATTCATACGTAAGCGAAATTCGCTACAGCTTAGCGAAAAGTACCAATTACCGCAATGAACGCCGCGAGAATATCGCTCGAATCTCGCTGAAGTACCATTTTCCGTGGAGGTGCTCGCAGTATTTCAGCACCTGGAAGAAAGAAAGAAATAGATTTAATTTTGGTACTAGCAATAAGGTAAGTTGTCAGGTCCCTCGTATGCGAGAGGCCGTCTGGGTTGGTACCACCGTTTTTTTCTATTTCTGCTGCCAAGCAACAGTGTGTAAGTGTGTGTGTCGGTTTGAAGGACATTGGAGCTAGTGAAATTACTGGGCATTACGAGACTTAACAACTTATGGCTCGGGGTGACGAGCACAATCCAGTGTCATGCAGTGCTTTGTAATTCACATGTTCTTTGTGGCGTCGCTTCTGTTTATGAGCAGGCGTGTTGCTTACCACCAGGTGAGCGACCTGCTCGTCTCGTCATTCAAGCTAATAAAAAATATATAAATAAGCTTATCAATATTTATTCTTTTCTCTTTATTTTTATATCAACAGCATAGTAAATAATTCAGTAAGTATTTGTATGACCCAGAAAAGAATAACGCGCTGTTATTATTTGATTAGGTGACATATTTTGTCTGATTCAATAAATTGACAATATTTTGACGGCAGTTCCAATGCGTACGCGTAACGACTGAGGCTGACGCTGAGGTCTCGGGTTCGATCCCCGGGTTGGGTAAAAGTGATATTGGGTTTTTCTATTACGAAACACTCAGTATCAGCCCGGAGTCTGGAATTTGTGCTCGGTATGGCCATAGGCTCGCCCCCTATCACATCATGGGACCGAGATACGCTAGGCGAAATGTGGGTGTACTGGTTGCACCTCTGCCTACCCCGTCGGGGATTACAGGCGAGAGTGCATATATATATTTGATCTTCCGTGGCGTAGCGGTAGAGTAAGTGTATTGAGTGACCATATTGCAAATCCACTCGGTTTTCTTCGTCTACATGGCAGTGAATGTCATCTACATTTGAATAGTCCCTAATACGAATGTCCTCAATATACAATTTGGCGCTGGTGCGATGTGTCACAGCGATGAGTAATTTGATAAACTTTAATGCGGTTTAGCCGTTCCCATTGGTTAGTTTCAAATCTTTTCGAATTTAGGTATAATACCCAAAACAAGGGTGTTGTAATTATAAATACCCCTGTAAGTTCCGTGGCGCAGTGGGCGAGTAGCCGGTTGTGAAACGAGAGGCCGTGGGTTCGATTCCCACGCCGAGAAAAATGTTTGTGTGATCCACAAATATTTGTTTCGGGTCTGGGTGTTGTGGGACCAAGTCCCTCGTAGTTCCTGTTTCCCATGATACAGGTAGTTAACCTGTGTAGTGTGGGGTTAGGACTAATTATTATTAAGTTATAAGTATATAACATACGTGGTAGAGCCATGCTGTAGACAGTGTTGTCTACAGCACGAATGGGCTGGCTCGATCGAGTTGTTGATTGACAACTGTCACTGAAAGCCGACAACGACGACCCGGACGAGCCGGCCCGTTCATGATGTAGACAAAATTGTCTACAGCGTGGCTCTACCAATCACACTCTGTATCGAAAATATATTATTTCAGCCAATACTCAATATGCAACTGTACACAACCTAATGCGTAAGTTTGGTTTGATTTATAAATTTATGCTAGTGGGTTCAAGAATCCGCCCGCGCCGCGCCCTCCGTCGCACATGTGTCGTCCTCGGTCCGAATACACCGCCTCAGGCCTCACCAACTTGCGATCACAGTTCGCTCTAGTTAGATTATGGGTTTAATCCAATTTGATGTTCATGAACTACTACTGTTGATACACGCCGCCGACGGTCTATGCTGTAGAAATGAAAATTTATCGTTGCCTTTGGATTTATGCCGTTTGTTTTGTGTCACGCGTTGTTTACTGTTATGGTATAAATCACTCTATAGGCGGTGATGTATTGTTCTACATATATTTTATATTTTGTTAATATGAGTGAGCGGTGAACGGTGAAGGAAAAACATCGTGAGGAAACCTGCATACCTGAGAAGTTCTTCATAAGAATTTCGAAGGTATGTGAAGTCTGCCAACCCACATTAGGCCAGTGTGGTAGACTAAGGCCTAACCCCTCTCATTCAGTAGAGGAGGCCCGTGCCCAGCAGTGGGACGTAAATAATAAAGGGCTAGTAAAAAAAAAAAAAAAAATGAGTACAAATTGATTAATTCTTCTTCCATCTGCGCTTATCCCACTCGTAGTGGGGTCCGGTCGACGCAACATGCTTTTTACACATGTTACAGTAAGATATCAAGAAGTTGTCAACCCTTGATAGACTAACAATATCCAGACATTTCATTTGACCGGCAGCTACACCGACACATACTTAAAAAGACTATATTTTTGACTTTTTAATCAGTGTTATTTTTAGAAGACGGTTTTTTTTTATTTAGCACCTGTTTCATCAACTCTGAGTAAATGCTACTTACCAAATAGAATATGATACGTTCAAATGCAGAAGACCGCTATTCCACTATCATAAATGTATCATAGATATATTACGTTATATTTGTCCTTATATGATAGTGGAATAGCGGCCTAAGTCACATTCTGACATATTATATAACGAAAGTCTTTTCTTTTTAATGACGTGTCTCTACCACTCACGTTATGTTTATTAGGTGGTTTCAATAATGGTGTCTTATACCTTAATTGGTGGTTAAATCTTACTTCGAACATTGTGAAATAGGCCCTTTGATGAATAGCATTTAATACAACATGGTGACACGGGAGCTGAATGATGTAAACATCAAAGTTTGCTTTGTGAATATCAACGTTTTTGAAATCTAAAGCTAAGACGAAAATTATGCTGATCAATTTGATATATAACCGCGCGGGACAGCTAGTTTAATATATAAACCCAAATCTAATCTGTTTACCTGTCTGACTAATTAAAACTGTGATGAGGAAAGACAAAATTAAATATTAAATTAGTAAAACTTGCAAAACACGATCAAGTTCCTAAATGTCATTTGTGTTACACTATACAGTTGATAAATGAAAGCGGTAGATATATTGTTTCAAACTGGCAAGGTCAAACGAAGGCTCATGTTTATCTGATACCGTGTGGAATTATATACGAATTATACTCACGTGATTAATGTTGAAATTACAACTAAATATTATTTCAGTAACGTAATACTTCAAGTGCTTATGTGACATAGACATTGGAGTCTGGCTTCAAGGCAATATACCTGCCTTTCATTTTTGGCGATTTGTATATGATTTTTAAGTTTATGCCTACTTTAATTAAATAAACAATAAATAAATACACCCAACAGTCACACACATAGTCCTGACTCCATAGTAAGGTACGAGTCTTGTGTCGTGGGTATCAGGAACTGCGAGAGATTTTCGGTCCTACAACACCCAGACCTGAAACAAATATTTGTGGATCCACAAATATTTGTTTCGGTGCGGGGATCGAATCCGCGGCCTCCCGTTTCACAGGCGGCTATTCGCCCGCTGGGCCACGGAGGCTGTAATCATATTGTATTTGTAAGTCAGAATATACCACCGATAGCATAACGAGGAGTGGTACGGCAGCCGAGACGGAAGTCTCGTGTTCGAAGCCAGCCCTCAGCGTACGCATCTCTGGCTTTTCCGTGTTAATATTTTTCTATTAGTTAGACAAAACAAGCCAGATCGATCGCTTGATGGTAAGCGTCACGTCTGCCTATAAACAGACACAACACTACAAAAAACTTTGAATTACAGAGCACTGTATGGTACTGCACGACGCTCGTCACCAGGAGATATAAGTTGTTATGTCTCACAATGCCAGTAATTTCGCTGCCTTCAATGCCCTTCAGACCGAAATTCCATAATGCTTACACACTGATGCTTGGCTAAAAATAGACAAAGCGGTGGTACCAATCTAGACGGTCTCGCGTACGAATGACCTACCACCTTGTATTCATTGTTAATTACTTAGTATTAAAAGTGAAGGAAAACCTGTAACCTGTGAATTCTCCATATGTATTTCGAAGATATGTAAAATCCCGCACTAGGCCAGCGTGGTCGACTAAATCATTAGCACATTAGTGGGAGAGGTCGGTGCCTAGTACTGGAAAACTATAATACATAGCTGCAATTTTTTTGTATTTGGAAATTCGGTTCAGAATTAATTACATTTCTACAAGTCTATAGAATCAGATGATGTTAACACATCTAATTATAAAGTATCTGTGTATAATAAATAATCTTCGAATACTAATTATAACCCTAACGGTTAGCTATCAGGTTCTTCAATAAAACATTTGTAAGATTACCATTACGGTAATTAGTCTGCTTCTTCTCTCATCTGCACTTATCCCACTAGTAGTGGGGTCGGCGCTACATGTTTTTAACACATGCTACAAAATGGTTTGGCTTGTAGTTTTTACGACCCGCCGCCTACCTGACGTCAACCCTTCGGAGGAGACCTAACGATAATTAGTAATGTTACGAAAAAAATGCCGGCTATTCGGTCCCTGGTTTTTACTAAATTAGAAAAATTTTAATAGTTAATAAATTTTACCACACCTACAAAGCAAGTCCGCTGTGTGTCGTTTTTGCTTGTATTCAATGTTTGCTGTGAGCGAATTCCATTTTATTGGCGGGCAATAAAGATCGATATGGCCTTAAAAAATCGTGTCAGCGTTTTAATATAAATTGTTTTGTTTAGTTATCGACGAATTAAAACAAATCGTTCGAATGGGAAGTGAAAGGACGTCGCTTAAACGTATATAGGTGGATTGCGCAAGCTACTATAATGTTTCTCTTTCTCTGATTTCATGCAAATTTTACTTTTACTTATGAAGGTCTGTTTTGAGATACGCGACTGAGACAGGTAGATCGCGACGCGTGACGCGAATTAAGCGATAGTTATACCATTCGCTTAATATTTAATCATATGGAAACGGTCGCGCGCCGCACACTCTTTCTGGTCGCATACTTTAAAACGTACCTACAAGTGTCATTATCGTCGCGCGAATCGCGTCGCGATGTCTTGAATTGGTCGCGTACATCAAAATGTACCTTTTAGATAGTTGGTGGATTGCTGTCGGAACAATTCAGATATAGAGCAATTCTTTTACTCGTTTGTACGGTCTCACATTTTAATACAGAGCACCTTTTTCGTTTGATTGTATAATACGGGCAATATAACTTGGCTGGCATGAAGCAGTCACGAGCGGCGCCGCGTTACAACTATTGTTTTCGGAGTTGAAAGAGTGGACTGCGTAGAGTGTGGATGAATTGTTTAACTTTAGTCCAGACAAGTTATTTTGCGCGCATTGTAGTACTATTGTCTAAAATTAATGATGTCCAATATTTACGCGAATATAATACATTAAATAAAACTAACTCATACGGGTTTTATACCTCCGTGACCACGAAGGCTGAAAAGCTTTCGAAACGTCGCGTCAGGATTAAAATAAAATTAAACCGAGACAAAATCCTTATAAATTAGTTTTATTTCAATATCTAAAATTGGTGATATTTTATGTGATTTTCTTATTTAGTTCCGTTTTTTTTGTTGCAGGTACGTAATACTATAATTGGATGTAATTGAACATTGTTCAAAGCGTCGATACGATTGAAGCTGTCACCGCTAGTAGCGGTTCAATTTTGTCGAGCAAAGTTGAGACCAATTCCGTCAGACACCCGAGCACGAGTAAAAAGTCACCAAGTGCAATAAATGCCACTATCAATGTCGCGTTAGCGCCGACACAATAAAATAGAAAGTTGATTCGTTTGGTGCAAAAAGCGGCTATCACCTCTCGGCCCTCGAACGAAATGTCGGGAATGTTTCGGACTTCAGATATCTCACTTATTACTTCTTCGCCGGTTGTAACTTCCTTGTTATTAGTAGAGAATGGGGTGTAATATTCGGAGCGGGAACTACATCGTTTATTCATCTCGTGTCGCTTTACGAGATGTTATTAAAACTTGGAAGAGTCACGGCTAGTACAATGTAAATGTTCATTGTTCATTGTATACTATCTACTTCGTACCAATTGAATGACTTATTTTTCTTAATAATTGATTTATAATGTTTGATATTACTACAACAAAAGCTGTTAGAACAGTTCATTAACATGAGTCAAAAAAAAAAGATGGATATCAGGTATAGTTAAAACGTGTTTTGTGTACCGTAGCGCATTATGCGAGTAGTCTGTGAAACGAGAGGCCACGGGTTCGATCCCCTCATCGAGACAAATGTTTGTTTAATTCACATTTATTTGTTTCGAACCCGAGTGTCCTAATGTGATTGTTGGGTGTTTTTATTTATGTGATCTAAAATGAATTAATAAATTTTGGCCTATATAATATGTTTCATGAAATTTACTCCATGCGTGCGGTATATATACTACATGTATTAATCGTAAGAAATATCAAGCGCCACGTACATATATCAAGATCACCATTGGCCAACGAACTTACAGCATTGACAAATTGTTTGAAGACACGTGTGAATAATAAATATTTCCCAGTATTCAATTGCGAGCTCGATGGGTTGATGGGTTGCGCTCGCGTGGCTACAACCGACTTCGTTCTCGACAAATCAACAATGTCTCTCAACGACAATATTGCACGAGGACATACACACTATCGGTGCGTTGTTTCTTGCGAAAATTTTGCATAATCGAAAACGTGACCACTTATGTGAACGTGTTAGCATAATGTTTGCATAATTCGATCAAATGCGAGAGTATTTGGCCGGAGCGTGTCGGCCGCGAAGCCCGTGACCGTTAGCTAAGCCGGTTCCACGTCTCGCCAACGTAGGCGGGCTTTATTCTTCCGCAGCTAATGCCGTGTAATCCTTACGAGTTTCCCCACAGTGCAATTAACATGTCGCCGTCTTTTATGAGCATTCGGATAATCCGTCGTAGCACATCTCAACTAGAACTACTTGAAATATAGTTCGTTACTCACATGATGTCAATTATGGTGTTAAAGGATTAGTAGTTCTGTTAGATTCTGTTATTATTTCGCTTTTATGTACATAGTTGAAGTTTATTATCAGTCTGTGATCAGTGAGTCCTCGTGTTTGCTTTAAACCTTGTGCGAGGTCAGTTTTTGTTCGAATGCGGATCAGAACTGTGCCATCAACATTACGTTATGGTGTCGAGGCTACAGTAACATTCAGACTGTAGCGTACTGTAAAAAAAGGTTTGTTTTATTTTATTTTTTTGTAATGTTTATTAATTTAACAGAATTAAATCAATAAACATGCTGAAGAACACTTCAATATGTTTATTTTTTCTCATGCTGTGTGATAGATTAGTCCAGTTATTGCCGGAAGGTATTCAATGCCAAATGCATATATGTATAGATAATACCATGATTGCTGATTCTTTGTTTGCTTCCAAAGAATCCTTGTTTTATGAGTGGTAGAGCCACGCTGTAGACATTTTTGTGTACAGCATGAATGGACCGGCTCGTCCGGGTCGTTACCACTGTCTCAGAAAACCGACGTAAAGTAGCAGCTTGCTGCTGCGTTTCGTTACGGTGAGTGAGATATCCGGAGGCCCAAATCCGCCTCCCCTTCCCAATCCCTTAACTATCCTTTAAGGTCGACAACGCGCCCATAATTATTTTTTTTGTATTGTGAGCGTACATGGGCGGTGGAGATCGGTTACCATCAGGTGACCTACTTGCTCGTTTGCCGGCCTATGCTATATAAAAAAAACATCATCCGTCACCAGTTAGCATACATTATGTAGCATACTTGTTAGTATTTATTTTCGTTTGGTCACGCGCCATTACCGGAACATAGGCCACGTGCAGCGCCAGGCTCGGAATCTCAAGGCGTGCGAAATCGAGAGTCCGGCCAAACGGTTCGCACCATTCACTTTCACTGCCTACGTACGTTGAAACTTAGCATTATCTTATAAGTCCGAAACGCGGTTGGAGACCAAGTTTTGTTTTGCCTAATGTGTTGTGGTTCGCTGTTACCAACCACTTTCTTTAATGGTGAGTGATGCAAAGTCAATTAAGCATATAATGATTTATGTAGGTACATGTATAGTTCAATGAAAATGGAACTTGTTAATAAATACTATTATAGTAAAATGATTAACAATTAACTCTAACAATTTCCCGTCAATAATTACCAGTAGCTAGTTTAAACAATTTATTTTTAAATGCTAAAACGTTTTTGTATTGTGAAACTTTATTTAATAATTGTATCTATAAATTATTTACAGCCCCTTGAAATTTTATAGCATCGTTCGGAAATGCTTTTATACATCTTGAGTTGTTGGGTGTTTTTTCGTAACATCAATTGTGTAAACGTATTCCAGTAACAATGTTATTATTTCAGTGATTATTACGACCGAATACTTTGTGTAATCCATGACATTCCATGAATGTCAATGACGTTTTGTAGAAATGCTAATGTATGCACTTATGTAAAAGTTCATCTCCAAGGGATATCCACCCACTATAATCATGTTCATCATCGTATTATGTTGGCATTTGAGACGGGTCACGATCATTATGCCTTCAGGCTAATTTGAATATACATTAACCAAATACCATTGACTCTTCAAGCATTTCATTACAAAATATAAGGTCACCTTTAAATCTCACCCGAGCGAAGCAACATTCGTGGTGTTCGTGAACTTTGATTCGATAAACAACATTTAGGATTACGGGTTGGTTGAGTTTGAACTTTTATTTGCCTTCTCTATCTCATCAGGGACACGTCGTAATGTAAAGTAAGATTAGCAACGCCCGCACTATTGTTTACATTACCGTTCTATTTTGAGTTAATTTACATAATGGGGTTGACATTATACGTGACCGCTGAATTCGATTTAAAGTTATATTAGCCAAATATAATGGTACACAAATCGACAATTTACAATAGATGCGTTGAATAAATAGATCGTATTAGATATCGGGCCCTTTGAACCGGCAACCTTATAGTTCCTTCGTTTATTGAGACGTGAATATTCGCCCTTCAAAGCAGGACGTCACACAATAGTGTCAGGTAGCTGACACCTTGTTAGAGAGGTCGTCCCCTTTTGAATCTTGCCTTCATTGTGTTCAAACGGGTCCGCTATTCTGTTTCAAACGTGCCTCATTCCATTCGACAAATAAAGATACCCACTTAATTGAAATCATCTTTGGTTGTCCGGTCAATGTGATCGCGTTGCGAACAATTCTTTCACTGATATTCACAACTTTTTGTATCAAAATCAGGATTATGATCAAAAGAGTCAGATGGAACCGAAGACGTGGGTGGCGCAGTATCGTGTGACAAAGGATTTTTATTTGACGCCGTTGGAACCGATTTTCCTTTGTCAGGAAATACTGAAACAAGTTTGCCTTTCATGTCAGTAATAAGTGTAACAATTTAGTTTGTTGTTAGTGTTAAGCTGTCTGAAACATGCTTGTTGTTAGTGTATATTTCACGGTTGTTGAGGCGGCGCGGTGGCTTCGACGGTGTCAATCGTTCAATGTCAAATCGACCACCGACGCGATCTAGCGCTCTCAATGGCACCTACTCAAAGAAATGTATGCTATTTGTCTTCGAGAAATGCATTTAGAATGGACGAATTTCTCTTGTATTGTGTAAAAACGGACAACGCTGTTCGATTTTTAATTGGAGTGCTAGCCGGTTCTATTTTTTGTTTCATATAACATAAATCGGACAAGGCACTCGTAAAAATAGCCGTTTGATATCCATTCTTAATTACTCTCGAATCTTGATCATATGTACAAAAGTAAACTCAAGCATCCTTGTTAGTTGGTAACCTGTCATTCTATCGGGTTCGTTCAATCATTAACGTTGTGCAGTGCCAATCTAGTGTCAATACGTCCATACATCCATCTCGGCTTAACGACTATCGCCATTCATCAACAAACATTTCTCCACATAGAAAATGGGCGATTTATTATTCTTGATGGAACTTTCTGTGGCAATTAAGAGGCGCATTTAGGTTTTGCTACATTTGTTGTTGTGTTTGATGTGTGAACAAAAGAAGAGGAAAATGATAAAATAATGTCACGCCTGTGGATTTTTTTATTTTAATGAATGACGAGACGAGCAGGTCGCTCGGCTAATGTGAATGTGTTCTTGAAAGGGAAGCCAGAGGTGGAACTAGTAACCACAGATCGTCGAGCCCATCCATGCCATGATGTGATAGGTGGCGAGCCTATCACCATATCGGTCACAAGTTATTGGTAATACCGGACAACACATGTGCCATTTATCGAAATGAAAACTCGCAACATTAATTGTAATTGCCTAACTTGGGTTTTCAATCCAAGATCTTTCCGATTTCTCATCCTAAGTGCGCTGGAATTAGGCCAATAAGTTACTAAATTAAAGTATTAAGTATAAATTACGAAGTTTGATTGGTCGATTTTCGGGATTGATCAATCCAAGATCTTTTATTGAAATCTTGAAATGTCTTGAGCATCTTCCATACCGATACCATTGGATTTGCATTCCATGGCCCTAATACATCCAGCCAGTGCTTTTGAGTGGCACATAATGGTGGTCATTAATTTTGTATTGACGCTAAATTAACGTTTTTCATATTTAGATCAAAATTACCCACTAATGCCTTGGCAACCTTAAACAACTGCATTAGAACGCTTAACAAGACGGTCATAGAGCATTTGGCAAGCAAGCGCCAACACAGTTAGCAAGTTACGCAAGCTCACCGTGTCCTTACGACGGAGTTACCGTAACTTTCGACTCCGCCTATACATGTACTTAAACCTCAATATTATGTGTATATACAGTAGCGGCAACATACGTTGGCAGTTGGGTCGTGTGCACGCTCATGAAAATCGGTAAAGATTGACAATTACGTGTGAAGGAACAATTGCCTTACTTCATTCTTGTAAGAACCACGGAAATTAAATCGGGGATGAAAGAGTCAAACCGTCATTTATGCATCGATTTTGGTAATTTTGACATTAAAAATAATGAAATAAAAACTTTTAAACAAAAATATTAACGACTCCATAAAATTCCAACTTGTTTATTTGACTGACTCAAAATGTTTTATTCTTAGTTTTTTAGTTTTTATAAGTCTGTTTTAGTTTTGTTAATTTTTTATGGTTTTACGATATTATAGCTTTTTATGCAAGATATTTATTTCTATGTCAATATGGATGATAAAATTCAAATATGCTCTTCATTCAACTGCTGATCACATAATGCGTCCTCACGTATGTTCTAAAAGTCGCCTAACCGATAAAGCCTCCGAGTAAATGGCAACATTCTATATTGAACGTAATTGGTGCGACGCTGATTATTGTGTGTCTATACAGGCCCATACACCTTGGATCTATCGACCGTCTAGGAACAGGCAATTCAACAAGTACGTTAAGGAAGTTTGACATCAGTCAGCCCTGAACTTTGATACAGGAACATTTACCTACCTTACATGAGACAAGGGTAGACAGACGAGCCACACTCGAGCAATGTATGTTTACATTAATCAGTAAAATGCGAATATCGGCGCGGTTTCGGTTTTAATTTCATAAATCACAATTGATAATTATCCGTCCGCGTCCGCACATATTGTTTGTACCAAACATTAAGTAATGAATTTATTTTACCATCGTTTATATCTCGCGTCGGTCACGGGTGAATTACTGGTGAAATTAAACTCAGCCCGTAGGTTGCGAAATTCATCCGGCCTTTTGAATAATGCAAACGCTTTATTGAAGCGTACGTACATGTTGTGCGTTCCAATTTCGAACGTTACCTATCGTTTTTTTAATTTAAGTTAATACCGTCGGTCGTGAAAGGTCGTTTGAGCGTTGCGTCGTGATGTGCCGGCTGAAGCCATGTAAAGCACGCTCCAGAGTATTCGAAGGGTTCTGTAGGTCTAGTACACGATTTTATATTTATTGAAAACAAAGACAGTTTTCCGTTAGTCAGTCTCTCCATACATCGAACGGCGGAATCTATGATGCTCCTAAATTGGCAGTATAAGTAATTTAATATCATATTAGTTGAATACGAAATTCGTATTCGATGTATTTCTTTTAATTTTTTACTGTACTAATTACTAGTTTGACAGTTCGTCAATAGTAATATTATACGAATTCGAAAACGGAACGTATTTGTAACTCGTACTAGACCTACTGTATGCTTTTGTTGAAGTGTTTAAATAATACATCGTTGTAATATTATTTATTATTATTATACATGCTTCGTGTGACTAATTGCCAGCATTATTTCAAATCGTAAAACTATACAATACATATATACGCACTCACGCCTGCAATCCTGTAGGCAGATGTGTAACCGGTATACCCACATTTCGCCGAGCGTATATCTGTCCCATAATGTGATAGTGGGCGAGCCTATCGCTATACCGGGCACAATTCCAGACTCCGGGCTGATACTGAGCATTTCGTAAAAGAAAAACCCAATGTCACTTTTACCCGACCCGGGGATCGAACCCGAGACCTCAGCGTCAGCCTCGTCGCCTACGCATTACAACCGCGCCACCGAGGCAGTCGATAAACTATACAAATAAGCACAAATCTTACTCCAGCTAGCTGCGATACTAAGCAATACGACAAACGCACCCCCGTGGGAGTACACAAGATTTAAGACTAGCGTTAGTTAGTCCCGATTACGGTTGAATTATGGCGTCCATGTTGTTAGCGATAACGGTATCTGCGTATGTACATGTGTGTATCTGTTTTGCATTATTAAGTAATATGTTTGGTGAATGTTGTTCGATTAATTCGGTTTTGCATTTGTAAACACTTTCTCTCGTGAGTAATTGGCAGTGTCTCAATGATGATTAATTATTATAATCGTAAATTTAATATCATATCGATATTTGTTGTGTCGGCTCTAACTGAAATTAAGAGCTATTATAATCCCAAAATATTTTAGACCATTCAGGATCCCTCTTTTGGGGTGAAAGGCAGTAAGTAGGATGACGAAGCCATGAAGGTCGTCCAATTATTTGTTAACCAACTTATGAATGAAAATAATTTTAAACGTCGATGGATTGATGAACTAGATATAGTACCACTACACTGAGAAAAAAAAAACTAACAGAAATAAGTCCGGCTCCGAAGGATCCCTAAAATTTTTAACCCGTATGGGAATAATACGATGTAGGTTAATGTGTCGGTATAATATATCGTTCTTTATAATCCATTTAAATTCCGAATGACATCAATCACAAAACAATGAATTATATGACGTGAGGAATATAAATTCCATTTTTTTCAGTGTCGAAACGCGGCGCCTTTTTTTAAACGGCACATTCATCAACATTCGGGCCATTTGATCTAAACGCCATGAATGTATCGGGATAAACAATTATTTTGCTTTGTTTAGAGTAGATGTTTTAAATATTGCCTGTCGTTGAGCCGTGACTGAATTGCTGATTGGAAAATTCGGGCCACAGTGGGCAGTGTTTTAGATTCGTATTAAATTGTATTTTGGACGCGTAGTTTGTATTTTTTAAATTGAAATTGGACGTACTATAGTAACTAACACTATAGTTTTAATTACAAGTTACAACTAAAAAAGCTTTCAATATAATATTATGTTTAGTTAGCGTGTTGATTTATCCTTAATTTTGTTAGGGAAAATTAAAAAACATGGGGTTGAAATTTAACCTAAAGGCAGACTTTTTATTACTGTTTCGGTGTCACAGTTGTAATGCGTACCCGTTACGACTGAGGCTGACGCTGAGGTCTCGGGTTCGAACCCCGGGTCGGGTAAAAGTGATAATGGGGTTTTCTATTACTAAATGCTCGGTAACAGCCCGGAATCTGGAATTGTGTCTGGTATGGCGATAGGCTCGAACCCTATTACATCATGGGACGGAGATACGCTCGGCGAAACGTATAGGTGTACTGGTTACATCTCTCTCTGCTTACCCTTTCGGGATTACAGGCGTGCGTATGTATGTATGTAGACTTTTTACGGTCACATCAAGCGGCAGACGAGAGCGTTACTGCCACCTACATCTGACAATAGCATACTGAAGACGCCAGTAACGCATAGCCTTGTGACGCTAACGTAATGATCTGTCATAGATTTACGTAATGCGCGGACTTGGCGTCATTGACGCTTGCGTCGATCCCAAGCCTGCCTTTAATAATGTAATATGAGCCACGAACTCGCCACGATCATTACTTTATCTGCAAGCGGTAAGTGTAGCGAGTTTCACAAACTTCCACGTTGTCATCCAAGAACGCGATCACAGACTATAGTTCAAGCGTTTAGTAAAGCAAGAACAAACGCTTGATCGCACTCGCCTACGCCTATGTCTACGGCCCTTTATATCCATCCGTATTGGAGCGGCGACAATGCGAGGACATTACGACGTGCATCTCCTCGTAGTAAATCAGGCGCAGTGTGTTAGCGGAGTGTGTACGGGTGTGGCGCAGCCGGCATGGCAGCAGGCAGTCCGCACAGCTGCCTGCTCCGTGACAATAAACGCCGATATTGCTGTTTGGAATGAGATGTTTCCGTACTACAATGGTATTGTAAGAAACGAATAATTAATGGAGATGGAGAACATTATGGTGTAGATCAGTGTTAGCGGATGCGGGAGTTGGCTAAACATACTGGATCTAACGTAGAAGCATCTTTATTGAGTAATATATTTTCAACGTCTGATAACAAATCCAATATAGGATCTATATTGGTCGCAATAGAGTCGGTATCTCTGTGACGCAGTTTCAATAAGGATAAATGATAAAACATATTTATGGCAGGGACCAACCTTTACTTTCATAAACTGTTGGAGCACAAATTATCTATTCATGTGACGATACAGTTGATGGTACGTGCTTGAAAATATATCTTACATGCTATATAACGATAAATTATAATATTTAGTACATTTTTACATATACATACGTAAACTGACGCCTGTATCTCTGAACGGGTAGGTAGACCTGCAACTAGTACATAGCAGTAGTCCCGTGATGTAATCGCTGGTGGCGAGGCTATTACGCTGCCACTTAATACCATTTTTAATATACGATCTTAGTTTGATTATCCGGATATATCCCTCAAATCAACCAAACTAAGTAACTTGCACGTGTGAACTTCAAACTGCATTTTGATTGCTTGTTTGTACGATATATTCAGCGATTTAATAAGTTTTTTTTAAATGGCCGGCTACTAATATATTTATGAATATATTAGTAGGCTATGAATTACCTTTTTAATATAATTATTACCTTAATTTTGCATATCGTGTTCACTGTGTCCGGCACGTACGTAATTGTTATCGGTCGGTCACGTTTCTATTTCACAAATATGTCACCGAGGCCAGAAAAACGAGCCGCTCGCCTCTCTGTATGTGTCAGTTTTTCTCTATCTGCGATATGACATATGGCGGATTGCGAATAAATAATACGATACGCGGGCGTTTTTAATACGCGTTTGTTTTGACGAGGGATAAAGTTGCGGACGTGCTGTTTGCACCGCAGCACTAGCGTGTCGCCCGCGTAATCGATCTTTTACGTTTTATTATTTTATCCGATAAATCGCACACCGGTTATCGTGTTTGTGAACGTGGTGTGTGCACTGTGAACCTGCTGTGTGCTATGTTCGGTGTGTATTGTTTAGTGTGTACGCTGCTCGCGACAAATGTTATCTTTTGAACCATACACAAACACAATCTCCGGACGTAATCCGATCCCTGCCGGGTTTTGATTTAATGGCGACATTAATATGACCAAAATACATTAGAGTTGTTTCAGTGGGGTAATCCATAATTATCGGCGTAATGTATTGCGACCGCGGTGTTGCTTATTTGTTTGCGAGCGTATGACTACCGTAATTACAAATTGTGGTCGAGAGCGCGATACTGTCTGTTTGAACAGCCTCGATCGTCCGATATCCTGTCGCTGCTGTACAGTCAACGCCTTGATGCTTATGGAGTACACGATTTGTGGAGTTTTGGCCACGTTCGTTGACTTTTGGCGTTGACTGTACCTCTGAACATATGACTAAACTTTGAGATATGTACGCTCCCGATATTCAACTCACGTTCGATTCACAAGTCATAAAAAGCTTTTGATTTGTAACACCAATTGTTATTACACCTATATTAGTCTTTAGTTGCCTTATTTACAGTATACTCTAAAATTAACATAAAAAAACATAGACAATACAATACCGCATAACTAATCGCCTTTTCTCATGGTCGTTAAGTTAAAATTACAAATTGGTGTTTAACAAACACAGCTCCTAGAGCTAACAGTTTAAAATACGCCCCAAGAGCGGGGTAAACCTAATTTATAATATAGCAGTAAATTATGCAATGAATTCTCGGTTGAAATTTCCTCGTCGCAAGTGAAAATGGTCGGTGGCCCGTACGGAGTCGGAGATAAAGTTCACCTGGGTGGTTCGCGAGAGCAGCACCGAGCGGATTCTGCACGGTTATGGCAACAGGAAGTAATTGCTTGCCAAGCCAACCATTGTAGAATATACCAAAGTGTTTATAGGAAAGGATCTGTAGATTTATAATTTTTTATGTTTAAAAATAAATAAGTTTTAATACATACATTCGCACTCCCGCATGTAATCTCCGAATAAGTAGGCAGACGTGTAATCAGTACATCCACATTTCGCTGAGCTTATTTCCATGATGTGATAGGGGCGCGAGCCTATCGCCATACCGGGAACAATTCCAAACTACGGGCTGATACTGAGCATTTCGAAACAGAAAACCAAATATCACTATTTCCCGACCTTTCCGATTTATTTCAATTCTCGTTAAAGACTTTTTTTTATTGCCTTGGTCGGCAAAAGAGCCAGTGGGTCACCTGTAAGTGATCTCCACCGCCCATGTACGCCCACAATACCAGAAGAATCATGGGCGCGTCGCCGACCTTCTAGGAAAGGGATTGGGAAGGGTAGTGGGATTTGGGCCTCCTGATATCTCACTCACCGTACGAAACGCAGCAGCAAACTGCTACTTCACGCCAGTTTTCTGTGAGACAGTGGTAACGGCCCGGACGAGCCGGCCCATTCATACTCTAGATATAACTGTCTACAACGTGGCTCTACCACTCTTAAACACTGGATAAAATGGTCCCGTTTCAGCCTGATATTATATATAGCCCTTGGAATATTTGAAACATGCTTGACGCTCATAAATTGGTACGATTCTGTACCGACCTTTACATGGCTATAAGAAATTTAGTGGACTTCTAATGTCTTGATCACATTATGTACTCCCTTGGAAACTTTCTTTTTTACCTGGTGTTATCCCGGCCTAGTCCCAGGGTCCGGTTTTCTACTTAAACGTTTCTTCTTTGCCCGGTCTTGAGCATCCTCTGTAGTGCGAACATTTTCTCTCATCTTTCCCGCTTATATTACAGGAGATCGTGCCTTGTGAAAAAAAATATCAATAACTTTTTATCAGTTCGTACCATCACTAACCGCAGTGGAGTCTTGAAGCCCACAAATGGATTAAGAGTTCTAACGTTGGAATGCCCTCTAGTCTAAAATATCGATCTATCTATCCACATTTTCAGAGTGGTATTTTAGATCCTGAAACTCCTCTCTGATAGTGGGTTCACAGAGTTCGATTTTGGTTGATTAATTGAATTTAATAAACAAAAGCTGCAAGGTTTTTCTTGATCTATTCGATTGAAAATGTGTTTAGACGGTACGAATCGCATGCGAGTTAACAGTTGATCAACTAAAACAGAACCGTCTGAACGCGAGTAACATTTCAAATTCAAAATGACACTACAAAGTGTCAAAACAATCCGCCAGTTGATTTATTTCCGAGACTAGTATCGTTCATTATAAAGTGTAAACATTGCATCTCCGTTTCCATTAGAATTCATTGTCCACGACTTATCCGGGACTTGAAACGATTGTTTCTCAAGCTAATCTTCCTTACCGAAGCTTACCTGTCTTAATCGAGTTAAGCCCCGGTAATAAACGCTTTTGTTAAATAAAACGTGAAAGGGTGGGAATTGATGTCCTTTATAAATTTAATGTTGGGGATTCGGAAGCGTGTGTGCGGATATGTAGGGTATTAGAATAATGATTTAGGATTGTAGAGATTCTATTATTAAATCCGATTTTCTGAATAATGTTTGTTAAATTACGCGGAGTTTAGTTCTTAGTGATTTATCAGGTACTTAAATTTATGTCAGTATTAAAATATAAGAGATATTTTAGAGATTATAAAACGAATACTTAATAACTCGGTACAAACTCGGTTTCCATAAATGTCGCAAAAGAATATCTCGAAAACAAATGTACTTTATTTATTTTTTTAGGCACCGAAAACAGACGTGTGTTATAAGTTTGAACGCATAGTCTGCCTGTGAAATAATAGCATCTAAACGAATGGACTGATTTGAATGCGTTGTTTTGTTTGAAGGTTGCTTTAATCGAGCTGGTTGTTAGATAGGTTTGAATAAAATTTGTATTTTTAATTGACTTCGGGAGTTTTTATTCTATTTGATATCGAGGGTTTTTAACAGTTAGAGTATTATAGCAGGTATAGCTAATGAGCAAGTAGCTCACCGGATAACAAGTAATCTCCACCGCCCATGAACACACATAATACCAAAAGAATTAGGGATGCGTTATTAGAAATTTAAAAGGAAAAAGGAAGGGTTGCATCATCAAGCTGCCATTTTACGTCGGTTTTCTGTGTATTACTATTGATCATGTCTATTCATTCTTGCTGTAGACCAAACTGTCCACGCCGTGGCTTTACCATTTTAAACTTATATAAATAACTTTTAATATAGTTAACTTAACTAATGTTTCAAGTGATACCCAGAGCTATCATCGATTGTGTAACCGCTGATTACATGCATTTAAAAAACGTTACGGTTTTCCTGTGCAGATTTCCATCAAGTCGGAAATGTGCGAAAGTGTCGTGTACGAAATTGCCTCTGAGCGGCAAAAAAAAGGGAAAATAAGGCGACATCCGCTCGAGCCGACGGTCATTACGTTAATGTGAGACTAAACTTGATTGATGATGCCGCTCGCCTGTGGAGGGAGAAAAGGAGGGGGACGTTCCTATGGGTTTCGTGTCTATGCTCTGAAAGACACCTTTAAAATGTCAGGTTAGAAAAGTCATGTGACGTTTGTATTGTGTGGTCTTGATGCATTGAGTTACGTTTTGTATTCGTACAATAAAACCTATCGGCCTAAGTAGATAAAGCGTTGTGTGTTCCACAACAAAATTGTTTAGGGTCTGAGTGTTGTGGGACCGCAAGTCCCTCTTAGTTCCTGATACCCACGATACAGGTTTACCTAGTGTGGGGTCAGGACTATGTGCGTGACTGTTGGGTGTATTTATTTATGATGAGCGCGGTACAATGCCGTGCAGTACCTTCTTAATCCAAAGATCTGAGTGGTGGTGTTTCTGTTTATATGCATCCATAGCGACTCTGAATACCCTGGACTTGCTTTGTTTTGGTCCTCAGTCATTCAGGTGAATAAAAAAAGATACATCCTTGCTCTTGCAAGCATAAAAAATATCGATTATTTGTAGTCGAACTGTGTTTTATAAAGAACTGTACCGAGTTGTTTTTGAAGTACAAGATTCATCTACAGAAGTCTCGTTCATAACCAGATGCCGTATCACGTAAGAGTGATTGCGACTGTATATGAGGTAATTTGTAGTTTTATAGTTAAGGAGGACACGACTCTTAAACGTCTTGTAATAATGGGCACGTAATAAAGTTCAAGGTAACGACGAAGTTCAGTAGGAAAAATTAAATTACTCGCTAGGATGTTGTGAAAAAAACATTACTGGTATACTTCTTATCTAAGACGCTGTCAAAGTATTATGAGAAGGAGGAGGAGAAGCAACATTTTAGGAGTTTTGTTATAATTAATTTATAACAGACTATGTTAAATCTTTAATAATATTTTGCGGTCTGTGGTACCGCTTTCGTGACGACCTCTATCAAGGCCAAGCACAGCGTTGAATGTTGCCAGATTTTCTTACTGAAATAACCAAAAAAAAACAAGAATAAAAATATGTTCTTGTTAAGTATGGAATATACTTTGTCACTGAACATAATGTGATCTCGTGCCGTGAATAATCATGGTGTGCGGATTCTCGGATTCTGTCGCCATCCGACATCGTCTGAAACGAACGAATGTCCAGTCGAACTGATTTAATGCCTTCACCGGTGACGATACCGATCGTACGATTTCCATATCGACGATAAAATATCGCAGTTTAACCACATCGGGTGAGATTTTTATTCAACATTGTGTAGCTATTTCATATATACTATTAAGAAACGTACATCGAAATATGTGGAATTTTGTCGGAGACGAAATTGGCTGACTGGATTTAATGAGGCCATTGTCTTTGAAGCGATCCAACTGGCTGTTGTAAAACGTATTCACAAGTTATTGTCGCGCACCGCCGCGTTGACGTCAATTTGCCGGGCGATAAAAAGTGAATCCTCGCCGTACACAAATTAGTTTCTGAGGCAACGACCATGCGAAAAAATTGGGCTATTAATCACCGCGACCCCTGCTTAATCTGGTACTCGCTGTTACAAGTAATAAAACTATAACAGAGTTGCTTACCACGTGAGTTACGAGGAAAATTGCGCATTTTTTCCTTTGGATATTTATAATTTGTTTTTTTTTCTTTTTGATGTATATGTGCTGGCATGTAGGATGATGGCAAAAATTAT
This sequence comes from Mimas tiliae, assembly GCA_905332985.1. Lineage (NCBI taxonomy): Eukaryota > Metazoa > Arthropoda > Insecta > Lepidoptera > Sphingidae > Mimas > Mimas tiliae. The sequence goes on from HG995254.1 coordinate 11,856,745, forward strand.
GCTAATAATAGCCGGAGTGTATCACCCCTTTGAAATGCTGGATCCGCGCGCGCCAGAACACCTGTACATCTAGTACTGGCCATTATTATATTATCAATCATATGACTTGACGGTAGAATTTGCATAAGAGAATATCTTTGCATGAATGGTCCTGTCTGGTTCTCGACTCTTGTATTAATAATGAGGTAGTTCAAATATTATTTCTACGGAGAAACTAATCTGTACAATTTATGTGGGTATAATCATTTAGTTTCTTAATTTATGGATGGACTAAGCGAAGATATAACATCGATATGTCTTGTTCGTTTAATGCTTTTATGTTCGTATAAATTAAGTGAAGTGCTTCAGCGAGAATAACAATTCTGGAGTGCGACAAAAGCTCATCTGTTTATCATTTAGTGTTGCTTATAGTTGCAAGTTGAATTAACATGTTATTCATTCGATGAAATAGAAAATGCTTTATTTATGTTCTAGCAATGCAATCGGATTTGGTACTACTTAAATCGTACTATACGGTTCTTGAATTTGACCACACCTTTCTGTAACATGTTGTAACATAGTACATATTTCACGCAGTGCAATAGTTACAAAACGTATGTATTGCAGTTTTTATTAACAGTATTGATGATAAATTGAATTTCACTGCCAATTTCGATGTTAATGTCAAAGCTGTACAATGTAATTGATATATTCAATGCGTAGTTTCAAACGTTCAAAATATACCCATTTATTTGCATGCAAACTGCTATGATGATTGTGTATGTATCCCGTTTTGAAATTATATTTTAGTTATTGTCACTTTTAGTTGATCACCACATTGGTAGCGTACTTAAGCTAATAAACCGTCAGGTCCTGGGTTCAAATCCCAGGTCGGTCACTTATAATTTGTGTTTATGTTTTTGATTTGGAATGAGTGTAAAGAGATGAGTTGCTCGGGATTGGAATTCGTGTCCGGTCGACCTCAATCATATAAGAAATAAGCTTCAAAAACTTCATATTGGTATTCTATACTAGATTGACCAGTCAACTCTATTTGAATAATATTTGTCTTGTAATATCTTATGGTAGGATGATCTTTGGTTTAACTTAATTGTTTTAAATACGCTTTCCGAGTTATCTCAATATTCGAATGATTTATATCTTATATCATAATACATATATTGACTAGATAAGATATGAGTGGAACCTCCGATTGAATAATACACAATGCATTCTTATTCTCCACAATACCTTCTGAATACCGACTATGGATAGCATATTTATGCTGCATTCAACAATAATGGTCTACTATATTATTTTGGCAACCTTTTATGGTGGTGATTAATAGTAAATTCTATTGTAAAACACGACACCTTGAATATTTTTGTTGGATATTGAACCGACATTAGCTTTACCTTGAAGGTTACTAGTGGCGTGAAGGTGAGAAAACGAAGTTGGAAGTCAACTCTTCAGGTCAGGTCAACCTTGGGTAATGGTGCCGTAATATCATCAAGATTATCTGAACCCTGTATTTTTTTTAGTTTCTATATTACTATGTGGTAGGTATCTCGTATGCGAGAGGCATTCTGTAAGCCGCAGTGTGTCAGCACTTTTGTGTTTTAGTTTAAAACCAGTGCAACTACTGGGCATTATGAAAATCATGTCTCGGGATGATAAGCGCAGTGCAGTGCCATACAGTGCTTTGTAATTCGTTGGTGCTTATCATCAGGCGAGCGACCTGTTCATCTCTTTGTTGAGTTGTATCAATAATATCACAATGATGTATAAGGTACGTAGTAACACGGGGATACTGTTTTTTGATAGTCACTCCATTTGATGAGTTGCATTCCGGCGTAGTTACTCGGCGTCCTTGTGCCATTACACGCTCCACTTGTACCAACGATTAGATAGCTTCGCATACACACGCGTATTGCTTAGGCTTCTAAGCATATTATGTAATCCACACGCAATGTGCGCGCTAGATTACACGTTAGTTTTCACAGCTAAATAGTTTAAACCTTCGTAGGGCTGCTTTTAATGCGAAAACTGTTCAATGTCTTCTCAAATTACTGTATTAAACAAACCATCAAGGAACGGCTGGAATTAAAATTGAAATCACCATAAATGTAATTCGCACTTGAAATAGTTTCGCGAATGTCTAGCAATCACGTTTCGAGCACGTTTTGTAGGTTCAAATATCTTGGAATATCATTGAAGGAATGCTGTTTGAAAGTGAAAGGACGATGTTACGTCCCAAAATATTGATTTCCATTTGCAATCGAACCGTCGAAACTTGAGCGAAACGCCTCCAATCCACCGGATTTGTTCGACGAACAAAAACTCACCGCGATGGGTTTTTAAATAACAAAACAATTATTTCGCAGTCCAAGCTCTTTTATTTTCACGGGAGAATTTTGTCATCCACTTTTTATGCTATTTATGTATGCATACACTAGTATAAGTATATTTGATATGCATTGATTCGTTTTGATATTTAAAATTCAATCGGATATAAAATGTTTTGTATGTTTCATTTTATATTGAATATTTTATTATTCAACACGTCTGTTTTACTGTCGATTATATAATGTAGGACGAGGATTCTCCATATGTATGCAGATTCGAATAAAATGTTGAATTTTCCCCATTCTGCAGGGTCCATTTGTCCGGCCCTTCAAGGGCCGGCGCCGTCGGGGCCGCGGAAGAGTACAATAGCGTTCCCGCAGCCCCGACCGAACAAGCGCACACGGAGGAACACCGTTGAGTTTTAGTCCGTGGGAGTCGGACATAACCGCCCCGTCTGACCACGCGGTGGGGCGGTACCCATAAAGTGTTTCCCAACGTTAAAAAAAGGGCCCATTTGTCCGCAATGAGTATATTAGGTAGTATTTCGAATATAATTTTGATACGAGCCGCCCTACATACGGTCCATATTTCACGACAATGCTCCGCTGAGTAGCGTTGAGCGTCCACATCTATTCAAGGGTATCCGACTGAGAGGAAGAACGGTTTATAGAATAGGTCTGCGAGAGTATAGTAATATCCCCTTAAGGTGCATATACATTTGTAATATTCTAGCGATTAAGTAAATATTTATATTGGTTTTTGTGTCGTTAGTGTTGACGTTATATCCGTTTCTACGCTGAAATATAATTGAGTAGTTTAAGAGAAAAAAGTGTAATTTAATAGTTTGAGTATTTTTTAATGGTATAGGCCGGCAAACGAGTAAGTGGGTCACCTGATGGTAAGATCTACACCGCCCATGTACGGCCCACAATACCAAAAGAATCATGGGTGCATTGCCGACCTTAAAGCAAAGGAATAATTAAGGGATTGGTAAGGGGAGGGGGATTGGGCCTCCGGATATCTCGCTCACCGTACGAAACACAGCAGCAAGCTGCTACTTTACGCCGGTTTTCTGCGAGACAGTGGTAATGACCCGGACGAGCCGACCTGTTAACTGGATATATATATGTCGGAGAAGGTGTTCTCCTCACGGTCACTCATTGTAGGCATTAACAGGATCCGAGCAAGTAAATAATCTATTGCAGGTTACTTACTAATTTAATTTACTTTAGTAATGTAGGTCACAATGGAAATTGACACTTTTATACTGTACACACAATACAGTTCCTAGGCAGGTATTACTTTCGAGCGCTCAGCACGATTTGAATGCGATTACAGAATGCACGCTCTTTTAGAAACGTTTACCCTCTCCAATCTAGGCTCCGTATACGTCATTCTGACGTTTGTGTGTCGTTGACGACCCGTACTCATGACCAGGATGCGACATATGCCAGTTTTGACTCAGTACGCGACTCGTCAGAACGAGCCACTATACCAGGATTTTCACCATGCGCACGTCGGTTGCTATCGGATCCATTAAACTATTGCCCTATATTCTCTTCTTCCACCCGCCCTTATCCCACTCGCAGTGGGGTCGGCGCAACATGATTTTTTAAATCGTGTTACAGAAAGATTTGGCTTGTTAGTTATTACGGTATTCCCCTATATTCTAAAAGAACATATTCGTAAACCATCAATTAAAATTTCGTCCTACCGTAAGGTGTTTTGTCAGCAGCGATTGTACGTAAAGTTGCATTATAAAATATCGTATGTGTTACAGTTTGTGCAAGTAGGATTTCTTATCTCAATCGCACATTATTCTACATCAGTGTGAATGCGACTTTATTCGACGCCGCTTCGCCCGTGAATCACCTTTACTTTACCCATTTACCCGTTCTACCTGATCTGGCTAAAGCAATTTTATCCGTAGATTCAGCGGACTACATTTTTCAACCGCAGCATTGATTCACTTTCATTATATTGATCTCGTTCACATATTGAAGTGTTTGTGTGTGTTCACTGTTCACATCGAGAGTAAAAATTGGTTGGTTCCGATTCACGTTGAATGTTGCTGTTATGGTTTTATAAAGGGGATGTTGTGACGGTGATTGTATTTTCGCGTGCGTTTTTATATGTGAAGTTTTAAGTTTGAAAATTGAAATGAAAATAAAACGTAAGCGAATGAATGTATAAATTGTGAATGACTAGGTTTAAAGTGAAGATAATAATTATAATCGACGGGTTACCTCTATTTCCACCTGCCCTTATCCCACTAGCAGTGGGGTCGGCGCAACATGCTTATAACTCAAGTTACACAAAGATTTGGCTTGTAGGTTTTACAACCTGCCGCCTGCCTGACGGAAACCCCTCTGGGGGAAAACACCTAGACTCGAAACTATATTTGTGGATCACACAAACATTTGTCTCGGTGCGGGAATCGAACATCCACAGCCGGCTACTCGCCCACTGCGCCTGCGGAGGCTGTCAATTACTAATAAAAAAATAATAGAAATATTCAATCAGAAAATTATCCCCGCTAATAGCATCCTTGGAGCGCGAATCCGTCAGGCACTTGGCCAGTTTTTCTACTTATTGAATTATAGAAAATTTATATTTCCTTCAAGCTTCATTCGACGAATACTGTTTAAACATCGCAATAAGATAACAAGAACGAAAACTCTCATATGAATCTGCCACAAAATACGGCTCCACTTACACATGTAAAGGTAAAATCACACGTAACTAACACTCACTCAAAATCAACTTTATTTCATAAAAGTTAAAGTCATAATATAACATTTCTAGATCGAGATATCAACTAGTTTTATTTCAATGTTAAACGTATCAAGTGGAGATTATTATGCACATACTTTTTTATAGCCCCGCCCCCTTGCACAGAGTTTTGGTGGGGTCATTTTTTGCTTGAGTTACGTTTCTTGTCATCTTATTTCGATGATTTAAAACCTAAAATCACGATAAAGTTTATGTTTGTCCAATTAAAACTAAAAGAATTTATTCTGTATTTTTGTAGAGTCTAGTGGCAGTCATAATGCAATAGAGAGCCAGGTGGCGGAGTAAAACTGCTGTCAGATAATGATGTTAACCCGTCCCGAATAAGGTTTATTTATTTTGGTACTAACGTGAGCGTTAAGCGGTTTGGGGTTCATTTTATTCGATATCGTATTTATGTTTTTATTTTATTTTGAATGGCATTTAAAACATTTCTTCACTAAAATTTACAACCTGTACATTAAATACATGGTGTCAAATTTATTTTGTCTAATAAATATAAATAAAGGTTGGCACTAATACGAATATTTGAATTTGTGACCATGGCTAGTGCCAAAAATAGTTTTTGGATGAAAATTCTCGAAGAACGCAAACTTCAAATGTGTCCTATCCCGAACGGATTTGAATGAAATTTGGTCAGCAAAAGGCAGTCTTGTATAAAATAGTTTCAGATGAGTCCTTTGGCAGTTAAACTACTGCATATTACGTCTCACTGCGCAATCAATTACAGATATTATGTTTTTGATACCATTTCGAGACAATAAAGGATCACAAATGTAATTGTGTCCCAAGATGAAGAAATAGGAAACATGGTATTAATATGAATAGAAATAGTAAAATATCAATAGACTCGCTTCCGTCTATAGTTTAAATCGTCCGTTAATCCAGATCCAAGCGCAAGCCATTAGTCGAGTCTACTTGTGGATGGTTTATAAATTGACCACTATTAGGTTACTGCAGGACTTGACGTTTTTCGATTACTTTCTTTTACCATTTATTTGTGACTTAATTTACGTTCGTTTTATAAGTCAATTTAATGAGTTCCGTTTAAAGGGACCAGTTAAGCTATTGATAAAAAATAACGTGTGTTCTATTTTTTAGATGTTTTTAAAACATCTATTATTATCTATATTAACAGAATTGCCAAGGCATCAAGATAATTCAAGGCAATAAAATGAAAAACTATAACTAGACTTACGTTAAACTTGCGACTAATATTATTTATAAGTCGTAGAGCGTTGTATACAGTTTGAATGGCCCGGCTCGACCGGGTTGTTGCCACTATCTCACAGAAAATCAACGTGAATAAGCTTGCTGTTGCGTTTTGTGCGGTAAGTGAGATATCCGGAGGCTCAAATCCTTTTCCGCGATCCCCAATCCCTCAATCGGCAGCGCGTCTATGATTCTTCAGATATTGTGGATGTTTATGGGCGGTGGAGATCATTAACGATCGATTTACAATTACGACCCACTGGCTCGTTTGCCGGCCTCTGCTGTCTTATCTTGCCTATACCTGCCCTTATCCCACTCGTAGTGGGGTCGGCGCAACATGCATTTTAATAAATGCTACGTAAAGATTTGCCTTGTAGTTTTTACGACCGGCCGCCTGCCTGACGTCAACCCCTCTGGGGAGAAAACATATAATCCGGTTCTGCCAGCCTTCATTATAAGAAAACAAAAAGGTTTTATTTGATTAGCCCCTTCTATCAGGATTTCTAAGTTTATTTCTGACAGCGTCTCATTCACGATACCTTACTCGTACCAAACCTGCGAGTCCCTCTTCTAAATTCTTAATTACTAACAAACATCTGTTACGTTTTAAGCACGTTTTGCCCCATTTTCGTCTGGTTTACGAGTTTTTAAGTGGCAAGGGATGGCGTTTTCCCTAAGATACATTAAGTATCAAACAGCTTGTTTTGCCCGTGCCCTACACAAGGGTTCGTGAACTTATGTTTGTTTGTTGACATTTAAATAAAAAAATACAGGGTTTTTTATACTGTGTGTACTACCATTCTTAAATTGCAACACCATTTTGATCGTTTGTTAATAATTTATCCATTATTGACAGCCTACGTGGCGGAGTGGGCGAGTAGTCGGCTGTAAAGCGCGAGGCCGCAGGTTCGATTCCCGCACCAAGACACCGATGAATTTATTGGACTAAGGCTGTATGTCTCTTCTTCTTCTTCTACCTGCCCTTATCCCACTCGCAGTGGGGTCGGCGCATCATGCTTTTAAAACATGTTACAGAAAGATTTGGCTTGTAGTTTTTACAACCGGCCGCCTACCTGACATCATCCCCTTTGGGGAGGGACTAAGGCTGTATGTAATAATAACAAATACACCCAACAGTCATACACATTTTGTATGTAACGAATAAACTTAAAACTACTGGACTGATTATCACTGAGTAACATAGGCTACTTTTTATACCGGAAAAGGCCGATCACGCGTGCGGAGTCGCGAGCAAAGGCTAGAACATATAGATACATTTGTATGTGGAAGTGTATATTTAGTTGTATCATATTCTATTGCTAAGTACAGTTTACTCAGACGCGGTGAAACAGGCGCTTAATGTTCAGACTTTGAAATATTATGTTCAACTTTGCAGGCCCCTTTCTGTCATTTTACTAAGTTTGATTAAAATTTAAGAGACTGTTTTGGTAACTAGAATACCAAGTTGTAAAGTTATAAAAGGAAGATTGGTTTTTATCCGCGTGAAAGTTCTGAACCCTTGGGCATAAAGTCTATGAAAAGTGGGGTATACTTAATTGAACTAGTGCAAAAACTAATTGAATTTGGTTGGGTAGATTCCAAGATAAGGCTCCATCTAACAAAATTGACAACTTTTTTGTAATATTTCATTTAATGTCAGTAGTTGAGAAGTAATCAACTTTTTTGCACTCGTAATGTAATGTAGACATGTCCGTCTGTTTAAACACATTAAACCTTGATTGGTTATAATGTACTGTATCCTTGTCTAGTTTTATAGCAATCGATAGTGATTGGCAATGTCTAATAACAATTTGTGGTTTATTTTTTCTTATAATATTGAACTAAATTTTGCACGCTACTCCGTGTAAATGCATTTTTTATGGAATATAAAGTCGTCTATGTTTCAACAACATTAATACCTAGTTTGATTCAAAGTTGTTCAGTGGCACAGCCAGGAAAAATGACAGATAAACAGACTAGTTTTAAAATTTATAGGTAACAAGTTTTTTACGCGGCTGCGCCCGCATCGAAGTCTTTCCGGTATAAAAATAGCCCATAATAATATGTCACTCACCGGGCTCATAAACGATTTCTACGCGAAGATCATGACCATCAGTTGCTCCGTTACTGCGGGAAAGAAGCACAAACCAACATACACTATTTCGCATTCGTAGTATTGTAAGTATAGACATCATGTATTTAATAAAAATATTCGAAATATTATGAATTTGGACACGGCAAAGAAACATACGAAAATAAATGACATACCGAGTAAATCTCCAGGGAAAAACAAAAAGGACGACTGATTCCATGGAAACATTGCGAAACGTGCGACGTTTTTATGGATCGCCTGTCAAACACAGTGTCGCCGTGACTGATAGCAGGAAAACGAGTGGGTGATACTAACCACCGCACCACCCCCCCACCCAGTTACAGTAATGTGAGACTAAACCTGATGGATACATTCGTACCACTTTAAAGCGACGCTTACTTTTATCTTAACTAAAATGCTAAGGACTGAGTGGTGAGGTTGCTCGCAGCGATAAACGAGTGTTTCAGATTAAGGGTAAGCTGGCGAATGAAATATTTTAACATCCAAAAAGTACTAATTCGAATGAAAATTGTTAAAATGTGGAATATTATATATAGAATACAAAACAGCGTGCTAGCTAAGATTTTTTATCCTACTACCAAGAAAGGGTTATGTTTTTCGTGCGTATATTTGATTGTAAATTTCCTTATTACCTCGTATCTTCCAAACGGCTGGATGGATTTTGACAGTTAAGGTGTCGTTATATTCATCTTAGAAATCCAAGTGTCTTTAGATAGGTGTTTAAGGAAAAACAAAATGGTGAATTTTTGGTTCGAAATAGTATTATAATTTATCAAATGTTTCAGAGACCTTTATCGAGAACGGTCTATTTGTGTACAGACATACCTATATGTTTTAAAAGAAAGGACTGACGCTAAAATAAAGAACTGACTTGACCGCCGGCCAGATTTCTTTTAGTCAAATGAGGCATAATAAAATAATGGCTGGTGAAAAAGGTGCCTCGAAAAAGTTATGAAAGTGGGATACAAAAGTTTAGTTGTGCGCGCCCTTTAACGTTTCACACGCGTTACTTTACTTCCATCTGGGTTTGCGTTATTATTTAAGTTACGTTTTCGCTTGACCGCAGCCTCAACGGCGGTACTGTTTTTAATTAATGCCGTCCATTCGCGCTACCTTTCTAGTGTTACAGCAATTATTTTGCCAACCTCATTAAAGAGTTTAATTCTAACAAGAAAAATACTCACCGGCAAGTTTCCGTGTTCGTTGTTTATTTTGTTGTTTGTTTGTTGACACAGTCTTTTTTCGATTGTGTTACGGTCTCAACAAGTTCCGCGCCTTTCAGTTGTTTACGCGCGTCCGCGTCGGTACGAACGCTTGTTTTTATTCGATTGATGCTTTTACTTAAAGTGATTGATAGGATAGAAGGAAACCTCCTTTGAGGAGTTTTGGCGAGGCGATAATCGGACCACTTCCTCCGATGATCGTACTTGTGAGCCTTTCTATTCTGTGCGTTGTAATGGTGAAGTCATATATTCACGTCCATTGTTCTCTTCAAGAATATAATACGTACTTTGTCTGGAATACGTGGAGTTATAAGCGCTATCAAGAATTTTGCTCGCATTTTTTCTTTTTTGTTATAACCACAAAAGTAACTGTATATGAATCTATCTGAATATAGAGCAATTACATTAGGGAACTAGATGTGGCCTGCACGCGTTGCATTGCCTCTTTGTAAGTAAGTACACATGAGTGTATTATTACACTGCTTTTTGTCACAATCCTTCGCGGACGTGTGCACAGAAAAGTTTACAAAAGTTTAATTGCAATCAAATTAATTTCATAGGAACGCATAAGGGGAAAAACAAAGAAATATGCATTTTTATATACATATAGATATCTTTTTTTTATGGCGTAGGCCGGCAAACGAGCAAGTGGGTCACCTGATGGTAAGTGATCTCCACGCCCATGTACGCCCACAATACCAAAAGAGTCATGGGTGCGTTGCCGACCTTAAAGGAAAGGGATAATTAAGGAATTGGGAAGGGGAGGGGGTTTGGGCCTCTTGGGGATATGGTAATACCATATGTAGTCATTAATTTCTTCACAGGATAATACATCAAGCCATTACGATGATACCCATTAACCAATTATCGATATGGAAGCTTTGCCCTCCTGAGTGTATACCTAATAAACCAATTATTTGAGGTATTCAAATTTCAAACGTTTAATACCCTCGCAATCGTATTAAACATTCGGCATGTTCTCAGCCTACATGAATTAAATTTACCTCAGTTATATCGGCGCGTGTGCAAACGTTAAAACATAACTTTTTACACTTATCTGAATCCAATAAAGTGGCGGAATGAAACATGCACCACGGTCGTATCGGCATCGTTAGTGGAACAGTTAGCTCGTTTCGTTATTTACCATCGGTCGTTCATCATTTTTAATCGCGTCGCGTCGCGTCGTACCATTTTTGTTCGAGCTACACTGACCGGTCGTCGTGACGTGCTGAGAGCCGCTGAATTTTTACACACCCTATTGTTTGCTAATGCTCGTGTTCACATTTGTTTGAGATTAGTACAGTTGACTGGCGCAGTTGTAATGCGTACGCGTTACGACTGAGGATGACGCTGAGGTCTCGGGTTCGATCCCCGAGTTGGGTAAAAGTGATATTGGGTTTTTCTATTACGAAATGCTTAGTATCAGCCCGGAGTCTTGAATTTGTGCCCGGTATGGCCATAGGACATTGAGATGCTTCGATAGCATAAAATGCTTTTTCATGTTGCTGTACATGGACCACCAACATCTTAGGCCCAAAGCCTCACCTGCACGTGGTACACTGCTGATTAATGGATGAGCCAATAGCGAAACTTGGTTCCCGTTACGGGTTATGGGGTTTAGACCCGCCAGGTAGCCACACATATTAATATGGACTATGCTGATCATGATGGGAAGACGGACCCTGATATTAAACCGGGATGACGCCTAGGCAGAAGATTTTTTTAGGTATTTTTAATATTTGCCGTGAATGCTCAAAACCGGGCGAAGGGAAAACGATTGAGTGGGAAGGCGGATCCTGAAACATCCTGTTTTGGTATTATGGCAGTTATAAAGTCGCCAAGAAAAAAGGGGAAAAAAAGGAATTCTTAGCTTAGCCGATGCACCTATATTAATATGGTTTTATAATTCTTGATTTTGTTGTTGTAGTTAATCTCTTGTTCTCCTTAGTGGAATATTTAGCTTACTCGACACCTCCAGTTACCGGCTACAGCTCTCGGAGTATTGGCTCGTCGCGACGCGTCGTCGGCTGCGCGAACTGCAAACTGTGACAGATGTTGACGTTACGTTTTGTTTGTGATGACGCGCCTGTGATGGATTACGCGCGGATTTCTCACATCACGTGACGCTTCTAACTCTACTTTTAGGAGATTTTTTAAAGCATTGTTCGGCAAACGAGCAAGTAGGTTATTTGATGGTAAGTGATCTCCATATACGTCCACAATACCAGAAGAATCGTGAGCATGTTTTCGACCTTAAAGAAAAGGGATAATTAAGGGATTGGGAAGGGGAGGGGATTTGGTCCTTAGAATATCTCAATAACCTCACGAAACACAGCAGCAAGCCGCTACTTTACGTCGATTTTCTAATGAGACAGTGGTAACGTCCCGCTCGAGTCGGCCCATTCGTGTTTTAGACAAAATTGTCTACAGCATGATACAGTTGTCTAATGCTGTGTACGTTTGATTACCATAGATTTCAATCTTAAATAAAATTAACTTTTTACACATTAGCTCACGCCTGTATCCCTGTAAGACTAGGTATAGGTAAAACTAGTGCACCCACGGTTCACCGATCATATTTACGCCCCTTAATCTGATAGGGGGTGAACCTAATTCCAATCCTGGGTAACTCATGTGTGAATTTTCATATATCAAAAACTCGAATACAAATTATTGTTTCCCGACCGGGATTTGAAGCCAGGATCTGATTTTCAGTCTTAAGAACGCAGCTAGACCAATGAGGCATCTAAATTACAAGTAAAATTGTAGTTATTGTTTCCACTTTTAAAGATTATAACACTGGTTATGTCGAAAGGACTACATGGTGTTACTATTGAAAGCATATTGAGTGAATTTTGGATATGTGATTACAAAAAAAGGTTTGTGAATCAGGATCTTGGTCCAAATGTTGCTTTTGTGATTGTCTAATTTAAAATAGGAACTTGTTAATAATTATTTGATAATATAGAAATAGTGTATTTTGGACATTTTTATGATTATTTAAGAATTTCCAAATAATAGGTATTTAAAAGTTAGTTTCTATAATCTGTGATACTTAAACTGTCCGAATCGCCTAACTTAAATACCTAGTACTAATAACAAATAAAGTTATTTTTCTCAATAAATTTTCAAAGTAATCATTCTATCGAAACGAATTAGAAACTAAAGCAATTCAAAGATAATTGAAGTATTTAATTATTCTAGTTACCCTAAGGCCGAGCCTCTAATTGGAATATAAGTTTCATATTGTTATCCAATGATAATTAAACCATCCTTAGCGCTTGTTTCATCACTTCGAAATAATGGAAGGTAGGTTGTCTGTAAGGGAGTGGTGAGGTGGAAAATTTATATTTCTTACTCCTTACTCTCTTACTATTTGATCAATTTCGTTGCAGGATAAAGACAGCCTCGTATTCCTAGACTCGCCGAGCTTTCTTGCTCGGTGCCGAAAAATGCGTGCCATTGTCCATCCTGGCTTACAGGAGTTACAGTGGCGCGTGTGAGCGGAATAGTCTCTGTAAAGAAATGGTCTTAATTTTATGGGCTTCCAGTAATTCAAAACGGTAGGTATCCAATGACAACAGTTCGTTAAATATGTAAGGTGCATGGAAGTTCTAGATGTTTTTTATTTTACTTTAACTTGCTCTATTCTTTTTTCTTTCTTCATTCGGCTTAGCGTTATCCCGGCTTGATGCCTCTTCTTCTTCTTCCCATCATGTTCTTTTGGGCTGTAGTTGGAATTTAACTTTGTAAGTTATTTGATCGGTATTTATAGTGATTTTGTAGTAATGACTTCGTGAATGTATCAGGAACTGGATTATATTTGTTAGTTTTAATCCCGTAAACTATGTAATTAAGTAATTGTACGTAGGAAGAAATTACTACTTTAAACAATATTGTGAGTTGCATTCTGTAAATGTTATTAAATTACGTAAACTGTAACTTGAGAAATGTCAGATCTAGAAGTTCGTTCAGATGTAAATGTATATGTGAGCCACTTACGCAAATTACGTAAGCTCTTACTAAAACTTATAAATGTAATTAGGGCCTTACGTAAATGTAAATGTTTACACCGCCAGGTCTAGCATTTATATACCTATGGTATACACCACCTGACATTTTAGTATCATCTACACTATTTTATCACCATTTTATCTGGAAATTTCCAAGGAAGGACGATCGTGCAACCCTACGGGGTAACGAGGGCCTTTAAACTAATCGCCCAACATTCGGAGACACGTCCTACTTAATTCACAGAAGTTGTAATTTGTTCCGTAATTATGAGCTCCCATAGTTGCGACCCCTACCGACGGTTTACAACAGTAGGGTCTAAACGTGCGAATTATTAAGGTGTGGCGATCTGTTCTAATTTAAATTCAAGCACCGGTGCGGACATCTTTATTTTACACTATGGGTATTTTGTTGTATTCATGAAATTTTTATTTTGAAACTTGCAATGTTTGGCAAATGCTATTGGTTGATTATGTATAATTTTAAAACGTTTATTATTTTGTCCGTCATCTTAGTCGAAAGATAGTAGTAGTTACGGCTGAGATGAACTGATTTGTTCACTGTTTATAAAAATATACGCATTGAATTGTGAACCTCCCCATTTATTAAAGCTTATTAAAACAGTCTCAAATATTGTGAACATATAAGTAACAGTTATTACGTACAATTTTCTCGTACTAATCACTTTTTCTATCACGTGCGTACCAAATTACATTTCCTGTTAAAGAGGAACGTTCGTGGAAACGTGTAATTATTATTTAAGGGACCATTTAAAACCCTCCATTATTCACTATGGAAAAATTGTACGAGTAAATTACATTCTTAACGATCTCAATTACATTTTGTTATCGCGCGAACACATTGCCGACCCAAATTGATCTTGACGTTAGGGTTCCATAACATGATATAAGGAAGGAAATGAATAATATGAGGAATATTACATGGCATTTTAGGTTATTATGGCCATACGGAGTAAATTTGACCCAAAGCTAACAACGTCGGGGGACGCTTTTTTAAATATAATACTACACCCAACAGTCAGACACATAGTCCTGGTCCCACATTAGGATACCGAGTCTTGTGTCGTGTGTATCAGGAAACGGGAGACTTTCGGCCCTACAACACCCACAACAATATTTGTGGCTCACACGAACATTTCCCTCGGTGCGGGAATCGAACTCACGACCTCACGATTCACAGCCGGCTACTGGCCTGCTACGCCATGGAGAGTGCAGGGATTAAACTACTTTTTATTTGGACTCAGAGTGTGTTTTTAAGGACAGAACATTTGGTGCTTTAGCTATTTTTTTACATTAAGTTCTGAGTAGTAATTGCATTATTTAGCGGTCGCTTTTGTATTGTCAACGTTGTGAGTTAACAACTAGCGGTCACGAAACAGGAAACCGTGTTACTTTTATTGTAGCCAAGGACGATTTGTGAAATGCCGCAAGTCGTGATTTATGTTTATTTTTTTATAATACTCAGGCCGGCAAATTAGCACGTGGGTCACCAGATGGTAAGTGATCTCTACCGCCCATGTCACAATACTAGAAGAACCATGGACGTATTGCCGCCCTGAAAGAAAAGGGAAAATAAAGGTATTGGGATGGGGAGGCGGATTTTGGCCTTCGGATATCTACGTACACAGCAGCAAGCCGTTACTTTACGCCGGTTTTCTGTGAGACAGTAGCAACGACCCGGTCGACCCATTAGTGCTGTAGAAGAAACTGTCTACAGCGTGGTTCTCTGTTTCCTAACCATAATCATAAGTATAACCAATAGATAGGATCTTAAGTCTCATAATGCCCAGTAATTTAAACACAGCTTCGGACACTTGTAGTGTTAATTGCGTTTGGACGTTGAAACTTGAAGTAGCAATTAGCATTAATAGATCATTTACGTATGCACTAAGACCTAACTAATACCCTCTACGGATCGTGTCGCATTATATACATACTTATATTGATACGTATAGTATGGACAGAGCTTGCAGTATTCAAACTAAGGTATACGCTAAGTTCATTCAGTAATTTGGTAGAATTTTATGGAGCATTATGTTGATATCGGAGCCTTATTTGCACAGGAAAATTGATATCGGAGTGTTATTTGTACAAGTAATCTTTACATACATACGCGCTCACGCCTGTACCCCCCTAAGAGGTAGGCAGAGGTGTAACTAGTATACCACATTTCGCCGAGCTTATTAGAAATCTTTTTCTTGTAGAAATAAATAAAATAAATAATAAATACACCCAACAGTCACACACATAGTCCTGACCCCACACTAGGTAAACCTGTATCGTGGGTATCAAGAACTACGAGGGACTTGCGGTCCCACAACACCCAGACCAGAGATAAATATTTGTGAATCAGACAAACATTTGTCTAGGTGCGGGATTCGAACCCACGGCCTCACGCTTCGCAACCGGCTATTCGCCTGCTGCGCCACGGAGGCTGTCAGTCAATCTTGTTTTTCTATCTACTATAGTATAATAGTACTTTGTATAAAACTATTTATTTTTTATTTGTGAACAACTTGACCGATTGAGGTCATATTTACACCATACATTTGTATTGCGGAGGCGATGTTTCATAAGTAATCACGCTGCGACCCACGGAAGCAGAATAGTAATTGTCTATATATAAAGCGAAATATCACTCACTCACTGATTGATCACTCACGAAATTTTTACTAAATTTAGGATTATGAAATTTGCTCAGATGATAGTTTGTGTAATGAAGGGGGCTAAGAAAGGGTTCTCGGACATTTTAAAGGGGGAAAGGAAGGGTTGAACTTGGTATAAAACATTTTTATGGAACGAAATACAGCTGTGAAATTGAATACAAATATTGCTTATTAAACATAATGAGATACGTGTTTCATATTTTTTTGTAAAATTACCTTCGGGATAGGGGAGTAGAGGGTGTTTAATGTTGTATATTATTAATATTAAGTTTGGATCTTTGTAGATCAATCACGCCTTAAAGGCTGAACGGATTTGGATGAAATTTGGTGCACAGATAGACCAAGGTACTGAATGCTTTTTATCCCAGAAAAGAATATTTACGCGGGCGGAGCCGCGGACAACAGTTAGTACTCTGTATAAACCTGTCGATACTGATATAATAAAGGTTTGTCGCTCTTTTCGCAACAACGGAGTAACGGATTGACATTATTTTTGAGTTTGGGGGCCGTATAGATATAGGCCTTTTATCCCGGAAATATGTCGGGAAAGACTATCATGCGGGCGGAGCCGCGGGCACTAGCTAGTAGGTATATATAACGGCTATACATAATGCTTTTTTTATTATTGCCCAGATAGACACGAGCAGGCGGCCCATCTGATGGTAAGTGGTTACCGCCGCCCATGGACCTCAGCAATGCCAGAGCACAGCCAAGCCGCTGCCTACAGTTGAAGGAAAACTCTTATTAAGCCTCGCTTAAAGGATAGGTCATAACGCTCGGGAAACACCGATGCAGGATGCTATCTTTGTGTTTTTTTTAATAAAGTAAACGAATACACAGAAATATACCGATCGTTTGACCTTTGGGAATCCCACGATGATAATATTAAAGAAGATTGGCAAACATGCATTATCAGTGTCATTATCATTACCCGTGCATTATCAGTGTCGCATTTAGATTTCGCGTGTCATAATACAAATACTTGAAAAAGATAAATATGAGGCCTATTAAAATAAAATGAATTTAAGGCATATTTTGTTGAAATTATATTTTAATGGAAATCCAACTTAAAGACCCACATTGTAGGTTAGGTAGGTACTTTACGTATAAGGCAAGTTTAAATTGAGCAGATGAGTTGATTCTGGAATATGCAATGAATGTGGGTGAATCCGCGCATCAAAGCCAGTTTTATATATAAAATGTATCATAAGAAATGATAGCCAGTGTCACGTTTTCAATTAGCGTGTTCGCAGCTTATGGGTATTGAAGAGACGGCAGTACGGCGCCTGGTTATTCATCCGTCAGGCTCGAATCGGCGCGATATTATCACGTCTACTTGGTACTCGTAGGTGATCATAATAGGTTCGCTCGTACGGAAAAAAATGTATATTCCTTGGTGTTATTTATTTATTGCAGCCATCATTGTTGGGAGCGCAATATTATGTAGAAGATAACGATTTAAGATTTTGTTTGTACTTGATAGCTTTGCACCGTCGCATCGTCCGATAATTAGTAAATGAATACACCCAAAAGTCACACACATAGTCCTGATGCCACTCTAGGTTAACCTGTATCGTGGAATTAGGAGGGACTTACAGTCCCGATCTAACTTCCGGTCGGCAACTCAGAATAAATGTATGGCAGCAGTCATGTATACGCAGATCTAAGTTATTCTATTTGTTACAGTTGTCCAATCTTAGTCAAGCTTGAGTTGTTGCTAGGTATGGGTCAGAAACAAGCACACTTGAGTCACGCACAGAGCCCAGTGTCGAGAGCATGTGATAACATTGAATTATAGATATACATAATATACAATTATATAAGCATTATATTGAATGGTGATTGATTCGGCCCACAGGTGTTATCACACAATACTATACATCCTGTGCTCTTGTAGCTAATTAGCAGCATCTATAGAATACATGGAGCATACTGCAGGCCGTATCGTACAAAGCATACATACGCACTCGCGCCTGTAATCTCCGAAAGGGTAAGCAGAGGTGTAACCAGTACAACCACATTTCGCAGTACATATTTCCGTCCCATGATGTGATAGGGGGCGAGCCTATGGCCATACCGGGCACAATTCCAGACTCCAGGCATATGCCTTAGTATCAACTAAGCACCCCGTGATCGAAAAATCCGATATCTCTTTTTGGAAACTAATTCGGCAACTGTTGTTTTCCGGTTTAAAGGACATTGAAATTACTGGGCATTATGAGACATAAGAACTTATATCTAGAGGTGACGAGCGCAGTCTAGTGCCATGCAGTGCTTTGTAATACAAAGTTCTGTGTGGCTTTGCTCGTACTTATGGGCAGGCGTTCCGCTTAACATCAAGCGAACGACCTGCTCGTGTCGTCATTTAAGCTAATAAAAAAAAACTTTGGCGAGTTGATTGTTGAAACAAAAATACATTGCAACACATACAATTAGTAGCACATTTCAAGTGTCGACGACTGAATAAATATCTCATTGCAGTTTTTAGAAAACTTGTTCACAGTGTTTATCTTTATTCTAACACGCCCGCGCCATTTAGTTGGTGACTTCACGTCATAACGCCTTCCATTCCGCCCCTCGGCTCGTTTCAAAGAGTGTTTCCTGTCTTTACTACGTCACGAGTGCATTTCGTGTACCATTGTCGCTTTGAGAAGGTTCTGTAGTTTCACTCTCGAAAATTTTAAAGTCACGAAATATGAAAGTCTTTATAAAAACGTATAAAATAGTGGGACAAACTTATTATTGTGAGGAATACAATTAATTTAATTTAATTATCAGTACAGTAGCGGCATCCTAAGATGTTAGTTGGGACAAGATAAAATAGTGTTGTAACATACTGTAGTTTCGATACATCCGATGCTGGAGCTAGCAGTCGTCCGTCATTATTGCGTTTTTTTTAATAGCATAGGCCGGCAAACGGGCTAGTGGGTCACCTGATGGTAAGTTATTTTCACCGCCCATATACGCCTACAATAACAAAAGAATCATGGACGCGTTGCCAACCTTAAAAGAGAGAGGATAATTAAGGGATTGGGAAGTAGAGGGGGATTTGGGCCTCCGGATATCTCACTCACCGTACGAAACGCAGTAGCAAGCTGCTAATTTACGCCAGTTTTCTGTGAGACAGCGGTACCAACCCAGACAAGCCAGCCCATTCATGCTGTAGACAAAACAGAGCTTTACCTCAAAAAATCCTATAAAAATTGAAGTACGGCAATGGTTTTTTTTACACGTACTTGTCAATATTTGAGAAACATGCATACATACCACTCAGGTCTTTGATTTACTAAGTACTGCACGGCACTGTTCTACACCAATGTTCAGTAATTTCCCTGGCTTCAATATCCTTCAAACCGGAACACAACCGTCCTTACACACTAGTTTGGCGACATAGACTGTTTTATTTGGCATACGATTTTCACAACTGTAAGTAGCTCCCCACGTGTGTGGTGTTGAAGGTTATTCCAGTTCAAGCTCGGATTGTTTCTGAAGTAAGGAGCAACCTCCAGTAGCGGGTGTCTCGCGGCGTTTCCGCTGTGTACGGTCTGGTAAGTCAACGATATTCCGGTTGCGTGGGGGTTATAAAATATGGAGAGTTCTATGTGCCGTGTCACGAGGTGATGACGTGAATAGGCTTAGAATACTTTACGTTGTGGTGCCGTTTTATCATTGCTTTTTGTATTGTATTATTTATTATTGCTTTTGGAATAGCTAGCTATATTTGGATTGAGCAGTTATGGTGTAAAAGAGAAGCGCAATGTCACTCAACAGTCGACATTATGTAAGGACAACACTGTACTTAGCTTTATGTGTATAGTTACTATGCCGTCCAAGGATCTAAAAAAATCGTGTGATAATAACAAGGAAAATGTATTGC
The DNA here is from genome assembly GCA_905332985.1 of Mimas tiliae. NCBI lineage: Eukaryota > Metazoa > Arthropoda > Insecta > Lepidoptera > Sphingidae > Mimas > Mimas tiliae. Next base: position 11,876,982 of record HG995254.1, read on the forward strand.
GTGCTAACAATAGGTTTCCAATAGACTGCATATGCGGTTTTATCGTCGGTAAATACTACCTTTAGCGGTGCATATCTCCCATTACATTAATGAATGCTATCGCATCGGATGAACTCGAGCGAAAAGAGAAGATTATAGGTGCTTACCGGTCGGGCATTATCTTTCTCATTTCTCTCCGCGAATGTTTGTGCGAGCTCCGAATATTTGCCTTTCAATCTGGCCTTTATGGCGTCATTTTTATTCAGCGTCTGATAATAGTTGCGCATTAAATTATGGTGTTTTTCTTTTTCATGTCTGCGCTCTGTGTTTTTTATTGTGTCGTTTGTCTGTGGATTTATTTTATGATATTCAAAATATAAATTTATATGAATTTGTAAATCAGTATCACAGAATATTTGATAGTACTACGTATCAAAATATCTAATATAACGTTTTGTTTTAGTCCAGTTAAAAGTTATTTGTCTGTAGAACGCTTGTCTATAATATGTGGCTTATTTTATGAATAAAAGTTATATGATTATTTATGTTGACTAGCGAATATGTTCCCAACCCTAATAGGACGAAAGGAGTATTTGAATAGCCCTTTCTTTAACGTCAGCAATGCATCTATGATTCTTATGGTATTGTGGATGTTCATGAACGATGGAGATAACTTAGCATCAGGTAACCCACTTACTCATGTCCCATCCTCTTGTATAAAAAACTTTATCTCTTAACAGTCATAATACTTTTATCCGTTCCCTTAACACGCTTTCACGTTTCACTTCAGTATACACAAAAATCGATATAATCAACGACAAACACATTTGTATGAGACTGTGTAATATATTTACAGTACGTTAAAATGGGGTGAATTGCAAAGAGTTTAATGTATACTACTAGACAAGCTGCGCGGTACATATAAATTGTACCACTAAGTTGCGGTAAATTGACCGTAACTAATATTACCATCTCGCTTACTCTCGACTAAACTCGACTAAACCCCTATCACGCTCCTTATTTGTGAGCTGTCAAACTCCCGTGTTATGTGACACAATTTTGCTTCTCGCCACCCTGTCTAATAGTATACATTAAAGTCTTTGGTGAATTGGGACAAAACTGATTTTGTTTATTTACGTATATGAAATGAGATAAACTGTAATTACCAAAACAACTAGTACATATGTTGGACAAATATTAAGCATTTTGGTTGATCCGTCCATGTAATAGACTCAATATAAGTTTCGTCCCGATTCACCCCGCTATCCATATTCACCCTGTTTTACAGTATATTAAATTATTAATTTGTAACATATAGTCAAACTGAAAATTGTGATATAGAAACCAACATAATTTCCATAATCGAAACACTTCCCAAGCATTCTCAATTTGAAATCAGCTTCGTTATGACGCCTTATATCACTCAAGTGCCTTTTGAAGTGTGTGTGTACTAATTGAGATGATATAATTACATGAAAGGAAACGTGCTCTTGGGCCGGTGGGCTTAATTCAACGCGTTTATTGCACCCCCTTTGGTTATTCATTATCTGGAATGTTCCACTCCTTGTAGTCAAGTGCCGGTTTATAATTAAGCACGCCCTGAATGGAAATTAATGTGGGCCTGAAAATGCTTCTATGAGTTTATGTTTGTGTGTGATTTTGCTTGTAGGCTTTTGTTTGTTATTTTCAAAGTACTTTTTTTTTTATTTAAATATTGAACTATGCTATTTGTTATTTTGCGATTCGATTATTTGTATTTTTACAATGTAGCAATGCGTATGCGACGGGCCGTCTGGGTTGGTACCACCGCTTTGTTTTTTTCTGCCGCCAAGCAGCAATGTGTAAGCACCATTGTGTTCCGGTTTGAAGCCATTGAAGCTAGTGATATTACTGTGTCCATACCCCGAGACGTATACGTCTCGGGGTTATGAGCGCAGTCCAGTGCTATGCAGTCCTTTGTAATTCAAAGTTTTGTGTGGTGTTGCTTGTGTTTATGGGCAGGCGCTCCGCTTACACCATCAGGCGAGGGACCTGCTCGTTTCGTCACTCAAGCTAATGAAGAATCACTCGAGATAAGAAATCACTAAGTAAATACATGGCTATACATTACATACGTACATAGGCCGCACATCCCCCGCTGTGCGGCCACGACCCCGATCGTCGTGGGACCGTAAGTGCCTCGTAGTTCCTGATACCTACGATACAGGTTGATCTAGTGTGGGGTCAGGTTATCAATGTGTGTGACTGTTGGATGTATTTATTTCTTTATTTTAGCAGCATGAAATATTGTCAACATTTTGTATAAAATATCTACAAAATATTTTTTCCCAATAAAGTCAACAGTATTAAAACCAACAATCATTGAAAGCGTTGGTCCTACAGATAAGGTGTCGATAACCTCCAAACTCTACGTGAAGTGGATTGCCAAACATTAACAGCTTAGCCGTGTCGAAAGTTCTATGAGAGGCTTAAAATTTGTGACATCGGACGACGCTAAATACCGCTTGACGACTTTGTGACGTATTCAATATAGATATAGATAGTTATGAAGTTTAGAAGTTGGATGGACGCTGATACAATCAGGTAGAATGGAACAGTAACTTACAATGAGTTGTTTAATAATACTAGTCTTGTATTATATACGTCTCACAGTTGGGCATAGTCCTACTCTACTAATGAGAGGCGTTAGGCCTACGACTGAGATTTTTCGCGTCTACCACAACTAATTAGACAATGGTGCCGATTCTGGCTAGATTAAATAAAAAGTCATTAAAATTAAATTTGGTTTTGTCAAAGGACATATTTTCGTATTTTGAAATCGTCTAATTTAGTTTAAAGTGATAGGAATAAATCTATTTTAGTTTAACAGGATTGAAATTGCTCAACTTATTTACATATTTTATGTGCATATCTGTAATTTATATCATAATTGTTATTTCATTATTTTTAAATTAATTTAAGTAATGGTAGCAATTTACATATAATAAAATAAATAAGCCCTTTATTTTCTGAATTGTTTTCTGTTAGTTTGTATGTTAAAGTATATCTCTTAATTCAGCATGCCGCTTGGCAAAGGCCTCCTCTAGCTGTTTCCATATACCACTAGTTTATTATTTAGTGAGGTGTACAACAACATTAGCACCAATATCGCCCTAACGTAAATTATTTTCGTCATAAAGGTCATAGGTACAATACCAACATATGAATTCATTAATAATGGATTTTAAAGAATTGTCGCGTCCTTTTTCTCGTCTTATATAAAAACCAGTTTCACGTCTTTTATCATCCTCATTTTTAAATTCTAAGGCCCGCTCTACATATTTGGCGAAATACTATGTCTAGAATTGCTAAATACGAGAGTGTGGAACGTTGTCGTGTCTCGCCTCGCGCTGTTCAGGAGGTATCGTTTTGCTAGAAATAGGTCTCGCCAGGAGGTCGTACCCAATGTATGGAGCGGGCATAAATCCTAAATATTTACGAAACCCGAGCTAATTCATGTAAAACTAATTATAGCCGCGTATTAAAGGTGGCGGTGGCGTGGCAGACGAGGGTTGACGTGTGTCCATTCTAATAAGGTTATTGTGCGGTGGGTACTCAGCCTCTAAATTGTATAGAAATCAAAGTCAAAGCTTAAACCTTCTATTATCAGATGTAGACATTTTTGTTTCGTAGCTATTTATTTATTTCTTCTGGCATATTTATTTGTTTTTATTTTAGTCTGCGGTTCGGTTGTGTAGGCAGCGGTTTGCCTATGCTCTCACATTGTACATCGTCTGCTCCCCTAGGCAATAAAACAATAATTAAAAGCCGCAAACGGGCAAGTTAGTCATTTGAGAGTAAATTTTCACTGTCGCCTATGAATATTAAATACAAATTTAAACGTACAATCAACATCAGATCAATTACAATCACCTCATTGCTTTAGTGACAGAGTACATAGGCTAAGAAACTGTCAAGCATTATGTTTAAATCCCAGGTTAAATCATTATTTATGTTTGAGTTATCAATTCGAAAAATCATAAGTTGTCCGAGATTGAAATTTGTGCCCGGTATGGCCACAGATAGACTCGCCCCCTATCATAACATGGGACGGAAATAAAACTCGGCAAAGCGTGGGTGCTGCACTTGACGCACCTCTTCCTACCCCTTCAGGGATACAGGCCCGAGTTTATGTATGTATACAAAGTGTTACGGAAAGGTGTGGTCAAATTTAAACAATGTATAGTCACGTACGATATTAGTAATAACCCCCCGTAGAACCAATTCCTATTGCATTGCTTGACTTGAAAAATAAAGAACTTGCTTTTTTATCTAACGAGTAACATGTCGATATTCGACTTGTAACATTGAACAACACTAAATGATAAACAACTACGCTTTTATCTCATTTCAGCACTGTTATTCTCTCTCACGCAATTTACTTAATAGGGATGTAATCGATCTTATCGATCGTAATAAACGAGTGATGAAAATTAGAGTGAAATTTTGGGATGTCTAAATTTTAATAAAATCCGGTACATAAACACTCATTGTCAGGTGTGTTACATACACCTTACATAACCTGTAAATATGACCACACCTTTCGGTAACACGTTGTATCATTATGTAGTTGCAATCACTACATTGCGGCGAAGTGAATATATTTGTGCATATCTCAGTTTCGCGTTACTTTCCGCTGATTACGCAGTGCATTGTGAATCCACTTGGCCGCGCGCGTCATTAACAACACTGCGTTGATTAATACTTTACCTGTTGTGTTTTCGAGTGTTCATCAGTGAAGCGAGACGGCAGTTTGCAACAATTTGTTAAGTGATTTTAGCAGTTGAATGGATACAAATATAATTGGTAATTCTATAAGTTTTTATGTATTATATGTGCCACACTGCTGGGCACTGGCCTACTCTGCTGAAATAGAGGGGTCAGGCCTTAGTCCACTACGCTGGCCTAATAATGCGGGTTGGCAGACTTCACATACCTACCTTAGAAATTCTTATGAAGAACTTCTCGGGTATGCAGGTTTCCTCATGATGTTTGCTTCACCTTTAACGCAAGCGATAATTAACAATTAATACACACATAACTCAGAAAAATCAGAGGTGTGTGCTCTTGGGACTGTTTTCGAACCTGCGACTTTCGTCTCGACAGTCTCCACCCCACTCCCCACTAAAATTCAGGAATCTCAGTTCTATGAGTAAGTTACTGTAGTCCCCTCGGACCGTCTCAATTGCGCTGAAGAAGGCCACCGCGGGGGTTTTAAAACGTGAATAACGTGTACGTAATTCTACGGAAATATTACGTACGACTTCATTCTCAGGTCTTCCATCTATGAACTTGGCTTAAAACAACCGATGAGCCCCTTGAAAATTATTATCAGCTGCTCCAACATAAAACACCAATTCGTAATACTTGCTTTTAGTTAAATACAACATAATAAAAATATACTCGTAATCATACTTCTTCTTTTAATTGTGTTCGGCTCTACCGTAGATCGGTGATTTCGCCAGTGTCCATGTAATCATACTTCAGAAATTACCGAACTGACTGACCGAACGAACTTGACATCTGACATTTTTCTTTTTAATTTAAATAATACAAAATTGAAATGAATGAAGGTCTGAAGTATCACCGTTTATCATTTAGTGTTGTCCAAAGTTGCAAGTCGATATCGTCATGTTAGTCACTCGATAAAAAAGAAAATTCTATAATGATGTCCTAACAATGCAATCGGATTTGGCTCTATGGGGGATGAAACACTTATATCGTACACTAAACATTGCTTAAAATTATCCACACCTTTTTTTATAACGCGATGTATAAGTAATTATTCTAAGGTATCTATATTTTTTACGTAATCAATAATGTTTTGTTTTATTCAGTTATCCTCATTTACATTTTACTTAATTGTATTTTTGTTGTTTTAGGTAAGTGCGTCAGCGCAAACACGTGTCATTACAGCCCACTACACTGATATCATCACCCGCCGCCCCGTAAGTTTATACTACTATATTTACTACTTACTAATACTAGGTGGTAGACCCTCGTATGCGAAAGGCTGTCTGGGTTAGTACCATCGCTTTTTCTATCATCGCTATTTTTGCCGCCAAGCAAGTAACTGTAAACACGGTTGTATTTCCGTTTACATGACATTGAATCCAGTGAAACTACTGTACATTATGAGACTTAACATCCTATGTCTCGCGGTGACGAGTACAGTTCAGTGCCAACTGCCATGCAGTGCTTTGTTATTCAAAGTTCTCTGTGTAGTGTGGTGTTGCTCCCGTTTATAGGCAGGTGTGACGTTTACTACCAGCGAGCGACCTGCTCGTTTCGTCATTCAGGTTAATAAAAAAAGCCTATTGACATACAATCCCCAAATACATCGAACAAATAACATCCCTTGTATTCTCTCGGCTCCTGAATCCTATCAATTACCTTGCATTAGATACGAAATTACTACGGCCGGCGGGCTTATGTGTTCGTCAAATTCCATCCAGGCTTATTTCATATCCACCGGCTGTGAGTAAGCCTTATAGGCGTATATCCAATTATACTAACACCGTAAATACGTGTTGCATTTTCAACTTTATGTCTGATGTGTTAAGATCGTAATTTATTTGTGAATGTTTTTAAAAGGTGTTCCCATATATGTACTGTTTCGTCGAAATGTGTCCCCTGACCACGGAGGAGAGGATACAATCTGCAGTATGATAATCTCAGAAGGTACAGATTAAAATGATAAAAATGTGGGTTTCAGCTTTGTTCTAATTTACAGATAAAATGGGATGTTATTCGTTAATGAAATTAAAGTAGATAAGAAACTAGCGGTAGTCTGTGACTTGTGTATTTTTAGAATAGAAGCACGAATGGTCGAAATAATTTTGGATCGTTAAATTTTATTTTCAGTGAACTACTATTTATGGATCAGATCTCTTGATAGAAGATTAAGCGCTTGTTTCACCACGTTTAAGTAAATGTTAGTTGCCAAATAAAATATGGCACGTTCAAATACATATTATTAAAAAGAAAAAAGTAACGACTCGACTGCCTCGGTGGCGCAGTTGTAATGCGTACGCGTTACGATTAAGCTAACGCTGAGGTCTCGGGTTCGATCCCCGGGTTGGGTAAACTGGTATGGGTTTTTTCTATTACGAAATGCTCAGTATTAGCCCGGAGTCTGGAATTTGTGCCCGGTATGGCGATAGGCTCGCTCCCTATCACACCGTGGGACAGAGATACGCTCGGCCAAATGTGGGTGTACTAGTTACATCTCTGCCTACCCCTTTTGGGATTACAGGCGTGAGTGCGTATGTATGTAAAAAAGTAACGAACGTGTAACTAATTAATATTATAATGTACTCGTTAAAAACGTATTAGACATTTTTAACAATAACTATGATTATTTATCTTCAATAATACTACCAATTTCTACGAGTGGTTCACCAGTTGTGTGCTTAAGGTTATGGTAGTCATTAATTAAATTAACGGGAAACTATTGACTCGTTGACAATATTTGAAAATGTTTGTAGTTAAGACATTTAGTTGTTTTTCGGTTTGAAGGACATGGAAGCCCGAGAAATTACTAGACATTATCAGACTTAAACTCTTATCTCTCGGAATGTCGAGGGCAGTCAGTGTCTATTACACTCCTGCTCGTTACGTCATTCAGCCTCATAAAAAAAATACTAATCCAATCACTTAATAAACTCGACTAAATCACTATCCTAAACCACTTTTTAAGATTCCGCCTTTACGTAAGATGGTGTACGAAGACAAAACGGCATTCGCTCCAGACGACCCATTACGTTAATGCGGAGCTAAAACTTGACTGATTACTGCCCTGCCAGGTTGAATTTTTCCACTGTCACTACACTCCGGGGACGGTTTACGCAGACATTAACTATATTAGTCTGGATTTACTACTTCGTGTAATCGAAATTCTTGGTTGACCCGCCTCCGTTAGTCTCAGTCTGTCTTGACTTATAAATATGTTGCGTGAATTCGTCTTGTGGGTGATGAAATTCCTATGTTGGCGATTTGTTATGTTCTTACTAAAACGTAAAACGCTAGTAAAATATACAGCGTTGATTTAGTACAGAAATACAGAATACACTTACACGCGCCGCGCCGCGCCGTTTTAACATTCAGTTTATCCATCTCTATTACGGTAACATGTATGGCTTTATTATACACATAGACAGACAAAGCGGTCAAACTTACAAAACCCTTCTGAGTTAGCAAACGTTAAAAATATAGTAGGTACCTATTCATTATAATCTACACATCCAAAATTACATTTAATGTTCATAATATAAAACAAGTTTTTATTATAATTCAACTGCAGTAAAGGAATATTAATAACACAAAGTTAACATTTATTAATATACAACCCTTTTATCTGTTGTATGTGCAAACATGTCCCATTTTATTAGCAAACATAGTTCGAGCTCGACTTAAATGTTTAATTTAATAAGTTTCAAACGAAACGCTCGTAACTACGTCGTCTGAATTGTGTTCACACATTCCTTGGCATATCTGTAGTTTGTGTTTTAGCGGGAAACTTTCATTAATAGCTAAATTCCAACTCGATACCAACTCGCATTTATCCACGTGACTCATTACGTATACACCATGACAATGATGCATGGCCGAATGGATTTTCACCGCAGTTAAGGGAACATAGACTTGTTGCTTAGTAACTGATGGTTAGTGTGCCGCACTTATTTTTGTTGATATTTGGTTCGGTTAAACTACGTGATATAAAATTTGCTTGCACGAATAAAACCTTTGTTGTAAAGAAAAAAACGGACGCGATTCAAGCGATAGCGACAAGCCAGCTTTGTATGAATATTTATGGAAACGGTCGCGCGTCGCAAGCTCCTGTCTCGGTCGCACACTGCATAATGTACCTACCTATACAATTGCATATAAACGAACACGTCCTTGTCGTCGCCCATCGTGGTCTACTGTTTCGGTCGCGTACCTCAAAATGTCTGTTAATTCATTAATTACTGGAAAAAGTGAATTTCTTTTACTCGCCAAGTTATGGACATCAAAAAGGTACACTGTATTCACATTTAGATGGGTGTGAGTGTAAAATTACCTCATAATATTTTCTAGTGTCATATTATACTTTATAATACAACCGATTTAAAAAAATACCTCGAAAGTACAGAACGGCGGTACTCAGAGCGTAATGTTCAGCGAGCGCCGACATCCTATATTTCGCAGTATTACCATATTCAAATAGAGCAGGAACATCAAGTTAATTTACTTGCGGATCTTAAATTATGTTTGAAATTAGATATATTTCGCTGTCAGTGCGGATGCGATTTGCATATTTTATTATTGGTCTACATGAATATTCATTTACATGCGCGTTATTGCAGATTAAGATTTGAATGTTAATGGTGCTAGAAATTTCTTTTTGTCTTGAATATTATGCAGTGGAATTATTTCCTATTAGCGTAGAACTAACTGCTTATCGATATTTTTAAACGTAAAAAGTTCGCATAAATAAACTATGACGTTTAAAAACTCTTTTAAATTCTAAACCACTAATGACGTACATTACTGCACTTACTACTAATTTGTTTCTGAGAATAAGATGATACTAGGTAAAAATTAAGGGATCGTGTGAATGATCACACTATAAATAAATCTGCAAAAAATAGAATATTCTCCCTTTAAGATTTACCTTGATGCGATCTGTATGTTTCTACAGCTACTGTCAGCCTCTAGATACTTAAACAAAGATTTTTCCTAGACTCTCTTTATGTGATTAAAATGTAATTTGTAAAATCGTTGAACAATTTGTGTAGGCAATCGTCGTCAGTCATTATCTGCGGATCTTTTTGGCAAATTGTTTTGTCATAGACACCCTGACCGGACGTAGGTACCTCATGGTACAACATGAATGGGCCGGCACGTCCGGGTTTTTCTACTATCTCACAGAAAAGCGATGTAAAGTGGCTTGCTGCTGTGTTTCATACGGTGAGTGAGATATCCGGAGGCCCAAACCTCCTCCCCTTCCCAATCCCTTACTTATCCCTTTCCTTTACGGTTGGCAACGCGTCCACGAGTGTTCTGGTATTGTAAACGTTAATGGACGGTGGAGTTAATTTACCATCAGGTGACCCAATTGATCGTCTGCAGTCCATGCCTAAAAAAAATTAGCACTGTATTTGTTTGAATAATTTGTAAGATATTATAAACTGACAATACGTGTATTATGTATTGTAACAATACAAATTACATATTGTTCATTGTATTTCAATGACATCCTTCATTGATCGGTTCACAATCTAATCACATGAATATTTAATTTTATTTTGCATACATAAATAATTTATTATTCATAATATTCGTTCGCTGATTTCACGTTGCATAATTTCTAAGAGTACGAACGAATAGGTTAAGAATTATTACATAAGTATTGGTATTTTGCTAGGATTCATCATTTATGATAAAACAATAAAACGATTAGATTTCAAATTTTAATTACTTTAATCACATTGATTCGATTAAATGTTGAAATAAAAGAACACTTAATTTTTTTCCAATAGTTAACATAGTTCGCCAACATAGTTTGCATGCACTTTAACATTTGTTTAACTCACATTTATTTTGTATACATACCGAATAAGTTTACTTCTTCAATTTGTATGTGGCAAATAGTTCAAGACGGAGCACCGTTGACTTCTATCAAACCCCACGTGGGATTCACAAACGTGCGCTCGCGGATCCTTTCACGAATCTAACATTCCAGATGCATAAAGTTCAACAGAGACGCGACAATTCCCACGACGTACTTCTGTTCTAAATTTATCACCAGTCGACAGTAATTAGCAACTCCCTTAATTATATTATTGCTTTTCAATGGAAATGTTGAATATTCCACACGTTCCGTGCCCGATGCAGTCACGTCACGGGGCAATTATAATTAAAAATGGTTTGTTCGTCGAATACAGCACTACGGCAACGATACAACGAGGTCGCAACCAGCGCTCATTGTTTATTGTAATGCGCTATGCCATTATTTACTACGTCATTCGTGGAGGTGGGTGCTGAGTGTTCAATTTTCTGTTTGGTTTCAGTCAAAGTTGACTGAAATACCTGAGCCACGCTGTAGATAAAACTGTCTGGAGTGGCTATATCACTAAAATTACCCTTCTTTTATGTCAAGGGGTAATAAAACTCACAAATCACAATCCACTACCAATCGTATACAAATAAAAAACCCCATCACCAAACTCTAATATTCTCATAAACATTCAGGCACAACATGACCCCCAACGCTCATTATTATGGAGCACGGACTCATTGTCTACGACTTGTATCTGCTGAATATGTATTTGTTTGAATATATATTTGGGATAGCTCTGGAGACCAGATTGAATCGAACGTACCAAGGTTTATCGCGGGTTCCGATGGTTCGATTTTAGTTGATCAACTGCTAAATCGTATGCGATTTGATATTTATCAAAAATACAAGGATTGTCTATGTAATTTAATCGGTAAGTAAATTACAGCCCTACGATCTTCGCCTACGATATACATTATGAGCTGAGTAATATTTAGTGTTTATGAATTAATAAGAACTAGTTCTATTTTGTTGAAAGAAAATGTTCTTTCATAATTATAATACTACTAGCCCTGTATTATATACGTCCCACGGCTGGGCACGGGCATCGTCTACTGACTGAATTAGGCCTTAGTCCACCACGCTGGCCTTATGCGGGTTGGCAGACTTCAAATACCTTCGATTTTTTTATGGAGAACTTCTCAGGCATGCAGGTTTCCTCACGGTGTGTCCTTCGCCGTTAAAGCAAGTGATAATTAACAATTAATATACTTAGAAAAGTCTGAGGTGTATGCTCTTAGGGGTGTTTACGAACCTGCGACTTTCTTCTCGACAGTCCATACCACTCCCCGCTGAGCTATCACTGCTTTCTCTTCTCATAATCTCTTTCTCATCTCTTTTCATAATAGAATTTATTAAAATAAATGAACGGTTAATCTGGAGCTTTTATCCGAGCAACGATTGACTTGATAGTTCCATACGAGGCTAATGGCACGCCGAAGCATTGTTGGCTGGAATGTACATGCATCGTGTGAAAGGTCCGCTATGTTATGCGTGTAACTTGTATGCTGTTAAAATGCAGCGAGTGTGCAAAATGGTTAGTCGATGGGTGATTATAGAAAACGTATGATAAATACGTGTAAATATTACGTAATTCAATTTTTTTTGTGTTTCTTTTCTATTTGATTTTATTTTTGTAGTGTAGGCTGGCAAACGAGCAAGTGGGTCACCTGATGGTAAGTGATCTTCACTGCCCATCTACGCTCACAATACTAAAAGGATAATGGGCGCGTTGCCGACCTTAAAGGAAAGGGATAATTAAGGGATTGGGAAGGGGAGGGGGTTTGGGCCTCCGGATAACTCACTCACCGTACGAAACGCAGCAGCAAGTTGCTACTTTACGCCGATTTTCTGTGAGACAGTGGTAATGACCCGGACGAGCCGGCCCATACATACTGTAGACAAAAGTGAATTTAAATCCTGGACCCAGTATATTTTCGAATAATTACCGAAACCGAGGAGTGAGGACTATACTATTAAGGTCAGATTTTCTCGAACAGAATACCAAAACCTATGAGTATGCATATTTGAGAAATATCACAATATAATGTTACGTCAGTCTGTGCACACGAAATTGATGGATAAACATAGTTCATTAATCACAAGTTTTCGCTATAGAAAAACGTCCAATGACAAGAGGTCATCTTTTGACCGTATTGTGCGATGAGTAATCGGATTTATCGACTAGACTAATAACATCATACTGGACTAGCTTTTACTCGCGGCTATACCTACGTGAATATCTTTTTCTAGAATAAAAGTATCCCATGTCTAATTCATGTCATTGTCTGCCTGTATGCCAAATTTCACCTAAACTGTTGAGCCGGTAAGGCGTGATTGATTAACAAACATCCAAATTCACATACTCACAAACATCATTTTATGAGTGGTAGAGCCACGCTGTAGACACTTTTGTCTACAGCATGTATGGTCCGGCTCGTCCGGGTAATTACCACTGTCTCACAGAAAACCGGCGTGAAGTAGCAGTTTGCTGCTGCATTTCGTACGGTGAGTGAGATATCCGGAGACCCCCAACCCCTTCCCAATTCCTTAATTATCCCTTTCCTTTAAGGTCGGCAACGCACCCATGATTCTTTTGGTATTGTGGGCGTACATCGGCGGTGGAGGATCACTTACCATCGGGTGACCCACTTGCTAGTTTGCCGGCCTATGCCATAAAAAAAATACAAATGTATATATGCAAACTTTCACATAATAGTAGTAGGATAGTAGGAAGTAGGATGTGATAGAATTAACATCGACACCGGAGTTACGTGTGTCAACAGAACATGATAGAGTGAGGTCTCGTGTGACATCGTAAAAAAATATTATGTTTACACACAGATTGGCTCCATACATACCGCATTATGCGAATATAGATTAGAGTTCACGAAAATTGGATCCAGAAGTCTCACTCACAGTACGAAGCGCTAAGACAAGCTGGTACGTCACGTTGCATTGGCTTTCTGTGAGATAGTGGTAATAACCCGGTCCAACCGGTCCACTCATATAATATAGATGTGTCTATAACGTGGCTCTACCACGTACAAACATATCTCAATTACGCACTATTGTGAACACCCTTGTCGTTCGGTCTTTTTCGGCATTAAAAGAAACATATGTCCTAATCCTGGTCATATGGTCCATCTTTGTGCCAAATATAATCTAAATCCATAGTGATTTCTTAGGTTTACGCGAATATTACTCATTGAAATAAAACTAGTTTATACGGATTTTATCGCGGTTTAATTTTTATTTTAGTCCCGACGTTTCGAAAGCTTTTCAGCCTTCGTGGTCACGGGAGAGACTGAGGTGTAGGTCGTCTCGAAAAGTTAATGTTACAATGGCTACCTTCATTTTAAAATAATACATATATTTCCAATTATTTAAAAAAGTTAGTTGACACTAGTCCGATCTACGCAGAAAGAGCTCACGGTATCTTGAGGTCTGGCAGTTGGTCTATTGGGTTCCGATTTAATTAAATTTTAATAAATTTTATTTCAATAATCTAAATCCGTTCAGCCTTTGGGACGTTGATTTGTTGATTAACAAACAACAAAGCTCACAAACACACAAACTTTACTTGACTTTGACATTTATAATATTAAATAGGATTAGTGATGTTTCATAATAAGCTACTGATAGTCAAGGAAGAGTAAACTTCATAATCTTTGAAATGCTCGCAATGCGGAATAGCCTAAGTATCCTAGGCATGGATATTTGCTGCAATCTGAATCCAAGGAACCACATCGAGGGCGTAATATCAGCCACATCACGCAGGGTCGGAATCCTGAACAAGGTGCGTAGGTTTTTTGCACCCGGCCAGCTTTACCGCTTATACAAAGCGCAGGCACGGCCGGGTGCAGAATACTGTTCGCACCTATGGGACGGTTCCGCAAAGTACTTGCTCGATGCCTTGGACGGATTGCAGCGACGGGCTGTCCGCATTGTGAATGATGCAGACGTCACAAAAAATTTAGAGCCGCTACAGCTGCGTAGGGACATTGCCTCGCTTTCCGTCTTTTATCGTCTGTATCACGGTGAATGCTCTGAAGAATTGTTTGACCTTATTCCTTCCTCACCTTTCCTTAACAGAACCACGCGTGCTGGCTTGCGAAACCATAGCTTCGTGGTCTCTTCCATCTCGGCTCGGACCAAGAGGTTCTCAAAATCGTATTTCTGTCGGACCATAAAGCTGTGGAATAGCTTGCCGGCGCACGTGTTTCCTCCTTCCTATAACTTGGGATCCTTTAAACGGAGTGTGAAGAAGCAACTAAGCAGGCCGGCATAATTCTGCCGATCTGCGATAGATTCAGTGTCTATCGTTGGTCGACAGTATTCATGGATTGCGCTATACTTACCATCAGGTGTAGCGTAGTCACTTTGCCGAGCCAAAAAAAAAAAAAAAAACCTTCGTGGCCACGGGAGAGACCACGAAACGACGTATAAACTAGTTTTATTTCAATATGTAATATTCGTGTAAACATAAGAAATCACTTCATAATCTTTGTATGGTACGCCACAGTACGACGTAAAATACGCCACCGATCATCCATTTTCAAAATTCATTAATTATTTTGCGATCGCTCGCGACGCTTCGGTCATGTATAAGCAAAGAATGAGCTGTTTGAAATTATGTGTGAAGTGTTCTGTCGTGCATGTATATGGGCTCCGTCCGTCCCCTACAATCAGTCCTGTCGCTCACCACACGTGTGAACACGGGTAACACTCAGTTATGGGTACCTCGCCACTCTGGAGAGTACAGTGCTATTATAAATATGTATCAGGCACCCTCGCATGAGGAGAATGCTGCAAATTGAGCAGAATGTATTCATGCATCCTGGAATTAAAGCGGGAGAACGCCACGCAAAAATATTGGGAATTCTTAATCTAAGATACAGAAAAATTCTTTGGTGATCTTTGACTCTTTTAATTAAAACAATATCGACATCGCTCCTTTATCGATAAGCCGTGAACTTTTCCTAAAGCTTAATCAAATAGCCAATTTTTAAGAAATAAATTAACTCGATTTCTTAAAACTTAAAGGATCAATTCAGTGTTCTTAAAAAAATAAATCGATACATTTCATGAACATTGACCGGTCACATTGTAGTATACGCTATTGAGGGTACCGCCACTATCAAGTATATTATCAACCTTATTCTTATCTACCGCCACTAGATTTGATAGTATAAGGTTGACATCTACGGGAGATGGCACCTTATAAATACGCTGAATGTCAGTATAATGAGTGTTATGAACGTGTGTGTATAACCACGTGTTCACACGTGTGGTGCGCGATCGGACTCTCGGGTAGGGGATGGACGGAGCCCGGATATAAACACGGAACACTACAAATATATAAAAGTATTGCAACATTTTCTTATCGACATATTATTGCACGTGTTCCATTCACATGAATATTAAATGTTATTCAATTTAGCTCGAGCGTACGTGAAGTTTCACTTGTCTTACAAAGACTGCTTAAAACTTGAAGCGACGCTGTGGGCTATAGTTCAGCAGTTCATGTGCACATAACGGTAACAATAACAGGTCTTGTAACGTCGATGCATATCGATTAGATGACTTAAAAATAATATAAAATGTTGAAATACAAGTTTTTATTAACAACATTTTTGTATGTAACATATGTGTTAAATTATTCACTAAAAGTCTTGTTAATCATTTTATAGGCCAGTAAGAACTGGCATTGAATCAGTTCAGTACTATATATAGTGACTTTATAAATGCATTTAATATTTGTTATTTTCTCTAGATAGATTGCTTTGTATAGGTTTTTGCTGACTAGCATAAATATGACGTCAATAACAATAAAAAAACAACTCTAAAACAAAGTCAGCATAAAATCGTTTACGGTATATACAAAACGCAAACAGTGTAAAAATGTACCAGTAGGCAGTATACAAATTACAGAACGCGATGATTCAGCGTTACACGTTGACAAAGACGATTTGCGTAAAGGATGAAAGCACGTACGGAAGTCGGTTCTCAAACTGTTATGTGTTCATTGGCTTGTAACGGAATGGTAAGTTGGGTCGATGAAATCGGAATGCTAGTTGAATAGATATATCACTGATTGGATCAAAGACAGGATTGATTTGTGTATCAGGCTGATATCAAACACTGGATGAAGGGAGTTGTACCTCTTCATGGCCATATACGTTAAAGTGTTTGCCATCTATTGCATAATGAAACAGGGTTGACTTATGTTCAGGCAAGTTTTGTCAAGTATTGTTTAGACGCAACGTAAAAAGTCATCCTATCACATACAATCAACTTACGGAAATTATAAGTTGTTGAATTGTCACTTCAGACATTGTCATTGTTGTATTTCCTCATTTATCTATTACTTATCCTTTGGAGCAACTCATACAATTCACAGGCAAAATGTAAAAGAGCAAGAATCTGGCTCGAACGCATACTTATAAACCTAATTCTCACACCTAGTACGCAAAGGGCGAACACCATCACATTTGAGAACCATCCGCCCAAACAAATGATGTGACGCCAATCTGTTACGAGTGAACTGACTTTGTGCCGCGGAGCTTGCGACGTGAAAACCAATTAGACGACACTTGTTATGTTAATTAGCAACTGCTTTAATACAGTGCCACACGTCCGTATGATACGGCGGTGTCATAGAATTAATATGGTGTGTAACGTCATTACATACGGCTAGGGTTGCCGCGACATTACTATGTTAATGTGTTTACACGGGTGATTTGATAAACGTCTCCATGTAGTCTTAAGGTTATCTAAGACCGCAGGTTTCTTGATATAAATAATAACACCCAACAATCACACAGTCCTGACCCTACACTAGGTTAACCTGTATCGTGGGTATCGGGAACTATGAGGAACATGCGGTCCCACAACACTCGGACTCGAAACAAATGTTTGTGGATTAAACAAACATTTGTCTCGGTTTTGATGTGACAGAAGATGCAATATGGGAGAGACATTTTCATGTAACTTATTATTGTGATTTATATCTATCTAGGCATATTGTAAAGGTATAATAAAACCACGTAACATCTATGCCATGGAACGATGACGGATAAGTATATTTGAATACAGATCTTACAAAATATCATAGACACTTTGGTTTTATTTTCTTAAACACTATTTTGTTATGTGCCTATTATAATGAATATCCGACACTTATTGTTATTGACGTTTAAAAGATCTCTTTGTGGCCTACTTACAAAATAAACGTTTTGATTTTGATTTGAAAAGCGTATGTAATTGATGATTCTATGGTATTACGGTCTATTAGTGAGGTCTACTTGTACTGCTCTTCCTATCAGACTCCCAATGCAGACTTATCCTAATTATCCTTCTAATATTATGAATATCAAAACTTGAACGATTGTGAATTTGGAAGTTTTTATATTAATCACGCCTTAACATCAGAACGGATTTTGATGAAATTTGGTACACAAGCAGCCCATGATCGGGATTAGGACATATTATATGCTTTATCCCAGTAGTACGTTTCCGTGGGATATAATACAAAAAAGACATTCACGCGTGCAAAAGCTAGTCTAGAATAAATCTTCATTCTCTCAAAAACCGTATATATATGTTTATTGTATAACACTATACACTGACCTTCCCATAGTTTTGTTACCGAGACAACCTTTGATCTCGTACATCCAGTGAGCCAGTTAATAATTAGGTGTAAATGGTTTATATCCATGCTCATTTCTCACGCATTCCCGCAAATCAATCAACGGTTCATAAACACTGAAAAGTTGCTCGATGAGAACGAGATGCGTCACCAGCCCTGACCCCTGATGCCATGATGGCGTGTAATCAACGTTGGAGATGTAATTACATATTCATTAGAGCGACCGAGAGCTACGGCACATCGCGTGACACTCGGAGCTGTCACACCATCATTATGCTTCTGAATATGATATGACGGATAAGGCACAGGGGCACAGGGGCGCAGGTGTTCGCGTGCTGTAGCGTAATGATCACGTCAAGTGACTTGGTGTCTGTAGTTACTAGTTAGACGACTCAAGGGTTTGTTTGGATCAAATTATGATCTTTGTTAATTGTGTGCTGTGTTATATGCGCCTAATTCAAAACCTTCTTGGTTTTTATCGTAGGTTAAAAAGACGTGTTGACAATTTTGTGATATCTATACAAAACAAACAAAACAACACAACAACAGGTGAAAACTTCTTTAGGCGCGTTGAGCACTTTTTGGGTGAACAAAAGTCATGGAACTCGCGTCATCGTCACCGAACGCTTTCCATGAGCTATATGTATACTGTGTATATATGTGTACTTTTTGGGTGAACAAAAAGCGTGAAACTCGCGTCATCTTCACCACATGCTTCCCATGAGCTATATGTATACTGTACATAAATATACTTTGGTCATAAACACTTCTTTATAAACCAAAAATAATTCGAAAATATTAATCTAATAGCTCGACGATACAATTCACAAATTACTTCGTTTTCACTTCTATCGGCAGTCCCCAAAGACTGCCCCGCATGTTTTTTTTGTTTCTAGTTTCTGTGTTCATGTATTTTTTAATAGTTTGAATTATCGCATAGTCTGCTAGCACTACACTATTTTTGTATGCTATTAGCGCCAAAAGTGGATCAATCTCGTATACATAAATCTACGCATAGCAGAGCTCACTTATTTTGTGTTATTTAAGTACAGGCGTTAAATTCGTAGTTAAAATATCAGGAAAAATATGTGAATCGTGTAAAAATGCAGCTAAAATCTCAAGCTATTTCGATGTAATGTATTTTTAATGCGAGAACAACTCGCAACCACCGCCAGAGTAGTAGTCAATGTCCGTGTCACTTCAATAATGCATCTGTATCGACAGTTAGGGTTGCAAGGCATCACTTCCTTTGAAAGCCGGGTCATATTGTGTGCGGTAAAATGAAATTCATCATGAAAATGTAATGCAATTTTAATGCGAAAACAACTCTCAACCACCGCCAGAGTTGTAGTCAATGTCCGTGTCACTTCAATAATGCATCTGTATCGACAGTTAGGGTTGCTAGGCATCACTTCCTTTGAAAGCCGGATCATATTGTGTGCGGTAAAATAAAATTGATCATGAAAATGTAATGTATTTCTGATGCTAGAACAACTGCAACCACGGCCAGTGTAGTAGTCAATGTCCGTAACACTTCAATAATGCATCTGTCGACAGTTAGGGTTGCCAGGAATCAATTTCTCGAAGAATTAGTTTGAAATCCCGGGTCACGTATTTGGTAAAATAAATTTAAAATAAAAAGTATAATGAACTTATAATATTATTTCGGCGTAAAATCAGGGTCTGTCACTTAGACGCTTACATTTCGCCTGGTCTGTAGTTGGCCCTAATGTATTCCTTTAAAACGACATGTCAGCGTTTTTTATAGCATAAAGCTGGAAACGAATGATTATGATGTTAAGTGATACCGCCGCGCCGCCCATGAACATTGAACACTCATTATGCGAGAACAGTCGTGGGTGCTTGATTAACCTCATAAACAGAAGCAACGCCACACAGAACTTTAAATAAAGCACTGCATGACACTGGACTGCGCTCGTCACCCCGAGACATAAGGTGTTAAGTCTCATAATGCCCAGTAATTACACTGGCTTCAATGTCCTTCACACTGGAACACAACAGTGCTTACACACCGTTGCTTGGCGGCAGAAATAGACAAAGCGGTGGTACCAACCCAGCCGGCCTCTAGCAAACGAGGGACCTACCACCTTGTAAAAATACCTGACCTGTAAGGAAAGGAAAATTTTATGGGCCTTTGGTCTCTGACCGCACAAAGTGCTACAGCAAAGCGAAATTAAAATCTACGGTCCACCATCTCGGACTAAATACTTGGCCGGTGAGTTTATTCCTAATCCGCTGTCTATGGTAAATTTCCTAGCAACCCTATCGCCATTGAAAATAGTATGTTCTTCAGTTTTCGTTCATGCTTTATTTCTTCTATAATAAATGTTGTGGGTTGAATGTATTTTTCACTGACAGAACAAAACGACAGAGGTTCTAAATTTGACGCGTATATTTTTTAATTAAGTATCAGTTATGATTTATATTATTCTCCTGAATGACGAGCAAGTCATTTGCCAGATGGTAAGCGTCACCTGTGCCCATAAGCAGTAGTAACAGCACCCAAAGCTTTGAATTGCAAAGTACCACATGGTGCATTGGTGTATGCATTGTGCTAGTCACACAAGATCGTCGAGCTGTAGGGACCGGCTTGGCTGTGCCCCCTTTTTTGCCGCGGGGGAAATCCATCTTACGGATACCCTCCCATCCCGGGGGAGGAGGGATGGTTATGTCGGACTCACCAGCCTTCCGACCTAGTTCACAGAGTGACTGCTAGATCGGGACCCTAACCTATTCCTACGCCAGTATACCGACTAAAACCCCGTAGTGGCCTCCTTTGGCGCTAGTGGAATGGTTCCGGGAGATCCGGGTATAGCTGGATTGCTGCCGGTACCACCCCTACGCTCGGCCTTTGTGGCCCATCTCCTTTGGGGTTTGAAGCCCCATCATCGTCACAACGCCCTTGGCGTCTGCGGCAGCGTGATGGGCATTGCCGACGTCCATGAGCGGCGGTGACCGCTTACCATCAGGCGTGCCGCTATCTCCTCTGCCTATCAGGGCAATAAAAAAACACAAAGAAGTCTTATGCCTCAGTATTAAATGCAGTATAGGTAAATGTTTTACCGCAGAATGTGTTATAAGGGTTGTTTCACTAAACAGTAGGTCCCTCGTAGGCGAGGGGCCGTCTGGGTAGGTAACATAGCTTTCTCTATTTCCGCCGCCAAGTAGCAGTCTGTAAGCACTGTTGTGTTCCGGTATGACTTGAAGCCATTGCAATAATTGAGCGTTATGAGACTAAACATCCTATTTCTCGGAGTGATAAGCGCAATCCAGTGCTATGCAGTACTTCAGAATTTGAAGCTCCGATTGGTGTTGCTTTTGTTTATGGGCAGGCGTGACGCTTACCATCAGACGAGAGACTTGCACGTCTCGTCATTAACGTTAATAAAAAAGAAAGATTTAATATTCACTATTTAATTAAATATTACTCTCACTAAAAGCTACAAGGCCATAAAATTATCATGCAAATTATACTTACAAGCACATATTAATTGCAAGGAGAAATCAGTGACTAGAGTTAGTAAACACAAATCATATGAATACGATATGAACATAAATCAATTTACGAATGATTGAATGCCTCGGTGGCATAGTTGTAATGCGTACGTGGTATGACTGTTGTGCTGAGGTCTTGGGTTCGATCCCCGGGTCGGGTAAAAGTGGTATTGGGTTTTTCTATCACGAAATGCTTAGTATCAGCCCGGAGTCTGAAACATTTTTTTTATCCTGGCTTGGCAAAGTGACTACGCTACACCAGAGGGCCAATTCTGCTATTTTAACTGACACTGCGAATGAATTTTAACCGAATTGAGATTACATTTTGAATTAATTAAAAATATGGCATTCTGCTCCTTTAAAAATTCGATATCATCTCAGTTAAATTGCATTTAAACTGTCAATTCGATCAACTTTCAATGTCTTTCTTTTGTTGAAATTATGGCTTCGCATTATTATGCATTTCGCCAATGACAAGTATTTTACCGAATTTTACGTATCAGCTGCCATAGACTAAATTCTAGAAATTAAAGATGACCTAAGCGACAAAATCAATGTTACCAACTCACAATAAAATACCCACAATATGACTAATTTCAGTGATTAAAAAATTACGTACCTGGAGGTTATGTATTTTTAATTAATTGATTTGACTAATTCCATGTATTTTATTTATTTAATTAATTTATCTATTCCATGGCATAACTGAAGAAAAACGGCACAACAGCACCACTGAGGCAGTCCTTTCCGGAAATAACCATAATCGCGATTATTTTATTGAAATTTGAGATTCTACCGAATTACGGTTTTGCAACACTGCTGAGGACATATTTATAATAATTATGAATTGTGCGAGAGTTTTGGCGGGAATTTTGACAGTGCGATTGATCTCATAATTTAATCTACACTAATATTCTAGAGAGGAAAGATTTTTTGTATTTTTGTATGTAACAAATAAACTAAAAAACTCTGGGCCGATTTCAAAAATAATTTGGCCGTTAAAAAGCTACATTATTATTCTAATATTTTACTGAAATAACGAGTACACAAAGTCGAACAATTTTGACTACTTTTAGTTGCTTGCAGTAAAAGAGAATAAAGTTAAGAATTTATCTGCAGTTAACTCACAGTCACTTCACCTCAGTGTTGCCAAGTCAGATTTTTGAAAATACCGTGGTGTCCACATTAAAATACGGTATTTGCGCCAAAAATACAGTGCTTGATAGGAAAAAATACAGTGTATTTTACAGTGCAATAAAATGTCGTACAAAAAAGGAAATAATTAAATTATTAAGTAAAATATAAATTTATTTTAAACTTTATATCCTAAACTAACTTAACATTTTATTTGTATATATCGATCGCTGCAGAAATGGATGGCTGCGATGATGATGATATCGGTTTAGTTTTTTTAATGTGTTTAATCAAAGAGTTTTATGTATACTACTAGACAAGCTGCGCGGTACATAGAAATTGTAGTTTAATAAATTAATTAAATTGTAGTATAGTAAATTAGTTGTATTACTAAGTTGCAGTCAATTGACCGTAACTCAATATTATCATCTCGCTTACTCTCAACTACAACCCCTATTGCGCTCCCTGTTTGTGAACTGTCAAACTCCCGCGTTATGTGACGCAGTTTTACTTCTAAATAACCTGTCTAGTAGTATACAATAATAATACGAAATTTTGACTGTAAAAAAATACTGTGTCTCCATATACGGTATTTATAAAAATACGGTGTCCAGTAGATGACATGAAAATACGGCAGATCTGCTGTAATTACAGTGCACTTGGCAACACTGCTTCACCTTCAGTCACATTTCGTTCTCAATTAATATTTTGACGTTTGTCTATAGACGAAATGCATTTTATAAAGTTAAGTGTCAAAATTGTTACCAGAATGCCGTTTTGGTTCAGTCAACTTGTATTCTACTTTCGATATCATTGCGTTCTAAGTTCTTGAATATTGGTTTAGCAGAATACCATTTGCAACTTTCTTGTCGCTGAGATTAGATCGGAATGATATTTTGAACAATTAAAATTACGAGAATTGGCCCTCAGATGGTAAGTGTAGCGCAATCCAAGATTACTGTCGTCCAACGATAGACACTGTATCTATTGTACATCGGAAGAATTATGCCGACCGGCTTAATTGCTTCTTCACACTCCGTTTAAAGGATCCCATGTTATATACAGGCCGGTGCATTTATACTGTGCCCGGTATGGCGATAGGCTCGTATCCTATCACATCATGGGATGGAAATAAGCTCGGTGAAATGTGGCTACTGGTTACACCTCTGCCTAGGAACTCCTTCGGGGATTACAAGCGTGAGTGCGTATGTACCTATGTATAAATCAATTTAATATAAACGTACCTATTTACCATCACGCATTCGTACAAGGCTTGCGTGTATTTATCTAATTTCCCCGAGGAAATCCTCAATGCCGTATTAAAATATATGTGTGTAATGTGAAAATAAATCGAATGGGAAACACAAACAATAGTATGGTCAAATCACATTTTCTTTGTGACATGTGGTGTACGCGTGGGTGACTTGACGAACTGTGGCAATCCTTGACAGGGGTGACACACAAGCTGTTCACGGCCCGTGACTTAACTCCGGGACGTGCCTTGTGTTATGCAATTATGCAAAAATGTGTAATTTAGTAATTAAGCATAAAATTCGTATGCTGAGTGGGAACAGTGTATTCGTACCCGACTGGCCTGTGTGGCCTCTTTTTCGACGGTGAGCCAACTTGGCTTCCGTATCCTAGGCGCTTTGTGGAGCTAGTTTTTTATTTTTAATCATATTATATTATGATTTTGCCGCCCCCTGAAATTGCCGCCCGGGGCGAGCGCCCCGGTTTGCCACCCAGATCCGGGCCTGCCGACTGGATAGCAACCAGCGTGCACAATAATAAACCCGCCATAGTAGCTCGTTCTGATGTCAGCCAGTGGTTACCCTGTAACTTTAGCCTCGCATAGTTCCGCCGATTGTCGACCAACGCAGCGGTGGTAGGTTCGAGGTGCGAGAGGCCGTCTGGGTTGGTACCGCCGCGCCGTGGTGACCGATGGCTATTTTTGCCGTGTGCAGCAGTGTGTAAGCACTGTTTTGTTTCGGTTTCAAGGACATTGCCAGTAAAATTACTCGGTATTATGAGACTTAACATCCTATGTTTCTTCATTCAGGCAAATGAAACAAATCATCTGTAGTAATTTTGCTGTATTATTAAATTAATTATTAAAAAGTATGTAGTGGTTTGTAGCTTAAAGTAAAAATATTATAGTGTAAAAATAACACTGAAAAGTCATAAGTAACAATTTCTATAGGTCTCTTTGGATTTCGTGCCTGTAACGCTGCCGGTCAAATTAAATTGCACCGACTGCAGAGAGACCTTTAGAAATTGATATTTTTGACTTTCTAGTGTTATTTTATGAAGTCATTTTTTAAGTTAAAACTTATTTTATCTTTTAATTTTTTGTGATAGGTGTACAATGACACAATCGCGATGACTATGCTGTTATCTGTTGATTAGTTTCATTTTTTTACTCCGTACTCCATCATCAGTATTTAACTTAATCTATATGGTACTACAATGCAGCTAAACTCTACCAAATGATTTTTTTCCAATAAAATAGGTCCACAATTGTCGGATAAACCGATGTACATCATCGAAATAGGATAACTAGAACGATAACTCTTATATGAATCTGCGAAAAAGATACGGCTCCACACACATGCAAATGTAAAATCACACGTACACAGACTTTTATAGCCCCGCCCCATTGCACAGAGTTTTGGTTGGGTAATTTTTTGCTTGAGTTACATTTCTTGTCATCTTATTTCGATGATGTACATTGTACATACAAAAAAAAGCGAAAAACTACCTCGCCGAATTGAGAACCTCCTCCTTTTTTGAAGTCTATTAAAAATAAGTTATTTTGCTATAAAATACATACATACGCACTCGCGCCCGTAATCCCCGAAGGTGCAGGCAGAGGTGTAACCAGCACACCCACATTTCGCCGAGCGTATCTCCGTCCCACGATGTGATAGGGGGCGAGCCTATCGCCATACCGGGCACAAATTCCAGACTCCGGGCTGATACTAAGCATTCCATAATAAAAAAACCCAATACTACTTTACCCGACCCGGGGATCGAACCCGAGACCTCAGCGCTAGCCTCAATCGTAAAGCGTACGTATTACAACTGAGCCACCGAGGTAGTAAACTTGAATACTATTGACTATTATAATATTTGTTATTATAACGTCGTAGTCAGCAGTGCGACGGCTCGTGTGCCGTCGATGTTTTAGTTCATTAAAACTGACATCGCAATATTCAGTGTACACAGGGCTGTCGGCGTGTCAATCTCGCGTATAATAAAATAACTCGCCTGTCATAAAGCCTGCTGTACGTACAGCCGCTTTATTATTATTCTAACACATTTTATTTTATTCGCATAAAGAAACATGTGTCTTTTTTGCCGTTCCAGTTATGAATAACATGTCACGGATGTGTTTTTTGATTTATTTAGATATTTTTTTCGTGTGGTAAAATGAAATGCCATTTCACTGTTACGCTGGATTTATTAGAATACGTCATATACAAACTGGATGTTTTCGGATTTGTCACAGTAATGTGCCATTGATTTTACAGATCGTTGTTTTATTAGCTTTAATGACGAAGCGAGCAGATCGCTCGCCTGATGATAAGCGCCACGCCTGCAGATAAACAGAAACAAAAACACAGATAACCTCGAGTTACAAAGCCCTGCATGGTACTGGAACTGCGCTCGTCACATTGAGACTTAAGTTGTTAAGTCTCACAATGCCCAGTAATTGCACTGGCTTCAATATTATTATTTTTAATAGCTTTAATGACGAAACGAGCATGTCGCCCGCCTGGTCTTATTACTGAAGACGCTCAAGATCGGGCGAAGTGGAGACGTCCTAGTAGGAATGATGATCCTGGCAACAATCCGGGATAGTGCCAGACAGAAAGAGAAGCAGAGGCCAGAAAAAAGAGCATGAACTATAACATAGTTGAATTATAAAAGGCAACCCTAATCTGTACGTGAATTCGTCGGACGAACTAGTTCGGCAGTGCGGTCCCGTGGCATGTCGCCGGCTGTTTGTGTTACTTACAACGTTATAAATTTACAACCGCGATACCCGCATCACTTTCCACAGCTACTGAACTATTAACTAAGCTTTCAAGGCCTGTGCCTGGCAAAGCTTTTATGAGTATCGGAAACTGTTCTACGTTTAACCGTATTCGAACCGGCTAACTGCAACTATGATCTTTAAAAGTGGGGTATCATTGACACGCCTAGCTGCGATTGTGGAGCACCCTCTCAAACTACCCGGCACATCTTTGAGGAATGCCCCAAGATAGGCTTTCCGGGAGGACTCACATGCCTTCTTCAGCCTGTCCCCAGAGGCTAAGGCCTGGTTTGCTGGGTTTATATAATTATAATAAAGCATAATATACTAATACACGCCATAATAAATAATAATAAAGGTCTGCCTGAGTGTGCAACGGAGACAAGAGACCATGACGTTCGACGACAGTAACACGTCCGCTTTGTATGCAATTGTATAGGTACGGTTGAGGTATGCGACCGAAAAGAAAATCCACCCTTAAGGGGGTGAAATCGGGAATGAAAGACTCAAACTTCATCACTTATGCACCGATTCACTAAATATGGTGAAATAATAACTTTTTACAAAAAAACCGCCTAAAAAATTATTTGGTATAAATAAAAATTCACAAGTTTGTGTCGGTGCCTTTCTACCTATATATGTGTTTTTTGTAATTATGCTCAATTTTAATGAGTTGCCAGACGATGGTACGGGAAGCGGTGTCTTCGAAATAAACAACGTTGTGTAACTGAACTAAGTTCCGTTTTTGTTCCGCATCGGGTTGTATGTATGTTTGAGATTAGGGTTCAGCGGAGTTGGGAATAAAGTTACCGATCGATACAAGATTATCAGTAGATAACTTGTCTTATCTTATACTAGCCGTTTTTGTCCCACTGCTGGGCAAAGGCTTCTTGTCCCTCTTTCCATTCCCCTCTGTTGAGTGCCTTTTTATGCCAGTCTTTCCAAAAAGAATCGAGTTCGTCTCGCCATCTCCTTCTAGGCCTACCGCGACCTCTTTGGCTCTTCTGCGGAAACTAATTTGTTGTGGTTTTTGCCCTGTAAAGGTCTGGCATAGGGTAAACATGTTGAGTTTAAAAATATATTTTGGTAATTACTCAATTTGCATAATTATAAAAAAATAAGACTAATACACCCCTCTCATTCAGTAGAAGAGGCCCGTGCCCAGCGGTGGGAAGTGTGTAAAGCAGGGCTTATATTATTAATTTGCTCAATTTTTATGAGTTTGTGGTAGAGACGTTGTCGGCTTCAAAATCGACTGTCTCATAGAAAACCGACGTAAAGTAGCGGCTTGCTGCTGCGTTTCGTACGCTGAGTTCTCACTCACCGTATCCGGAGGCCTAAATCCCCATCGCTACCCCAATCCCTTAATTATCACTTTCCTTTACGGCCGCAAACGCGCTCTTGGTTCTTCTACATGGTGGTACCTGGGCGGTGGGGATCAACATATTCAGGTGACCCAATTGCTCGATTGCCGACCAATGTTATAAAAAATGGGGATGCAAAACTAAAACACTGATTTTTGCGTCGATTTTTATGATTTTTTCACTAAAAATAGTAAAATAAAATCTTTTTATGGACTATTAAATTAAAGTACCACCGACTCAAAATTTAGTTTTATTTCTAGCTTTTTATTTTATGCTAAAAAGATTTTTAGGTAGGTATCGATTTTTATTATTTTAATCAAAATGGCAATAATTTTGCGTAGTGTTTCAATGCACATTATAATACGTGACTTATATTTCATTTACCTCGTAGACTTTATGTCGAAGTAAACACGAGAGCACAACTATAATTTCCCACTAACGGTTTCCAAAGAATGAGCCATGCTCTCTGGAGTAACACGATTATTGAATTAAGTCCTCCCCACCCACTAAATCGAACGCGGAACTTACCCCAACCTAAAGCGAACAATATTATTTATTTACGAGGCGAGGCGCTCACAATTTTTCCATTACAAGCCTCTTAATACGTATATGTATTTCATTTTCGGCAACCATTAATCTTGGGTGCCGGCGTATCCATTCAATTGACTGGTTATTTCCACGGGGGCACGGATAAATTATGAAGTTCGGGGTTTTTTTGTATAGAAAACGTGATGGGCGCAGCTTGCGTTGAAGCCTGAGTCATGTGGTTTTAACAACTGGTTCTCAAATGGTAGTGCCATTTAAAAGTGACTTCAAAACTTCTATAATCGATGGCTACGATGAGAAGCTTCTTTTTTATACAAAGTTTAGCAAACGAGTCACCATATGCTAAGTGATCTCTATAACCTACAATACCAGAAATATCATGAGTGCGGTATATGACTCCGGTAATCACACTCACCGTACGAATAGGAATAACTAGCTGGCATTTCACGTTGGTTTTCTGTGAGACAGTCGTAATAACCCGTTCGAGTCAGTCCATTTATGCTGTAGATAAAAGTATCTACGTGGGGAGCGTGGGTCTACCACTTAGAAAGTGTTTTGTCCTAGTAATGAACACTGCACCTGTGCCTAACCTATCCTATATGTTGCACATACATTATACTACATTGCGGGCAAAGTTTTATGTATTTTTTTTTTATAAGTTTTCTAATAAATATATTCCTTGTGAGTACCCCAAAAAATTAAGGTTCAACTTTTACTAGTACAGTATTATCCAGAATGTTTCCAGAATATTATTTTGTTGGACAAAAGATGGGGCCAAAGCAGCATATTATGTCGTTACCTGTTCGGAAATTTCATATCCTTTTTGAGAATTTTTTGTTTCTAAAAGATTGTTTTTTTTTTTCGAATGGATTTGTGCTGTTGGCCTATATTGCTTTTACAGCTTCACCTGAAAATAAAGCCGGCGCTTATGGCGCTCTAGCCAGAAATATGTATAGTGTATTTAGTAGCGATTAAGCACAAAGGCGCCTTTTAGAAGCCTTAGACCTCAGCTTGAGCAATCGCTGGGGAGTATAGTTTAGGGCCGTCACTGCACATCATTATGCCGAGGGCCAGTTGTAGGAGCTCTTCGGACTCGCAGGCGTGTCCTATGTTGGGGTCGCGCATTACTGTTGCGATTCGGGTTGGGCAAGAAAAGTGCTGCTTCGATAGCGACTGTGATGGAGTCGTTGGGATCTGCCAAAACATGTTTGGGACGTCGACGGAGGAACACTAAAAGATTGAAAACCAACGACCTACGCTTATTTGAATATTCAATGATCGTGGCTCGCCATGCCATGGCTTTTGTATTGTCATGACGGTCGTGTTCCTTTCGGATATGTTTATAAAGAAATATGCGTGGTCAGCCACGTTGTCAGACCAGCACGCTTAACATAAGACGAGAAAATGTTATCGGCTCGTTTTTTCGCACTATCACTTACTATGTCGTGTGGCGCACGTTACGGTACAGATGAGAAACTATACTCTTCAATCTTCAATGGACCCAAATGCTTGCTTGAGCCCCTTAGCCTCCCCTTCCACTCCTGGATCCGCTAGTGATCGTACAATCCGTAACAAAAATCCTGTTGTCCCTTTTAACTACGTTATCAGAATAATATTCAAACGGAAGGAAATATCTCAATTTCTTTTAAAATATCTCTTCTGTTGAGCCGCCGCGCCGCGCCGGGCCCCCGCCAATCGCTAGTATTATGGTAGAGTATTCTCAATTGAGATATTTCCTTACTTTTGAATTTCGATTCTGATAACGCAGTTGAAAGGAAGAATAGGGTTTTTGTTAAATATAGTATAGTTTGGAACATTAGATTATGTACTCAGGAACAAATTTTTAACAAGTGCCGATGTCCTATCGTTGATTGTGTGATTTTGTTCCAATCTAAACACTCACTCAATACACAAATTGTGATTGTTCCGACCGGGGATTAGAACTCAGGACATCAGGTTTTCCGTCTGAGTAGACTCACTAGATCAATGAGGCGATATTGTTCAACAACTGTCTAATAAATTTCTAATAAACAAATACGTACCTATAGCTCGTTTAATTTGCGATTAAGAGGATGATCCTGTTACAAAAAAGCTTTTCAACATCGAAATTAGTATTTAGTATAATACCTTTATATTCTACGTGTATATGTTGGATCTTTTGTTGTACGAAAACCCGGGCAACGACCTGACGTGAAAGCTTTCACTGATTCAATATGATAGAATTGAGAATGTATGTTATAATCACGTATCTAGTTACGTGATACAGGATTTCTTTTATTGGTGGTTTTCTAATACTAAAGATAAGATTATAGATCTCT
The DNA here is from genome assembly GCA_905332985.1 of Mimas tiliae. NCBI lineage: Eukaryota > Metazoa > Arthropoda > Insecta > Lepidoptera > Sphingidae > Mimas > Mimas tiliae. Next base: position 11,908,165 of record HG995254.1, read on the forward strand.
ATAATCTAAGCAATTAATTATTAATTAATTATTTTTAACTACTGACAAAAAGAGGAGTGGTATAAGGTGTTTAAAATTTAAATCGTATACACCTTAAGCATCACAAGTCGTTAATCAGCTTCCGCAACAAAATGCGGTGACCACCTTAAAGTTACAAATATCGGTGAATCCATAGCAACAAAATTGCTGAAATTCTGAAGAGGTGAATTCTATGAGTTTTTCGATTCGATAAATCACTCATGAGTTGCCCGGGTTTTGTGCCTAATATGATAGGCTCGCCATCTATCCTCCTATCACATCATAGGAGAGAAATAGTTTGGGGAACCGTGGGTGCATTAGTTATATTTCTGCCTACCCCTCCGGGATAAAAGCTCATTTTATATTTTACAGTTTACATAAACTGCCCTTCATACTTTGCTTACCCAAACTTGGCTGACACACGGCTGTGTGTCTAGATACCTGTTTTTTTTTACATTTATACATTTACTAGCTGTCCCGGGCGGTTTCACCCGCAACATATAATTGATAGTAAGAACCTGTTTGCCGCGCCATTTTACGGGTCTATTTGTGAATATAAACCATCCAGGGACTCACTTAAACACATACATAAAAAAACATTCGTCATCCCGAGATATAAGGTGTTAAGTCTCATAATGCCCAGTAATTTCACTGGCTTCGCTTACACAAAATAATATTACGTCATAATTATATGACACATGATCCAACCGTTCGAATGTTTTTCCCGCTTACCTCGCATATAACCATCGTCAGAGTTCCGAAGTTAGCGTCGATGTGCGATGCCGGCGCGGCGGTTAGAAGCCATAATTAAAAGTTACCGGCTAGTTTCACCTTAAACTTCTCTCATTAAAACTTACCACCTGAAATGTATAAACATTCTTCTCGGGTACGAAATCCCACACCTGTATAAATCAAAGTTTCGCCAGCCCTTTTGTTTACTTTGTGTTAATTATTATCGATGGCGTCAAACTTGGTGTGGTGTTTTATTTTGATTTCAAAGTCTCTTCTCCTGACCACCTCCTATTGTTCATGAGGTGGTGCTAGACGCCTATAATAATGGAATTTAAAAGCCTGCAACACCGGTTAATATTGTCTACTATGATACACGACAATCACCGTGGCGCTGTGGGCGAGTAGCTGGCAGTGAAGTGAGATACTGTAGGTTCGATTCCCGCACCGAGACTAAATATGTTGAGTAGCTCACAAATATATGTTTTTGGTCTGGGTATTTTCTCGCCGAAGGGGTTGACATCAAGCAGGCGGCCGGTCGTATACTAGAAGCGAAATATTTCTGTAACATGTGCTAAAAAGCATGTTGCGCCTACCCCACTGCGAGTGGGATGAAAGAAGCAGATTTAAGATTAGCGCTTCAGCAATACTGATTGATGCTATACCTGTTATCATGTTATGTTATGTACTATTTTTTATTATATTATTGTGGTCGTGGTGGAGATTACTTACCATCAGGTGACCCACTTGCTTGTTTGCCGGCCTGTGTTATAAAAAAATATATAAAAATATATGTTACCCTCACGTTAGTAATACCACCGTTATCGGTGTTAGTGAAGGTAGTCGGGGGAATAACTATGTAAAGCGGGTAGATAAGATTGAGATGTGGCGGAGGTGATTGCTAAAGTATATAAGAGGGCGCATTATTATTTGAGAGGAATTAGTCGTGCTTAGATCTCTTTCGTAGAAACGTTGCCCGAGTGCCGTTAGAATTGTGATAATTCATACAAAGTTTAATAAATTGTGAACAGTAATATAATTTTGCATTTAATGTGTAAAGACTATTAAACTCATTGAACATCCTGACGAAGTTATTTATCTTTATTGAACAAAAAAGTGATAGTGAGTTTACATATATAAAAAGTGAGTCGAATTTATTTTTGTTAATTGATCTAGTTAGTTGCCATAATTACATTATGCTGATTAATTGATTCATGCTTCGTGTCACAAACGTTCCAATATAGAAAGAGGGTACATGCTTGTTTCATCGTTAAATATATTCTACGTGTACGAAATAATGAAGTCAATGTTAATCATTTCCAATTAATAATTAACAGACTTTAACAATATTAATTTCATTTAATATAAAAATGAAATTCTTAACATAGTAATATGAAATCTTTTGTGCTTCTGTTTGTGATCGTATAAAATTTTGATCGACTTGACCGATTAATTTAATTTTCATACCATATATTCGTTTTGGTTTATAGCTATTATCAAGCTAAGATCCACAAGAGCGCAGCAGTAATAAGCATGAAGATGAAACCGTTAAAGACGGCTAGTTATCTTCATTTGTGTTGCTTGATGATTATTCTTTTCCAAAGTTAATAACTAGGACTTAGTGCATGACTATTCTGAATCGAGATTTACCACTAAACATATAAACTTATGTAAAATTCTCATACGATTTGACGTTTCTTAAACATGTTTAGTGGGTTAAACGCGATTTAAGATCGTCGTGCAAGTGGGTCTTAATGTTGGTTGTTCATATTATGTGCTAGTACACCACAGTGCGACACTGTATGTGGTAATAAAATGCTGCCGGATTTAGAATGGAAATTTCAAATATAGTATCGTTTAGTGTATTTCCATAAAAAACATTCAATGACAAAAGTGTCTGCCAAGATGAAGAAGTATATTATATATTTATTGTTATTATTAAAATCAGGAATTCTCAGTATCCAGTTTAAATTGTTTTCAGTCTACAATACTGGAGCCACCGTTACGGTTTCACGATGTATTTATGCCAACCAATTGTATTATATAAGCTATATCATCATTGATATCGGAAATACATACAAACATTGGTAGAACACAAGTACGTATAGATCTTTTCAATAATCGTCAATAACCATCACGGCCGACGTGACGTTCCTGTCCATCAACGGTATTTGTGGTCGGTCACCGCACAGTCATGTCGTCGCGGTGCTCACAGCTGCGTTCTATCCCCAAAGCCGCGCTACGTGTTGCTAGACCACCGACATATGGACAATATCGAGGTGGAGGATGTTTCAATCAGAATACATACATACGTACTCGCGCCTGTACTCCTCGAAGGGGTTGGCAGAGGTGTAACTAGTACACCCACACTTCCATCCGTTCCATGATGTGATAGGGGACGAGCCTATCGCCTTATTTCACAATTCCAGACTCCGGCTTGATACTAAGCATTTTATGGTAGAAAAACCCAATATCACTATATCCGACCCGGGGATCGAACCAGAGACCTCAGCGTCAGCCTCCGTCGCAGCGAGTATGCATTACAACTGCGCCACCGAGGCATACCAACAATAAAACACACCTTTTCTATCTAAAAGTCAAGAAAAGCGTATCGCTACAAAGTCGTTCTAACCCTAAGTAATTTAAATAAGTATTATTTCCATGCGAATAGCATTAGAGTGGCGCGGCTTAAGCCCCGGGAAGGGATTCATTCTTTACATTTTTGTGGCGTCTTTGCCCGCGTCGTGGCGTCGCGTCGCGGTGCGCGGAAATACTCACGAAATTTCAGACTCCGACGTGATAAAAGGGTACGTTTTGTGTTCTGACGTTTCGCGGACCACTGTATTCATGTTACTCTACAAGTGTTCCCGTTTATTTTTCCAGCTGCCCTTATGCCACTCGCAGTGGGGTCGGCGCAACATGCTTTTTTAAATCGTGTTACAGAAAGATTTGTTTTGTAGTTTTTACGGCCGGCTGCCTGTCTGACGTCAACCCCTGTTGGGAGAAAACTCCTAGACACGAAACATATATTTGTGGATCACAAATATATATTTTGTCTCGGTGCGGTAATCTACCCAACTGCGAGTGGGATAAGGGCAGGTGGAAGAGAAGAATCTGAAAATAAAGCTTACCACTTTTGAGTCGGTTCTCTACCGACCATTGACCATTAAATTGCAATATCACCGACTCAAAATTAGTTAATTTTAGTTTTAGCTTTTTAGTTGGTTTTATTTTATAAGGCTTACGACATCATCATCGGTATGTCACAAAATACACCCAAAATAAGCAGCACAGAGCCATATACTTAAAAGTGCTCCAAAACACTAATAAACAAAAGACACTCCCGCAATTGAGAGATCGATAACGTCTACCGTAACTAATCCGTGTTTTTGAAGTGTTCTAATGGCCGTTCTCAATATTAATCTTCAGTTTCACGATAGATAGCTATCGTCAAACATCCGTATTGTTCTATCTACTGCTTGGAATCGTCCCTATTTTTTAGATATGCACGTCGGATACTATGATAGCAATAGATAGGCAGTCTATCTGGGCCCTCTTGTGCGTTATGTTCATACAAGCTCAGAAAGAGGAACTATTGTTTAATTTATGTTAGAAAATATGAAGATATGATTTAGATTAGAAATATAAGTTTTAATTTAACATTTATCTATAATTCTTATTTTTTACCACTAATAATAATAACGAGAAATACTTATTATGTTGCAAAACATAATGGTAATAACGAAACGTTTTACTGTCAATACATTACGGCTCTGAATACAAGTCCTTTGAACAAAAATCCCAAGCGAATTTGGGGGATTTTACTGAAGTGGGGAATTATTTTGTTCGCATTAACAAATATTTATATTTCTCTTGCGCTTAATTTAATTATCAAAACGGTGCATTATTTTTATTTATGGGAATTTTAGATTTTTTTTATATTTTCTTTTAGATTTTTACATAATTTATTTATTTTTTTGTATTGCAGTGCAAGTGCCATGTAAGCCTTGTATACTCATGGCTATTTCTTCAAAATGCGTTATTTATTTCGTTTTTTTACAGCCGAGGATATCTGTACTCATGGCTATTTCTTCAAAATGCGTTATTTATTTCGTTTTTTTACAGCCGAGGATATCTGTTTATCGGTCAAAATCTACCGATAAAGAAAAAACTAAATAACTTTATCGACAGATAGCACATAAAAAATATTGGGACGCTTGAACTGTCATTTTCACAGTGTTGTATATCTGTAGTCAGCTATCAGTCCTCTCATCGGTAGACAGCAATGAAGAATAGGATTACCTATCATTAGTAAGTTTATTGGGACGGTAAAACGGAATATAGATAAAATTTTCTATCGCCGGTATAGCAAAACTAGAGACAGACAGAATATAGGGAACGGCCATAAGCGTAATACCGATGTCCAACTACCGATCGTCGATCGAAAGATGTCCACATTCGGAACACAGGGTGTTTGCGCGAACTTCCTTGTTCCATTTCAGCTGGCGAGACTAGCTCGAACCGAGAGTTATAGGTGGTGTTGTTTTTGGCACATTTCGCGAGGATTTATGCCGCTGCGAGGCATCAACTGCACTCATAAACAGTGCACCCGTTCACTGAGCGGTGATTTATGTACCGACTCTTGTTATAGATCCGCGGTTTATTGTGTATCACTGTGTGGCGGGAACAATGAAGTAGCAGAGTATGGTATTGGGTTCAATAATTGGCTTCGTTTTCGAAGTATTGAAATGTTTTAAGTTTTTGTCAGTTCTTTTTTTTATTAGCTTGAATGACGAAACCTACAGGCCGCTCGCCTGATGGTGAACGCCCCGCTTTCCCATAAACAGAAGCAGCGCTATACTGGACTTTGAATTACAAAGTACTGCCTGGCATTGGACTGCGCTCGTCACCCCGCGATATAAGATGTTAAGTCTTATAATGCCCAGTAATTACTTTGACTTCAATGTCCTTCAAGCCGAAATACAACAGTGCTTACACACTGCTGTTTGGCGGCGGAAATAGACAAAGCGGTGGTACCAACCCAGACAGCCTCTTGCAAACGAAAACCTTCCACCTTGTAAAATCTTTATCATGGATATCAGGAACTACGAGGGACTTGCGGTTCCAGAACACCCAGACCCGAAACACACATTTGTGGATTACACAAACATTTGTGCGTAGTATTGAAAAGGCACCGGTATGTGCCCGAGAAGTTGGTTTCGAACCTGTGTCTTCTGCATCGGTAGTCCGTTCCACTCCCATTCTACTCCCTTGTAGGCTCACACCGCTTTTTATGTGTCTCTAAACATGCTGAATATACTTATTTTCGTTAGAGTTAAGCACATATTTCTATTTCGATACGGTAGATTCAACATAAATTGTTGAATAGTACATTATTTGACGAACCGGCGTACCAGCCTAATTTGGGACTAAAATAAACGTCGACAGAATTAATTTATTTAAACAGAGCTGTCCTAGTTCACACTCATGAGATTTCTGAACGCAAATAGTCGATTAAACTGATTTATTTATTCATTCCGTGTGACTAGTGGCCAGTATTATAGGGTTCGAATTTTGAAAATATTTATTTGCTTACTTCAAGTAAGTAAGTAAGCTTACTTAAGTCAAGGCAGAGAGTTTCTCACACGACAGAGGCGAGAATTTAACGGAAAGTATTTTTAAGAGGCCCCATCTTATCTTATCATATTAATATGAAAAATCGTATGCCAAAAGCTACTAAAGAGACATCAAATATTATAATTTTTCATAAATAACGTTCCAGCAACTCAAATTATTTGACAGCGATGTTTAAATCAAAGTTCTGTTACTTGAATGTTGATTTCATCAGCCTTTCAGAAACCGGGTATTACTGTAGCACTCAGAGATGTCACTAAACTTTAATTGTCGATAAGTAATTTCTTAGATTCGAGAATTTCCATACTCGCAACCAAATAATGCTTTGTTTTGTTACAGAATACAGAAAATAATATATGCTCCGATATTGAATACAGAAATATATTTAATTGACGTGTCTGAGTAATCGATTTCTAAAAATGACTTAATGACCATAAAAGTTTAGTGACGTCTCTGAGTACGGCAGTAAGTAAGGGTTCATTACGCGGTAACTCTGCTGGTTTACTATTCGCTCCCAACTCGATCTCAGTTATAATTCATAAGAGAGTAATCTCCTAAGAGAGTAATCCTGATTGGATGCACTAGAGATTACTGATATGAGGTTGTGGTCTGTAAATCAGTCGCATTGTAAAGGTGACCATTAAATATTGAGTTTAAGTGATAACAGTAGTTTTTTATTTTTAAAATACTAGGTATTATTTTCATGTAAATCGTTATCCAATAATAACATTAGGCCAATACTTAGTTACCAGTATCACCAACGCTGGCTAAGACCGCAATTTTGTTCTGCCAGTCTGTCCTTTTCCACTCATAATGGTTGAGTGGTTTTGATTTGATTTCTCGGAAAGATCTGCTCAACTTCGCTGTAATTAATTTGTTGGGAGACGAGTCTAACTAATCAAGTGTATATTTTTTGCGCTTCATTATTTCAGACAAACATTAATGTTCATATCTACGAAAGATACGGACATATGCTCACGTCGTTATCTTCGGACAGGTAGTCAGAGGTGCAACTAGTGCACCAATAGTTCGCCGAGATTATTTCTGTCCCATAATGTGATAGTTAGGTTAGGTTTCCCTTAGGTTAGGGTTGACGTTAGGCAGGCGGTCGGTCGTAAAAACTACCAGCCAAATGTTTACTCTCTCAACTCTAGCCCTGTTACAATGTGTTGAAAAGCATGTTGCGCCGACCCCACTGTGAGTGGGATAAGAGCTGAAGAAGATGTGATAAGTAGTTAGCCTATTACTATATTTTATCATACTGAGTAAAAATCCAATCTCAGGCGCTTTCAATTATGAGCGTTTTTGAATCAAAATTCCTCACATAAATTATTGTTGTCTGACCTGGGATTTGAACTCAAGACTGCACCGGTTTCTCAGCGTATGTACGCTGCTACTAGTAACTACAACGATGAGGTCATTTTATAAGACGTGAATATTTTTACAAGAGTAATTCACGGTGTGTTATTTCTTTAGTCTTTGTAGTTACACAACTAAAAGAGGACGAAGAAAAGTATGTTTTTCTTACATTCTCGAGGGCTATGATAATAACTTACGTACCCGATGTCACGACGCGTTTGTTTGTGTAACGTATGCAAAAACGTCCCGCGCGTCTTCAGCCCGTCACTATAGTTTTTGGTAAAAAAATAAAATCGCCTATTTTCTCTTCAAACAATGTTATATACGAAGGTGTGAGCGGTATTTTAATATAGTAGCTGTGCTCGTATCGTTTGCTTTCAGAAAATTATTTTGTTTTATTAGTAAAGAAAATAAACAGTGTAGTATAAAATAAATATTATTAAAGAAAGACAGAAGAAAGAAAGCATTTATTGGCAGACTAAAGGTGGTACATGTACCATTGATGAAGAAAAATATTTTTATAAGTTGTAGTTGGTACCTAGATACATACCTGAGTCTCTCTTCAACCTGCCCCACTCGCAGTAAGCTAGGCACAACATGCTTTTTTAAAACGTGTTACAAAAAGATTGGCTTGTAGTTTTTACAACCGGCTGGACTACCTAACGTCACCCCTGTGGGAAGAAAACAACCAGGCTTGAAATAAATATTTGTGGATCACACAAACATGTGTCTCGATGCGGGAATCGAACCCGCGGTCTCTCGCTTCACAGCCGGCTACGCGCCGACTGCGCCACGCAAGCTGTCCGCTGTCAGTTGTCGAGTGTAACAGAAAAATCCCAGTTGTTGCCTATATGTGTAACCGTATGTGTAAATTATTTTTGTTCGAGCTAATAATTCGCATCGGTGGTAAGAAATCGGTCGCCATTGTGCCAAGCTGGGCGGGGGGCGCCTGATTCTGTACGACCGTAGTCGCTAAATCACGTAATTGGCCGGAAATGGTACAGCTCGGCTCGAGATTACATTCGATCACGTCCCAAAGTAAACAGTTTAGCGCGGGTATTTTTTTTTTACTACGGCCTTTGTTGGCCGATTGGTTAATTGACGTGATTCGGTTCTTATACGATTATGTACGATAATCGGTTTAGCCGTAAGAGCGGAGTCCCTTAGCACGCCTGCACCGCCAATGGCCGTGGCGGACGGTGACGTAACGTACCGAGTCCTGCATCCTTTTTCTGTCATTTGACAACTGTCCCACTAGATTTGAATGATTTCTATAATAATAATATAATAATACACCCAACAGTCACACACATAGTCCTGACCCCACACTAGGTAAACCTGTGTCGTGGGTATCAGGAACTACGAGGGACTTGCGGTCCCACAACACCCAGACCCGAGACCAATATTTGTGGTTCACACAAACATTTGTCTCGGTATGGGAATCGAACCCACGGCCTCTCGCTTCGCAGCCGACTACTCGCCCGCTGCGCCACGGAGTTGTCATTTCATTTCTAACTATTTATTTTGCGCTGATTCATAAAATTCTTTCGATAATAATTTTTGGATAACGTAACATATTGCTTGAAATAACAAAAACAATCGAGTCAAGTAACTTTATGGTTCTGTTGTGTATTTTTTTTTATAGACCATACCTGTATAGAATTTGTGCATTTCAGTGAGGAGCACACATTTTTTTATAGCAGAGCTAAATAAATTGGTCGGCTGATGGTAAGTGAGCTCTACTGCCCATGAACAATCACAATATCTGAGGAACTATGGACGCGTTACCGACCTTAAGGAAAGGGATAATTAAGGGATTGGGAATAATAGGGGTTTTGGGCCTCCAGATACTTCACCGCCTCCGGATACAGTACAGTGCGCTGCGTGCAGTGCATAGGTATGTTCATGACTCTACTTACATATTGATACTTACTTATCATATTGATATGTACTTACTTTGTAGTACATAATCACAGTATGATTGGGCCAACTCGTCCGGGTCGTTAACACTGTCTCACACAAAACCAGCGTAAAGTAGGAGCTTACTGCTGTGTTTCGTACGGTGAGTGAGATATCCGGAGGCCCAAATCCCCCTCCCCTTCATTATCCCTTTCCTTTAAGGTCGGCAACCATGATTCTTTTGGTATTGTGGGCATACATGGGCGGTGGAGATCATTTCCCATCAGGTGACCCACTTGCTCGTTCGCCGGCCTATGTCGTAACAAAAAAGTCGCAGCAACAACGAGCAATCAGAGTTGAGTTCGGAATTCCGATTCGCACAGAGTGTTCGTGTCTTCGAAAAATTCACAAACTTGTATATTACGAGTAGCTTAGTCATGAACATCGGTTCGAATTACCTTCTCTGCAATATCTATAGAACAATAAGTTTATTAGTTCTGCCAACTATTGTTACTCGAAATCTTATTAAGATAAACTTTAATAAGACCGTAGGGATCGCGAACAAACTATAATAGGCATATAGCATACAATGAAATATAGCCCTGGCAACATTTACACTTAAAAAAAAAACGGGTCTTTATTTAAATAAAACTGTAGTCTGCAGATTGATCCAACTAGTTCAAACGAGGCGTAAGATGCTTTTTTATATTACGGATTCGGAAGCGAGATTTGGTCCTCTGGTAATCTGTCACCGTACGAAACGCAACAGCGCGCTTTCACTTCCCGACGGTTTTCTGTGAGACAGTGGTAATAACCCAGTTAAGCCGGTCGATTCGTGCTGTAGACGAAAGAGTCTCGTGGCTCTACACTACACCATTCTCGAAAATATACACCCATAAAAAAACGGGAAACACTTCCGCTTGGACAGAGCTGCGAGCAAAAGTTAGTAAGACCATATTAAGCCAGTTTCGTCAGGCCATTGTACGTTATTTATTCTCAGTATTAGTAATAATACTAGCCTTATATTAAACACGCCCCACTGCTGGGCTGGTTTCCTCTACTAGACGATAGGGTCTAGGCCTAAGTCCATCACGTTGGATTATGCGGGTTGGTAGACTTCACACACCGTCGAATTTTTTATGTAGAATCGATAATTAACAATCAATACAAATGTAACTTAGAAAAGTCAGATGTACATGTTCTTGTTTTCGAATCTTAGACTTTCGTCTCGACAGTCCGTACCACTCCCAGCTGAGCTATCTTTGTTTTTTGTAAGTAACAAAACAACAAACTTTAACTTTTTCTTATATGTGCCAAAATAAACACGTACACCGAATATCACCGGCCACACTACACCAATAAACTTAAGCGAAGATAAAACCTCAGACTACGGACATGTGTCCGAGAAAATATGACACTAATAACTAAGTCAATTTCCACTCGACTAACCGCGCCCGGGTGTCCGGACACCCCCTACACTGTCGGACATCATCGGATACCGTCTAATAAATTAATCTGGCGTCGGATCAACGTCGCCGCTACATTAGGGTCAGTGTCAGAGTGCGTAAGGTGCGAGATAAATCTGTCGTACAATTAATGAAAAGCTGATTTGGGTCCGTGTCTCCGCAGATAACGCAAATGGAGTGCCGTCATGCCATTGTTTGATTGAGTGAGATATTGAGCCGGTGCGGTCGGATTAATAAAATTATGACGTGATTGATTTAGTTGCTTACTGTTTGTGTTGGCTTCGATTTATGTCCACGTGTAAATGGCCTTTAAGGGATATTGTGTCTAATGAGATGTTTCCGGAACTATCATCATATCTTGCGTACTTTATTTTGCCATTTGAATAACTACTTATAGAAACTAAGTACACGCACGAAATTTAAGCCATATATGGCTCCAAACTACGATTAGTACGTATAATTAAAACTATTGACCATATTATTATGTTTATGATTCCCACTTATAAACCAATGTATAAAACTCATTTTGCCCATGTATAAATTACCGAATTTTTAGGATAATACATTTTAGCTGACATTTTTTTTGTGTTTGTGTGAAAGTAAACACATCACACTTAGCGAATGTTCAGCTTACGATTGTGAGTTTGCGTTGTTTGGAGATGTCCATTAGTAAGTAGTTGTTCTAAGGCTCTCTGCATAAAAAATTACATAGTTTTCTTAAATGAGGCCAATGTAATTTATTTGTCAATGGCCATTTTGTAAAATTCTAATTTTATCGGAATTAAAATCTTTGATTGAATTTAATACTTGGTGGGCTGATGGGAGGGAACCTGGTCATTTTGAACCCGACTTCATACGACTACCGCACACGTGATGAAAAACCCACCATAATGGCGCGTTCAGGCGAGTGCCGTTTCGAGGACAGTCCGTGTAAATCCAGTTAGTTCAGGCCGGCATAATTCTGGCAACCATTAAGGGACGCAATGTCTCTCGTCAGTTAACATTATAATTGAACTGTACTGTACTGTACTGTACTGTACTGTACTGTACTGTACTTACCGTTCAACAGCCTTCGTGTCGCAGATGTCGAGTAGCCGGCTGTGAAACAAGAGGCCGCGAGTTCGATTTCCGCACCGAGACAACGCACAAATATTTGTTTCGGGTCTAGGCGTCGTGGGACCATAAGTCCTTAGTAGTTCCTGATACCCACAATACAGGTTAACTTAGTGTGGGGTCAGAACTATGTGTGTGACTGTTAGGTGTATATTATTGTTATTATTAAATAGGTCGTAGGGATATACATTTGCACACTCACACCTGTATGTAGTCCCCGAAGGGATAGGCAGATATGTAACCAGTACACCCACATTTCGCGGAGCTTATTTTCGAGCCTATCGCCATACCGGGCACAATTCCAGACTCCGGGCTAATACTGAGCATTTCGTAATAGAAAATCCCAATATTATTTTTACCCGACCCCAGTATCGAACCCGAGACCTCAGCATCAGCCTGTCGTAACGCGTACGTGTTACAACTGCGCTACGCATTAAAGTAATTTAATTGTTAATCACAAATTAATGTAAATTAATTGTCAATCACAATATACAATATAAACGCTACACGTTTAGTTGCATAACGCTCGCTCTCAAACTACATACGTACGTACGAACGTTTAACCGAAGAAATCCGCTTGCAATCTTAATTTACGCTTAATTTCGTCTCGTTTTCAATCTCAAATTGGTACGAAACTTTAGCATTGTTCCAAAGTTAGTAGTTGGCAACTATACCGACCGCTTAACAAAGACACAAAAGCGCTGAACAAACCCGTTGCTCCTGAGACACTTGTAAAGCGGGTGATCGACGTACGGGCCGTAATACCGCTTGATAATAGGGTTGATGCATGAACTTTAATTCGAATATTAATGTATACGCATTAGAACATAGTACAATAAAAAGACTCTATTACGAAAACAGAATCAATGCTACATTAGATGTTAAGTCTCATAATACCCAGTGATTTAACTGGCATCAATATACTCCAGTAATACTATAGTGCTTACATACTTATCGTAGAAATAGACAATGCGTTGGTAACTTACCTGACGGAATCACATAGGTAACATCTATCATCTAGTTTTTTTTATGTCATAGGCCGGCAAACGAGCAAGTGGGTCACCTTATGGTAAGTGATCTCCACCGTCCATGAACGCCCACAATACCAAAAGAATTATGGGCGCGTGTCGACCTTAAAGGAAAGGGATAATTACGGGATTTGGGCCTCCGGATATCTCTTTCACCTATTAAACGCAGCAGCAAGCTGCTACTTTACGTCGGTTTTCTGTGAGACAGTGGTAACGACCCGGGCGAGCCGGCCCACTCATGCTGTAGACAAGTGTCTATAGCGTGGCTCTACCACTTAAAAAAGTAGTTGGTTCTACTCGTTGGTCGATCAGCGCCTTTATAATTATTATAAGCGGACAATAAACGAAGGTGTGACAAAAAAAAATCCCGACCCGGGTCCGACCCCACCGACGTTTGATCAACTTCTTTACAGAGTTCCTTTGTGGTGTTCCCAGTAATTAATGTTGGCCGACATTCTCTCGCGGAGTTTTCTTATCGCGTTGCGTCTATTGCCCCGCTATTATTACCAACTTTTTTTCTCCTCCCCTAAGGTTTCCTCGGTACAGTAAATAATGACGTACCAACATTGGTTACGCTCCGGGGGAAAATTCGATGTCTTCGTATTAGGTTTTTTCCCCATTATTACGTTTACGAAGTTGTTTTCTTCTTAAGATCATAATGACTATTGGCAACTTATGTGCTGGTTGCGGTTGGGGTGTGGAGTTTTGTGTTGTTTTAACTTTGTGTTCGTATTTCTTTGTTGTGGAACTAACATAATTTATAATACTTATACAACAGGGACAGGCGTGGATGGTATTTACAATCAGACGAGTGCTCTGCTCGTCTCGTCATTAATGCTAATACAGGAAATGCTAATAATGAAAATACAGGAAAAATGTACTTTACTTTCTCAGAGTTGTGGAATAGTGAAACTAGAGTTGGAAATTGTTTCTCCTTAATAAATAAATTTCTCAGTTTTCAGAGTATGCATGGAAACAATGAGAATTTATTCTTTCAGTGAATTTTATACTTGCCGTCTCGTTTCTGTTACCGAGAGTGTTAGTAAAATAATTTTTATAATATTTTGATTGTGTTGATTTTGTTGTAAATGGAAATAATGCAGTTGTAAAATCATTAGTTGTCGAAAAATTATATTTCCTTCATCCTATGACATTGTATGCTTTAAGCGAAGCGTGAAGAAGCATTTAGGCAAGCCAGAATAATACTTCTTCTTCTTAGTCATATCACTCTTGACAGAGTGGTTGTGGTCATGTAGTAGTGGTATAGGGTTATGTGGTTCGTGTCACCACGTCTCGCCATCTCTCTTGGTTGCTAGTCATTCTGATACTCATGCAAGGGATCAGTAATGGCTGATTTAATTTCGTTGGTCCCTCGCATGGGAAATCTTCTTCGGAACCTGGTGCCCTCTACTCTGCCTTGTACGATACCTGTATAATACTATCGACCTACAAAAGACACATCCTTTGTCAGTGATTGCAATTATTCTTGGTCTGCATTTTATTTACCAGGTAGTCAGTCACTTTGCTGTTGGGATAAAAAAAATAGAAACTAAACGAATGTTACATACCACTTTGACAAAAGAGGCGGATGACTTATAACAAGGGGTTAGGCCCCTCGTATGCAAGGGCCGTCTGGGTTGGTACCACCGCTTTGACTATTTCTGCCGTCAAGCAGCAGTGTCTGGCCACTGTTGTGTTTTGGTTTGAAGGACATTAAATCCAGTGATATTACTGGACATTATGCGACTTCATTCTATATTTCGGGGTGACGAGCGCAGTCCAATGCGATACAGTGCGATGGTGCTACTGTTTATGAGCAGGCGTGACACTTACCACCAGGCGACCAGGTAATAAAAAAGGGGATTGTTCAAGTTGATCAGCTATTAATTCCCTTACGACCGTCTCGAGGTAATTATAATAACGCTGCTCCTCTATTCCCATTCCCCATTGATCCCCTGTATGGGCTCCCCATTGACCCCTTGTATCGACTCCGTATTGTATGATCAACAATCACAGTACCTACACAAATCCGTGCATCGAAATAACAAAACCCAATTACTACGTTCAAACCGAACAACATAAATCCAATTAGTATACAATAGGGTTGAGTACACGATTTTTAAATGAGTTTGTAAGAGTATCCTTTTTTTTGTACTGAGCCAGTACAAGGTCCTATTTCAAATGACGCGAGGCCTCTTAAAAGCGGTACATTTGAACTATGCTGTGGTTTGTATTGCCCTGTCTTACAAGTGCTATTGACGTAATATATACAAAGACGAGCCTACTATTATAGTGAAGCAAATAGTTCGCTCCTTCGCACCCAGTCCGTGTCATGACAATAGTATAAGAGTAATGCGACATAAGTAGTTTTTTGAAGTCATTTAAATAAATACATAAATACATAAATACAGACAACAGACACACATATAGGTTAACCTGTATTTTGTATTTAAAGTAGTAAATGTAAAAAAAAGGCGCTGTTACTTTATTTCGTCATGTACAGGATAAATGCAATACCTCTTGTACGATCTACTCAACACTAGTATACAAGCAATCGTTAGCGACTTCGCGCCGCATCGCTCATGGTTCTGTATAAAAACGTTACGACCTTAGCGACGACCGACGACCGACAACCGTTGAACAATCGTATTAGTGTCACGTTAATTAACTTGTCGCGGTGTCTAATTGATGTCCTTAATAACTTTTATATTTGTCGCTTCGTGTCCTATTTCTTAATATACTCTGAATTTTAATTAGATAGACTAAACTGACATTTGGTGGGTTGCCAGGTTATCGTAAAGTAAAAATAGTGTTGTATCCTGTGTTATCGAGTGTTTCGATAAGGAATCGACAAAATCAAACATTTTGATTCATTTTATTTTATAATAAAGTATTATTTTTAATTTGCATTGATCAATAAATAGAAAAATAAATGAAAAACCGAACTTTTTTAATCACTATTTATTTCTAAATAATCACTATCAGAATCTGAGTCTGTTACACTTATTATAAATCTTTCTGTCACATCATCAATAAGGTGGTCGAGTTGCATCATTTTGTTCTCTTCTTTTATAACATGATTGATACAACTCTAACCACCGTTGCGGTGTCATCAACTTTAACCCGTCACTAAATAATTCTTTAATTTCGGCCATTTTAAAACTTTTGTTATTTCTTGCGACATGTCCCTTTACCTGTGCCCCATACTAATTCTATAGGATTCAATTCACAATGGTAAGGGGGCAGTCTTAAGATGGTGACACCGTTCTCAGCAGCGAGCTCATCAACTACATTTATTTGATAATTAGGCTTTTCTTCATTAACGATTTCCAGTAATTCTGCCTTTAATCATTGTATCTTCAAATTTTAAATTCTTTGAGTTCAGCCACTCTTGAATTTGGATTTTACGCCACGCCGAATTGGGGGTTTTCTCTACCTTACGGGAGTGGTAAGGGGCATTGTCTAACACCAAAACGGAATAATTTTTTAATTTAGGCAATATTCCCTTTAGCCACTCCTTAAAATGTTCTGCATTCATCTCATTATGGCAGTCACTGGAGTCTGTATTTGACTCAAACATCAATAAACCCCCATCTAGAAAGCCTTCCTCGCTTCCAATGTGACTAATTAATAGGGCGCCTTCCTTTTCCTGTAGGAGCTTTAGCACCCGTTGTTAGGCCTTAAGGTCTTTTAAAACGTTGAATTCAGTGGCAGTTCCGATTCCCAAAATATCTGCGGTTTTCTGAGCGCAATGGCGCTTGTTAAGTTTTTCGTATCCAATTTGGTTTGCTCTTCGTTGAAAACGTTTTTGAATAAGTTTTGCACCATTGTTTTCTCGGTGACACTCAGAGGAGCGCCGCGTCTCCTTTTCCTAGGAGACATAACTGCACTCGATGTGCTCGGTTGAGCGTGATCCATGTCAGTTAAAAAAACAACAACATTCAAACACAACAAAGTAACAACGGAGAGATATAACAAAAAATTTACAGCAAATATTTAACCAGAAAACAGGCGTTAAGATCAAGGAATATTCGTACTACCAATCGCGAGCGAAGAAGGGAGACGAATGACGCACAAAAGGAAGGATGCTTACCAGTATTGCCATATTAATAATATTAATAATTTCTGCAGAAGCAAAAGAACCCATACACATACCTACTAACAAAAACATTAAAAATGTAACTAAATTCCATCGATCGCATTTATTTTATTCTTGATTTCTTATTTATTACAATAAAGTTAATGTATTACGTTTATTAATTTTGTAATATTCATTCCATTACTTTTATATTATTATTAAACATTTATTAACACAATTGAGTAAAATTAAATCGAAAGGTCATGTCACAACATGTCGATGAATCATTCATAATCAGCCACACTACAGCACTATGCTCTACGCTTGCAACATTAAAAAAAGAAAAGGTCGATCGCAGCTGTCAGTTTAGTCTATCTAATTAAAAATCAGAGTATAGTGTGCTTTTTTTTTCTTCTATTTATTTAAGGGAATTTTACGCTTAGCGTATGCCAGTCCATAGTGTGCTTTAAATGACACCGTTTGTTGGGCTATTGATTTATGTTTCTGTTTGGGCCCTTGATTTTTTTATTTGCTTTTGATGACGAGACGAGCAGGTCGCTCACGTGGTGGTAAGCGTCATTATTGTCAATAAACAGAAGCAACACCAATCAGAACTTGAATTGTGAAGTACTGCGGCATCGCTATAGACTGCGCTCGTCACCCAGAAATATAATGTGTTTAGTCTCATAATTTCCAGTAATTTCAATGGCTTCAATGTCCTTCAAATCGGAACACAACAGAGCTTACACACTACTGCGTGACGGTAGAAATAGACAAAGCGGTGGTACCTACCCAT
The DNA here is from genome assembly GCA_905332985.1 of Mimas tiliae. Lineage (NCBI taxonomy): Eukaryota > Metazoa > Arthropoda > Insecta > Lepidoptera > Sphingidae > Mimas > Mimas tiliae. The sequence goes on from HG995254.1 coordinate 11,926,285, forward strand.
TCGCATTCGCATTCGAGGGACCTATCGACTAGTAAAATAGTAAGACTGTAACAAATATAATGTCTGAATCATATTTTTACCTACGGGTCTACGTAAGACTTGCGTAAGTGACTAACATACACGTTTATACCTGGATGAACATCTAGGTCTGACATTATGTTTCAAATGACATTTATAAAATACTTATAATGGTGTTTGCATTATTATTGTCTTCGTAAGTTCACTTACTTAAGTAACTTAAGCGATAAAAGAATTATCCCCAAACTCCTAATAGTTAAGGAGTTATATTTTCCATAATCAGCCCAGCACCATGAGATGATGAGTACCAGACGCAAATACTTGAATAGTTTTATATATAAGACATTGTATTTGAGGTTACCCTCGATTTTTCTGAGATCCCGTCCACAGATCCTGAATTGGTGCCAATGGAACCACCTGGGTAGTATACCCTTTTAAACAAAAAAAGGAATTTCTCGAATCGGTCCATGCTTCTTCGACTGTTCGGGCACCATACATTAAAAAAAAGATTCCGACGAATTGAGAACCTTCCTCCTTTTTTGAAGTCTGTTAAAAAGTTACAAATGTAACTAAAAGGCCTATACTATATTACAAATAGCGACCGGAATCTTAACAACGCAGCAGCGTTCGTTTTAAGAACGTGAGCGCATAAAATGTGGATAATATCTCTCTAAGGTTATTCTAACATAAAATCAATAATTTTTAATAATAAATGCGACCAGCGGGCTTAGCTTATGCAACACGAGATGATTTTTTCGACTCGTTTTGTCGTGAAAAACCAGTTTGATCTGTTTATCTCTATATCTCTATATGTCTATCAAAGCTAACTTAGTTGCATAGAATACTCGACTCTTTATGTCAAAAGTAGAGAAAATAGTAATTTCAACCTCTCTGTGGTATTTTGTCTACGAAACCTACCATGACGACGTAATTTTATCGAGTGATGACACTTTTACTCGAGATATTTGTCTTCGATAGTAATGTCTCTCGAGCGCGAGATATGTCGTGTTGCATATGCTAAGCCCGCAGTACGGGTAATGACTATTTAATAACTCATCAATGTATTCTTTATTTTTTATCGCACTTTAACTATATTCTCGTGTTGTTAAATTGCTTTGTTGAAACAACATCGTTAATCGACGAATATTATACTTTTTGTTCTAACAAATTATTTATTTAGCTCAAGAAACGCACGCGAGACGCTATTTAGCTCTCATAGTTCAGTGTCGGTTCATTTAGGAGCTAAGGGAAGTGCACAATTCATGCTAGTTGTCGCACAATGGCGATGACACGAAACAAAAGCGAAACTGCGGGTCAACATCCATTGACACTTTTTAATTGTACCGAACGAGCCGTCGTCCTACCATCGCGAGCATCGGATGTGCAAATGGTTCGTAAATCATCGCTGGAGCCAGTCCATCGAGTGCTATCTCGCTCTGTGCCAACTAACGACCCCACATTCGGAAATTGCAATACTCATATGTCACTAACCGTTGCGAAGCACTTGTATTGATGCGGAATGCATTGCTCTCTGAAACTTGGCCAGCGTTCTTTGGCCTCCACCACCCCTTCCATTGGCATAGTTCGCCGATCGCCAGGAGTATATCCTTTCACGACCATGTGTCTAATGTAATTGGTCGTACTGGCTCGTGTCATCAATGTACATAGAGAATGTCGTTCTGATGAGCGTTTAATATTTCAAGTGCAACTAGATATCCGATTTGCAGTGATGTAAAATTAAATTCCTATCTCGGAGAACTGTTATTACTGAAAGCTTGGTCTGTTGCATACACTGTCAGGATTTTGTTGATTAAACTCGTAGAGTCTACAGTTAGGAAATTTAAACGAATAGTGATATCGCCTCATTGGTTTAGTAGGCCTACTTAGGCTGAGAAGCCGTAAGATTCAGAGCTCACATCGCAGGTCGGGGAATCACAAATTGTGTTTCAGATTTCAGTTTTCTATACGTACGTTGTGTTCTGGTCTGAAGGATATTGAATTCAGTGAAATTATTGGGCATTATTAGAAACCTTAATTATTAGAAGATTAATACCTTACATCTCAGGGCTGACAAACGCAGTTCAGTGCCATGCAGTACTGCGTAATTCGAAGTTCTGATTGGTGTTGCTTCTGCCCATGGGTAGGCGTGACGCTTACCATCAGGCGAGCAACCTGCTCGTTTCGTCTCTCAAGCTAATAAAAAAATATAGTGCGTTTAATTTCAGAAGAGTAACAATGGCGGTTAGATTTCAAATTAATTTAAACTTGATTCAACAGCTGTCAGTCTTGAGCCTAAATAAATTAATTTCGTTAACTTTACGCTACCTATACAGGTCCTCTTACAAATGACAGTTTGTTTAATGAGTCCTTACTTCGGACTTGGAATTTGTTTATTCTGTTCCTCCTCAATGACAATTTGTCTACCTTTTTAATTTAGGTTATACGAAATGAGTTTATAATTTATAAGATTTGTATTATAATTTCAAACAGAGATTTATATCGTTCTTTCTTTGGTTTTGAAGTCAAAATAATAACTTCATTTAATCATATAAATCTAAGGTCAACTTGCACGAGGATCCTAAATCGGGATTAACACATTATTCTTATTTACTTATGTCAACATTTCATACGATTTGACGTTTCTTAAACAGGTTTAGTGAGTTAAACCCAATTTAGGATCGTCGTGCAAGTGTGCCTTAATGTCTTATATTTGGTTTGGTTTATTTTTTATATTTTTATGAACAGTATAGAGTATAAAAGGGCAAAATACAAAATTAGCATGTTGTCAATGCCAACCTATTGAAATTAAACGAAATTCTAGTTCATTTGTTCAAAGAATAATTAATTCAACACACATAAAATGACAAAACAATGTAAAGTAACTAAGTAAAGTCTCACTTTCTATTTCTTATGAAATAATCTTATATTAATACGTGAAGAGAAAACATCGGACTCCTTTTTAAGCATATTGCGCGAACAAAACAAACATTTGGCATAGTTATTGTTTATATGGAGAAGGAGTGCAAAATGCTATTTATATAATCTGTAACAAATATGTATGTATTGTATATTTAATTAAATAAAATAAAACGTTTATTGTTTACGCTCACACTGACAATGTCTCAATGTCAATATTCGCAGTGGACGATATAGAAGAAAATTCAAAAAATAATAATCGAGTTTGACCACTACGCGACCCCTAGTACAATTTAATAGCCAAGGCGGAATTTTTCATTCTAGGTATACGGAGCAGTGTATGTTAAAATGAGTACTTAATTTGACTGTTTAATGCGTTATCTGGCAGATAAAAATCATTGAGATATTGTAAAAAAATCCTTTAGCAAAATAAATCTATAATTATACTCTTGAATACCACGAACTCTATTTTAATTTCAAACAATACGCCACGAATTCTTTGAACATGCAAAATGCATTGTTACATTAATAATTCATTGCAATCCTTTGTTTCGATATTCTATCAGTTGCACGCTATTTGTCTAAAGCACACGCGTCTTAGGTTTTGTATGTGCCCGGATATTGCCATCTCCAGATTCCCTTATCAGTTTATCAAGTACTAGCCTTTGCTCGCGGCTCCTCCCGCGTGAAGGGCCTTCTCCGGGATAAAAAGTAGCCTATGTTACTCAGTGATATTTTTGAAATCGGTCCAGTAGTTTTTAAGTTTATTCGTTACATATAAAAATACAAACAAATCTTTCCTTTTTATAATATTAGTGTAGATATGTAACGGATGGGTGTAACATCACTTAATATTTGGTGACTATAACTCTCTTTTTTGTACCCGACTGGGTAGCGACCACATAAGGTGAAAAACCCGCCATAGTGGCTCATTCAGGCGAGTTGCGTGCCAGGGTCAGCCAGTGTATGGGATATGCCAGATAGGCCTCAAAATATAATAAATACAAAAGCCAAACTGCATGCGTAAGCCTTTTGTTTCCCTAATTTATACCGTGCCCGCATATTGCCATCTTCAGATATGTCTGTTATCGCTTTATCAGCCAGCAAGCGTGATGTATGAATGTGACAGATAGTTGTGATGTCACTTGTCTTACTCTTATCTACCGCTTTTAGTCCCAACTAGTCTCGGGTGTGATGTAGATTTTACGAAGTTTGGCATTTTATACGGTACTGTAATCTGTAACGTCTTTTAGCACACGAAAACGTTTCTAAATTCGACGCGTATGTTTGTTTCTTTTTGTCGCATAACTTTTCACAGAGCTCAAAGTTAGTAACAAAACGGGTCATACGCACTCACGCCTGTAATCCCCGAAGGGGTAGGCAAAGGTGTAACCAGTACACCCACATTTCGCCGAGCGTATCTCCGTCCCACGATGTGGTAGGGGGCGAGCCTATCGCCATACCGGCCACAAATTCCAGACTCCGGGCTGATACTGAGTATTATAGAAAATCCCAATACCACTTTACCCGACCCGGGGATCGAACCCAAGATCTCAGCGTTAGACTCAATCGTAACACGTACGCATTACAACTAAGCCACCGAGGCAGTCAAAACGGATCAATCATATATAAAGAAATCGACACATACCAAAAGGTCATTTGAGATTATTCTTGACTTCGAGCAATAGTCGATAATGAACTGGTATTTTTATCTCATGAGGGACAAGGAAAGTACCCGGAATCCGGATTAGTCCAGATTTCCTTTTTTGTTATATTATGTTACCTATTCATTTGTTTGTGTTTAAATACGTGATTTATGAAATGATGATAGTAATACGTCACATTGTATAGAAATATTTCATAGGAATAATGTCGGTGATTACTTCTCCATTTATTTAACCCTATTCAGAAAAATATTGATAACAACAACAACAACAAAGTGAAAGACTTTAATTAAATTTACATGAGACTCGTGTTTTGTATATCCGACAAAAAAAGAGGAGTGTTATAAATTTAACCTCTTTTTTGTATATGCATGTGCGTGATCATGGGTGTGTGTGATTTGAATTATTAGCCATTTAAAAATTACACATATTTTACCTTATTTTTTTAATTATTTAGAAAGAAGTTTTATACAATTTCCGACGAATGGTGAATTTCCGAGAAATACTGACTCCTTAAATAAGGATAAAAAATGATATAATTTTCCTTGAAATATCTTGATAGCATTAGTATGAATGTATGAAGACTAGCGTTGTATATAGTCTGTTGTTGAGTTCGTGGTATTAATACAATATTTTAAGATGACTTTTGCATCTCAAGTGTTCTTCGAGGACGTAACTATTTTGTATGTGTGTCGAGAGATTCAATTTAAAACCGTCTGGCCACCTTGAAGACTGTGCATTTAAACTATGCAAATTTGACTACTGGGCCGTAATGCGCTGAATGTAACCAGGTATAAAACGACATCTGAAAAATTCAAGCGATTTCACGACACGACACTAGCCGCGAGTTTTATCGCTTCGTGAATTTCGGAGACGCGAGCCAGTATTCGGACTCTTATTTGAGTGTCGTTGATGTTACATTTATTAATTGACAACTGGTGGTCGCACAGTGGTCGAAATTCGACCGTAATTGAATTTTTAAGTTTGAAATTCCTGAGGTTCTTTTATCAAAGAGAATACCTCTATAATCATATAATTCCTTAAAATTTTGTTTTATTACATCAGCTGCGAGTGTTTAAAGATGTATGCACCAAGCTAACTGTGAACTGAAGAGCGTCGCTGCCGTCGCTCAGTATTGCACATTATACGAATAATAATCATTCATTATGAGGGATATTTCAGGTGTAACACACATATTTCACAGTAGGTAATTCGTTTATTTTCAGGCAAATTCGAGATATTACAAAAGTGACTTTCAGAATACCAAATAAATATACCTTGAACGACAGCATCGTATTTTTTTTAAATACACGTCTGCATATGGATGTACAGTGAAATTGTATACCCATAATGCGAAAACCTAAATATGATAACTTTTTTGTTTTGTGGATGAAGACATTCCTTTCTACTAACTAAACCACTAAATCATCCACTAGCCAGTAGATAGCAAAATTTACACACTAGCGGCGGGTCCCACACACCAAATCTAGGAATAATAATACCACAAAGTTGGGACCACTGGCTATATTTCCATTTTCTGTCATTTCACACTTAGCTTGGTACATCTTTAAAAATACGTCATTAACGTGTGTTGTTTGACATTCGCAGTATGGACATAAACAATGGATGTTTTATTTCATTTAATGTAATGCATTTGTAACACATATTATATATAGATTTTAGCATTGTGCAATTCTTCTCCATATAAACTTTAATTATACCAAATTTCACACACCTCCGTGCGCGGATGTTTAAAAAATGGTCCAAAGATTTCTCTTCTCGTATTAATTTATAGATTATTGATGGATACGAGTAGAAGATATAATGGGAAAAAAATATATTTTTTAACAGTTTTCAATTAGCAAAGCAGTAATAGTCTGCGCTTGATGTTTTTTTATGTAAAGAATCTAGGTCAGTGCCTCTTTTTCTGTCTTATTGAACAGGCTATAGCGCCATTTCTGTATTACCAGATAATAGAGAAGAGAAAGAAGAAGAATGGCTTGATAAAGTGATCAATATAAATAACCGTTGGAGATACTTTCAGCAAGTAACAAATTATTCGAAAATTTACTTCACTCACAATCACAGACCAAATTGTATAATACGTCCATAGATTCAAGCCTATTTCCCATAGCGGTAGGCAGAGAACGGAGTTCCTCTTGCTACGATCCTTGTACACCTCTTTGGCCTCCTTCACTTTTAATACACGTGTGCCAAAAGATATTTCTCGAAATGAAATACATATTTACAAGGGATAGAGACGAAACGTTTTTGGGCTGGAGTCAAACAAATTCCGAAATCCTGATTTGAAGTGCCTGACTTAAATATTTTATGTTCAGATTAAAAGGATTTTGCGCTTACGTGTGAAGCCAGCTATGAAATAAGGTATGTTTAGCTCGATAAAAGAACGTCGTGAATTTGTTGACCCAATAAAAATGCTATAGCGGTGTCTGTATGTGAATATTTATATTTTCTAGATAGTGATTTGCAAAATCTTTGAATAAAACTTATACGCCGACCTACACAGTACACACTAAACTGACTGAGACTATATAAGGTGGTAGGTCCTCTCGTATGCGAGAGCCGTCTGGATTGGTAACACCGCTTTATCTATTTCTGTCGCCAATCAGCAATGTGTAAGCACTGTTGTGTTCCGGTTTAAAGGATATTGAAGCCTCACTGGCTTCATTTATTTATTGGTCATTATGAGATTTAACATCTTATGTTTTGGGGTGACGAGCGCAGTCCAATGTCATACAGTGTTTTGTAATTCAAAGTTCTGTGTGGTGTTGCTTCTGTTTATGTACAGGCGTGGCGCTTACCATCAGGGGAGCGACCCGCTCGTTTTGTCACTCAAGCTAATAAAAGAAACTGATAAGTTATGTGTAAAAAAAGTATATATACACGTCGAAGCTGCTCCGTTTTATCGTCGGTTAAAGACATTTAGTCAATAAGTATAAAACCATTTATGAAAACGTATTTAACACCACTGTGATGAAAGTACTGAAAACTGCAAACATGTTACACTTTCCAGCTAAAGTATTAACTAAATATAAAGATAATAAAAATAATACTTATTATCACTCATAAGTTTCTATTCCGTCCCATTCAACATCCACGAATAAGGACCTAATTTGAAACGTTAAAAAAATAAAGAGGGAAATTATTTTACGCTCCATCGCGTCGGTCGGATAAAACTTAGTAAAAGGTATTTCCGGCACTTTGGTACAGAAAAAAAAACGAAAGTCCCCGGGCATTACGCAAAGGGAAAACTTTGAAAGGTTTAGGCCGTTACCTCGCTAGATGGGATATTTTTAAAAGAAATGTTATTTTATAATTGAAAAATGTTAATCTGATTTTTTAATAACTTCGGTAACGGAAACGACTTCCGTATTGAGACAAATGTTTTCATTGTTGGTAAATGTTTATTTGGGGTCCCACACTGGGTATTGTAATTAAATTTCTTCCTAATTTCATAGTTTCGACAGAAAATTGCATATTTTTGTAAGTATAAGAATGAATATATTCTAAACTGAACTTGATGTTTACCAGTTGTTTGGTTCTGTTTTTTCAATGCCTCCGTGACGTAGTGGGCGAGTAGCCGGCTGCGAAGAGTTAGGCCGTGGGTTCGATTCTCGCAACGAGACAGGTGTTTGTGTGACCCACAAATATGTGTTTCGGGTCTGGGTGTTGTGGGACCGCAAGAACCTTGTAGTTCTTGATACCCACGATATAGGTTAACCTAGTGTGGGGTCAGGACTATGTGACTGTTGGGTGTATTTATTAAAAAAAACTTCCTAATTTCTTATAGTTTCAAGTATAAGAATATGTTCTAAAACAATGGCTTAACTTGATATTTACCAGTTGTTTGGTTCTGTATTTTCTATGAAACTAAAGCATCAATCTATGTTGCTTCAAACTATTAACAAATAACAAATATAGACGTTGAATAAGTAAACCATTAACGGTGACGGAATTTGTTTGAGACGACGGATAATGTCGTCAATCGTAATGTAACGCAGCACGGCGCGAGTTTCCGTTGTAAGTCATTATCGTCGCGGAACTATGCTAGCGCCATACAAATTAATGAACACAAATAATCACCGCCAATGTTTATTTGCATTAGACATGAATGTATTAGGGCCGGTACACACTAAACGGAAAAATATGCGCGTACTATTTAATGTCTCTAAAATAATATAATAATAATACTAGCCCTACATATTCGCCCCACTGCTAGGCACGGGCGTCCTCTACTGAATCAGAGGGGTTAGGCCTTATTCCACCACGCTGGCCTAATGCGGGTTGGCAGACTACACATACCTTCCAAATTCTTATGGAGAACTTCTCAAGTATGCAGATTTACTCACGATGTTTCCTTCACCGTTAAAGCAAGTGATAATTAACAATATACACACGTAGCTTAGAAAAGTCAGAATGTATGCTCCTGGGCTGGTTTTGAACCTGCGACTTTTGTCTCGACAGTCCATACCAGTCCCCGTTAAGCTATCACTGTAATGTCTCTAAATATGAATAAATTTGGACACAAATATTAAGCGTTTCTTTGTGCATACCCGAGTGTTCAATAATGGAAATCCGGAAGGCACCGTGAGCGTCGGAACAAACCTGCTTGAGTCCCAACTTGTGTAACCCCAGTAAGTGTCCTCGTGGAGGTGGCGTATCTCTCGCGCAGCCTCGAGTATGTTTTAAATGCTCTACACGCCGCACGTCCGATGCGCACTTTTACTCTCGGTGTTATTGTAACCAGAAGGATGCTCGAGCCTGCGTGAAGATTTTTCCGTTTGATCTGTACTAACGCTTAGGCCACCACATAACTGTTCCACAAATAACCAACGAAAATTTCCAAACCTACCAACGAAATTCATTAAACTCTAACACGAATTTTCGCACAGACATGAACTGTATAACTGGGAGCCGCAATTAAAAGTTTGCTTAGAGAATATATATACGCCAACATTTTGATTTAAAGTTTGTGGTTCGGTCCGGCACCCGCGCATCCTCTCGGCCGACACTTTTTACAGGCAAAGCACGATTTTAATACGTAGTACATCTGCATAATGTACACTGCTTCTTTGCTATGTAGATTGTGGAATCATCAGCGTGAGATGGGCGTAATGAACGTCTCTTTTGTGGTGGGTCGGTTTCCCTGCCACGCCGCGACGCGCCGCCTCCGGTGCTTCGAATCTCCGATGCGCGCTCACTTGCAAATGAGGTTTCGACGCTTTTGTTGTCAAATACTTAATTAGTGCATTCGGTTTGGAGTATTATTTAGTTGTTGGTAATGAAGACTCTTCTGTTTAAATATATAACGTGGCATGTGGTTTTACGTGATATTTAACTAAATTATTGTTTATGGTATTTCATACAACATGCTATAAATTTATTTCCTTTCAAATAATATTAAATAGATGGGATATGCATTCCATTTAGGCACACTACTGGTTTCTATGTTTTACAATGGCTGACTTCGGAAGATGGCAGCATTGTCGCCTGCCGCTACGGTCAAACAACATACGATGACGTCAGGCCAGAAATATCGCCAATGGCAGTAAAGCACTTTCAAACAAAAACTCTTCAATTCCAGCTATGTGCTATCATATTTTGAAGTAATGTTACTAAAATACTAATTAGTATAGCCGCTGCGGTCTTGAACAACATTATCGGCTATTGCTGCAGTCTGCGGTCTGCCGCCGAGTTTAAAATCATACCTTTAACTTTTCAAACAATATGTAGTTTGTTGATCTGACTGTTTTCGTATGCAATGTTAGGGGACTTATGACATACAGACCAACAGCAGTAGTTCACATTAGTCCGACAACAAAGTTTAATTTTTGTGTAAGTTCAGTGTTTGTAGGACTAATGTAATGAAAAGTTGGATGTTTTAAATTAATACAAATGCTGTTGTGTACAGTTTCAAGTGTACGGTTAATACGTAGTGTTGCCATGTCTATTGATCCAAATACTGAGACATGAATAAAACTGCAATCGCTAGCAATCCACCACCTGACTTCATCGCCCCCGTAATATTACTTTATTATCATTCTCCTACCCTCATGCCACTGCAATACGGGAGTGGCGGGGCGCGCCATGCTTTTACACACTTCGTTTTGGTTTAGTTTCTATCACCGGCAGCCTGCATGACATTGAATCTCTTCCGCGGATCCAGTCCCGGGTAAATCGAAAGGCTCACACAAAGAGTTGCTTACCTGGTAATTTAATCAATTGCCTCGTGGCGCACAATTCATATACGTCGTTGCATGATCAAGGGCGGTAATATTTGTATTAAGTAATAGAGATTTTGTATTTCCCCGCAAGATGATAGGACGCCTACTGAGTGTTAAAAAGTACGTGGATTACATTAGTGAAACAGTTATCAAAATCAGCGAGGTTGACGTCAGGCAGACGGCCGGTCGTAAAAACTATAAGCCACGTCCAATACCATGCAGTGCTTTTTAATTTAAAGTTATGTGTGGTTTTGCTTTTGTTTATGGGTGTGCCGCTTATCATCAGGCGAGCGACCTGGCCGATTCGTCACTCAAGCTAATAAAATTAAAAAAATCCTCGACAAAAAAGGTGTGTTAAAATGTTGACCCCTTTATTTGTTTATGTGCGGGTATGGATTCATTTGTATGATATAGAATGTTTTTGATTTTAAAGCTGTTTTGGTTTGGTTAAATCAACATCGTCCCTAACTATGTTTGAACAAAAATAAATTTGATCGCACGCTATGATAAATCTGTAGTTTTGGAAGTGTGATCGGCGAGTTTGTTATAGATTTTCTGAGAATTTGATAGCGTTGCGAGAATTGTTATTGTAAGCCCTAATTGGGGGCCCAAATCCCCCACCCCTTCCCAATCCATTACTCCTTCCCAATCCCTTATTTATCCCTTTCCTTACTTCTGGTATTGTAGGCGTTCGTGGGTGGTGGAGACCAGTTACCATCAGATGGTAATTTAATCGTTCTCCGATTTATGCTTTAAAATAAAGTAGTACAGGGAGTGCCATGTCAGTTTCAGCTTAATAGCGAGATCACACAGTTCGATATCAGTTGATCTATTGCTGAATCACATGTGATTTGAACAGTCTGAACAGTCTTTCAATCGAATCGATCAATAAAATCCATACAGCTTTTGTTGGTTCAAGGCAGTTGATCAACAAAAATCGGAGCGTGTGAGGAACGCGCGTGTTTTAAGAGGAACGCGCGTGTTTTAAGAGGAACGCGCGCCGTAAATTCCCTCTCATGTAAAAGTTAACTGACAAGAACAAGCCACAAGTTTTGCAATGGATGTAGCGCCGTGCAATTCCGCGTAGTGGAGATACGTGCAGAAAGACGGGGATGACGAAGTTACGATCAAAAACCACTTGAATAATGCCAGGACTTTGAGTGCTCTTGCCTCTGTTTACGAGTAGAGAGTAGTATGGCGTTTACCGTCAGGCAAGCGACCTGCTGATATCGTCATTCAGACTAATACAAAAATTATTAAATCAAGCAATTACCTTCTCATTCACTGATACTATTTCAATCCCCATGTATAGATAAATAAATAAATACACCCAACAGTCACACACATAGTCCTGACCCCACACTAAGTAAACCTTTATCGTGGGTATCAAGAACTACGAGGGACTTGCGGTCCCACAACACCCAGACCCGAGACAAATATTTGTGAATCAGACAAACATTTGTCTAGGTGCGGCAATCGAACCCACGGCCTCACGCTTCACAACCGGCTACTCCCCCGCTGCGCCACGGAGGCTGTCATAAATCCCGAAAATAAACTGTCATCTGTAGGCGTAGTGGGATTCGATGCTTATTTTTATTGGATCATTTATGGGAACAATCTGTAGATTCGGATTGTTTATTGAAATTAGTCGTAAGTTATGACACCTATGACATTAACTTACGAAATGTATGTAGTCTACTAGCTTTTTTCGCGGCTCCGCCCGCCTGAACGGCCTTTTCCGGGATAAAAAGTAGACACTTGTGTGCCATATTTCCAAACCCGTTTACCTGTTAAAGCGTGATTGACTTACAAATATCCAAATTCACAAACCCATACATCCAAACTTTCATATTTATAATAGTTGTAGTATATCGAATGGTAAGCGGCCATCCTAGTGATAAATTTTCATCAAAATTGGATCACACTGTGAAATTTTGCGTTTTTAATCACATAAAAACAAAAAGAAATAGGCGTCGAATAGAGAGACATTTTTCCTTCATCGGTAAATAATGATGGAATATTGCCCTCACGCGTGAATAAAACCACCGAATGTCATAATTAAACACTGATACTGTCAACAGTATCACAATTGAACTGTTTGTAGTGGTAATGAGAAAATTAAAGGCGAGTCTGCAATGATATTCATCAGTGCACGATGTTATAATTGGTCGGTGTCGGTCGTGTCCGCATCGTGTGGTACGCGGTAATATTTTTGGCAGTATGGTTTTGTGTTGTTGGGCTTGGACAATTAAAAAATAATGCGTACTGAATTCTGCGCATATAAATAATAACACTACTTCTGTATTATATGTATTATTATAATTTGGTAGGTTCCTCGTATCTGAGAGGTCGTCAGGATTGTTACCACCGCGCCGTCTATTTTTGCCGCCAAATAGCAATGTGCAAGCACTGTTATGTTTCGTCTTGAAGTAAATTGCAGCCAGTGAAATTACTGGGCATTATGAGACTTAACATCTTATGTCTCGGGATGACAAGCACAGTCAAATGCCATGCAGTGCTTTGTAATACAAAGAGTAATACAAAGTTCTATGGTGCTGCTTCTGTTTATCGGCAGCCGTGGGTGGCGCTTACCACCAGGAGAGCAACCTGCTCGATAAGTCATTCAAACTAATAAAAAAATAAATAAAGGATCGTTATTCGATCTTATTAAATACCATCCTAGTCCGGACTTCTGTTTAATCCCTTATAAAATGAAATTACTTTGTACAAACTATGAATTAAGGAACCCGACACCCGGCAACACTAGTAGATATTACGTAGAGTTTGTGTGCTGGAACGGTGCACCGAAATTTAAACTTTTATTCCGAGTGCACGTGCACTTAAAATGAACGTTGTTTTGCATTTTACCGATTAATGATTTTTGATAATATAATTATAATATATATATGATACTTTTATATTTTTACATGTTTTATTTTGTGTACTTATTGTAATATTTATTAATGTAAAAGAAACGCATTACACAAACACAGCACATTATAATATCATCCCTATATTATATTGTCTCACTGTTAGGCATGGCTCTCCTCTACTAAATAAGAGGAGTTAGACCTTAGTTCATCACGTTGGCCTTGTGGGCCGATGTGGGTTCGTAGACGTCACATCGACTATACATGTTTCATCTACAAAGAATATTTCCAACTCTTCCTTAACTTTCTAATTGATTAATATCGTTGCGGGACAAAGACAATTTAGCATTTCCAGAGACTCGCCGAGCTTCACTGCTCGGTGTCAACAAAAATGCGTGCCACTGTCGATCCTAGTGCACAGGAGTTACAGTGGCGGGTGTGTGGGCGGGATAGTCGTATACATGTTTCTTTATCAGCTTTAGATGACGAGACTGGCAGTTCGCTCGCCTGATTGTGAGCGTCACGCTTGCCCATAAACAGAAGCAACACCATCAGAACTTCGAATTATGAAATACTGCATGGCAATGAATTGCGCTCGTCATCCTGAGATATAAGGTGACATATACACTGTTAGGATCTCCTAACAGTGTCAACTATTCCTTGGTGGCAGAAACAGAAAGCGGTGGTGCTACTCGGATGGACTCTCGCATATGAGATATCTACCTTGTACATTTTAGAATTTAGAATGAAGAGTATCACGGTATGATAATCTAACCTTTAAAATCAATTAGAAACAGTAACTTTTGTACTGCTAAACATATTTTGAAAACCATCTCGAATTCAGAATTCAAACATTGCCTCAGATACAGAAACCCACAGACTGATCATGGGGTCAAACTTATAACATCTCTCTTTTTTGTCAGAGGTTATAAATTACACATACATACATAGACTCACGCCTGTTTCCCATAGGGGTAGTTTAAGAACAGATTTCCACTTGCTACGATCGATACGAGATTCGGTATATTTATTTGTTCACTCGTTATTTAAAATATTTCAAAGATTGACTGTATTGTATTCTTCTTACAGGTAATTCAGCTTAATTGACTGGAAAACACAACGAACGGCCCACTGCTGATGGTAAGCCAAGTCTTTTTTCACATGTTTATTTTCTACATACAGATACCGTTGCCTTTGAGTGGTAGAACCACGCTGTAGACAGTGTTATCTACAGCATGAATGGGCCGGTTCGTCCGGATCGTTAACACTGTCTCACAGAAAATCGGCGCAAAGTAGCAGCTTGCTGCTGCGTTTCGTACGGTGAGTGAGATACCCGGAGGCCTAAAAGAGTCCTTCCCAATCCCTTATTATCCCTTTCCTTTAAGGTTGGCAACGCGCCCATGATTATTTTGGTATTGTGGACGTACATGGGCGGTGGAGATCGCTTACCATCAAGTGACCCAGTTGTTAGTTTGCCGGCCTATGCAATAAAAAAATACTTCTTGCCATGGGTGCGTAACGTGTTTGTATAAACATAATAATGCGTGAGACTCATACAAATCAAAATTATATATTACAAACTCAGACACACATCTCAAGATGTGCACAAATGCCTCGATCCATCTTAAGTATTATAAGTTTCGCTTCTCTTATTTATTAACTAACACAATTGAACTGATTTCTAGTTCTTTTTTTTTATAGTATAGGCCGGCAAACGAGCAAATGGGTCACCTGATGGTAAGCGATCTCCACCGCCCGCCCACAATACAAAAGAATTATGGGCGCGTTGCCGACCTTAAAGGAAAGGGATAATAGGGATTGGGAAGGGGAAGGGGATTTGGGCCTCCGGATATATCACTCACCGTACGAAACGCAGCAGCAAGCTGCTACTTTACGCCGGTTTTCTGTGAGACAGTGGTAACGACCCGGACGAGCCGGCCCATTCATGCTGTAGACAAAATTGTCTACAGCGTGGCTCTACCACTCGTAGTTAAGATTTCTTGAAAGGTAAAGTCTAACTACCTTTTCAGGTGATCCTTCATTTGTGTGTTTTAAGTTCGTAGTTTCTTATTTCCCGTGTACGGTACTCCATGACACAGGAAATCTTACTATTATGTTTATACAATGTACAGGAATCTTACATATCCTTTATCAATTTCCTTGTAAAGCATCCAATGTACGTAATAGTGCTTTGATTGTAATGAAGCAATATCGATTCCGAAGCGTATTCCGTCTCTATCAAAATAAATAAGTATTCGGAATTCGTTGAGCGCTCGCATGCCTCGATATAAACGATACGCTACGCTATACAGGCGCGAACCCAGGATTTGGTAATGGGGCGCAATTTTTGATCAATAATGGGGGGAGGCGACATTTGACAGCCTCCGTGGCGCAGTGGGCGAGTAGCCGGCTGTGAAGTGATAGGCCGCGTTCGATTCCCGACCGAGACAAAATGTTTTTGTGTGGTCCACAAACATTTTTTTGGGTCTGCATATTTACACTATCTTTATCTCTATTCTATTTACTCTTATTGGAAGAAGCAGAATGGGTGAATTGGAAAAGCGTGTGTCTATTAGTAGACGAATAGTAGCCGATATATGAAGGGATACGTAAACCTATAGTATACTCTTGGGTAAGTTGTACCGTAATTTATTTGACTTAGCGAAAAGAGACGTGGGCCATTGCCCCCGTTACCCTCCCTGGATTCTTACCTGATCCTATTGACAGTGGCAGCATTTAAAAGCGATTCCCAGTACACGCTTGATTCCGCTACGAGTTTTTCATGTGTATTTATTATATTTTATTTATTTCGTTTTTTAACATATTTATTCCCAATGATAGATTCGCACCTCCCTAACGTCATGAGAATGAAATACTTTTCTGTGTTGTCAATTTCTTTACGTATATCGTAGTGTAGAATAACAAAATACTTAAGGATAGTATACTACGCGTATTTTTTTATATTTATTTTTTTATAGCATAAGCTGGCTAACTGACCAAGTGGATCACCTGATGGTAATTGATCTCTACCGCCCATATACGCCCACAATACCAGAAGAATCATGGGCGCATTGTCGACAAAGGGATAATTAAGGGATTGGGTAAGAAAGTGGCAACGACCCGATCGAGCTGGCCCATTCGTGCTATAGATTTGACGGTAATTGGTGTTATGTGGAGCGACCCGCCGTCTGACCTCGACAGCCCGCAATGGGAACAAAGTTTCGCCATTTCCTCGAAAATTACTAATACCAAATTACTATACGTATACTTTGTTCAACTAAATTGCATTGATTATATTATTCATTACAATATTTACACGCTTGGCGGGATGAGTGAGTCTCGTAATCGTTTAGTATCCACGTAAACTTTTCATTTGGGAACAGTTGTGAGGTTCCTGGAACGACACTCCGCCGAGTGCCGAGCCAGCGTAGCGAAACTAATGTTCCTTCGAGCGAATGCACCAACTTCTCTTAATCAGCCGTGCATCTTAATGTATTGTGACGATGCTATTGCGGTAGACGGGATAAGTCTCAGGACATGAATAGTATTGATAGTGTCTATTTTTTTTTCGAAGTACAATTATATGTATTTACTTTGCATATTCTATGTAAAAATTTGTGTGCACACATCGTTCACCATGGGGTGGAAAAACAATATTAAACTACAATTTAATTGCAATTAACTTAAAATTACAGGAATGCTATAAAAAAGGTTGCATGTAATTTAGGGTTGCAATTCATATCTATATAAACTATGATACTATAATTATATGTTTTACTGTGTGAGAAACTGAGTACTTGTAAGAGAATTTAGAAGTACTAAAGGTGAAAAAAACTATTTTTAATTGCGTAAATAGTTCATTGTTATTACATTACATTCACTCATTCACTTTTATTAAATTACTCTATACTTTACCTACCTAAATTTATTACTCAGAATATACTATATGAAACGTGGCTCATTTATGTATAATACACGTGGATAATACAGGATTTTTCGATGGATATACATAACAAATAGTTTAGTAATGTGTCGCCATGGAAAGATCCTCTCTTTCTTTCTGTAAGTTCTTTACAACCCAGAAGCTGAGCATGCATTATACGAAACAAAGTAGTTATTGCACTTTATAATAGTCATGAAACTTCCTACAATGTGGTGACCCTACTATTGATGGAGAGTTCATACAGGATTAACGCTGACGCAACGTAACTCGTTTGAGTAGAATCTATTTCACTAATAATTATATGCGATACGCCTGAGTTCACTTCAGTTTGATACTGCGTACTTTAGTGACAACATTCTTGAGACACTCGTATTTTGGAGAGTATATAATCGGGTCGGGTTGGTGTAAAATGATAAGCAGTGGCGGCCTTGGAATGGCCCAGTTGAAGTAAACTCTTTACAGTATAGCCAACCTCGTGCAAAGATGTAAACTTCCTAGTGTAAGACCGCATCGGAAATTTTATTCCGAAGTGAAAGGTAGCAGGGGACATTGCGTAGATTGTCCACTTTACAACTACATTCTGCCACGGTTCAAAGATTCACGAAAGATTGGATCCGGACGGAAAGTGTGTGTACGACACTGCCGGGAATTACTCTGTAATATAATGTAAATTGGATGACCTCGCCGTGAAACTTCTCACGTAAGCACTGTCTCCACTATTTCGTTTTTTATCTCGGAACAAAGCGCCTTGAAATATATTCAAGCTTTTAAATAATGAGAATTTCTCCTGAAAATGCACAATCCTTGTACAATACCATTTTACCCTTCCTTCCACATGCTCGTATCCCACTCGCAGTGCAACATGCTCTAACACATGTTACGGTAAGATTTGGCTTGTAGTTTTTACGACCGGCCGGCCTGTCTGACGTCAACTCCTCTGGGGAGACTACAATCCCATTTTAGACACCCAATAAATGAACAATAACGTGTAATTTTATTTAATTATCACTTGACCAGCACAAAGACCGTCCATTAAGGACGGTAATTAAACAAGATAAAAAAATACGCGGCACTTTGCAAAAAAACACTCGCAAACTTTGTTGTTGTAGGGCTTAATTGAAATAATATTCCTTTGTCCCTTCGCCAAAGGAGATTGAGGGCGGTACGTGCGGCATTCTTGTTGTTTTTCTCCTCTCGAACAAATGAGAAATACTTTTCTCTTTGTGACATACGACGCCCGTCGGGCTGTGGCCAAGCGATTGCTAAGTACCGACAAAATAGAAAAAACGGCTACACGTGCGATGCGATGCGACGCGGCGGTTCTCTTCTTGCACTATTTGCCTGGCTTCTGTCACCGGAAGTCTTGCGGGCTGCCTAATTAAATTTTGCTTTTTAAGAGCTTCTAGTTGAACGGAATGCAATAACAATTTGCTACCAAGTTTTGGACCCAAATATTTTCCTCACTGGCTTAATTAAAATTATATATTTTTTAATACGACTAATAAGCACTTATTTTACAATTTCAAAGTAAACATTACTTTATCAAATAAAATATAAAACAGCAAAATACAAAATCATGAACGCATATCTCAAATTGGTAGGTTGTCTCTAAACTGGCTGTTGAATACTGGACTTCATGAAACGGACCCTAAATCTTATATCATCCATTTCCACGGTCAATACGAAAAGCGCTATCTTGTATCACAAGGGTCACAGAATTCACAACGCCAGATGCGCAAAATCGGTCAAGTGATACCCGCCAAACGGATATCGGCGTCGAGACCGCAACGCTATGCAAACTCGATTGTAAACTTAAACTTGATGATTAGTCCCGATCGTCAACATCATTCGATTCTAACTCGACTAATAAACGGTGATAGAACATTATCAAAGTCTCAAAATCACACAGTTTGTCAACAAAAGCATCTAGAGGGACAATCGTGTGGAGTGGGATTAGACGCGTTGTATTTTTTATATAATATTTATTATTTTGGCCGACCACGAGCAAATGGGTGGCGTGGTGGTAAGTGATATCTACTACGCATGAAGACCCAAAATACCTAAAATATCATGAATGTGTTGCTAGTATGATATGAAAGAAATGGGCATTGGGGACAATTCAGGGTTATATGGGCCTCCGGTATTTCACTCACCGTACGAAACGTAACAGTAAGATGCTTCATGGTGGTTTTCTGTGAGACAATTGCCCATTAATGCTGTAGATAAAACTGTCTACAGCGTGGCTCTACCATGTATGCTTAATAGTCGTCGATATCATCTTTTTTGCTTACACCAAACTCATTGACAATCTATGATATTTAGACTATGGCATCACGTTGATTATACACTGGGAATAGAGGACTATTATTGGACTTGGTGTCGCGTCGCCGTTGCGCCGCGCCGCGCTGGGCTAATCTAGCGCGGCGGGCAAACATTTTGCCTCATATTAGTCCGATAAATTTCTGTTTGTTTTATACTGTTTACACATTAGCGTTTTCGCTGTTGGTACGGGCGATGCGGCTGTCGTAATCTGTATGCTGTCTGAGTTGGTTCTGCGAAATAATTTCGCATGCCCATGTTGTTTACATTTTGGTGTTGCTACTAAGTGAATGTGTGGCCATATTTTTTTATATGACTGTACGAAGAAAGTAGAATTATTATTTGCAGTCTACGTAATATAGTAGCATTGTATTCTGACTACAAATCCATTAAGGCAGTCTTATAACGATTTAAACTCTTTATTTTATTACTTTGGACATGTCTCACACATAAATTTAAGTGATCAAATATTATGTGCTAATGTTAAGTTGCTAAAGATTTATCTGGAATGTGCTCAGCCATCGAAAGGCGTTTACTTCATTGGGTATAAAAACCGATAAGATCGGTTTATTATTGCTTTCCACTTTATCACATATTCACGTCGATTTGCAGAGCTCTTTATTTTTTCCACCGATTGGCTCAGACATCTTTTGTACAAATAAAAAAGGTGTTTCTTTATGCGTTTTTTAAGTTTTTCCAATATAGACTTCGGGGTTGGAATCAAAAGCGTGATAAAAATAATCCTCATAATATTATAGCAGTGGTACGGACTGTCCGAAGGTTCAAAACCAGCTCCAAGGGCATGCACCTCTAACTTTTCTAAGTTACGTGTAATTGTTAATTATCGTTTGTTTTAATGGTGAAGGAAACATCGTGAGGAAACCTGCATACCTGAGAAGTTATCTATATAAGAATTTCGAAGGTATGTGAAGTCTGCCAACCCGCATGAGGTCAAAGAGTTGGATTAAGACCTACCACCTATCATTCAGTAGAGGAAGCCCTTGCTCAGCAGTGGGACGTGCAGGGAATACAGGGCTAGTATTATTATTATTATTAACAACAAACAACAATTTATTTAAAACCGGACCAAAAACAAGCCCACTGAGTTTGTCTAGCTGGATCTTCTCAGGACTGGGTCGCGCCGCGTAAAATCCAGTGGTAAAGTAAGCCCACTGAGTTTGTTTCGCCGGATCTTCTCAGGCTGGGTCGTTTTGGATCCGGTGGTAGTTTTAAAACACGTGCCGTTTCGGTAATGCCTATGGTTCATATCGACCCATAAAAAAGAAGAAATAATAATAATACTTAACGATTCTGGACTATTCCATAACAAAAATATTGTAACAGGAACCAAGTTTCGCCATTGCCTCGTCCGTTAATCAGCAGAGTATACCACGTGCAGGTGAGGTTGGCTTTGGGCCTAAGATGTTTGTAACCCACTTGACTTGATTGTGGGCTCCTTTTCTCCGCACTTAGCCCGTTGAGTGTCGGGCCATTGTGCGTGAAGTTTGTGCCGGCTAGAGATCTAGCCAGCCTAACTCCGACCAGAAGCGCAGGATCCTCCTGGTGTCTCCACAGGCTTCTCGGAGTGACCTCGGTGCGTTGAGGATTTCCGCCCGTTGTGTAGCTACACCTTCACATTCCAGGATGACGTGTGAAGCTGTTTCATCAGCCGACAGACATCCCCTACATAGGGGGCCGTCGGTTACACCTAGAACATACAAATGTTTGTTAAGTGGGCAGTGTCCTGTAATATTGCCTACGATTATACGTAGGGATGTCCTGTCTAAGGATAGCAGGCGCTTTGTTGATCTGCATGTTGTTCAAGCGTTCTGTGGCGTAGCCATGACCTTAGCTGATTAAAGGGTAGTGGAACTATTGGACTAGGGCCAAACACCCTCTGTTCCGACCCTTTTCTGGCCAGCTCGTCTCGTCATTACCTAGAGAGCCACTGTGCCCCTTTATCCACTGTAAAGTTTGTAACCCACTTACACTCCACTATTATGTTTTTATATACACTGGTTAAAAATTTAAATGTGCCGCAACCTCGACTGTTATTTTTCTTCAAATGAATAATTATTGCGTGTTTCAGTATAAAATTACACCTAATGACAGTCAATTAAAACCAAGTACTATTTATAAATCATTGTAATTTCTTGTTCATTGTTTATAAGTTATCTGAAATCTCGCCGTATATCATTTGAACATAGCTGGGGTGATTCAAGCGCAATACTAAAGATTAACGCACACGCACCACTTTACAACAATATTATTACAATATAGACTACTCCGGTAACTCCGGTCGATTGTGGAGATAAGGCGCTGAATAAACGCAACTCACATCTGACGACTAGTTGACCACATTACACATAAAGGTTTTATACTTGTGAAGTACCTAGTTTTACTAGGCGCTCCCTCGTATGTGAGACGCCGTCTGTTGGTACCACTGCTTTGTCTATTTCTGCCGCCAAGCAGCAGTGTGTATGCACTGTTGTGGTTTAGTTTGAATGATATTGAAACCATTGAAATTACTGGACATTATAAGACTTAACATCTTATGTCAGGTGATAACGAGCGCAGTCCAATGCCATGCAGTGCTTTGTAATTCAAAGTTATGTGTGGTGTTGCTTCTGTTTATGGGCAGGCGTTTCGCTTACCATCAGGCGAGCGACCTGCTCGTTTCGTCACTCTAATAAAAATAAAACGTTTTCACAAAGGATTATTTCAATGCTCTTGTAATCTTTCAATAGTTTGTATTTGATCGACTGACACGCACGATTATGCCGTCAAAATTATAGCTGTAAAGTCGTTTTGCGTTAACTCTAATCACTACATACGCACCCACGCCTGTAATCCCCGAAGGGGTAGGCAGAGGTGGAACCAGTACACCCACATTACGCCGAGCGTATCTCCGTCCCATAATGTGATAGGGGGCGAGCCTATCGCCATACCGGGCACAAATTCCAAACTCCGGGCTGATACTGAGCATTTCGTAATAGAAAAATCCAATACCACTTTACCCGACTCGGGGATCGAACCCGAGACCTCAGCGTTCACTACTGTATATATTATGTAGTCGTACATATGAGTTAAGCCTTATACACAATACAAAGCTTCGGAGAGCCCAGACGTCGCTGACAACGGCAAGTTACGTTTCTAATATCGTGGCAGTTTTCTTTTTTGCCTTTTTCAGTTTCGTAATATATGTAAGCGTTTTTAAATAAAATTCCTTGGAAAGTATTCAACTTCTATTCTAGACATTTTAGTGTTCTTTTAGGGTAGGACCTTTGTCAAAATGTAATTGTGAGAAAATAATGCCATTTTTTCTATTATCGTTGAGAACATAATAATTAAATAAAAAACATATATGACAGCCTCCGTGGCGTAGTGGGCGAATAGCCAGCTGTGAAGTGAGAGTTTGAGAGCAAAAATGTTTGTGAGCTGGATATCTCTTCTTCTTCTACCTGCCCGTATCCCACTCGCAGTGGGGTCGGCGCAACATGCTTTTAACACATGTTACAGAAAGATTTGGCTTGTAATTTTTCAACCGACCAATCGCCTGACGTCAACCCCTTTGGGGAGAAAACACCCAGAGCCGAAACATGATATTTGTGGATCACACAGTCTCGGTGCAGGAATCGAACCTGCGGCCTCTCGCTTCACAGCCGGCTACTTGCCTACTGTGCCACCGAGGCTGTCTGATCTGGGCAATAAAAATAAATAAATTGGTAAATGGCGCAAGCAAGCAACCAAGCAGACGTTTCGATATCACCTAACCGCATTGCTCACTTCAAAGCCTATCTCAAAATCTGCTCATAAATTCTTTATCGGAACTAAAATTACCCAAAAGATTCTTCATGCTACAACAATTACTTTTGTTAAATATGTAATTTTATTAGCAGCGATAGCTCAGTGGCGAGTGGTACGGACTGTCCAGATGAAAGTCGCAGGTTCGAAATCAGTCCCAAGAGCACACACCTCTGACTTTTCTAAGTTATGTGTGTATTAATTGTTAATTATTGCTTTGCCATAATTATTGCCAGCGTGGTAGACTAAGGCTTGACCCTTCACATTCAGTACAGGAGTCCCGTGCCCAGCAGTAGGACATGTATAAAACGGGGCTAGTAAAAAAATATGTAATTCAATGAATCAACTCTGTGAGAATTTTCCTCATACCGAGTGGAGTATTGAGAGAAACATTATCGCCGAACCATATTCGGCGGTTTTATTACAGCTGATAGCATTAATGTTGAAGATTGTGACCTATGGAGGCCCACACTCCCCAATCCATAATTTACGATGTTAACGGCGGTCTTCGTTTATTGATACGCATTATGTGACCCCGCTGTTCAAATTTGATAGTTACAAATTTCACCCCAATCTCCTTTGACCTTTTATATGATCTGATTGAACTTTGTAGCTTCAAATTGGGAAAGGTCACCGTAGAAGCATAGTAATTCGTCTTGTGTGCTTCTGAAGTATCGTAGCGCAGCATGGAACTAGAGATTGT
This sequence comes from Mimas tiliae, assembly GCA_905332985.1. NCBI lineage: Eukaryota > Metazoa > Arthropoda > Insecta > Lepidoptera > Sphingidae > Mimas > Mimas tiliae. Next base: position 11,950,767 of record HG995254.1, read on the forward strand.
AGGTTTGATGCCCATCTCGGGACCAAATGCTTTGTTGAAGATAGATATTACTAAAACCCGAATCGAAATTTGTTTGCTGCTTACGGTTATTTTCCCATTATCAGAATGAAATATACAACGTTACAAGAAAGGTGTGGTCAAATTTAAGCAATGTATAGAGTAAGATATAAGTATTTCACACAACCGTAGTAGCAAATCCGATTGCATACCATCGATTTGGCGGTATATGGTATTATATGGGGCAACCCGCCGTTTGCCCCCACAACCTGCAACAAATATTCTTTAAATCTAAAAACTATATGCTCTCACATCCTTGGCGACAGAAATAAACAAAGCCGTGATAGCGACCCAGTCAGGCCTCGCATACGACAGATTTACCACATAGATTATATTAACGATTGCGAATATTATTACACTATACATTTCAAAGGATAAAATAATATATTATAATAATAATATGATAATAAGATATTATGATATGAATAGAGCGGCACGATCGCGGCCATGAGTACGATGTAATTTACAGGCTAATGTACAAGAGCCACATTACACGGTCACCGTTAACCAAGTCTATGTGAAAAGTCACATTTATTATTTTTTATTGCAACGGCCGACAAACGAGCGAGTGGGTCACCCGATGGTAATTGATCACCACCGCCCATGTACGCCCACAATACCAAAAGAGTCATGGGCGCGTTGCCGACCATAAAGGAAGGGGATAATTAAGGGATTGGGAAGGGGAGGGGATTTGGGCCTCCGGATATCTTTTTCACCGGTCGAAACGCAGCAGCAAACGGCTCCTTTACGTCAGTTCTCTGTGAGACAGTGGTAACGACCCGGACGAACCGGCCCATTCATGCTGTAGACAAAATTGTCTACAGCGTGGCTCTACCACTAAATTATTACAAATTACGTAAATTACTCGTGATTTACTCTGACAACACTTGTTCTTCACTCTCATCACATGAAAATGACCGTACGTAGTGTTTCTATAAACAAAAGAGATGTATCAACCAGATGACGTTCGGTAACGCTCAACCGGTCGGTAAGTCACATTTTACTGGCCGTTCCCAATATTCTATCTATCGACAGATTTGCTTACTGTCAATAGTGTTTTGACAGATCTTCCATATAAAATGTGTCAAAATTTTACTGCCGGTAAGCAAATCTGTTGATAGACAGAATATTGGGAACGGCAATAAGTCTATAGAATCGGGCATTAATGTTGTTCTTGAATACGGGCGTTGGTTTATGTTCCGTCTTCATGTTTATTCGTCCGTGATGTAACTTAAAACCCGTTCTCGGGTAGTGAAGCCATTACACGGCCTGTATTAAATTAACATTCGTCCGTAAATGTGGTTCAGACGCGTATGCGGATGATTTACGTATGCTAAGCTAAATATTTGCAGGACTCGTCGCACGCAGTTGACCGCAAACGTCACTGGCGATGTTACGTCGTGACGTGTGTCACAGACCATCGTGCTGTCATCATGTTTAGTAACATAGTTAAATGAAATAATCCAGGATATGATTAACATCCAGGAATTTCTTTACATTACACTCGCATAATTTCTGTAAAACAATGTCTGGACATTAAAAGAGGCCATAACCCATGAGTTTGTATCGGCATTTCTTCTCATGGCTAGCCCCTAAAATGCCGTCGTAAATGTAATGTAGCATAAAAAATTATTGACATGTAAAAGTGATATTTATGATCCAATTTACAGAATAAATGATTTGAATGTTTAGATGATGTTAAATAATACGTAATATCTACGTGACACTGGCAGAATTGTGGAAGGCAATACCACAAAGGCCATAAAATAATAACTGAACTAAATGTTTAGATATGCTGTCACAAATGTAAGTTTACAATGTTGGAATATTATATGTACCTATTTAATTGTGTGAAGGCCTACGTATTGGGGATACGGTTAGTGTAAATGGACCATCAACATCTTACCTGCACGTGGCACACTAATTCCCTTCTATTTTGTAGGCAGAGGTGTAACCAGTACACCCACATTTCACCGAGCGTATTTCCATCCCATGATGTGATAGGGGAGCATACTATCGCGATACCGGGCACAACTCCGACCCCGTTCTGATACTAAGAAATTTCGTGATAGAAAAACCCAATATCACTTTTACCCGACCCGGGGCCGAACTCGAGACATCAGCTTTACAACTACGCTACCGAGGCAGTCATATGATATCAAACCATTCATATCAATTGTAAGCACATACATAGAAGCCCATTACAATTCCGCACGCACAAATTGAATTATACGAAGCCCGTGGATTTTATATCTATTAGAACGTTCTGCCGCGTCCGTCCCGGGGGTGTGGACTTAGATACCTACCGATAAGTTTTTCATTTCCTTCGGGCAGTGTCACTTATCCGAATATAAAACCCATCCCCCGTGACAAAATGGCCGTACACTGAGCCCTGAGCGTGTGACTTTGAATTAAGTTATCAATCTCCCACCTGACAGGGCGTTTACACTTTTACGATGGTATATTTTTATGGCGCTTTAAACGCGACGTAAGAATGGGTTGCGACCTCGTTTGTTTTCTTTATGGAGTTTGTCTTGAAAAAATTGTGTGATAGATCGCTCCTGAGTCGTAATATAACTTTACGTCTGTATCCCCGAAGAGGCAGGCAGAGATGCAATTAGTGGACCCACGGTCGCTGAGCTTATTTCCGTTCTATACTACGATATGATATGGATGTGCCATACCGGGCAAAAATTCCATTAGCGGTAAATTTATGTGTGATTTTTAGAATAGAAAATTCAAAATGATATTGATTGTCCCACCTGGGATATCAACCCAGGGTCTTGCGGTTTCTCAGCTTACTTAGCTTTAGCAGCCACTTGATCAATGAGGCGATCATGCTTTCGATATCATGATATTACTTTTTTATTACATTTGTTTCGAAAAATTGGCGAAGTTACAGGTGTTGTACCTACTATTTTTGTTTAATAAAAGATTTTATATATTTAAGTAGATGTTATAAGAAATATATTCTCCCTAGAGGAGTTGATGTCTGTCAGGCAGCCGGTCGTAAAAACTAGCCAAATCTTTCTGTAATATGTGTTAAAAAAATGTTGCGCCGATCCCATTCCATTGGGATAAAGGCACGTGAAAGAAGAAGTTATATGAAATATATTGTTACAGTTTCGACTTACACGCTGAATTAGGTTACATTAGAATATGTCTTCCGAAGCCAAGTTTACAATGATATGTGTAGCACGATCGGAAATTCTCACACAAAGCCAGTTCTACGAATTGCATTCAGCTTTATTCATATCACATTGTTATGGTCTATGTTAACGTATATGTAGAAATCTCTACCCCACTCCGCCCACCTTCGTAGGTAGAACTTCGCTTGGTTCCATGGATAATCGAAGATTCTAGGAACTGTGTCCTACTAGTATAGTATATAACTTACTAGCTTTTACTGTGTGAGTATCTTTTTCTACTTCTTCCACATGCCCTTATCCTAGTCGCAGGGGTGTCGGCGCAATGTACTTTTTAATACATATTATGAAAGATATGACTTGTAGTTTTTACGACCGGTCGCCTGCCTTACATCAACCGCTCTGCGTAAGTATCTTTTTGCAGTACAATACGAGTATCTCTTTTTCTGAGACAAAAAGTACCCTATCTTCTTCCCCAAGATATAACCTTCTTACAAAATTTAATTAAAATCCGTTCAGCCGTAAAAACGTAACAGACAGACAGAGTTACTTCGCATTTATAATATTAGTATGTACATATGAATATAAAGAAAGCTTACCAATTAGATCTTGCCGCAGCCATACGTGGAGAATGAGAATTTACAACAGCCGCTCGCAGCATTAAAGATATATCAGGATTTTTAGCTACTGTACATAAATATGGGGTAAATAAAAAAACGTTAGTTATGAACATCGACATCTCCAGACGAAATCATTCTATAAATTTGTGGTTCAATTAGGATATTTGCAAACTCACTGCTGTACTCAGGGTCTTCAATTAATTTTAACGAGTAATTTATTAGAATTTTATTATATCCACACTCTCAGAGCCAGTTAATGCTCTAGGCTTCATTCCTAAATACAGAGAATGATTTATGCTTAATTAGATATGACCTTAATTCATGTCTCTGAGGAATAATCGAATTCTAAGACTCAAGGATATGTTAATTGACGTTTCTCAGCGTGACGGTGAAATGTACCAACCAGAAAACCTGGCCTTTGGATAAACAAACATAAGTACCAACCACTAACGGTGCAGTGATAAAGTACACGAAACATCCACCGGTAGCGACTAGCGACTAGCGTGTACGCTAATAGTAAATATTGTTGGAGTTGCAGTGCGACACGAGGGCTAGTTGTGTTGTGAATTTTAATGATGTTTTAAGGCGTACCGCCGCGCACAGCCGTGTCGTACTTCCCAGAGACTCGCTACGTCTAATCCGCGCAGCTTCCGAACGTGTTTGTGTAAAGTTTTCCATTACATTAGAGGCAGCTCGAGAGCTGGGCGCCCAACCGACTGGGATTCCCAACCAGAACAAATGGACATCCGCGCGCGCTCGGATATCGTAACTGCTACTGTTATTGTAACGGATGTAACTTTGGATAAACGTCAACTGTTCTCGAATTTACTGCGCTGCCGCTGCCGCGCTGCGACTGGCGTTTTATTAGTCCGTTTTGCATACATTACTACGAGCGCCGATACACCCTGCGGGGTTAGAATGTAGCATAAAAACATGACATGAACGTTCGTGCCGTACGATTTTGATTGGTGGAACGATCAACGTGTGACGTTATACGATATAAAGCTAGAATACAGCACGCTTAGACGGAACACGATAGTCGGCAGATTCGTGTTGATAATGCCAGACGATATCGCTTAGACGACACAATAGAACGTTTCGTTTTTGAATTTTTGCGTCCTCAGAGGCCTGCAGCGGCCGATGTGAATTGCTTCACGAGAATTTAGCTCGTACCGCTATTAGTTTTGACTTTTGTTCTCCGACGAGACACGTTCCTGTCTACAAATAAAGGACGGCCTTTTATTTCGGAAAGTCGCGACGAAATTTCATTCGGAGTTTAATGTTGAAGAAAATTGGCTTCAGTGCAGTTCACGCGGGTGACGTAACCGATCTTCCACTGTCCAATTTGCGAAAAAATTCACGCCGTTCGATGTGATCGTGGTGAATTTTTGCAATGATCCTGTGTTCTCACCAGAATGTTTCTTTTATTTAGATTTGGAATGTATTTTACTACGACTGGGTACCACTGTCCTACTAAAGATCAACGTGAAAGAGTAGCTGGCTGTTGCGTTTTGTACTTTAAATCAGATTTCGGGAGGGTTAAATCTTCACCCCCCTACTCAAACCTTTTCTTTTAAGGGTGAAAACACATCCATATTTTTCTGGAATTGTGAGAGTTCATGAGCGGTGAAAAACCACTTGTCATCAGATGACCAACTTACCCGTCTGTCTGCCTCTGTTATAAACATAAAACACATTATGAATTATCATTAGAAGTGGCCCACCCTTTATGCTCACACGGCATATTGTCTTCACAGCGCGAAATTGTAAGTACATGGCATTCCAAATGAATAGACATTTAGCGACTAACAAATTAAATTACCTTAAACAAGCTCAAGCGTTTCGTGTCTCACCAATCTCAGTATGTTATAATTTTCCCACGATGATGGCACTTAAGTTCGTGTTCTAGGATTTGGGATCAAAGGCGATACCGTTACCTTACCTGTGCAGTGTACCGTCGAAGCGTCTAATTCAAATAGAACGGTGAGTGCAGACGTCCGCATTTCAACGCGCATCCTCATGTCATGCTAATGCACCTGTGCGGGCTTTGATCTTGTTATCTGTGCCGATGGCTGGCTCTCTGCCTATTAATGCAACGTTCGAACTTCGAATATTCATTGTTCCATTGTTAATTTTTGCTATTGAAAATTGAATGTTTTTAATCGACTTATGGCCGTTCCCAATATTAATCTTCAATTTCACGATAGATAGCTATCGTCAAACATCCGTATTGTTCTATTCACTGCTTGGAATCGTCCCTATTTTTTAGATATGCACGTCGGATACTATGATAGCAATAGATAGGCAGTCTATCTGGGCCCTCTTGTGCGTTATGTTCATACAAGCTGAGAAAGAGGAACTATTGTTTAATTTATGTTAGAAAATATGATTTAGATTAGAAATATAAGTTTTAATTTAACATTTATCTATAATTCTTATTTTTTACCACTGTAAATGAAATAATAATAACGAGAAATACTTATTATGTTGCAAAACACAATGTAATAACGAAACGTTTTACTGTCAATACATTACGGCTCTGAATACAAGTCCTTTGAACATAAATCCCAAGCGAATTTGGGGGATTTTACTGAAGTGGGGAATTATTTTGTTCGCATTAACAAATATTTATATGTCTCTTGCACTTAATTTAATTATCAAAACGGTGCATTATTTTTATTTATGGGAATTTTAGAATTTTTTTATATTTTCTTTTACATTTTTACATAATTTATTTAGTTTTTTGTATTGGAGTGCTATTTCTTCAAAATGCGTTATTTATTTCTTTTTTTTACAGCCGAGGAATCTGTTTATCGGTCAAAATCTACCGATAAAGAAAAAACTAAATAACTTTATCGACAGATAGCACATAAAAAATATTGGGACGCTTGAACTGTCATTTTCATAGTGTTGTATATCTGTAGTCAGCTATCAGTCCTCTCATCGGTAGACAGCAATGAAGAATAGGATTACCTATCATTAGTAAGTTTATTGGGACGGTAAAACGGAAAATTTTCTATTGCCGGTATAGCAAAACTAGAGACAGACAGAATATTGGGAACGGCCATTAAAAAGAAGGTTCGAACCGTAAGTTTCAGCATAGGCCGGCAAAGGAGCAAGTAGGTCTGATGGCAAGCGATGTCCACCGTCCATGGACTGCCACATTATCATAAGAATCGTGGGTTGGATGCCGTTAAAAGAAAAGACCAGAGATTTGGATCTACGGAAATGTCACTCATTGTACGAAACACAACAGCATGCTGTCATTTCTGTGAGACAGTGCTACTAACACGTTCGAGCCGGCGTATTCATGCTGTAAAGAAAAGTGTCAAAAACGTGGATCGTGTAGCAAACTATACGTTTCTAAAAAGGTAATCTGGACCTTCTTTAGATTCAGCCATAATGTTTATTAACTAAGGGTTATTTGGAAAACATATTGCCGTCAAAGAAAGCATATTACACACTGTAATTAGAAAAGTAACTAGACACCTCTTTCATTAAGGCCTACACGCTTAAGCCCTGAGACATCAAAAGAAAAACCTATTAAAGGCATTTTGTACAGAAAAAAACCTTTATTTTACGAAATTAGATACTCCACGTCCTTCACTCAAGAGACGTTGCAAATATTCATGAATAAAGTCCGACAAGAGACTTAATTTATTCGGGACAATGTTATACAAAGTGACCTTTAGTATTATAATTGTGGCAACATTTTCATTAGCAGCTTGGCACACGTCCATAAACTAAGGGAAATTTATGGACCCCACGATGAATGCGAACTTACATTAGTAAGTATTATTTGTATTAATAAGATTATAAGTAAGTTGGGTCTGTAACAACATGCTCGGCATTAGGACTTACAGAAATTATTTTGCCAAGTTTGTGCCAATTTATAATTTAGGCGACAAGAAATGTGTTGGATTTATTGCAGTAATTTATTTCAATTTTAAGTGCCTATATGGGTAAAGAAATAAACAATAAATTTATGTTAAACTAAGCATGTGTTGTTTATTTTGTAAAATCAACGCTCTAAATAATCATTGTATCGTCTTGAGTATCTGTCAAGTTTCAAGTGAATTAGACCAAAGAATATTATTTCATATACACATTTTGCAACCTTTTTTTACTCTTTAAGGATGGAATTTTAAAAAATCATAGTTTTTCTGTTACCTTTTATGACATTATAGGAATACGCTGTCACATTTTACCTTTCTATGTTCAGCGGTTTGATCTGGGCGTTGATGTATCGTCAGTCAGTCAGGAGTCAGGACAAATTATATGTATAAATGAAATTCGTATTAGTAATTCATTCATTTACTATATCATATTATACAACTGATCAATCAAGTCTTTTGTTACTCTCTAGTTCTGAATTCAAAGTGAAATTCCACCATGAGCGTATGATGCCATTAACTGAGTGTTAGCGGTTAGTTGATTACCGTTCACGCTGGAGGAATTATGAGGGTTGTGATCTATGATATCGATTATGTTCATTTCATGATTTGCTCGCGACTTCGCCCGTGTGATATTATGGTCAAATAAACTAAAGTTAAACTGGCTCAAAAAATAATACTAAAATAGCTGAATTAATAAATAACCTATTTTGAGTTGGTGCTTTCTACCTATAGTTGACAATTAAATGGCAACCACACCTACTCAAAATTAATTGTTAATATTATATTTTAATATTTTTTTGACTAGATTTCCTTTTTGTCATAATGTTTTTAGTGTATTATTTTTAGTAAAACACTCATCAAACTTGTGCATTAATGTAAAAGTCTATCGTCCCCAATTCCACTCCATTGAAATAAAAATGCTACCAATTTTGAGCGATACCCAAATGCCAATACAAAAAAATCGGATTCCTCTGTAAAAAGTTATCCGTGGTTATAGTAATATATGATTATTGTACGCGTTGAATAAATAACTACCACCGTTTCCGTTAGTTAAAATTATTATTTTTCAACCAACTTCGCTCCCCTTAAGGGTTGAATATCGAGAAATCCCTTCTCGAACGATGCCTTCAATAGTAAAACATCCACCCAAAATCTCGGATTTCTAAGTTTGGGCTGTGAGGCAATTCTCGCGCAGTTATTTTTTTTTTGAATAGAGAGATAGCTCTATATATTTTTGTAACAAGTGCAACGAATTAGAATAATATCTAATTAATTGGAATAATACTAAACATATTTTTTATATATTATAGGCAGGCAAACGAGCTAGTGGGTCACCTGATATTAACTGATTTTAACCGCCCATGTACGCTCATAATACCTAGGAATGGGATAATTGAGGGATTGGTAAGGGCAGCGGGATTTTGGGCTTCAAATAGTAATTTATTTGGTCTGTATTAATTTATTTACTTTACACCAACCCTCCCACTATTTGTTTGCGCCAGTCAGGGCATTTAATTTTTCTGAAATTTATCCATCTTTTTTCATCTTCACGCTTAGAAAATATTTGTGAAATGTTTACACTTCGCAGATGTAGATCCGCTTCCATCATTTGGAATAAAATGCTTCTGCTACTTGGGTAGTTATTTTTGGATTGTATTCGTTTTGAGAGCAAAATAGACACAACGAGAATAACGTGAAATCTAAACTTAGATAGACTGGGTTTCCCGCTTATTCTTTGATTTCCATAATACGTTCCATTACTGCAAATCTTGTAAATTGGCAATTTAAAAACTTATTTTAATATCTTCTCATAATGATTATCTCATTATTTATGTTATAATAATAAAAAATACGTATACTACACTTGTTGTAATACGTTATACATCTAAATATATTTATCAGTATATTGTTCATGGTAAATTATCGCATGCGATTAAAAATCGCATTACTTACGTTGAACGGAACGCCTCGCGCGCTATTTATGTTTTATAATGGCAACCTTTTTCTCCTTCGAATAGAGATTTTTACGCATTTTATTTCGATTGTAGCTGAGAATACAAGATTCGAAAAAATTACATTGACATTCGAAATTTTACAGTAGAGAATCGCTGATTCGAATCCGAGATTATTTCGAGGGAAGTGAGAATTGCCTCACTGGGCGTTGATGAGTAAGTAAGGATTTGTCTATTAAATATATAGAAAAGCGACCGAATACACGCCTTTGCTGTAGTCGCAAAGATATTTATATTGATACCGACAAAAAGACAATCCTTAAATACAGATTTTTAAAATTGATGAGAAAAAAAGTAAATTATTCACCGCTTAAACATTATCTGAAAGGTATTTTGTCAGCGAACGTTTTACATCCAGTCGGCCCAAGACAAATTAAGGCGAAGCTCGATCATTACGCCGGTAATCGTTGCAATTTGTGAAAAGATCACGTTTACCCTGTATATTATTACGATGGTTGTTAAAAAATTGGTACTGTTTTTTTTTTCAATTTCCCGCCTCCACCGACCAAGTTAAATGTTTCGTCTGGAACGTTACGCGTTTCGATACTTTGAAAACATTTTTACTCCATTGAAAATCTATTACTTAAGTTACGTGCAATGAAGTGGAATAAAAGCGTATATATAGGGATTTTATAAAGTGTTCTCGTTTTTGTAAATAAACCGGCTTATATCAGAAGCTTTATTGGTCTCATTGTAGATATTTTTTATATTACATTATCAGCTTTTATTGTTAGACTCATTTATTGGAGTGGAGAATTATTTTTACGCGAGAAGATGACTATAAAATTAACACTGATATTGTGTATAAAGTACAGTATGTGAGGTATAGGCACGCTGTAGACAGTTTTGTCTATAGCATGAATGGGCCGGCTCGTTACGACTGTCTTACAGGAAACCGATGTAAAGTGCGGCTTGCTGTTGCGTTTCGTACGGTGAGTGAGATATTTGGAGGCCCAAATCCCCACCCCTTCCCAATCTTTTAATTATCCCTTTCGTTTAGGGGTTTATTATTTAATCTTGAGGGTTCTTAAATTAACTATCCTTTAAAAAATCTGTTCCGACATTTAAACAAATACAGTATTTTTTTCTAATTGATATCGAGGGATTTAATGTTTTATTCATTCCAACCATTTGTGCCCCATCGCTGGACCTTCCCCTCATTCAAATATCCCCCTCATTCGATCTTTTGCGACTAACCACCAATTTGGTAGGTAGGTGCAAGTACAATTCATCCCGCTATATTCTTCTGGGTCTACCGTGTTAACTGGTTTTGCTATTGGGATCCACTGCGTGGTAGTTTTCGCCCAAAACTCATCGGGAACACCAATTTTTTATCTCTTTCTATACTTTCTTCAATTAAATAATATTTTAAATTAAATAATAAGTATTTGTCATAACATTTTGCACCAATATTCCATTCAACCAATATTGTTCAAATTACCGGTTGTTATTTCTCGCAATACAATGCGCATGATAAAAAAAAACACCGAACTATGCAAACATTTCATGCAATATCTATCGAAACAAACGTTGGATTTTCCATTTTGTATGTTCACATTTAAAACGTACGTATTTGCGTTTCAACTTATTGACTTAGTTTCGTATTTATTTTGCTATATTTTTCCATGATTTCCCAATAGAAATATGAATGCGCATGTTTGTTTAAGTTATACACGGTACAAACTATTGTTTTGACAATCTATTGTGAAAAACTTAAAATATATTCGAGTGTAACAATGTGCGGTGTTTTTGTGGAAAAATTAATACGCGGCGATTGTTGTGTGATTGTTATGGGAACAATTTACTAGCGTGGAAAAACTGTATGGATATTTAGGATTTAGTATAATTTGCGTAATTATTAATAACTAGCCTTTGTCTCGGCTCCGCCCACGTGAACGGCCTTTTCCGGGATAAAAAGTAGCTTATGTTCCTCAGTGATAATGTAGCTTTCTAACAGCAAAATATTTTTAGAAATCGGTCCAGTAGTTTTTAAGTGTATTCTTTACATACAAAAATACAAAAAAATCTTTCCTCTTTATAATATTAGTATAGACATGGACAATAATAATACTGCCTCGGTGGCGCAGTTGTAATGCGTAAGCGTTACGACTGAAGCTGACGGTGAGGTCTTGGGTTCAATGTTCGGGTGGGTAAAAATGATATTGGGTTCTTCTATTACGAAATTCTCAGTATCACCCCGGAGTCTGTAATTGTGACCGGTATGGCGATAGGCTCGCCCCCTATTACATCATGGGACGGAGATACGCTCGGCGAAATGTGGGCGCACTGGTTACACCTCCGCCTACCCCTTCGAGGATTACAGGAGTGAGTGCGTATGTATGTATGTATATCGGAAGAAAGATGTCTACTAGGTTCTTACAAAAATAGCTGTCTTATACGTTGATTAATGGTTAAATCTTACAGTGAAATAGACCCTTAAACTACTTACTCGGTGTCGATCATAAGTATTTCTATTAAGGCATTGTATTTAATAAGTGAACGATGAGGTGCTGATTCCTTGGGTCTCCGGATATCTCACTCACCGTACGAAACGCAAACTGCTACTTTGTCGGTTTTTTATGAGACCGTGGTAACAACTCGGTCGAGCTGGGACATTTATGCTGTAGACGAAATTGTCTATCTGTAATTCTTAAAGTGGGTTCCGCGAAACCCAAGGGTGCCGTGGAAAAGTCACTAGGGTTCCGAAAATTAGTTACATTTGTCATTGACTTGTGGCGAATGTTTGATCGGATTCACAAAATAACCGACTACATTGATATGACCTCATTAATGGATTAAATGCTTCTGAAAGTAATGATCATTTTATGTAGGGTTCCATAAAATAATAGGCATTTCTTGAGTGTTCCGTAACTTTAAAAGTTTGGGAACCACTGGTTTACAGTACTCTCGATCACTTACAGGATTTTCCTTCATAATTAAAACATTAATTTGAGAGCTTCTCGAAACTGTTACGCAAATTGATACCTAATACCTGTATGCATCAAGCGAAGCACATAGCTTTTGAATTAATGCGCTGTGACGATCTAATTAAAATGATTGACATGACGTGTAATGTAACTAAAGCCCTTTGCAATATGATAATATCCTTTGAGTTGCCGATATGTACATTACCGTTGTAATTAATGTTTACTAACGAGGTAACTGGTAACCATTTACTTGATGTTTGACGCCGAATGAATAAAATTATATTCACCAATCATATAAGACTGCCTCGGTGGCGCAGTTGTAATGCGGGTCGGGTAAAAGTGATATTGGGTTTTTCTAATTATTTTACGAAATGCTTAGTATCAGCCCGGAGTCTGGAATGTGTGCCCGGTATGGCGATAGGCTTGCCCCCTATTACATCAAGGGACGGATATGCTCGGCAAAAAGTGGGTGTACTGGTTACACCTCTGCCTACCCCTTCGGGGATTACAGGCGTGAGTGCATATGTCAATCATTTACGCTCACGCTGCTGCGAGCTGCACTCATATTTTGCCAAGCTTATTACCGTCCCATGATGTGATAGGGGACGAGCCTATTGCCACACCGCACACATATTCTACCGCCTACTCCTTCGGGGATTACATACGTGAGTGCGTATGTATGTTTGTCTAAAAATGGCTAATGAATATATAAATTTAATTATTTTTTAATACGAAGTTATTTATTACGTATACATACAGGGCGTAATTATAATTAACCGCGGCGCCTTGGTAAATTTATTTTGTCGTTGCATCAAAAGAGACGTAAGCTGATTGGTACACGGCGGCTGCAGCTTAACATTATTAAGTAGTTTAATGAGCTGTGTTCATTACGGGATGGAAACTGGAGCGAACACGTGACGTTGGGTGGGGTATGGATAATGAGTGGATCAAAAATATATCGCGTTTATTAATCATCAGAAAAATGGAGGTGGTTCTCAAGTATTCAATAGGGTTGGCTAACCTCAAAGTTAGTCCCATTAAAATTTCAAGAAAATATTCTGTTTGTGGGCAGTCGTGACGCCTATCATCAGCTGGGCGACCTGCCAGTCTTGTCATTTAAAGCTAATAAAAAAAAGGCAATCTCACCTGCACGTAGTACACTCTGCTGATTATTATCAGTAAGCATCATTGGTTTCTAGTTTTAAAGGACATTGAAGACAGTGATATTACTAGACATTGAGACTTAACATCTAATGTCTCGGGGGTGATGAGCGCAATGCAGTGCCATGTAGTAGTTTGTAATCTCAAGTTCTAGATGGTGCTACTGACCATCAAACGAACGGCTTGCTCGTCTCGTCATTAACGCGAATAAAGGAAACCTTACGATGTTCAAATAATCTCTGAACGCCATCAAGTGAATGTCGAAAAGGCACGATAAATTTGTTTTATTATGGGGTATTTATATAAAAGTGGATAATTATGTAAATGTAAAGGTAATTATTATCCGGTGGATGAATACTTAACTACTTATTGTACGAAATACGAGTCGACCTGCCGTTGTGTAAGATGAAATATTGCCTACCTTTTAGAACACGCTGTTTATTTGAATAAAGGCGCACTGTGTTATGGACATTATACATTGACAGCTCCGTGGCGCAGATAGCGAGAGGCCGTAGGTTCGATTCCCTCACCGAGACAAATGTTTGTATGATCCATAAATATTGGTCTCGGGTCTGGGTGTTGTGGGACCGCAAGTCCCTCGTAGTTCCTGATACCCACGATACAGGTTAACCTAGTGTGTGGTCAGTACTATGTGTGTGACTGTCGGGTGTATTTATTTATTTTTTATTTATTGAAGTATGGAGTTTGGGTTCACATTGTATCGTGTTGTGGATTCATGAAAATCGCCAGATTCTTTGGGTTCCAAATGTATATTCACTTATAAAAAACATAATAGGTCTTACTACAAAACAGTCTAACTGGGTATTATTATTATTATTATTTTCTATTTATTTAAGGGACTTTTACGCTTAGCGTATGCCAGTCCCATCGTACCCTTATCATTAAGAAAAACAACAATATATAAAAATCATAATTTGGCCATAAATTCGAACAAAGTTTTTGCATCATCACTATTTGGTTGAGATAGGACTTTGTGAAATACGCCTACGTCAGTTTTGTTCAAATCCAAGCCTGATATTAAATTATTTCTACTAGCCTCATATCGAACACATTCCATCAATAAATGGTGTAAGTCTTCTACATATAAATAAAGTATTCTTTCCAAAGATTATAGCATATATTCTTAAAATTTGGCAAATATTCTGAATAATCTAGAGTAATATCAATTTCCCTACCATTCTTAACTGCGTATTTCGCTAACATGTCAGCCCTCTCGTTACCCCATAAGCCAATATGCGATGGAACCCATTGCAATCTCAGCTGGACACCTTTCTTAAGCAATTATTCTATCTTAGATAGTATAACATAAGCTATCGATGCACCTCTAAGACCAGAGGCGCATCGAGCTATATGTTGTAAAGAACTCTTGCTGTCTGTGCAAATAACAATATTATTATACTGACCATTGATAACATAGGTCAAAGCTTCCGAGATTGCAATAAGCTCCAGCGTCATAATGGATGTGTGTTGACATATTTTAAAACAATGATGATAATTATTAAGTAAAAGATCTATATTAGGCACAAAAAATGCAGATCCCTGACCTTCTACACTCTTCGACCCGTCAGTAAAAATAAAAAAATAACCATTATATTTTGTGTACAACTCCTTAATAACTTCAAATCTTAATACATTACTATCATATAAACTTTTTGATAATTTAATTGGGTCTAAATTCAATACAATTACTTCAATTACATTAATATTAGTTACCCAAGTTTTTAATGTATACATTAAAGAGGGCATGATGAAACTATCTGAATTTATTTAATTTCATTATAGAGGGATACCAACAAAGAGATAGTTTTATTCCTCCAACTGGGTATTATATTATCTACTGGTTGATATGGTAACCTATAATAATTTGTTTATAAAACCTAGTTTAAAGTTAGACAGTAGTTAGGCAGAGTTAGTTAGTTTTGTAGTACGACCGAATATATATTTTTTATGATATACCAGAATTAAGTAACAACACTATTGCGACCTTTGCAGACAACACCGCCATTAAGACTACTGGGCCTAACCACAAGCAGACATTTCAACCAGGAGATTAAAAAATAACCGGATTGCATTTGAATATCACAGAGTACCATAATAATTAAAATTTGCTCGTATTACTAAACGCGCGATGTTTTATTCGACCCGGTTAAAACAACGCTTATGTCCACATCAATGACCTAAAACAAGGATATTTTATTTTGGTCGTTTTAGAATGTGAGGGAATGTTTTGAAAATCATTCGGATAAGGTTTGATTTATTCATGGTCTGACACATTTTGCCATAGGACTTCAAGAATGTTAATGCATTTTTTACCAGTCGAAGCTATGGCTAGACTATTATAGGGTTTTGTAAAAATTAAAAACCTTTTTTTTGTACTAATTTGATTGTGATACATAACGAAACCATGAATAGGCATTTTCCGTTGGTACCACTCTACTACAGGTAATGAACTATATTTATAAACGTTCAGTCGCATATCATTTACAAAACATTATGCCAATTTGATCCAACATAATGAAATTGTTTGGACCAAAGGCGAACTTAAGCCGCATATATGGCATTGTGTGCGTAGGATGTAAGAGGCTGATCTCGTGAGCCACTTGCATAGGAGCGAGCTTCCCTCTCATCACAGATACAATGGGCCCTCGAGAGCCGCACTTATGGTTCAGCCTCAGTGATCGCCTATAGTGCGCGCTAGGTGACTGTGTGGGATAGGTCTTCATCTGATTAATTATGGTATTAGACTTGTTGAAAATTGTTCGCCTACTTGGTTTAGTGCTAATGTACTTAGGCTGAGAAACCGTAAGGAAACGGGTTTAAACCTGACAAATCATAATTAGTGTTTGAGTTTTAGATTTAAAAAATTATACATGAAGCGACTACCCGGTGTGGCGATAGGTTCGCCCCCTGTCGTATCATGGGGCGGAAATACGTTCCGCGAACTGTGTGTGCACTAGTTTCACCTTTGGCCTACCCATTCGGGGACACGGGCTCGAGAGAAGGCGAACATAGAAATATTAATTTTTATATAATACTAGGGGCTTTGCCCATGTTTTTCCACAAAACATAAAATAAAAAAAAAACTTTAAGTCCGACGAATATGAGACATATCTTACTATCTTCCCCACATTATTCTGCATCGATTGGTATCGGTCTCTACCCCATACCCCCAGCGGTTTCGGAGGAGATAGCGTGACAAGCAAAAGCTTGCCAAAAGGCAGTGGCGGCGGCGGCGGCGTCAGTTACTTTTTTTTGAATAGAGAGATAAGCTTCAACATTATCCGTTCAGAGAATTAATACACTCATGTATAATACAATTTTCAGTTAAGCGCTTAAAAATGTTTGAATGAAATATCGAGGATTTACCACAAAATTCACCAAAATAAAATTAATATTTTCCATAAACAAAATAATAATAGCGAAATATAGTAGGTACGAAATTTAATGCCAACCGCAATACAATATCGGCGAAATGTATCGCCCATAGCAAAAACGGAGTACAGTATCGCATTAATTCAATTATTAAGGACTTGTTCAAACAATTTTGAGTCGGTGCTATTTTAACACAAACCAGTGTTATTGATACACAACAACAAATCAAAACTCTAAACTAAATACTAATACATCGTGATTTCTTAGGTTTACGCGAATATTACTCATTGAAATAAAACTAGTTTATACGGATTTTATCGCGGTTTAATTTTTATTTTAGTCCCGACGTTTCGAAAGCTTTTCAGCCTTCGTGGTCACGGGAGAGACTGAGGTGTAGGTCGTCTCGAAAAGTTAATGTTACAATGGCTACCTTCATTTTAAAATAATACATATATTTCCAATTATTTAAAAAAGTTAGTTGACACTATTCCGATCTACGCAGAAAGAGCTCACGGTATCTTGAGGTCTGGCAGTTGGTCTTTTGGGTTCCGATTTAATTAAATGTATAATTGGATCCCAGGCTTGTGCAAGCTTCCAACCATCTTCTCTATTGAAATTTGGGTGTTTCTTAATTTCAATAGCCTCGCGAATCATCCTAGGTAGGAATCGGTGTTCTTTGGCAAGGATTTGTGGTTTGTCAAATCTAAGGTAATGTTTGGAGCCTTCATCTGAATGTTCAGCAACTGCAGACTTCGTAGAGCGTCGGTGTTTAACATCAGCTATGTGTTCTTTTACGCGGGTCCCTATGCTTCTTTTAGTTTGTCCGATATAGGAGAGTCCACAGTCACAATCTATTTTATATACACCCTGTTCTTGTAGAGGTATGTGACACTTGACAGATGGTAAAAATTGACTAATCTTCTTGGGCGGCTTGAAATAAGTTTTAATAGAAGCACGCTTCAGTATATAGCCAATCTTGTCTGTGACACCTCTAACATATGGTAATACAACAGGGGCACGTTCAACTGTGGCTGGTTTCACTCGGTTTCTGTGACGGCGGCGTGGAATTTGGAGCTTATTGTCTCGCAGTACTCGCTTGACATGCTGTAGCTCAGTAGCCAGATGTTCCTCGTCACAGATTCCTTGTGCTCTCTGAAACAAGGATTTACCCACGGTAGCTAACTGTTTTGGATGGTGGTGAGATTCACCGTTCAAGTATTTATCAGTATGGGTCATTTTCCGATACACAGTATGGCTTAAAGACTGATCAGGATTACGGATAACCAAAACATCTAAGAAGGCTAGAGATTTATTGTGTTCCAACTCCATAGTGAATTGAATTTTATTGTTAATGGAGTTGAGATGATCTAAAAATGCAGTTACTTTGTCAGATGGTAAAATTGTGAAAGTATCATCTACGTACCGTTTATAAAATATTGGTGAGACAGGGGATGTGCTTAGGGCTGTCTCCTCGAAGTCTTCCATGAAAATATCGGCGACTACTGGAGATACGGGTGAGCCCATAGCCACTCCATTCACTTGTACATAGAATTGATTGTTCCACAACATATAGCCAGATGTGAGGCAATGTTCAAGCAATTCTGCATATGCTAAGGGCATGTTATTATCCGCTAACTTCTTAGAAACAATTTTGATGCAGTCTTGTAATGGTAAGCTCGTGAAAAGCGACTGGACATCAAAACTGACCATGGTTTCATTGTCAGTTAATTGTAGGTGTTTAATATCACTGACAAATTGGTAAGAATCCTTCACAGATGCTCTAGTGTTTCCTCTCAGTGGTGAAAGCACTTTTGCTACGTGCTGAGCCAATCTGTAGGTTGGTGTGTCGACCTGACTCACAATAGGACGTAGAGGAGCATTTTGCTTGTGTATTTTTGGTAACCCATACAGTTTGGGAGGTTTTGCACACGAAGGAACGAGTAAGTTTACGTCTAGATTTAATGTGTCGGAGTAACATTTTATTAATCTTATCTTCATATGAAGATATTATTTGTAACGTTGAGAACGGTCTCTTCAAAAACAACTTGAAAAAGGAAGATTCGGAGGCGATACGTCAAGACATTTCGTCTATATTACGTCAAAAGAAAGTGCCGAAACCAAATCTTCCAAAACAACAATATATCGCTTTAAACAACTTGCGATCACAGAAGGACCTAACTATTCTCCGTGCGGATAAAGGGAACGCGACAGTAGTAATGGATACGTCAGATTATAATAGTAAAATTGAACACCTTTTGTCGGATGAAAGTACTTATAAAAAAGTCAAAACAGACCCGACCAACAAAGTTTTAAAGGCTACTAGCTCTTTAATAAAATGTTACTCCGACACATTAAATCTAGACGTAAACTTACTCGTTCCTTCGTGTGCAAAACCTCCCAAACTGTATGGGTTACCAAAAATACACAAGCAAAATGCTCCTCTACGTCCTATTGTGAGTCAGGTCGACACACCAACCTACAGATTGGCTCAGCACGTAGCAAAAGTGCTTTCACCACTGAGAGGAAACACTAGAGCATCTGTGAAGGATTCTTACCAATTTGTCAGTGATATTAAACACCTACAATTAACTGACAATGAAACCATGGTCAGTTTTGATGTCCAGTCGCTTTTCACGAGCTTACCATTACAAGACTGCATCAAAATTGTTTCTAAGAAGTTAGCGGATAATAACATGCCCTTAGCATATGCAGAATTGCTTGAACATTGCCTCACATCTGGCTATATGTTGTGGAACAATCAATTCTATGTACAAGTGAATGGAGTGGCTATGGGCTCACCCGTATCTCCAGTAGTCGCCGATATTTTCATGGAAGACTTCGAGGAGACAGCCCTAAGCACATCCCCTGTCTCACCAATATTTTATAAACGGTACGTAGATGATACTTTCACAATTTTACCATCTGACAAAGTAACTGCATTTTTAGATCATCTCAACTCCATTAACAATAAAATTCAATTCACTATGGAGTTGGAACACAATAAATCTCTAGCCTTCTTAGATGTTTTGGTTATCCGTAATCCTGATCAGTCTTTAAGCCATACTGTGTATCGGAAAATGACCCATACTGATAAATACTTGAACGGTGAATCTCACCACCATCCAAAACAGTTAGCTACCGTGGGTAAATCCTTGTTTCAGAGAGCACAAGGAATCTGTGACGAGGAACATCTGGCTACTGAGCTACAGCATGTCAAGCGAGTACTGCGAGACAATAAGCTCCAAATTCCACGCCGCCGTCACAGAAACCGAGTGAAACCAGCCACAGTTGAACGTGCCCCTGTTGTATTACCATATGTTAGAGGTGTCACAGACAAGATTGGCTATATACTGAAGCGTGCTTCTATTAAAACTTATTTCAAGCCGCCCAAGAAGATTAGTCAATTTTTACCATCTGTCAAGTGTCACATACCTCTACAAGAACAGGGTGTATATAAAATAGATTGTGACTGTGGACTCTCCTATATCGGACAAACTAAAAGAAGCATAGGGACCCGCGTAAAAGAACACATAGCTGATGTTAAACACCGACGCTCTACGAAGTCTGCAGTTGCTGAACATTCAGATGAAGGCTCCAAACATTACCTTAGATTTGACAAACCACAAATCCTTGCCAAAGAACACCGATTCCTACCTAGGATGATTCGCGAGGCTATTGAAATTAAGAAACACCCAAATTTCAATAGAGAAGATGGTTGGAAGCTTGCACAAGCCTGGGATCCAATTATACATTTAATTAAATCGGAACCCAAAAGACCAACTGCCAGACCTCAAGATACCGTGAGCTCTTTCTGCGTAGATCGGAATAGTGTCAACTAACTTTTTTAAATAATTGGAAATATATGTATTATTTTAAAATGAAGGTAGCCATTGTAACATTAACTTTTCGAGACGACCTACACCTCAGTCTCTCCCGTGACCACGAAGGCTGAAAAGCTTTCGAAACGTCGGGACTAAAATAAAAATTAAACCGCGATAAAATCCGTATAAACTAGTTTTATTTCAATACTAATACATCTTCAAAAAATGTTAAAAATGACATAAACATCAGTCCCACTAGACAACCCTAGGGGAGATTCAACTTCTTATTCCGATCAAACTTGTTCAAAACTTCCAAATTAATGTCATTCGAAAAAGCTTTCCGCTAAATGGTGCTTCAAGTTGGCATAATTTGTTTTCTGATTCTGACGTTACGTTTGTCTGGCGACTGGCGAGATAACGAAATTATTTGTATAACAATTATAATGAAGGGCCTGTCGGGTGACGGATGACGGTGGCGTCCGTCCTGGGGCGTCGCGGCGCGGGCGCGTGTTGAATTTGAAATAGACGCTCGTAGAAATTAACACCTTGCCGAATTTAGTACAATGATAGTTTTTGTGACAGCCTCTGTGGCGCACTGGAAGAGTAGCTGGCAGTGAAGCAAGAGGCTGCGGGTTCGATTCCCGCACCGAGACAAATGTTATTGTGATCCACGAACATTTGTTTCCGATCTGGTTGTTTTCTCCCCAGAGGGGTTGACGGCAGGGAGGCGGGCGGTCGTAAAAACTAAAAGCCAAATCTCTCTGTCATATGTTAAAAAGCATGTCGTACCGACCCCGTTACGAGTAATAAATAATAATAATAAATAAGGGCACGTAGAAGGAAGGGAGGATAGTTTTTTGTGAAATATAATTCCAATATACGCCACGTGGTGACAAATTAGGGAACGTCAGGTAAAAGAAATAGCTGGTACTTGTAGGTAGTAAAATTGGTACAATTTCATTTATGCAACGACGGTAATTTTATACACAAGTCCAGCAAAAAACCATCAAGTAGGTCATAAGCAACTATAATTTAAAAGCATTAATTTAGTGAGCTCGTAGCGACAGGAAGGAACGAGTTTACGTGTCTGTTTGTTCTGTTTGTAATGTGTACGCGGTACGACTACTGTGCTGACGCCTCGGGTTCGATCCGCGGGTCGGGTAAAAGTGATATTGGGGTTTTCTATTACTCTATTGTGCCCGGAATGGCGATAGGCTCGCCTCCTATCACATAATGGGTCGGAAATAAGCTCGGCGAAATGTAGGTGTACTGGTTACACCTCTGCCTAGCCCTCGGGGATTACAGGCATAAGTGTGTATGTACATAAAGATTTGTCTCGGTGCGGGATTTGAACCTGGGGTTTCTAGCTTTAAGCCAACTATTCGCCTACTACGCCACAGAGTTTGACAATTTATTTCTTTTTTTATAACATCCTTTGTGTCTTGGCAACCACCATCACACAAAATCCGAATCACTCAACTGCACTGATGCTTTAATACTCGCACAACTAAGCCAAGAGGCTTTCAGATCGGATGAATAGGGTCATTAATGTTTAGTGAAATCAATTTCACGCGCGTCGATTTTAACTTAGTAGTGTAGATATTCTATTAATAGAGTATAGGATTAACTTCCGGTGCGGTGAATGAGTTCCATTGGGACCTATATTTTGATAACAATATCCCATCCACCATTATAATAACTCATATGTTACTTCACAAGGGAATAAAAGGTAATCATCGTCGACCTAAAAAGCAGCGATAGTTCAGTTGAGTGATACCGACTGCCGAGACGAAAGTCGCAGGTTCGAAACCAGTCCCAAGAGCATGCACTGTTGTATTTCGGTTTGAAGAACATTGGAAGCCAGTGAAATAGCTGGGAATTATGAGACTTAACATCTTATGTCTTAGGGTGGCGAATGCAACCGACGACAAATATCTCGGATAAAACTGTGAGCATTCGATAAAATGTCGTTATGTTAGGGTTCGTAGACAAAATACCACAGCGACGTTGAAAGTACTATGTTCTCTACTTTTTACATAATGAGTCGAGTATTCTATGCAACCATGTTAGTTTCAATAGACATATAGAGATAATCAGATAAAACTGGTTTTTCACGACAAAACGAATCGAGAAAATCATCTCGTGTTGCATATAATCTACCAAGCCGTTGAGTAACGTTGTAGCGTCCGTAGAAATTCGTAGTGTTTCGTAGCTGTACCCGTAGCATACTGCTACGACGGCAAGCGGTACGCTGCGCCGCGCCGGTTGCCGGTCGCACGCACGGCCAGCCGTGCCGCGCCGTGCCCGGGCATAATAACCCGACTAAACAACTCCTATTGTTTTTAGTGTACAACAGGGCACGGTTGACACGCGCTCTACCCACTTGCAACATGTTTACGGCTAATAAACTGGAACTTTACGGCTTTGGAATATTTTTATTTTACTACGATTACACGTAATCAAATTGTTGCTTATATGACGGTGTTTTTATGACTCGTGTTACGCGTTTGATTAGAGTTTATCGTTCAAAATACTTAATCCATACCAAGTTTGGGTTAGTGGCGTTGTGTGCCATTATTTCTATATTTATTTTTGTTTTATGATCGTACAAGAAAGTTACTGCGCTGTAGTTCTATACAGTCTACTGGCGAAGGGTAACCCTTTTCAAAAGGGAAGTGATTATCCTACTACATATAATTATAAATGTGAAAGTTTGGATGTTTGTGAATATGGACATTCTTATATCCACACAATCATTTTTTAGTCAATCACACCTCAACGGCTGAACGGTTTTGGATGAAGTTTGTCACACAGGTAGACCATGACTTGGATTAGGACATAGGCTACTTATTATCTCGGAAATTATTAGGGCTTTCACACGGGCAGAGCTGCGACAAAAGCTAGTAGTTAAAGATTTTGCACAAATTTTATTATGGATTGCAATTAATACTAAAGTAACTTATTCTTGACTTATGAGCTAATTACACTGACTGATTTGGCATCAGTACGCCACCCTAGGCAGCCACTAAAAACAGCACTGTGTTGTGGCACACGTTAAACAAATATTTGAAGATTGTGGAATTTTAGGATGCAAGAAGGAATCCTATTATATAAAGTTTCGTCGCTGGTAGCGTCAAAAGACGGCAGAGACTAACCCCCATAGACATAAACATAACTATGATGTCACATAGTGCTAACGAACGCATAGTGGCGATTTCTGTACACGTGATTGGTTAGTTTTTGGCGCTAAATAAAACCTCACCAATGACGTGTACGTTACAATTAGGAACGACCTCACTTGAGTGTTGGTCCAGGAGGCCAATTCTCGTAATTTTAAATGTTTAAAATATCATTCCGATCTAGTCTCAGCGTCAAGAAAGTTGCAAATTGCATTCTCTTAAACCAATAATCAACTTCAAATGCACCTAGCATTAGCAGTAGCATTATACCGTTTTGGCTTCAGTCAACTTTAATTCTACATTCAATCTCATTACGATTATCATTTGAGTGGTAGAGCCACGCTGTAGACACTTGTCTACACCATGTATGGGCTGGCTCGTCCGGGTCATTACCTCTGTCTCACAGAAAACCGGCGTAAAGTAGCAGCTTGCTGCTGCGTTTCGTACGGTGAGTGAGATATCCGGAGGTCCAAACCCCCTCCCCTTCCCAATCCCTTAATTATCCCTTTCCTTTAAGGTCGGCAACGCACCCATGATTCTTTTGGTATTGTGGGCGAACATGGGCGGTGGAGATCACTTACCATCAGGTGACCCACTTGCTCGTTTGCTGGCCTATACTATAAAAAAACTCATTACGATTTATGTTCTCATTTGACGTTGATTATTGGTTAATGAGAATGTCATTTGCAACTTTCTTGACGCTGAGACTAGATCGGAATGATATTTTGAACATTAAGAGAATAGGCCTTCTGAATACGGGCCTTGAGGGTTTCACATGCCCATAGTGGTCCATTCCCAGTCATTATAAATACCAAAATGAGTAATTTACTATCTGTGAGAGAAATTTTATATCTTTCTACGTATAAAGTCGTACACACGGAACTTTATTATCTTTTCCTCGCCATTAACAGATTTAGCAAATATTAACATAACTAAAGACCTCCACTCGCTACTCGCGAGTTGCGACAGACACTGAATTACATTCAAACCGAAACTTCATTTAAAATGAAGCCAAATTTAAATGTGCGCGAATAAAAAGCTCTCGTTTTGCTCTGTTTAATTTGAAGTCACTGCTTTTAGTTAGTGTGTTCTTTTTACATTTAAATACGTTTTTTTACATACGCACGCACTCACGCCTGTAATCCCCGAAGGGGTAGGCAGAGGTGTAACCAGTACACCCACATTTCACCGAGCGTATCTCCGTCCCACCATGTGATAGGGGGCGAGCCTATCATCATACCGGGCACAAATTCCAGATTCCGCACTGATACTGAGCATTCCGTAATAGAAAAACCCAATAACACTTTGCCTGACCCGGGGATCGAACCCGAGACCTCAGCGTTACAACTGCGCCACCGATGCAGTCTACTATATATATACTTTTTTATACATCGATAACACGTGAGGCTATTAATAAGCAAGTATGGTAACTATGGCAATGTCGATAAGGTGATTTGGGTGTTAAGTATTCACAATAATTTAACTATATGATTTGTTACATGAAAAAAAACAAGTGACTGTTACAAGCCGTGGTGGTGAACCACAGTGTTTGCAACTGCTGTAAGTTAGAGAAAAGTAAGTAAACATGTTTGAATTCAAACAATTTATTACTGGTTTACATGCGTTACTTAAAATAGTACCTTATATGACTAATTATTAGAGTCGGTTATCAAGGGTCGGTGAGTCTACTGGAATAGACTCATAGTCACAGGCTTGTATCCTCGGAAGGTTAGGATAATGTTCACCAGTAAACTCTCAAGCTTATTATTGTCCCATGCTGTGATAGGTGGCGAGCCTATTGCCATATCAGGCACAAATCCCAATCCCGAAAATCTCGCGTATAGTTTTTTATTGAAAACTCAAACATATTGTGATTGCCCAACTTGGGATTTAAACGCAGGACTTCGCCGCTCTCTAAGCTTAAGTATACTCCCACTAGACCAAAGAAGCGATGATTATCAAAGCTACTATCAATCTGTGTCGATCGACTGCTCGGCATACACCACTTCTAAACTACGTCAATATAATCGACTCTATTCGTTTGACTTTTGCCAGACTCTTTGTAATCGAAATTGTGTACCGAAATTTTAATAGAAATATCAAGACATTATAGATATAGACTTAATTATTTTGTGTAGCATAAGCCGGCAATCGAGCCAGTGGGTCCCCAGATGGTAAGTGATCTCCACCGCTTATGTACGCCACAGTACAAAAAGAATCATGGGCGCGTTGTCGATCTTAAAGGAAAGTTATATTTAAGAAATTGGAAAGGAGAGGGGGATTTGGGCCTCAGGATCTAACTCACTGTACGAAACACAGCAGCAACCTGATATTTTACGTCAGTTTTCTGTGAGGCGGTGATAACGACGCGGTCGAGCAGGCCCACTCATGCTGTAAAAAAAAAAACAATAAATACACCCAATAGTACACACACATAGCCCTGACCCCACACTAGGTAAAACCTGCATCGTGGGTATCAAGAACTACGAGGGACTTGCGGTCCCACAACACCCAGACCCGAGACAAATATTTGTGAATCAGACAAACATTTGTCTAGGTGCGGGAATCGAACCCACGGCCTCACGCTTCGCAACTCGCCCGCTGCGCCACGGAGGCTCTCAAAACAAAACAAGACAAAACTGTCTACAGCGTGACTCTACCACCAAAATATCATGCTCATATCATGCTTTTAATGTCTCATTATATATATGTGCAGCACTGTATTATATGAATACAAATATATAGGACAATTATATAATTTTGTTACATATGTAACTTATGATATGTTAAATTTAAATTCGCTTATTCAATATGTGAGGGTAGTAGAGAAAGTAGCTATGAGCTCCGTCGTAACTTCACAGGTCCGTAGGTACAAAAACTTAACGTGGGCCAAGCCCCCTATCTTGAGATGAAAATAATACCTTAACATATGTTTTATCTTCCTATAATAGGGATTAGCACTTTTTCAAATGCAAGGCTAAATAAAGGCGTCTCATTATAGTGCAAAAACCAAGGTTTTTTGTTTTAATCAGATCACCTGACTATGCTTGTGGTTATTTATTCCATTGAGGAATCATGGATGCGTTACCAAGGTCGAAAAAGATATAATTAAAGGATTGGGAAGGGAGGGAGATTTGGGCCACAAGATGACTCACTCACCGTACGAAACGCAACAGCAAGCTGATTTTTGACATCGGTTGTCTGTGTGATAGTGGTAACAATCTGGCTCATTTCTGCTGCAGACAAAGCTGTCAACAGCTGACAGTCTGCCTCTACCACTTAGTAATTACACAAAACTTGTAGTTAAAGGTACCATAGAACTCCAAACGCGACATCGCTGTTGTCTCTTTGATTAAAAACTTTAATAACACTAACAAGAGTACTCACAAAGTATAAATCCACCCCCGACAAACATGGCCAAGTACGTGCCGCGTACCAGTGCCTCACAAAGAGCCGACTCGGCAAAACTTTATCGATAATGTATAGCGCATTCCCGTCCAACTAGTGTTCGGGAGCCGAGTTTACAATTAGACGTGTGGAAGTAAGTACGAATCAGCGGAACGACGCGACGCACGGTAATTTCCTTTTAACCCAGTTTATGTTTTTGGTTAAAAAGCTAGTGTTAAAGGTTGTATATCCTCTTTAGCATGTAATGGAATGGCCATTGCACATTTTCATGCACTTATAAATTGGATTGTTTAGATTTACAGTTAGTGGGGTTTTAAAATTATGTAATGGGATAAAAAAATAAAATTTCCTTAAGTTATAATTTCGATCATGAAGATACATAGATAAATTCATTCCGCTCTTTTAGTTATCTTTTGTCACTCGCAACTTTCACAAACAATTTTTCTGAGAACGGCTGTTTTTTTCTCTTGAAAATAATTTCCCGGATAAAAACGAGGTCCGATTACGATTTGAAACAAAATAGAATAAGGTTCAAAATTGAATAACCTACGCGAGTTGACGATAGGTGTTTTGGAGGGTTTTCTTTGATTTATCAATTGAACTGCCTCCGTGGCGCAGTTGTAATTTTATTTTATTTTATTTTATTTATTTGGCCACCAACAATTGTTTACACTAATAACTACTATTAGGTACATACAATATTAATATAACGTAAGTGTAACAATTAATTACAGGTTGGCACCACATGCATTATTTTGAGCAATTACATCTATTAAAATCAAGACATAGGTACTACTACATCAAACCTGAAAAAGTGAAACAAAAAAAAATTGTAAATTTAGGGTTTATCTGGTAAACAATTATTAATTGATTTGGATAGCTTGGCAAGAGAGTCAACGTGTATGTCAATCTTGTCACTACAACTGTTAATTACTTTGGCGAATCTTGCAAAGGGTGAGTTTGCACCCAAGACCGTCCTTCTTAATGGTGGGCAGAGAGGTGTGATTGGCTTCCGTGGTAGTCTGGTTGGAACGCGGAGTCTAAAATTACTTATTAATTGAGAACAGTCGACTTTATGCTTGAATATTTTACATGCAAAATTCGCATCAATTAACTGTCTTCGTTTATTTAAGGAAGTCATTTTAAAATATTGCAGTCTGCTGCTGTATGATTTCAGTGTTTTGGTCATGCCCAAGGAAAACGCAAGGTGCCAAAGGAACCGTTTCTGTAACCTCTCAAGGCGTAACGTGTGTGTCGCAAAGTGTGGCCGCCAGACCACACTGCAGTACTCCAGAATGCTCCTAACTAGGTTGTTATATAGTAACAATTTTGTGTTACTGTCACGAAATAATCTGCAGTTTCTTATGACAAAGCCTAGCATTTTTGACCCCCGTTTAACAATATTTTCCAAGTGTGGTATAAAGGTAAGCTTTTTGTCATAAATAACTCCAAGGTCTCGGATCGTATGCACTTCATTGATTCTCTCTACGCCAATATGATAATCGAAGTTTATAATTTTATGATTCCTGGAAAACTTAACATGATGACATTTATTTGTGTTTAGATGCATTTTGTTGTTCACACACCAAAGCGCAAGCCTGTTGAGATCTTCCTGTAACAGGATAGAATCGCTAACTGATTTAACTATCTTCGCGAACTTCAAATCATCCGCGTACAAAAATATTTCAGAGTAATGAAAGCACTCTGTAATATCATTGATATAGTAATTAAATAGGACCGGGCCGAGATGGGAACCTTGTGGGACACCAGAGGATATATTTTGAAGAGAAGATGTAAAGCCATTAACAACGACATAGAAGGATCTATCTTTTAAATACGATTTTAACCACTTCAATAAACTACCAGAAACTCCATATGCAAGTAATTTGGAAATTAAAATTGAATGAGGTACTTTGTCAAATGCCTTGCTAAAATCCGTGTAAAGGACGTCTGCTTGATGACTTGCATCAATTGCCGTAGCTATAAATTCAGTGAAAGGGACAAGATTAGTACATGTGGAGCGAGAACTAACGAATCCATGTTGATGATCAGATAAAAAGTAACGCAGATGCTTTTGTAGGTAGGGGCAAATAACCGATTCAAAAATTTTTGCGAGCGTGGACAGTATTGATATAGGTCTATAATTAGCCACTGTGTCATCCCTATCAGATTTATGTACCGGAACAACTTTTGCCATTTTCCATTTCGAAGGAAAAATTCCAGAAATCAATGAGTTACTATAGATATACATAAGAGGGTAAACTAATTCATGGGCGCATGATTTTATGAATATAGGAGGTATACCATCTGGGCCGGCGCCTTTAGTACCATCAAGGCTTTTTAGTTTCGATAAAAGCATGTCATATTCTATTTCCGGCATCATTAACTGTAAACTGCTTACTCGTGTCGATTGAAGTAAGACAGAAGTATGTTCGTCATAATCATCATTTTTTGAGTTGTTATAACTGGTTTTAAAAGAATTCGCAAACATTTCGCATATTTTAGTGCCATCAGAAGTTGTTATTAAACCATCTGTCATTGAAATAGGGTAGGTACTAGATCCACCTTTTTTACTCTTAATTAGCGTCCAGAACAACTTCGGGTTTTTTGTAATTTGACCCTCAATCATCTTAACGTAGTTGTTATAACAAACCATTGCTAAATAGTCACAACGCTTCCTCATTATTTTTAGTTCGATACCATCTAGTGGATTTTTATATTTGCAGAAACGTGTACGAATATTATTTTTTTCGTTTAACAATCTCTTTAAATTCTTATTAAACCATGGAGGATATTTATTATTTTTAGGTACGCGGTGTGGCATAAACTTTTTGATCACATAATCTAGAGTCTTATAAAATACTTCCAACATACCGTTAACATTGCTTTGGTTTCTGAATAAATTCTCCCATTCTATATTCTTTAGGTACGTACAAATTGACTCATAATCCGCCTTATGAAAGTTAGGCTTAGTGTTCAGTCTATTAAATGGTAGTTTAGCTCTTTCAATTAATGAGATTGTTACATCTAAAGCTGGATGATATTTATCAATATTTATAAGCGGAGTCATACATTCCTCTACGCTACACAAAAGAACAGATGTCAAGATAAGATCCAAGATACGACCACTGAAATTCGCAACATAATTAAATTGATTTAGCCTGTTTGTATGCATAAAGTCCAAAAGAACCTCAGCAGTGTTAGACAGACTAAGGCTATCCGTTGACTCTCTCACCAAATTCCAGTCAATACTGCTCAAATTAAAATCACCTAGAATACAAATCTCTGAATCTACAATTTTTTCGAATACTAGGT
Organism: Mimas tiliae; assembly: GCA_905332985.1. Lineage (NCBI taxonomy): Eukaryota > Metazoa > Arthropoda > Insecta > Lepidoptera > Sphingidae > Mimas > Mimas tiliae. Next base: position 11,981,702 of record HG995254.1, read on the forward strand.
TACAGCGATCTATAAAACAATCCAGACAAACACGGCGTACTGGTGGCGGCAAGTACACAGCACACAAAGCTAGTCGACGACAAACACGTGTCACTGGCAGGTCTAAGATCACCCAGATATCTTCACCATCACTTTCCCAGTCCATAATGCGCAACGATTTAATGGTGTTTTTAACTGCTATTAAAACACCTCCACCTTCTTTGCCAAGTTGAGATCTTGAGCTTTCTCGATCCCTCCTGTATACCACGTATCTGTCATCGAAAAGCTCGCTACTCAGTACTGTACTGTTAAGCCAAGTTTCAGTAATGATAACAATATCATAATCATTGCAGGCAATACTACACAAAAACCTGTGAGATTTCGTCCTCAAGCCGCGACTATTTTGATAATAAATCTGCAAGTTATCGAATTTTACATTATTATCAAGTCTACGTTGCATGCTTAATCAAGGCCTAAAAATTAATCCTATAGGAAATATTACAGCATCTTATTCAAATAGTCTATATTTTTTACGTGCAAATATTCGGATTCGTCAGTCTTTCTAACAAATATCTTGCCGTTCCTGATCCACACGTATTTGTACTTTTTTTCTTTTGCCCTTAATCTTGCAGCGGCATGAAGGGTTTTGTTAGTCTGGGACAGATGTTCAGTAACATAGACCGGTTTTTTATCTCCAGCAAAGCCTAGATGCGAGCTATTTAGCTTGTTTTTGACATTTAGTTTATTAAAATTAATAATAGATGCGAGTAGCTGATTCCGGATTCTCGAGGCAGAAAATTGCACTATGATAGAACGAGGACGTGTGCTAGAAGGATTAAGTTTCGCTGTACGTGTACACTGCAAAATGTCAATATCGTTCAATGCAACCCCAACAGTTGACGCCAACTGTTTAACAATGGTGCTTATATTCTCATGCCTATTTTCAGGTACACATTGAATCTCAAGGTTATTTAATCGTGCGTGCTGTTCTAGTTGATTTAAGCGCTGGGCTAGATCTGTATTTGCGTTTCTTAGTTCATTATTTTCCTTTTTTAAGTCTTGCAAAGAGCTTTTCATGGTATGGTGTTCAGTCTCAAGAGCGTCAAACTTTACGGTGTGAAAGTTTAGTGATTCACTCAGCTCTCTCAGTTCATATTTAATTGGTTCCAATTGTTTATTAATCGAGGTAACTATAGAAGAGTTAATTTGCTGAAGCATGGCTGCGAACTCCGATTTGACCACGTCCTCCACGATTGATCGCACGTCTTCGCTAGTGATGGGAATTACATTAGGTGGGGAGTTTGGAGCTAGCCTTTTGTTTCCTCGTTTAGCCTGTGCCATGGTCTCATCTGCTTTCATCAGTGTAGGTTTCTTAATCATACAACTTGGACATTTCCATGAGTTATAAGTTTTTGACCCCTTCGGCATCACCGGGATAGACATACAAAGGAAATGAAATGATTTTTTGCATTCATTGCAGTTAATAAACTGTTCATCATCATCTATGTTTTCGCTAGTACAACAACCCCACGATTGTGGAGTTGACGACATATTGACCGCAAGCGATCTGATAATATTATGAACGTTAGATCTGCAAAATTGTGTGAATAATATCGCAGGCGCCGTGTATTTTGTGTCACTTACTTTATAGCAGTACACACGAAATTATAATTATTTAAAAACACTCAAAAAGTCTTAGGACTCTGAAACCCAGGTTTCGAACTCGATGCCTCATGCGCGTCAGGCTATTGCGTTTACAAAATAAGTGCGTATGCAACTGCGCCGAGCTACCATACTTAATCTTGTCGAAAATAGTTAGAGGTTTCTAATAATTCTAAATTATGTTTAGCAGTCAATGACCTTCCAATTGTTTTTCAATGTCAACGTTCACTAACACTTGGTCACTGTTGAAGAAGTAATTTATTATTATCCACTTTATTATTAACAAGAGAGTTATGTATTAACGATTTTAATTTTGGGAACACTTTATCACACAGTTAGTTATAGTTTTAGCACTGGGAAGTAACTTTTGACAATTTAAATTAGTTAAAAACAGCGGAGACAAATAGATGCACGTACGCTCACTTCACTCACGGACTTGCAATGAATAATGCGTACGCATTATAAGGCTGAGGCTGAGGTCTTGGGTTCGATCTTCGGGTCGGGTAAAAATGATATTGGGTTCTTCCATTACGAAATACTCAGTATCAGCTCGAAGTCTGAAATTCTGTCCGCTATGGCGATAGGCTCGCCCTCCGTCACATCATGTCATGGAGATACGCTCGGCGATGATAGAGATATATATTATTTTATAGTTTTAATTTAAATATCTTGAATTGGATTCTGTCGGTAACATAAAATCTAATTACACATTTCTCTTTGGGAAAACCTAGATTGAGTCCGTGAAATAAGTCATAAACCGTGGAATGTTATTAATGCTGTATAATTCACGAACACAATTCTACGGTAGCACATTCTACTCGTAAAAGCAGAGTTACGTCAGTTCTTATTTCAGCGACACAACCTCAATATATTTGCATTGTTACCTACGTTGTTATGAAGATGATTTCGTGATGTTATCGATCAATAATAATGACGTACATTGTATTAATCCCTTTAACGCTAATAGCGGTCGATGTTTCCCACGTCACCGTCTGTTTGCACGGAGCCTGTTTGATTTGGCCCGTGCACTCGAAGGCCCACTAAATCTAAACCAAACTATCTTGACCCCTTGGTACAACGCGGTCTTCCGCATGCTATTGGCAGGCGCCGATATTGCGCGGAGGGCGGTAGCTCAGCGAAATGTGGTAGTCATAATGGCACTTGTGTTTCGTAAACGATGTTTTATTCATGCCGCGATGCTCGACTGCTGCGAATAACCGGCTAATTATTGAGGTGTTCGGGCAAGATTTAGGCGCCACGAGAATTTCATCGACACCGCTTATAATAAGAGTGCCACTTCGCTCGGTAGGTTAATAAACTTCAGCGTTGTCTTTTCAATATGCTCAGTGAATGTTTCCAAGGTATTGATTATGATAATGCGGCGTGACTTATCTTTAAGCCGATACCGCCGACTGTATTAGCAGTTATATACATCGCAGGTCGATATCGCCGGCCGGAATTGCGTAGGCTGTGTGATTCGTTTAGATGGAAATGTACCCGATAGCGTTGAAGTCTGAAGATAAGCACTTGGTTTATGATTCGAAACAGTATTGCCAGTGGTGGGAAGTGAGTTTTTGTTTGTTTCGTCGCTGTGAATCGTGAATAAATTGCGCCATTATCTCGGGATCAGGGCTAAACAGATTACGTAAAATGGTGAATCGGTTGCACGAATTTGTATCGTGGATTGGAATACAGGGAAAATACCAATAGTATATAGAGAAGAATTTTATCATGCGAGCTAATGTACTCGTACTAACATTATGCTTTGTTTCAGAAAAGTTTTTTGTAAATCCTTTTTTTCGTGAGGCATATTTTATTCGATAGAAAGTACAAATGTGTCCAAATGATCACTTTGTATGCCTAACATTCACTGTACCCTTACATACTTACTACTAGCCTTAGCTCGTGGCTCCGCCACCGTAAAAGTATTACGTAGCCTATGCATTCAGGTATAATATTCCCTATTGGTGAAATAATTTTTAAAATTGGGTTAGTATTTTCAGATAATATACCTTACAAACAAACTGACAAAATTATATACATTGCCTCTTTATTATATTCTACTTCCACCTGCCATTATCCCACTCGCAGTCTGGTTGGCGCAACAAGCTTTTTAACACATGATACAGGAAGATTTGGCTTATAGTGTTTACGATCAGACGTCTGCCTGACGTCAACCCCTCTGGGGAGAATTTCCCAGACCCAAAAGAAATAGGTATTTGTGAATCACAAGCGGGAATCAAAGCTGCGGTCTCTCGCTTCAAAATCGGCTACTCGCCCACTGCTCCACGGAGGGAGGCTGCCTCTTTATTATATTAGTGGTGATATTTATTTTTAATAGTGTCTTGACTTTGTCTTGAACTCTCGTAGAATTCTCTTTAGTAGTTTATTATCTTGGTACAAATTTAATAAGTTGAATATTTATTAGAAATATAAATTGTAAAACATACACGGAGACGAAATTGTATACCATATACATATACACCTTATTAAAAGCAATAAGTAAATTTAATGCCACTAATATCTCACATACTATAAACATGTTTATAGCCACAGACCAAAAAAAATAGACATCGCAAAAACTTAATTTTGCGTCACCAAGCGGGTCACATTTTTAGTATCTACTTTAACGTCACAAGAGCAATTAAGTGATGAGAAACAACCTTGGAAACGCTTTAGAGGAGTTTTTCAGTACTTTGCATTTTGCTAAGGCATTTTTGGGGTGTTCAGGTAACGTCTTACTCAGCACTAAATAACTGGTCAAGTGCGTGTCGGACCATGAGCAGTAAAGGGTTCCGTAGTGTAACCGAAAATATCCTATATCTCAAATTAATAAAAAAAAACATTGACAGAAACTTTAAGGTTATTGGAATTTTTCAAAATCTTCCACTGCATGGTTTAAAAATTAGAGGGGGGATCCCATTTTTCACGACTTTGGACTCATAAATCTCACAAAATAAAGTAATTTAGTAACAACTATATCATTTCAAGGACCTATCCATTGATGCCACACATGCTCCAGTTAACAAAATCATCCCTCAGTTACACGTATAGAGAACCACCGCAATTTGTATTTGTTCTTATTTGCACTACACCTTTGTGTACATGGTGGACATGACGAAATTATAAGGGTTCCGTTTTTTCCATATATAGTAAAAATAACTGATTTCGCGTCCGCAAGGTTTCATACTTTGTCTCCGCGTACAAAGAACGTACGCTTGCGATGTCTCTTATATTACTTTGGTCTGTGTTTATAGCCGTATAATAACGTGGAAATATGGCAAGCGTAAATTTGACAGCGAGAAAGTAGTTTTTGCGACTAAGAACGCGCGCGCGTAGGCGTTAAAATTGGCAACATTTTCTAAATAAAATATTTCGTCGCGTTATTAACTCGTAAATATAAGGGTTCCCCCGCGTGCCACAATGCTCCGATCTCGGCATCTAATAGAATTATACCCGCCGTAGCTTCGAATTAATTTCAACGGGCCCGAAGACTTAAATTTCATCCCGTAGGGCGTTGGGCGAGTGCGTGGCGAAAAATACTGCCCTTCAGGAACAATATTACAGAACGGAAATTTATTAATATTATTATCTTTTACGATAATTCTGTCAATTATGTGGAATATTTTAAAATAATGGTCTTTTGGGAGGTATGAGATTTTATTTTTCAAGATCACATCTCTTATATTTTATCTTATATAGTTTTTAGATTATGTTATATATATTAGATAGATATATATTTGTTATTATCAAGGATTAGCGACAAGTCTGCTTTGTATGGAAACGGCCGAAACAAGCCTTTAGTAAACACTATGACTGAACTGATTTCGCAGATTTGACAATTTTTTTTAACTCTCCCATATCTTTATTTTAAGAGTGGAAAACTGGATACGGGTTATAATATGCTTTCGCCGTGACCGTGGACCTAAGATTATGCATTAACTTCTAATATAACAAATTAACTGCGAATGACAGATCAAGGGTGATAAAGTATATATATGACATATACGTCGGTCTGTATAGAAATCAAGCGTGCCATTTTTTACTACGTAGACTGACGTTGTCATGGCAGTACGCATAGGTTTTATGATGCGCGTTGGTGCATTGAATTATAAATTCGATGTCTTATATTATCCGTAGTCAGTTCTGTAAATGCACTTTACGTTTAAAAAGTTAATACAGTTGTCGCGCTGTGCATTACAAATGTATAAACAAAAATGAACATTAAAAACATCAAATGCAAACAGTTATAATACATTAAAGTTAGTTATTAAGTCCCTAATGCTATGTGACACGAACACAAATAAAACACGATGTAAACATTTGTTGTTAATACAAAAAACAAGCGACGATCGCTCCAGTTCCATAACTCGTGGCGTTATTTCACGTTGTCGTTTCTTTGCTACGCGACGTTTGACATGCGATTTACTTGTTTGGTTATATTCTGCTAAATTAAATTAAGGGACGCAACGAGCCGTATGCGGCTTTCTGCAACAAAACAGTTATTTCTTACCTTGTAAATTAAATACTAAATATTATTTTGTTTTTTTTGTTATTGTTAATTTGAGTGACGAAACGAGCACGTCGCTCGCCTGATGGTAAGCGCACCCACGCGTGCCCATAAACAGAAGGAACACCACACAGAACTTTGAATTGCAAAGCAATGCATGCCCTTGGACTGCGCTCGTTACCCCGAGACATAAATAGGTAGTCTCATAATGCCCAGTTATTTCACTGGCATCAATGTCCTTCAAACCGGAACACAACAGTACTTACACATAGCTGCTTGGCGACAGAAATAGACAAAGCGGTGGTACCAACCCAGACGGCCCCTCGCATACATACAGGGACCTACCTTGTATTTTTTATTTGCTACCTATGAATGACTAAACTGCATCAGCGGATGGTAAATGCAATTCAAATATAATGTCAACAGTCGAGAAATGTTGCGTCACTCGACGATCGCCAGAATTATGCCCCGAAGTAACTGGATATTCACCAGGTGACCCCGGAATGCGACTCGTCAGATCGAGTAATTATGGCGGAACTTTTACCATGAAGCGCCTGATAGGTTCACCTAGTACAACATCGTCGGCTGCATGTATACTTACTGACGCGGTCTTCGACATAAATGACCCAGGGGATCGCTGCGGAGTTGTACCCGGTAGGATAGTCTAGACTGGGGAGTCCGACATACCTTGGAGCCACGCCATGGCTTAGAGAGATCCGTAAACAGATTTGTCTGTATTATAAGAAAGACGGGCGGGTTATACCGTCGCGTCCGCAACGATGCGTGCGTTCGATGCAAATCTGCCTACTCTTTCGGGGACAAAATACACAATTGAGAAATATTTAGTCACATAATTCGACTAAATAAAAAAATCTTATAAATGTAAAGTTTTGGATGCTTGTGAATTTGGATGATTGTTAGTTCATCACGCCTTAACAGCTGTACGGTTTTGGATGGAATTTGGCACACAGGTAGACCATGATCTAGATTAGGACATATACTTTTTATCTCGGAAAAGACAATTCAAGCGGACGCAGCCGCGAGCCATAGCTATTATTTTATAAATAGTTTGTTCTTCCCTTTTAAAATATTTACCATAACATTCGGTACAAAAGTTACATCATACATAGTATGTATAGTATAGTTTACTAGAAACAAAGATACTATTTCTCACAGTCGTTTATAATCTACTTTTTTTTCCTCTTTTGAGTTTTCTGTATTTTCAACCGACGTATAAAACGTTTTTGTATGTATAACCACGCATAACTTTGTCGAAAGTGGACCGATTTGGATGTTTTTTTTTCATTCGAAAGAGTATATATAGCTCAAAGTTGGTCCCCTTTTAATTTCTAGAAGAAATTGAATGAAATCAGTGATTCAAACTTCGTCATTTATACACCGAGTTAGATAATTCTTTTACTGAAATAATAACTTCGTAACAAAAATAAACTGACTCAAACAAAACTAAAAACCTAACTTATGCTACTGCTTTATAGCTATATGCTTTTACTCGCGGCTCCGCCTGCGTGAATGTCTTTGGCCGGAACAACGTCGCCCTCTTAAAGCATTTTACCCCCTAAGGGGATGATTTTCGAGATATCGCGAAATATTTGTAGTTGCTTATTTATTATTGGGAGTACTCGTACGAAGTTTCGAGTCAAAATGTATATTTAATATTATTTCTCCATACGAACTTACATCCCCCATTTTACCCTTTTAGGGGATTAATTGTTAAAAATCTTCGTAGTGGTCACTTTTGTCATTTAAGGAATCTTTGTGGAACATTACATGCTTCTAGATCTAGCGGTTTCGGCTGTGTTTTGATCATTCAGTTTCTTCTTTTATATATATAGATTTAAGTCTTTAAATATGAACATCGGACTAGTTTATGGCTGTTAGCGTGTAAAACAGGATATTAGAAGTTTACCGGTTCAAGGCATCGCACCGCACAAGCAATGCACTAATAGTAAGCTGTGATTTCTGTTTAATCGAGTACCTAGTGACCGTCGATATTTAGGTCAGGGAGTTTAGTATCCATCCTTTCGGTAAATATCATGTTTTGAGATATCTTAGTTTGAGAGTAAAGTTACTTAAGTATTATTAGTTTTAAATTATTATGAAGGTTGGTGTCTAATCTTGTGGTATTTAAACGAAGGTGAAGGAATTTTATAAATACGTTGTGATCATACGGAAGTCAACTTACCTTACCTTACAAACACTTTATTTGCTGGAAAAGTACCTATATATTGTAAGAATTTGAAATACTCTTTATAATAGAACATCAATGTTGGACATCAGCTTTAAAGATGCTACTGGTAATACTCAGATGCCGTAAAAGTAAAAATGCCAATGTACGACGCGTTTCTGACTGAAGAATTCAGCATCCGCTCGCGCCGTGCACGAGATAAATTTCCAAATAAATTTCAGAAATATTTTTGATATATTCACGGTCAGGCTTTCCATACAATGACTGGCGTGGCTTATCTGGATTATCTTGGGATTTACCGCAGATTTTTTTTCAACTTGTTCACGTTTTTGCGTCCGCTTATTGCGTTTTATCTGTTGCGTGTTTTGCCGTTATCATCCCTCCCCCTACATTTCCCCTACTTCTCGTCGTATTCCGCGCCAAATATGTTTATGGCGCTTCCAATCCCTTTTATATATATGGCGTTCGTTATAAAATCGAGTTAAATAAAACGGCCGATGTGAGAGAAATTACTATTTATTAAAATTTATTATCTTATCTTCACGTTACGTGTTCACGAGCGTACACGTAATTAGCGCGTGATTTTCAATTAAATATTATGAACGTTGAGGGGTTAATTTGAGCGTTTTTTTTCAGATGACAGTGTCGGTGCCGGAGTAAAGACGCGAGTGATTTGAGAATACAAGGACTGGACATTCTGAATGACTGTCAGCTGACGGTTGGTGGTACAGTACGCGGTCGCGTTGTGCGCGACAGATGCGGTTGTGATTGTGTGTGCGAGTGCATTTGTCATGGTGAGGTCATGGCGCGCGCTGGCGCTGCTGGCGGCGCTGGTGGCGCTGGTGGGGCGCGTGCGGGGCGCGCGGGAGGCTCTTTATCACAATCAGTTCGCGGTGCACGTGCCGGCCGGCCCGGAACACGTGGATGACATCGCGCGAAGACACGGCTACGTCAATCATGGACAGGTGAGCTAATATTATTAATAAAGGCTTAATTAGTTCTTTAAAATTACTATTTTCTGCTGTTTAAGTGTTGTTCTCAAATAATGTGTAAATCTTTTTACGCCTAAATATACCCAAAGGTTTTTAAATTAAGAAAATAATAAAGAGCGTCAAATGTATCAGAATCTATGTGTACCCGATACAGGCACAGCACAATATTGCCATAACAAAAATTGGTACGTTTAGGCTTTAATGATAAAACATAGAATTTAACCATCATAGAAATCAGCAGATACTATGCAGACACATGTTTTGGTAGATGAAAAAGAATAGTGTTGTGTTGAGGCGCTGTTACATAAATCTTCTATCCAAATTGCATATATACGTCACCCGTTCTCTGGCCAACTTCCAAAGTTCACGTCATGAATTCTATATCAGAATTCGAAAAAGTTTCGAAACAAGGAGTTCCTTACTTCTAATATATATTTTAACACGATAATTAATTACATACATGACAGTTTGTGTGTCGCAAAACTTATGCGTAATACCTAAATTATCATAATTGAAGCATTGTATTTTTTTTGTAATTTCAAACCGAGTTTTTCTAGGGAGTAATATTATAAATATTCATCGCAAGCTAATTGATCCAATATCGTTCATTGAATAGTTCGTTATAATTTGAATATTAATTCAATATGGCGTATGAATCATGTAATCAAAAAAGTTTATATTCGATTTTCGTTCGCTGTTTGGGCGTGTTTTAAATGTATTTGAAACAACTTTAAATGAACAGACGAAAAAGTAAGTATTAATCATGTAAGCAATTAATTTTCGCTTATGACAAGTTAGTACAAAAATAAAAGAAAGATAAGTATCAGAAATCATGTCTACTTACGTAATATATTTAACATACATAGCATCATCAACAATAGGTACACTAGGCAAACACTAAATCAATTTATTATTACATATTATACAATATTTTATCATTATTACATAGTATAAAATTTATTACGGTGGCGCAGTTATAATGCGTATGCGTTACGGCTGAGGCTGACGCTGAGGTCTCGGGTTCGATTCCCGGGTCGGGTAAAGTGATATTAGGTTTTTCTATCATGTATTCATCATTTAGTATCAACCCGGAGTCTGGAATTGTGCCCGGTATGGCGATACGCGCGCCCCCTATCACATCATGGGACGGAGATACGCTCGGTGAAATGTGAGTGTACTGGTTACATACACCTCTGCCTACCCCTTCGGGGATTACAGGCGTGAGTGCGTATGCGTATGTATGTTTTAATACGGAAATCTTCAACATTGTAGTGAATTTGAATGGGGTCGATATGAACCATGGGCGTTACCGAAATTTAACTTATCTAAAGAAGAATCGTATTATTATAGGTGGCAAATGCGTCATTCATACACAGGCTTCAGGATGCAGAGACATCTTATATTTCGGGTTGAAGAGCGCAATGCAGTACCATGCAGTACTTTGTAATTCAAAGTTCTATGTGGTGTTGCATCTATCTGTTTTTTTTATTAGCTTGAATGACGAGACGAGCAGGTCGCTCGCCTGATGGTAAGCGCCACGCCTGCTCATAAACAGAAGCAACGTCACACAGAACTTTAAATAACAAAGCACTGCATGACACTGGTCTGCGCTCGTCACCCCGAGACATAAGGTGTTAGGTCTCATAATGCCCAGTAATTTCACTGGCTTCAATGTCCTTCAAACCGGAACACAACAGTGCTTACACACGACAGAAATAGACAAAGCGGTGGTACCAACCCAGCCGGCCTCTCGCGAACGAGGAACCTACCACCTTGTTCATGGGCAGGCGTGGTGTCTACCAACAAACTACTCTCCTTGTTATTCAGGCGAACAAATAATTGCAGCGTCATAAAGCAAGCGATCGTAGATCAATTAAAATCATTACCTTTCGGTTAAACTAACTCTAAACATTCTCGTATCTAGAATTCTAGAAGGCACTCAGAAGCTCTTTACAAAGCGAAACAAGTCGACAAGCGTCGTTTCCGGCCGTTCCGGTAGCAATATCAAACCTCTTCGCGTGACTGTCCGCTTGTCTGTCCGACGGCCGTCCAATTAAGTTTTCTCTCGTGATTAATGTTTGTTGTGCCCTCCGCCTTACCTAACGGCGGTTTACTTGTGACGTCACGCTTTTTGCCCCACCGTCGAACAGAGCTGTGGTCTGTACTTGGCTTATTTTTTTGTATAAAGGGTGTTTTTGTTTTATTGCAAATTAGGTCATGGTGAGTTTTAGATAATAATATAGTGTACTATTAAAGTTTGAGCTTCGAAAACCTTATTTTGCCGATAAATACATTATTATTATTAATCTTTGAATGGATCAGCAATACCGCAGCGGGGAGTGGTACGTACTGTAGAGACTAAAGACGCAGCTTCAAAACCAGCCAGCCCCAAGGGCAGCACCTCTGACTCTTATAAGTTACGTTTATAGACTTTAGCCTTAAATTTTAATAAATTAAGAATTCGTAATTGATTTCAGTTACCGTGAGTTCAATTCCCAGGTCGGGCAATCACAATTTGTGTTTGAATTTCTGATTTGAAAAGTCACACATGAATTATGATTGGAATTTGTGTCCGGTATGGGGACAGTGGGTCACCTGATGGTAAGTGATCTCCACCGCCCATGCACGCTCACAATACCAAAAGAACCATGGGTGCGTTGCCGACCTTAAAGGAAAGGGATAATTAAGGAATTGGGAAGGGGAGGGGGTTTGGGCCTCCGGATATCTCCCTCACCGTACGAAATCCAGCAGAAAGCTGCTACTTTACGCCGGTTTTCTGTGAGGCAGTTTTAATGACCCGGACGAGCTGGCCCATACATGCTGTAGACAAAAGTGTCTACAGCGTGGCTCTACCACTCATAAACGACGATCTACGACTCTAGTATGATGTTTTTATATTATACATTAAAGACTCCACTTCAGATTCCCTCACAATATTCCCGATGTTTATTTGCTGCATATTACACGAGAAAATAAATATCAACGTCATTTTATCGTTGGCTTCCTTCCTCGTGTCGCATTTGTGTTGTCGGCACTTTGATAAATGATCGCCGTCTGTAATGGACCTTAGAGATTCTCTTCTCGTGTACAAAGAACGTTGCTAAGAATATTTTTCGCTTATCTAAATGATGGTATCTCGGGTGCTGATACCTTCATCTGAAATAGCAAGAGAATTGCGGCTCCTATTGATATCTTCTTCTTTCTGTTGTGTAGTACTTTATTTCTGTATTAATAAAGAAATATAGTTTGTGAGTTTGTTCATATGTTGAACTATTGATTCCGTTCTGAAAAAAATACCACCAACGTCAATGGAGAAGGAACCAAAGAAGCTAACATAGCTTCTTCTTCATCTCTGAGTGCTAATTATTATTAGTAATAAGGTTAAATTATAGAAGTAAATATATAAAAAAAATACTTTCATGTAGGTGAAGCCTCCAGCAAAAGCTAAATATCACAGCTTTCGATCAGTATTGTCTAATGTATAGTTTGATCACTGTCACACCTCAATTAAAAACAACTTATATTTGTGTTATTGTTTTTAATATTTACAAAATACATATTTGTATCACACAAAATCGAACCCACGAACATTGTAGATAAGAAAACCTATGCTATTGGTACCGATTTTGTTGTCACAAAACTCTCTAACCTAGACAAAAAATCATTGAATTTATGTTAGATCCTGTCGTATCCTCGCCTGAAATCGTCGAGTTTAGTCTAAAATAACAGGACTAATATCTATTTCGATAGGATTAAAATTGGTTACAGTTATTCAACTCCTTAATTGCATATTTGTTATTCTTTTTTGTTTTTAAATGATTCGAGGCTGGTAATTCTTTCTTAATTGAATTTTGTTATTCAAGTCAAAGTTGTTATTCAAAACATAGTATTGTATTGAAGTCAAATTTTTATCTAATGCAACAACAGCACAGCATAATCCAAATCTCTAAAGTAAAATATAGATACGTCGATTTAGAACTGTTGCAAAAGTAAGTTCTAATTGTGATGATTAGAATTTGTCCCCGATATTGTTACCCTCATATTAGTAATAACACCATTATTGGTGTTAGTGAAGATAGTCGGGGGAATAACTATGTAAAGCGGGTAGATAAGATTGAGTTGTGGCCGAGGTGATTGCTAAAGTATATAAGAGGGCGCATTATTATTTGAGGGAACTTAGTCGTGTTTAGAACTCTTTCGTGGTAACGCTGCCCGAGTGTAGTTAGAATTGTGAATAATCATAGCAAGTGTAATAAATTGTGAACAGTAATATAATTTTGCATTTAATGTGAAAATACTATTAAACTTATTGAACATCCTGACCAAGTTATTTATCTTTATTGAACAAAAAGTGATAGTGAGTTTACAATATGGTGATAGGCTGGCAACCTATCACATCGTGAGGAGGAAATGTGGTTGGCGAACCGCGGGGGCACAAGTTGCTCATCTGCCTACTCCTACGGGGAAGCAGGCGTGAGTATGTGTGTTTAAGCTCTAGTTTTATCTTAGGAATCTTTTTTAGTCCAGCAGCGCCATGGTGGACGTCACTTCTATTTTAAATAGCGTAACTAGCAGATTTTGGTATTAGTAGTCTCTATATTTTATCTTAGGTATCATTATATAATACCATCTTGTTAGAGGAGAGCATACCAAACGACAGTAATCACTTGAATTCATAGTTTATTGGTTACTTTTACAATGTAATTTTTTTTTTTTTTATTATTATTATTTTTTACTTTTAATCTGTATTTTGTATTATAAAATAAAATAAATAAATAAATGTTACTGCTTTACAGACCACAATCCCATAACTCAGGATTCTCTAGAGACCGCTCTCTAATTATAACTAAAACAACTAGGACCGAATAGTAAACCAGCAGAGCTACCGCGTAATGAACTCTATCGACTGAGCACTGATCTTAGTGAACTGGAGACTGTATGACTGACTGCGGGCAAAATACCCCCCCCATTTATGGCGACAACCTCTTTAATACCATTTAACTACCCTTCCACAACTATATTACACCATTATTATTTCAACGTTGCTTTCTCAGACACCCTTAATACACAAATAAAAAGAGAATACGCTAACAATCTGTATGTATGTGCATTAAAATAATCATATTTCCTTCTTTATATTTTGTAATCAATATATGTTAGGGCATTTTCCTTGTATTCATGTCATCATTTTAATTCCCTTGAAAGTTCCATAAACTTTTGATTGATACGTATGTTCGCATAATATCATGTCTCGAGGGACCTTGAAACTTCCGTACACTTTTTAACTCTTCCCATAAATCATCATCACACATTTAGACTGGGGGGAAAACTTTGCCCATTCCTTTCGGCACTCGGACGCAATAGGAATGTTATGAACTGTTATAATAATAATAATAATCCTGACCCCACACTAGGTACACCTGTATCGTGGGTATCAAGAACTACGAGAGACTAGCGGTCCCACAACACCCAGACCCGAGACAAATATTTGTGGATCAGACAAACATTTGTCAAGGTGCGGGAATCGAACCCACGGCCTCACGCTTCGCAACCGGCTACTCGCCCGCTGCGCTACGGAGGCTGTCAATAATGGGGGTAGTTTTGATGCTTTCATATTTATCTAGAACTGCTCTAGTACGATGGTACCTATTATTATTAGTATATTGATGGTTGTCTGTTTCTTATCAGTTTGAAGGACTTTGAAGCCAGTGAAATTACTGGGCATTGTGAGATTTAACAAGTTATGTCTCAGGGTGACGAACGCAGTCCAGTGAAATGCAGTGTAATTCAAAGTTTTATTTGATGTTGCTTCTGTTTATGGGCAGGCGTGGCGCTTACCATCAGGCGAGCAACCGGCTGGTTTAGTCATTCAAGCTAATGAAAAACCAAACAAAAAATCTGGGGTGGATGAATCTGGGTTGCACGCTCATGAATTTCCGTAAATATTGACGACTACGTGTGAAAGAATAATTTCTGTTCTTCACTGTTGCAAGAATCACAATAGTGACATACTGCTGCTGGAGTAATAATGTGACGAAACTTCAGTGTGTTACATATACCACCAATGTTAGTTATCCCAAATGCCATTGTAAAGTGCCGCTATTGTAGTACATACATACATACATAGACTCACGCCTGTTTCCCATAGGGGTAGGCAGAGACAACGGATATATATATATATATTATATTGTAGTATTAAGTTTTAATTAATAGATTTGGATAAGTCGATATAGGTTCATTTTAATACATGAAATATAACATTTATGTTATAATTACACCTTGTATCTTCGATGTTCGGGCAGTTACGTCAGAAGTAAAAATTGTGTTTCAAATTATATTGTTTTAATACGTCATAGGACTTTTTTAGAGGCTATTGGCGCTCTAACGATTTTTTTGTATTATTACCATACCATAACATTATTAATAACACGAATTTGTGCTTAACTCACTTAAAAATTCAATAGGTAAATTTAATTTTACACTCAAATCTAATTTCAAATTATATCAAGATAATAATCTCGAACAAGAACGGACGATAATATTTTGTAAAGAAAATGTAATAAGATTAGTTACCGAGAATTACGAGACCGAAATTAAAATATTAAACGTTGAGCCGGAGAAACGAATAAGTAGATTAACGGCGACGAGCCATTAACTAGTTATACATAAGTACAGCGAATAAACCTTGGGGTTTTTATTGCTCTAATGAAGTACCTACCTGCAGACGGCCCAAAAAGCTTGACGTATTAGAAGAAGACATTGGGTGGTAGGTCTCTCGCATGTGTGGCCGTCAGGGTTGGCACCACCGCTTTATCTATTTTTTCGCCAAGCAGCAATGTAAGCTGTTTTATATCGGTTCGAAGGGCATTGAAGCGAGTAATATTACTGGGCATTATTATGGTATAAAAATTTGGTGTACTACTCGTACTAATTTGCCTACCTTTTCGGGGATATAGGCGTGAACTTACGTATGGTGTTATGAATTATTCATGTGGTGGTCCCGCCAGGCCCACTGCATTGGATCGGTTGTACCTTTTTATGACAGGGACTCGGACATTTGAAAAAGTTTTCCGGGCCGGTCATACCCATATCAACTATCAATATCCCGCGTTTCTGACATAAAGGCCTATAGACAGATATATTATTGTAGAAAATATGTGCTCCCGCTGTAAATATATGTGCATACATCATCTATGATTGTCCCACTGCAGTGTAAATGCCCTACCTTTCATCTACTCATATTTTTTTATAGCATAGGTGTACTTGCAAGTGGGTCACTTGATGGTAAGTGATCTCCACCGCTCGTGTACATCTACAATATCATAATCATAGGCGCGTTGCAGACCTTAAACGAAAAGGATAATTAAGGGATTGGGAAGGGGACTTAGGCCTTCGGATATCTAACTCACTGTACGAAATGCAGCAGCAAGCTGCTACTTTGCGTCAGTTTTCTGTAAGACAATGGTAACGACCCGGTCGACCCAAGCCATTCGTGCTGTAGACAATACTGTCTACAGCGTGGTTTCACCACTCATAAAACATTTTGATTTAAAGCCATCTGTATGGGTACCGCTATCGCTTTTGGTAGTGAAAGATCTAAGCGATGTTCTGACGGTTATTTGTATGGACTCTTGTAGATGTCCGAAATAGAATACCGCGCCATATGAGTAAGCGATATTCTTTGTCGTTTTTAGGAAACAGCGAAGCTCCGTGGACAGTGAAAATTAACGTTATGCTACCCATAGCAGCAGCGAGATAGATATACTTAAGTTGGAGTTACAGCAAAAACATTCCCACTCGGTTTCTCCTACAAACAGGGCAGCGAATGTCGCTTATATTATCTGAACTAGCGTTTCGTAGCTCCGCCGCGTGAAATTCTTTGTCATGATGAAAAGTAACTTATGTCCTAATTCAGGTCGTGGTCTACCTGTGTGCCAAATTTCATCCCAATTAATAACCATCCAAACTTTCAACAACAAACAATATTAATAGGAAGTAGGATTTGCCTTGAAAAAAGCAGTGATAGCTCAGCGGGGAGTGGTACGGACTGTCGAGACGAAAGTCGCAAGTTCGAAACCAGCCCCAAGTGCATACACCTCTGACTTTTCTAAGTTATGTGTATATTAATTGTCAATTATCACTTGCTTTAACGGTGAAGGAAAAACATCGTGAGGAAACCTGCATACCTGAGAAGTTCTTCATAAGAATTTCGAAGGTATGTGAAGTCTACCAACCCACATTAGGCCAGTGTGGTAGACTAAGGCCTAACCCCTCTCATTCAGTAGAGGAGGCCCGTGCCCAGCAGTGGGACGTATATAATAAAGGGCTAGTAAAAAAAAAAAAAAAAAAAAAAGGATTTGCCTTGACACAAGGATACAACACAAGCCAATTTCCCAAGTCCAGAAAAAACTGTTGACTACGGCGCAATTTCCCAAATTACATTTTTATCTGGCAACACGGAACCGATGATCGGAACGAATGAAATTGAATTCGGCGCGGGCGAGCTTACTCGATGTGAACGCATCTCTGCTATACCTGTTGTGGATAGGCGCAACTGTATAGCAGATGAAACGAGCAAGTCGCTCACCTGATAGTAAGGGTCACGCCTGTCCATAAACAGAAGCAACACCACACAGAATTACAAAGCACTGCATGACATTGTACTACGCTCGTCACCCCGACATATTTAAGGTGTTAAGTCTCATAAGGCTCAGTAATTTTACTGGATTCAATGTCCTTCAAACACATTACATTACACTCCAACCCGCATTAGGCCAGCGTGGTGGACTAAGGCCTAACCCCTCTCATTCAGTAGAGGAGGCCCGTGCCCAGCAGTGGGATAGTGTATAATACAGGGCTATTATTATTATTAAACACATTGTTGGTTGGCGGCAGAAATAGACAAGGCACTGATACCAACCCAGGCGGCTTTTCGCATACGAGGGACCTACCACCTATAGCTGGTGGTAACTCAGACATACGCGACCGTAGCAGTGTACCCGTATGACGTCGCGAGTCGGCGAGTATGGGTAGGCGTGGCTCTAGTAATCAGGTGAGCTACCTGCTCGTTTCGGCATTTAGGCTAATAAAAAAAACACGGACCAGCTACTGTTAGTCTCCAAGGTGCGCCGCGCCTGTCCGAGCTCGATTGTGCTAATCCGTGGAAAGCCAGTGTGGCGTCACGACCACACTTACACTTACATTCATAACATACTTACATATTATACTTACGAACAGTTACACCATTACCATTACCATAATTATACCACATACCATACCCATTACCGATCAACACCATACCATAACCAACATTTAGAAAAGCAGTTAGTAAATAACAGATACACATGCAATACATAACACATTTATTACACACACACCCCCACACTTTTGACGTCTGCCGTTAAGAAACAAGAAGTCGTGAAGCTTAGAAACAAGAATCAACGAGTGCGCCGTGAAAACGACATCACAAGTTGCGTGCAGTACATGCAGCGGAGCCCGAAGCAGTCGACGGTTCCACGTCGCTGAAGCACGCACACGGCGACAACACTCTTGCTGGGGAGATGTGTACTGCAGGTCGGATCGCGCCAAAATGGACGAGCTGCACTGGCTCGGTATATTTATACCTGCGCCGCCGCCGGACCGCGCGCGTCGCGTAGCAACGGTCACGCGCGGGGCCGCGAGGGGAACTCGCGCTTCGCAGCACTAGCGCCACCATACGGCATGCGCAGGAAACCTCAAGATCCACTCTGATTGGTCGGTGGGATAATTTGTAGATAGCTCACTTGTTAATATTTAACATGTACAAGTTGTAAATATAATAAGAGCATTTTGTCAAATAAATATATACGTGATTCCAGTCTTGAAGAGCTTGATTACAAGTAGGAAATAGTCCTTCCCTACAATTGGTGACCACCGACTGAAGAAAAAAGAAAAAAAAGAAGCCTTCTGAAGACTGAATCCCTGCCCGGTTTCCAGAAAATCCGCTGTTCGTCGAGAACGAATTCCTGTCCTCCGAAGAATTTGTCCGCAAATCATGCAGCAGGAAGACCAAGAAGTTCGGCACGTCGCCGCCGTATCGCTTCAAGCGCGAATTCCACCATTTTGGCGTCAAAATCCACGCCTATGGTTCGCCCAATTCGAAGCCGTCGTCGCTCCTCAGAAGCTAGGCGAGGAACAGAAGTTTGAGCTTGCCATCCCAGCATTGGACTCAAAGGATATCGACCAGATCGGCGACATAATCCTCGACTCCACGTCAGGCAACAAATACACAAAGCTGAAGGACAGATTAATAGCGATATATCAAGAATCTGCAAATAGTCAACTGGAGAAGCTTCTTGGCGGTTTAGAACTTGGCGAGCAAAAACCTAGCCAACTCCTCCGTCGAATGCGCGATTTGAACCGCAACATGTTGATAGACGAAGCTCTCACGCACATATGGCTGCGACAGATTCCACAGCAAGTCCGCAGCATACTAGCCGTAACAACCGAACGATCTCTCGATAAGCTAGCGGAAATAGCGGACAAAATAATGGAACAGCAAGACCTTGGCCCAACAGTAGCTTGCGTTACCTCACCAAACAACTCCGGCATTCAGAATTTACAAATAGAATTGATGGCCAAACAACTTGAAAAACTGTCCATCGAAATCGCTGAATTGCGCGCCGAGCGACACTCCGAACGGACACATTATCGCCGTCCCTTTCACTCTCGTCGTCGTTCCCGCTCACGCGCTCGTTCGCCGGCCGACCACGATGCCAAGAAAATCAAACCGGGTGATAAAGACTGGGTATGCCGCTACCACTACAGATTCGGTGATAAAGCAAAAAGATGCGAATCACCCTGCTCTAAGAAGTTAAACTAGAATCGACATCGATCGTGGCGGGTATCGATGTCCCCCTCACTAGTCACCGCCTGTGCGTCGTCGACGTCCGTACGCGGGAACGATTCCTCGTAGACACTGGAGCAGATATATCAGTGCTTGCAGTTAAGAGAAGCGACAAGTCGAATTCAAACACGTCATACCAGCTATTCGCCGCAAACAACACGCCGATACGTACCTATGGAGAGCGAACATTAGAACTCAACTTAGGTCTACGTCGCAGTTTCAAGTGGACATTCGTAATCGCTGACGTGAAAACCTCAATACTGGGTGCTGACTTTTTACGACATCATAAGCTGATAATCGATTTGCATCGCCGTAAACTTATCGACAGCGTAACAGAACTGACAATTAATGCGATCAAGATCAAGAACTCCGATCCAGCTGTCTACACACTCAACAGGGACCACGCCTACCATGACATCTTGGCGAAATTCCCAGACGTACTTCGACCGATGTCACTGAAGTCACCTGCAAAACATGACGTGACCCATCATATTGAAACAACGGGTCCACCCATTTTCTCAAGACCTCGTCCGTTACCGCCAGACAAGTACAAAGCTGCGAAGCAAGAATTCGAAAACATGATTAGCATGGGCATATGTCAACCATCAAAAAGTCCGTGGGCCAGTCCATTACACGTGGTTAAGAAGAAAGACGGCTCGCTACGAGTATGTGGCGATTACAGACGTCTCAACGCTGTCACAGTACCCGACAGATATCCGATACCGCGTATTCAAGATTTCACCTACCAACTACACGGAAAAACAATATTCTCAAAACTGGATCTCAAAATGGCTTACTTCTGGATCCCGATCAAGAAAGAAGATGCACCAAAGACCGCCATCATAACTCCGTTTGGTCTCTTCGAATTTAACTGCATGACGTTTGGCTTACGCAACTCTGGTCAAACCTTCCAGCGATTCATGCATGAAGTGCTACGCGGTCTAGACGACATTGTTTTTTGTTTCGTGGATGATCTACTCGTGCACTCGAAGAATCCCGAAGAACACAGACGACATCTCGAGTTGGTCCTGGAACGCCTCAATACCTACGGAGTGTCACTTAACATCGACAAATGTGAATTCGGCAAAGAAACAATTCAATTTTTGGGTTACGAAGTCAGTCACGCCGGAATCAAACCTACTGAAGAACGAACGAAAGCAATATCAAGTTACCCCAAGCCACAAACCGTTCAAGAATTAAGAAGATTTCTTGGGATGATAAATTTTTATCGTGACTGCCTACCCCACCAAGCGGAACATCAACATGAATTGAATAAATACCTACAGAATCGCAAGAAAAATGACAAGACCGCAATTGTTTGGACACCCGAAGCTAACGCCGCCTTTGAGAAATGCCGCCAAAGCATTCTCGAGGCCACTACGCTAACGCATCCGATACCAAACGCCCCACTGTGTCTAATGACCGACGCCTCCGACAAGAGCATAGGCGCTGTTCTCCAACAGAAGGTTGACGACGTGTGGAAGCCACTTGCATTTTTCTCAAAAACAATGAGTGAAACACAACGTCGGTACAGTGTATACGATCGCGAATTATTAGCGATCTACACAGCTGTAAAACACCTCCGCCGGCTTATAGAAGGTAACGACGTCACAATATGGACCGATCACAAGCCTCTGTCGCATGCACTTACAAAATCTCCGAGCAGCAGTGACACACCTAGAAGAGAGCGTCAGTTACATTTCATTAGTCAATTCTGTTCGAATATTAAATATATTCACGGCGATCGAAATCACGCAGCTGATGCCATGTCTCGGATAGAAGCCATAGAAAATTTTTCCCTCATTGACTACAATCAATTGGCCGAAGATCAAGACGCTGACAACGTGTTGGACCAATTAAAATCGAAACCAAACTTGAAGTTCGCAACAATCACGTTACCGGGAGTTCAACGACCTCTGACATGTGAGACATCGTCGGCAAGCCCGCGACCGTACCTACCGATCGCTTATCGTTTTGCTGCTTACAAAGCGCAACACGAATTAAGCCACCCAGGTGTCAGAACGACAAGGAAGATCGTGACCTCAAAATTTTTCTGGCCTTCCATGAACAAGGACATTGGAGTGTGGACAAAAGCTTGCATCGGATGTCAACGCGCGAAAGTTCACAGACACGTCAACAGTCCGTTAGGCGAATTCCCGCAGTCAGCCAGATTCGAACACGTACACATGGACATAGTTGGACCGCTACCTGCATCAAACGAATATAAGTACTGCGTCACCATGATCGATCGTTGCACGAAGTGGCCGGAAGCCATACCTACTCGCGACATAACTGCTGAAACCGTGGCTCAAGCATTGCATGAAGGATGGATATCCCGATTTGGCTGCCCGCTACGAATCACGACCGACCAAGGTCGTCAGTTCGAGTCCGCGCTATTCAACGCGCTTATGAAGAAGTTTGGGGTTGAACGTATACGAACAACGGCATTTCACCCACAGGCAAATGGCCAAATCGAGCGATGGCATCGCTCACTTAAGTCCGCGCTCATGGCAAGAAGCGCAAACGCACGCTGGAGCGAAGAGTTGCCGACCGTGTTACTCGGCCTACGCACAGCCCTACGTGACAATAATATAAGTCCTGCAGTGATGACCTACGGATGCACTCTACGAGTTCCGTCAGATTTTTTCGTGCCTACACAGCCGAAAATGGATGACACCGAATTCATTCGTCGACTGACCGAAACAATGGCATCGTTATCACCCGTTCAGAGAACTTATGCCTCAAGCAAGAATACGTTCGTTTATAAAGAACTTGCAACGTGCAGCCATGTCTTCATCCGCAACGACACAGTACGCAGCCCTCTGGTACCGCCGTACGACGGACCCTACGAAGTGTTAGAACGCAGTGGAAAAACATTCAAGGTGCAGTTACCACTTCGCACTACCATCGTGTCCATAGACAGACTGAAACCGGCACACTTGTACAATGCAGAGGACTTTTCAACTACTGCAGCGCACAAACGACCGTCCGTACCAGCGAAGACTGCGCCGCGAGCGACTGAGGTAGCACCGCCGCCGTCAAAGCAGCCCTACGTCACTCGATCGGGACGCCCGGTAAGACCCTCTGTACGCTTCGCTTAGGGGGGAGTACTGTGGCGTCACGACCACACTTACACTTACATTCATAACATACTTACATATTATACTTACGAACAGTTACACCATTACCATTACCATAATTATACCACATACCATACCCATTACCGATCAACACCATACCATAACCAACATTTAGAAAAGCAGTTAGTAAATAACAGATACACATGCAATACATAACACATTTATTACACACACACCCCCACACTTTTGACGTCTGCCGTTAAGAAACAAGAAGTCGTGAAGCTTAGAAACAAGAATCAACGAGTGCGCCGTGAAAACGACATCACAAGTTGCGTGCAGTACATGCAGCGGAGCCCGAAGCAGTCGACGGTTCCACGTCGCTGAAGCACGCACACGGCGACAACACTCTTGCTGGGGAGATGTGTACTGCAGGTCGGATCGCGCCAAAATGGACGAGCTGCACTGGCTCGGTATATTTATACCTGCGCCGCCGCCGGACCGCGCGCGTCGCGTAGCAACGGTCACGCGCGGGGCCGCGAGGGGAACTCGCGCTTCGCAGCACTAGCGCCACCATACGGCATGCGCAGGAAACCTCAAGATCCACTCTGATTGGTCGGTGGGATAATTTGTAGATAGCTCACTTGTTAATATTTAACATGTACAAGTTGTAAATATAATAAGAGCATTTTGTCAAATAAATATATACGTGATTCCAGTCTTGAAGAGCTTGATTACAAGTAGGAAATAGTCCTTCCCTACACCAGCATAAGAAAGTACATTACATAAGAATAAGAAATAAAGGGTTGGTGTGATAATAAATTTTGATAAGGTATATTTTATCCCATACCTTTTCGCTCAGTACTGTCCGGTAGTGAAGTTTATCGGTTGTCTTTGAGAACAGAATGAATGAATGCTGCCCCTGGGGTGGGTTTCTCTGCACATCAAAATTAGTGCTTTCCGCTTAAACCGAGCCTTAATATTTAAGAAATTATAAGAAATAAGCACACATTATCTCAATATAATTGGGTAAATACTGGACCTGGAAATACTGGAATAAAGGAGCCATGTACGAAATCGTTTATGACATAAAGAGCTTAAGTACAATCATATCCGTCCTATCATGTGTCTTTTATCTTTAGGTATCAGGTAGGTTTGGCAAGCGATAGTGGAAATTTGCCCGCTGGGAGCTTAATTTAAATATTTCCACCGATAGAGGACCGCGGTGAGGTTTTTAATTTAAATATTTACTGCTACTGTTTGTGGATTAAACATAAACGGGGATTAAATTGTTGAAAATGCTCTACAAAATGCATAATCTATTGAATTTTGTACAATGAAATGTGTAGGTATTGAGGATTATGCAATAAATGCACTCTGTTATTATTAAGTTTCTCTAATAGATAATCTTCTTTTTCACCTGCCCTTATCCCACTCGCAGTGGGGTCGGCGAACATGCTTTTTTTAACACATGTTACAGAAAGATTTGGGTTGTAGTTTTTACGAACGGCCGCCTTCCTGACGTCAACCCCTCTGAGGAGAAAACACACAGACCCAAAACAAACATTTGTGATCACATCCGAACCCGCGGCTTCTCAGAGCCAGTTACTCGCCCACTGTGTTACGGAAGCTGTCAAATAAATAGTAATCCTCAAACATGAATCAAAAATCAAACATAATCCACATTCCATTAACGCATTCATGAATCACCTGGTATTGTAAGAGTTCATGGGCGGTGAAGATCACTAATAAGGTGACCAGGTTGCTCGTTTACCTAGCTTGAGAAAAAAAGTAAGTGTCTACATATTTATAGCGTAATAAAATGGTATTTTCCAATCTTGGTATCATTTTCAACGCCTTTTTATTTCAAGCGAATCGTCAATTATAGAAAATCAACCAAATACTTTTCGCTGACATTGAAATTGTAATTAAGTACATTTATAAGTAGTATTTTTTAATTAATAGATAAAAATAACATGTCTCAGAGACGCCTACATTTTTTTTCTATACTCAGTAAATGGGGAATATTATTTTCATTATATATAAAAGATCTCCTTTTAGATAAAATACTACTTGTCCGTCCACAGAGCAAGTGTGAACTCAGAGCGCCACAATCACTGCCCGGCGGGAAATATCTAACGCTCCATGAATCACATTCGTAACGCGTGCCGTCGCGTTATCGACTGTTGCGCTCCCTTTACGACGTGAAGAATGTAACTGATAGTGTAATGCGTTTGCACTTCGGGAGTTAGGGGGGAAAGTTCTAGTATTGTTGTATAATACATAATGGGAATTTGAGTAGTTATGTAACTACACACGAACTATGTTTATTGTATGATGATAAGAATGATAGACTTTTGGATTTTATTACTCTGTTGTAACACTGATCTGCGTGGTGATCAGTATTTTAAACCGACTTTATAAAAGGAGGATGTTCTCAATTAAGCGAGTTTTTTATGTATATGCATCGATTTGTCAGCTAATTGTGGACCGATTTTGTTGAAAAAATCATTCAGTAGAGTTTAGCTGTGATGTGTTCCCATAATATAAAGACTAAGATCTAAAGACGAAGTAAGAATTTAAAAAAATAAACTCCTTGTTGGATACGAGCT
Organism: Mimas tiliae; assembly: GCA_905332985.1. Taxonomy (NCBI): domain Eukaryota; kingdom Metazoa; phylum Arthropoda; class Insecta; order Lepidoptera; family Sphingidae; genus Mimas; species Mimas tiliae. Next base: position 12,007,625 of record HG995254.1, read on the forward strand.
TACGCATAGTATAGCATAGCATATTGTAGTCAAGTTGGTTTTTAAGTTTTATTTTAACTTATACAGTTATAATTTACGACAGCCACCGTGGCGCACTGGGCGAATAGACAGCTGTGAAGCGATAGGCCGTTAGATTCCCGCACCGAGACAAATGTTTGTGTAATCAAATATTTGTTCAGGATCTAGGTGATTTCTCCCCATATGGATTGACGTCAGGCAGGCGGCCGGTTGTGATTACTACAAGCCAAATCTTTCTGTAACATGTGTTAAAAAAGCATGTTGCGCCGACCTCACTGCGAATGGTATAAGCGTAGGTGAAAGAAGAGAGTTAAATTCATGACTATATTATACATACATACATACGCACTTACGCCTGTAATCCCAGAAGGGGTAGGCAGAGGTGTAACCAGTTGCTATATTATGACTATATTATATTTATACAATTCTTGTTGATTATACGAGTATTCGCGTGGGCAAGTTCCTATAAGCCAAATGGAATTTGAACAGAATCGCGGTAGAATTTGGTAGGAAAGCATATCTGCAATTATACACCTATTATACAATTTACAAACAAAAGTATAACCAAAACGTAACTGCCAAACAATTGAACGCTCATTGAGCGTTACTTTTTATGCCGAATAATAATAAAAGAGCGCTTAGACGCCTAATTCATGACTGCAAAGAAGCGAAAATCAGTTTTTCGCCTCTCACTCAGAGTTCGAACAACTCGTTAACGAAAAGGAAAAACTTCCTCGAAACTTTAATTCGATACGTAAAAACGGTCCGCGATACGAAAATAATAGTTTCTAATGGAGTCCTTAGGTTCCGTACCCGGAAATCCAGTTGGAATCCTATTACTGAACCTGTAATGCTTTTCTACATCAATTGTACATGTACCACCTAACATCGAAATAAGATGACAAGAAACGTAACTCGAGCAAAAAAATGACCCACCAAAACTATGTGCAAGGGGGCAGGGCTATAAAATGCTGTGCAGCTCGTTCATTCATCAATTCTTAAAAATAGATTCATGATCTCTAGTTGACACTTAATACGTCAATTTTAAATAAATCAGGGTCTCAGCTCAAATTTTCACAGAATGTATTATTGAGGGGAATACATAACAAATACTGCCTCGGTGGCGCAGTTGTAATGCTGACGCGGTACGAGTGCTGTGCTGAGATCTCAGGTTCGATCGCCGTAAAAAGTGATAATGGGTTTTTCTATTTTGAAATGTTCAGTATCAGTCCGGAGTCTGGAATTGTGCCCGGTATGGCGATAGGCTCGCCCCCTATCACATTAAGGGACGAAAATGAGCTCAGCATAATGTGATTGTGCTGGTTCCACCTCTGCCTACACCTTCAGAGATTTTTAAATAATAACCAGAAGTAAAAATTACAGTGTGGGTACGGAATCCTCGGTAGGAGAGTCCGTCTTGTACTTGACCGTTGTTTTAATGGCCGCGGTGACGCTATGAGGCGTCGGTGGTTTTTAGCACAAACGTGCCTTTCTCGCTTGTTTCATAGTTGAAATACAGCAGGAAAATGTTAGCGGAAAGTGAAATGTGAAAATTCGTCTCCAGTTTGATACGTTTTTGCGTGAATGTGAACTGTTTTATTATTTATGTGTTTTTCGTTTGCTCGCCAGATGGCATGTAGTTTGTAAAAGTCTAAGAGGATGGTGTATGTTGGATAGATGTAAGCTCGAGGAAATGCTGAAACCCGCTTGTGTGACAACTTTTATGTGCATATGTCGTGTTTTAAAATACTTAGATGTTTTTTAAGCCCCGACAAAATGGGTGTTATGAATTTGACCCCTTTGCCTGTGGTATGGTTAAAAATAAATAATAATAATCATTTTTATTGAGCAGTAAACACAGAACCGAGAATAAAATACACACATAGGAACAAAAACTAATTAGTGCATAAAATTAATTTACAAACCAATGCTTGGCAAGGGGGCCCACAACTAGGCTAGGCCTGTATCTTGGGGACCAGGGTGAATTAATGGTTCTTAGCTATGGTAGAATAAAAAAAAACTGTAATCTGTTTTTCTATTTCACGTCGGGGGTTTTTTTTATTAAGTGTTAGTTTATTTTTTTTTTCAAAATGGTTTATTATGAGTTTTTTTTAATAAATCCTCGGATCATGAATATTATAGTACATATATGTTGACGTGTATAAACCAAGCGTGCCGATTTTTACTACGTAGACTGACGATATCATCGAGGTCCGCATACATTTTATAGTACATGTTGGCGTGTTGCGCTGAGTGTTGCGCTTAATTAAGTTACCTGAAAGTGGTACAAAGATGTACTACAGTAATACAAGGCTAGTATTATTTAATGAAGTGAAGTTCATTTCATACGAGCGGCTTCATTCTTATTGATTAACAATTATAACTGTTCAATAAATCTCTAAGAATGAAGCCGCGATATATAATTATATATTATAGAACGTATGAGCGGGAACTATCACAACACAGCCATCACCCCACAACTCTTGAACGGAGTCTTGAATAAATCTCGAGACGCGCGAGTTTGTGAGCAAACGTACTCCGCACGGTGTGAACAAACATTGTAAGGCCCGTCATTGTCGAGAGAGTGTTGCCAAACACTCGGTGCGTACCCGTCCGGATCCGGCCCGGCCGTGAACCGCTGTGTTTGACGTGCTCCGCCAAATCGACCTATAAGAGCACTCTCCTCTTGTAGACATCGGTCTACTCTCCACACACAGGCACAGTGTCGAAACACCCGTACGGGACTCGACACAGAGGCTTACGTGTGTTCGCTGTTGGAATACAAAAGGACGAGTACGCCTCACACGTTTCCATTTACGCGATGATTAAGGATGTATTGAGGATATTATTGTACGGGGTTTAGTGGTTGTCGATTGTATTGGGAGTGCCTATTTCTGCATTTGTTCAGTGGAGGTCAATATGGAATTTCGTAAATTATTTTTCATCTGTTATGTGTTTTTTGGGGTAATGATCTAAAGTTCAATGTATTAATCCATTTGAGTACACTAATATTATAAAGAAAAGTAAAGATTGTAAGATCTTGATTTTGTGAGTTTGTGGAGTGTAATCTCTGGAAGTATTGGTCCGATGCAGAAAATAATCATTAATAGGGAGCTATATGATGTTTGAATTATGTTTATTTATATTTTTTAAATATTTCTCATTATGCTTAAAGTGAGGTTTCAGTAAGAAAACGACGAGCTATGAGCACAATATACTTATTTATAAAACAAAATATTACTAGCCTGAACATTTTTTTTACCGAACCAGAATGGAAAATAATATTTATAGGATATAAAAATCAATATTGCGAAACTTTTTTGTGAATGAAATTAATTATTCAGTATACAATACAGTTTCACTGACGGCGCGAAACTTTGCTTATACAAGACCGGCGCTGAATTTATTACTAAAAAAACTTCATCTCGTAAGTATTCAGACGTTGCGTGTAATATTGCCAAACACTAAAAACGCGCCTATAAAAAGTGGCCTACGAAATTGCAAAAACAAACTCCAATTTTTTCCGTATTTCTTTATTATTACAGGCACTTATTTATCTGAAGGTTAGATCACACGATGTGCTCGTAAAGCTATTAACCTGCGGTCTAAGTGTTGAACGTTAATCTTTTTATTGCGGGCCTTGTTTATTGTATTTTTTTATTTTAATGGTATAGTGGGGATGATAGTTAGTCTATGTATGTTAAAAAAATACACCCAACGTTTATACACATAGTCCTGACACCACACTAGGTTAATCTGTATCGTGGGTGTCAGGAACTATGAGGTACCACAACACCCAGACCTGAAACTAATATATTTGTGAAATATCAACATTCGTCTCTGTGCGGGAGTCGAAACCGTGGCCTCTCGGTACACAACCGACTACTCGCCCGCTGCGCCACGGAGGCTGTCGAAATGATTTTTGACAAACTCTAGGTTAGTGTTATTTTGACGCTGTATATGTGTGCAGGCTTTTCAATACAAAGATACCATAGATAAATAGTGCTTAAATCACTTATGGCCAGGACATAATTATTTTTTATTTATTTTTACTATGTAATTTATGTTAGGCCATAACTTTCTGCGTCAACTATTTTTTTTAAGTAGGCCCTTTGGTCTACGGCTATGTCACTCGGTTGGGTTTTGAGGACTATTGGGTTATTTATTACATATTGTTCGTACGTAATTTTATAATTGAAGGTTCATATCGACGGTCTCTGTGGCGCAGTGGGCCAATAGCTGGTTGCGAAGCGAGATGCCGTTTGTGTGATCCACAAATAAAAAAAAAACCGTTCTCGATGATTTCTCCCCAGAGGGGTTGATGTCAGGCAGGCGGCCGGTCGTAAAAACTACAAGCCAAATAATTCTGTAACATGTGTAAAAAAACAAATTGCGCCGACACCACTGCGAGTGGGATAAGGGCAGGTGGAAGAAGAATGGCTTTATCTTTTTAAAGTCTAACTTATCTAAAGAAAAATATTTAATGGAATAATAATATATTTCGAAAGTTATCGCTTCCGCAATCTCTCCTATCTCAAACCGTACACGATAACCCTAAACCACCACTAAACGTAGCTAGTTAAAGTTTACGTTTCGCGTCACGTAATGTACGTCGATGGGTCTCGGAGGAGAGCCGGCCCACCCATCCGTTTTATAAGCATTCAATAGAGTTCCCTGTTTGTGCTCTCAGATTCGACACATTCGGCTCAAAACGACTGTTTGTGTTGTCGATTTAACACATTCAAATGACGCGCAAATTCGTTCCTGTTGTAACGGAGTTTATTTTACGATAGTTTGATAAAATGTAAGATGTGGCTAACATAATATAAGGCTGATCGTATGCTGTGGCGTAGACCTCATACTGAGTGGTAGAGCCACGCTGTAGACATGAATGGGTCGCCTCGTCCGGGTCGTTACCACTGTCTCACAGAAAACCGGCGTAAAGTAGCAGCTTGCTGCTGAGTTTCGTACGGTGAGTGAGATATCCGGAGGCCCAAATTCCCCTCCCCTTCCCAATCCCTTACTTATCCCTTTCCTTTAAGGTCGGCAACGCGCCCATGATTATTTTAGTATTGTGGGCGTACATGGGTGGTGGAGATCACTTACCATCCGGTGACCCACTTGCTCGTTTGCCGGCCTATACTATAAAAAAATAACATAACATAATTCAAGTTAAGGGCAGTCGCGACGCTCACCATCAGACGGGCGACCTGCTCGTTTGTCATTTAGGCAAGTTTCTTATTAGCATACCTTTGAAATTCTTATGGAGAACTACCATGGAGGTTTCCTCACGTTGTTTCCTTCGCCGGTAAAGCAAGCGATAATTAACAAATAATATACACTTTCGCTGATTTCGAACCTGCGATTTTCATCTCGACAGTCCGCCTACCATTTCCTGCTGAGCTGTCGCCGCTGAGTTGTCATTGTACTTCGTAATTTCCACGAGTCGTATTTGATTACAGTTGTATAAGGTTTCTTTTACAATGGTTTATTTTAAAGAATTGAGTTACAATGGTTTCGCTTTGTTCATTTCTTTCGAATGTAAATCATGAACTGATGAAATATGTTCGTTTCATGGCGGTAGTAAAATATTGTTATTACGGAAACTTGCAAACAACCTCTTTGTCTTTTTCAGGCGTGGCTTTCAGTTTTGAACTACAAGCTTCTTTGACAGTTACATAAAGTTACGCTGCAGCGCTGTAGAAAGTATAGTGTAGGTACATAATTTCGTTTACAGTACAAATTATTTTAAATATTCAATCATAGGTTTCTGTCACCGTGAGCTCTTTCTGCGTACATCGGACTAGTGTCAACTAACTTTTTAAATAATTAAAAAATAAATGTATAATTTTAAAATGAAGGTAGCCAATGTAACATTAAATTTTCGAGACGACCTACACCTCAGTCTCTCCCGTGACCACGAAGGCTGAAAAGCTTTCGAAATGTCGGGACTAAAATAAAAATTAAACTGCGATAAAATCCGTATAAACTAGATTTATTTCAATATACAATTTTATTCACCCTACTTTGTAATCCTCCTAATAAAGGTTGGATGTTTGTGAGTTTTGATGTTTGTGAATTTTGGATGTTTGTTAATTCACCACGCATTAACGGCTGAACGGATCAGGATGAAATTCGGTACACAGGTTGATCATGACTTGGATTAGGGCATTGATGACTTTCTGTCACGGAAATAGATATTCTCGCGAGTGGAGCCCCGAGCAAAGCTAGCTTTAAGATGAACTCGCCTCATTGCTCTAGTGGCAGTATACTTAGGCTGTCACGAGTGCGGTTCTGCGTTCAAATACCATATCAGGCGATAAACAATTGAGTTTGAGTTTTTCGATTTGATCATGCCACATATGATTTTCCCGGGATTGGAATTAACCTCAGACATGGCGATAGGCTTGCCACTGACCACATCACGGGACGGCGAAACATATTTATCAATTGTACCTCTGTCTAACCCTTTGGGGATACAGGTGTGAGCTTATGTCGTCATGGTGAGATATTTGATATGGAAAAATGTTTATTGAAAAATAGGTACTCTAATAATAGTCCATTTGTATAATTTCATTTGGTAAATAAGTGGGTACAGAGTAATATAAATGGCTGTACTTTCAACAATGAAAACTAGCTGCATGCGGTTTGCGAAATGGCACCAATTTTGCGCAAAACCTTAATTGACATATTAATTTGTGAACTTGGTTTTATAAAAATTATGCGAGTTTGGTTTGCACCGGCATTGCAATGGAGGAAGTAACTTTACCGATTTGAGGGGGTCATTATTTTAATACTGCATTATGACATAGTGACAATATGATATAGTTTTGAGGAAATTGGGTCGTGGTGCAACATAAATTGATTAACTTGACAGCTGACCCGAAGCGGTACGCCGAGATGCAACTAGTGCCCAGTTCGCCAAGCTTATTTCCGCCCCAAGATATGATGGGTGGAAGGCCTAACGCCATCCAATCCTGGGGAACTGCGTGCAGAATTTTCAAATCGATAAATTCAATTACAAACTGCGATTGTTCGACCTGGGATTTGAATCCAAGACCTAGCCGGTTTCTCAGCCTAAGTACGCAACCGTCAGATCATTAGGGCGATTGTATCTTCACTATATTATATACATTCTTGCACTAAAAACATTGTTTGTGAAACTAAGTAACTATTATAGGGCAATGATGGCGAGACACGCGCCCCGGCTCGGCGGCGGCTCGGCGGCGGCGCGGCGCGGCGTCGACTTAATTTGTAGTTTCACATTTAGTGAGTGTTCGCGTCGGCTATTTTCACAATAATTACACTTTATAGCCGCCAGTCGGCTTTAAGTGTTTTATGTGTACGAAAACTTATTTTTATATTGACTGAATGTCCTGTCACGATTGGGGGAATTATTCTAATTTTTATTGACGGATTGTGCCTTTACTGGGCGAGTCACGGAATATACTTTGCGTTAGGTTTCCCGCTCGAAGTATTAGAATAAATGTAACATCTCGTACTCACGCACTCTCTGTCAAAATTACTAAAAATACTTCACTATCAACCAGAGTCAACAGAAAATCTGTTCATTAGACTAAGGAACTTTACCGATTTCAAAGGCATTTATAAGATATATTTTACTACTTATACACACCATTGAATCTCGGCAAACACGTTTCTAAATTTACTGAGGTTTCTCAAAAACGGTCATAGTTTTGCACTCGCTATTAAACCTGATTACATATAATGTTACTTCCAAGAAATGCGCTACGCGTTTTGAGCTACGCGACCGAGACAAGAAACTGCGACGCGCGATTACAGCGACATGTCCGCTGTGTATGTAATTGTGTAGGTCCGTTTTGAGGTGTGCGACCAAGACAGAAGCGACTGTTTCTCACAATTCCATACAAAGCGGAGGTGTCGCTATCGCCTGACTCGCGGCATATATCACGGGCTCCCTGACTCGGTCATCATCATCATCATCATCATCAGCCACAAGACGTCCACTGCTGAACATAGACCTCCCCTAATGCCTTCTAGTCCGACCTGTTGGAAGCGGCCTGCATCCATCGGCTTCCTGCAACCCTTGTCAGGTCGTCGGTCCATCTTGTAGGTGGACGTCCTCTGTTGCGCTTGCCCGTACGTGGCCTCCATTCGAGAACTTTTCTGCCCCATCGGCTATTAGTTCTGCGAGCTATGTGGCCTGCCCACTGCCACTTCAACATGCTAATCCGCTGGGCTATGTCGGTTACCTTCGTTCGTCTACGGATCTCCTCAATCTCTGACTCTCTCGTCGCGTAACCCAAAACAAGCCTTTAGCGTCTACAATTCACGTCGCGTAACCTTACCGCGACGATGAAACCGAGTCAACTCTTCCATACGTTCATAAAATAGCGATGGCATTTACGCAATAGTTTCGTCACGCTCAGCTCACGCACACAATGCCCCATTATGCGCCATTATCTGTATTTTACTTGCATTAGTGAAATATCATCGTGTCGTTACACGGCTTTGACAAGGGAGACAGCCACGCATAGGAGATACGAAGGGAGACAAGCGGCATAGGGGGCGATACACGTTTGGGACGCTCAGGCTCTTTTCAAGCACATAATGTAATATTCCATTTTGAAAAGGAGCAATGTGACAGGTGTGTCGTGCGCATACTTGGATTCTAGCTATGAAAAATGCTCTCCGACTCTCACAAGAATTGTATAATGCAGGAATGAATGTGTCAGCGCATCGTTGTAAAAGACGACGCGACATGGCGCACAATCACGAGAGTACAAAAGTGGGCGCCAGCGGAGCCCCTTTAGAAATGCTCGGCCATCTGACAGCGTAAATATATCATCGTGTTTCTGTATCAAGAGGTTTTCTGCCGTTTGAAAAATAATAACGCATTTAAGTTCTGCATTTGATATATTCTACGCGTTCGTGGTGTAGTTTGTAAGGCGATAGTTCTGTTTCGACGACAGTTGGAGACCTTCGGGCGGCTTGAAACTTTTGGTACTAGGTTGACCTAACTACAAAAAAAAAATAGCAATTTAGAATCTGTGCTTTCTACCAAAAATTTACCATTTAATTGCGATAGCACCAATATTGATTATTTTGGTTTTAAGCTTTATAGTATTTTTTTAATTCGATTTTAGTTCTGTTATAAGTAGTCAAATTTACTGCACACAGACGAAACCCTGAGCAAAAGCTGGTACTGTATAACCGTATAATTAAGTAGATAACGCATTGATTTTTTAAAGTCTTATGAACACCCATACCGTATATATTTGACTATTTGAAGAGAAGCATGGCGTTCTCAACAATACAGTTACGTGATTCTTTGTGTCTGTAATAAGCCGGGAATATATGCCAGATGTTTGAGGGGGGCGGAACCCTAAAAATTTCATATAAAAGTGGAGCGGCGAGGCAATACTTCACGCGCATGTGTTTATTATGTTTTCTATCTGGGTAAATATGATTTTCATTGTACGTAATAAAGTCATAATAAAAGCGGTCCTACGTGGGGGACGGGGCGGAAGGAAGGCGGACCTTTCCTGCGGGACGGCGCGGCGCCGGGATAAAGCCACGAACGAATACGGTAATTGTGCGCGTATACTATGCTGTGTGCAATAATGGGGCTTCGTTAAAAATTATTGTGTATCGGAAACTTTCGTGACGTACTGGATTTCTGCGATGTTTTTTTATAACAGAAACCGGCAAACAGTACCATTTTTTTAAATATTATAAATATATTATTTAAAAAAAATACACACACACATACATACACACGGTTTTAAATGGTAAAACGACACATTCCACTGTTTGTTTTAATCTAATCAAGAGAATTTGTGTTGTTTTTTTTTTACAAGCTTGAGTGACGAAACGAGCACGTCGCTCGCCTTATGGTAAGCGCGCCCATAAACAAAAACAACAGCACATAATTTTGAATTACAAAGCATGCGTTGGACTGCGCTCGTCACCCCGAGAAATAAGATGTTAGGTCTCATGCCCAGTAATTTCCCTGGCTTCAATGTCATTTAGACCTAAACACAACAGTGTTTACATACTGTTGCTTGGCGGCAGAAATAAAAAAGCGGTGGTACCAACCCAGACGGTCTTGCACATACGAGGGACCTACTACCTAACTTATAAATACATTTATTTATTTTTAACATGGCAAAAATAATTCACAAACAATATTACGAATAAAGCAGAACACAAAAAAGAAACAAGGAAAATAAACTTGATTGACAACATAAATAAAATCAAATGTTACCGAAGAATGAGCTAAAGCAATTAAAACGTGGCCCTTTCAGCCCCCGGACGGGTGTTTTACCTGTTTACCTTACGAAATATCTCCTGGAGAAAAAAAAAGTTTATTACGCTTGTCTTGCCTAAAGAGGAAATGGTCGGAGTGATAGCGATTTGATAGTATATGGAAATATTAAGATATTTATTATTCATGAAATATTATGGAAACACTTAAGTGCAGGATATGCTATTTTAGGTGAATATCGTTATCCACATCGTACGTCAATAATTATAACAGTTTTAAAAGTGGTAGAGCCACGATTTAGCCAGTTTTGTTAATAGCATGAATGGGCCGATTCGACCGGAGCACTACTGTACTACAGAAAACCTACGTGAAGGTTACTGTAGCGTATTGTACGGTGAGCGAGATTTTCGATGGCGCAAATCCCAAACTTTATTATTATTTTCCTTTAAGGTCGGCAACGCATCCATGATTCTTCTGGTATTGCGGTGTATCATGAGTGCAGGAGATCAGTTCGTGACCCATTTGCTCGTTTGTCGGCCTCTACTATTAAAATAACTTCTCTTACGATTTTCTCCCCAAATCGGAAGTCAGAGTGCATGTAGTGTATAAATTTAATTATTATTGTTATCTATTATAAACGTGTGAAGACACTTTAATGTAGCTATTAATTTATACGAGCATACTCTTAAACTTCCTTAAACTCACATTAGCCCACTAAAATATTCCGCTCACTATACCACTTTGAAGTAATCAAATCGGTAATAAATTACACCGTACCACATTGCTTAATGCCTATAAATTACCCCCTTCATGTTAGAACTTTGTTCGTTTAAGTTGCTTATGAAGTCTTTGTGAACCACTAACCTCATTCCATGTTTTAGTGACCGTTCTTTGAATGTGTCTATAATTGCTCGGTCCTTGGTCGTTTTCAGTACATTTCTTAACACCTACGTCGATTTAGCGTTATTTCTAGCATGTATATTAAAAACTAATGCATTTTGTTTACGGACGTGCAAACGTTGCATGATAAATATGTAGTTTTAAAGTAAAGTTTTTAGAAAGTTCCTGTACCAAAGTACGTAAGTAATGAGAGTCAATCTCTTCTAATTTTAGAAATATATAAATAGCTCAATAGATTCTTGCACGTTTCACTATGTGCGCGTAATGCGTTTGTATAAAGACAACGCGAGCAAAAATGAAACAATTACCATAAACAGTAAGGGATGCGATCGTATTAATTGTGAGCATCGCGGCCCTCACCCGCCAATCGCTTGAAGTATGAAAGAAGCCCACCGTTTTAAATCCTATGAGTACAAACAGGAAGGTAAATACGTGCATCAAGCTTCTAAGGCATTCCTTAAGGTTTAACGGGAATTAAATTGACCTAATTTCGTTTGACCTCCTTTGTCGAGTGGATAATCGTGAAATGTGAGCGTACGCGTTCAAATTCCTCTGGGAGCTGATTTTGAATAAAATATGGCGGTTGAGAGCTTGGTGTGTTCGAAATGCAGCGTTGTGTGTCGCGTGCCGAATCGTAGGCATGCAATTGTGAGTGCCAGGAAATTGGCACTGGACGTGAAGATTTCATAATAGCGCTAAAAATCATTTTTTTATATAAAAATTAACAGTCACACACATTTATGACGCCACACTAGGTCAACCTGTATCGTGAGTATCAGGCACGACGAGGGACTTGCGGTCCCACAACACCCAGACCCGAAACAAATATTTCTCTCTCTCTGACCGAAAGTCTCTCGTAGGTCTTGATACCCACGACACAAGATAATCGTATCTTACTGTGGGACTATGTGTGTGACTGTTGAGTGTTTATTATTTATTTGCATGGCGAAATTCGGTACTGTATAGTTTATAATTATTATTGAATCCGAAAAATGTTAGTCGTTTCTGCAATAAGTGATAAAAAGCGTGTATGTGCAATTGAACAAAAACATCTCTCAGTTACATGTATGGAGAATTAACAAAAAAATGTTTCCCTTAATTTCACTGCACTATTGTGTAGTAGTTCAAAGAATGTTGAAGAAGATGTATATATCATTCAAATTTTATCCATATAGTGCTCAGTCTTCGAGTAAAATGGTTGTGGCATATGGACGGACGTATACGGTCATGACAAAATTACAAAATTAAAATTATTAATATTCTTTACCATTTGGTTACGCAACTCTTAAATGTGACAGTTTCAATTGGATTACTTACGACGTCTATTTATATATCTCTGTCTATGATATTGGCTAATATTAAAGCGATATCGTAGAACATTTTATTGTGGATTTTTAATAATTGATTTCATGAGCATCATTTACTTCGGTCGTAGACAATTTTGTGTTGGATATTGTGATAAGAAAGACATTTTCACGAAAGTGAAAAGTATAAATTTTTATTGTTATTTTAGAATTATTCCGGCACATTCTCTCCACTGGCTGGAATGAGCATTGTTTTTACGCTGAAGCTTAATAAAATCTAGGCTTTGTTTAAAATCTAGGCTTTACGTGCCTGTTTTCAACAATTAGGATTTCGAGGGATTCAAACTGCGATCTGGGCTCGGATAAAACTACTTTTATTTTTTAAAAACTAAATTTCATACTTAACGGATAATAGTAATTTTGTTCTTATCTTTTAAACTCGTGAATGGAATATTAATCGTAAATTGGGACTCCATTGATTAAAAAATAACGTATCTATTCAGCTTGTTTTTCCTGATTCTCGCCTAGTTTGGTACAGTATTATATTACCGGCATATTTTTTAGGGCGCTACGATGACACAGACATACACAAATATACACCCACAATAGCACATTTTGTTGAGTGGTAGAGCCGCGCTGTAGACACTTGTGTCAACAGCACGAATGGACCGGCTACTCCGGGTCGTTACCACTGTCTTACAGAAATCCGGCGTAAAGTAGCAGCTTGTTGCTGCGTTTCGTACGGTGAGTGAGATATCCGGAGGCCCAAACCGCCTCCCATTCCCAATTCCTTAATTATCCCTTTCCTTTAAGGTCGGCATCGCACCCATAATTCTTTTGGCATTGTGGGCGTACATGGGCGGTGGAGATCACTTACCATCAGGTGACCCACTTGCTCGTTTGCCGGCCTATGCTAAAAAAATATATATAGACAAAGCGTTGACGCTTATCACACACTTTTTCGTTGGGGGTTAAAACTATACGGATACGGATACTTTCAGGTCCCCAGCCCCGGGGAAAAGGGGGATGGTAATGCCGGACTCACCAACTTTCCGACCTAGTTGTCTGAACGACCGCTTGGTCGGTTCCCTAACCAAAAATACCCTATGTTGTTATACCGACGAAACACCCCGCGGTGGTCTTCTTCAGCACAAGTGGAACGGTACCGGGGGATCTGGGGTGCTCTGGATTGCTGTCGGAACTGCCCCTGCGCTCTGCTGCTTCGTGATCCGTCACGTGGACTTAGGAGCCTCTCACAATAAAGACGCCTTTTGACGGTAAAGGCAGCACGATATTTCGTACTCCGTCCATCTCGGGGTCGTACCGCAGAATCAAGTAGGACCCTGTATGCAACCTGCAGCTTGCATCCAGGTTTATGTTTCCACTCAAGCTGCATCCAATATGCACAACGCATGCAGGCTATTTGAACCCGACTTAACATATGTGTTTGTAACTGTTCAATTATTTAAGACGAGCATGTATCCTTTATCACATGGCCGGAGTGGAAATTAATTTCAAATATCAATCGGAAATTCCCATCAAATCGGTTATGTATCGTGTCGTAAACTCGCTCCGGCATCGCCTTATTTATTGGCCGATTACATACCCACGTATCGATACATTATTTATTCAAGTCTGTAATACACCGCGCCGAGTACAATCGTGTGAAATGTCAGGTGTCGGTTAAGGGCGGGGAATCGATGTCCACACATTTTTTATTTGAGCTTGATAAAATGACTAACACATTTGATGGTATGTTGATATATTAATAATAACTTGAGTATGGTAAATGCATGTGATTATTGAATTGGAACAGAGCCAGTAATTATGATCATTATGACGGTCGGACATCGGTGGCCCAGTTGTAATGTGTATCCGGTACGACTGCTATGTTAAGGTCTCGGGTTCGATCCCCGGGTCGGGTAAAAGTGATATTGGGTTTTTCTATTATAAAATGCTCAGGATTAGCCCGGAGTCTAGAACTGTGCCCGATATGGCGTATTCGACGAGTTTTACCGTATTTTGGGTGTTTATGGCCCGCGGTGATAATTTACTATCAGGTGACCCATTCGGTAGTTTTCTGACATAAAGGGATATTAATGTTATTAATTAATACCATTATCTATTAATTCAGTATGATTTCCAAAATACAGATTTAGTATGTACGTATTCTGGTATCAGTCGCTGCGAAATGGTGCCACGAGCACTCGACATATTTGCAGAAACGCGCGAGATCCACAAATATGTACATATTAATGAGATTTTACGAGCTTTGACCTGCATTCAATGTTTTCTTTTCAATGAAACTCAAATTGTGAATCTAAAACGACATACTGCGCTGAAAGAGTTTACTGTTATGCTATGCATTTAGAAATTTTAGTCCCAAATATTAAGCGATCGTTTTCGAGCTATGCATGTGTTGCCATCAACAACTGAGATTGATGGCAACGAGCTTTCAATCGCACGGGAGTAGTTCTTTTAATCTACGCCAATCAATTTCTAGGATCGCCTATCCAACATGTTACTGACCTATAAGGGAGTTTTACATTACGTAATATTTTATCTAATTGCTGATAATTATTACCACAATTATATTATTTTATTATCCCCTAATCACGATATTATACAGTTCAGGACCTTAGACAGTTGTATATAGGATCAATGAATTATTATTTAATTTTAATGAGAACAAACCGTTTAAATATTGTCCGGAGTTGAAATATTTATACCTATTATAATCGAAGTAATTTCAATTGAAACTTTTATTAATCGAATTAATAATTATTCATCATTCGATGGATATACGTTGTCTCTGCCTACCTCTATGGGAAACCGGCGTGAGTCTATGTATGTATGTGTTAGATGACCGAAAGCAAGTACTGGTCACTTAAAACATTGTATAGTAATTTAGCAATTATTTCTAATGAAAATAATTAAAGAATTAGTTAATTTATAACATAAATGGTGCCACGTTCAAGTCGAATCACCATTATCTAGTCTATGTTCTCCCAAATCATTTCCAAACATGTCAATTCCAAATGTTAATTTATCAACGAAAGCGATCGAACAAACACAACCTAGAATTAACTATAGCTTAGAATTACACATATAATTCGTAGTTTAAAAGCATACCGTATGATATACATTTCCTACCATATTTGATATCACGTGATCAATACAATTATATATTCAAATGCATTCTGCCCCTTAACGCTGTACGTGTTAAGGCAAACACGCAACCTTCTGGTTAGAGCGACCAGTATAACATGATCCCCGATACAAGTGATCTATCGTTTACGTCTAAAACGGATCATCGTTTTCAGAGATCAACTATACTGGTAAAGGGGTGATAACTTTTACGGCAACTTGTAGGTTATGTTTGTACGTGTTTTGTACTATTTTGAGAGTTTTATAAACGTTTCATGGGTGCGATATTGGAATTCACAGGTTTATTGTCGTGTTGAGGGATGTATTAGAAAGCGAAGAATTGTTTATGTTTCTATTAAGAGTGTGGTGTCAAACCAAGGATTGATTTTATCAACGTTTATAGCAACGATTTCCTCAGACTGGAAGTATTTTTTCTGGGGCTAGTACATCAAAAAACTTTTCTAAGTGGTGATCTTTGCATTGTAGGAATACGCTGTCAAAATGGCAGCTTTTTAGGTCCAGTGATTTGGTCTAGGCGTTGATGTATCAGTAGGTTAGCCAGGTACTTAGGGCATAATGAATAATTATGTAACTTGCATAGATTTTTATTCAACAATAAAAGTAAAATACACGTATTGAGCACGGCGCTCCTCTACTGAATGGGTTAGGCTTTAGTCAAAGACTATAATGTTTACTACTAGACGGGCTGTTTAGAAGTAAAATTGCGTCACATAACGCGGGAGTTTGACAGCTAAGTTTGACAGACAGGGAGCGCGAGAGGAGTTCTAGTGGAGAGTAAGCGAGATGGTAATATTGAGTTACGGTCAATTGACCGCAACTTAGTCGTACAATTTCTATATACAGCGCATCTTGTCTAATAGTATACATTTAAGTCTTTGGCTTAAGTCTACCACGCTGACCTAATGCGGGTTGGCAGACTACACATATCTTCGAAATTGTTATTGAAAACTTCTCAGCAGGTTTCCTGACGATGTTTCCTTTACCGTTAAAGCAATAAAGCACTATAGAAATCCAAATCAACAACACCATATTAATATTCAGAAGGTTCGCATGTCTTCAGTGCTTCCGTGACACAAACCATTCGACATAGCTAGTTTTAAACACAGTGCGATTGATGGATGTATGATATTTGTAATTACCATCGCGATAGCGAAACTATTGGAAGTCGTTAATTCATTCAGTATTTAAAGTTGTTGTTTTATTTATGACAGATTAAACAGACGCGAACTAGTCTCGATTCAGAGGTCATATTATAATGGTTTATGTGATTAAAAATGATTCCATAGCAATAATAATTGAGTATGGTATTTCTGGATATAACTGGACTGGTGTGAGAATGAGTGAATTTGTTCGCAATTCGTCTGCGTTTTGATATGAATCAATCCTGAGAAATCTATTAAATCTGAATTGTAATAAATGAATAATCTAAGTAATTATTTAGTATCATAATAACTGTGTTGTGTTTATAGTACATTGATCACTCTGGTCTTCGTTAATACATACAATGCAATCAAACCTGTAATCCCCTAAGAGATAGGCAGAGGCGTAACCAGTACACCCACACTTCGCCGAGCTTATTTCCGCCTCATGACGTGTGTGGGGGCTTGCCTACCGCTATACCAGGCACAATTCCAGACTCCGGGCTGATGCTCAGTATTTCATGCTAAAAAAAACCCAATATCACTTTTACCCGACCCGGGGATCGAATCCATAAGACCTCAGCACAGCAGTCGTACCGCGTACGCTTTACAACTGCGCCACCGAGGCTTCGTTAATGTATATTTGGAAAACTTTTTTGATTATTTCGACCAACCAATAAGATTTTTTAATAAACATAGCAAGCACCACGTCCAAAGGATTTGTTGCAATGACCTATAAGAACAATGTAGTCATCAAACTAGAGGGTCGAACCAACGACAGGATACCTTTAATCCCCTATACGAGTTCTGACATCGCGTAACCGTTGTCGTCGATAGACAATAGATGGCTTACGAGTTACTGAATGCGGAGATTTTCGCCTACAGCCGACAATTTATCAAAGGAGTACACCGCAAGCGTCGCTTTATCGCATTATAGCATGCAATTTATGTTTCGCTCTTGATTGTGGTATTACGATGAAATTGGTAGCTAGTGTTCGGTTCATTTGAAAATTATATATTGAGAGTAAGAGATAAAGGTGGAGTAGGTAAAAGAGTAAAAGAGAGTTTATTTAAAATGTCATTTCATAGGAAAAAGGCAGTTCAAATTATAGCATTACATTAACTAATATAAAAGACTGCCTCGGTGGCGCAGTTATAATGCGTACGCGTTACGATTGAGGCCAACGCTGAAGTCTCGGGTTCGATCCTCGGGTCGGGTAAAGTGGTATTGGGTTTTTCTATTACGAAATGCTCAGTATCAGTCTGGAATTTGTGCCCGGTATGGCGATAGGGACGGAGATACGCTCGGCGCAATGTGGGTGGGTTACACCTCTGTCTACCCCTTCGGGAATTACAGGCGTGAGTGCGTATGAATGTATGTATAATATAAGATATTTGAAAGAGTTGATTGTTTGCGCATAGAGTTTTCGTATAGAGCTTACTGCGTACGGCTGACGAGCCGGTCAGTCGGTCAGTGACATAGGCTACTTTTTATTCTTGAAATATGACGGGAAAGACTCTACGTCTATAGAGATGCCAGCAAAAGCTAATAAGTAGCATATCATTTGTGTTTGACTTGGTGTCATATTGATCGTGTACGGTCTATACTTAATTTTTATTTTTATTGGCTTCAGTGACGAAACGAGCAGGTCGCTCGCCTTATGGTAAGCGCCACGCCTGCCCATAAACAGAAGCAACACCACACAAAACTTTGAATTACAAAGCACTGCATGGCATTGGACAGCGCTCGTCACCCTGAGACGTAAGATGTTAAGTGTCATAATGCCCAGTATTTAATGGCTTCAATATCCTTCAAACCGGAACACAACTGTGCTTACACATTGCTGCTTGGCGGCAGAAATAGACAAAGCGGTGGTTCCAACCCAGACGGCTTCTCGCATACAAGGAATCTGCCACCTTATAATGTGAGATTGAAGGTACAGAATGAAAGCCATGAGTAGACTTAACTAAAAAAAAGTTCATAGGTGTTAATTTGATACGGACAGAGGATGCTCAAGATTGGGCGAAGTGGAAGCCTCTTAGGGAAGGCGGACCCTGGCACTAGCCGGGATAACGCCAGGTAGAAAGAAAGAAGGAAAGATATTAATTTGATAAAATACTGTGTACATACACACACTTACGCCTGTAATCCCCGAAGGGGTAGGCAGAGGTGTAACCAGTACACCTACATTTAGCCGAGCGTATCGTCGTCCCACGATGTGATAGGGGTCGATCCTATCGCCATTACGGGCACAAATTCCAGACTCCGGGCTGATACTGAGCATTTCGTAATAGAAAAACCCAATACCACTTTACCCGACCCGGCGATCGAACCCGAGACCTCAGCGTTAGCCTCAATCGTAACGCGTACGCATTACAACTGCGCCGCCTAGGCAGTCACAAAATAATGTGTGAGTGGTAGAACTACGCTGTAGACAGTCTACAGCACGAATGGGCCGGCTTGACCGGATTGTTACCACTGTCTCACAGAAAACCTACGTAAAGTTGCTGCTGCGTTGCGTACGGTGAGTGAGATATCCCGAGGCCCAAATCCCCTTCCCCTTCCCAATCTAAAAAAAGGCTTTAAATATCCCTTTCCTTTAAGGGTGTTAACGCGCCCATTATTCTTCTGGTATTGTGGGCTTACATGGGCGGTGGAGATCACTTACCATCAGGTGGCCCACTTGCTCTTTTGCCGGCCTATGCTATAAAAAAATCTTCAAATCTAGGCATTATATCATGTAATTTTTGTTAGCTTACAGATTAATATAATTAAAAAGGACAATTATAATCGATCGGCATATTTTGAAATACTTAATAAATGTCAAAATGAAATAACGAATACAATAAGAACATGAGTGAAGGAGAAAGCACTAGAAACGTTCCATTATTGGGTTGTTTATTATTGTACATCAAAAGAAAATTATTTGTTTGATGGAATTGGCACCTTATGTACCTACGTCCAAATTATTTTATCGTCGAAGCCAAAATCCAATTGGTTTTGTTACAGAAACAGTGTGGAATGGAAATGGGAAAACAGGAATTTTTACTTTGTCATGCAATCGAGTATAAAAAATTCGTTGAATTTCATCTTTTTTTCTAGAGCTGTTTTGATCTCGGTCTACTAAGTTTAAAAACTATATTTTACAGAGTGAAGAAATCGAACTAAACCCATGCTAGCGATAGCACTTTATTATATGGCAGCTGCGACTGAGAACCCTGCGGTTCTGGGTTCAATTCCAAGGGTGATCTTAGTTGTGTTAAAATTTTCGATTAGAAAAAATATAACACGTGTATTGCCCGGGATTGCAATTTGTGCCAGTATATGGCGATAGGTTCGCCCCCTGTAACATCATAGGATGGAAATAAACTCTGCGAAACGTGGGTGCACTAGTTGCGCCTCTGCCTAACCGTTCAGGGATAATGGCTTGAGCTTATAAATAGGTACATACGATCACTATAATTATCACCTCACCTAATAGATTGGTCTATTAGCAGCGTACTCAGGCTGCGAATCGGTGAGGTCCTGGGTTCAAATACTAGGTCGGGCAATCACAATTTGTATTTAGGGTTTTTGAATTCGAATGTTCATACATGAGTTGGAATTTGTGCCCGATATGGCGATAGGCACACCACCCATACCAACATGAAACGAACATAAGCTGGATGAACTGTTACAATTGCTAGATCTATGGCTACCCCTTCGGGAATACAGGTGGGAGCTTATAAATATTAATAATAATAGCCCTGTATTAGCCTCTGCTAGTGAGACGATTTTCACCTTATTCCAATGAGCTTAATGCTTATACAGAATACTTATACAAAATTATGCTATAAAAGATTTTATCCATTTTAGAACTTCACATCGTATAACATCGTAGCATTTACTTAATACGAAAACAAGTCTGCAGATTTTTCAATAAGTAAATAAAAAAGAAACACCCACACTCGGCCTCAATCCGCATCCTCAATCAATTTGTTCGTGTTTAAAGGCCCACCGCCCAACGGTGTGTACGGGCATGGCTATATCGTAATCAGTGTATTGAGGGGTTGCACTCATTCGAGCATTGCAACGGTGGGCCGATCGCTATTTATTAATAGGGATGCGCTACAATTGTCCGCATCCACATGTGATAGCTCATGCGGATTGCGATTACGCATCGATAAATTGCTGCTTAAGATTAGATTGTAACGTCGATTGGAGTTTGTAGTAATATTCTATAGGATGAGATTTCGTTGTTGTAGATGTGATAGAATGATGACGAAGGCGTTGGTTAGGTATTCTTATACGCGTGTCCTTACACAGGGCCAATCTCTATCGGATAGGAAGTTGCTTATTTACGTATGTGTATCAAATTAAGATTGATTTTGATATACTCTTCTCGTTTTTAAAAGACTTAAAAAATTAAGCTCTGAGAACCTTTTTGTGAATGCTATGCGATGTCTCATAATGCTTTTTGTATTCAATAGGGTTTCCCTAAGTGTAGTACCATACAAATTTGGGAAGAGTACGAAGAGAAATGGGAAACTCCTCCATGGACAGCAAACACACCGCGATACGAGTTTTGAAAAGATTTTTAACTTAAAAGTTTGTGAGTTTGGATGTTTGTTAGTCAATCACGCCTTAACGGCTGAATGGTTTTATATGAAATTTTGCGCACTGGTTGATCATGACCTAGACTAGGCTATGATGCAGGTCCAGGATCCCGGACGCAGCCGCGAAAAATTCTATTTGCCCCAAAAAATTATGTCCCCCTATTGAGCTACAAGCGTTGTTTATGCCGGCATAGATTATGGGATTAGGTAGTAAATGATTACTGCATAATCCTGAAACAATTGTAAGGAGAAAGTGTCCTTACGGGTGTTAAACAGAGGTTCATAATTGGTTGAAATGCCGCCCTCATTAACTAGCATTGTAAATACTTTACCAGTGATAGAGCCACGCTGTAGACAGTTTTGTCTACAGCATTGGGCTGGCTTGGCCGGGTCGTTACTACTGTCTCATAGAAAACTGACGTAAAGTAGTGGCTTGCTACTGCGTTTCGTACGGTGAGTGATATATCCGGAGCCCCAAATTCCCTCCTCTTCCTAATCACTTATTTAACCCTTTCCTTTAAGGTCGACAACGCGCCCATGATTGCTCATCCACTTGTTAATTTGCTGGCCTATGCAATAAAAAAATACTTGAATCTCCGCTAAAAATACCTCATCCGCATCACAAAATGAGTCGAGCAACATCTCTATGCCTAACGTTGAGAACCATCGAATATTTTTTACCAGTTTGTTTACCATCCAGTATCCACGCAGCAGCGCGCGCTTTGCATTGCCGGGCGCCGCGCAGTGCATTTACCCGATGAATATTCATCTTGTGTTTCACAAATATTTTAATATTGATACAGTATCAATCCACTTTATATATTTTTTATTACTCAATTGTAGCATCTGTGTCCATCAAGAATGCTTGTGACATTAATCTTATATACATATCCATATGCCTTTATCCCCGAAGGGGTAGATAGAGTTTATAGTTTTTGTGAAAGTTTTTTGTAGTTCTTGATACCTACGATACAAAATAACCGTATATTAGGGCCTGTTTCGAGACATGGTAACATTCGAAGTCACTTTTGTATGAAATTGTTCTAAAAACGGTCGCACATCGCAGTGCTCTGTCTCAATCGCTTACCTAAAACGTACTTATACAATATAATAATATATGGATGAACCAGACATTTTTGCAAAATCGTTTTTAGGTTTTGGTAACGTTCAAAGAAAGTTTTTATTTCGAAATCACACACAAACACTTAAATTTTTGTGTAAGTATAGATGAAATATGATCTAAATTGAATAAATATTGGTCAAAAAGAATATTTGCCGATAGTCCATGAGCTGGTTCCATTGAAACATATGCAATGCGGCGCCGCGGCGTGGCGCTCGGTATTCGTATCTGTAACCAGGCTCATGGGAAATAACCAGACCGGACATTTTTATTTAAATACAGCTAAATTGAATCCGTGTACGTTTCGAAGGAAATGTACGAGCCGAGTGACTGGTTATCGGATCGCGTTAATTTGTTTTTGGGCGGTTACGTGCTGTGATGAGTCGATGAAGTGAAGGATCTCACTCGAGGTTTTCAGCCGTTTTTAGTACGGTTCTACGATGCTACCAACGAGACGATAATATTATGTTTTATTTTTATTTAAATGTAAATCCAATATACACAAACTTAATGTCGCACCAAAGAGTCAGCTAGGCTTTTTACTTTATGGCATAGGTCGGAAACGAGCAAGTGGGACACCTGATGGTTAGTGATCTCCACCGCCCATGTACGCCCACAATATCTAAAGAATAATGGGCGCGTTGCCGACCTTAAAGGAAAGGGATAATTAAGGGATTGGGAAGGGGAGGTGTTTAGACTTTACGAGGTTTTCTGTGAGATAGTGGTAACGACCCGGACGAGTCAGCCCATTCATGCTGTAGACAAAAGTTTTTACAGCGTGGCTCTACCACTAAAAAAACACCAAATGAGTCTCTTCATAAAACCTCGAATTCCACATTCTACGTTCTTCCACAAACAACATTAACCATAAATATTTTTCATATGCGTACTCCTATATCAGCATCCAATTATTTTACCAAAGAGTACGTATTAAAACAAACATCAAGAAAATATGAAACACGACTCGGTACATAGTCATCAAAGGATATTATAATAATCCCCGTTCCGGTGGTACACTCCAACGCAATTTAACTTAAGACAACCGTCTTTGTTTTAAAATTGATGCGAAAAATACGTAGCTTTAAACAAAAGATAGCGCGTTACAAGCGTACAGCTTAAACAACACAAGTCATTACGGTACACGGAAGGGAACGCACGAAATTTCCCTACAATTTAATTTCGCGAGACAAGGCTTTTATGCTATTTGGCGTCTCTTAACATCTGAGGAGGTTATTTTTATTTTTAGTCCCCTCCGATTCCCCTTCGGTCCGCAGGCCCCTGTCTCCTCTCGGTTATAATGTGATATTCATTTATTTTATTTCCCGCCGGATGGTGCGAGTGTAGCCTGCCGCTTGCAGGAAACAAAGCCATTTCCGTGACAAGGAGCGATCCGTGGCAGAGACGCCGACGCCGCCGCGCCGCGCCGCGCCGCGCCGCGCCGTCTCAAGACGGGAGCGCACTGGGGATTGTCTAGTATTTGACATGACGTTTAATTGTTTAGTAAACCTTTGGACTTACGACTGAACTACTAATGTTGTTTGGAAGAGATTGTAAAAATATTTCTTCGTCAGAGCAGCAAAGAATAATACATAAAATTAAACTACTATTATGAATGTTGTTTATATCATCTACCGCATTGGTTGTTCTTGTATTAAAATTATCTCCGTGGCACAGCGGGCGAGTAGTCAGCTGCGAAGTGAGAGGCCGTGGGTTTGATTCCCACACCGAGACAATTGTTTGTGTGATCCCAAATATTGGTCTCGGGTCTGGGTGTTATGGCACCGCAAGTCCCTCGTAGTTCCTGATACCCACGACACAGGTTTACCTATTAGTGTGGGGTCAGGACTATGTGTGTGACTGTTGGGTGTATTATTATTATTATTTATCTTTAACTACTGCAGAAATTTATATGGATCACACCTTGTGTTATTTCCAAATTAACCCTCCATTTTCATATTTGTTTTTTAGGATCACGATAGAATTTCATATCACGTTTACTACACTCGAAGTTGCAGTTCGACGCAAATCGACGCTCAAAGATAAGTTAATTTGTAAACCGTATTTATACCGCATTGCCTTTATATGCAACAACGTAAATATTTTCAAAGACGCTAATTAAATACCATTACAATGCATTGTGGACAAGTATTGTTTCAGCTTGCAATGCACACGGCGTTCCAGCCGCAAGTTACATGGCGCTATTGTAGCGACACAGCGCGGCGCGGTGTCTAAGACACGTCGATTTAGCATTCCGACTGAATTTGACGTTCGAAATGTTTATTGCCTCCCTACCCTGAGTTCCCTTTTGTTAGGAATCTTTTTGTGGTATAATTTATCTAATTTGGAACAAAGGGGAATTATTCCACGGTATATTCACTCAATTCAAACCGCGGCCGTCGCGAAATCTTTTTAAGTATTTTTGAGAAAAATTACATAATGCCCTCAGACCTCTAACTATTACATTATACGCCGCTTAGATTCTTCCCAAATTTTTGATGAAAAAAATCCCTATCTTGCGGGGAATGTTTATGAAAAACGTTTTTTTCTCCACTCCCCGCAGACTAAAACCTTTTTGGCGAAATCTTTTTTACTTATAATTAGATCCATTTTCGGCAACTTAATTAAAGCCTGTCTTTAATAACGCAGAGGGGCGTCGTTAAGATGTTGATGATGGGTGGTTTTAAGCTTATTAGAAAATGTATTTTTTGTGTTGTAAAAAAAAATACCGACGAGGATGGGATTCGAACCCACGCGTGCAGAGCACATTGGATTAGCAGTCCAACGCCTTAACCTCTCGGCCACCTCGTCATGCGTGATGTTGGCGAAATTGTAATACCGTATCTAAAGTAAACTGTTATAAGTAGAATTATGTTTGATTAGGTGTTACGGATGCTCACAAACAAGTTTTTTCAAACACCATGATTCACAGCTGTTGTAACGTAAGGTTTAACCTGTTTGTTGGGATTTATCGATGTTCTTGTTTTAAACTGCAGTATTACTTAATATATGTTAATGAATAAAGAAGTTGGCAACATCCGTTATGATACCGATGCTAATAACATTTACTTTTAGTTTTTTTTTACGCGAATAATACATTTTTTCGTTTTCCGGTAACGTGTTCTATTTTTACGATAAAATAAAATGGGTTTGCTCTTTAACCTTTTGAATCATATTTTATTGTAATTTAGAGGTCGTACGTTCTGGTTCGCTTGCGGAAAATGTAACAAAAAGCTGTCTTTTGATAGTAATATTAAATTACCTTGCGACGAAGATAAGTGGATGGATATCGGTAACGTCGATAAATATAAATGTCGTTGTTAACATAGATATTTTTGTACATTTGTATGGCTCAAGTGAAGGGTGACGGAGTCTCTGTAATGTACTCGTATAATGTATTATGTAATACTTACACGTTTTATGTCCATTTCAAATGAACTAAAAGAAAAATTACTATATTAATGATCGCTTGGGATATTATTAATCCAAAAATGGTAAGGTAACGTATATGCGCCTGGTATGGCGATAGGCTCTCCTCTCTATTAAAGATGGGACGGAAATAAGTTCGGCGAACCGTGGGTGCACTTTTTGCAACTATGCTGACCCGTTCGGGGACATGAGCTTATGTATATAAGTACCTATAAAGATGATTGAAAATAAATCCTAAACGATGCCTAGTTATTATTAAGCCGCGTCTCAACAGCATTTGTGTTGCAAATGTTAATAATTGCAAATATAAGAAATTGACAACATAATCGCTGGAGATGCGGGTTTAGAAACATTCAGCGTCTTCCATTCTTAAAAACACGTTTCTTTTTTTTTAAGGGTAAACAACGCAAAGGCCATAAGAGGCCATTACATCTGCATCGATCTAAAAATGAAATGTCAATAAGCGAGCGCTTGGTACCGCCTGTGTCCACTTAGCGTCGCTCCGTCGTACGGACGTCGGACGGGGCTCGGACGGTAATGTAAAACGTTCTTTGTGGGGGACCCGTGCCGGACAGATGGTAGGGCTGGCGCGACTGATGCACATTTGAAGATTACCAACTTAAACTTGTGGGATTAAGGTTCTACTTAACAATGTTCGAGTAGAATTTAACCACCAATTAACATATAAGAAAGCTATTTTCCTTACGGTAAATAAAACACGTTGTCATATTTTATTATTTAAACGTGTCATATTTTATTCGGTAGCATTTACTCAAAGGTGGTGAAACGGGCGCTAAAAGCGTAGACTGTCATTGTCAAGCATCTATAAATGATAATTCCAATTTTGAATTCGGAATTGCAAGGTGACGTCGTAATTATACTCAGAAAGTAAGTGGGTTTACGAGAATTTCAGACTCATTTCTCCATAATATGTAGGCCTGGACTAATTTTATTCGCTTGCGTGTCCATAACGCAAAATGGAGTTTTGGAAGACGCGTCTCAAATGTATGGGAGGAAATCTCACATTTCTTTCCTTCTCCTGTGTCCACTTAGCGTCATTCCTCCGAGCGGACATCAGAGCACCGACGCTAATGTGAAACGATCCGTAAGGTGGACACCGAACGAGCAGGGTTGTGGCGAATGCGCTGCGAATATAAAATATTTTTTAAGGTTGACTTAAAAGCCGTATCTGGCTACCATATGAAAATTTGGCACTAATAAACATATTTAAGAGTACATACGATTAAGGATCGTTGAGGAAGTCAGCATTTTATTTATTTTTATAGCATAGGCGCAAACGAGGCTGTGGGTCATCTGATGGTAAGTGATCTCCACTGCCCATGTAACGCCTACAATACCAAAAGAATCATGGGTGCGTTGCCGAGCTTAAAGAAAGAGGATAATTAATTATTTAATAAAATTAATTAATTAAACATAAAAGAACAATACGGATTATGCAATTTGATGACGTTACAGATCTTATGTTTTCCTTAGTAAATAGTATCATTTAATTTAATGTGCACTTTAATGTCCAATTCTTAACTAATACTTATAAAAGAAATCTTATCCATTATAATAGTACCGTAAATAAAATATTTCTCTACCCAATAAATAATGTAGAAATAAATTACTCGATATTTATGAGCATATCAATACTTTAAAATTTATTTTTTGTCAGTGGACAACCCTACAGCACCTGTGTGCACAACCGTACGAAAACCGAGCATAATGCCTCACTGCAAGGATTTTCCGGATACTCGGCTAAAATAGGGAAGTTACCCGCGCAACGGTTTGCTTTACCCCACAGTTCTCTTTCAATTTGTCGAATTATTTTGTTTTGTACTCCTCTCTTGTTTATCGACAATTTACGTCATTTATACGGCATATTTAATTCACAAAGTGTACTGTGGTATCTCTGTTTGGATATCTTTAAATTCAAGGCGAGTGTTAATCAATGTGATTATATTTTAATTAACAATTATAATTTTGATGGCAGTGATAGCTCAGCGGGGAGTGGTATGGACTGACGAGACGAAAGTCGCAGGTTCAAAACCGGCCCCAAGAGCACATACATCTCTGACTTTTCTAAGTTATGTGTGCATTAATTGTTAATTATCACTTGTTTTAACGGCGAAGGAACATCGTGAGGAAACCTGCATAACTGAGAATTTCTCTATAAGAATTTCAAATGTATGTGAAGTCTGCCAATCCGCAGGCCAGCGTGGTGGACTAAGGCCTAACCCCTCTCATTCAGTAGAGTAGGGCCGTGCCCAGCAGTGAGACAGACATATATAATACAGGGCTAGTATTATGATTATAATCATAATTTATCATTAGATTTTTATTAATTACATGAGAATCAATCATATTTTTGTCAAATTTTGGTGTTCATGATTATATTTAAAACGATAAGAGCTACTAAAATGGATACATTTCTCTGGTCTTATAATAGTTTTACATAAAGTTGATTTCTTACAAGGCAATCTCATTTACCTCATTAGAACCGTTTTGAACCAATTAAACGATTTTATCACAATGTCTGAATTAATGCTACTTACTGAATAAAATATGATAAGTTTCAATAAAAGTGTCACACTCTGACATGTATTCCGGCGGAAAGATGTCTACTAGGTAGTACTTTAAAAAATAGCTGTCTTATTCATTAATTGGTGTCTAAATCTTACTTGAACGTTGTGGATCAGGCCCTTAATATTATTATTTATTAAACGAAAGAAGGAAAAAAATACTGCACGAACCAAATACGTATTGAATATGTCCATTACTTTATCGGTAATTGTAATTATTAAGTTTTTTTTTATGGCATAGGCCGGCAAAAGAGCAAGTGGGTCACCTGATGGTTAGTGAGCTCCACCGCCCATGTCTGACCACAATACCAAAAGAATCATGAGTGCGTTGCCGACCTTAAAGGAAAGGGATAATTAAGGAATTGAGAAGGGGAGGGGTTATGGGTCTCCGGATATATCACTCACCGTACGAAACGCAGCAGCAATCTGCTACTTTACGCCGGTTTTCTGTGAGACAGAAGTAATGACCCGGACGAGCCGGCCCATACATGCTGTAGACAAAAGTGTCTACAGCGTGGCTCTACCACCCAGAAAAGATTAGATTAATAGTTAAAGGATTTATCAAAAAAAAAATGGCCCTTGTCATTGCTGATGTCTATGGGCGCAAATAGCCAATAACCACTTACCATCAGGGGGGCCGTTACCTCATCTACCTTCAAAAGCCAAAGATAAATACCAAAGTATACTTATTATTTTATTTCACAATTTTTACCCGTAACATAACAATAATCACATTTCAGCCAATACCGTAAAGTAAACTAAAATGTAAACAAGACGAGAGAGACTCGACGAAATGATATTATTTCTACTTGTACAAGAACTTTTAAGTCAGGCAAAAAAAAAAAAATTCTTTACTGTTAGGGGCAAACCCGCGTTGTTTTTCCATCGGTGTTTACTGTTTTTAATACGCGTGTATTTTCTGCGTTTAGGTTATAACCATATTGACGTCACAAACTCGCGCCAAACAAACTTAAACAAGATCTCACTAATGCATGTGTGCGTTGTTAGGGTGAAAAGTTATAAATTCTCTAGCGAAAATTCGCCCTCTGAAAACAACCCCGACGTTATATTTTATTTAACTTTACCCACCGCCGTTGATATTAATGTTGCTATTTTTTTCCCACCGGCGCTTAGTGTCTGAAAAGGATTGGGTGCTGTATTTGCTCGTCGACTTACGAGTTCTTGTTTAATAAAATACTTTTTGACTCCGTTGATGCTCTTTTCTGTTCATGAAAGTTAGCGAGTTTCGCTGTTTGAGTTCGCCAAGGTTTAGTTGGGAGTGAGATATTTTGTACCTTTTTACTTTTACACCTATCGCATAATGGGACGGAGTTACGCTCGGTGAAATGTGGGTGTACTGGTTACACCTCTGCCTACCCCTTCGAGGATTACAGGCATGAGCGCGTGTGTATGTATGTATTTTTACTTTTATTCCGGCTTAGATAGGAGCATCATTTAACCATTTCCTGCCTCGGTGTTGCAGTTTTAATGCGTACGCGGTACGGCTGTTGTGCTGAGGTTTCGGTTCGGTTCGGGTAAAGTGATATTGGGTTTTTCTATCATTCAATACTTAGTATCAGCCCGGAGTCTGGAAATTTGCCCGGTATGACGATAGGCTCGCCTCCTATCACATCATGGGACCGAAATAAGCTCGGCGAAATGTGAGTGTACTAGTTATACCTCTGCCTACCCCTTCAAGGGGTAAAGGCGAAAGTGTGTATTTAGTCATTTCGGAAAACAACTAGGTAATATAGCATAACGTTGATAGCTGCTATAGCACATCGGGGACTGGTACGGAAAACTAATGGTAAGCCTAAATTGTATCCTAAAAATATCCTAAGAAATCTACTGAAGATAAGTAACAATATAGGTATACACATCACCAATAAAATAAAATAATTAAAATAGATTACAGAGAGATTTAGCTTGTTGATTTACGATTGGCCGCGTGCCTGACGGAGGAGAAAACACCCAGACCCGAAACAAATATTAATGAATCACACAAACATTTGTCTCGGTGCGGGAATCAAATCCGAGGCTTCTCGCTTCACAGCTGCAACTCGCCAACCGCGCTACGCTTCCTGTCGAAGATTGCCATTGGCAATAATTGATATTTTTACTTATTATACTATACGCACTCACGTCTGTAATCTCCGAAGGGGTACGCAGAGGTGCAACCATTACGCCCACATTTCGCCGAGCGTATCTCCGTCCCATGATGTGATAGGGAGCGAGTCTATAGCCATACCGGGCACAATTCCAGATGATTGATGATGATGATGATGAATTCCGGGATGATACCCGGGGATCGAACCCGAGAACTCAGCATCAGCCTTAATACGTACGTAATTCCAGCATTCGTCGGTCCGTACACCACGACACCACAACGCCTTGTCGGAACCTGGTCTCCAGCCTCAGGTCGACCGCGGTAATGTCACACATTGTGTGCAAATTATATATTCTGTGTGACGCGGACGTGCCTATATGCCGTTTACATCGATGGCGGCTGATTGGTCTCTCATTTGGACCACTTGTGCGCCACGAATACGTAATTCAGTTTATGTAAGGAGCCATGTTACGTTTGCTCTTTCAGTGATTTTGGGGTACGGAGTTTTGTGTTAGAGCAAATTTTCATATTATGTTACGTGGTGTATCATCCATTGATTTAATTCCGGTACATTAATATAATTTTTTTATCACCTCATTGGTAGTGGCAGCGTACTTAAGCTGAGTAATCGTGAGGTCATGAGTTCAATTGTCAAGCTGGGCAATTAGCGAGAGGGCGTCTGGGTTGTTACCACCGCTTTGTATATTTCTGTCGCCAAGCATGTCACGGGGTGACGAGCGCGGTCCAGTACAGATAAACTTATCGACAGAGTTATAGAATTAAAACGTAAATTCATGGTTCGCTATTCCAGTACGCATAAAATGGAAATGTGATATACAACTTGGCACTATCCGTGTAACAAAGAAGAAAAATGAATATTGCGTTTGCTGGATACCTCTACCAAGGTCTACCATTCTTCAGTCTAGACATTTTCTCACGTTTGTTTCGCATCACGCAGCAGGTGTAAACTAGCGATAAAACAGGTAGCGGGTCCAGGCAATCACCCGCAGGTTACTAATGCAGATTGCGTTCAGAAGGTCATATCTAAATCACAGGGATGGAGCATAACGTCAGTACTTTATCTTAAGTCAGCACCTGCCCGCCCCCGGGGGCGCTGAGTTATAACATCGGTTCTCCTTTTGTTGTTTACGAATGAGTTTTTCACATTTTCGTCCGCCGCGGACGGCGTTCGACACACCTGCTCCCGTCGCCCCCTCCCGCTGTTATATTTATTGTACTCATTTTGGATATATTGTGAGCGAATAGTACGTCAGTGTTGGGAACTTATCGTGTCTAATGTGTTGTTATTTTTTTCGCGTGCCTCGAGACGTGGCTGATGGTTTTATTATGCTGGTATGGAGTGACGCGCGGCGTGGAGGTGTTGTCGACAACTCGAGACGTTCCGCATGGTACCACACATTACCACACGCTGTCGTTCACGTACCGATGCTCTTATTATGTGTCCAAATATTTGATGGATGAGAACGTTTGCGTATTATGTTGTGTTACCGCCACACGGCTGTCTACGCGGGCGTTATTACATTTGGCAGGTTTTCCGTTTCTGCTCCGTTTGTCAAAAGCATGTTTTGTTGAAAATAGATTAAATTCAGAGCTTCAAGTAAACAGAACATCTGGACGTTTCTCATTTCGTAGTTTCAGCTCTTCGTTGTTTACGTGTCAGTACAAATTCAATATTGTATTCGGCCTGTGTTACGAGTACTGCCAATGGTATTGATATTTACACGCGAATGCGTAAAAAGCGGTCAAAAAATAAGATATGCATTACACATTTTTATTTGTTAAAATGTAAAAGTTTGCCAGAGCGCCACAATCGCGGTTGTGCCGCGATATCTGGTTTGTTAAAAGTCGCGGTGTAAATTACGTTTAAAACAATGCTCTCAGGTCGGACAGAACTATATGTCAACGGCACTATTTGCGATTGTCCCACGGGTTTAAACTCAACATTTTATTTGCACTCCCGCTGCAGGAAATTAGGGTTGCCGCTTGCGGTGTCGTTATAGTTTTAATTTCGGTAAGTACCACCGCACCGTGCCTCGCCGCGCCGCTAACTAGTGGAATGTAGTTAGCGCACTCCCCAAACTGCACACAGTAAATAAATGAATACGTATTTGCTCGGCGTTGGTGTACAAACACAATATCGCTCGTCGCGTGGATGTGTGAGCCCTCTTGTTTGCGAGCACCTTAATTAATTAAATCATTGCCGCCGAACGGCCGCGCGGCTGTGTGCTGCGCAAATGTTTGTCCGACTTATTGTATTGAAAAGTTATTTGTAAACACCTCCATCTCCACAATGCCAATGGTCCGGCCTGCGTTCGCATCGATTGTTATTTTCATCTACTATTTCCTTTTTTCTAAACAATCACTGTTACGGTAATGCATTTATTTGTATATTAGAATTTGCATTGAATGCACAAACATGAATATTTGTTGGGTAATACATTTCTGGTATTTCACGATAATATTGTTGATCGACGTAATCAATTTGAAACGGATAATGTTTCCAAATAATCAAATGTAGAAATACGAATCATCATCTTTTGTAATCCAATGCTGGACAATGGAGATAGCCCTCACTAGTTCTGCCTCCAACTCACTTATCTAACTTGACTAACTTATCTGTCAGATAAAGACCCTATATTATGTATAAATTAATAACAAAACTGCAACTTCATCCTAACATGACACTCACACGGACAACAAAAAAAGGGATTCGACGTCAAACAAAATCCACGTATCCTCCGAAAAGTATTTTAATTTTTCCACGCACAAACTGACCCTAAAGTTGACCGTGTCCGAAAAATATCCAATTTCCATACGATATTTAAATAAAATTTGACGCCGTGATGCCCTTGCGAGGTGTAGGGGACACCCGGTCGAATAAAGGGTGAAAAATATGTTCGGATTTTCGACAATGATATCGGCTATTTTCTGATGTATGGCCTGTTAAATATTAAATTTTAATAGTGCCCCGAAGGGCGCTGAACTTTGCGCCTCGAGGCGATTTTATAATAATCCATATTTGAATTTAACGCGTTATTTACCAAGACGGTCGAATGACGAGGACATTCGACTGATGAAAAACTCATTTAATCTCATGCGTGCTTCCCAAAGGGGTAGGCAGGATAGTAGATAATTGGTCACAGATACCATTTTTAAGGTATTTACATCATATTTTTATATACAAGAGCGGGCAAACGACTAACAGAAGTACCCGTGCGCTGCCGGCCTCTCAAAAAGGAATACGCTCTTTTCTTGGAGGCCCTTAAGTCATGAGTGGTAGAGCCACGCTGTAGACACTTTTGTCTACAGCATGTATGGGCCGGCTCGTCCGGGTCATTACCACTGTCTTACAGAAAACTGGCGTAAAGTAGCAGCTTACTGCTTCATTTCGTACGGTGAGTGAGATATCCGGAGGCCCAGACCGTTCCCAATTCCTTAATTATCCCTTTCCTTTAAGGTCGGCAACGCACCCATGATACTTTTGGTATTGTGGGCGTACATGGGCGGTGGAGATCACTTACCATCAGGGGACCCACTTGCTCGTTTGCCGGCCTATGCCATAAACAAAAAAAAAATATCAGTCTGGACATACCGCAAACGAATACTCGTAAATGTGTAGAAAATATTTGTAAGCATAAATTAATTTCTTTAGCGCAGAGCATCAATATACCACGATTGTAAAAAGGTGTATGTATTTCAATAACGTGCTGTACAGCGGTTGTGAAATGACCGACCGATAATTAATTAATAGACTAATTGCAACGCCGGTGTGGTCAAAAGACTCGGTTGTACGATAATTAGCGTTTTCCCGCTAACTATCGCAGCAAAAGGCGTAAAAGCCGATATTTTTATTTTTTCTTCTGGCGAAGGAGACTCTTGTACAGCTTTAAAATAGTTTTTACTTTTTATATGTATTTTGAGATCTTTGCAGTTTATGAAGCAAATGTTAAATATTTCGGTACCCAAAATTAAATAGAAAAATATTTTTATCTACAAGATCATTTGAAAACGTTATAGTAGTTTTATATTATACTATAAAGAATATAAATATATGTGATAAACAATTATCGCTAAAATGATAATCTTTTGATAGCGGAAATTTAAAAAAATAACATTGCATCGGCCGGGAATCGAACCCGGGCCGCCCGCGTGGCAGGCGAGCATTCTACCACTGAACCACCGATGCTTATGATCAGTGTATTTAAATAGCGAACTCAATTATTCGATTCAACTGTTATTTAAATCCAATAATAGTCTTTATGTTGAAATGCTAAGAGTCTATTTTTCAATAAATTTTAATTCTTGAAATAATCACGTATACATATTATGGATTTAATACATGAAACGACACATATTATAATAAATGGTTTTTTATAACTTAAGTTGGCAACCGTGCAAAGGGGTCACCGGATGGTAAGTGATCCCCACCGCCCATGTACACTCACAATACTGGAAGAATTATGGACACGTTACGGACCTTAAAAGAAAGGGATAGTTTAGGGATTGGGAAGGGGAGTCGTATCTCCTCCGGATATCTTACTCACCGTACGAACCACTACTTTAGCAAGCCACTACTTTTCGTCGGTTTTCTGTAAGACCGTGGCAACGGCCCGGTCGAGTCGGCCCATTCTTGCTGTAGACAACACTGACTACAAAATGGCTCTACCACTCAAAAAAAATAATAGACAAGGATAAGACAAACATAAAAAAAAAAGTTTTATCTGGTCTATAAGTGTATCGACGCTAGCATAGTTTCATAGAATACTCGACTCGTTATGTCAAAAGTAGAGAAAATAGTGCTTTCAAAATACCACAGAGAGGTTCTGTGGTACTTTGTCTACAAACCCTAAAATGACGACGTAATTTTATCGAAACATGACAGTTTTACCCGAAATATTTGTCGTCGATAGTTATGTCTCTCGCACGCGAGATATTATTACATGTGCAAAGCTGCTCTTACATGATTTCAATTAATTTATGATCAATATTCCCTTAAAACTGATAACCAAAACGTTGCGCACGTCGGCATCAGATATTTCAAGCCCATTGAGTAACAATCAAGCTGACGGGCAGCGTTTCACGTAAAGATTCGCATGTCTGACGTCAGTGGCACTCGGCAGCAGCCCTATTCGGTAACATTGAGATAATATGTACGTTATATTCCATGACACCCGTTCCACGCATCAACTGTGTTACATGATTTCAGTTGTTGTATTTAATACACTACACACTGCCTCGGTGGCGCAGTGGTAATGCACACGCGTTACGATTGAGGCCAATGCTGCGGTCTCGGGTTCGATCCCCGGGTCGGGTAAAGTGGTATTGGGTTTTTCTATTTTCAAAATGCTCAGTATCAGCCCGGAGTCTGGAATTTTTGCCCGGTTTGGCGATAGGCTCGGCCTCTATCACATAAGGGACGGAGATACGCTCGGCGAAATGTGTGTGTTCTAGTTACACCTCTGCCTTCCCCTTCGGGGATTACAGGCGTGAGTGCGTATGTATTCCATGACACCCGTTCCACGCATCTACTGTTACATGATTTCAGTTGTTGTATTTAAAACAGCAAAGGAATGATCCAGTTCAAAAATACCAAGTCCATAGCGGTGTATTTTAAAATGATATTCTAAAAAACATACATACGCATTCACGCTTGTACTCCCCGAAGGGGTAGGTAAAAATTTAACTAGTACACCCATATTTCGCCCAGTTTATTTCCGTTCAAATGATGTGAATGAGCTTTTCGCCATACCGGACACAATTCCAGACTCCGAGCTGGTACAAAGTTCTGAGTGACGTTGCTTCATAAACAGAAGGCAGGCGTGGCGCTTATCATCAGGCGAGCGACTTGCTCGTCTCATCTTTCAAGTGTTCTTGTATCGTAGGTATTCCCAATGCAATATTTGTCCAAAACTAGGCATTGCATTTACAAAACCGTCAATAGTTTCCAAATAGCATGCACAAGTTTGATTACGCATATCCAATGTGCATTCACTGTGGGCGGATAAAAGCGACCCATCATCATCCATCGCATTCAAGTGTCCATGCCAGGCACAGACACAGATTTAAGTAGATGACGCAAGTAAAAAAATATTGAAACCAAATGTGGCATTTTTTGTACGTGCTGTCACGTCATAAGAATATTTTAGTCAAGAGAAATATCCTTGAAATGATATGTGTACGTTCATAATTATATGTTGATAATATGGATTGTGATACCTAAATATCTTGCTTTGTTTTTGTACTGATTTGTCATAAGCGCTATTTTAATTGCCTTCATGATAAACAATTTTATTCTATTATTATTCTTTTAAAACGTTCTACATTAGAGTACGCATGTTTTGTCACTAGATTAGGAATCGAAGTGGGTACACTTCTGTCATCTACATAGATCTATGTCTGCATTGCCAGAGATATCAACCAATTCGGAAATAAAACCGAGTCGATGCGCAGAGCGGTTTCCGATATCTGCCCGTCGCGTCATAAAAGCGTATATTGGTAATGTATTCGTTGCAAATGATAGTTGCTTGCTATTATTGAAACGCTATGTACACACGCTTTGATATGGGCGATATTAGGAGCGTACGAGTAACAAATTGCTTGTGCGACAATCATGGTTTGTGTTTTGTTGTGTTGTAAATAGTTGTAACTTGTTTTTTTATATATATATCATAGGTTGGCAAATGAGCAAGTGGGCATCTGATTGATGGTAAGCGATACAGGCACCGATTCCAAAAAGACCTATAGAAATTGTTATTTTTTACTTTTCAGTGTTATTTATGAAGTCGGTTTTTAAGTTTTATTAAAACTTTTTTTAAATTCTGAAATCACCTCTTTGGTCTTGTAGCAGCGGACTAAGAGCGAGCACCATGCGGGTCTCGGTTCAATTCTCAGCACGGGCAGTCACAATTAGAGTTTGAGTTTTCAATTTAAAAAATCACACATGAATTGCCCGGGATTGGAATTGCCCGGTATGGCGATAGGCTCGCCCTCATCACCTTGTGGGACAGCAATAAGTTCGGTGCAACGTGGGTGCACTACTACAACTACTAGTTGCATCTTTGCCTACCTCTTCGGGTGTAAAGGCGTAAGCTAACGTACTAAGGTAAGTTATTCTTAAACGAAACGGGTAAAGATACTTACAAATAAATCTGATTGCCATCACGTTTGATGGGCGTGCTCGAATATTTGTGTACATGGAAATGTAAAGCGAAATATGTCTGTGATTGTCGAGATGTTTCCTGTGAGGGATCTTTGTTCCCGCATTATCGTGCGCGGTTCGATATGCCTTATATATGATTTAGAAATACTTGTTTCTGTTGTGAGGCATTGTCTTTTTTTGCTCTCGATTTATGGCTACTTGTAAGCTTGTTTTCTTTTTATTAACTTGAGTGACGTAACGAGCAGGTCGCTCGTAAGCGCTAAGACTGCTCATAAACCGAAGTAACACCACACAGAACTTTCAATTACAAAGCGATGCATGGCATTGGACTGCGCTCGTCACCCCGAGACATAAGATGTTAGATCTCATAATGCCAAGTAATTACCTTCAAATCTGAACCCAACAGTGCTTACACACTGTGGCTTGGCTGCAGAAATAGACAAAGCGGTGGTACCAACCCAGACGGCCTCTCACATACGGGGGACCACCTTAATGGCAGGCACAAATAATTTTATAGACGCTGTAGGCAGTTTTAAAACAGGCAGTTTGTAAAACTTATACAGTATGTAACCAAAACCCTTTTGGCCCTTTTTGGGTAGTGAAGATAGACATATATAAAAATAGTTAAATTAAAAAAATAAACTAAGCAGAAGCGAGATATTATCTTACCCCAAATAGGGGTTTTGTTACATATGATATAAGTCGGCTCGACCGAGGCGGTACTACTGTCTTACAGAAAATCGATGTAAAGTCACAGCTTGAAAACGTGTTTTGTTCGCTGTGTGACATTTCTGGAATTGACTTGATTTTTTAGAACTGTTTTTTAGTCTTTATGTTCGCTAATAAAATAAAAAAATTAGCAAAAAGTCTGCATCGGCCGGGAATCGAACCCGGGCCGCCCGCGTGGCAGGCGAGCATTCTACCACTGAACCACCGATGCTTATATATAAAGTGACAAAATACATAGTTGATATATGTATTACAAAACGTATATGAAGTTGATTACAAGTTATATTTACATTGACTACTTACTAGTCACGTATTACTATAATCCTACTACTACCTATACCTACATATTCTTTATACTTATAGTATAAAACAAAGTAGTTTTCCGCGTCTGTGTGTTTATCTGCTAACTCTTCCTAAACCACGCATCAGATTTTTATGCGGTTTTCATTATAATTTAGACAATTTCTTCCGGAAGGTTTATCCCGCTATGATTATGTCTGTACTTTTTAAAACATAAACATGATCAATAAACATAACAACATAAATTTTAAATAAAAACAAAACGTTTTTCATACATTATTTCCAGAGTCATTAGCTCGCCATACACTCAACCTCCCCATAATAACCGTACACCAACGCGTATAATGAGCGTGATTACAGTATTACAGAGACGGTGTTGGTGTACAAATGAACGCACATACATACATACATACATACATACATACCTCATGACTCACGAGACATGGGCTCAATATTAAAGCTGGAGCCCCTGCAGAGATTAATATGTCGTCACACGCTCTTACCACGGCAAGGCGCGAGTTGGGGACTTAAGCGACAGTAACATTTAACGGGTAGGTTATTATTAGACTGAATGACGAGACGAGCAGGCTGCTCGGCTGAACGATTAACAATGATGGGAATTGGTCTCCTCCATGCCCTCATGGTAATACACCCAACACTAACACATATAATTCTGACCCCACAATAGGTTAACCTGTATCAGGAACCCGAAACGTATATTTACGGATCACACAAACATTTATCTCGGTGCGGGAAACAAACATATGGCCTCTCACTTCACAGCCGGCTACTCGC
The DNA here is from genome assembly GCA_905332985.1 of Mimas tiliae. Lineage (NCBI taxonomy): Eukaryota > Metazoa > Arthropoda > Insecta > Lepidoptera > Sphingidae > Mimas > Mimas tiliae. The sequence goes on from HG995254.1 coordinate 12,047,241, forward strand.
CCACTGCGATATGGAGGCTGTTAAAAACACTCACTCAAATTAGTTGTTGAACTATATCAGACGGTATAGATGCGTTGCAGATCTTAAAGCAGCATTGGGTATTAAGAAGTGGGGAGGGCATTATTGGACCTCCGGAAATTTTACTCACCGTATTTTCTATGTACTTCGGCCGAGTCTGCCCATTTATGTGCTATCTTATCCATACGTGACAATAATATTATTTGATACGACTGTTGGAAAGTGGAATTTAAATACTTTTTACTAGAGTCTAAAATGAAATAAATTATAAACGTTTTATGGATACTGATACGTGACTAAATCAGCTATTTTAATAAAACTGTCAGAAGCATCGGTGGTTCAGTGGTAGAATGCTCGCCTGCCACGCGGGCGGCCCGGGTTCGATTCCCGGCCGATGCATGTTTTTTTTTTTTGGTTCAACAAAGCCAGTAACTGGTCTACTCCATAGCTCTAATCTAATAATTTTAGAAAATAATTATGTAAATAAAAAAAAAAATAAGTGAGCGTACAAAGTATGTAGTAAACTTGATATTTCAAAAAGCATTAATTATTTTATTTTCGTACGTGGATATTTTATCAAAGTATATTTCGCATAGCGTCCAAAACTTGCGTCTCGCCACAACCAGGGTGGGTTTTAGCCGGCGATCCGCTGACAAGGGTCCAAATCAGAGATATTAATTTGTACGGAGCGCTGTAAATTAACCGAAGCCTGTTACCCTTAAAGGTGGTTTCACATATAAATAGGCTAAATCAGAAAACTCAAAGCGTAGCTTGAAAATTCTGATATTAGAATACTGGCCACTTGGCAACGGAGTTCTAAATGTAAATGAATGAATCGTGTCGTAACGAGCTTTGTTTTGGTAGTAGGTAGTTCGTATTCGTCAAGTCAGGCTTCAAATAATCTTAATAATAAGTACTTCTTTGGGGATCCATAAAACGATGAAATGGCATTTTACTACGTGTAAATCAAACATAAAGTATGAAAATGTTGGCATCTCCGTAACCGTGAGAAGCATTGGACCGTTTTTTATACGCATTTTCTGTTTACTTAAAACTTTTGAAATGAAATGAAATGAAATGAAATGAAATGAAATGAAATGAAATGAAATGAAATGAAATAGTTTTATTCATCATGTAGGCAATTAAAATAGCGCTTATGACAAGTCAGTACAAAATAAAGAAACTTATGTAAGTACAGAAATCATATCAGCTAATATATACATAACATACATAGCATCGTCAAAATACACTGGGCAACTATAAAGTTTACTATTGTTTTATATTAGTCCAGGATTGTTAAGTATTATTATTATTGTTATTTTTTCTCTGTTTTAAAGGTCGATATGGACCATAGGCATTACCGAAACGGCACGTGGTTTAAAACTACCACCGGATCCAAAACGACCCAACCTGAGAAGACCCGGCGAAACAAACTCAGTGGGCTTACTTTACCACTGGATATTACGCGGCGCGACCCAGTCCTGAGAAGATCCAGCTAGTCAAACTCAGTGGGCTTGTTTTTGGTCCGATTTATCATACCAAAATAAATTAGGGAAATAAAAAGTCCTATTTTTATTTTAAGGTGATTGATACGGACCATGTGTACCTCTAAATTGTAGTTTTAAAACTGCCACCGGATCCAAACGCGACCCTGTCTGAGAAGACCCGGCGAAACAAACTCAGTGGGCTTGTTTTTGGTCCAATTTCTATAATCTCAACAATAATGACTTGTCAATTTAAAATTGCCAATTTTTATTTTACGTGATCGGTCGTCTTTTTTATTAGGTATTTAAATTTTATTGATACATTTATTTAATATATTGTTTTAGTGTAGGTATTTAATATTGTTGTGCAATTTATGTATAACGTACTTACTTGAACATATCATATATTATTTACATTTATTAAATTAAATTAAATTATTCCCTACATTGTCTACAAGCTACAGGGCCCCAGGAGGTCACAGTATGCAAGGAGGAACCGAACGCCAAACATCTCTATCCTCTAGATATTGCTTAACATTATAATAGCCCCTAGTCATAAGCACACGTTTAATGTGTGCTTTGAACATTTTTTCGGGCATATCGATCACACTATTTGGGAGCTTGTTATAAAATTTAACGCTGTTACCCATAAATGACTTTTTAGTCTTAACTATTCTAAAAGCGGGTACTACGAGTTTATTTTTGTTTCTTGTATTAATATTATGAACGTCACTATTTTTACAAAATTTACAAAGATTTTTACGAACATACATAATATTTTGATAGATGTATTCAGACGGCACAGTCAGTATATTACTTTCCTTAAATACAGATCGTAAGGAATCGCGGCTACCCAGGTCATAAATAGCACGAACTGCTCTTTTTTGTAGTATAAATATAGTGTCTATATCAGCAGCTGATCCCCACAATAGAATGCCGTAGGACACAATACTGTGAAAGTATGCGAAATATACTAACCTAGCCGTTGAAACATCAGTCAAGCGTCTAATTTTCCGGACAGCAAAAGCTGCAGCACTAAGTTTACCAGATAATCTTTCTATTTGTGGATCCCATTGCAATTTACTGTCTAAAGTGATTCCTAAGAAAACTGATGAGGAGACTAGATCCAATGTTTCTCCGTTTAATTCTATGCGTGAATTTACTTTTGCAACATTTGGTAATGCAAATCGAATACATTTTGTCTTCCCTGCATTTAACAAAAGGTTATTTGCAGAGAACCAATTTAAGATTAAATTAAGAATATTGTTGGGTGTAACCAGATCTTCCTCCTTACGGTTTACTTTAAATATTAACGACGTGTCGTCAGCAAACAACACTATGTCTGTCATTTTTTCTACCATGTAAGGGAGATCATTTAAATAAACTAAGAATAGAAAAGGGCCCAGAATGGAACCCTGTGGAACCCCTATTTTGACTGAAGATCCTACTGAAGTGACACCGTCAATATATACCCTTTGTTCCCGACCTGATAAGTAGGATATTACAAGATCAAGTGATGTGCCACAAATTCCGTAATATTTGAGTTTAGCAATAAGGGTTTGGTGGTCGACACAGTCAAATGCCTTGGAGAGATCACAGAACACCCCTAGAGCATCCTGCGATCCCTCCCAGGCCTCCAACACAGATGTCATTAAAGCTGATCCAGCATCTTGAGTAGACCGATTTTTTGTAAACCCAAATTGATTCTTATGTAATATCCTATTTCTATCAAAATGCGCCAGCATTTGGTCCAGCATGATTTTTTCAAAAACCTTACTAAGAGCTGGTAATATAGATATAGGTCTATAATTTGAGGCGCTGTTTACACTGCCCTTCTTAAAAATTGGCACAATTTTGCTTATTTTCATTAAATCGGGAAAAATACCGTCACTCACACAAGAATTAAAAATATCTGCCAATATGGGAGCAATATTTACTATAATAGCTTCTATAGCTTTAACAGATAGCCCCCATAAATCTTCAGTACCTTTTATTTTAAGTTTCTTAAATGCTTTAATTATTTCACTATGAGATACCATGACAAAGTTAAAATTAGGCATATTTCGTTTAACATTTTCAATTAATAAAGATTTTGCTAAAGTCGCTGATGACTGCAACCATTTTGTTGTCTCTATAGGTATGTTAGTGAAGAAGTTCTCTAAATAATTGGCAACAGAGAGCTTATCTGAAACTAGTTCGTCATTTACATTTAAAGCTATCGAGTTGTCACATAATCTATTTTTACCAGTTTCAGTATTAATTATTTGCCAGGTAGTTTTTATTTTATTGTTTGATTGTCTTAACTTTTCACTAATATGTGCGGCTTTAGCATGCCTACATACTTTTTTAAATATTTTAGAATAATTCTTAACGTAGTTAGAAAAATTGACATCAGGTGTATATGTTATCATCATTTTGCAGATGTTATAACCTCATAGTAGACTTACAGAGCAATCTCGATCAGTATCTCGTATAGTGTTGTCCAACTAGCGATAGTGATGTGCGTCGACGCGAGCGATACGAACGCAATAATCGGATCGCCAAAATTACACAATGTGTAAAGACCTTTTCGGAACTACGCGAATCGCACAATGTTCCAGTTACACACGCCCAGTAGATCCAAATTTTGTATTGGATCTACTAGATCACAATGTTGGTCCAACCTTTCAGTTCGTCCTTAGAGAAAGTTATAAAGACAGGTCAAAACCGTTTGTCCGAGGACATGGCCAGTTGATGAACTTAACTAATGGTGTTAAAGTTTTATCTATAACAAATTTGTATTCAGATGCCTCCGTGCATTACTTAAATGTTGAATTTGGTATTCACTTATGTGTCTTTGAAACTGAACTTTTTGCTTACTAATTCTAAATGTAGTTACATATAGAAGGCATATTTTCGGAACATATCTGTTATTCTGTTACATATTTATAAAATGACGAAATGAGGAGTAGATTTTCAATTCGACGCGTATACTTACTTGTTTTTTCTTGGCCAAACTTTGCCAAATATGATCCACATTGGATGATTATTTTTTCATTGGCTCAAAGTTGATGCCATTTAAATTTCAAGAAGAAATTCTACTCCTAAGGCGGTGAAATTGGGGATGCAAGACTAAACTAAAGCTTCGTCATTTATGCACTGACTTTGATGCTTCTCGTTCACTATAAATACATAGTCAAAGTACATATATACAATAGTAAAATTAATACTTTTTAACAAAAATAAAACTGTCTCAAAAAGATAAAAAAAGGATAACCAATTTTTTATCATAGCTTTCTAAACCATTAAATTGCAAGGCAACTAAACTTGTTATTTATATTTTTATATTTATAATAAGTAAATTTTTTTTGAGCTGGTTACTTTGTTAATAAGTTTTTATTACTGTATTACAAAAAATGGGTTGGTTACTGTAATTTTAACTGAAGACGCAATAACTGACTTGATTTAAAGATTGTTTCATTCGTTTCCAGTACTAGAAATACGTTAAAACCAAGTAGATTTCGTAAACTATTACGTTTTATATTACAATGACCGACAGTTGACACACTCCACGGTTATTTTAATACATTGTGTAGCATTATTGCGACATTTACACGGATGTTTAATTAGTCTAAAAATATTTTCCCTTTTTAAACACCTAAGCCTAACAAATTTCTACTTTTTTATAACATAGGCCGGCAAACGAGCAAGCGGGTCACCTGATAGTAAGTATGGTATCTCAACCGCTCATGAACGCTCACAATATCAGAAGAGTCATGGATGCGTTGCCGACCTTATAGGAAAAGGATAAAGGATTGGGAAAGTGTGGGGGATTTGGGCTTCCTGATATCTCCTGATATCACCGTACGGAACGCAGCATCAAGCCGCTACTTTATGTCGGTTTTTTGCGAGACAATGGTAACAAACCGGTCGAGCCGGCCCATTGATGCTGCTACTTATTTAAGCTATACAATGTAACAATTCCCAAATTATTTTCCGTACCTGCACTACCATCTCACTTTTACTACACTTTCTACGCAATTTGTAAGGCGAGAGAATAATAATTTTCGGCGGTTTTGTCCCTTCATCGCGATGCTGGATTAGACGTTATTAGATGGGTAAATTCGTTCATACGTTTACCTGCATGTAATGTAATCAAACCCGACCCGTCGGTGTTCTAGCGGCTCGAAATTGAATAAGAAAATGTTGTTGAATAAATGTTGGGAAGCTTTGTTTTTGGGCGTTCATTAATTAATGCCGGAGGTAAATTAGATGCAGTCTGAGGGCGTAGCTACGTTTGGGCAAGGTGGGCGCTTGCCTCACTCGGATGCCGTCGTGAGCCAGCATTAATTCTTTCTTCCTGGCGATATCCTGGCCCATTGGGCAACGCCAGGCATTGGCCAGGGTCCACCTTCTCGTACCATAGATTTAGAATTAACGGTATTGGGTATTATCTGGGGCAACACGCCGTTTGCCCCCCCACAACCCGCAACAGATACCAGGTTTAGCGATTGCCTCATCCGTTAATCAGAGAGTATCACGTGCAGGTGAGATTGGCTTTGGACCTAAGATGTTGGTGGATCACTTACACTCCTACAGCCAGCATTAATATTCTTTCAAAATAATCACACCTCTTTTGAAATAAAACACATGTGTACACACAGGTGTAAAAACACATTGTTTCTGCGCTGTGATCGGTTAATTCTTCTACTTACATTTCCTGGCTCAACAACAGTAAATCCATTTTGATTTCTAAAATATTACACTTGTCTTATCATTACACATATAACAGTGCCAATTAATGGTAGCTGCTTTTCTACCCTTTTTAAATATAGGTATGAACTCGGTCCCGTTTTGCATCACTTTTAGGTATTATAGAAGAATGTTTTATGGTATCTTTTTCTCTGATAAGCAAAATATTGATTGAATAGTTTTCTTCACTTCTAGTAAGAACTACATTAAAATAAATTTAAGAAAGCTATAACGTTGTTTTTATATGTTAATCATATTCAGTTTAGTGACAACCTTAAGTTGTTAGTTTAGTCTAAGTATTTGCAATGAATATGTTCATGTTTGTCTAGACTTATCAGTTGAGATAATATGATAAATATAAGTACTGCAAATTATGCAGGACAACGTAATGTGTGTCAAGGAAATATCGCGTGTAGTAAACATTCTCGTTTTATGTAAAATTAAAGTTTAGGTACCGGCAAGAGTCATGAGCACATTTATCTGCGCGGTAGTTTATTAATAGTTATGATTGGCTGTATGAAGGACCGTGAGACGCCGATACTTCACGCGATTGGTTCATCAGTCGATACTCTTTGTCTATTGGACTCTCTCGTATCATTCGGCAGTAGTCCATCCGTGCTCACGATTCCTGCCGGTTATTATAAATTGCTTGAATTATAACTTGTGAGATATTTTAGAATAAGTTCAAGTGCGATGGATTATAAAATGCAACTTTGATTGATTATTTTGGTATTGTGGGCGTATATGGGCGGTAGAGATCACTTACCATCAGGTGAGCCACTTGCTCGTTTCTGACCTATGCCATAAAAAAAATGGTGTCAACTAATCTCGACGCTTCAAACGTTCGTTCAGTTAGTTGCAAATAACAAATGAATGCAATCCATCCCTATTTCCACGTAAATACTTAAAACCTTTTGTAAAGTGGGTGTTGTTTCACTCGAAAACAATTAGAATTGTTTCGATGACTCTGGAAATCTTGGGATGTAATGCGAGCGGGCCCCCTGGCGTCTCTGTTTGGAACTTCGACAATTAATTAAAAGTTTTAAGAAACAAAGGGCGGGGTTGTGTGAAGTGACAGGGGAGGGGGGGGGGGGTGTCGTTAATATTGCGTGAAAGAGCGAGACAGATTCATAGCGTTACGAAATGTCTCTGGTTGGATTAAATTAATATTACGTTTAAAGCTGCCGAAAAAGATGTGAAACAATTGTTATCAATAACCATCTTGTTAAACCCATCGAAATAAGATAGATGACAAGAAACGTAACTCAAGCAAAAAAATGACCCCACTAACACTCTGTGTAAGGGGGCGGGGCTATAAAAGTCTGTGCAGCTCGTTCATCCATTCATAAAAATTGATTCATTATCTCTATTTGACACTTGGTAGATCTTATTTTTTGCGCGGTGCAGAACGCAGTGGAGCCGTATTTTTGCCAGATTCATATGAGAGTTATCATTCAATCTTCTTCTTCCACCTGCCCCTATCCCACTCGCAGTGGGGTCGGCGCAACATGTTTTTAACACGTGTTACAGAAAGATTTGGCTTGTAGTCTTTACGACCGGCCGCCTGCCTGACATCAACACCTCTGGGCAGAAATTCCTTTGTTTAAATTCAATAAATAATAATAATAATATGTTACTAATACAATATCCGTCCGTCGATAACTTTAAGTAGGCAATTTGGAGAATTGGCTCAGTTATATAATTCATAACGATTTAGTAAGAAATGAAAACAGTTGGAAATAAGTGGACTTGTTTTTGTTATTGCTTAAAGTTTTCTTTGATTTATTTGTTTATTTCTAAGTATTGATTATATTTATCGTTTTATAATAGTTCTTAGAAATGACCTTTTCGAATTGTGATTTTCATTTCGAAGTTGGGTTGAGTTAATCGGAGTGATTATGAATTCACAAAATAAAGTTTGTTTTTCTCCGCCTAAAGGGGATACAAAATAAGCTCGTTGACCTGTAGGAGCACTAGTTGTACCCACGCCTACCCCTCCGGGGACACATACGTGTCCTTATGTGTTGTCCGCCATAAAAAATCAATATCTATCTTAAATCAAATATGACCTTAATAAGTATGTGCAATAGGGGTTCCTATTTCTTTATGCCTGGCGTTATCCCGCCTTAATGGCAGGATCCGCCTTCTCGTAGGTACCATAGATTCGACGGTATTAGGTATTATATGGAGCGACCTGTTTTGAGGTTCGCAACGGTAACCAAATTTCGCCATTGCATCGTCCGTTAATAAGCAGAGTGTAGGTGAGGACGGCTTTAGGCCTAAGATGCTGATACTCCGGTGCAAAAGTGGTACTATTGCACTTTAAGTATTTATTATTAAATGGATTATAATTTAATTCCGCGTTATATTTCGGCGGTAGAACAGCCCGACGGATGCATAAATTGCGGGTCGTGTGAAAAATAGAGCGGGTCGGGTTTCGCGCGCTTCAACGCGCGATGTATTGCGGGTAGTCTGTGCAGGTACCGGTCGCTTGACAGCAACACGTCCGCGATACTGACTGCTGCTGTGTGTTATCAGCTTTATTTATGTGTATAGAGATGATCCTCATTTATTTTGTGTTGAGCTATTTTGATGATGGTTCAGAGGCTTAGCATATGCAGTGCGAGATAATTTTGTCGACTCATTTTGTAGTGTATTTTGACTGCCTCTGTGGCGCAGTTGTAATGCGTACGCGTTACGATTGAGGCCGACGTTGAGGTCTCGGGTTCGACCCCCGGGTCGGGTAAAGTGGTATTGGGTTTTTCTATTACGAAATACTCAGTATCAGCCCGGAGTCTAGAATTTGTGCCCGGTATGGCGATAGGCTCGCCCCCTATCATATAAGGGACGGAAATACGCTCGGCGAAATGTGGGTTTACTGGTTACACCTCTGCCTACCCCTTCGGGGATTACAGGCGTGAGTGCGTATGTATGTATCATTTTGTAGTTTAAATCTAGTTTTATCTGGTTATCTTATGTCTGTTGAAGCTAACATAGTTTCATAGAATACTCGTCTGTCTGTGTCATAAATAAAGATGATGTAGAGAAAATAGTACTTTCAACCTCTTTGTGGTATTTTGTTTATGAACCCTAACATGACGACGTAATTTTTACTCGAGATATTTGTCTTCGATATTTATTTCTCTCACGCGCGAAATATTTCGTGTTGCATATGCTAAGCTCCTAGTGTAATGTTATAGTTAATAAATCAACAGAATTTCTCTTAACACTCACACTACCCTTGGAATCTTCTCTCTTCTTCCACCTGCCCTTATCCTACTCGCAGTGGGATCGGCGCAACATGATTTTTAACACAAGTAACAGAAGGTTTTGGCTTGTAGTTTTTACGACCTGCCGCCTGTCTGACGTTAACCCTTCTGGGGTGAACCTTACCCTTAGAATACATACATACACACGCACTCACGCCTGTATTCCCCGAAGGGGTAGGCAGAGGTGTAACTATTACACCCACATTTCGTTGAGCTTGTATCCGTCCCATGATGTAATAGGAGCCGAGCCTATCGCCATATCGGGCATGATTCCAGACTCTGGGCTGATACTAAGCATTTCATGATAGTAAAAACCCAATATCACTTTACCCGACCCGGGGATCGAAACTGAGACCTCAGCACAACAGTCGTACCGCGTACGCATTACAACTGCGCCACCGAGGCACCCTTGGAATGAATGAAAGAATATTATAATAATGAATGCAAAATTGAAACCTCCGTTGGTGTATACACAACACAAATTCGCTTACGTATCCTAAATATAATATTTGTCAAGCTAGATTTCGCGTTACATTTACACTGTAAAGATAACAGCCAGCTTTATGACGTCTATACACCCGTTTACTGTTATACCTGAGGTGTAAACCTTTAGCGGTTTATTTAATGTCTTCAACCTACATTCACTGATGTCGACGTTTCGCCTTTTGTCTATTGCTAATTTTAGGCAAAGATATCTTGGGTATGACTGCCTCGGTGGTGCAGTTGTAATGCGTACGCGTTACGATTGAGGTCAACGCTGATCTCGGGTTCGATCCCCGGGTCGGGTAAAGTGGTATTGGGTTTTTCTATTACGATATGCTCAGTATCAGCCCGGAGTCTGGAATTTGTGCCCGGTATGGCGATAGGCTCGCCCCCTATCACATAAGGGACGGAAATACGCTCGGCGAAATGTAGGTGTATTGGTTACTCCTCTGCCTACCCCTTTGAGGATTACATGCGTGAGTGTGTATGTATATCTTGGGTATATTAGTTTTGTTTGTTGTTAGTTTAAGCATTACTGAAATTACTGGGCATTATGGAACTTAACCATCTTATGTCTCGGGATGACGAGCGCAGTTCAGTGCCATGCAGTGTTCTGTAATCCAGAGTTCTGTGTGACGTTGCTTCTGTTTATGAGCAGGCGTGACGTTTAACATCAGGCGAGCGACCTGCTCGTCTCATCATTCAAACAAATAAATAAGCGTATTTCTGGTTTTTTTTTAATTAGCTTAGCTTTAATGACGAAACGAGCAAGTGGCACTGGACTGCGTTCGTCAATCCGAGACATAAGTTGTTAAGTCTCATAATGCCCAGTAATTCCACTGGCTTCAATGTCCAGCAAACCAAATCTCACTAGTGCTTATATACTGCTGATTGGCGTCAGAAACCAAACCTTTCTGTAACATGTGTTAAATTAAAAAGCAAGTTGCGCCGACCCCACTGCGAGTGGGATAAGGACAGATGGAAGAAGACTGTACATTATATAATACCTTCATAATATTTTGTAGAGGTTCCGTAATAAATACAAAACAACTAAACAAGAAGTGGTAAAAAGTAAAAGTTGTATCACAGATGTATGCAGTGGATTATGAGACTTGTTTTAAGCGTGGCCTTACTTTAGTATCTCGTTTTTCGAACAAAAACTAGTTTTAGTGTAACGTATAGTATAGGTTAACGGCTATATTTTTATTATGAGCTATAAATTAGGGTCAACATTGACGTTATTATTAGGTTATGTTACATATTTTGGTAGCATTTAAAAATAGCAACACGTTTTATTTATTTAGGTTTTCCAGCAGACTTAACACTAATAATACAATTATACTTACTATATACAACGTGTTATAGAAAGGGGCGGGCAAATTTAAGCAATGTATAGTGTAGGGTATTAGTATTTTATCTCCCATAGTACCAAATCCGATTGCATTGCTTGAACAATAATTATAGAATTTTCTTTTTTATCGAATGAGTAATATGTCGATATCGACTTTCAACTTTGGACAACACTAAATGATAAACAATTATACTATAGACCTCCTTTTATTTAATTATTTTATAATTAAAAAAACATTAAACAATTGTCAAATGTCAATATTTATTTGACGCAGTCAGTTCGGCAATTTCTGATTTTATGAAGTATGATTACGAGTTCAAAAAATATGTTGTATTTGACTAAAAACAAGTATTATGTATTGGTATTTTGTGTTCGTGCAACTGATAATAGCTTATAAGACGCTCGTCGACTGTATTAAGCGAAATTCATAGATGGATGATCCGACAATGAAATCTTTATAATACTTCAGAGGATGGTACCTATATCGTCTTCAGCAAACAGTCTCTTTCAGGTATTTTGTGTTTCAATTACAAGTTACGTACGTATGTCCGTAGAATTACGTAAATCTTATTCAAGTTTATTAAAAAGTGAGTGTCATTCATTATAATTAATAGTGATGTCATCAATCTTATCGATCTTAATAAACGAGTGATTAAAATTAACGTGAAATTTTAGGATGTCTTGGTTAGAAATGATCCGGTACATAGGTACTTACTATAAGGAGTGTGTAATGACCCTAAAATATGACCACACCTTTCTGTAACACGTTGTATATATCTTAAGTAATAATGCAAGTCCAATTTAGGAAAAATCATCATGCTCTTAGTATATAATACATAATACGTTTATACATACTTTTTGATGATTTATAATTGAGCTTACATTTTTAGTTGGGTCATTATACAATTTATATAACACTAGGTTATGCTCGCAGCTCCGCCGGCGTGAAAGGCTTTTTCCGTGATAATAAAACCAATGGCCTTATTCAGGTCATGGTCTACCTGTGTGCCAAATTTCACCCAAAAGTGTTCAGTTGTTAAGTCGTGATTGACTAACAAACATCCAAATTCACAAACTCACAAACATCCAAACTTTCACATTGATAATAATAGTAGGAAGTATAGGATAATAACTTCATGCCTGTATCTCTAAAGGGGTAGAGCCACGCTGGATACAGTATTAACTACAGTATGAATGGGCCAGCTGGACCGGGTGTTACCACTGTCTCACAGAAAAGCGACGTAAACTAGCGGTTTACTGCTACGTTTCCGTTATCCGGACCTTCAAATCCCCTCCTCTTCCCAATCCCTTAATTATCCCTTTCCCTTTAAGGTCAGAAAGTGTCCATGATTCTTTTGGTATTGTGGGCGTTTATTGGCGATAGATATCACTTATCATCAGGTGACCCACTTGCTCGTAAAAAGGGGTCGGCTGAAGTGCTGAAGTACACCCACGGTTCGCTGAGCTTATTTAGGCCCCATTATGTGATAGGTGGCGAGACTATCGCCATATTAAGGCCGAGGAACTCATGTGTGATTTTTTGGATCTAAAACTCAACCACTAATTGTGGTTGTTTGATATAAGTTTTGAACCCAGGACTTTGGGTTCTCAGTATAATTAGGCTGTTTTTAGACCAATGAGGCAACTTGACAAACAGCCAAATAAAAAAATATTTTACACATGGATAACTTGGCATTGAATTTCAACACAGACATATTGTAAGAAGCAATATACAAGTTTTATATACTTGATTAAAGAGTGTATAAAATACGTAACATTTCTACCAACATAAAATTTTAAATGAGACTCTAGCAATACACTTTACCGCAGGCGAAACTTGAAGAAAAAATATGGTATTTTATTTATCAATTTTTTTTATTTAACTTTGTCGTAGTATACAGACTTGTTTAAAGGTCGTTTGTATTACATATCTATTCACAATAATAAAAGAATACCAATCAATTTTCATACTAGGTGAACCTGTATCGTGGGTATCATGAACTACGAAGAGCCTAAGAGCCTTGCGGACTCACAACACCCGGTGCCGAAACAAATCTGTGGATCACATAAACATTTGTCTCGGTGCGGGAATCGAACCCACGGTCTCTCGTTACACAGCCGGCAACTCGCCCGCTGCGCCACGGAGGCTGTCCGAATATAATTCAATCTATCTGCTAAACATAGGTCTCATTTTAGCTCAATTGGTAGGTTACAAAAGGTTTAAAATTCTGTTGCAAGATTTGCTTCGCTCATACTACAGGTAAATAAAAACTTGTAAGCTTGTTATTTATTTATTTATTTAATAGCAATACCATTAGGTAAAACACACTACTAACATAATATAAAAATCAATTAAGTAACAACTCATGTGCTTCCCTTTTGTTATAACTACTATAGGAACTAAGTATACGCAAAAATTCAATAAGTTGTTCCATTGGCGCTTATTACGGTATAAGCAAATATTATGTTTATGGTCCTCACACAAATTTCGATGTATGAAACACATTTTGCCCATCTGCAAATTAACAAATTTTTAGGAAAATACATTTTAGCTGACATATTTTTTTCAAGTAAACACATCACATTTTGCGAATTTTCAGCTTACGATTGTGAGTATGCGTTGTTAGGACATTTACCTTCTGTAAGAAGTTAAGTCTAAGCTTGTAAGATACATATATTATTATTATAGGTATTTACCTCCATACAATACAATACAATTTCGATAGATTCACACAAGAAGCACGTATGTATAGTATATCTTATATAAGGATTTATGCATCCTTACACAGTACCATCGATATCGTTTTCCTTGTTTCCAATATCTGTTCAATCGGGTGGTGAAATGATATTTTTGTGAATTTGTTCCCCGATAAGAAAGTCATTTTTCTCGGCATATTTCATGAAACGCTTGTTTGTTTGAGATGTTGAGGTTATATTGTATTATTTTTACTGACGTTGTTGTGTCAGTTTGAATATAGTACTAGCAACACTGAGGTCGCAGGTTCGACTCCAGCCCCCAGAGTTCGCAACTTTCCAGTTTTCGATGTGACGTTTTTATTCATAGTTAATATCGCTCGCTTTAACGGAGGAGGAAAATGTCGTGAGAAAACCTGCATACCTAAGAGTTCTACATAATCATTTCGAAAGTATATTAAGTACCAACCCGCATTACGACATCGTAGTGGACTAGGGCCCTAACCTCTCATATTAGTGGTAGAGGCCCGTGCCTAGCAGTAGGACAATTCGAAATAAATTTAAATATAAATTTTAAATTATGTTTATTTAACAGCACTAATTCAAGAGCAAATCATGTTTATCGAGTCGAATAATTTCAAGATAAAAATTACTACCTTGGGTAAAGAACGGAAGGCCCTTAATTTTTATTCCCGATTTGTGCTTTAACTAGAATTCACAAGATTAATGTTAAACTCAAAAGAAAACATTGTGTGACGCCATTCTTATTTACATAGCTAAAACCATGGATTCGCATGATCCATTAGTGGGTACCAAAAAAAAAGCATAAGCCCATCTTCATTCAATCAATTACGAGCCAATATAGGTGAGTGCAACTAGTTTTTCCCCCGTGCGAGAAATACTCCACTCTGTAATGGTAAGCGAGTGGGGTTAATTCTATTCATCGAGGCGTTTGGAGCGCACGGTGTGAGGGCGGCCATGAACGATCCGATTTATTACCGTCGTTTCCTCCTCGACGGGGTTCGGTGGTAAATAATAAATGCGTAGACGTGGTTTCGTGAGAAAGTTAATTGCGCGTTGTTTTTTAATTATTGGATTATTTGTTAGTATGGATTTATGATGATAAATAAATACACCTAACAGTCACACACATAGTCCTGACCCCTCACTAGGTTAATTTGTATTGTAGGTATCAGGAATTATGAAGGACTTGCGGTTCCACAACACCCAGACCAGAAACAAATATTGATGGATCACACAAACATTTATACATACTAACCATAACACGTATTCTCCTTAGCTAAATAGTCCCTAAAATGTGTACCTAGTTTCTACCCACGAATATTCTCAGCATATTAAGCGCTACTCATACAAATTATTTAATTAAATTAAAACAGGCGGAATGTCTCGCCATGTTGCCTGGCGAGCGGGTCGTCGAGTAGTTAGTTAATAGCGCAGACGCTAAGCACGACGCCCTAGGCTCTCATAAGCCTTGCTCGCGTGACCTGCCAAATATTTAATCCTCATCTACGTGCCTGTCTGTTATGAGCGTGTGTAGGATAGTGGGGTTTCGTGATGGTTGCGAAATAGGTATAATATTATAGCTGAAGAGGTTCAGGACTTGTGTTCACAATGTGCGATTAAAATTTAAATAACAGATAACGCATTAGACAGTTGATATATGCAGTAGCAGTTTGGTGTACGCTCTTCGGTGTATATTGAAAACATTATTGTTTTGTATTCTTATTGTGTAACATATATTTCTATATTGCAAAGTGAGCCCGTTATTGGGACAATCTAATAAATTGTACACCAGTAATTATTATCTATTGTTTATTTTTAAATTTATCTCAAAAGACAAAGAAAATATTTTGTTCTTGATAACTAGATTAGGATATGGTTTGATTAGTTTAAATTTGTTTTGAAGTAGATTCATAACAACAAATCCATATTAATATTACTCGTATAAATTTTAAAGTAACTCTTGTCTGCTAAGTTTTCACAACAACATTTCTGAACCTATTTTGATGAAATTTGCTACGAAGAAAGCTTGACACTAAGACATAGGCTAAATTTATACCATAAAAATGCGCAGTTACTGTTGGATGGAAAATCGACGCATACGGAGCCACGAGTAAATGCTAGTAAGAAATATCCACTAGTATTTTTACAATAGGCAGAGTGTCTTGAAGTGACGAAAGCAGTCCAGTGCCATGCAGTGCTTTGTAATTCAAAGTTCTGTGTGGTATTGTGTCTGATTATGGGTAGGCGTGACGCTTATCATCAGGTGAGCGACCAGCTCGTTTCGTCATTCAGGGTAACAAAAAGTTTATATGGTTTATACGGTATCGCTTTGTAAATGCGGATTGCGATTGTTTATTAAATTTGCCGTTAGTATAAGTGTTATCGCACCTACCCTCTGGTATACGTAGGTGCCCGACCTACCCTCGCCTCAACGGATAAACGCAAACAGTATAAAATATGTCGGATTGAACGGACAGGGCTCAGTGTTATTTGTAGTTGTGACAGTATAGTAGCTGCGTTTGGTGTGAATTATTGGCATAAGTTAACATAAGGAAGAACAGTAACTTTATTGCAATTGCTTTGTAAAAGGCTCCCAAGCGTGCATGGTCTATGACGGCCCTGACTAATTTCGCCCGGTCAATCGGAATTAATTACCAGGCCCTAATGTTTTTATAGTGGCTAATCGGTGTTCCGTGGCTATGGTCCTGTGGAAGGAAATCATTGGTTTCCGAGTGGTCGTTAGCTGAACAGCATAATTGACTTCATCTCGCAGTGATTACGTAATTGTTTGTGAGTCTTGAGTGGCGATTTATGTATTGATTGTTTGCATGTATTTTTAGGCTACCAATTACATTTTATAATTAAACGGCACCACTTGACTGTGATTGACTTCATCCTACTTTACGAAGTTAAAGTCCCAAATCGTCACTTAGCTTACAATACCGCGCAAGTTAAATTGACTTAGTTTTCAGGAGAGACATAAAACTGAATATTTTTTATGAACATGTGTGATGTAACCTTTGAATTACGCGGTGACAGAACTAATTGAATATCGTGCTTTGTATGGATAATTTAAATGTTTGTGTAAATTTATTGGATACGCGGTAAAAACAATTTATCCAATGACAATATCACATGGCAAATTTTCGAGTTACGCGGTATTGTTAGCTAAGCGACGAAATCCAGTTGCACCTTTCAAAAGCATTCAAATTGTTATATCTTGCTAATGATCTTTAACTTATTTGTAGACATAATCAAACACACATGTCGACTTCAGCTAGACACTTGTTTACAGGACTATTATAAGGTCCAGTGTTGCTTACTTAATATTATAGATAATAGTTATATTATGTTAACAAGTAACTTAACTTAATGCTAAGCTGATAGCATCTTTAGCGAATTATATTTTGTGTAAATTTTTTATAGCTCACTTTAAGGCTGTTGTGGCTTTAGTTGTAATTTCCATACCGGATGTCATTTTTTTTTTATTACATTACATAAAAACAATGTTTTATGATTGGAAATAGAAAATAAAAATCATTGACATTTTATTGTCCGACATCTACAAATAAATGTGATTAATATGAATACGATTACAATAAAAATAAACTTTGAATGTTTTGAAATGATCAGACAACAATATATCAAGATTTTTGTGTATGACTAATTCATTACATATTATATAAAAGTTAATTCTAGGAAGGCGCATCTTCCCATACCTACCATAGATTTGACGGTGTTTGATATTTTATGGGGCAACCCGCCGTCTAACTTCCACAACCCACAATGGGAACCAAGTTTCGCCATTGCCTCGTCCGTAAATCAGCAGAGTAAAGGTACCACGTGGAGGTGAGCGAGGTTGCAGCTATAGGACCAAGATGTTGGTGACCCACTTACAGTGGAAGTAAACAGTTCAATATTTAATATTCAGTGAATAATTCAACAGGTTTTAAATACCCACATTAAGAAACTGGAATCATTAAACAATGAATGCGCGAGCCAATTTTCTCACTTCAGAAGACGTAATTAAGTGGATAGCATTGATTGGAAAAACAGATGTTCAGAATAATTTACTTATAGTGGGTTCGTCTCCCGGTTTTAATTTGCAAATGAACCTGGCGATTGAATTTTTAAAAGGAAACTTCTTGTATTTGTACTTTGAATTATAGTGTTTGCAGAAATCTTACGTTGAAATTTTCCCTGGTACTTCTGTCTGTCTGTAGTCTGTATTTGAAAAGTATTTTTAATGTAGTTCACACTTCTTGTTGTAATTTTTTCACTGCTTGGTTGATCATCAATAAGGTTTTAAAGGATGATAAAACTTGCTATTTTTAACCGAGTTCAAGTTCGAAAGAGGAGAAGGTTATCAATCCGTTTTCAAGTTTTTATTGATCTGGAATTAGAATGGCCAGGTCCAATTATATGCCAGTTCCCCCAACCAATTGAGCTGATTCTGCGCACACTTTGTTACTGATGACATATCAATTATTATCTCAACATCGCCGTAACTCCATGGAGGCGGATTCTTTAAAATCCCCTCGATTTATAACTTAATAGAGTTTGATAAGTAAATAAGATGAAGCGAGTGACATATTAAATCCAATATGGCGGTCGATAACACTTTGGTTTTAAAATAAAAGAAGTGTTTTTAATACTCAATATATTTATATTGTACAAATACCGTTGCATTTAAATAATATAACTTTTGTATTGTTACAGATCGGTTCCTTGAAACACTATTATTTACTATCACATCATGAAGTGAGGAAACGATCTTTAGAGCCGAGTCACGAGCATCATCAGAAATTGAACGATGAACCTCAGGTAATAAGTTTTCTTTTTGTTTTTTGTTATTTATTAGCTTAAGATGACGAGACGAGCAGGCCGCTCGTCTGATGGTAAGCGTCGTGCCTGCCTATAATAGAATCAACGCCAACCTGAACTTCGAATTATGACGTACTGCATGACACTGAGCTGCGCTCGTCACCCTGAGACATAAGGTGTTAAGTCTCATAATGCCCAGTAATCTCACTGGCTTCAATGTCCTTCAATACGGAACACAACAATGTTTACGCGACGGCAGAAATATTTCAACATAATTTTCATGTACATACGACATAAATTTCATGTATTTCAACAAAATTTTAAATACTTTATCATAAGACAATATAGAACTAGTTACCAGGATCCTGTACCGACTACCTCGGTGGCGCAGTTGTAATGCGACTGCTTTGCTGAGGTCTGGGGTTCGATCTCTGGGTCGGGTAAAAGTGACATTGGGTTTATCTATTACAAAATGCTCGGTATTGGCCAGGAGTCTGGAATTGTGCCTGGTATGCTGATAGCCCCGCCCTCTATTGTGATAGGGGACGTAAGTAAGCTCGGCGTAATGTGGGTGTACTGGTTACACCTTTGCCTACCCGTTCGGGGATTACAGGTGTGAGTGCGTATGTATGTATGTTAATAAAAGTAGGTCCATTCTATTCTTCCTTTCCCCGTCGTAATTCATAACACTTCCCCTTTTATTAAAACACTCGTATGTTAAAATTTTGGGTTCTTTATGTCTACATTTGTTATTAGAATGGCCAATATGTCCGCCCGTTGTGTAATTCTGATTATAAATATGAAATAGTGTTGTAGATTTAGGTTTTGTGCAGACGTTCTTAAAATTTTAATTTTTGTATTAACTAAGTTACACAATGTTTTGGTTATATAAGCACTTTTAATGGTTGACTTATGCCCGTTTTCACCAACATACCCTCAAACACTTCCTAACGAAGGGTCCCTTAACCTAAGTAACTCCTTAAATCTTTCCCTTACCTAAGGTTGTTTTCACGTAGTTAAGGGTCACCTTAGAAACATAGGTGTCACCTAAACTTAGGGATTGATGGTGAAAACGGGCATCAGTGTTTTATCATATAAAATAGGTATAGTTGAAGGTGGCAAAGGGTCCATAAATTACGGGTCCTATAGGCTTGCCTATTTTTAGTTTGAATAATGAGACGAGCAGGTCGCTCGCCTTATGTTACGCCTGCCCATAAACAGAAGTAACACCACACAAAGCTTTGAATTACAAAGCACTGCATGACACTGGACTGCGCTTGTCACCCCCAGACATATGATGTTAAGTGTCATAATTTCCAGTAATTTCACTGGCTTGAATGTCCTTTAAACCGAAACACAACAGTACTTTCATACTGCTGCCTGGCAGCAGAAATAGACAAAGCGGTGGTACGAATCCAGACAGCCTTTCATGTATGAGGGACCTACCACCTTTTTTGGTGTCAGTTTGTGCTGTATATTGTTCGAAAGATAAACCAGAATTGTTATTATCATTTGAGTCATATATTTATCTTAAGTGCTTGTATCAACATAAATAAGACAACGGTCGAGAGAAGTTACGTTTTTCATCCCTAATTTAGTTTTAACTAGAACATCAAAAATGTTCACTTTGTCTATGTACAACATATAATATATAAATACACGAACACACATTAAAAGCTTCGCGAAAAGTCGACGCCGACCTCACTGAATCATAATAAAAAAATGATGCAAACACATAAATCTAAAACGTTAACAATCCGGCAAAGCCGACTCGCGTATATATATCTTCATTTTTATTTTTAATCAGCCATCCCGATCCGGAGGAGTAATGTAATCCAGCGGGATACACGTATCGCCAGAGATTATTACTTTTTTTTGACAAAGAGTATCGCGAAAGACTCAAGCGCCATCTCTTGTTGTCCCACTGAAATTGTGTCACGGATCGTATTTATAAAGTGAATATTTCATGAGTCGTGTGCGAGCTAGACATGCGGACTGCGTGTTAACAAAATTGGATTTCGTACGAGCGATATTTGGACTTGCCTCGTTGGTGTAGTGGTTTACATCGGTGGTGATCTGCGAGGACCTGTCCCTCAATTTACAAATGAGAAAAGTTGAAGATCTTCTGTACCAGTTTTCAAATTTGGAATTGAATATCGTGATCGTAGAACAGTATTCTAAAAGCTGAGGACCATCAGGAAATTTCAGTCACTGAATGAAACACAATAGCAAGCTGCGAGGTCACGTCACTTCTATAAGAGTGGTATTAACCCAGTCGAACCGTCCCTTTTATGCTTTAAAGTAACAAAAGTGTCTACGACGAGGCTCGCATCATTTAATACGTTTTAGAAACTAGAGCTATTTATACCCTTTATAAACAAAATCGATCGTCAGGGTATAAAACTCGTATGTCTTTCACTTGTAACATAGTGTCGCGAGTCCATTAAGGGTCATGTCGCCGCACAGAACCTCAAAAAGTGTCAATTAGTGTTACAAAACTTTTTCATCTATTTCGTCTAGTTCAGGAAATACTTGGAAACATACTGTCCACCTATCGGAAACTTATTACTTAACTTCACTCGGATTACAGGGTTTTTTTCTTTGATGTGTCCCATGCGATAGAGTGTAGTATCTACATATCTGCGATCTGTTTGCAGTGTCACATGGCGGATCTCTGCGTACGTTTTTTGAACATTGATCCTGTGCATCATTTTTTTATTTTATTAGTGTGACTGACGAGACGAGCAGGTCGCTCGCCTGATGGTAAGCGTCATGCCTGCTCATAAACAGAAACAACGCCCACACAGAACTTTAAATAAAAAAGCACTGCATGATACTACACTACGCTCGTCACCCCGAGACATAAGGTGTTAAGTCTCATAATGCCCAGTAATTTCACTGGCTTCAATGTCCTTCAAACCGGAACACAACAGTGCTTACACACTGTTGCATGGCGGCAGAAATAGACAAAGCGGTGGTACCAACCCAGCCGGCCTCTCGCAAACGAGGGACCTACCACCTTGTAAATCATGTTTCAGTAAAATAACTAGCGACAACGTAAGATATTTTTATGACAAACTCAGTGGCGCCTCCAGCTGATACGTGAGGAACTAAATGGTTGAGGCACTGAGCAGATCCGAGCGTTGAGAGTCGAAACCAGTGTGATATCTATCACGTCATTCGTATACGAGAAATGTGTATGAAGTTGATACATTCCCAATATGCTGTAGGGAGTTGATCTCGAAATGATTGTGGCTCCATTTACTCACACTCCGATGTAGTGTCGGAAAGTGTGGCAGCAATGACAGCTGGTAATATAAACGCTTGCAGAACGAGTGGAGCGCACTAGTGTGTCGACTCCAGAAACGATCACATCATATAGGCGCAACAGAATATTGGTTGCAAAATAAATTGGTAACCTGTGTAGTCTAACAACTTAGTATACGCACTCACGCCTAATCCAGGAAGGGGTAGGCAGAAGTGTAACCAGTACACCCATATTTTGCTGACCTTATTTCCGTCCCATGATGCGAGGCCAGCCTATCGTCATACCAGGCACAATTCCATACTCCGGGCTGATACTGAGCATTCCTTAATAGAAAAACCCAATATCACTTTTACCCGACTTGGGGATATCTCACTCACCGTACCGTAGCAAACTGCTACATTACGTCGGTTTTCTGTGAGAAAGTGGTAACGACCCGATCGAGCTGTCTATAGCGTGGCTTTACCGCTAGTTCTACAACTCCTTAGCTTATTACGAAATAAATCAATACGTCTGAGTTAATGTCAAATCAATGTTAATCAAAAACAGTGGCCTATAAATAAGTAATAATTTAATTTATTTACACAGCAACGTTTTATCACCCATAATATGTAAATTTAATCAACTGGCTTCATAACACCGCTCGCGTGACGTTCACAAATTGTGTACGAGTTGACAAAATCTGACACGCTCATTAACCGAAATAATATAGGATTCATTATCGATGGTATATATTGTTGTCTTTAATTTATAAATTACTAGGTGTTGCCCGCGGCTCCGCCCGCGTGAAAATAAAACGTAACCTATAGCCGTCTCCAGGGTCCCATCTATCTCTACATCAAAATTCATCAAAATCGGTTCAGTGATTTAGGCGTGAAAGCGTAACACACAAATAGATTTTTTTTTTCATAAAAAGTATCCTATGTTATTCTTATACCTCCAAGAATATGTTTCATATTCAAACATATATACAAAGTTTCATGATTATCGATTAAGTAGCTTTCGCGTGAAAGCGTAACAAACAAACTTACATTCACATTTATATATTAGTATGATTACTAGGTTTTGCTCGCGGCTCCGCCCGTGTGAACAGTCTTTTCCGAGATAATAAGTAGCCTATAACCGTCTCCGGGTTCCCATATATTTCTGTACCAAAATTCATCAAAATCGGTTCAGCGATTTAGGCGTGAAAGCGTAATAAACAAACACACTTTCGCATTTATAATATTGGTTGGAATTAGGATTCGGAAGTATGTTGTTCCGATAGTAGCACATATAATAGTTATTTTTTTATTTCGTTTCGTGATCACGCAGTTTGTGTGGTTATTCAGTCAGAATTTGCAACACAGATATAGAGTTCCTTTCTTAGCTTTGCCAATTGGCAACAAATTGGGAGTTGGGAGCGACGCGACGGCTTAAAAAATTGTTCCAAACATACGGAATTTCACCCGCTTTTGTTCCGGGATTCAAAATCAGGTAAGTGTATTGTTGTCTATGGTAGAACCGCGCTGTAAACAGTTTTGTTTACAGCATGAATGGGCCGGCTTGACCGGGTTGTTACCACTGTCTCGCAGAAAACTGACGTAAAGTGTGATATCCGAAGCCCAAAATACCCCTTCCCTTTTCTAATTCCTTAATTATTCCTACTATCCTCTTACTATAATATACGTGAATGTTTGTATGTTTGTATGTTTGTGAGTTTGTGAATTTGGATGTGAATGAATTTGTGAATTGACTAACAAGTCAATTACGCTTTGACGGCTGAACGGTTTTGGATGAAATTTGGCACATAGGTAAACCATGACCTGGATTAGGACATAGGCTACTTTTATCCCGGAAAAGGCTGTTCACGCGGGCGGAGTCGCGAGCAAAAGCTAGTGTATTTATATAACTTTTACTCGGGACTTAACCCGTGTGCAAGTCATTCTCGTCACTTTTCTGGATAAAGAGATGCATATGTTGCCATTATCATGCCACGCTCATCAACTATTTCTTGGAAAAAAATCATATCGAACCACCATTATTTGCACTTATAACAATATTTGTATGGATATTTTTCTACAAATAAATGTTTCAATGTGAAAATAAAACTTGGAAAGAATAGAACAATAAAAAAGTAACATATGTTCGTAAAGTAATAATGAAATGCCACAACTCCGTGAACATCCATCCGTTGGTGCATAAAGCGCGTTTCGTGGAATTTTGCTCTTTCATGTGCCAGTGACGTTTATTTCTCTGCAAGAATTGTACTGATGTATGACGTCATCGCTCAGAGTATGCGAATGTGAGAGTATATTGCATATAACGCTGTGTTTTGAAGATTTCAGTTCGCTCGAAATTAATTATCATTGTTAATTATATTCATGTATATATGCATGAGTTGGTGTCAGATATTTATGTCTCAGAACTGTGTTTGCTTGAATGAAGAAATGGGCAGAACGCTCGCTTGATGATAAACGCAACGGTTGCCCGTAAACAGAAGCGCCACCGCGCTCGATAGGTAGAGACATAGAATGCTAGCACCCGGTTTCTGAAAGGCTGATCAAATCAACATTCAACTAACAGATTGCTGAAACATTGATTAGTGTAAAAATTTATAATATTTGATGTCTCTTTAGTACCGTTTGACATACGATTTTTCATATTAATTTGAAAGTTATGTTAACTAACATGTGTGTCAAATCAAAGGTGTTGATCACGCTTCTAGCAACTCAATTTCGACTTGTCATGAGATTTGACATATTTTGATTAGTTAATTTTACTTTGATCAACCCTTCAGAAACCGAGCGTAAGTCTCATAATGCCAAGTGATTTTACTGAATTCAATGTCCTCGTGTACCAAATAGAATAGTGCTTACTCACTGTTACTTGACCGCAGAAATAGATAAACAGTTGGTACCCATTAGGCATTACCCCAAGGGTACTTGCATACAAGGGACCTCCCACCCTCCCATGGTCATTCGTTTTAGTAGAAAAAACTGTCGACAACGTGGCTCTACAACTCAAACTTGGTAATGTAATGTATCACAAGAAGGATTGTACAATAAGCCAATATAAAAGTAAATTCACCGTAATAGAATAACATCCACAAATTATTCCCAAGTTCCAAATCCTCCGTAATATTGATGGTAAAGGATGACCTTCCGCCCTAAAAGTTTTTCCTTATAACACTGATAGAGTAGAACAAAGGGCTCCCTTTTTGTTGGACGTTTGTGCCAGTTCTTACAAGTTTTTTCACCCGTAGTGGATGGAATACATTCGCTATGGATGAATACATAATGTAAAAAGATATTGTATTGATGTTGAATTTAATATCGCCATTGGTTTAGTGCAGGTTTTGTCATACTTTAAGTTTCATTTACCTCTAATCAATTTGGAAGACAACGGCGAACCGCTTCATAAAAACTGACTATACATAAACCAAAATAAATACGCACTCACGCCTGTAATCCCCGAAGGGGTAGGTAGAGGTGTAACAAGTGCACCCACATTTCGCCGAGCGTATGTCCATCCTATGATATGATAGGGGGCG
The DNA here is from genome assembly GCA_905332985.1 of Mimas tiliae. Taxonomy (NCBI): domain Eukaryota; kingdom Metazoa; phylum Arthropoda; class Insecta; order Lepidoptera; family Sphingidae; genus Mimas; species Mimas tiliae. Next base: position 12,072,916 of record HG995254.1, read on the forward strand.
AGCCTATCGCCATACCGGGCACAATTCCAGACTCCGGGCTGATACTGAGCATTTCGTAATAGAAAAACTCAATACCACTTTTACCCGACACGGGGATCTAACCAGAGGCCTCAGCGTCTGCCTCAGTCGTAACGCGTACGCATTACAACTGCGCCACCGAGGTAGTCTAAAATTTAACCAAAATGTATTTGAAATTAAATACAGTCATAAGTAGCAATCGATATGTGTTATTAATTAATGTGATGGATGAGCTTGTTTTATTTTATATCATAGGTCGGTAAACGAGCAAGTGAGTCACCTGATGGTAAGTGATCTCCACCGCCCATGTACGCCCACAATACTAAAAGGATCATGGGTGCGTTGCCGACCTTAAAGTAAAGGGATAATTAAGAAATTGGAAAGGTGAGGGGGATTTGAATCATAATTCAGATTCAGCGTTCAGTAGAGTTGGATTCGTTTGTTGAACAGCATTTGTCGCGTACCCCCTATGTACCCCACTTTAAGTAACCCTGGTCTAGTGGGAGCGTACTAAGGTATTGAAGGAATAGAATTCTAGAGAGATGCTATCGTGGCAGAGGCAAGAAGGAAAGAAAGTTTCGCCTTAAGGCATCATCAGTAGGCCTAGTACAAGTTTTAATAGTTTACCTAAAAAATGAAAATTTTCCTATTCACGCCATACGTCGAGTATAAGTTAGCCAATAGTGGGAACTATGATGAATTAAAATTATTGATAGAGTTAATTTTATTTCATATTAGTCAAATATGAAATTTGTTTTCAAGCGATTACCTTATGAATTACTAGTTTGACACTTCGACAGTAATACTTTTATACGAATTCGAAATCTGTGAACGTATTTGTAACTCGTACTAGGCCTACAGTACTGACAGTCAATTTCTGAATGAGGCCATAGTAACCCAGATATTACTTATTTGCTAGCATACAATTTCGTGTAGTCAACCCGTAATTCCTATTACAATACAAACGTGCCTTACAGACAAAAGTCAAATTTAATTAGTACTTACAAGACGGGTTATAAAGACCGCAGCGTCGCATTCAGCTTCGTATTAACCCTTTCTCCGCTGCCTGTAATAGTAACGAGATTTCTCCACTCAATGGGCCCCTTTTAACCTTTTTTCTCTCGGCCAAATGACATCGTTTTGCGGAATGGACCATATTGTTATTAGCAACGTGTTTCATACGTGAATGTCTCCGCTATTGTTCTCAAAATAATACTCGTATCGCATTCTTTGTCATTTGAAGAACAATTTCTGTTTGGATTTGTATTGTTTGTTCGGATTAAGTCGCTGTATGAACGGTTGTTTGTCGGTTGAAATTTGTTCGTCTTCTTTTACTATTTGTTTTAATAAATAACACCCAACCGTCATACACCTAATCCTGATACTATTATATTGTGTCGTGGGTATTAAGAATCACGAGACACTTTCGGTCTCACAACATTCAGACCCGAGGTCCAGAGACCCATTCATGTTGTAGACAAAAGTCTCTACAGCGTGGCTTTACCGCTCAAAAAAAAAATGAAAATTCATTATCTCCATACCTATATCTATAACCATTGTTATTCATAATGAAATGATAGTTATAGTTTGCTTTGTCGCCAGTGTTTTGTGGTAGGTATATTTATACATACATACGTACGCACTCACTCCTGTATTCTTCCTCACACTTGTATTCCCCGAAGGAAACATTTCGCCGAACGTATTTCCGTCCCATGATGTGATAGGGGGCGAGCCTATCATACCGGGCACAATTCCAGACTATGGGCTGATACTGAGCATTTCGTAATAGAAAAACCCAATATCACTTTTGCCCGACCCGGGGATCGAACCCGAGACCTCAGCGTCAGCCTCAGTCGTAACGCGTACGCATTACAACAGTGCCACCGAGGCAGTAGGAATATTTATATTGTGTCATAATTTTGTTAGTCCGATTGCTGCTGGAATGTGTTTTTCTACATCTCTCCTTTAGCCTACTACAAACTTTGGAATAAGATTATTGAATCACATTCTTCTTTAACGCCACTAACTGCTGGAGTTGTGACCTCGTTTGTCATTAAGCTTTTTCTTAAGATTAAATTATTTATACGAAAAGAATTATGGGCGCGTTGCCGACCCTAACCGACCGCGACCGACCGCGTTGCTCTTAAAGGAAAGAGATAATTGAGGGATTGGGAAGGGGAGGGAGATTTGGGCCACAAGATATCTCACTCACCGTACAAAACGCAGCAGCATCCTGCTACTTTACGTCGGTTTTCTGTGAGACAGTGGTAACGACCCATTCGTGCTGTAGACAAAAGTGTCTACAGCGTAGCTCTACCACTCAAAATCCTATGAAATTAAAGTTAATTCACGTCTCTAAGTAGCACGTAGCACGTATGACTTTTATTTTTTAATTTACTCTATTGCGCTACCAAAAAATTACATTCCATTAGACACGTGTAAATAAAGCCGACGGGAACATTAACGAAACTTTGTACTAATTGTTTTTGTTCGAGTAATTTAAGCGTAGTATAACGTGGATCATAATAAAGTCAGCTAAAAACTTATTACAGTTCTGAGAAACAAGCCTGGAGCTTCATTTATGAAAGTATACGCGTATGTATAATGACTTTGAGACGTGTGTTGGCCTCGTTGGTAAAGGTGTATAATTTCGACAATTTCTTATAGGTAACCTACATATATTAGGGAGGGAAAATCCTACAACTATTATAAATGTGGAAGTTTGTGAGTATATGAATTTGGATGTTTGTTAGTCAATCCCGCCTTAACGGTTTTGTTGGATGAAATTTAGTACAAAGGTAGACCATGAACTAGCTCAGGACATAGACTACTTCAGTCCAGAAAAGGTCGTTAACGCGAGCGGAGCCTCTAGCAAAAGCTAGTCAAGTAAAGAAGGCTGACATTATTCTGCCGACCCGTTGACGAACTTGTACCGTTGTACTGTGCAACGCATTTCAATTGCGCCACCGAGGGAGATATATGATCTACTATATAAAAATGAAATAACACTCACTCACTCGCTCACTGATTATGCACAATACAACTAAAACTACCATCATGAAGTTAACTCTGATAATAATTTGTATAATGTAGAGGCACGTTAAGAAAGGATTTTTTGGAAATTTACATTTTAAAGAATAAGGGGGTCGGGGAAGGTGCACTTTGTATGAAATTTGGGAGCGGCCTACTAATATGCACGAGGGTGAAACCGCGCGGAATATCTATACAAGGTTAGTCGGAAAGGGTGTAGGAATCGGGAAATCCATAAAAATACCCGTAATTCTGAACAACATTTATACTTATTTTTTTTCAAAATACCCCATATTTACAAAGATATTGCTGTTCAAAGATTTTAGAATAAAATACGCACACGTAACTGTACTAAAAGAAATGTCTTCTCTATTTCTGTTATTACATATTTACTCGTATCGGAAACTCTTTGACAACGTCTTATTTTAACGCTAGGTCGATTGTCGGATGCCGTCTGTCGGAATGCTCCCTAAATGTGCAATTCTTGAGTTTCGTGAGCTTCAAATGAAAACAGCTGATCTTAGGGTTACGTGTGCGTATTTTTTTCTAAAATCTTTGAACAGCAATATCTCTGTAAATAATGGGTATTTTGAAAAAATTGTAATGATAATGTTGTTCAGAATTACTTTTATGGATTTCCTGCTTCCTACACCCTTTCCGACTAACCTTGTATATAACGTATTACAGAAAGGTGTGGTCATATTTTAGGGTCATTACATACACCTTACAGTAAGTACCTATGTACCGGATCATTTCAAAACCGAGACCTCCCAAAATTTTACGTTAATTTTAATTACTCCTTTATTATGATCAATAAGATTGATCACATCACTATTAATTATTATGAACGACACTCACTTTCTAATAAACATGAATAACGTGTACGTAATTATATAGAAATATTACGTACGTAACTTCCGATTTAAACACAAAACAACACCTGTAAGAGCCATGAACACGATATACCATCTTCTAGAAGCACTTTAAAGACTTCATTCAACAAGGTTTTTCATCTATGAACTTGGTTAAAACAACCGATGAGCCTCTTGTATATTGTTATCAGCTGCTCCAACATAACTTTGATTTTAGTAAAATACTGCTGCGTCAACGTCAAACAAATGTTGATATTTGACAACTATTTTTAAATTTTAAATAATACAACATTGAAATGAAAGGAGGTCTGAAGTAATACTGTTTATACTTTAGTGTTGTCTAAAGTTGCAAGTTGATATCAACATGTTAGTCATTCGATAAAAAAATAAAATTCTATAATTATGTTCTAACAATGCAATCGGATTTGGCACTATGGGGAATGGAAGACTTATATCGTACACTATACATTGTTTAAAATTATCCACACCTTTCTGTAGCACGTTGTATAGTTACGTGATCCCAAACACAAAACTACAGTCGGACCAGCCTTATTTTTGTATTGGTCAGATTTATCAGTAACAAAACTTCCCGGAACGTTCAACGTGCCATGACGGTTTTGCGTCTTTGTGGTGGGCGGCCATACAGCCGAAGTTTGGCGAGACAGGGGCACTGGACGCTTGGGTAATAAAACTGCTGGGCGTGGCTCTGCCGAGCCTTTCTCATGTTGATGAGTGTCGTATACTAGATGTAGCTTTAAAGCCTCGTCGCCTATTTAGGCATGAATTGTGCTTCGGTTGATCATTGCCGCTTTTTGTAAGCTAGCTATTCTTAAGGGAATGTTTCAAATGAAATTTCTATTTGAGAGCATTGGTATGCATATCTATCAACAAGTTAAATCTTACAAAAATAAGAAAATAAAATTATCTTGTACTATTATTCCTTGAAAGTGACAGACAGATGTGAATGCACGATCTTTGATGTTTCATTTTCCATGTCATCTTTAACTTGGGTAAACGGCATTTGAAATATTTACTCACGATATTGTTTTTTTTACAGTATATTAACATCAGGCCTCCTCTATAAATGAGGGTATTTTATCACCAATTACAGTATAAGACAGCTATTTTTAAAGTACCTACTAGACCTTTTTATAGCATAGGCCGGCAAACGAGTAAGTGGGTCACCTGATGGTAAAATATTTCCACCGGCGATGTACGCCTACAATACCAGGAGAAGCATGGGCGCGTTCCCGACCTTAAAGGAAAGGGATAATAAAGAGATTGGGAAGGGGAGGGGATTCGGACCTCCGGATATCTAACTCACCGTAGGAAACGCAGCAATAAGCTGCTACTTTACGCCGGTTTTCTGTGAGAGTTGTCTTCCGGTATATATGTGACTGTTCTATATGAACATCATATTTTATTATGTAAGTAGCATTTGCGCTTTAACTCGTAATTTAGTTGCTAAGAAACAATTAAAGCAGGCATTGCGTTAATATGGCGCGGGAAAAGTTGGAGAGCTACTACATTTGAAGCTCAACGCTTTTAATTGTGAGTAGTAGAGCTACGCAGTTTTGTCTACAGAATGAATAGGCCGGCTTGGTACAACTGTCTCACAGAAAACCGACGTGAAGTGGTAGCTTACTTTTGCCCCCTCCAAACCCTTAACTGTCCCTTTCCTTTAAGGTCGGTAATGCGTCCATGCTTCTCCTGTGGTTGTGGGCGTGCATGGGTGGTGGAGGTCACTTTCCATCGGGTAACCTACTTACTCGTTTGCAGGTTTATGCTATTTAAAAAAGAGAATAAACAGAGTATAAAATATATACCTAATCTATCCAAGTAGACGGAAAATTAGTTAAACCATGTTTCAGTTTTTAATCTTGCCAGCGAGTAAAAAAAGTTTGAAAACAAAAACTAAATGAGTATGAGCACGCTGTGCCGGGAACTCTTTTATGAACATAATTAAATATCTTCCATGCTCACATAATTACACATGCAGTTAGCTATCTAAAGACAGCTTCCTTACAAAAAACAAGAGTAGGTGGGCTTCATAATGATGACCTGTTTATGGTTTCATAATTAACGACGTACGAAGGAATTTTAATTAGATTCAAAAACAAATACGACCAGCGGAGCGCAAATTGGGTCGCGCAACAAAAGACGAGGGTCGACTACGCGCCGGAGACGGGCTTTTTTCCGTGTTAAATCTGTTTAACCCGTCTGCCTCATAGACTTGCGGAATAGACCTCCGCTTTATTAGTTTAGGACTCTATTACGTCACCGTATGTACGTACAAAGGGGCTTTATTAAACCTCATCGGTTGGGTTCGCATTTGGGCGTAGTTTTTGCTGTTCCAAGTTTGAGGATGGACTGTTTGGTTTGAGCAACATATGGTGTTTGCTCAGATCTATGTAATACTAGCAAAAACAATATGCTCGTCGATGTGAGTTCGTGTCCCGCAAAAACTGATTTTTATCTACGTCAGCTGTATAATATCATTGTTTGCATTGCCACGCCGCGCGTGTTGGTGGGAGTTGGGACATCTTCCGCATTCTGAGCTCTAGATTTCAACAGAATGCTTCGCTTTTGTCATTTTTGGTATACACACAAAGCGTGAAAGAGCACAATGACAAAATATTTCGAAACACTGCTGTGCTGTTGTTTTCTTTGCCACTTTGTTTGCATTTTCATAATTTAGCCGCTACGTATGAAAAAAAAACTAGAAGGAAAAGGGGAAACGTTGGGTTTTTTATTAAATTACTCGGGGACTGTGACAAACAATGGTCGGTTGCTTCTTGGTTGTTCATATGTTGTGGCTACGGGTCTAATAAAATACGTGTGCCGTCTCGCCCCACATTCCTTTCTTTGTTGTTTCCACAAATCGTGTTACAAGTTTTTCATGATTTTACTTTGTTCTCCGCTTTATTACATCACATAAACATTATCATCGTGGTATATATTTACTTCTATTGTCCTTTTTTGTAATAAAGAGTGTTTTAATGAATGTATTCGATGAGCCATTCATACGCAATTGAGATTTCCGTTCTACTTAGAATTTGTTGTCACTAATTCGCTAAATTCTATTGTATAATGAAATAATTTCATTTCAACTTACCCGTGGTCCGTCTAGTAGTAGAATTAACAAACCTCGTGATGGTTAATGGTTATTGATAGGGCCAAGCATTGGCTCTTATCTATTAAAATAAGATTGGGAGGCTTAACGTAGTTTCGACTTTATATACAATTTTTTTGTGAAAGTTAAGTGACCGAATTATATCTATACTTTATTCATAAATTGTTGTGCAATTAAAATCAATATTGCCATGCAATATATTAAATAATTTATTTTGCCACTACCTTTTATTCTTTACTTCATTTATTTCTTTACCCTATCTTTTTTCCAAGCATTAAATTAACTCCAGATATAAAGCTGGCAAGTACGCGAGCTCACAACTTTTTCGGTTAATAAATATTATTGGGCTCCCACAGAGTGTGTTGCGTTCCAACAGCTGTGAAATTGTATCGTCTAAAAGCAGAATTGTCGCGTCGTGCTTCAGGTGCCTTGGATAATTTTAGATCGTTCCCACTTCCCTCCGTTCCCTATTTGGGAGTTATTTTTTTATTCCATCTGTCGGATGTGCCAGTACATTTCGCGAATGTAATGATTCTAAAAATAACGTCTCAGAGTGGAAATTGCTTTGCTTCTATCGTTGTTGTTTTGTACAAATCTTCACGGCGATATAATTATGCTATGATGTATCAGTATACCATACAATAGTGTTCTTCGTCATTAATATTCTGTATTGCTACAAAATGTTAAAATGACGCTGGTTAACCTCTGTTTCTCATAAGGGTTGCCAGAGACAACGAATTTCCACTTTCTATGATCTTTGTTCACCTCTTTATCCTCAATCACTCACATTATATTTTTCATTCGGTTTAGGATGCTTCTGACTTGGCTTTTCTCGAGACTCCGATTTGGGCAAAGAACGTTCGAACTTCAATTTATAAATCACTAAGTATTTTTTTTGCTATAGCTTATAATCTCGTATAGTCGATTCCATATGGAAGAATGGGGGATAAAGATGATGTAATCATAGCCTACCGTATAAAACATTAAAGAACCTTTTGGCAGAGGCTGGATAAAGTAAGACCATACCGACAAAAACTTGTATCTAATATGTGGACCATATGAAAAGTTTTCGAGTTTTCATGGATACCACTCGAACACACAAAGTTATTAGGGTTGTCAAACGCAATTTCCTTAATAAGCAGTTTTATTACTATGTTGTTTTTCAGTTTATTGCCTTTTGGCGACCATCCAGCAGGAACACGGATAAAGATCGAGTAATTACTACAGTTGTTCGGCTTTAAATGTGTTTGGTACATTTTATTTAAGAGCACTCAACGAGACTGCTCAAGTTTGTTGCTATAAAAAGGAAGTCAAGTTGGAAGTTAGATCTGTTTGTAGAGTCGTGCTCGTCGTAAATATACCTACATGTAATTGTGCTGAGTTAGAACATGATTCATGCATTGAAGTATATTCTGTTAAATTAAATATCAATAACTAGCTTTTGCTCGCGGCTCTGCTCGCGTGAATCCACCCTTTTCGCTCTAAAAAAAGAAAATATCCCAAATAATTACATAAACTGTCATCTGACCAAATATGATTCTATCTTTAGTACTTTTTGAGATTTCGTGATCAATCACTGAGCACATCAATCACACAAATGAGCGAGTGGTATTTCATACACACATACGCACTCACGCCTGTAATCCCCGAAGGGGTAGGTAGTGGTGTAACCAGTACATCCACATTTCGCCGAGTGTATCTCCGTCCCATAATCTGATAGGGGGCGAGCCTATCGCCATTCCGGGCACAAATTCCAGACTCCGGGTTGAGCATTTTGTAATAGAAAAACCCAATACCACTTTACCCGACCCGGGGATCGAACCTGAGACCTCAGCGTTAGCCTCATCGTAATACGTACGCATTACAACTGCGCCACCGAAGCAGTCTGAATGGTATTTCATTTTTATGCAGTCTTTAATGTATACTACTTGCCATCTGCGCGGTACATAGAAATTGTACCACTAAGTTGCGGTCAATTGACCGTACCGTGATACCCGAGACCGTAAAAGTGATATTGGGTCTTTCTATTATTAAATACTCAGTATCAACCCGGAGTTTGTAATTTTGCCCGGTATGGCGATAGGCTCGCCCCCTATCACATCATGGGACGGAATAAAGAACGCAAAATGTGGGTGTACTAGTTACACCTCTGCCTGCCACTTCAGAGATTACAGACGTGAGCGCGTATGTATGTAATAATAAAATAAACAAAAAGCGAAAATACAAGGGGCTGGTACGAAACCCTCGGTGCGCGAGATCGACTCACAGTTGACTGATTTAGTTATATTCTAGTAAGAATATTATCACGTAGGTAATGTATGTGATAATATCACATAAATAAATTCTCACTGTTTTTAATTACTTGTATTTAGTTGCATTTTAACGGTAGGCAGCGGCCTACCTGTGCTCTGGCATTGCTGAGGTCTATGGGCGGCGGTAACCACTTACCACCAGGTGGACCGCCCACTCGTCTGTCTATCTAGGGCAATAAAAACATATACTAATAACACTTTTTGTTTCAGGTGCGGTGGTTCGAGCAACAAAGAGAGAAGCGGCGATACAAGCGTGATTATAATGCGTACGATCGCGCTGCGTTCTCGCAACTGTCCCGTCGTCTACCCGCACATCGGACGCGACACCGCGCACTCACAGGCTCGCCATTTTTCCCCGATCCACTGTTCAAAGAGCAATGGTATCTGGTAAGGGTCAGTTCTTTGGAACATATATTAATCTGTCTAGAGATTCCATAGTCGGGGTAAAATATTTGTTTCAAGAACGGGGATTTGGCTAAAAGAGTGTACTGCATGCGGATTTCAGGATAGATAAAATTTAGTAAGGTAGATACTACTAAAATTATATATTACGAGACATAAAACTTATCTATACACAAGTATAAAAAGGTAGAAAATAAATCAAAGAAAATACGGATTGTGGGTAAGATGTGGAGTGTTGAATATTGGATATGCCACGCGCTGTAATGGCAGGGAAAAGTCTTTAGCAGTTCCGCATAAGTCGCAGTGTCTAAATTTTGAGACCAATTGAATACAAAAGATCCAAATGAATACAAAGGCCAACATTTTTAATGCAAATATATACATTTCTTGTTTTATAAAACAAGACAGTACTCGCCTAATAATAAACCTACATTTCAGCGCCTAGTTTATGTATTTAAATCTACAGAAATGTTAGCGTGTTGTGTACCTAATGAATGTTTAGGCCCTAGAAGTTGTTAATTTTTGCCTCGTGAATTCATAACGCCAATTAGCGCCTTACGGTAACAAATAGCATTTTCACTCATTAAGCCAACAGCTGTGCGTGGGAAGTAACTTACTAAATGAGGTTTTAGGATTTATTAGAAGTTATATATGTCTTTGTTTTGATTTTTTCTATTATTTACGGTATATTTGTTACAAGGAAATACTGCTGCCATCTATATAGCTAATAAATTCTCTGAAATGTTATATATACTGTAAATTGTCTTTCTATCTAACATCGCCTGGAGGAAGCTAGTCTCTAAAGCAGATCTTATTTGGCAATAAGATTATTCCCACTTACGGTTGAATCCGTAAATAATTTTTATCATATTTATTTCATATGTCCTTTAAGTTCTTTATTTCTGCCTGGCGTTATATCCTGATTTAATGCCAGAGTCCGCCTTCTTATACCATAGATTGACAACAGGAACCAAGTTTCGCCATTGTCTCGTTCATTAATCAGTAGAGGGTACCACGTGCAGGTGCGATTGGCTTTAGGCCTTGGTCCACTTACACTCCAACATGTCTTATGTTAAATCCATTAAAAATCATAAAAACGTCTAATGAGTTTTATTTCTTTTCAATTCATAAGTAATTGTAGCTAAAATGAATGTTTTAACAGAACGGCGGTGCAAAAGATGGTCTGGACATGAACGTGGCAACGGCTTGGCAGAAAGGGTACACCGGCAAAGGTGTCGTGGTTTCCATTCTGGACGATGGCATCCAGACCAACCATCCTGATTTGGCGCAAAATTATGTGAGTACATTTACAGTTTTATTGCTGAACCAATACGAACAATTGTAATTGAAAGTTGTAGTTGTAGTTTAATTGACTGTTCAATCTAATTAGACAGTATTACAGGATTACTTTGCAATTTATATGGTCCGTTTATTGTACTGCTTCTTTAAGTAGATTTGAGCTATTCCAATTACATATTTGGACCTTGATAACTGTCTCCTCTTACATTAATTAAATCCAGATTAGGTTTAGTCTTACCTTAATATGGTCTAGAATGTTTTATATTGTTCAGGTAAGATAGAAATGTACTACTTTAAGACCCATTTTAAAAGTCTGCGATAGTAACTGATCTAGAAGTTTTTATACTCACCAATTCTACTTAACTTTATAGCTAAAATACTTTTGCTCGCGGCTCTGCATGCTTGAATGTCTTTTTCGGGCATAAAGTAGGCATGTCTTAATTCACGTCATGTGCTGCATCTCCGAAATTCATCCCCATCCGTTCAGCCGATAAGGCGTGGTTGATTAACAAACATCCAAATTCATAATCATTTTAATTTCATATTAATAATATACAACGTGTTATAGAAAGGGGCGGGCAAATCTAAGCAATGTATAGTGTAATGCATAAGTATTTTATCTCCCATAGTACCAAATCCGATTGCATTGCTAGTACAATAATTATAGAATTTTCTTTTTTATCGAATGAGTAACATGTCGATATCGACTTTCAACTTTGGACAACACTAAATGATAAACAATGATACTATAGACCTCCTTTCATTTAATTATTTTATAATTAAAAAACATTAAACCGTTGTCAAGTGTCAATATTTATTTGACGCAGTCAGTTTGGCAATTTCTGATTTTATGAAGTATGAGTTCAAAAAATATGTTGTATTTGATTAAAAACAAGTATTATGTATTGGTATTTTGTCTTGGTGCAACTGATAATAGCTTAAAAGACTCTCGTCGACGGTATTAAGCCAAATACATAGATGGAAGACCCGACAATGAAATCTTATAAACACTTCAGAGGATGGTACCTATATTGTCTTCAGCAAACAGCCTCTTTCTGGTGTTATTTTGTGTTTAAATTACAAGTTACATACGTATGTCCGTAGAATTACGTAAATGTTATTCAAGTTTATTAAAAAGTGAGTGTCATTCATAATAATTAATAGTGATGTCATCAATCTTAACGATCTTAATAAATGAGTGATTAAAATTAACGTGAAATTTAAGGATGTCTTGGTTTGAAATGATCCGGTACATAGGTACTTACTATAAGGAGTGTGTAATGACCCTAAAATATGACCACACCTTTCTGTAACACGTTGTATATTAGAATTTATAAAAGTTGATTGTAGAGGAGTGCACAAAATTTCCTCTCTATAAAATACCCTGTGTGTGACGATCCGTCTTAGTTCTGTCATTTCCTAGGACCCGCTAGCGTCAACCGACATCAACGGCAACGACGAGGATCCCATGCCACAAGACAATGGTGACAACAAGCACGGGACTAGATGTGCCGGTGAAGTGGCGGCCGTCGCCTATAATCAGTACTGTGGAGTTGGTAAGATGGTGACTCTTTTTCTCTCAATTAGTTGTAAGAAAATATGATCGAGTGGCTTCTATACAAAATGTTCATTATAGGATTGAATAATTTTATGAATCGGAGTTGTCTATTTAATGACTCATTGTTGGGCATAGGTCTCCTTCTACCTATTCCGCTCTTTTTGATCCTCTAAGAAATATTATTGTTTGTCACGTAAACTGAAAATTACATAACAGTATTTACTGATTTTAAAAACATTTTTTTCTGTCAAGGTATCGCATACAATGCCAGCATAGGAGGTGTCAGAATGTTGGATGGCGTGGTAAATGACGCAGTGGAAGCTAGGGCCCTGGGGCTCAACCCAGACCACATCGATATTTACAGCGCCTCGTGGGGACCCGAGGACGATGGCAAAACAGTTGATGGACCAGGGCCGTTAGCAAGGAGGTTAGTTTATTGAACGATTAGAGGAAAAAAATCCCTTTCAAGATTTATTTCAAAGTGCTACAAATAGCAGTGTACCTAGTTAAGCTAAATAAGGCCTTATATATTTCCATTTACATATTAGCTTGTATATGTATTTTATAACAAAGTTGTCTACATAAATTACATTATGTGCGCATTTACTTCTTAAAATCAAAATCCAATTTGTTTTCCTCTAGGGCTTTCATCTACGGAGTCACAAGTGGTCGTCGTGGCAAGGGTTCCATCTTCGTGTGGGCATCTGGCAACGGAGGCAGGCATACGGACTCTTGTAATTGCGACGGCTACACTAATAGCATTTTCACTTTATCAATATCTAGTGCAACGCAAGGTGGATATAAACCTTGGTACCTGGAAGAATGCTCTTCTACACTGGCCTCGACCTACAGTTCTGGCACTCCTGGTCACGATAAAAGCGTTGCCACAGTTGATATGGATGGCAGATTAAGATCAGATCATATTTGCACTGTAGAACATACAGGTACTTCAGCATCAGCTCCATTAGCAGCTGGAATCTGTGCTCTTGCTTTAGAAGCCAACCCTGAACTTACTTGGAGAGACCTACAATACCTAGTAGTATTGACATCTCGTTCTCAACCACTTGAAAAAGAAGGCGGATGGATCGTCAATGGAGTTAAAAGAAAAGTGAGTCACAAATTTGGCTACGGTCTTATGGATGCCACTGAAATGGTTAATTTAGCTGAGCAGTGGGTTTCTGTACCGCCTCAACATATTTGTAAATCTCAAGAAATAAACGAAGACAAATCGATCGAGTCAACATTCGGACATACTCTGACCACGCACATGGATGTCAATGGGTGCAGTGGTACCGTGAACGAAGTGCGATATCTTGAACATGTTCAATGCAAGATCTCATTGAGATTTTTCCCTCGTGGTAACCTTCGTATTCTTCTTACATCGCCTATGGGGACAGTATCAACTCTACTATTCGAAAGACCACGAGACGTCGTCAGCTCTAACTTCGACGACTGGCCTTTCCTAAGCGTCCATTTCTGGGGAGAACATGCAGAAGGCAGATGGAAGTTGGAAATCGTAAACGCTGGAAATAGACATGTCAACCAACCAGGTATACTCAAGAAATGGCAACTGATATTCTACGGTACATCCGTCGATCCGATAAGATTACGATCGAAGAGGCCCTCCTCTTTAGCTCCCCCTTTTTCTTTTCCCACCGCAGTAGACGGTTACGATTCGATCGGTGATTCTTTTTACAATACTGACGCGTTCGCCAACTATCAAAACTTTCCTAGTTTATTCGCCGCCGGATCTGATCCGGAAAAGGCGGTAGCCCGTCTCGACGGACATAACGTCCCTTCACCGCATGGGGAGAATGTCCTCGCCGATAGCAATGACAGACGCGTCATACATGAATGTGATCCGGAATGCGATTCCCAAGGATGCTATGGAAAAGGACCCTCGCAATGTATCGCGTGCAAGCACTATCGCCTAGACGATTCCTGCGTATCGAAATGCCCGCCGGGAAGTTATGCCAATCAGGGTGGAGTTTGTTGGCCGTGTCACGAATCTTGCGAGACTTGTGTCGGTCCGGGACAAGACTCTTGCTTGACTTGTGCTCCAGCCCATTTGCTTGTGGCGGATTTAGCTGTTTGTTTGCAACAATGCCCAGACGGCTACTGGGAGGACAGTGACTCGTCAACTTGCCGGCCGTGCGCTGCTCACTGTAGCACATGTTCTGAGCGAGCTGATGCTTGCACGTCGTGTGAACATCACTTGCTGTTACACGAGGGCAGCTGCCTGGCTTCCTGTCCGCCGTCGCTGTATGAAACTGAAGACTACACGTGCGCCAAGTGTCACAACTCGTGTGACACTTGCGAAGGGCCGAGGGACGACCAGTGCGTGACTTGTCACCCGTCATATTATGTTCTCGATGGGCGTTGTGTCGCCGCGTGTCCCGCCGGGTATTACGCCGATAAAAAAAGAAAGGAATGTATGAGGTAAGTGTCACAATTGTGGATTAAGTTCTATTTTTATCTATTGTTGTTTTTCACTAAGCACTATTAAGCCCAATTTAGTTTGTTCTTAAAAATGTTCATGTTAACTAGGTTGTTGTACGTATTTTATTTTTAATTGCCAGGTATAATCTACGTATTAGTGAGTTTCTAAATTTATTCTGAGATGCATAATAATATTTGAGTCACTAGATTATCTTTTGTTTAATCTAAAATAACACGCCTCAACCTCTTGACATGATTTTGTGTGGAATGAGATATAATTTGTTGTAAATTTTGGTGTCTTCCAATACCGCTATAAAAATATCGTATGGGTTACGATATCTTTATATACCTTGTCTTGTTTGCCAGGTGTCAAGTAGGCTGCGACACTTGCACGACGGCGTTCTGTCTCACTTGCCAGCCCAACTGGGAGCTGAATAAGAAAGATAAGTGCGTGCCAGTGGGCTCGGCTAGATGCACAGCTGGCGAGTACAGTGATGGACAGCGATGCAGGAGATGTCACAGTAACTGCGAGTCGTGTTATGGAGACACTGAGAATCACTGTTTGACTTGTCAAGCGCCCAACTTGCTGCAGGAGTACAGGTTTGTTAATTAATTTTGGTTTTTGTTTTGAGAGAGCGGCAAAAGAACAAGTCGGTCACTTGATGTGTGATCTTTGCTGTCTACGAACACTAATGAAACCAGAATCTTGCGTTGTCAATCTTAAAAAGGAATAAGGATTGGGATGGGGCGGGAATTTGGACCTCGTCATACTCATCGTACGAAACGCCAATAGCAAACTGCCACTTCACGCCGGTTTTTTGTAAGACAGTGGTACTACTCCAGTCGAGATAGTCCATTCATGCTGGGGCGAATAGCCGGCTTTGAAACTAGAAGCAATGGGTTCGATTCCCACACCAAGACAAATGTTTGTTGATCCATAAACATTTGCGTCGGGCCTTGGTGTTGTGGGTGTGCAAGTCCTGCGTAGTTCCTGATACCCACGATACAGGTTAACTTAGTATGGGGCGAGGAGTCAGGATTATGTTATTAGTGTATTTATTTATTACTAGTTTTTGCTCGCGACTCCGACCGCGTGAAATGCCTTTTCCGGAATAAATGTAGCCTCAGGTCATCATCTACCTGTGCCAAATTTCACTCAAAACCGTTCAGCTATTAAGGCGTGATTCACTAACAAACATGCAAATTCACAAACTCACAAACATCCAAAGTTTTATTTTTATACTTATAATAGTTATTTATTATTAAATCCGTCCACAGCATCGCTCCACCGCATTTCAGAGCACGCTCGATCATCGAGTAAAAAACCTGAAGTCGGTCTTATGTCGATTTCAAAACAACCTAAAAAATATATTTTGTTCTATATTTCACGAGTACACCTCTTCCAGATGCGAGTCGGAGTGCAGTCGCGGATACTACGCTGAAGCTGGGAAGTGCGCGCGCTGCGTTCACGGGTGTATGGAGTGTGTGTCTAGGCTGAACTGTACTGCTTGTACTAGCTCGTTGAGGCTTCAGTCTGGAGCGTGTAGGACTTCTTGTGCTGATGGGTGAGTTAACCCTTCAATTAGAATAGCGCTTATGACAAATCAGTACAAAAATAAAAGTAACATGAGTATCAGAAATCATATCAACTTACGTATACATAAAACTGCATCATTAGGCAATTACATTAAATCTGTTTATTTTTATACGCTTTATATTAGCTTCATACGTATGTTAGTATGTAACGGAATCTTTGAACATGATTTTGACCCCCTTCAAAACGTCGGATTAACTCGAAATTTGGCATCTTATTAAGGACCGATGACAATTGACAATTCAATATTTTAAACAGTTTGAAATAAAAAATACGCTTTTATAGAAAATTCACCTAAAAAATGAAAAATTAATAATAGTTTAATAAATCTAAAAAATACGCTTTTATAGAAAATACAACTAAAAAATAGAAAATAAATTTTAAAATTTAGTTTTTTTAAACTATTATTTATTATACATTCAACAATAGCATAGGTCGGCAAACGAGCAATTGGGTCACCTGATGGTAAGTGATAGCCTCCGCCCATGTACGCCCACAATACGAAAAGAATTATGGGCGCGTTGCCGACCTGAAAGGAAAGAGATAATTAAGAAATTGGGAAGGGGAGGAGGTTTGGGCCTCCGGATATATAACTTAACTTATGTAACGCAACAGCAAGCTGATATATTACGGTGGTTTTCGGTGCGACAGTGGTAACAACCCAGTCGAGCCGGCGCATTCATTTGTATACAAAACTGTCTACAGCGTGACTCTAGCACTTGTAAGCGTATTTATGTTATTTCTTCAGCTAATCCAGAATATTTTTCATAACAGATACTACGCGGACCGCAGCACATGTTCTAAATGCTATCTATCCTGCCGCACGTGTATTGGACCTCGTCGGGATCAGTGCGCGTCCTGTCCACCTGGATGGAGACTCGCTGCTGGGGAGTGCCATCCTGAGTGTCCTCAAGGTAATAAACTGACAGTAATTTCTCCTCAAGGTAATAAACTGACAGTAATTATGCCTCAAGGTAATAAACTGACAGTAGTTACGCCTCAAGGTAATAAACTGACAGTAGTTATGCCTCAAGGTAATAAACTGACAGTAGTTATGCCTCAAGGTAATAAACTGACAGTAGTTATGCCTCAAGGTAATAAACTGACAGTAGTTACGCCTCAAGGCAATAAACTGGCAGTATTTATGCCTCAAAGTAATAAACTAACAGTAGTTTTCCTTTAAGTAATAAACTGACAGTATTTTTTTTATCCTGTCACGGCAAAGTGATACTGAACCTGATGGTAACTAAAGTGCAATCTAAATATAATGTCGTCTGTCGAATGATACTGAATACTCTGAAGTTCGACATATTTATATCGGCCTGAAGTTACTGGATATTCACTGGTTGACCCCAAAACGCGACTCGTCGAGACGAGCCACATTGTCGGTGTTTAATCGACAAAAAAAAAACGGAGTTTCTAAATTCGAAGCGAATATTTGTTTCATTTTTGTATGTAACCATACATAGTTCCGCCAAATTATTAAAACCTTACATACAAATAATGTACGTTACCTTGATGGTCCTATCAAATAAATAAATAAATGTGGACTGATTTGGATGATTCTTTTTCATTCGAAATAGTACCTATAGTTCAAAGTTGGTTCCCTTTATATTTTAAGTAGAATTTCTACCCTTAAGGGTGGTGATATGAAAGACTAAAACAGTTTTCTACCTAAAAATTAATGATTATAGCCTCAACGGAAAGTGCGTAGTGGGGGCATCATCAGCCGCTTGTAAGAATATTTAAAGTCATAATTGCGGGCTCATTTTTGAATTAATTTTGATTGTGTTTCAACAGGGTTTCTGTTTCTTTTTTTCTGTTGCGTATAAATTAATGAATATTATTCAAGGAATCTACCCTATTCATTTCCACTCAGGTTTCTACCAAAGCACAGACGGATGTCGTCATTGCCACCACTACTGCCGAGAATGTTCCGGCTCTGGCCCGCTACATTGCACGTCGTGTCCGCCACAGTTCATGCTCGACGGCGGGTTGTGTATGGAGTGTCTCGGATCACAGTACTACGAGGCGAGCAATGGAACGTGCAGAGGATGTGACTCGTCGTGTAAAACATGCTCCGGTCCAGGACAGTTTAGTTGTACGGGCTGTTCGAGGCCTTTGAGATTGGACAGGTAAGTAAAACATATCTTACATAAATACGCATTCACGCCTGTAATCCTCGAAGGAATGGACAGATGTGTAACCAGTACACCCACATTTCGCCGAGCTTATTTCCGTCCCATGTGATAGGGTGCGATCATATATAGACTCCGGATTGATAATAAGCATTTTGTTGTTTCTACTTGCAACTTTGGACAACAGTAAATGATAAACAGATTTCACACACCAGCATTGCTATCCTCGCTTTTGCACTACTTAATTTATCGATCGTAATAAATCAGTGATTAGCGTGAAGTTCTAGAATATATAGTTTTTTATGAGATCCGGTACATTAACACACTGTCAAGTGTGTACAACGAACCTTAAATATGACCACACCTTTCTGTAACAAGTTTAAAAAAGAGGACCTAATAAGCGGTCAAGAGATTCCGAGCGTCTGCCTGCTCAGCTTTTCTGTATTGCGGACTGAATAGCGACTTAGCCGACCCCGTATATCTATGTAGAAATGATCCACCTTCACCGTCTTTCACTCACCTTCTAAAAGTAAGTTTATTTACTGCAATATCCGACTTAATTCCAAGTTCCGTATAAGCCGGATTATAGGTAAGGACGGCGACACACGTACTTACTTATCTTGGTGGAATGTTTGCTCGCGTTTCATAAGTCGATAGTTTATTTTGGAAGTTATAAGTTATTGTAACTTTGGAACATTTTAATTATCATTTAAACGAAATTATTTATGCGATATATGTTTTTTATTGGCAAGATACAATTATTATTTTAGAAATTACAAGTATTGCTTTATTTTAGAAATGTATACCTATACCTTTATAAAATTGAAATACCACTCACACACTGATTAATCACGATTTCACAAAAGCTACTAAAGGTACGATCATAAAATTTGGTCAGATGACAGTTTGTGTAATGTAGAGGTGTGCTCAGAGAGGATTTTCGGAAATTTACATTTTAAGGGGGTAAAAGGGGGGTTTGAACGTTGTTTGAAACGAATTATTTAAACTTTTGAACAGCTTGAGCGATTGAGGACATATTCACATCATACATTTGTTTTGTAGAGACGATAAATATTATTTCACTCAAACATACAAACAATATATCGAAAAGTCTAATTCAATCATATACTTAATTCAGTTACTGTTAGGTATTATTATTAGCTATACTAATATAGGAAAAATGTTTGTTGGTTTGTTATTCTTTTGACATTTTATTTTGCATAGAGATAGTTTATTGAGCGGAGAATGACATAGGCTTCATTTTATCTCGGAAATATGATGTTCAAGCATCGAAATAACGATACTCTCATAAGAATCTGCCAAAAAATACGGCTCCACTTACACATGGAAAAGTAAAATCACACGTAACAGTACTCTTAAATCAACTTTATTTCATAAAAGTTAATGTCTAAATATTACATTTCTAGATCGTGATACGATGTTCTAGCTAGTAAGTCGATCAATTCCCAATTTTATACATCACAAATCACTTGACCTGAAAAAGGCCACCCAAACACATTCGAAGTACGTATATATATAGGTAACGTGTTGGATAGTACAAAAAAGTGATTGGAATGACGTCACACGGCGAGACGTCGAGTGTCGAAGCTAACACAAAACGCCATGACGACTAAAGGGCCCTTATCGACGTCACCCTTCTACCCGTGTGTTAGGGTTTGAAGCATGGCTGCCAACTGGCTGACTGCAATGCATTTTTATTAGTCGATAATTAAAAAGGTTCCTGGCCATCGCTTCTAATTTTAAAATTGATATTGGATCTTGGAGAACACAGAATGCCTTGTCGACTCAAGGGCCCTTGTCGACATTACATTTACTGTGTGCACAAAGCTTTGGAGCATCAGAGAATTGGCTATGCTTAAAAAAATATGAAAGCCTTTGTTTACTATTTTCCATGTATTTTATTGTTTAAAAGCAAACGGTGGCAACCGAGCAATTGGGTCACCTGATGGTAAGTGATCTCCAACGCCCATGTACACCCACAATACCAAAAGAGTCATGGACGCGTTGCCGACCTTAAAGGAAGGGGATAATTAAGGAATTGGGAAGGGGAGGGAATTTGGGCCTCCGGATATCTCACTCACTCAAACGCAGCAGCAATCTGCTACTTTACGTCGATTTTCTGTGAGATAGTGGTATTGACGAACGAGTCGACCCATACATGCTGTAGACACAACTGTCTACAGCGTGGCTCTACCATTCAAAAAACCAAAAAATACATACAAACCCGCGGTGTTGCTGCGGTCTAGCGTTAAGATTGGGCAACACTGTCGCTGCGGTCTGCGGTCTGGTGTCGAAATCGAACTAATACCATTAGTCCGCTTTTGACGTTATCGCAGCACCATGTCAGCCAAACAAAAACAATTGAGGCTAGACTGGTTTTCATATGAAAAACTTACGTTGTCTATGTAGCTCTATTAAATTAGATTTGATGACGGAGTACGAAGGACAATGCCAGTTGCGTTACGACTGAGGCTGGCGTTGAGGTCTCTGGTTCGATCCCCGGCTGGGCTAAAAGTGATATTGTAGTACCATCCTGGAGTTTGGAATTTGTGCCCGGTATGGCTATAGGCTCGCCCCCTGTCACATCAAGGGACGGGGATACGCTCGGCAAAAAGTGGGTGTACTGGTTACCCCTCTGCCTACCTACGGGGATTACAGGCGTGAGTGCGTATGTATGTATGTATGTACAAAGGAAAATAGGCTATTGTTCAAACGTTTCACGATTCGGGTTTCAGGTAGATATTTGAGGTTTTTAATAATTGTTTTATTGATTGCCATGTTTGTTGACAGGTTGAACAATCAGTGTGTTACGTGCTGCGCCGAGCGAGGCACCGCGAACTCCACGCCGTCCACCGACTGCTGCCATTGTCATCCCGAGACAGGTGAGCAATATGATATAGCTGACTGGCTGGGCTTTCCCATGCTCTACACCTGGCAGGGAGTACGAGCAGTCCGCACATCATATCCTTTGGGAGTGTAGTCTCTGGCATGATGAGCGCAACATTATGCTTGACAGTATGCAAATAACATCTGGAGTTGTATACTATATGGATCTTGTGGAGACTAGGAGGAATTTCCGTGCATTCCGGCGTTTTTGCCATACCTATTATTGGAATCAAGTTTAACAGCTCACGTGATAGGACCCACTTAATGATATCCGTGGTGCTTTACATGTGGCTTCTCCAGTTGTAAATGTCCTTGTGCCTGAGGTTAAGACCTCCTTAGTTCATTATTTTGTCTCACGCTTTGCTTTGGAGGTAGGTGGACAATTATTATTTCCAACTCCTCCCTAAATTTCTATTTGATTAATTTCGTTGCGGGATAAAGACACGATTTGCATTCCCAGAGACTTACCGAGCTTTATTGCTCGGTGTCGAAATATGCGTGCCATTGTCGATCCTGGTTTACAGGAGTTACAGTGGCGTATGTGTGGGCGGGATAGTCTCGTTTGGCTGACTGGCTTGCTGGCTATCTGGCTGGACGGCTACCTTGCTCGTTTGACGGCCTCAGCCTAAAAAAACCACTGGCCCCTTGGTCTACGTAGTTAGTTTAAATTCCGTGGCACGAAGTCTCTGCGCTTGAAATTCAAAGTAGCTAATTAGTATAATTTGGTAGATTTATTACCTGAAAAGGAATTCTCTTTGCTTTCTCCTTTTGAGTTAATAAATAAATGTTTTTAAATTTTAGGAAGAATCTTTAGTATTTTTAACCGATTTCTATATTTTTTTTTTGATTCGAGTTTTTTATAATTGTGTTCATCGATTTCTGCGGAAAATGTGGACCGATTTTGTTGGAAAAATTCATTCGATAGAGTTTAGCTATGATGTGGTCCCATTTGGTTAAGATGTGATGACGGAATAAAAAAATGAAACTCCTAACAATAATAGCACAATCATCGCGATTGTGTTATTGTATTGGAATTTCCATGCCATAGTTGTATCTGTCACTAAAAATAAAGTAAGTTTTAACAAAACTTAAAAACCGACTACAAAAATAACACTGAAAAGTAAAAAATAACAATTTCTATAGATTTCTTTGGAGTCGGTGCAATTTCATTTGACCAGCAGCTGCACCGGCACCGATGGGTGGGTTCCATACCCAAATTCGTGTGCTCTTATTACCTAAGCCGGCTGTCTTGGCATAAGCGAATGAAAAATACCGTGTGGAATAAGATAATGTTAAATATTTTTTTATTACTTAAAATGGTAATAAATATAAACACAATGTATAAACTTTAAATGGTACAAAAGCCTCCTGGTGTGTGAGTCTTACCCGCGCATGACCGGGTCGATTTGAAAAATAAATACACCCAACAGTCAACACACGTAGTCCTGACCCCACACTAGGTTTACCTGTATTGTGGGAATCAGGAACTACGAGGGACTTGGGGTCCCACAACACCCAGTCCCGAAACAAATATTTGTGGACCACACAAACATTTGTCTTGTATCGGGAATCGAACCCACGGTCTTTCGCTTCCCGCTAAGCCACGCAGGCTGTCCACGTGTTAGTTGCCCGGGATTGGGATTTGTGGCCGGTATGGGGGTAGGTCCGCCCCTATCACATTATGGGACGGAAATAAGGTCGAGGTGCCCCTTTTATTATAGCAAGTGGGTCACCTGATGGTAAGTGATCTCCACTGCCCATGTACGCCCACAATACTAAAATAATGATGGGCGCGTTGCCGACCTTAAAGGAAAGGGATAAGTAAGGGATTGGGAAGGGAAGGGGGATTTGCGCCTCCGGATATCCCACTCACCGTACGAAACGCAGCAACAAGCTGCTACTTTACGCCGGTTTTCTGTGAGATAGTGGTGATGATTTGGACGAGCCGACCCATTCATGCTGCAGACAAAACTGTCCCTAGCGTGGCTCTACCACTCAGAGAGTGCCGTTCTGCCTATCCCTTACAGGTGTGAGCTTATGTGTTTTTTCAGGGGAATGTATAAACTCATCAGTGGCTGGTAAGCGTCGCATCGCGGAATGGGGCGCTTTACAGACCGAACAGAGCACGCGCGATGCTCCGAGCGTCGCGGCCGTTGTTGTCGCGGTGTGCGTGTCGGCCGCTGCGCTGTTCTTCGTAGTTTTGTCGGTGTTGCAGGTAAATATAAAACCCTTTCCCCTCCCCGATTAACTAAAAATCACTCAAACGATTTATTTCAGTGAATAAATCGAGACCTTGATTCGTCGAATTCATAATAAATTAAGGATATAATATATTTCATAATGTGCATGATAGTACATATTATGTTTATTCGCGAAAATCGCTGAGAAAATAATCATTATGACTGTCTCGGTGGCGCAGTTGTAATGTGTACGCGTTACGATTGAGGCCAACGCTGAAGTCACGGGTTCGATCCCCGGGTCGGATGAAATGGTATTGGGTTTTTCTATTACGAAATGCTCAGTATCAGCCCGGAGTCTGGAATGTGTGTCCGGTATGGCGATAGGCGCCCCCTATCACATCGTGGGATGCTCGGCGAAATGTGGGTGTACTGGTTACACCTCTGCCCACCCCTTCGGGGATTACAGGCGTGAGTGCTTATGTATGTATGTAAAATAATCATATTTTACATTCACAAGTTTTATACCTACAGTCGGACTTAGCTTTGTTCTCGACAAAATTCGGTTAAAATCGGTTGTACGATCACTTTGGCCGCCGCGTTGCTGAATTTTAAAAAGCCTGGCATTTTTCTCCAAATGTGTATTTCATGTTAAAATTCGTTTTGCCGAATCGCCTTTATGTCGGGAGATTTACATTGGCCACACTTTAAAACGTATATCTCACATAACGTATGTCCAGTTTCAATTATTTTAAAAATAAATTCCTACATATTTTATAACGATGATAGATTAAAATATTTTTAGAGTAAAATTTACGTTTGAAATTTATGCGGTGTATTTTTATCTCGTATAGATTTGGTTTTGCATTTTTTGGTCTTATGTCAATATATTCCGATATTTTAACAGTGATGTGTGTAACATATTTTTGTAAACGAATTCTGTTTTTAATCCGCCTGAATGAATTGTTTTACTTTTTAACAGACGGCAAAAATAAGAGAAACTTTTTAATAAATAACACTTACTCATTGTTGTTTAGTTTTATTCGAAGCGTTTTAGTTTTTTTGAGTCGGTTTTATTTTTGTCAAACAGTTTTTTTAGTTTTTATATGCGAATGATTGAATTATAATATCTTATGTAGTCTGTATTATATTTACTGATGTTACTACGTTTTCAATGTAGTTATTAATTTTATTTATAGATATAATTAATTTATTTAAATAAGTACCGTATTTTGTTCTCATACAGCTTTTCTTTAGAAACAAGTTACCACATGTCCTAGCTTAATTGTATATTTCTAACCGACTTCAAAAAAGGAGGAGTTTCTTAGTTCGGCGAGTTCGGTACAAATTCACAATATGCAACGTGTTAAATTACTGATCATATTTAAGGGTCGTTACATTCAGCTGACAACAATTCGTTAAACGACATAAGGGGTACATCCATCTCTAACAGTCTCCTTTGTAGGTTCTACGATCCTGGATGAGTTAACCCTATCAGAATTGTACATTAAAGATGCATACGTACGCTCACGCCTTTATCCCCGAAGCCAGAGGTGCAACTAGTATGCTGTGCCCACGTTAAGCCGAGCTTATTTCTGTCCTATGACGTAATAGGACGTGAGCCTATCGTCATACAGCCATAACTTCTAATCCCGGGCAATTAATGTGTGATTTTACGAATCGAAAACCCAAACACAAATTGTGATTGCCCTTTTTTATTTTTATTGTATTGTATAGGCCGTCAAACGAGCAAGTGGGTCACCTGATGGTAAGTGAACACCACCGCCCATGTACGCCCATAATACCAAAAGAGTCATGGAAGCGTTGGCGACCTTAAAGGAAAGTGATAATTAAGGGATTGGGAAGGAGAGGGGATTAAGGCCTCCGGATATCCCACTATCCGTACGAAACGCAGCAGCAAGCTGCTACTTTACATCGGTTTTCTGTGAGACAGTGGTAACGACCCGGACGACCCGGCTATTCATGCTGTAGACAAAATTGTCTACAGCGTGGCTCTACCACTCGTAAACGTAACGTGCCCTATCTGGTAATTGATCCCAGGACCGCAAGGTTCTCGGACATATTTACATTATATTAGGTTTACATTCAATTAACACAATAATTATTTTCAGTGGCGACGACCACGTGAGAAACGTTCGGGTACGCGCGGCGTCGTGTACTCGCCGCTAGCATACACGGACGATGGTGACGTCTCCGTGCTGACGTCACGTACCGCCTTCCCCGTGTGCGAGAAAGAGACAGAGGCATGTGCGAGCGAGATGCACAATGAACACGAACACGAATCACTCCTCGAACATTCCACATAACGCGCGCTGTGATTGTAGACGTAAGTTGGATGTGAACTTTATACTTAAGGTACGTTTTCGATCATGCCTGCAGTCGAAAACCGTAGGCGACTCTATTGGTACAATATTAAGCGACTTTTGAATATGGCAACATTGTTGTCTACGGTGCAATGCCTACTACATTCTGTCTGCAGCTGCGGTCATGTATGAAATCGTACATTTAGTGTAATGTACAGTAACTTATTTGAATCGAAAATTGGTTCCTAATTATCAATAGAGGCAGCTTAAATTGACTAATTTACTTAATTACCACCGAAGTAATAAAATAGACAATTATTATTAACTTGTGATGTATTTAGTGCCAAAATGTGAAGAAATTATATAAATTATTCATTTGTTTTCAAAACAAAAAATATAATTATTAAACACAAGGTAATACTTTCATTTTTTGAAAGCTGGTATCCTTGCTAGTACATTAAAAATATATAATGCTATATTCACATTATGGCGGACTTTATAACATTACAAACTTAAAAAAACGTAGAAAAATATACTCCTTTTAATCTCTATATTAAAATGAATTTTAACACGTAGATATAAGGTTCAAAATGAGTTACTGTATACATTAGTTTTGGCATGCGATTTGCAATAATCCTAAAAAAAATCGCTTATCCTATTTAGTCACAGCCAAATACGTATGTTGAAAAAGGACCATATTTAACGTGTAAGCTCGTCATTTTCTGTAATATTGATAAAGTGCATAAGATTACCGTTATATTTTGTCCTTATCACTCTCTAAATGAAAAAGAGGGATGGAAGATTTTGCATGCTATTATTTCAAAAAGACAACTGCTATTGTTATAATAATTTGTGCGAAAGTTGAGTTTGTTAGAAAAAATACGAAATTGACGATTATATTGTGTTAACAGATTTCATTTTCGCGATAATTAAGGCATAATACTGGCAACATTCGGTTTTGACTTTTGAAAACGTCATCGTCATTTTTTGTATGTTGCTAACACATTGAATGTGCAATATTGCCATCACAAAAAATGAAATTAAAAACTATTTAAGATATTTCACGAAGACGCACACTTCGAATTCTGTACTTCACTGACCACGCTACTTGCGTGATATTCCTATTGCTATGTACTACTGAGTACTACTAGCTATAAATGCATTGCAATATGACCAACATGAATCACGCACGTGATGGTAAGCAATACGGATTGGAGTCTTCATGAAAAGAAAAAAATATATTTTTTGTTTAAAGCATTGGGCGTGTTTGGATGAACAAACTTTTAAGTAATATAAGTTAGACTCGAGAGTTTTTTTCGGGACCTTTCATCTTGCTTATTGTCATAAGTATTCGTAATGATATTTAATCAATAAACCAATAACAGTCAAACTGACAGTACTGTTCGAGTTATGCTGAGTCTCTAACTTAGCTACTCAAAATTGTGTTCGCCTGAACGCGCCTGTTGAGTCAAGTGTTTATGACATGACCGTTATTTTATAATGTAATATAGCTAGTTTTAAATTGTAAGTTTGAACAAAAAACGTTCGATATTACCCCCGAGGCAGCCCGCCACAGCCACGGTCGTTTGTATTGTGATACTGGCACGTTTAGTGCTCATTTCGTGGTCTTGTTTGCTGATATTTTTAATCTGTGTCCTCTGGTGTTTACTGAGGTTTTTCTTCAGCGGTTAGACGAGACGCGGGGGAAGGGCTTACGCTGTTTGCAATATTAATCTGAGCTAAGTAATGAGTTCGCAAAGAACATTAAAGTTCAGCTATATAAACGTGTATCTTGGAGAATGGACTTGAATTGGTCTCTTTTTAATTTGTTCTGCTTTTTATGGGGTTATTACTACTAATATAAAGTCGAGCGTTCGGTGACTAATCCGTATTTACAAACCTTATATGAAGTCGCATAGTTCGCGCGAAGGGACTATTTCTGTGACCAATCGAGTATACAAGATCTAAGCAAAGCAAAGAGCGTACTCAAGTGTTGTTCTATGAGTGTAATGGACTATGCTTATCATATTGCATTGTGCAGTTGACATTTTAGGAGTACAAAAGTTTCATCGAAGCGAGATTTTTGTGATAACTCTCAACTGCACTGCTTTTTTTTCTTTCTATATTTATTTTAACGGTAGGCAGCAGCCTGGCTGTACTCTGGCATTGCCGAGGTCCATGGGCGGCGGTAACCACTTACCATCAGGTGAGCCGACCGCTCGTCTGTCTATCTAGGACAATAAAAATATATTAAAAAAACACGCAAAGTGACTACTCTAGCGTGTTATTAAGTACAGTGTAGTCAAAATATAATATCGACCATCTAGAGACATTGCAATATTTGCAACCCTCGACATTAGCCAGAATTATGCCGGCCTGAAGTCACTGAATATCATAATTTGCTGTCCAGTCAGGTATAAAAATGTCTCAAGCACTCCCCACCAGCACCATTGTTTGTTGGATTGTGTAAGCATCGCGTGAAATCAGCAAATGAGACCATAATCAAGTCATTGATAAGTCAAGCCATAGTGAATGCCACATGTTCTATGTAGAGACGCACCCAACTCCACTGAATGGCTCTCTTATGACGTTACAACTACACTTTCGTATATTTAATCATAATTAGTCGATAGGATCAACAGTTACCATAGATTAAAAAAGAAATTGTACAATTTTATTCGAACATTATCAATTATCATTATGGCAATAGCCCATTTTAATTTAGGTGAAAATTTCATAGATAATTTTATAATTTTAATTCGTGGCTTGTCATAATTTACTTTTTTAAACGTAAGTAGTGAAGCTTTTCGTTTAGTTAATTAAACGTAATCAATTATGAAAAATATACATTTATTTTGTCCGGATCTATCGGTCGCGGTATAGGTTATAGTTTTCCTTTTGTGTATTTAAACGAATGAAATTGTCACAAATTTTAAACGTTATATTCAAGTATTGTAAAAAGTCTCAAATTATACTATTTTATATTTGACATAATGGCAAATATAATAATAATATTGTGATAATAACGTAAAGGCACGCGTCGCGGCAATGGCGGCACTAATTTATATATCCGCACTCAAAGAGGAAGTGTTACCATGTACCATCACAAATGTAAATAGACATGTTAGATAAATTGTTGAATTGTTAATGAATATATAAATTGTCAAAACATATTTGACAACTAAATGTGAGTATATTGTTATCAAATTATTCGTCCGATTAAATGAACTTGATCAATCGATTCATTAAATTATCGATTGATTTATGCAATCTCTCGAACGCATAGGAATTAATTCTACAATTTGTAATTTTTGTTTCAAGTTTCGTCAATTACAAACATAGAATACATAATAATATGACCTAATTTATTGTTAAACGTAAAATATGTTTGAATTAATAAAATGTGTAATTATTAGTAGTGTAATTAAAAACCTTTTGACATCTGATTCGCCGTACGTTTTGTGCATGTCATCAAAAATTTAAAGGAATTTATTCATGTGTATTGCAATTTTGTAATTTGTTTTAATGGCAATCATTTTAATTAAGAATATATTTTTGTATGAAACATTCTTATGTGCAATTAATATTTGTAATAAAAATGAAGTCTGTGTCAAATGTTTTGTTTTATTTATAGAGGGCCTTACTTATAAACGTTACTTAAGCATTGATTAGTTAAACACCTTCTTGTCTTTCGTCTCTGTCAATGTGATTTATAAAGTGGTTAGAAACCGACGAAAACAGTGATTTAATTAATCAATGCTTAAAAAGTTTATAAGTAAAGGCTATACTCAACATATTATACAAAGAAATTTAAATTCATTATTTATTCTTTCTACCTGGCGCTATCGCAGCTTAATGCCAGAGTACGCCTCGTCGTACTATAGATTTGACGGTATTTAGTATTATATGGGGCGACCCACCCGCTGACCCCCATAACTCGCAATGGGAACAAAGTTTCGCCATTGCCTCATCAACAGAGAAGAGTGTACCACGTACAGGCGAGGTTGACTTTGGGCCGGAGTGGCAAGACATCTAAATTTATTAATAGGGTATTTGACTGGATTATTTTTATTATTATGATATGTTCCCCAAAATCTGTTTTCGAAATAATTATATAAATAAAGTCAAACATAAAAAAGTTTAGTTTAAATCTGTTTGACCCCATCAAATGTCATAGTTGGCAAATGTCGGAAAAAGGATGCATAACATGTGTGACGTCACAAGACAGGTCACGCCGTTAGCGGTGCACGCGTGCGAGAGAGTTAGTGAGACTTTCCCACTACGCACCAACCTTTGCTCATACCAATATTTAAAACATGAACTGTGGCCTCATTTTTTATCCAATTTTAATTCTGTTTTTTTTTTTTTAATAAAACTGTTTCTTTTTCGTATTATTGTCGGTTACATATAAAATCTTATATAGAAAATTCTAGTGTCACAATGTTCGTTCCCATACTCCTCCGAAACGGCTGGACCGATTTGTATGAAATTTTGTGTGCATATCGGGTAGGTCTGAGAATCGGCCAACATCTATTTTTCACCCCCCTAAATGTTAAGGGTGGTCCATCCCAATTTTTATTTTTTTATTTTTTAGACAAAATTTGATTTTATTTTTTTATGATACAGCATTAAAAAATACATTTTCATACAAACCTACATTTTCAACCCTCTACGATCAACCCCTTTTTTTTAATAGCGACATTAGTATTTTTGTCAAGCGCGTTTCTCACCGGGACTCGCTTGATGCGCCCACTAGGCTACTTTAATCCTGGAAATAGGCATTCACGCGGGCGGAGCCGCGGGCAACAGTTAGTAATGTATAAAATTAGACATAGTCAAATACCCTATTCTGCTAAACTGGGTCTAACATAAGTCGAAGAGATATATCGCGTGTAAATATTGTCTTTAATTTTGTATCTGCATTGACGTAAACAAAGGTGTCTTTTGTGAAACCATGTCAGTGACGATAGAAATTTATTTATTTAGATAAAGTTATAACAGGGTCCTTATAGCCTATAGTGTTAGGACACGAATTTTAAATGAGTTTGTAAGAGTAGCCTCTTTTCTGTAATTAACCAGTACAAGGTCCCTTTTCGAATGAGGCGAGGCGTCTTGAAGCTAACTGGTTCCTTCTCAGTCTCACGCACGCAGCCCGCGTTCTGGGTATAGTAAAAAAGTAACTCGACATAAAATTTTAAGTAGTACATAGCGAAATATTTAAGCCGCTCTTGCATTATTTCGTCATGTACGAGGCAAATGTAATGACTCTTGTATGTCCTACTCAACACTACCCTATGACCGTATAAACAAGTGTCTAGTATTTCGAAAGCCTCCGTGGCGCAGTGACAAATGTTTGTCTTATCCACAAATATTTGTTTCGGGTCTGGGTGTTGTGGGACCGCAAGTCTCTCGTAGTTCCCGATACCCACGATACAGGTTAACCTAGTGTGGGGTCAGGATTATGCAACTGTTGGGTGCATTTATTTATTTATTTCTGCCCGGATTGAGGGTACCTTCTCTATCAAATTACACTCCGAAATAGCATCAAAATGTGCACTTTGTGATATATTTATGAACTGAATAGTACAAATGGCCGGTTATTTCCATGATTGACCGCATGAGATTGATATCTGATGGCAACGCTTATCAGCGGCAAGCCGCGTCCGCAATACCATTCGCGGGCAAATTACTCATTACGTTGAGTGTACAGGATTTATTACACAACTATTCATTGCTGGTCAAAGACCTTAATGTATAAGAGTGCTACTAGACGGGCTGTTTAGAAGTAAAATTGCGTCACATATCGCGGGAGTTCGACAGCTCAGACAGGGAGCGCGATAGGGGTTCTAGTTGAGAGTAAGCGAGATGTTAATATTGAGTT
Organism: Mimas tiliae; assembly: GCA_905332985.1. Lineage (NCBI taxonomy): Eukaryota > Metazoa > Arthropoda > Insecta > Lepidoptera > Sphingidae > Mimas > Mimas tiliae. The sequence continues at coordinate 12,105,000 of HG995254.1, forward strand.
AAGGTCAATTGACCGTAACTTTATGTTGCAATTTCTATGTACCGTGAATCTTAACTAGTAGTATACGTTAAATTCTTTGTTACTAGTAAATACTTTAATCAAGCGGACAAACGGACAGACAGACGCAGATAGGTACTGTTTTATACTATGTATTGAAGTAAAGTTTACTTGGACGTTGTAAAAAAAGGCTAATAAAACACATAAGTCCACACTAAATTGGCAATACAAAGTTACAAGGGGATTTGAGATGACATGAGTATTATGGTTGGTAGGTTGGGCGCACCGTGTACTGTTATTACTACAGGCATACATTACGAAAGCCCAATATCACAATATTTGCATAGTATTGTCCCTTGGCCTCTACATTAACATTTAGACTACAGATTCCAAACAACATGGAAACGTACCTTGTTTAATGGGATTAGGTTATTGGCTCGGTGTTATGGGATTTCGATGGATTCGTTTTTTAATTCAACGATGGTTGTAAAATTGGTATACAGTTTTTTTTAATTAATTTGAATGATGAAATGAGTCGCTCGCCTCATGGTAAGCGGCGCGCGTGCGCATAAACAGAAGCAAAACTACACAGAACCTTGATTTACAAATCACTGCATGGTTTGGCGGCATTAATAGACAAAGCAATGGTACCAACTCCGACGGCTAATCGCGTACGAGGGATCGCATAGTAAATTAAAAATGGGACATCGAAGATGTCTCTTCTGTTTCATTCCGTCGTAATATTATTGAGTTCTTACACATCAATTATTCTTCCACGTGCCCTTATCCCACTAGCAGTGGGGTCGGCGCAACATGCTTTTTATTTTTAACACTTGTTACAGAAAGATTTTGCTAGTAGTTTTTACGACCGGCCGTCAGCCCCTCTGGGGAGTAATTTATTTATTATTTATTTATTTATTATTAGGAAAACCAACAGCTAACACAATGTAGATATTTTTAGATTTTACACAAGACGAGAGTTATTTTAAAAATACAAAACGACGGTTATCAAATCTCAATGGTTTACCGAATCACTTTTACAATGTTACTGCTTTACAGGCCACAACCCCATGTCAGGATTCTCTAGAGACCGCTCTCTATTTAATTATAACTAAGGCCGAACTAGAATCGAATACTAAACCGGCAGAGCTACCGCGTAATAAACTCTTGGACTATTGACTGAACACTGATCACTAATAACTAGACTACGACTGAGCCCTGGGCACTGACAACTGGCAAATGGCCTCCAGTTATGGCGGCAACCTCTTTTATACGATTTGTCCACCCTTCTATTACTGTACCGCACAGTTATTATTCTAATGTACCCAACGTCGTTTTCTAAGACACCCTCAATTCACCAATAAAAAGGGAATACCCTAACAATATGTTATTGAAGTAACACTAGAAAACCATTTATATAATGTTCACAAATTAATTGTAATAATAATTTATTTACACATAAATTTATATTTTAACAAATTTGTGAAAATTAATCACTATCTTATATAAAGTTCTATCAAGAACCGTTAAATTTTTCAATAGCAAGTCACAGATCATCGCCTTGGGAACGCTCTCTTTCTAGAGAAACATTTTATAAACTCAACTACTGTTAACTCTTGGACCCCTAGTGAGCAGAAATCTTCGGTGCCCCTACTAATGGGTTATTTAAAACATCTAAAATATGTTCAATAAAATTTAAAACTGGCTTCAAAACAGCACTTAAAATTTTACAACTACCTTAGCGCAGTGGGCGAGTACCTGGCCGTGAAACGAGAGGCTGCAGGGTCGACTCCCGCAACGAGACAAATGTTTGTGCGTTCTACAGATATTGGTTTCGAGTGGGGGTGTTGTGGGACTGTAAGTCTTTCGTAGTTCCTGATATCCACGATACAGATTATAAACCTAGTACGAGTATGGCGTCAGGAATATATGTTTGATGGTTGTCTAAAAAAAAACAATACATGTTAATCAATGAAGAGTTTGTAATTTCGAGGTAAAAAGCTATACCTATTCAATAAAAATTACTTATGGTCCACATTTGTCGGAAATATTGCGTAATATAAATAAAAAAATACAATCGAATTGAAAATTTCCTTTCTTAAACTGGTTGAATAATTGGAGCACTTGATGTTAGTTAGTTTAAACCGAGCTTAGATGATTTCTCTAAAATGCTTGTTCCGTTGAACGAAACGTATTTTAATTTAGCAAATGGTAATGGTTGGAGCAATGAACATACAGCATTGGGTATACCGGAATTGTTGAAACATTACTTCTGCAGCACAAAATGTGAACTAAAGAAAATAGTTGCAACCTATTCGTTAACTACAAGTATACATAAAGTACAGCTTCATGTTCGTTTATATTTGAAAACGCGAAAGGTGATGACGACTGGCCCGCATTTCTGTTCAAACCGGGGCATAATATAACATGATAAAAAAAACCCTGATTGGCTCCAGATCGACTTTAAGAAAAAAGGCGCCAGACAGGCCCTTTGTGCATCATGTGCCCAAAAATTAGATGAACGTAGATCTATTAAATTTTTTCCCGGGTATATAATTTCATGTCAAACAAATGAAAAAGTTATTAGGTAATAAATAGTTATTAAGTAAGAGTACAAAATTAAAAGGTTCTTATTGTCTCATTCACGAAAGATGCCAACCATTATATATTTGTGTGAGTTTTTTTAAGTAATTTATCTCAAACGCTGGAGAGAGGGGCGCCACAATCAACTTCCTGTCCCGGTTCGAAAAATCGTATATCCGGTGCTGGATGATGAAAGTAATATAGAGCCGTTACGATACTTATATAACATACAATAACAACATATCATACACATATTATGGGTCAATGAGAGTATCCTGTTACATTCTCACGTGAGCGTCAGAATGGCAAGTTTACCTTAATTAAGAAACCCCGACACAGACCATCCGATTTAAACGCACAAATAACGAAACATTAGTAGTTTTATTTCTCAGGAACAAAGCAACTTAGTTGAGTGTGTGTTTTCTTTATTATGTGTACTTTTTTTGGATTATAAACCTCAAATAAATAGGGTTACCAGATAAAAAAATTAAAAGCCCTGACAAATAGCCTGATTTCTTTGCAAAAGTCCTAACTTTTAATACACCCAACACCCAACATTTTTTCATTACAAGTGTTTATTATTCAAAAATCCTATCAATTGCCTGCCTTGCCAAATTCTGACTTCTGATAACCCTAAAAATGAATAGATATTGCGAAATCAATAAACTCGCCTCTACCTTGCGGGAAACTCCTCTGGTGTAAATTAGCCTATATTGTCGGGGCTTCGCCATCTCTACGATGGTCATATTATAATTAATCATATTTGTTATATTATGTATAGTCGTATAATTAATATTAACCCCTATCAACATAGTCAGCATCGCTCGCCAGGTGCAAAGCGGGCGCAAACATTTCTGAAATTCCCACTCGACCATCGCTCAACTGCGTTTCTGGCGCGAACTAACATTTGTTCGTACTTCTCAGGTATTATTTGATATTATTCTTCGATGGTTTCCCTCTGTAGGGTACCTACACCATTGCTCGATTGTTGACTGTTACGTTTTAGTTTGATTCATTAAGTTGTAAGATATTATTTTAATCCGAACCTCAAGATTGATCCCGGAATTAAGTAACTCTACACCTTTTTAAACTATGTTCTTATTAGCTCGCTTGTGGAATCCAGGGATTTAAAATAAAATTCTTATATTGAATCGCCCAATATACGATCATGTTATTAATATTGTACATAAAAAATAATAAACAAAATTATGCTTCTAAAAGATTTTGACGGGGATACGAAAGTATATTTAATAACGATTCACAAATTAATGAGGTAATTCATATGCCAAACGACTTTATTTAAACAATCTAATGATTCTAATCTAAAGAAAAATCTCTTCGTATATAATATAAACGAAATCTATCTTCCTAATAACTTACAAGATCTTCCCAACACTCAATAAATATAGTTTAATTACAACGCCAAGTGTGTCCCAGTATTTAGAATTCAACAATCCGAACTGCTCTTCCGTACAACGAAATAATTAACCTCCAGCTTCAGTGTATACAGATCTCGAACGAATACTCGGAATCCGCCCCAGTGGTCACAGGGTCGACAAAAAAGCCTTCATTTATCTTTAGAAGCGCCCGGAGGGACAAAAAAGAAAGGTACAATTCGGATTGGGAGTTTTTTTCGACCCTATCTATATGTTAATGAGTAGGTCGATCAAATATATGTTAAAACGGGTGAAATTATTCTGATTCGGAATGGAAACGGTGAAGTTCAGTGCGAATTGAAATAACAAGAGGTCGCGGTAATTTTGTTTTGTTATGCGATACGTTGTATTTTTTTATCCTGCCACGGTATAGTACATACGCACTGACGTCTGTAATCCCCGAAGGGGTAAGCATTTCGCCGAGCGTATCTCCATCCCATGATGTGATAGGGGGCAAGCCTATCGCCATACCGGGCACAATTCTAGACTCTGGGCTGATACTGAGCATTTCGTAATAGAAAAACCAAATATCACTTTTACCCGACCCGGGGATCTAACCCGTAACCCGTAACGGGTACGCATTACAGCTGCGCCACCGCGCCGAGGCAGTCAGTCGAGGTATTGTAGTAGTACAGTACAGTCCAAATATAATTACGATGGGGTTGACGTCAGGCAGGCGGCCGCTCGTAAATAGTACAAGCCAAATCTTTGTGTAAAATGTGTTAAAAAGCATGTTACGCCGACCCCACAACGAGTGGGACAAGGGCAGGTGTAAGAAGATTCGAAACAATTTTTAACACCCCAAAGACAATTAGTAACATACTTCCATAACAGATTCCCGAGGCGCGATTTCTTTTTGCGTAAAATGTGTAATAAATTATATTCCCCTCGGTTACTTACGGTTCAGTGTGCTAAAGCCAAACACGAAGTTTTGTATAAAACAAACAAAATTTAAGCGCAACTTTGTTCATAGAACAAAAAATTATTGCTCCCTTAGATATCAGTCAGCGAAGTTAGAGGTAAACAGACGAGCGAAAAATTTTAGGTACTGTCCAAATATTGCCATATTGCTAAGACATAGGGTAGACTGCGTGGGTAAGTAAAGCCACACAAAGTGGGTTTGAGAAGAATTGTGACGATGCTAAGGTTTTTCACATGAAGATTAATACTTGTCTAATTCTGCCGCCAAGCAATATGTTTTAAAGGACATTGAATCCATTGAAATTACTGGGCAATATGAGACTTAACACGTTATGTTTCAGGGTGACGAGCGCAGTGCATTGCCATGCAGTACTTTATATTACTGAGTGGTGTTGCTACTATTTATGTTCAGGCGCTTACCATCAGGCGAGTGAAATGCTCGTATCGTCATTCAAGCTAATAAAGTATTTTGACCGTGTTTAGATGTTTCTCGATAATAATGGCACAGAGAAATGTGATCTTAAACTGGTAATAAGGGAAAATTAGAATAGCGAATATACCTAAAAATCCAACATACGAGCACACAGTACGAGTAGTTAAACTTATTCTCGTTGTAACACTTATAGGATTAGTTAATAAGAAAGTCAAAAGGATTAAATAAAAGAAATATAATAGAATACAAATAAAATTAACAGGGATAGTCAGAAATAAACATGGATAGTCAGGGTCGTGGTAAGGCTACAACCAGGAACCGAAATGCCTTACACCCTTGTTACGATACACTGGCCTTGGGTCAATAAGAGAAGTCCGCGGAGTAGCGTAGTACACGGAGCTTTTGTATGACCCCAGCGTTGACATGTCCTCGGAGAAAAATATGTTCACGGAGATGATGATGTTCTCGAAGATGACGATGTTCTCGGAGATGACGATATGCCAATGTCCTCAGCGTTGCACACGAAGACGAGTCGCAGATTTATGTGCAGGTTATTGTACGGAAGGACCCTGAATCATTACGGCGTCTTAGGTATAATTCATTAGTTTGACTGCCACACCCGCGCTTATTAATATGCGCGCAGCGCATCCAAGTACCCAGTTATATCAAAGCAATAAATAGCTTCTTTGGTGAGGCAGTCAAACGCATACATAATTAAACACGGTTAAAATTGCCACCAGATCATATACAATGTAGATACTATACATATATATATATATATACTGGTTTAAAAACAGAAATATAACCAGTTAATACTAAAACACTCACCCAATTCGGGGTAAACATAAAACAATAGTATGTATTTCCTATTACACAAATGCAGAGAAGATTTATCAAAGAAGATAATTTGTGCATTTAGCTTTTCAGTGTGATCTTCACGTGTCCGCTCTCTGTCAAAATATTCTAGAGAATTAAATTTAAAATTATAAGTATTTAAGAAAAAGTATAAAAGAAGGTTTAATAGGAGGTGTGTAAAAAGTTTTTATTATGAAGTATGCTAGAACCGAAACGAACCGTTACATCGTAAAAAGCAAATAGAAAATTGATAAATCGCGTTCGGAACAATTCGGACAATATTGCAAGAAGTTATAAAGAAATATCTTTTCCGGAGGATGGGCATCCATAATTTATACAGGTTGATACCACACCGTGTACCGTCTCTTTTGTTTACCGCGAGTAGTTTGGTCCTGCGGGATATAGGGTTGCCAATTAAGACAATAATTCTGGATGCGATGCTGGTGAGACCAAAATAGAATTGCTCGGGAAGTTATTTTAGTTTATCGATAGAGTTCGCTTGCGGCATCCTGTCAAAAGATGAAATAATATAACGGTACAGCCATCGTGTAGACAGTTTTGTGTGTTTGTTTCGTATGTGTTTCGCTTCACACGTCATCCTGGAATGTGAAGGTGTAGCTACACAACGGGCGGAAATCCTCAACACACCGAGGTCACTCCGAGAAGCCTGTGGAGACACCAGGAGGATCCTGCGCTTCTGGTCGGAGTTAGGCTGGCTAGATCTCTAGCCGGCACAAACTTCACGCACAATGGCCCAACATTCAACGGGCTAAGTGCGGAGAAAAGGAGCCCACAATCAATGTGTTTCGTTTCTCTTGTGTTTCGTACAGTGAGTATGATTTCTAGAGCCCCAATTTTTCCCTCCGCCTTTCCATTTCTCTACTTAAAGCCGGCAATTCACCGAAGATCCTTCTGGTATCGTAAGGGTTCATGGGATCATGAGATCACCTGTTCGATGCCGCGGCTTTTGTTACAAAAGAATAAATGCTGCGTGGGACCCGAATTTTGATAAAATAATTAAGTCTTAGACTGCCTCGGTGACGCAGTTGTAATGCGTACGCGTTACGATTGAGTCTAACGGTGAGGTCTCGGGTTCGATCCCCAGGTCGGGTAAAGTCGTATTTGGTTTTTTTACTACAACATGCTCAGTATCAGCCCGGAGTCTGGAATTTGTGCCTTGTATGGCGATAGGCTCGCCCCCTATCACATAATGGGACGGAGATACGCTCGGCGAAATGTAGGTGTGCTGGTTACACCTATGCCTACCCCTTCGGGGATTACAGGCGTGAGTTCGTATGTATGTGATTAAGTCTTATACAAAATTATATTATAAATTTGTCCGTGATACCCTCAGACTATTCTAATATTATTATACGAAATGCTTCCATAGATGTCCTTTGCTGGCAACATTAAATAGCACCTTTTTATTTATGGGTTTGTCAACCATTAATCAAATTCCCCTATAATCTTACAGTTATAACCAATTTATCGTAAATCGTCAATGTTACCAGCCCTAAGTTTACAAGGCGGGCTGTGACTCGCATAAATTGAATTATCGTGTCCCGGAGCGCCGCCGTTTGACAGCGCAGTGTCCAGGGAGTAGTTATTGAATTTATTTACATAACATACATAATAATATGTACATACTCTAAAAGAACACTCCCAATACATCGCGAAGTTCATAGGATTTGACATGTTATGGATCCTTTTATAGTATCAGTTTCTGCTCGGGGCGTGTATCTAATTTCTTTTTTCGGATGATCAATAAAATAACCGTTAAAGACTTTAATGTATACTACTAGACGGGCTGTTTAGAAGAAAAATTGTGTCGCATAACGCGGGAGGTTGACAGCTCACAGACAGGGAGCGCGAGAGGGATTCTAATATGGAGTTACGGTCAATTGACCGCAACTTAGTGGTACAATTTCTATGAGCCGCGCAGCTTGTGTAGTAGTATACTTTTAAGTCTTTGTTAAAAACTTATGATGTTGGTAAGAAAGAGACTTAACATCCTATGTCTCGAGGTGACGAGCGCAGTCTAATGTCATTTCCTTTTTACCAGAATATGTCCCGATTTTTGGTAAAAGATTGGAATTGCATTAATAATAAACAGTATTCTGTACCTTTTACTTATTGTCATATAAGACAGTGAACTTTTATATTTCGATACAAATACTCCAAAACTGTACTTATTAAGTACTAATATTCTTAGAGAGAATCTAATGGATATTTCCGATTAGTGCAAATGGCTTCACCGGCAATCACTTTGCCTTACCAGAATTAAAAAAACAGTCGCACCATTGATATTTGTTTTCTAAAGTATTCGCAATTACTAAGAGCTTCATAAAATACATCCGATATGAAAATTACCACGTACCCATTCCGATAATATTCACTAAGGGTTAAATAAATTACCATTATACAACGAACTTCTCTATCGGAATTTGTACCTATAATGTCTATTAACTGACTTCCTTAATCACAATGTCTATGTTGCGGTAATTGTAAAAATATTGCAATGCTTTTGGATTACAATGTCTGTGTTGTGGTAATTGTAAAAATATTGTCATGCTTTTTGATTACAATGTTTGTGTTCTGGTAATTGTAAAAATATTGTCATGCTTTTTGATTACAACGTCTATACTGCGGTAATTGTAAAAATATTGTCATGATGTTTGATTACAATGTTTGTGTTGTGGTAATTGTAAAAATATGGCAATGCTTTTGGATTACAATGTCCATGTTGTAGTAAATGTAAAAATATTGTCATGCTTTTTAATTACAATGTTTGTGTTGTGGTAATTGTAAAAATATTGCTATGCTTTTGGATTACAATGTCTATGTTGTAGTAATTGTAAAAATATTGTCATGTTTTTTTATCACAATGTATGTATTGTGGTATTTGTAAAAAAATTGCCATGCTTTTTTCGCATGGAATTCCTGGTCATGATAAGGAGAGTCCCAGATCATCCAGGATTTGAAGTGGATTATGGATTGGCAAGAGTAGCAGTACTATTACATAAAATATATTGATAATGGTTGACCCCAGTTAGTCGTTTCTTAAGATAAGCAGACCTGCCTGACACTAGATTCAAGGTCTTGGGTGGATTTGTGATGCTTATAATCAGGACAGCGACAATGGGAATGTGTGATGATTACGTGCAAATATAGACTTGTCACAAAATTACATTATGTACCTGTTTACTTTATTTTCTCTTGAGTAACTGGGTTGACCCGGATAGCCGAACATTCATTGCATATTCGTAAAATTATAATTAAGATAAATGATATTATATAATATACCCTATAAGTACAGCGACCTGCGTAGAAACCAAGCGTGCCGATTCTTAATGACATTGACATTGCCATCACGGTGCGCATATTTGTGTGGTAAGTAAGCAGACAGATCAAATAGAATAAGTCATTTCAATGTCAGAACATTCACATGGCGTGAATAGTATTTAATTCTGACGCGTCATTTAAAGCGGGGAGTAATAAAACCGTAGAATTGTAAAATTTACATACAACTGGAGGTGACTTTGAAATTTAAACACTTTCACCTCTTAACATAAGAGCGGGGTCTTAATTCTGTATTACAAACCGCGTGGATTCGCCGTGGTTACGAAACAGTCCAGAAACTGGTCGTTGTTCAACATGAGTACGTAAATATAATTACGATATCCCATAAAATCCAGTCTTCCCTTCCCAAGATCTCATTATCTCTTTCCTTTAGAGTTGACAACGCATCCATTATTCTTCGAGTATTGTGTGCGACCATAGGCGGTAGAGATCACTTACCATCGAGTGACCCAGAAGGGCTAGCACGAATAACTTGCGAGAACGTATTCGTATCGAAATGTCGAAAAATTGTTTGAACCTTCATACAAATGCTAGCGTTTTCGATTCGTATACTTATTCGTAAGTTGTTTGTGCTCGCCCCCCTGTTTTACTCCGAACTCGACACGGCCGCGTCTAGAAAATTGTTGTTACTTAATTGAAGCCTTGAGCTAATAAAACCCGTCCCAAGTCGCCCTGATAAATTATGAAATTGAAATAAAAACTTCATGTACCATAAAGTTCCATAAGAGAAGCGTTAACATCGTTTATGTGTTCATAAAATGGCGAAGGTTTTATAAGTGCTTAATAATAATAAACATTGCTGTTGGAATGTTTCATGAAGACGCTGGTCATACGGCCTTGCAGGTAGGCTACATTGAATGTTATGTTTTTTTTAGTAGCTAGAACGATGAAACGAGCAGGTCGCTCGCCTGATGGTAAGCACCTGGCCACGAACAGAAACACGACCATACAGGACCTATAATTACAAAGCTTTGGCATTGGAATGTGCTCTTCACCCCGAGACATAGGATGTTAAGTCTCATAATCCCCAGTCATTTCACTGGCTTCAATTTCTTTAAAACTGGAACGCAACAGTGCTTACACACTGCTTCTTGGCGGCAGAAATAGACAAAGCGGTGGTACCAACCCAGTCTGTCTCTCGCATACGAGGGACCTACGACCTTGTGAGTGTGTGTATGTATCTATGCATTTTAAATAAATACAAATAAATAAATACACCCAACAGTCACACACAGTCCTGACCCCACACTAAGTTAACCTGTATCAAGAACTACGAGGGACTTGCGGTCCCACAACATCCAGACCGGAAACAAATATATGTGGATTACACAAACATGGGAATCGAACTCACGACCTCACGCTTCGCAACCGGCTGCTGTCGATAAACAGATAATTCCAAGTATATGTCCAAATAAGTTATTCAAGAAGATAAATATTATTGTAAGATGTCCGGTGTACGACCCAGGAGCGTTTAATTGGAGTTGTATTACATCGTTCCAGGTGAGACTGTTTACTTACCTCGCTTGCTAATTAATGCGATGAATTCATAATTTGCTTCAAAGGCGCGGTGATTAAATTGATAATTTCCACTCGAAATGGCCATTTAAGAGTTTTGATGACGCTTGCTTCAGTTAAAATTGAGTTAATTGGCCAATTTTCTTTGATGATAATTTTGAAAATAGCCACGTTATAGACAATGTCGTGAAAACAACAAATACATCATAAACAACATGTAACAAATACCTTGTTGGTCCTTTTAGCTGCGTTATGAGAATCGATATTCAAACATGAGGAAATATCACTAATGAGAAAAATGTAACATAAAAATGGGACAGATGGTGGGCCAGCAGCTCAATGAAATTTGTATTTTAAATGAAATACTACTAAAATCTATAATTTTGTGATTTACGCGCGTGTTAGTAAAGCGTCGACTTGTTGTAATAATAAAAAGGTACCGTACCGAGTAACTACCACTTTTGATAAGCCAACGGGTGATCGCCAAACGTTATTTTTATAATAGAATTTTCTTAATTGAGCTATTTCTTTATGTTTGAATAACGATTCTGATAACGTGGTTAAAAGGAACAATAGGGTTTTTGTTACATATTGTTTAATATTCATCATCATCATAGATTATGTAGGTACATAATTTGTAAGGAAAAATTTATTAATCGAATATTTTTCAGGAGCCTCGTATGCCATCGGGTTAATTGTTAATTTTATATTTCGCTTTGACGCTGAAAGAAACATTGTGAGGAGACCATCACACCTGAGAATTCTCCATAAGAATAACAAACATAGGTAAACTCTATCAAGAAGCATGAGGCGAGTTTGGTAGGCTAAGGCCCAAACACTTTTTGCGCGGGGAAAATCCATCTTACAGATACCTTCCCAACCCGGGGATGTGGAGAAGGCCCGAACTCTCTTGTACCGTAGATAAGGCTCGTACCCACTAGTGAGATAGTGTTGTATATTAAGTCTTATAAGCTGATATTATAATATTTTAAATTTCATTTCCCAGGTCGAATATTTTCCGAAACGAATCCAGATGCAGAAATTATTAATAATTAACACAAAGCGGACTAACAAACAACGCGAACTTCCCACCATAACTCAAAAGTTGTAGTTAGTTTTAATCAGTCGTTAGGGAGTCCCTTAGCCATCGTTATCAAATTGCTTTCCTACAGTCCACGCGAACATAACCCAGATGTTTTAAATAGCTTTTTAACACAATTATTTAAACTTCATGCACAAGTGCCAATGATAGTTAATGTTGGAATTCTCCTTCCACCTGCCCTTACCCCACTGGCAGTGGGGTCGACGCAATATGCTTTTTAACACATGTTACAGAAAGATTTGGCTTGTAATTTTTACGACCGCACGCCTGCTTGACGTCAACCACTCCGGGGAGAAAACACCCAGACCCGTATTTGTGGATCGCACAAACATTTGTCTCGGTGCGGGAATCGAATCCTTGGCATCTCGCTACACGAACGGCTACTTGCCTACTGCACCACGGAGGCTGTATTAGTTGATGTTGGAATTAAAAACTCATTTTTTAGTCGATTTATAAAACATAAGTTTTATAAATCGACTTTTAAATACATAAGTTTACGTCTATATCCCCGAAAGGATAGGTAGAAAATAGCTAGTATAACGCTATAATTAAAACAAACTCATCAAAGTACAAATACGAACAAACAAGACGTGTGGAAACAATCACAGTGGAACAGAATGAGAATTTAGACAATAGGAGCTTCAATGATCAAGGAAAATGCATTTCACCGGAAATGGAACATGACGAGTATTATTCTACTTACAATGATAAACTAATCTGTTATCACGTCTTAGAAATGTTTATTCTGTTGATTTGAAAGGTGTGCTAAATCTGACGGTAAGTATTTCGTAAGTGGTAGTGCCTCAATGTAGACAGTTTTGTCTGCACTATGAATAGGCCGGCTCGACCGGGGCCCGACCCCATCGTACCAATGTCATGTTACGATATAGTCGTAAATATAACAGAAATTACGAGACCGTATCTTACGATACTTTTTTTCAAAATGCATGATGCGCGCACGTAAACGAGAGTTTTCTGTTACTCTTGCTTCTGCCCTGCTGGAATGTAATAGTTTCTCTTAAGCCTTCCTTCCTTCCGCTTGCATTTATCCCACTCGTAGTGTAATAGTGTGTAATGCCTATGGTCCATATCGACCCACCATAAGAAGAAAAAATTAAATAATAATAATAATACTTAACAACTCTGGACTATATTCCTTAATAAAAATATTGTAAGCTGTATAGATGTCCAGTGTATTTTGATGATGCTATGTATGTTATGTATACATCAGTTGATATGATTTCTATCCATAAGTTTCTTTAAAAATAAAGAAACTACAAAAGTACTGACTTATCATAAGCGCTATTTTAATTGCCTACATGATTAATAAAACTATTTCAGATTACAGTTACAGAAAGATTTGGTTTGTAGTTTTTACGACCGGCCGCCTGCCTGCTGTCAGTCCCTCTGGGGAGAGTCTCTTAAGCATAAATCGAAAAACCTAATAATTGGAATTGGAAATATAATTTATTCCTCCTTGCAAAATACAATGGAAGCCGTAAATATTAGTCGGTAGTAACCGCTAAAGCAAGCAACAATAAATAAATTCAAATAGTCAGAAGTGCATCAGAAGTGCATACTTTTGAGGCTGATTTCGAACCAGCGACTTTCGCCTCGGCAGTCCGTGCCTCTCGCCACTGAGCTATCGCTGCTTTAAAAACTTGTAATGAAATAATATTATTGAGTTTTAAAATAAATCTCCCAAAAACAAGTACCTAATGACCTATCACTGCCAACGAAGCGCATAAAATTATTACGAAAAACAGATCTAAAAGGATTTTAGTAACTTAATATTGAGTACGTACTTAATGAATTAGTAGCCTGAAGGGTTCCAATTTAGACAAGTAATTGCCTTTAAAATGCGTCTATATTTGTTACATTTCGACGCACTGAGACTCCGTGACCGTGTCAGATACGCGTAACAAAGACAAATGTGGTTGTCGAATGTACGACATAATGTCACTAGGCGATCTGTATCGAGGAATAAGGAACGTTTCCGAGTGGTAGAGCCACGCTGTGGACAATGTGCCGGCTCGTCCGGGTCGTTACCACTGTCTCACAGAAAACCGACGTAAAGTAGCAGCTTGCTGCTGCGTTTCGTACGGTGAGTGGGATATCCGTAGGCCCAAATCCCCTCCCCTTCCCAATCTCTTAATTGCTCCTTTCCTTTGGGGGCGGCAACGCGCCCATGACTCTTAGTATTGTGGGCGTACATGGGCGGTGGGGATCACTTACCATCAGGTGACCCACTTACCCGTTTGTCGGCCTATGCAATAAAAAAAAACGTGTCATGTCACAACTGTTGTCCACATTTTGAGTATTTATATCTACATCATACGTAGCAGACACGTATCAGCGCAGGTATAAATAAATATTATTTCATACATTTTTAATAGCATTATCTCACTCACGGTACGAAACGCAGCAGCAAGCGAAGCAAAGCTTATAACTTGCTTAACGGTAAAGGAAACATCGCAAGGAATCCTGCATACCTGATATTCTCCATTAGAATTTCGAAGGTAGGTGAAGTCTGCCAACCCGCATTAGGCCAGCGTGGTAGACTTAAGCCTAACCCCTTTCATTCGTAGATGACGCAAGTTCCCAGCAGTGGAACAGTCTAATACAAAGTTGATATTATCTATACAAATAAATAAAAATGAATATACCAAAATAACATTTTTGTCTGTCTGTCTGTTTGTTCCGGCTAATCTCTGGAACGGCGGGACCAATTAGACGGGACTTTCACTGGCAGATAGCTGATGTAATAAGGAGTAACTTAGGCTACTTAGGTACTTTTTATCCCGGAAAATGACATTCAGGCAGGCGGAGCCGCGAGCAAAAGCTATATTATTATAAGAATATAAGACAGCTACAGACTCTCGGTGCCTCAAAGTATCAGAAATGTAGATACACCCTTAAATAATTTTATTTGAGAATTATGAAAATGAAGTTTTAATCGGGGACTTCGGTTTGATTTGAATAAAATATAAATTTTATTATTCTGCTTGTCTGAAGTATTGAAAGTAGAGTAACTTTAAAGGACACTTAATTCTCACTAACAACGGCATAGTTTTAGTTTAAGTATTGGTTTTAATTAACTTAAAAGTCGAAATAGGGCGGCTTTTATGTAATGAAATATCTAATCAAGAAAATCTGAAACAAATAAGTTTAATTTCTTATATTATATATAACATTTCATTTTTCGGTGGCGCAGTTGTAATGTTTACGCGTTATGACTGAGGCTGACTCTCAGGTCTCGGGTTCGATCTCCGGGTCGGGTAAAAGTGATATTGGGTTTTTCAATTACGAAATGCTCAGTATCAGTACTTATAAATCAGAAATAAAGAAACTAGAGTCAGTGAATCCCATAAAAAGACTTTCAAGTAGACCACGCGACCACGAGTAAAATCTAGTACCAAATAAATACATGTAAAAAATTATAAATAAATAATTACACCCAACATACACACATAATCCTGACCCCACACTAGGCTAACCTGTATCGTGGGTATCAGGAGCTATGAGGGACTTGCGGTCCCACAACACCCGGACCCGAAACAATAATTTGTGGATCACACCAACATTTGTATTGGTGGGAATCGAACCCACGGCTTCTCTCTTCGCAGCCGACTATTCGCCCACTGCACCACGGAGGCTGTCAATATATCTATTACTTTCTTTGCACATAGTCTCGACTTCGTCAAACATGTACTTGTTTAACAAAATCGATTAAAATTTCAAAGATATACTCGTGGGATTAACGAGACATGTTCAATTTCCTGTCGACATTATCCGATAACTGGGGCACAGAACATTGATTGAAGCTGATAATAATAATGTTTCATTGATTTTTATGATAGACTATATTATAATTACATCGTGGGACGGAGATACGCTCGGCGAAATGTGGGTTTACTGGTTACATCTGCCTACCCCTTCGGGGATTACAGGCGTGAGTGCGTATGTTATTTTATATTATATAATTATTTTCATTATTTGGTGAGTATTTTTTATTATTAGCCTGAAGGACTCCACGAGCAAGTCGCTCGCCTGATGGTAAGCACCAATGCCTGCCTATAAACGACCCACACAGAACTTTTAAGTATAAAGCATTGCAAGGTACTGGACTGCGTTCGTGATCCGAAGACATAAGTTGTTAAGTCTCATAACGCCCAGTAAGTCTTTGGTTTCAATGTCTTTCAAAGCAAGACTTATTTACACACTACTGCTTGGCTACAGAAATAGACAGAGCGGTGGTACCAACCAAACCGGTATCTCGCATACGAAGGACCTATCACTTAGTAACTCATTCTGGATACCACCTAGGATTCTATTCAAGACCAGCTTTTGCTCGCGGCTCCGCAGCCGGCTGAACAGCCTTTTCCAGGATAAAAATTAATGTCCTAATCCAGATGGTTTAGTTGTGTGCCAAATTTCACCCAAAACCGTTCAGCTGTTAAGGCGGGATTGACTAACAAACATCCAAATTCACAAACATCCAAACTTCCACATTTACAATAAATAGTAATAGAATAAGTTTCCAGTACACAAAATTGGGCAAAATATGAGTTGACAAATCCAAAATCATAACTCCAAGTAAATACGCGCAGATGTAAACACTCTCTAATACATTATATGAAAGAGGTAAAATATTAATTTCGCTTAATACTGTATAATATATTTGAGTTTATCCGGTGATATTACTTTTTTCATCAAATGCTACGTGACGTCAGATCAAACACCGAAGGGACACCAATAACGAGATGTAAACAACAAAGCGGATAAAAATACTCGTATATCCGTTTAGAATAGAACGCGACGCGACTGTTCGTGTCTGTATTTTAAATTTTTGTTTGAAGTAAGTTGTGTAAGTGGGCCACCAACATCTTAGATTCAAAGCCAACTTATAAAGAAAGAGGTTTATTGTCATCATGATGAAATACATGCAATATAAACATGACACTGACTGCCTCGGTGGCGCGGTTGTAATGCATACGCGCTAATATTTCGAATATAGAACAGTTCCAAATTCAAAATTGCCGGGAAATATGGAAACGACAGAACTTAAAAGGCATGCCTCGTATTAGTATGGTTTGATAGTATGCTCTTCGTACGCGTTACGACTGAGACTGACGATGAGGTCTCGGGTTCGATCCCGGTAAATGTGATATTGGGTTTTTCTATTACGAAATGCTCAGTATTAGCCCGGAGTCTGGAATTGTGCCCGATATGGCGATAGGCTCATGGGACGGAGATACGCTGGGCGAAATGTGGGTGTACTGGTTACACCTCTGCCTGACCCTTCGGGGATTACAGGCGTGAGAGCGTATGTATAATCATAACAAACATGACACTATATAAAAAAAGATAAAAAAAACAAACAGTTGCTTCGTGGTGACAAAAGGTGGCTAACTCAGCATAATGCTATATTATGGACAAACAACAATACTGTGCTGGTTTACAGTAGCCACCTAACCTCAACTACACGTACACTCTGCTGATTAACGGATGAGTCAATGTCGGAACTTGGTTTCCGTGGGTTGTGGGACTCAGACGGGTCGCCCCACACAATACCAAATCCACCGTCAAATAATGGGAAGGTGGACCCTGGTATTAAGCCGGAATAATACCAGGCAGACAGATTTTGAAGTGGCTCGTGTAAATGAATGAAATTTGTAAATTTGGATGTTTGTTAGTCGACCACACTAAACGGTTTAAACAGTTTTGGATGAAATTTGGCACACTGGCCATGACCTGGATTAGGACATAGGCTACTTTTTATCTCGGAAAAGGCCGTCTACGCAGGCGGAGCGGCGAGAAATTGCTAGTTGCTAAAAAAATAGTTGGCTAATAACAAGTTTACTTAAGGATATGAATTTTAATACCTCATTTGCATATATACCGGTGCTTCGGAAATACCCACTGGTCTGAGAAGGAGCACCAAGAAACTCAGCCGTACTTCTTTTGATATTTTTATTGTTCCTAGATAAGTCCCCTATTGACACGAATTGAATGAAGGATATGGATGTTTTTCTTGTCCCTACGCAAAGTTATTTACAAAAGCGGCTACAGATTTGAATATAAACAATCCTATTCGGAAACTACTTGAAGTACATAAGCGTTATCCCGCTCAGCCGATTGTTCCCGAGGTTGGAGCCAGGGCCAGATTCAGAGTTGATTCATTTTGAGATTTTTTATCATATTAATTTTGCATTGTAATTTTCAAGCAATAGGTGTGATGGGTCATAGTCGAAATCCATGGACCACGGATAATATAGGCATTGCATGTTTACCCTTCGCGTGCCGCGATTAAGTGCAACATTTAGCGTAATGTGCCAAAATAAATAACTTAAAATATATAAAAAATATATATATATAAAAAATATAATAAAAAAAAAAACTATGTGCACCGCGATGACAGTGTCCAGTCCATATAGTAACAAATTTGGAATACTTGTTGTCTATACATGTGATATCTACTTTATTCTCTGTAGTCTCTAGTTTAATCAGTGTTTTTTTATCTTGAACTGGAATCGAAAGTTAATCTCAGTATAAGAATTGTTTTTAGTTGATCAACTGCAAAATCTTGGGTCACATTGTTCGACGTTAGTTGATGCGATTTAAACCGTCTGAACATACTTTCAATTGAATTGGTCAACAGAAACCATCCAGCTTTTGTCGATTCAAGTCAGTTGATCAACTAAAATCGTACCGTGTGAACTCGTTATGCGATATCGCTTATTTGTAGTTACTCATTAATAACATTGATTCCAGTCTGAATTAGAACTTAGGTCGTATTGACTCTTGGGAATTTATTAAACTGAGCCCATATTGTATGATCTACATTAGATCGCTTCTAGTTACAATATAAGGGATGCCTGAAATGATAAGCAGAGGTGCAACTAGAACACCTACGATTTTCCGAGTTTATTTCCGTCCCAAGATGTGATAGGCTAGACCGCTGCCATTAGACCGATGAGGCGATGCTTAAAACTCATCAAAATAGTCAACAAAAAAATATTTAATAAATTTCAACGACATCGTCCAGAATCCGTTCCAGAGTACGTTATTCGTTCATACATCCATCATAGTTGGCTTGACAAGCACACATGTTCGACGCCGCGTCGGGCACACAAAAATAATTTTACAACTCATTGCACCGTATTGAATTTCGAATATTTTACCAATATTGCATTCTTCGACATAAATCTTTTAACAGCGTGTAAGTCCGGAGCTGTAGATTTATAAACTAACGCTGTAGTAAGTAATGTCTTTACTGTTTAGCATAAAGAGGATGGCTTGAGTGACGCAACGGGCAGCTGACATGAAGATACTGCTGCTTAGTGAAAATTAAATATATATTTTTTATTATCTTGAGTGTCGAAGCGAGTAGGTCCCGCGCCTGTTGGTAAGCGCCACGCCTGTCCATAAACAGAATCAACAACACATAGAACTTTGAACTATAAAGCACTGCATGGCATTGGATTGCGCTCGTCACCCTGAGACATAAGATGTTAAGTCTCACAATGCCCAGTAATTTCACTGGCTTCAATGCCCTTCAAACCAGAACACAACAGAGCTTACACTCTGTGGTTGGCGGCAGAAATAGACACCATTTTATAATAGTATATAAATAAAGATATTAAAACGAAACAAACTTCAGAAATGGGATTGTTCTAGAAACGTCTCAACGCTTAAAGCGGATACGTGGCAGATGCAAAGTACCGGTCGAAGTAGGGAGCGAACCGGAAAAGGATGTCAGCTCGAGTTACTCCGGGTAGTTTTAGTATTACTGAGTATTTTGATTTAAAACATAATAAATAAGTGAATATTATATTATCTTTTTTTAGAACTCATAGAAGTAAATCCCTCAATTCAAAAATGCTAGAAGAGAGTTATAAAAAAATCTGAGTAGTAGAACCACGCTGTAGACTGTTTTGTTGTTTTGCCTAAATGGGCCGAGTCGTTACCAGTCTCACAGAAAACCGACGTAAAGTCGCAGTTTCGTAAGTGATATCAGGTGACCGACTTGCCCGTTTACTAACCTATGCCATAAAAAAAATGTTGCTGTCGCGGTCTCTTGTCGCGAACCTCAAAAGAGGCCTTTTCGCTTGATGCAACCGTCAGAAGTTTGTTTTAAGATGGTTACTGTAACTTTTCACTAATGGCCGTTCATACGAGAATTGCCCTCAATTTAATTATTTAATTGAGAATTTACTGACAGTAACATAAACAAAAGCAACACAGACTTTGTTTTTTTTTTTTTATGGTATAGGCCAGCAAACGAGCATGTTTGTCACCTGATGGTAAGTGATCTCCACCGCCCATGTACGCCCACAGTACCAAAATAATCATGGGTGCGTTGCCGACCTTAAAGGAAAGGGATAATTAAGGGATTGGGAAGAGGAGGGGGTTTGGGCCTCCGGATATCTCACTCACCGTACAAAACGCAGCAGCAAGCTGCTACTTTACGCCGGTTTTCTGTGAGACAGTGGTAATGACCCGGACGAGCCGGCCCATACATGCTGTAGACAAGTGTCTACAGCGTGGCTCTACCAAAAAATTATGAAAATCGACTGGAATTACAAAGCACTGTCTGAAACAGGACTGTGCTCGTCACCTCGAGACATAAGTGTTAAGTCTCTTAATGCCCAGTCATTTTACTAGCTTCAATGTCCTTGAAACCGAAACATTTACTTACACACTACTGCTTGGCGGCAATAGACAAAGCGGTGGTACCAACCCAGACGGCCTCTCGCATACGAGAGACCTACCACCTAAATGTAGATGTAGGTAGATGGATGACCCTATTTGTTTTTCGCTCAGTAAATTATCAATTTGTTTTGTTTCGTAGCTAAGTTATGTTCGCGTGTTGGCACTCGTTTTGTTCATTTATTTTGCGCTGCTTTGAAAAATGGTAATGAACATGGTTTTGTCAGTTTTTTTTTTAAACAATGGAATTTAAACTGTCTTTTACTAATACATTTTCAACCGAACTTGAAAAAGAGGTTTTCAAATCGTACAATTTTTTTTGTTGTTTAATAAGTGACATCTCCGCCAAATGTGAATTAACTTTGATTATTATTATTTTGTTCGATATGGTTTACTCTGGTGGTGGTTTCATATATTTGGGCTTCCAGAAATCTCATTCACTGTACAGAAAACAAACGCTAAGACTTCATGCCGGAGTTTTGTAAAAAAAATGCCGCCTGTTGATCTGAACCATTCATGCTGGAAAAAACTGTCTCCAGCGTGACTTTTTTTCCTCTTACAAAAACTCATAAACTGCAATTAACTGCATTAAGCCTACTATTATATTTAGTCTTAGTTAGTTATTTATTTTTTTGAGCTAGGATATCTTATTTTAATGTTATTAATGTGACAGTTTAGATGTTTGTATGTTTTTTTTATTTGTTACTTAATCACGTCTTATCAGCAGAACGGGTTTGGATGAAATTTGGCACACAGGTGGTTCTTTTTCTTTCATTTTTAATTTTCTTGATTTTAATTTTCTAAGATATATCCACTACAAAATAAAAATATATGAAAATAAGCTAATCCCTCTTTTACGTTGGTGGTTAAAAAACAAACGATATTTGCAACATTTCTGATAACGCTTGAAACATTTTAATCACCCTGTCCAATTTCCTGTTTCGACGAAGGGTCAATTTGTTCTCGAGTGTCTGTGAGTGAGATAAGGCGCTGAAAAGTGGCGTGGCGCTAATTTGAATTAAACTTCGGCGGATTACCGGGGGCCCGCCGTCTGTTAGATTACACTGGAGATGGTTTGCATAACTGTGTACGTAAGTTGCTTTTCTCTTCTTGTTCCACCTGGCCTTATCTCACTTGCAGTGGGGTCGGAGCAAAATGCTTTTTAATACGTAACAATGATTTGGCTTGTAGTTTTTACGACCGGCCGCCTGTCTGACATCAACCCCTCTGGGGAGAAAACACCCAAACCTGAAATAAATATTTGTGGACTACACAAATATTGAATAAATGACTGCCTCGGTTGCCTCGACTGGCTCAGTTGTAACGCGTAAGCGGTGCGACTACCGTGCTGAGATCTCTGGTTTGGTCCCCGAGTCGGGTAAAAGTGATATTGAGTTTTTCTATCACGAAATGCTCAGTATCAGCCCGGAGACTGGAATTGTGCCCGGTATGGCGATAGGCTCGCCCGGTATCACATCATGGGACGGTAATAAGCTTGGCGAAATGTGAGTTTACTGGTTACACCGTAGTGTACACGTGGTAGCAATGTAGTACCTCAACGAAAAGACTGATTTGAAAGCGGTTACATAGTTCAGGGTGTGAGAGATTGCTCTGTCGAAACGTCATCGATGGACGACTGTATGTATGCCTAGGCTGTGGTAGAACTACCTCGGTAGATTCAGCCCATTGATATTATGACAAAATATTTTGACCACTCTAATAACCATCACCATTTTTTAACGGACTTCTCAAAAGGAAGAGGTTCTCAATTCGGCTCCTTTTTTTGCTTTTCTTATGTATATACATACCTACATCGATTTCTTCGCTAACTGTTGACGGATTTCGTTGGAAAAAAATCATACGATAGAGTTTAGCTACGACGTAGTCCCATATAAATTTGGGTAAGATCTGATGAGGAAGTACGGAGTAAAAAAAATTAAGTCCTCAACGGACAACAGTAGAGTCGTCGCAGGTGTGTTATTATATTGAAATTTACATGTTATTGCTGTAACTGTTACAAAAAAATTACAAATACCAGTTTTAATAAAACATAGAAACCGACTTCCAAAAAAATTACACTGAAAAGTGAAAAATAATAACTTCTATAGGTTTCTTTAGAGTCGGTGCAGTTTTATGTTCCACATTGATGCAATACTTATTAATTTAATTTTCATGTTATAACCACATGCTGTGCGTTCTTTATATTTCAGTCACAGCAGGCGACGCCGCGGGGCGTACGTATTCTAAGTGTACATCGACAGACCGCTCGGCGCGAATAAACTGGGCATTAAACGTTGTCCGCGTAAATGGTGTTATGTGGTTCCTTTTTGTATGGGAATATAGTGTTTAATTCCGAGTTTCACTCACTGGGTGGCAGCCTGGCAGGTCTCTCCTATGCCAGAGTCCGTCTGGGTAGGTACCAGAGATTTGATTGCTTCTGCCGTCAAGGCATTGTGTGAACACTAATCTATTGTCTGTGTACCATTACAGTTTATTGTTGAATATTTGATAGCATCGACACAAAATGGGTTAATTTTATTTTTACATTTTTGTTAAATTATTTTATCTACTTTTAGTGAAAGAGTCATTAACATCGGTGCAAGCTTCGAAATTTTAATTTCAATCCAAATATTTTCAGCCGTCGTGGTCACGGGAGTTTTCGAAACGTCGGGACTAAAATAAAATTAAACCGCGATAAAATCAGTATAAACTAGTTTTATTTCAATGTGTAATATTCGCGTAAACCTAAGAAATCACTATTCAATCCAAAGTTTTAATTTTCCCCAATTTCATACATCTGGTGCATTTTTTTCTTGAAAATATGGCTTACTATATACTGAGACTATCCCGCCCACACACCCGCCACTGTAACTCCTGTGCACCATCGCTTATTAATTGTACTCCTCATAAACCTCAATTGTTTTCCTCGTTTAACAAACAAGCGTTATTTTGTAAAATACCAGTATTCTTGTGTCCAAGCTGTTTATAAGTTAGCCCACGTTACGGTCATCCTGGTATAGTAATTAAAGTCAGCGGTCTAAGCCAATTTGTGCCCGCGCCTGGAGTTACACGGGCCTCTGTAAGTCGGTTTACCTGTGTCGTATTAAGAATTCCAAAACAGCTTTTGAATCCTAACCGGTTTGTTTGTGTTAATCATTATTTACGGAGATCGTGTTAAATATTATTCGTGATTTCCAAATACTTTAATGTATACTACTAAACAAGCTGCGCGGTACATAGAAATTGTACCATTAAGTTACGGTCAATTGACCGTAACTCAATATTACCATCTCGCTTACTCTCAACTAGAACCCCTATCACGCTCCCTGTTTGTGAGCTGTCAAACTCCCGCGATTTTACTTTTAGTGCTTTCACGATATTTAGGGCCTAGGTTCGTCGACCGGAAGGAAGTTATTCAAAATTTTCAGCAAAAGTAAGGAAAAAACATGAGTAATACAAGGCGACTTGTGGCCGCATAGTGGCTCTTGTCTAAAATATTTATCATGCAATTCCCGCCGTTGTCATTTATCTATGCTGCAATTCATTTTTCAGCAGGCCACGTGCCGCGGTGTTGCTAGACGTTACTGTTAAAATGGCGATATCTATTTTGTTAAACTAAACAATGTTACATTAAGGAAGTATCTCGAAAAGAAGATAGGATTGCGAGTGAATGTGCCTGCAGATGGTCAAAGTTGGTTATGTGTTTGTTGATTGGTCAATAATACATACATAGACACATACGCACTCACGCCTGTAATCCCCGAAGGGGGGTGTAACCAGTACACCCACATTTCGCCGAGCGTATCTTACTGTGGGGTCAGGACTATGTGTGTGACTATTGGGTGTTATTTATTTCTTCTTCTTCCACCTGACCTTATCCTACTCGCAGTGGGGTAAGCGCAACATGTTTTTTAACACATGTTACAGAAATATTTGGCTTGTAGTTTTTACGACCGGCCGTCTGCCTAACGTCAACTCTTCTGGGCAGATCTACTTGTATTATTTAAATACAGATTTTTTCCGTTTCATATTAAAGTGTGGGAATAAGGCTCGGGTATTTTTCCCGTGATTCGATAAAACACGTTAAAATGACAACTCCGCAAAACGTGATCCATTTAGATTCCAGTGGTATCAACAAAAGCTCTGAATGTAAACAGAGGTACACTTTAGCCGTTATTTTTCTACTAACTTTATTGAAGCTGGAAAATAGGTAGTAGCTTATTGGTTACGTTTTTGATATCTTTATTGGAGACTGAACTAATTATTCATCGGTATGGAATATATTTTAGGTACCTTTACTACCTCTTTTTATTGGAGTTTATAAATACAGAAGAATTAAGAACCTCCTTTTTGAAAATGGTTGAAAATAAAAAAAACTTAACTTAATGCTTTATTTTATAATAGTAGAGATGACGTAGTGAATGTAGACGATGACGCTACGTAACCGTAGAGCTTTTTAAGTGCTACGCCTCGTAGCTCGGTGGCGTAGCTTAATGTAGTGGAGAAGGGATTTGTAGCTAAATGATCTACCTAACGTAGCTGGAAACCGTTTAGACTTTAGTCATTTAATGTGATTGTGATATTATTATAACGGTATGGTCGTATCAAAACTTTAAATATTAATTATATTAATGACTGTACTCCGAAATAATTTAGAATAACCGATGAAAATTAACTCAAGCGAGCGGTCAAAAGCTAATTCAATATAGAAAATTAATTAACTTATCTGTACGACAGAAACAGGCTTTTCATATGAAACATTGTTATACAACGAATTTGGAATTAATGCCGTATATCCAAGAATAAGGGAATATGTTGGAATATGTTTTTAAATAACGTATCATTTAGTTTATATGTTTTTTTGCGCTCCAATTTCCTTACAAGTTACCCTCAAACGATTCAAGATTGGATTGGCTGGATTGTAGGCCATAGGAATACGGGATATAAGTAGTCATGTACGGTAATGTAGGGTCTGTGTTGCCACATGTTACAGAGAATTTGGAAAGTCAGTAAGTTAATAGCTATAACGCTACTAAAAAAACTTTTTTTTATTATCTTGAATGACGAGACGAGCAGGTCACTCGCATGATGGTAAGCGTCACGCTTGCCCAAAAACAGAAGCAACATCACACAGAACTTTGAGTTACAAAGCTCTGTATGGCACTGGACTGCGCTCGACACCCTGAGACATTAAAACCTAAAAAGTCCTTTAAACCCAAAACAACTGCTGCTAGCGACAAAGCTGTGGTACCAACCTGACGGCATCTAACATACGACAAATCTACTACTTAATCCTAGGTAGAAAGGTAGGTAAGCTAGGTTGAAAGTATTCAACTAGTTGAATTATTTTATAGTTATCGTCTATATTTTTGGCCGCTCTGTAAAGCCACGCTGTAGACAGTTTCGTCTAGCATGAATGGGCCAGGTCGACCGGGTTGTTACCACTGTCTCACAGAAAACCGATATGAAGTAGCAACTTGCTGTTAAGTTTCGTAGCGTGAGTGCGCTATCTAGCATCATCAATGTCTAGATTAGCATCTACACTGCTTTCAACACGTACTTAGGTTTGAGCACCGGATGGACAGCATTGCAATTAAAATAATTATTAATTATACTCGCTCTTGTTGCTAAAACAATCGTATACCTAGTAATAAATCCATATTAAAATTTATTTATAACTTCATAAAACCGTCAACGGTAACATATTAACTGGTTCAAATGAGTAATATCCTACAAGCAAGCAATGCGCTACATTCGCTGAATTTAATAAATAATTTCTCGTGTCGTCTTACCTACTACCTTTAGACTAGACCATCTTCATTACTTTGGATTTTTACTAGCCCTTTCTTATATGCCCCACTGCTGGGCACGGGCGTCCTCTACTCAAAAAGAGGGAATTCGCCCTTAGTCTACCACGCTGGCCTAATGCGGGTTGGCAGACTTCACATACCTTTGAAATTCTTATGGAGAAGTTCAGGGGTTTCCTCACATTGTTTCCTTCATTGTTAAAGCACTTGCTTTAACGATGAAGGAAACAATATTAATTAACAATTAGATAACGATTCGAACGATTAATTATCACTTGATAATTAATAATTTATACGGGACGCAACTTAGAAAACTCAGAGGTGTATGCTCTTGGGGCTGGTTTGGAACCTGCGAATTTCGTCTCTGAGTTATCACTGCTATTTTATTCTATCTTAATTACTAACTTTTTTTATATGCTTGAATGACGAGACAAACAGGTCGCTCGCCTGATGTTAGTCACGCCTGTCCATAAACAGAAGCGACGTCACACATAACTTGGTATTGAACTGCGCTCGTCATCCCGAGACATAAGATGGTAAGTCTCATAATCTCATTAGTAATATCTCTTTTTACTTTTTTTTCTCAACAGTGTGCTGCTTATCTGTAAAAATAGACAAAGCGGTGGTACCAATCCAGGCGGCCTCTTCCATACGAGGGACCTACCACCTAGTAAATACTAATACATACGCACTCACGCCTGTAATCCCTGAAGGGGTAGGCAGAGGTGTAACCAGTATACCCAAATGTCGCCGAGCGTATTCCGTCCCATGATGTGATAGGGGGCGAGCCTATCGCCATACCGGGCACAAATTCTAGACTCCGGGCTGATACTGAGAATTTCGTAATAGAAAAACCCAATATCACTTTTACCCGACCCGGGGATCGAACCCGAGACCTCAGCGTCAGCCTCGGTCGTAACGCGTACGCATTACAACTGCGCCACCGAGGCAGTAGTAAATACTAATAGCTATACAAATAAACAGATATTTGATATTACCCGATGTGATGGATTGTTGTGTACAGCAAGCTAGTGCTAGCTTTGTATATATGAGTAAACAGTAACCGTCATAAGATAGTTAATTAAGTAATTTACGGAGCTTAATGAAAGCCTGGGTGGCGTAGTGGACGAGTATCCGGTTGTGAAGTAAGAGGCGGATTCAATTCCCGCACCGAGACACAATGTTTCGAGCCAAACTCGAAACAAACATTTGTGGATCAGACAAACATTTGTACCTTGTAAGATTTAAATCAAACCAGCGACCTTTTTTGTTTTTTTTTATAGTATAGGCCGGCAAACGAGCAAATGGGTCACCTGATGGTAAGCGATCTCCACCGCCCATGTACGCCCACAATACAAAAGAATTATGGGCGCGTTGCCGACCTAAGGAAAGGGATAATAAGGGATTGGGAAGGGGAGGGAGATGTAGGCCTCCGGATATCTCACTCACCGTACGAAACGCAGCAGCAAGCTGCTACTTTACGCCGGTTTTCTGTGAGACAGTGGTACGGACCCGGACCAGCCAGCCCATTCATGCTGTAGACAAAATTGTCTACAGCGTGGCTCGACCTCTCGCTTCACAGCCGGCTACTCGCCCACTGCACCACGGAGGCTGTCTTGTATTAAAATAAAATAATAAACGCTTTTCCTGGTGGCTCTCTCACCTGATCCTATTTTATACCATTTTATTTTATAGCGATCACTGTACATCGTGATATACACAGGAAAAAAAATGCTAACAGTAAATACAAAAGATTTTCATAAATTGCTTTCACGAAAATGTCAATATACTTGATATATAGTGATTTCTTAGGTTTACGCGAATATTACACATTTAAATAAAACTACGACGGTCACGGGAGAGACCACGAAGGCTGAAAAGCTTTCGAAACGTCGGGACTAAAATAAAAATTAAACCGCGATAAAATCCGTATAAACTAGTTTTATTTCAATACTTGATATAATTATTACGTTCTTTTTCCACTTGTCTCGTCTACTCGTCTTCCGCAGTGAGGTCGGCGCAACATGCTTTAACACATGTTAAAGAAAGATTTGGCTTATTGATTTTTACGACCGACCGCCTGCCTGACTTCAACCCCTTTCAGGAATAAACACCCAGACCTGAAACATGATATTAGTGGATCACACAAGCATTTGACTCGGTGCGGGAATCGAACCTGCGTCCTCGCCAACTGCGCCACGGAGGTTGTCACTGTTATTACGTTATATTTTATACATGAATTAATAATTCAATATCTGATAATTATTATCGCGCTCAAGACATTTTAATAATTCAATATTTTCCATTCAACCCATATGTTCCATCGATTCCAGCTAAATAGAATTAAATGGATTAGCTAATGGATAAAGTTAAAGATTCGATTTAGCTACGATTTAAATACATTATTATTGATTTTCTCATTGTTTTAGAACTATTTTTAATAGGATCTTAAAATGTAGATTTATAACGCACTTAAATCAATTGTTTTCACCTAGACATTGTATAGAACAAAGTCTTTCGTATTCGTTTAGTACTTGATCAATTTTTATACAGTTTTCATCATCAAGTAGAGAATTTCTTACAGGTTTATATAGTGCACTCATTAACATGTATTAAGCTGGGATAGAGCGCTAGTAAACATTAAACTTAACTGTCAACGTTATTTTATCTTGGACAACCTTGAAATGACAAAATAGGAATCACTGCCAACACATACCCATAATTATAACTTAAACCGTGTTTCGCCATTTAACACCAGAAAAAAGCATAAGAGATGATTCCGTTCCCCATTTTGGTAACGTCATGAATAAGTCGCGCCACCTCGCACCGGGCCGGGACGTGCCGAGAATACTCAAGCGGACTATATTAAACAAGTAAATAATTTCACCGACAGTAAGGGATTTACGGGGGGGGGGGGGGGAAACTGGCTATGTTGTTAGCGTCGGCCTTGGGATTCAATTGGATATAAAAAGTACTTTGATAGCGTGAGTGGTATTGGGTTAGTAAGCTGTGTTGAAATTTGTAGTTATTGTGAAATAAGTAGGTAATTTTACTTTTTATTTCTTTTTTATAACAGATGCTGACAAAGGAGCTAGTGCGTCAGCTGATCGTAAGTGATCTCTACCGTTCATGGACATCCACATTATCTGAAGAATCATGGAAATGGATTCAACGGAAAGGGATATTTTTATATATATTTTAATATATACTCGGTGGCGCAGTTTTAATGCGTACGCGTTACGATTGAGACTAACGCTGAGGTCTCGGGTTCGATCCCCGGGTCGGGTAAAGTGGTATTTTACTATTATGAAATGCTCACCTCCTATCACATCGTGGGACGGAGATACGCTAGGCGAAAAGTGGGTGTACTGGTTACATACGCACTATGCCTACGTATATTTTTGACCTAACTCGGTAATGTGACTACGCTACAGATAAAATAGATGATTAAGGGATTGGGAAAGGCAAGGAGATTTGAGTCTCCGGATATCTCACTCACTACATAAATGCTACTTTGCGTCGTTTTCCTGTGAGATAGTGGTAACAACCCGGTCAAGCCGGCCCGGTCGTGCTGTAGACAAAACTGTTTACAGCGTGGCTCTACCACTTAGTGAATACCTAGAAGTAATAATAGTTAAGGAACTCTTTGAGATACGCGACTGAGACATGAGACCGCGACATACTACAACAGCGAGACGTCCGCTTTGTACGCATTCGTATAGGTATGTATTAAAGACTCGACTGCCTCGGTGGCGCAGTTGTAATGCGTAAGCGTTACGATTGAGGTCAACGCTGAGGTCTCGGGTTCGATCCCCGGGTCGGGTAAAGTGGTATTGAGTTTTTCTATTACGATATGCTCAGTATCAGCCCGGAGTCTGAAATTTGTGCCCGGTATGGCAATAGGCTCGCCCCCTATCACATAAGGGACGGAAATACGCTCGGCGAAATGTCGGTGTACTGGTACACATACATACGCACTCACGCCTGTAATCCCCAAAGGGGTAGGCAGAGGTGTAACCAGTACACCCACATTTTGTAACGTTATATACATACTACACATTGGTTGGCACACCACAGCGAAGTTAACGTTGGTTGTGATGTGCCAATCGTAAATCGGTCTAAAGCTAGTAGCGGACCGTTATTGGCTGTGTATTTCCCACCACTAAAAACTTCCACCCGTCTCTCTGACGATCTGATAAAAGGAGCGTGCTGAATCGCTCGGCCTTTTTTCGCTTCTGTGCCGGCGTTCTTATCTGGGCCACACTACTAAGTGTGACCACATTCCCGCTAGGATGAGTTACTAAAATTAACTAACTAACTAACCGCTGCCCATATTATTCCGTCGTGCCTGGGCTCGTGTGCTAACACGTTTTGGAACTCTGATTTCAGGATTAACGCGACGGCAGGAGGCTGACCACGTGTCGCATTCCACGAGGCGACAGGAGCCTACCACGTGTCGCTAAACGACGACCCCGCTACCCGACTACACAGGAGCCTGACCACGTGCGGACTACCATCTACGTGCTACAGAGCTGTCGCTGCACGCTTCACCAGCACGCCTACCCGTGCTGCGTCGTGCCAACTTCCCTGCGCGTCCGTTTCACCTGAATACGGAGTCCACGACAGGCCAGTGACTCAGTTTGCTTAACACCTGCAAACGAGTACCGAGTGATAACGCGGTTATGTGAAAATATAGTTCGTATCCACGTACAAAACCCTGTTTTAATTGTCTCTCTGCCTACCTCTAGTCTGCGGGAAACCTTTATCAACTACCACTTACAAGGGCTCCGCTGCAATTTCGCCGAGCGTATCTCCGTCCCATAAGGTGATCGGGGGCGAGCCTATCGCCATACCGGGCACAAATTCCAGACTCCGGGCTGATACTGAGTATTTCAAGAAGACGTCAGCGTTGGCCTCAGTGGTAACGCGTACGCATTACAACTGCGCCACCGAGGCAGGCAGTCAGTGTTCAAAGTCAACATTTGATTAAACCTGTATAAATCGATGACGTCAAACTTTCTGTCTGCTGCCTCGGTGGCGCAGTTGTTACTACGTGTGACGACTGAGGCTGACGCTGAGGTCTCGATTTCAAGCCCTCAAGCATTTCAAGCTTCGATTTCTACTACGAAATGCTCAGTATCAGCCCGTAGTCTGTATTGTGCCTGGTAGGGCGATATGCTCGCCCCCTATGACATCATGGGACGGAGAAGGTCGGCGAAATGTGGGTGTACTGGTTACACCTATGCCTACTCCTTCTTGGATTACAGGCGTGAGTGCGTATGTCAAAGTTTAATCTTTACCAAAAATTTGAGTTCAAACTGCACAGCCGCTGCCTCCCGCCCTTGTCTAAAAGCATACGTTGTTAAGAAATCTGTGCGAAATAAGAATTCGTGGGCCTGTGCGCCACTTGAAAATCGGTACTACGTGACGTGAATAGGTGTGGAGAAC
Source organism: Mimas tiliae (assembly GCA_905332985.1). Taxonomy (NCBI): domain Eukaryota; kingdom Metazoa; phylum Arthropoda; class Insecta; order Lepidoptera; family Sphingidae; genus Mimas; species Mimas tiliae. The sequence goes on from HG995254.1 coordinate 12,137,169, forward strand.
CCTTAAGTGCTTGCGCGTAAAGGAAAAAATTACAGCAACTGAACAGCGAGGAATTTTGATGTAAACATCGGTATGGGTAATGATGTGGAACTTAATGCTATTTCTCTATTATGTAATGCTATTTGCGTTGTAGCCGGCCGGCCTATACTATAAAAAAAAATGCCATGCAGAAAGAAAGATCATTAAAGATCATGGAATTTCTGCTCGGTTTGCAAACCAAGTTAGTACACCCTAGTTTTCACACATCTAATTAACGAAATAAGCTTTAAAGCCTTTAATAGCTACAGGAACCTCATTGTACAGTAACATACACATTTCTAATTCGTCAATCTGAAAACTTATTGTCGCTGTAATCATAAACGATTGCACAAAATAAAACACACCTAAACCCCGTCAACTAAGATTCATATTCCTATATCTAACTGCATAAATTAATATCCAGCCATAGGTGTTAATGTGAAAATTTCGAACGTACATCTGTTCGTTTATTGTAGGCGTTGTGGGCTTTATAGCCACATTTCAGCTCAAATTAATGCGTTTTCACTGTTCTGTAGCGCTTTATTTCGCGTTCCTTACATTAGTCAAATTATAACGCTTGACACCATTTTAATATGCGCAGATTTGTGAGTAGGGTTGGCATGGTAGCCGATATTTTTTCTTTGTGTTTTTGTACTTTTGGAGAAATATCATTGCCCTTGAGATTCTAATACAAATAGTTCAAATAGTTTTGAGTGGTAGAGCCACGCTGTAGACAGTTTTTTCTACAGTATGAATGTGCCAGCTCGTCCGGGTCGCTACCACTGTCTCACAGAAAACCGGCGTAAAGTAGCCGCGTCGCGTCATACGATTCTTTTTTCAAACTACATATATGACTCGATCGTAATCAAGAGCTTGCTGTTACGTTCTCGTCTGTGTCATACGATACTTTTTCTCCATTTAAAAGGAGATTGATTGGAAGAAAATGCCTTTAGTATTAAGTCAAAAATATGCTGAGTGGTCACTCACCTGTCATGGTCACGACATGCAACTGCGTAATAATTAATTATTTAAGTTTTGTTTTCTTTTTTATTTGTGTTGTACATGCGTATGTCGTTGTCTGTGACAAATAATTTGATTTTCTTTCTTTCTTTCTTCTTTCCTATATTCTATATGTATGATGTGTATATAAATTAATCAAAGATAAATATTTATTCTATATTTCCGATATTGTTCAGTGGTTAGAAGTTTAAAATCATTCGAAGCTTTCAAGTCTCGACAAACAAAGGGTGTCAGTCTATGTATCTATTCGTCTGTGACACTTAAATGAATGGACCGAATTTTAAAGCTGGTTTATTTGAGATGTTCCTTAGTTATATTTAAAGAATATCTAGTCAGTCATTTAGAAATCAGAGATAGATCGATTTATAATTGATGGGAAGATTTTTAAGACAATATTGATTTTCAATAGAAATCACAAATATTTTGCTTGCTCTGTTATCAAATAAATATAATTTAGGTTCTCGACCATGTCTCTAAATATAGCATCTGTTTTCCAATACAATAAACATTTATTTTATTTATATTATGTTTGAAAAATAACTTGTTCTTACCAAACCTATTGAATTAAATGAACCATGATAATGTGTACTTTTATTGCGATTGTTTGCGAAACCTTTACAGATATTTTTGTTCTTTAAATAAGAGTCCATTACATATTGTTCATAATCTAAAATAAAGATACATTCAGCTGTACTTTATGAAATCTTTTATGAAAAATTATGACGACCAAGGTTATTTTTTATAGCGTAGGCCAGCAAGCGATCAAGTGGGTCACCTGATGGTAAGCGTTCTCCACCGCCCATGTACATTCACAATACCAGAAGGTTCATAAGCGTGTTGTTGACCTTAAATTAAGAGACTGAGAAAGGGAGAGATCTTGATGACAGATTTTTAAAAGCTGTTACGTCACAAAGATATATGTAGCATCTTACGTCTATATTATCAACAGAGCTGGTGGGAGGGTACCAGAAATGCTGGTGGTGACCACCGTTTTCGTGGTCACCACCAAGAGGATGTCTCTTGACGGTCGACGTTGTATCTGATCTGGTACCACCAGGTACACTGTTGTCACTTAGCTTGCCAGGATTAAAAATGTAACGAGTAAACTAATATTTCGATAACTAATATTATATACAACGTGTTACAGAAAGGTGTAGTCATATTAAAGGGTAACCATACACCCAACAGAGAGGTTTTATGTAACAGTCTATACATTCTAAAATGTCACGCTAATTTTAATCACTCGTTTATTACGATCGATAAAACAAATGTCCCAATAAATTGAGTAAAGTGCGTGAGCAAGAATAACAGAGAATGTTGGAGTGAGACAAAAGCTCAACTGTAATATAAATATACTACTCATTTGATGAAACAGAAAAATCTTTATTTATTTACTAGCAATTCTGTCGGATTTGGCACTACGGGGAGAGAAACACTTACCCTTACACTTACTAGAAATACTTACCTATAATGTACACTACCTCTATAATACGTCGCTTAAATTTGACTACATCTTTCTGTAACACTTTGTATACGCACTCACGCCTTTAATCCTCAGCAGGGTAGGTAGAATTGTAACCAGTATACCCACATTTCGCCCAGCGTATATCCGTTCCATGGAGTAATAAGGGGCGAGCCTATCGCCATACCGGGTACAAATTCCAGACTCCGGGCTGATACTGTGCATTTCGTAATAAAAAAACCCAATATCACTTTTACCCGACCCGGTGATCGAACTCGAGACCTCATCGTCAGTCTCAGTCGTAACGCGTACGAAGAGCATACCATCAAACCATACTAATAGTCCATATTATCAAGGACATAATATATCCCTCAAACATCAAACGAACATAAATTTAACATTGCAATCTAGTATCTTTTTTATTTTCCCAAGTGGCAACCCTGACGTCAGCAGAATTCCGAGTCGACGCGTGACTCCGCTTGAGGTAACCGCACCGTGTATTATAAAACGTGTGTTTCATAAAACATTATTGGCACCAAGGTGTTTCAATATACAGCCAAATATACGCGATTAAGTCAACATGCTGCTTCGCGCCGTCGTTTCATTTTGTATGTTGATTTATTTATCCTTTCGCATTCCGAAATTACGTCTTAAATTACTATTTGTGTTTAAAGCAGCCGTTGATTATTAGTTCATGAGAGTTTATTAGATTAGGCGACTGTGTAACCACTTCAGAGTAAATGCTACTTTACAAATAAAATAAGATATGTTCAAATACAAAAGTTACACTCTGACATACTCGTATGTAACAAAAGCGAGACAAAAAGGCGTAGGTACATACATACATACGCACTCACGCCTGTAATCCCCGAAGGGGTAGGCACAGGTGTAACCAGCACACCCACATTTCGCCGAGCGTATCTCCGTCCCTTATGTGATAGGGAGCGAGCCTGTCGCCATACCGGGCACAAACTCCAGACTTCGTCTGATACTGAGCATTTCGTAATAGAAAAACCCAATACCATTTTACCCGACCCGGGGATCGAACTCGAGACCTCACCGTTGGCCTCAATCGTAACGCGTACGCATTACAACTGCGCCACCGAGGCAGTCAACAAAAACGCGTCTACTAGTTATTTTCAAAAATAGCTGTTTTATTAGCGTGTTGATGGTTTAATCATACTAGAACATTGTGAAGTAGACCCTAAAATACTGAATTTAAAATCTCAATTCATTTATCAATTTATGTTATTTTACCAAAGTTTTGTTATAAGATAGGAAGTGTCAAAATTTTGACACATATCCCTGTATTATAAAATTATGAAAAATGATAGTGAATTTTAGATTCTTACTAGCTGTTGCCCACGGCTCCGCCCGCAGGAATGTCTATTTCCAGGATTAAAGTAGCTTAGTGGGCGCATCAAGCGAGTCCCGGTGAGAAACGCGCTTGACACAAATACTAATGTCGCTATAAAAAAATAGGGGTTGATCGTAGAGGGTTGAAAATGTAGGGTTATGTATTTTTTTAATGCTGTAGTATAAAAAATAAAAACAAAAAAAATTGTCTAAAAAAATAAAAATTAGTGGTGGACCACCCTTAACATTTAGGGGGATGAAAAATTGATGTTGGCCGATTCTCAGACCTGAAATGAAATGAAATGAAATGAAATGAAATAGTTTTAATGAAATGAAATGAAATGAAATAGTTTTATTCATCATGTAGGCAATTAAAATAGCGCTTATGACAAGTCAGTACAAAATAAAGAATCTTATGTAATTACAGAAATCATATCAGTTAATATATACATAACATACATAGCATCGTCAAAATACACTGGGCAACTATAAAGTTTACAATATTTTTATATTAGTCCAGAATTGTTAAGTATTATTATTATTGTCATATTTTCTCTGTTTTAAAGGTCGATATGGACCATAGGCATTACCGAAACGGCACGTGGTTTAAAACTACCACCGGATCCAAAACTACCCAACCTGAGAAGACCCGGCGAAACACCTACCTAACCTACCCGATATGCACACAAAATTTTATACAAATCGGTCCAGCCGTTTCGGAGGAGTATGGGAACGAACATTGTGACACGAGAATTTTATATATAAGATTTAGGCGTTATGTTTTATCATAAAGTCTCACAATAATAAAAATTGGAAATCCACTTAATATATCATGAAATAATGAGAATAATAAAGACAAAAATGTATATTTAAAATCTGAGTCCCGTCATACCGTAAGATTACTTGCAAACATATCGGGCGAGAAGCGTTCCGTGGCTTAAGAGAAGAGAGAATGATTTTGTTATCTTATATTACAGTCGACAACTATTAATGTGCTTAATCTCAATTACAAGTCTAGTAACTTCCAATCGCATTAGCCATGCCGCCCAAACTATAAGTTATAAAAGAAAGAAGGAAGTTTATTATTGGAGCAATAATTACACAGTCGAAAAATAAGAAAATACACAAACCCTTATAAGTACTAAGCAATTATTGCGCCAACTATTTTATTAGTGTCTCACTCATCAACATCTCATTGTTTACTCCACAAAGACATTTTACCAACTGGCAGGCAAGAAACTGTTCGATTCAGAGAACACATGTGCTTGTCAAACTGAATATGATGGATGATCACACATCCGCCCCCTATATAATTTCCCCTTCCCCTCGCTCTCGTGAAAAAAATTGACAACGTCGTGAAGTAGTAAGAAAAATCTCCGCCATTTTTTCCCGGCGTATTACAGCTGCTAATATGAGGAAAACTATGAGTATTAAATATTATACATACATACATACACACTCACGCCTGTAATCCCCGAAGGGGGAGAGGTGTAACCAGTACACCCACATTTCGCCGAGCGTATCTCCGTTCCATGATGTGATATGCGAGCCTATCGCCATATCGGGCACAAATTCCAGACTCCAAGCTGATACAGAGCTTTTGTGCGTATTAATTGTTAATTATCACTTGCTTTAACGGTGAAGGGAACATCGTGAGGAAACCTGCATACGTGAGAAGTCCTGCATAAGAATTTCGAAGTGTGAAGTCTGCCAAGCCGCATTATGCCAGCGTGGTGGACTAAGGCCTAACCCCTCTCATTCAGTAGAGGAGACCCGTGCCCAGCAGTGGGAGATATATAATACAGGGCTAGTATTATTATTATAAGTTAACCTATACTCTGAAATTAAACCACAATCCGCCATATTTACAGAAAGCAAAGCTGCACCGGAAACTGCTCAAGCAATAACAGACAAAATGAAGTATTACAAAAGTATATAATAGTAAAAAAGATATAAAAAACTTTTAACACAACCCTCGTAAATCAGCCATTTTGCGATTTCGTATAGACGCGTTCTGTTTGATTGGCCGACGCGGTGGAACTTACGAGTGGAATCAAATCAAATATGGCTGTTTGAAACTTATTATTTTTTATTTGGAATGCAGCGTATTAAAAAAATAACACTATACGTGTTACAGAATATTTTTTATTAGTTTGATGACGAGACGAGCAGGTCGCTCGCCTGATGGTAAGCGCCACGCCTGCTCATATATACAGAAGCAACGCCACACAGAACTTTAAATAACAAAGCAGTGCATGGCACTGGACTGCGCTCCTCGCCCCGACACATAAGGTGTCTCATAATGCCCAGTAATTTCACTGGCTTCAATGTCCTTCAAACCGGAACACAACAGTGCTTACACACTGTTGTTTGGCGGCAGAAATAGATAAAGCGTGGTACGAACCCAGCCGGCATCTCGTATACGAGGGGCCTACCACCTTGTAAAATAGATTAATATAGATTACCTAACCTATTAATATAGATTCCACGTGTAGTTTGTTTTATTTTATAAAACAAAATGAGCAGTTCGCTCCCCTGATGGTAAGCGTCACGCCTACCAATAAACAGAAGCAACACCACACAGAACTCTGATTTACAAAGCACTGCATGACTGCCTCAGTGGCGCAGTTGTAATGGGTACGCGTTACGATTAAGCTAACGCTGAGGTCTCGGGTTCGATCCCCGGGTCGGGTAAAGTGGTATTGGGTTTTTCTATTACGAAATGCTCAGCCCGGAGTCTGGAACTTGTGACCGGTATGGCGATAGGCTCGCCCCCTATCACATCATGGGACGGAGATTCGCTTGGCGAAATGTGGGTGTACCAGTTACACCTCTGCCTACCCCTTCGGGGATTACAGGCGTGAGTATGTATGTATGTATGTACTGCATGGCACTGGATTGTACTATCACCCCGAGACATAAGTTGGTAAGTGTCATAAAGCCCATTAATTTCACTGGCTTCTATGTCCTTCAAACCGAATCACAACAGTACTTACACACTTCTGTGTTGTGCTGCTTGGCGGCAACAATAGACAATAGGCGGTTGTATTAAGCCACACGGCCTCTCGCATACGAAAGAATTACCGCCTACCTTGGGTATTTTTTATTTCAGTACATGAACGCATGTATTTCAATAAGAATGAATAAAACATCTCTTATTAGTACCAAAGCGCATACAATACAATAAACAGTAGTACAGAACATGACTTATCACCAGTGTCCAGCGGGGGTGGACAGGGAGGGGTGGGGTGGTGTACGTGTAAAATAAATCTCTTCCCGCCGGGTCTCATCCCCTACGAGATGACAGAATCGGCCGCGGACACTCTCCGCATTTCGACTTTATTATTTAAAAAATCAAATGGATTTATACTTTATTGAATTCTGATTCTTTACAAAATTCGAATGATTTTACTGTTTTTAAAAATAGAATAATGGAATATTACGCTTTTTATACAAAAACTGTTTCCATCATGATTAAAAAATTATAAACTAGGTCTGTTTTTTTATAAATATTTTTGTGCAATGCGTGCACGATTACGCGAATAATTCTGATTATTTGGTTTGAAATTAGATAAAATGAATGTGAAGGTGCCTTTTATTGTCTTTAGAAATTGTCACCTGAAAATACTTTTTGTTTTATTCATACGTGTATCTACTACGTAATCTTACATAAAGTAACCAGCTTATTTCACATCGACTCGGAATTAATTAAATAGTGGTCTAAGTTCTAATTCAAGAACATAGTTTATTGTTTCTGAGGGTAATTATGGATTTCAAAATAAAATCACAGGGAATGTAATAAAATGCATTGTATGTTTTGTTATTTTGTTTTGTTGTGCCATGCATGTTGGGTAGAAAAACTAAATGGTTCAAATGGAAGTACGCTGGTTGCCAAGCGGGGCATCCAACAAGAAAATATAATATGCACTGACCTGGGCTCGCAGCTTCTGTGGGATTGTTGATATACCGCCCTCCTCCTTCCTCGAGGGTCCATTCAGCAACCCCAACCAGCTAGCTAGCTTCGCGTTCACGGATTTGATAAATTAGCACATAGAAACTAGCACAATTATGTACGGAATCGAATTGAATACACTCCTCTTTCTCCGAGGGTCGGTTTAGCAAAACCAACCAGCTAGGTAGCTTCGCGTTCACGGATTTGATAAATTAGCACATAGAAACTAGCACAATTATGTACAAAGTCGAATCGAATAATAATAATAATACACCCAACAGTCACACACATAGTCCTGACCCCACACTAGGTAAACCTGTGTCGTGGGTATCAGGAACTACGAGGAACTTGCGGTCCCACAAAACCCAGACCCGAGACCAATATTTGTGGTACACACAAACATTTGTCTCGGTGTGGGAATGGAACCCACGGCCTCTCACTTCGCAGCCGACTACTCGCCCGCTGCGCCACGGAGCTACACTGCAGAATGCGACAACGCTTTAATAATAAGCACATAACACATGTAGCACATTTACTTAGATCCGGATTCGAATTGAATACACTATGGAATGCGTCGACACATGAACCGCGGCGATGACGATGTTAAAGGCCCGGGGCAAGACCCGCTCACCTCGGACGGTATACGACTTTGCAACTACCCACGGCTTTGGCAAGCGGAAAAATAAATATACTACTATCCTATAATAAAAAATATCCAAACCATAAACAATATCAACTTTTACTACAATTAAAACTTACTTTTATTAACCGACAAAAAAACGGCGGAGGTTTTCAATTTGACGCATTTTGTATGTATGACTACATAAACTTCGCCAAACGTGGACCGATTTGGATGATCCTTTTTTTCATTTGAAAGAGTATGCTCGATGTTGGTCCTATTTTAATTTCAAGATGATTTTCCACCCATGAGGGGGTGATTAAGGATTCATCCCTTTTCGGATCAACTGCCTCGGTGGCGCAGTTGTAATGCGTACGCGTTACGACTGACGCTGACGCTGAGGTCTCGGGTTCGATCCCGGGTCGGGTAAAGTGGTATTGGGTTTTTCTATTACGAAATGCTCAGGATCAGCCCGGAGTCTGGAATTGTGCCCGGTATCGCTGTAGCTCGCCCCCTATCACATCATAGGACGGAGTTACACTCGGTCAAATGGTTATTTACCTGTTGTAGGTGTACCTCTGCCAACCCCTTCGGGGATTACAGGCGTGAGTGCGTATGTATGTAGAAAATTTTATTCCACAGCCTGAAATTTGAACCCCAGACCTCACCGATTTCTCAACATAAGCATGCTACTATTAGACCCATAAGATAGTATCTAGTCTTTGAAAAAGTTATATAATAAAATCCACTTTTAAAATAAATAAATGAAAAGTTTTATAATATTTAAAATACAAGTTCACTTTTTAAATTGTCAACAGAAAGAAAACAATGGAAGACCTACACGCCAAAAAAATACAGAATCTCCATTTAAAAACGAGCTCCAATTATCAAAAGCTGGTCAGTAATAAAGCTCCGTGGGTTAATTGGAATCGAATGTCGGACAAAAGGTAGCAATTATATCGGCATGTGCATCTATAGGGCTGAATGTTTTAATGTTCTGTAATGATAAGATTGAATTACGTTAACGATCATTAATTAAGTGTGAGTTGCACCAAACTTAAGTTATAGTTAAAGTTATTGTAACAAGCAATGGTTTACGACGTCTACAGATTTTGACATTTTGATAAAACTGAACACAAATGAAAGTAAATACAGAATGCAGTGAATTGCAGTGGTAGAGCCACGCTGTAGACAGTTTTGTCTACAGTATGAATAGGCCGGCTCGACGTAAAGTAGCGGCTTGCTGCTGCGTTTCGTACGGTGAGTGATATATCCGGTGGTCCAAATCCCCTTTGCTTCCCAATCCCTTAATTATCCCTTTCCTTCAATGTTGGCAACACGTACACGATTCTTCTGGTATTGTTGGAGTCCATGGGCGGTGGAAATCACTTACCATCAGATGACCCACTTGCTCGTTTGCCGGCCTATCTTTGCTATAAAAAATTACACAACCTATAAATCACGTGAACCATTAGTATTGTTATCATAAATTTAACTATATTTAACTTATCGCTAAACAATTAGCGAGTTAAGAAACCCTTGGCGCGGTCAATTTAGAGATAGGTAACCGCTTAGAGATATTTCAACTGAGCGTCTCCGTGCTTCGGAGGGGACGTAAAAACTCGGTGTCAGTTGTTATTAATTGACGCCAAGTCGGAGGCTTTGGAGAGGGTTGAAAACTTTGACACTCGATTGGACACTAACCATTTGATATAGAATAGAATAACTTTAACCAGCCGATGGTGCAACCCATACTTAGAGTTAATGATGCTTGAAATGTTAACGTTTGGTTAGGGCTGGCTTTCTAAGACTGGGGGTATTTTTGTTGCGTACAAGGAGGTAGGTCTCTCGTATGCGAGATGCTTGGTTAGTACCACCTCTTCGTCTATTTCTGCCACCTAGCAGCAGTGTGTAAGCAGTGTTGTGTTCCGGTTTGAAGGACAAACATATATCTCAGGGTGACGAGCGCAATCCAATGCCATACAGTGCTTTGTAATTGAGAGTTCTGTGTGGTTTTAGTATTTATAAAAAATAGTAGGTTAAAACGGTCCACTTCATGTTAAAGAGATACTGTCGGTCACAAATATTGGTAATAGCATGAATAGAAATCTTTTTTATTCGTTTTAATGAAAAGACGAGCATATCTGATGGAGAAAGCTGCACATGCCCATATACACACATTTACTTACTTACTTCAGGCCTGCATAGTTCTAGCAACTATCAAAAGACGTGAAGTCGTTGGTCATTTGACATTTATTTGACCTGCACTGTACTTAAATAAGTATTATACTATACTAGTAAAGTATACATTTTAATATGTGATAGAGCCACATTGTAGTCAGTTTTGTATATAGCATGAATAGGCCGGCTCGACCGGCTTACTACTGTCTCACACAAAACTGACGTGAAGTAGCAGTGTAATGCTGCGTTTCGTTTTGTACAGTGAGTGAGATATCCGGAGGCCAAAATCCCCTTCCTATTCCCAATCTCTTAATCATCATGATTTTTGCTGATCATGATGATGCTACGCGCCCATGATTTTTTAGGTATTGCGAATGTTCATGGGTGGTAAAGATCATTAGTTTGTTTGCCAGCCTGTGCTATAAAAAAACTTTATCATCAGATGCAATGTACTGATTTTGGCGAAAAACAGACGTGGTATTAATATCTTCAAATAAGGTCTGGATAGAAAAGTCACGAGTAGCTCGACACAAAATATGTATTTGTGTACATGATTTTGCGAAAAACACCACGTTCAAAATAACCCAAAACATCAAACAAATGTGTGCCCTCATGTAAATACATTTCCCTTTTGTTGTGCACTCAAAATAAAAACTTGGAGTAGGAATTAGTATAAGTATCTGGGAACAAAATAAAGTACATAATACAGAGACCCTAATAATGGGTAATTTGCCCGATAAAGTCAGTGGGGGAGTGAGTTGCCGCGATTAAATTGCTTCACATTTCTTTTTTTCCGTATTCTAAGGCCGGATTAACTCTTTTTAGTACCAAAACAGGAGCGAGTGCGCTGTAAAACGATCCATTTTGGGCCCCGAAAGTATATTTAAATGGATATCCTGATGTTATTATCATTAGCTAAAATCGTTTTTAATCTGTTCAAATCTTAATCTGTCTGAATATTTTAGCGCTTTCGTGCCAGTTTTTAACTTCGTCTGCATTTTGTACAATTAAAAATAAATTTGGGTTTGACTGAAACTAAGTAAATCTTTTTATACCTACTTTCATATTAAAATGGATCTTAATCGATCCATCCATAATCCATCGAATTAATCTTATTGAATAAAATAAAATACATATTATAATCAGGCATTTGGAGTCCCATTTCACCCATATCGACAGCTCCGTGGCGCAGCGGGCGAGTAGTCGGCTGCGAAGCGAGAGGCCGTGTGTTCGATTCTCACACCGAGACAAATGTTTGTGTGATCCACAAATATTGGTCTCGGGTCTGGGTGTTGTGGGACCGCAATTCCCTCGTAGTTCCTGATACCCACGACACAGGTTTACCTAGTGTGGGGTCAGGACTATGTGTGTGACTGTTGGGTGTATTATTATATCATATTTAAATAATACTTTAATAAACAGAAACCACAGTTATTCATCTATATATATAAAAGCGAAATACCACTGACTCACTGATTCATCACGATTTCTCAAAAACTACTGAAGCTGGGATCATGAAATTTGGTCAGATAATGGTTTGTGTAATGTGGACGTCAGCTAAGAACGGATTTTTGGAAATTTACATGTTAAGGGAGTAAAAGAGGGGTTTGTTCGTTGTATGCAACTTTTTTATGGAAGGTGATACGACTGTGAAATTGAGCGGAAACATTGCTTATTAGAAATAATGAAATATGAGGGTCATATTTTTGAAAAATTCTACTTACAAAAGGGGGGAGGGGGGTTGAACTTTGTATGCGGAACTTTTTTAATGGAACGGAATACGACTGTGAAACTAAGCACGAACTTTGCTCATGACAATTAATGAAATATATGATGCACATTTTTGCGAAATTTTATTTGGTAAAGGGGGGAGGAGGGGTTGAACTTACTCACTCACTCACTGATTAATCACGATATCTCAAAAACTACTGAAGCTGGGGTCATGAAATTTCGCTAGATGATACATTATGTAATGTTGAGGCGTACTAAGAACGGATTTTTGGAAATTCACATTTTAAGGGGGTAAGAGGGGGATTGAATATTGTATAAAAACTTTTTTATTGAACGGAATACGACTGCGAAACTATGCACAAATAATGCTTATCAAAAATAATGAAATATGTGATTCAAATTTTTGTAAAATTCTTCTTGGGAAAGGGGGGAAGGGGGCTTGAACTTAGTATGAAAGTATTTATTTTAACTTTTGAACAACTTGGCCGATTGGGGTCATATTCACACCGTACATTTGTTTTGTGGAGACAATGGTTTATAACTATATATCATCACGCTACGACCCATGGGCGCGGAGCAGTAATCTATATATAAAGCGAAATAACACTCACTGATTGATTAAACACGAAATCTCAAAACTACTAAAGCTAGAATCATGAAATTTGGTCAGATGGTAGTTTGTGAGGGGTAATGTAAGGGGCTCACTAAGAAAGGGTTTTTGGAAATTTACATTTTAAGGGGTTAATTTGTTTGTAGATCAATTATGCCTTAACGGCTGAATGGATTTGAGTAAAATTTGACATACAGGTAGACCAAGACAAGAATTAGAACATAGGCAACTTTTATCCCAGAAAAAGACATTTACGCGGGCGGAGCCGCGGGTAAATGCTAGTGTAATAATAAATTCATTATAAAAAATCTTCATTTATTATTTCCGTCTATGTGAACAGATATCCAGTACAAATATATTTATTATAATATATGTAGGTAGTCAGAGAACACCCTCAGAATTGTGATTTGTGAGCGACTTAATATTTCAAGGTATACAATTCAACCTGATATTAAATATTACGCGATTAAGAGCCATTTTTTATATTATAATATGTATACCATACCAATCGTTTGAATATTTTCACCCGTATTTGAATTGAATCATTTTTTATTTTTTCGTTAGAAATAAAAGCGGACATGCTGATGCTGATATATTGTAATGGCTGTATGATACGTAATTCCTTTGCCATTAATCATTCGTTATCAGTATATTTTTTTAAACCTGAACGTGATTTGGAAATAATATATTCAAATTCCGTGTACCGGTGTCACGGTAAGGCAATAAAATTGGACTTTTAAAACCCTTTAATAAATAAAACAGCCACAATACATATGTTCGGAAACAATGTGGCCAGCTTGACCATTGTTTTCGATTGCGGCCGTATTAAAAGCGGTTCGGCTGAAATATCTGACACGTTTCCGTATCCGGAGACAGGTGTGGAGTTAGGCGTAGAGGGGGTACCTAACCGCCTAGTAACATGAAAGTACGACCGTTGAAATCGTTATGTGAACCCTTAAATTAGATATACAATGTGTTATAGAAATGGGCGGGCAAATTTAAGCAATGTATAGTGTAGGATATAAGTATTTTATCTCCCAAAGTACCAAATCCGATTGCATTGCTAGTACAATAATTATAGAATTTTCTTTTTTATCGAATGAGTAACATGTCGATATCGACTTTCAACTTTGGACAACACTAAATGATAAACAATGATACTATAGACCTCCTTTCATTTAATTATTTTATAATTAAAAAAACATAAAGAGTTGTCAAATGTCAATATTTATTTGACGCAGTCAGTTCGGCAAGTTCTGATTTTATGAAGTATGATTACGAGTTAAAAAAATATGTTGTATTTGACTATAAACAAGTATTATGTATTGGTGTAACTGATAAAAGTTTTGAAGAGGATCGTCGACTGTAATAAGCTAAATTCATAGATGGAAGACCCGTGAATGAAGTTTTTAAAATGCTTCTACAGGATGGTACCTATTTGTCTTCAACACACAATCGCTTTCAGGTGTTAATTTGTGTTTAAATTACAAGTTATGTACGTATGCCCGTAGAATTACGTACATCTTATTCAAGTTTATTAAAAAGTGAGTGTCGTACATAATAATTAATAGTGATGTCATCAATCTGATCGATCTTAATAAACGAGTGATTAAATTTTACGTGAAATTTTCGGATGTCTTGGTTTTGAAAAGATCCGGTACATAAGTACTAATTGTAAGGTGTATGTAATGACCCTAAAATATGACCACACCTTTCTGTAACACATTGTATATATGGTCTTTCTTTATTATCAATAAATAAATAAAGCAACATCCAGATTTGACAATGACAATTGCAGTGTACAAGTCGTCAGTACAGTAGGCCTAGTACAAGTTTTCATAGTTTTTCTAAACGACGAAAGTTATCGTATTCTCTCCATACATCGAGTATTAGCCTTTAGTGGGAACTATGATGAATTAAATTGAATAATATGGTTAATTTTATTAAATATTAGTCGAATATGCCATTTGTTTTTAAACGATTGTTTCCATAATTACCGTTTGAATTACTAATTTGACACTTCGACGGCAGTAATTTTATACGAATTCGAAAACTGTGAAAGTATTTGTAACTCATACTAGGCCTACTGATAGGCAGTAGTAGGAGCAGTTGAAAATTCAATACACGACGAGCATCGCCCGACGAACCAATGGCGCGTCTCGCGCTCCTTTATTCCGCCAATCAGACCTTTCAACGAACTGGTCAACTGAACTGAGCTGGTGAAGTTTATGATCCTGCCTCGTGTGACGTCCTCCTACGCCTCGTACGGAATGACAATTTAGAGGAACCAATTAATATAATATTTCAATAAGATAATAATCTTTGGAGAGTGTAAGTGGGCCACCAATGTCTTCGGCCCAAAGCCTCCAAAACCTCACTGGCACGTAGTACACTCTGCCGATTAACGGACGAGGCAATGGCGAAACTTGGTTCCCGATGTGGGTTCAGACGGCGGGTCACCCCACATAATACCAAGGCAATCATCAAATCATGATGGGAAATTAAGCTGGGATAACGTCTGCTGTTAAAACACCCGAAAATATGTCTAAATTCGGCCCCGTACGTAGGGTGTCATTATCGCTAAAATTACAATCAAGCAGCTTTTGTCCGAAAAGTTGCGTTTTCGGTAATCAGGAAGCAGCTGCCCGGTGCCCATACAATATGTATTTTCGTGTTAGGACTGTTATTGATTTCACAGATATTATAAAGCATGGTGGTTCTAGGAGAGTTGGTAATATAAAGTTTGAACTTACAACGTATCTTAATATTTTACGTCATCGCTAGCGATTTTACTGAGACAAACTCATGGTTGAGGCACAAGTTCATTCACCTTTTAGTATTTTTTTTTATTAATTTCGAGTTGGTTACGCTTTCCAATAAGATCTTAACAGACGCACAGGCGCAGACAGATGGACGGACAACAAAGTGATTCTATTACCTATAAGGGTTCTGTTTTCTCCTTTTAAGCTATGGAACCCTAAATAACTACCTAGTACTTTAAAAATTAACATAAATGTTTTTTTTTTTATTAGATTTAATGACGAGACGAGCAGGTCGCTCGCCTGATGGTAAGCGCCACGCCTGCTCATAAACAGAAGCAACGCCACACAGAACTTTAAATAAAGCACTGCATGACACTGGACTGCGCTCGTCACCCCGAGACATAAGGTGTTAAGTCTCATAATGCCCAGTAATTACACTGGCTTCAATGTCCTTCACACCGGAACACAACAGTGCTTACACACTGTTGCTTGGCGGCAGAAATAGACAAAGCGGTGGTACCAACCCAGCTGGTCTCTCGCAAACGAGGGACCTACCACCTTGTGCAAACGAGGGACCTACCACCTTGTTAATCATATTATTATTTTTTACATAACAGCCTCCGTGGCGCAGTGGGCCAGTAGCCTACTGTGAAAAGAGAGTCTGCGGGTTCGATTCCCGCACCGAGACAATGTTTGTGTGATCCATATATATTTGTTTAAGCTCTGGGTGTTGACTTCAAGCAGACGGCCGGTCGTATAAACTGCAAGCCATATCTTACTGTAACATGTGCTAAAAAGCATGTTGCGCCGACCCCACTGCGAGTGGGATAAGGGCGGGTGGAAGAAGAGAAGAGACTGTACATAACTCTGATCTTTTCTAAGATATATATCTGTAAATCTACATTTAAAGTAAGCCTTGATATCTTGTGCAAATAATATGCATACATACATACGCACTCACGCCTGTAATCCCCGAAGGGGTAGGCAGAGGTATAACCAGTACACCCACATTTCGCCGAGCGTACCTCCGTTCCATGATGTGATAGGGCGAGCCTATCGCCATATCGGGCACAATTCCAGACTCCAGGTTGATACTAAGCATTTCATGATAGAAAAACCCAATATCGCTTTTACCCGACCCGGGGATCGAACCCAAGACCTTCGTGTCAGCCTGAATCCGTAACACGTACGCATTACAACTGTGCCACCGAGACAGTCGTGTAAATAATATATGTTCTAGGAATGTAATAAAGTTTTCATAATATATCTATTATAACGATCTCCAGTAGATATTAAACTCAACTGCAGTGTACCTTAGAATGAATGCAATACCACTGCTGTATACAAGCTATTTCACGGACAGTGGCTCGTATTGTCTTGTTTCGATGTGCATCCACTGATATAATATATTTATAAGTCTTATTAATTAAAGTAACAATGTAAAACAATCAACCAAATATTTGTTTCTGGTCTGGGTATTGTGAGACCGAAAGTCTCTTGTAGTTTCTGATACCTACGACACAAGACTTAGTGTGGAGTCAGGATTATGTATATAAATGTGGGATCTATTCATTAAAATACGCACTCACGCCTGTAATCCCCGAAGGGGTAGGCAAAGGTGCACCTCTGCCAACCTCTTCGGGGTGTACTGGTTGCAACCAATACCCCCACATTTCGCCGAGCGTATCTGCGTCCGATGATGTGATAGGGGCCGAGCCTATAAAAACCCAATATCACTTTTACCCGACCCGGGGATCGAACCCGACACCTCAGCGTCAGCCTCAGGCGTAACGCGTACGCATTACAACTGCGCCACTGAGGCAGTCAGTCCATCCAATCTATCCATTATTATTATTATTAATTCTTAGTTGCTATTTTAGTGGCTTTAATTTATTTATTGACAAAAATTATCTCCTTTTTAAACTCCGATACAATATACGTGTGGCCCATTTGTATATCTTTACGTCTGTGTATGTGTAACTGACTTTTTTATTAGGCTGAATGACGAAACGAGCAGGTCGCTCGCCTGATTATGGTTTTATGGGCGTACATGGGCGGTGCCAATTGCTCGTTTGTTGACCTATTCTACTTTATTGTACACCAGAACGTACAAAGTTTTTTTTATTTTATTTTATTGCATAGGACGGTAAACGAGCCAGTGGGTCACCTGATGGTAAGTGATCTCCACCGCCATGTACGCCTACAATACCAAAATAATCATGGACGCGTTGCCGACCTTAAAGGAAAAAATAATTAAGGGATTGGGAAGGGGAGTGGTATTTAGGTTTCCAGATATCTCACTCACCGTACGATACGGAGCAGGAAGCTGCTACTTTACGTCGGTGTAAACTGACTATATTACAAAATTCATAATGAAAGCCCTCGAGTATATTATCCACATGGATGCTGTTTCACTATATCCCGATGTTGGCAACTCAATCCTTACATTAGCAGTCAGGTCACGCGGGCCAATCGGTGCACTCCCACTGAACAGAATAAATACCGAGCAGATATCTCATCTCACTCGTTGTTGCGCTGCTGAGTTTTATAACTTCATATTGGCATCGAATTAAGCACGCTTGTTACTCTTCTATTGTTTTATTAACCTCCAAAAATAACCTAATCGTTAAATCCCGACGACCATTAGAAAAACATTTGGCTAGTGGACGCAGTTGTAATGCGTACGCGTACTGAGGATAACGCTGAGGTTTCGGGTTCGATCCCGGGGTCGGGTGAAAGTAATATTGAGTTTTTCGAAACGAAATGCTCAGTATCAGCCCTGAGTCTGGAATTGTGCTCGGTATGGCGATAGGCTCGCCCCACATGACTAACGGGACGGAAATAAGCTCGGCGAAATATATATTGTTTACACCTGTGCCTACCCCTTCTGATGACAGGCGTGAGTGTATGTATATGAAACTTTTATATGAATAGATTTTCTTCAAACAAAGCTAAGCACCATTGATTAAACCAGCTTTATAAAAATGCTTTAAATTTGTCCATTAATTTAGACGCGACGTTACCACAGATACACACAGCAACAGACATACAAAGGGTTTAAATTTATTACACCCTCTCCTATTTGTGGGTGGCTAAAAAAAGTTTAAACTGCCTGTCTCTGTCGTGTGTGTAAAATTTAAGGGGGATGGTACGGAACCCCCGGTATGTCAGTTTGACACACACTTTGCCGGTATGGTATAATGACGGACGAGTGACGACTCATACAAGAAGTACTCAGAAAATAAGTACCACTTCACATCACATCACAAAAACGAATAAAATCATGTGCCGGTCATCCACTTTCGTATGTATGAAATATTAATAGCCTTGAATTAGATCGCACTCAGTACCCACAATATTACATTAAATATTTATGACCGCTCACATTTAAATACCAAAAGCTACTGAATAATAAGGTACATATTCTTTCCTGCCTTTTCTAGATTCCTTGACGATCTTATTATTTTCAATCATCTATGTTTTTGTATGGAGACAACCATAGTAAACTATGGACGGATGAAGTCTATGTTAAACATATGTTTCTGAGTGGTAGAGCCACGCTGTAGTCAATTATGTCTACAGCATAAATGGGCCGTCTCGTTATCACTGTCTCACAGAAAACCGGCGTAAAGTAGCAGCTTGCTGCTGCGTTTCGTACGGTGAGTGAGATATCCGGAGGCCTAAATATCCCTCCCCTTTCCAATCCCTTTCCTTTAAGGTCGGCAACGCGCCCATAATTATTTTAGTATTGTGGGCGTACATGGGCGGTGGAGATCACTTACCCTTACTTACTTACATCAGATGACCCACTTGCTCGTTTGCCGGCCTAAACTATAAAAAAAAAAAACTAGAGATAGTTTGGTTTAATGGCGACAGTATAATATAAACTCGAGTCTGTATATAAAAAATAAGTGTAGAAGTATGTAATTTTTTATTTAGTAATGTAGAAGTTAAAAAGTGTGGGTAGAATCACAGTTTATCCAAAATAATTTTATGAATCAATCACGCTTTAACGGCTGAACAGATTTGGATGATTGGCAAGGTAGACCATGACCT
Source organism: Mimas tiliae (assembly GCA_905332985.1). Classification (NCBI taxonomy): domain Eukaryota; kingdom Metazoa; phylum Arthropoda; class Insecta; order Lepidoptera; family Sphingidae; genus Mimas; species Mimas tiliae. The sequence continues at coordinate 12,156,936 of HG995254.1, forward strand.
GGATTAGATCATATCTTTTGTCGAAAGACATTCACGCGGGCGAAGCTAAATTAAAAGCTAAAATCTAATAAACTTACACGTTAGACAAAAGCAGCGGAACCCCATAAAGAGCATTCCCAAAAATCCACTCCAAATTGTAGACACTACGTCATTAAGATACCTCAGTTATACCGGGTACGTTTAACGGCAATTTGTCAAAAAGATAAAATGTTACGTGAGTCGAATTATCTTAAACAGCATTCGTCTTGCTGAATAATTACTGACATTCCTTTAAATATTGAAAGTAAAATGTTAGCTTTTTTCCTTATTGTCTGAGCTTTTTACGGTTTAATAACTTTGCTGTATCTTTGTTAAAATGTTACATCAGCGGGACCATCAAGCTGTGGAATAGTTTGCCGGCACACGTGTTCCGTCCTTCCTATAATATGGGGTCCTTTAAACGGAGTGTGAAGCAATTAGACAGGCCGGCATAATTTTGCCGACCTATGATAGTCACATCGTCTGTCGTTGGTCGACAGTATTCTTGGATTGCGCTACACTTACCATCAGGTGTAGCGTAGTCATATTGCCGAGCTAGGATAAAAAAAACTTTGTTGAGTTCGAAATTAATTATATTACGCTGCATTTAAATGACACATAGACACAGACTACTTAGGTAGCGCGAGTAGACACAGACGGGGCGCAATATACTAATGTGCACAACGGTGCACACTTTATCATCGTAGTGATTTTAAGGGCCATAGCGCATAGCACACGATACTTTTTGTATCGGCGATCTGCGATTTTATATATTTTATAACTTTATAATTTTTCAAAATCGCGCGTTTTAGCGACTCTATTGATCCCGGCTGGCGCAGCTGACAGTGAGAGGGAGAAGGAGAGAGCGGGAATAGTAGTACTACGCGCCCGCGCTGACCGTTCATTTGCACATAGATCTATCGTTATAGCATTAAGCCGTGTTCTACAGATGCCAGACTCACTAAATTGCTGCGACTGGCATCCGAATGGGTGTGGAGTGTAGCATTCAGTCGCTGCATAGCACTTCTAAAAAGCGACTTAATCTCCACGACTGGCGTTTGTAAGTGTGCGGATTGGAGCTCGGACGCAGCATCGAGCTTCCGTAAAGCAACTAAACCGCCGATCGCCAATCCTAAAATTGTCGTGTGTGCTATGGTTTTAAAGCCTATACTTTTAAGTACGCGAAAGAGATAGTGAGACAGCGACACGTGGCAGTCAGGCGGTTTGTATGCCAGACTTTACAGGGGCGGTAGATAAAAATAAGGATGACATCTACGTCAGATGGCACCTTATAAATACGCTCGCTACTACGGGAAGGGTTAGGGTTGGAGTGCCTGAAGCATTTTAGGGTTGGAGTGCCTAAAGCATTCGCCCGAAAGTCCGGTGTCGCTGACTAAAGCCGACTCTTGTCAGGCTATCAGCAAGCGTCCATCTACAAAAAAAAAAAGAAAAAAAAAGGGAAGGCAGTTTTCTCCCGACTGGCGAGGTATCCATAACTGAGTGTTATACGTGTGGTGAGTGACTGGACTGGGTGTAGGGGACGGACGGAGCCCAGTAACAAACACGACAGCCACGGAACACTCGCTGTAAATTAAACTGTCTACAGCGTGGCTATGTCACTTACGAAAGTGTTATCTACCATTTAAAATAACCTAGTTTCATTTTTTAGAAAAACAATGATGTATTTATACCAAATACTTTAATGAATACTACTAGACGAGCTGATTAGAATTAAAATTGCGTCACATAACGCAGGAGTTGGACAGCAAACAAGGAGTACGATATGGGTTCTAGTTGAGAGTAAACAAGATGGTAATATTGAGTTACGGTCAATTGACCGCAACTGAGTGGTACAATTTCTGTGCACCGCGCAGCTTGTCAAGTAGTACACATTAAAGTCTTTGTAAGATATAATTGACATCCATTCAGAAGCCGAAGATTTTTTTCGTATTAATGAGGCGAGCTCGCATGCTGCTAAATTTCGTCTCGACAGTCCGTATCTAAATGTAGAAGTTAAATTACTCCGTAGTACAGTCAACTTATTTGCGACGATGACGTCGGGTAGATTAGTTTTAAAATCAAAACGCAATTCCGATTGTACGGCGGCGTCATATTTACAAGAACGAAGGAAGCTATGAATAAATTTGCCGAGCTTCGTTACCCAGGATTGGTTGAAGTGAGTTTAGGAATGAGGCGGTGCCGTCTCTCCATGCAAATTATTTTAAAGTCCAACGCTCGATGCAAAAAGTGTATTGGATTTACTGCAGGTAGGATGCAGTTTTCTTTATTGCAAGAATTTGATCTATCGAAGATATCTATCTATCTTCTGGCCCCTCGTATGCGAGAGGCCGTCTGTGTAGTAACCACCGCTTTATGTTGGCACTGAAACAGCAACAGTCCGTAAGCACTATTGTGTTCTGGTTTGAAGGCCATTGAGCGGGTGAAATTACTGGGCATTGTGAGACTTACATATTTACGTATCGGGGTGGACAGTCCAGTGTTATGTAATACTTCATACACACTGTTGAGCCGAAATTCGCAGGTTCGAAAACAGCCCCAATATCATGCACCACCGACTTTTATAAGTTACGTGTGTACGAGTACCTCTGAGTTTGTTAATTATCGCTTGCTTTATCTTTATCTTCACATGCTTCTTATGTAAAGGAAACATCGTGAGGAAATTTGAGCAACTAAGAAGTACCTATGTGAAGTCTGCCAACCCGCACTAGGCCAGCGTGGTGGACTAATCCTAACGCTTCTCATTTGTAAAATAGGGCTAATACAGGGGTCGGCAAGTAGTTTTAGATGGGGTCCGGATACTGTGGGAAAATTTTAACGAGGTCCAGAAAAAAAACAACTCATAGTAATTAAGTGTTACCTATGTATTGTATGGTTTCAAATAAAATTCTGAATTATAAAACACAAGACCTACAATTAATGTGAGAAACTGCACCTACGGTCTTGAGCCAGTTTTTTATAGTTTGGTTCTCGAGAAGAACAGCAAATTCGAAGTGTGCCTCCTAGGTGAGCGTCCGTTAATCTCGAACGATATTTATTTTTCAAAAAAAATCATTTTTGAGAAAGATGATTCACATATGTATGTAGAGCCAAACATAGTGGCCAAATTGATAGCTAGTTTTTTGCATTATGCGTACATATTTCCATAAAAATGGTACGTAGTTCAATCTATGGATGTTTCGTGTGCAGAACTGAGATTTAAAAATATTTAAATCACATCAGTTATAACTATTCGCACAAACACACACACACACAGGCTAGATAGGAAACAAATTAAACCATATAAATTGTAGGAACTTGTAAAACAGGTTAACTAACTAGGCAACTTAAAAGAGAATAAGTACTAAGTTAGATTCTATGTGGCTTAAAAATATTATTTCAACTAATAAAGGTATAGTATGCCTTATCTACGTATTAATTTATACTTGGTATACAATACATTACAATATTTGGCGGTCCGAGGTTCGACCTTTCACGGTCCGCAAACGGACCGCGGTCCGCCTGTTGCCAACCGTTGGGCTAATAGATAATACAGGGCTAATATTATTATTATTATAGGTATTCTATCATTTGACGTTTCCTGCAATATACATTTTAATTACCCTATTCCATACTATCGAAGTTTCTCGAACCAATACTACGAAATATTACCATCAGATCTCGCGTCTATTTGAGAAGTGAGAACTATCTTTCCCGCTGATTCGTTTCTTAAAACTTGGCATGTGGCCAATACAATCTCATCGAAACTTTGTCCTCTAAACTCGACAATCATTCTAGAGACGTAAAATGGCGACAATACGATACCGGGGTGATTGATCGTGAAATAAAATTTATTCTAATACCTTTGCCATCGCAAGAGTGTTATCAAATGTAAAATATATGTAACTAAGGCCTGTATACATAAACAACACTTAGGTGACCTCTTGGTTAAATGATGGTCTGTTTTTATTTAGCGTTAAAAATTAACGAAGGACGTGTCGAGAAATCGTCACGATACGTTCGTGATCACTATGAAGCCTCATAGTAACGTTTATAAATACAGAGGTTAGTGTCTGTTTCATGGTGTCCAAGTAAATGTTACTTATCCTACTCCTACTACTATTATAAATGTGAAAGTTTGGATATTTATGAGTTGTGAATTTGGATGTTTGTTAGTCAATCACGCCTTAATGGCTTAACGGTTTTGAATGAAATTTGGCACACAGGTAGACCAAGACCTGGATAAGGACATAGACTACTTTATATCCTGGAAAAGGCCGTTCAGGGGGGGCGGAGCCGCAAGCAAAAGATAGTCAAATATAAAAACCCCCAACGTCACAGAAAAACATTTGTAACTTTTAAAGTGCTAACCAAATTTTCTTTAAACAAGCAATATAACGATGAACTTGATAACAATTTATTTCAGGTTCAGAGTAATCGGCATTGTGTCAATATATTCTCATAAACTGGCATTATTAATATATATTTTATCTCGTCGCGTAACCTGCGTTTAAATCGATTCATCTCCCGGGAACTGGATGAGAATTCTAGGTAAAAATATACAAAAAATCGGTTTACCACGAAGTAATATTCAAAACCTACCACATAGTAGGTAATTACAATCAGTTCATCAAAATGGTAATTTTGTTGTTACGAAAATATATTATGTTCGTACTGTTCATCATGATCATCATCATCATCATCAGCCTGAATTCGTCCACTGTTGGACATACTAGTAGGCCTTTCCAAGTTCGCGCCACCCTTACCATCTTACGGTTCATAATATATAATAATAATAATACTACTCCTGTTTTATACACCTCCCACTACTGGGCACGGGCTTTCTCTACTGAATGAGAGAGTTAGGCTTTAGTTCATCTTATCGTTATCGACATTTATTTCTCCGAAAAACAAAATATTCACCAAGAAACACTCATTATCTAGTAAATATTTAACACATTTCGTATGGAAGATCTGTCAACACACTATAACGTCGTAGTAAGTATATATGGGCGCACTTTCAGACCGCCCTCTATTGATTGACAAATAAAAATAAAACTATTATAGCCGGAAGTATTGAAATTGATGTAATTATGTAGTTAAATAAATTCCAATAATCATTTCAAATTATTTGGCAATTTATCTACATGCTTTCATATTTTTTTACTTGTTTATACTGCTATGTTACAAAGTTAATTTCAACTACCGGAAATGTGTTCAAATTACGAATTATTTAATTAGGAACTATCTTTAAATCTACGCTAAATTACTTTGATGTGATTTACATATTTGTATTATTTTAATTTATCGCGCAGACTGTAAAAGCAACGATTTTATTGCTACCACCTATTCATTGTAAAATTGTGTTTTGCTAACATCCGCTACTATTGAATTATTGTTATAAAATAGTTTATAATTGATTTGTGATGTATAACAATTGTCCAATTATATGTTTAAAGAACTCTTAAATTTTATAATATTTATTTGTTTTGTTTAAACTAGTTTCAAATATAATACAGATATATGATTGATTGTCACTATAGATGGAAGGGATTTCTATTGTAAGAATTGCTATTTAAACCATTGCTGTTCAGCAGCAAGGTACAGTAATTTTCTATAACTCGTGTGGTAACGAATAAAGTCATTATAAAAGGACAGTGTTTTGCATTATATCATGGATCTGGGAGGAACCTCTGATACGGCGCCGACAGCAGCGGTGGGATCGCACACTGACAATCCTGTGCCACGACCTCCGGAACCAACATTTAGTATGGAACAAGTGATATGCTGATGACGCCCAGAAATGGAGGAGCTACACTTCGGATGGAGCAGACAGCTATGCAGAGTACGCAACTACAGCATGGACGTTGTTCAAACGTGTGAGGCCGGAAGCATCGGACACGGAGATGGTCGAGGCTATAATAACAGGTATTTATCCTGAATCTATTCGTTCTGAGTTACTGCGTAATACGCCCGATTCTCTGCCCAAATTAATTTTGTATTCTGAAAACTTTTCGGAAACGAAAAATTGAACAGGTTTTAAGAAACAGTAATGATCGAAGCGATAGTAAAAAAAATACGTGTCCCTGACAATAGTAACGCTCCTAAAAAGGATCTTGCTTGTTATAATTGCCATAAACCAGGGCACCGTTCGTATGACTGTAAGGAAAGAATAGTTTCTAGATCTGATCCTACATTTCAAATCAAATCAAACACTGCTGGTCAATCTGGTACTAGTACTGGTAGTACTTCTAACCCTATTACTATGCAGTGCACTTATTGTTATCATAAAGGCCACATTGAGAAATTTTGTTTCCGTCGTCAGAATGACTAAAGAAATAAACTGCAAAATAATAAATCTATTATTTACTGTGGCACATCGGAACGTAGCATGGCTACCATTGTCATAGGAGATAGGAATTATTCTTGTCTGTTCGCTACTGGGGCTGATTGCTCTTTAATGCGGGAAAGTATTTCTTTATCTATACCCGGTAAAAGTATAAACGTGATGTTTTCTGGTATAGGCGATTCCCCTGTTACATCCAATAAAAGTATTTCTACTTTAGTAACAATGGACGGAATTCATATTGAGCTAGAATTCTTTGTAGTCCGTGATACGCAAATGCAATTTGATAATCTTATTGGATTTGATCTGTTAAAAGTCCCTGGTCTCAGTGTAACACTGAGGAAGGACAGCATTTCTATAAAACGTGACATTTTTGTTAATGAATGCCTGTACGTAAGTGATCCAACTCAATCTTGATACAGACATATCTGATCTTAAACAGTTACAATATCTTAAGGAATTACTTACAGAATTTAGAAAAAAATTCACGATAGGTAATCGCGTTACACAAGTGACAACTGGAGAGTTGAAAATTTGGTTGAAAAATCCAGATAAAATCGTTCAGAGGCGACCGCTTGTCACCCGTAGAACGTGAAAAAGTTAGATATTGTTCAAGATTTAAAAAAATAACTGTATTATACGCGATAGCTCATCTCCATTTAGCAGCCCAGTATTACTAGTAAAAAAAAGGATGGTACATACAGACTTTGCGTAGACTTTCGTGAATTAAATTCCAACATAGTTAGGAATCATTTCCCGTTACCACTTATTGCCGACCAAATTGATAAATTAGGGAAGGCACGGTACTTTTCATGCTTAGACATGGCTTCTGGATTTCACGGTATATCTATTGCCCCCGACTCTATAGAAAAGACTGCGTTCGTAACCCCTGATGGGCAATAGGAGTATTTGCGCATGCCGTTTGGTCTCTGCAACGCTCCCTCGGTTTACCAACGTGCTATAAACATAGCATTGGGTGACTATAGGGATAATATTGCTCTAGTTTATATTGATGACATTTTGGTTATATCTGAAACTATTGATGACTGTCTTTACAATCTAAAACTGGTCCTGACTAGACTTACGCAGGCCGGTTTTTCTCTGAATGTCTCTAAATGCTCTTTCCTTAAAACAAAAATCGAGTATTTGGGAAATATCATAGAGAATGGCACGGTTAAACCAAGCCCAAAGAAAATTCAAGCTCTAGCTAATTCACCGGCCCCTAAAAATGCAAAGGAAGTTCGTCAGTTCAATGGCTTGGCTGGTTATTTTCGCAAATTTGTCCCTAACTTCTGTCTGTAATGGCTCCTTTATATGAATTAACTAAATCAAATGTTTAACCGATTAACATCATATCCCCTTCTTACTATTTTTGATCCAAATTTGCCAACAGAGCTTCATACCGATGCCAGTTCGATCGGCTATGGTGCAGTTTTAATTCAAAGACAGGCTCAAAACCCATTAGTTATTGCTTATTTCAGTATGCGAACAAAGGATTGCGAAAGCAGATATCACTCGTATGAATTAGAAACGCTAGCAGTTGTAAGAGCAATAAAGCATTTTAGACATTTTTTACATGGTAGAACTTACAAAGTCGTAACAGACTGTAATTCATTAAAAGCGTCTAGTCGCAAGCGAGAATTGACCCCAAGAGTACACCGTTGGTGGGCTTACTTACCAAATTTCAACTTCGATGTTGAATACCGCAAAGGCAGTCGTTTGGCGCATGCAGACTATTTTAGTCGTAATCCTGTTGATGATTTATACTCTTGTCATTCCCCGAATAAAAGTTGTTCACCTGTAAAGCCTGATAAAGCTTTAAAGCTGTCAGTTAACGCAGTTTCCCTGTATCACAACTGGCTACTTATAGAACAAAAGCGCGACCCTGAATTAATCCATATTGTTGAACAATTAAAGGGTGACTCCATTCCTCAAACTGTTGCCGACACCTATGTCATCTCTCCAGACAAATTATTGCGACGCAAAGTTCAGATTGAAAATAAAACCCATAAACTTATTATTGTCCCTCGCACCTATAGATGGAGCTTAATTAATCACTATCACGATATACTGCAGCATTTTGGTTGGGAAAAAGTGTTGGCAAAATTGCGGGAACAGTACTGGTTCCCGAACATGTCACGGTTAGTTAGAAATTTCGTTGAAAATTGTGTTAGTTGCAGAGTGCGTAAAGGCATTTCTGGTGCACGCCAAGTAACTTTACACCCTATAGATAAGGTGGGCATTCCGTTTCATACGATTCACGGTGATATTACTGGTCGGAGGAACGGGAAACGTAACGAAGCAGAATATGCTTTTGTTTTCATTGACGGATTCACTAAATATGTTCACATGATCTACACAAATAATCGTACTACTGAAACCGCAATTAAATGCTTATTAAATTTAACATCCATCTTCGGTACGCCTACGCGTTTTATAACCGACCAAAACAGGAGCATGACGTCCGCGGAATTTAGAAATTTTTGTGAGCGGTACGGTATCCAACATCACGTAGTGGCCAAGGGGGCTAGTCGAGCAAACGGGCAGGTAGAACGCCTAATGAAAGTAATCAAAGACAACATGTCTGTTGTAGAGCTTAATAAACCCTGGCATTCAACTATCCAAGAATTACAATTGGCAATTAATACCACTTTATCCAAAACTACGGGTAAAAGTCCAATGGAGGTTCTTTTTGGTAAAAAATGTTCTCCGCCAGGTATTAAGGTCTTACAAATAGACGATGACGAAATGACCGACGATCTCGACTTGCTGCGAACAGCGTGTAAAGATAGGATGGACGAGCGATCCTTGCAGGACAAGACTCGTTTTGATAAGGGAAAAGCTAAAATTAAGTCTTACAAAGTCGGTGACTTTGTCCTATTACGTCGCCATGAACGTCACACAACTAAACTAGGACCAACATTCGAAGGACCCATGGAGGTTTTAGAAATACTACCGAATGACCGTTATAGAGTCAAGCATGTCAATCTCCGTGGATATTCTGATAAAATTGCTAGTCACGATTTTTTTTTTAAGACCCGCCCCTTTAGCTTTAGAACATCCTTTCGCGAACACTTCGGGAGAATCAACCGTATGGGCAAGTAATAGTAACTCGGAAATGCTTATAGATCAGGAAAATGCCACCTCAGAATGCGTTTAATGTTTATTTTTATTGTTTCTTTTTTTTTACCCATCCAAAATCCTTCCTCAAACGCTGGTTGGCCACCATGCGTATCCTTGCAACCTGGTCTGAGTGGCTAGACCCCGTGATGGGTGATGCCTTTTGAGTGGCTAGACCCCGTGATGGGTGATGCCTTTTGAGTGGCTAGACCCCATGATGGGTGATGCCTTTTGAGTGGCTAGATCCGAGGAACGGTGATGCCATGGATTTGTTTATCTTTTTTCGAATTTTCTTTTTATGCTTTGTTTACGCAGAATATATTTATTTACTTTATATTTATTTTTATTTTTACACACGGAAATTGATTCTCAATTAATGCCATGGATTTGTTTTCTTTTACGATTATTTCTATTATTAAAAAGAGAAGCGCCGAGAACGCGCTTCTGTCAGTATGGCCGTATGGGCGCACTTTCAGACCGCCCTCTATTGATTGACAAATAAAAATAAAACTATTATAGCCGGAAGTATTGAAATTGATGTAATTATGTAGTTAAATAAATTCCAATAATCATTTCAAATTATTTGGCAATTTATCTACATGCTTTCATATTTTTTTACTTGTTTATACTGCTATGTTACAAAGTTAATTTCAACTACCGGAAATGTGTTCAAATTACGAATTATTTAATTAGGAACTATCTTTAAATCTACGCTAAATTACTTTGATGTGATTTACATATTTGTATTATTTTAATTTATCGCGCAGACTGTAAAAGCAACGATTTTATTGCTACCACCTATTCATTGTAAAATTGTGTTTTGCTAACATCCGCTACTATTGAATTATTGTTATAAAATAGTTTATAATTGATTTGTGATGTATAACAATTGTCCAATTATATGTTTAAAGAACTCTTAAATTTTATAATATTTATTTGTTTTGTTTAAACTAGTTTCAAATATAATACAGATATATGATTGATTGTCACTATAGATGGAAGGGATTTCTATTGTAAGAATTGCTATTTAAACCATTGCTGTTCAGCAGCAAGGTACAGTAATTTTCTATAACTCGTGTGGTAACGAATAAAGTCATTATAAAAGGACAGTGTTTTGCATTATATCATGGATCTGGGAGGAACCTCTGATACGGCGCCGACATATATTTAAGCAAATCTATCCGAAAATAGAATATTATAGGGAACGGCCATAAATCGGTAAATAAATCTATCTAGCAAAAGCATAGAAACAATACTTGTCGAACCAATGATGAACAATTCAATAAATATTAATGGTAGTAATAACTACCTCGGTGGCGCAGTTGTAATGCGTACGCGTTGCGACTGAGGCTGACGCTGAGGTTTCGGCTTCGATCCCCGTGGTGGGTATAAGTATCAGCCCGGAGTCTGGAATTTTGGCCGGTATGGCGATAGGCTCGCCCCCTATCACATCATTTGACAAAGATGCGATCGGCGAAATGTGGGTAATAGTTACACCTCTGTCTATCCCTTCGGGGATCACATGCGTGAGTGCGTACTCTTAATTTATTCTCTATTTTTTGTACCATAGACCGGCAACCTTGGCTCTATTAAAGTCTCATATTATTTTCTTACAGTCGCCAATAATAATTTTCACCCGAAATAGCCCCGAAAGTAAATCTCCAACAAGCGTTTATTTCGAGTTATAACTCGACTCATAAAAATCGCGGCGAATTACCGAAATTGAGAAACAGCTTGCATTCATGGCGGCATTTAAAACTTTAACCCGTTTTGGGATTCATTAACGGTTATACCTCACTCAACTGACGTCATTATTTGGCCCATTTGGAGCAGATTTAAATACGAGACATGGACCAGAACAGTAAGTAATATCTATAGTAATATAAATACGAATGTAAATGTGTCTATCTGTTACGTTTTCACTGCTGAACGGCTGAACAAATTTCAATGAAATTTGGTAAAGATATAGGTTATATCCTGGGGAAGAGCATAGAGAGCTTTTGTCTTCAAAGAAGTTCACGTAAATCTTTTAAATATTATTTGTAGAATTATTAAATGTTTTTAATAACATTTTAGAAAAATACAAATATTTTGAGACTGATGTCATTGTGCGTCGAACTTCGAGGCGTATTATTAATTTTGGATTAGCGAACTCAATTTCGTACAAGATGACTTAGACTAAGTCGAGTTTGCTTTATAGATCTCAACCTTAATCTAAGTCATTTTGAATGATAATTATATACCCATGTTTGAATTCAAAATAAGGTCACTCGGCCGCCCCGTAAATTGAAATCACAATTAAATTAATTTCAAAACCATTACTAGGTATATTTTCAGATGTTTTAGAATTTTACTTTCGTTTATTCCTTAAAATGATAAAATCTTGTCGGATTTAAAAAATAATACTGCGTCAAAAGTGCATTCTTAAGTCCAATTTGCAAAATTAACTTTGGTGAGTTACTCAATAATTTAATAATAATACTAGCCTGTATTATATACACCCCACGGCTGGGCACAGGCCTTCTCTATGTACGAGAGAGCCGTAGTCCACCACGCCGGCCTAATGCAGGTTGGCAGGCTTTACATACCTTCAAAATTCTTATAAAAAACTTCTCATGTATGCAGATTTTCCTCACGATGTTTCCGTCACCGTTAAAGCAAGTGATCATTAACAATTAATACACACGTAACTTACAAAAATCAGAGGTTTATGCTCTTGGGGCTGGTTTGGAACCAACGATTTTCGTCTTGACGATTCCACCACTCCACGCTGAGCTATCGCTGCTTAATTTATTTTTCTACTGCAAACTAAATACAATACGAATTATTTCAATAAACCCTGTATTTCATCCAATGTATAAATCCGTACGGAAAGGGCAGATTAATGGCGGCATTACGAATTCAAATTTATCTATTTGCTTTCACCTAGTATGTATGAATAAACAATGTATCCCGATATAATTTATATTTTACCAGGATCCTGCCGCTTAATGTATTACTACCCTACCGAGAATTACGATTACTTTTGGTATATTGTCGTATATTTTGATGTTGTTGGACGGTGAAGAGAGTATTGGTTTTGTAAAAGGACTGTAATTATTACTATGATTTATGTAAACATCCAATCTAAGCCAGATATCATCATTCAGTCATGAAGTAATTTTTATTAATAAAATATGACTGCCTCGGTGGCGCAGTTGTAATACGTACGCGTTACGACTGAGGCTGACGCTGAGGTCTCGGGTTCGTTCCCCGGGACGGGTAAAAGTGATATTGGGTTTTTCTATTACGAAATGCTCAGTATCAGCCCGGAGTCAGGAATCGTGCCCGGTATGGCGATTGGCTCGCCCCTATCACATAAGGGACGGAAATACGCTCGGCGAAATGTGGGTGTACTGGTTACACCTCTGCCTACCCCTTCTTCTGACTGGCTCGCGTCCGCATGTCATTTAGGGTGACCACTGAAAATCAGTACTGTGTTGCGGTTTTCGTCACAGCACAGAAATATGCTGAGTGGTCACCCACCTGTCATGGTCACGACATGCAACTGCGTAATAATTAATTATTTAAGTTTTGTTTTCTTTTTTATTTGTGTTGTACATGCGTATGTTAAGTATGTCGTTGTCTGTGACAAATAAATTGGTTTTCTTTCTTCTTTTTCCTTTCTCTTCGGGGATTACAGGCGTGAGTGCGTATGTATTAGTGCGTATGTATTTTTTGGCAGATTAATTTGGGAGTTATCGTTCTAGATGCCTATAGGTTATTTTCGACGTAGGTTACTTATTTAACTCTGCAATGTTATATTTTTGTACAATTCCGTGTAACATGTCCAGTTTCTCTCCGCTTATTTTCATTTTCTTATCTCCAGTTATGAAATTAACTACCGTAACCACTTAAGCCCTTAGCGGGGGTCTCTAAGGCCGTAGCGTTGAAAAATATTCCCCGAAGACAGGTTACCCGCTGCGTTGTAGTTCCGTTGTATAAATTATGTACGGGTTAACATGAATTACAATATGATGTTACATATAGCTGAATTAAATATAATTACGGTTGTATATTATAATTATTAATTAGAATATAACTAAATTTCATTATAGATACCAACATTACTGTGAGTCTAGTGTAAGATTTTTCGATAACTGTCACGTAATTCGTGAACAAAAAATATGTATGAAATTAATTAATTTCCAATATACAATCAGCTGTGTACTGATCCATGCTTCAAATGGCCTTGGAAACAGTATCTCTGTTAGCAAATTAGTTTTAACCATCATAAGAAAAGAGATGATAAAATTTTGACACGATTGTCTGCCCATGTGTTAGTCTATTAGTCTGTCTGTGGCTTCGTAGCACCAAAATTAATGTGCCAGTATAGATGCGGCTTTTATTTATGCTTTTTTTTGTGCGCGGGTTAAATCCATATTACGGATACCTTCCCAACACGAGTGTGGAGGGATATTTATGCCAGACTCATCAGCCTTCCGATCTAGGTCACGTCGAGTGACTACTGGACTGGACCCTCATTTTCCTATGCTCCAGTGTACCAGCTAAAAACCCCACCGATGACCTCCTCAGAACAAGTCTGACGGTTCCGAAGAAACCTGGATACCTGGATACCACTCCTGCATTATGCCTTTGTAGCCCGTATCCTTTATTTCCTCACTCACCGTACGAAACGCAGCAGCAAGCTGCTACTTTACGTCGGTTTCCTGTGAGACAGTGTTAACGACCCCGACGAGCCGGCCTATTCTTGATGTAGACACAAGTGTCTACAGCCTGGCTCTACCATTCAAGATCGAAATAGGTAACTATGAGAAGTAACAAGACTTTTAATAGTTCTAATAAAGTAAGGCCTAAAGTATACTGAACTTTAGTTTCCCTTCAAGTAAGCTTGAAAGGCGGAAAGTGGACGCAGCGGGATTTACGAGAACATTTCCAGATACTGCTACTGAGAATTACATTTAATATTCGATAATAGAAGTTGTAAAACCGATTAAAAAAAGAATAAAAATAACCTATTTTGAGTCGGTATTATTGCAATTTAATAGTGAATAATTTGTAGAAAGCACTGACTCAAAATTGTTTTATTTTTGCTTTTTACTTAACTTTGTGTTAGTTTTATTTTTGTATAAACGTGAGTTATTGTCGCCTGTTTGAACTAGTGACAGCGTACTAAGGGTGAGCACTATGAGGCCCTCAGTTCAGTTCTGAGGTCGGACAGTCACAATTTATGTTTGAGTTTTCAGTTTAAAAAAACCATATATGAATTGGACAGGATTGGAATTTGTGCTCGGTACGGCGATAGGCTCGCTCCCTATAATAATATCGTTTATTTTCTCATCAAAATAGGTCATCTTAAAGTTAATAAAACATTAACATATTTATATTCCAACTTTGTGAGAGACTGGTGCCTGAAGTAGTTTTGGCTAGAAAACCTGTATTACAGGTCACCAGGGCCCCACCCGCCGATGGATTACACGTACATGACACAGACCATGAGAAAAAGACGAATAACTATAAAAACAATATAAACAAACTATTAAATATTTATAAGCTAGCGGCCGACTTGCACCACGATCTCAAACCGAGATTTACCTCTAAACCTTTTTACTTACGCCAAATTTTCGTACGATTTGACGTTTCTTAAACAGGTTGAGTTGGATAAACCTGATTAAGGATCGTCGTGGGCCTGAGACTATTGCAGAAATTAGGATTTAAGAATTAGTGTGTGTTTGTGTCAGCAAGGGTGTGGGTGCAAGCACATGAGCAACCTATCACTTAAGCTCGGCGAAAGGCGGGTGCAACAGTGGTTGCACATCTGCTTACACTTTCTGGAATAAAGGCGTGAGCTTATGTATGTAAATACCAAAAGTGACCACTACATTAATCTGCCACCGCTGTGGTCCATTTTGCGTACAGAATAAAGGCACACACGTTCGTAACCAGCTCGGTGTAAATCCAGCCTAACATAACGTGCTTAAGCTCAGCAAACTGATAAAACTTGCAGAGGCTGGCCGACTGTATTTGCAAGGGCTTGTGAGCATAGTTGTGCAAATTTTGACATTCGCCTACGCCACTCTATTGGCAATGTTTGGTTTGACGCTGCTTAGTTGAGTTAAACTTGGCATCAAAACGCTGAGCTCTTTAATTGTGAATGTGTGTTTAATTGTCTGCGTATTCAATGTTAGTTTTAGACTTTAAATGTTATACATGAAATTTATCTTAGGCAGGTTGCTAACTCAGAAGTCATGTTGAAGTCGAAGCGGGAGAGTGTTTACAAAGTTATAAAACTAAAGAACATATAAACAAGTATGTAAGTCCATGTATAAGAGTATACACTTGTAATGTGTAAAAATATGATTACCAAATATTGTAATTTTTTCACTGCCTCGGTGGCGCAGTTGTAATGCGTACGCGTTACGACTGAGGCTGACACTGAGGTCTCGGGTTCGATCCCAGGGTCGGGTAAAAGTGATATTGGGTTTGTTTTTCTATTACGAAAAAGCTCAGTATCAGCCGGGAGTCTGGAATTTATGCCCGGTATAGCGATAGGCTCGCTCCCTATCACATCTGTAGACACTTTTGTCTACAGAGTGAATGGGCAGCGGAAAACCGGCGTAAAGTAGCAGCTTGCTGCTGCGTTTCGTACGGCGAGCTTCCGGATATCTATCCGGAGGCCCAAATATCCCTCTCCTTCCCAATTCCTTACTTACATTTACCCAATTCCTTGCTTTCCTTTAAGGTCGGCAACGCGCCCAAGATTATTTTAGTAAACTGTGCGTACATGGACGGTGGAGATCACTTACCATCAGGTGACCCACTTGGTCGATTGCCGGCCTATACTATAAAAAAAAATTCTCCAGTGATACCAAGTTACAACAGATATAGAAGACAAAGTTTATTCTGGCATCAATAACTCCGGTCTTTTATATTATAATTTCTGATACTCTCGAGACAAGCCATTATTCTATAACAAAGTTTAAGACCTATAAAATGTAAGTAAGGAACATTTAGTACCTAGACGTACCTTAGGTATGAACTTAGGTCGGGAATTCAGCTTAATAAATAAATGTCAGCCTGCGTGGCGCAGTGCGTGAGTAGCCGGCTACGCAGCGAGAGTTCGATTCCCGCACCGAGACGGCAAGTCCCTCGTAGTTCCTGATACCCACGATATAGGTTTATCTAGTGTGGGGCCGGGACTACTTGTGTAACTGTTGGGTGTATTTATTTATACTTAGATGTATTTTAGGTATGAACTTAGGTCGGGAATTCAGGTAAATTTCCGCTCGGCTCTCATACACAATAGTGATGTTAGAACGTTATAGTCCTGAATTCTAGCTTCATTAGACGCTACCGTTTGCTTGCAGCTCTGTTTGCGTAATTAAGTTTAATGATACATTAGGGAACTGTGGCTTATACAGTTAATAGGTGTACCCATTTTCCTCCAAAAAAAATAATAATCTTCTCGGCCCGAGAATAGAATAACACATAGTTGCGTGCGGCAAGACTGCTGTGCTGAGGTGTCGAGTTCGATACTGGGTCGGGTAAAAGTGATATTGAGTTTTTCGAAACGGAATGCTCAGTATCAGCCCGGAGTCTGGAATTGTGCCGGGTATGGCGATAGGCTCGCCTCTATCACATCATGGGACGGAAATAAGTTCGGCGCAATCTGGAGGTGGTTACACCTCTCCCTAATCCTTCGGGGGTTACGGGCGTGAGTGCGTATGTATGTATTGTCAGTTGTAGTATAAATAAATATATATCAGCTGAATTATGGTTTAAAGGATAGAGTCAGTTACTTGTAGGATAGACGGACATACGGTGAAGGCTTAGTAATAGGGTTTCGTCAAACCTCTTTGGGTAAGGTAAACCCTAAAAACTAACATCCTGGACGAATATTTGTAGAATAATATTATAATTAGGTATACAAAATGTAACAAAAACCCTGTTGTTCCTTTTAACCACATTATCAGAATCGTTATTCAAACGTAAAGAAATATCTCAATTCAGAAAATTCTACCATAAAAATAACGATTTGCGATCACCCAGTGGTTTATCAAAAGTGGTAGTAACTCGGTGGAGAGTGCGACGGCACCTTTTTACTATTACAGCGAGTCACCGCTATACTAATACGCGCGTAAAACAGTTAAAATTATAGTTTTATGTGTATTTCACTTGAAATATTACTTTCATTGAGCTGCTGGCCCACCATCTATCTCATTTTTACATTACATTTTTATCATTAGAGATATTTCCTTATGTTTGAATATCGATTGTCATAACACAGCTAAAAGAACCAACAGGGTTTTTGTAACATGTTGTATAATGAGCAGAATATACTAATACCTACTCAACATCTGCGTCCATTCCATTCACTGAAAATCAGTGCTGTGTTGTGGCTCATGCGCAATACAGCAATATGCTGAGTGATCACCTGCCTGCCACAGCCACGGCATGCAACTGCTTACTTTTTATTGTATACTTTTGGAACGAAGTTCCTTATCGCGCGTTGTGAAAGGGGGCTAGACGGAAAAAAATCTTACGAAAAAAATTGTCACGACACTTTTTTCCATTTTTGAAATTATGTAGACAGTTTTAACGACTAAAGTTGGACATAATAGTGTTCGATTTTCAAAACTTTTTTGTGTTTAAGTGGCCAGTGTTGTCAATTTGTGAATCAAGTGAAAACTAGTTGGATGAGGTTGTTAATCGATACATCTTGGATTCAGTTTGGTAAGATATTAAATAATATCTAATTGGAACGAAGTTTTGGAACGAAGTTCCTTATCGCGCGTTGTGAAAGGGGGCTAGACGGAAAAAATTCTTACGAAAAGTTGTCACGACACTTTTTGCTATAGTAAGCTATTGTAAGCTGTGCGGCGTCGCATGTTTCTCTGTCTGTCTCTCTCTCTCTTATAGAAAGCAAGCCAGATATTGGAACGAAGATTACGGCCTTGGTGTAGCACCATCCAGCCTATTCTTTAATCATGATTATAGATTACGTTTGTACTCTTTGACTTTGTTGATTAACAAGGCGACGGAAACTAAGAACACAGCCATCTCGCGAGTTTTTGAGTAATTAACCCTTTAACCGGCAACACCGTAATATTATGAGTACATTCAGCTAATTGTAAATAATTTTATGATTTTTACCAAAACAGGAAAAATCGAATATTGATTATCAAGGGTGAAATATCGATTCACTGAATCAATTCAGTACGACATATCGATTTTAAAAATCAATTTATTTGATCTGATGAATTAATTCTTCGATTAATCGATTTAAGATCGCCATGCCTAGTACTGGTTGAGAATTTGGTTGAGAATAGAGAATAATAGAGATCACAAACAACTGGTCAAGAATTAGAATAATGTATAAAATAGCAAAATTAATATTTTCATTTCTAATTCGCATTGAACAGTGTGGTGTCACGACGATTATTTTTGTTGAGTGTATACAGGTTTTTTGTAAATAATAATCATATATAATAATAATAATATATTTTGATTTAAGAATTAACAATAATCCAGCAGAATCAACAACAAAATATAATACTACCATTGATGCAGTTTTTTCAAGACATTTAAATAAAATAGAATCCCAAACATATGTTTCCTACTTCAGTTACCACAAGCCAATTATTACGAAAATTGAGCCTACTGATTAAGTTTATATAACATTATATTTGTTAATAATAAAAAAAATATTATTATAACTTAAAAAAAATTTTTTTTTATTACAATTCCTTCACTAATTAATCGAAAGGAACTTCGTTCCATCCGGGTGTCCCTTGACACCTCTCAAGTTTTTTTTTATTTACCTTTATATCATAACAAGTATCGTGTACATGTCGTGTTGCGGCAAATAAATTTATTTTCTTTCTTTCTTTTCATTCATATAATTTCCGAATTTCGTGTACACATCACTACCGAAACATGGCTTCGAGCCTCGTGAAGCTATTAATATAAACTTGTACTGTAAAACTGCCGCTGTAAGCGTGAATGTGTGACGCGATATTTCGGCGGACGAAGCCTTTTCGTAGCGAACTAATTTAAAACTTTCTAAAGCGCCGTCATCGGTCGGAAGTTATATTTAGTTTGGACATGTTTTTTATTAACTGGGTGTTGTGTGACCGTAAGTTCCTCGTAGTTTCTGATACCCACGATATAGATTAACCCAGTATGGGTCAGGACAATGTGTGACTGTTGGGTGTATTTATTTATTTACTAGATATCCCGCGCGGTTTCTCCCTCAAAATATAGAAGGTGCAATTGTAGCGCCACCTATTGGGTTTTTCTATTACGAATTGCTCAGTATCAGCCCGGAGTCTGGAATTGTGCCCGG
The DNA here is from genome assembly GCA_905332985.1 of Mimas tiliae. NCBI lineage: Eukaryota > Metazoa > Arthropoda > Insecta > Lepidoptera > Sphingidae > Mimas > Mimas tiliae. The sequence goes on from HG995254.1 coordinate 12,176,762, forward strand.
TATGACGGTAGGCTCTCCCCCTATTACATCATGGTACAGAGATACGCTCGGCGAAATGTGGGTGTATTGGTTACACCTCTGCTACTCCTTCGGGGATTACAGGCGTGAGTGCGTATTATAATAATATATACGATCACATGCCTGTTATTTATCAGTGTAATAAATAAAAATTCTATTAAATAGTTACTATACAACCAAAAACTAGTAATCAATCAGGTTTAATCAATCAGGCGTTAACGACTGAACGGATTTGGATGATATTTGGTACACAGATAGACCATGACGTGGATTAGAACATTATGCCGAATGAGATTTTAAATTTGTCACCCAATGAATGTTGTTGTATTTTCATTAAACTGACAATATTTAGTCTGTATTTCGGTATACTGTTTAAAGACCTGACGCAAAATGAAAGATGCCCTTTAAACAAATCGACGGCAATGCGTTAACCTGATCACCTCTAAGACCGCTATTCCACTATCATAAAAAAATATCCTACTTCTATAGTTCATAGATGAAAAATGTATGCCAGTGTAATAGCATACTCGTAAACTTCATATTGTCTATGATCATAGGCTATGCATGTAGTAGGTAGGGTATGTATGAAAGTAAAACATAGTGAGAGCTAACGCATATAAAGGTTCTATGATCATAATGTAATTTATATATATGAAGAGCATCATTATGGATCTATGATGACTAATAAGACGTCATTGACAGCCTCCGCGGCGCAGCGGGCGAGTAGCCGGCTGCGAAGCGAGAGGTCGTGGGTTCGATTCCCGCACTAAGACAAATGATTGTGTGATCCACAAAAAATTGTTTCGGGTCTGGGTGTTGTGGAACCGCAAGTCTCTCGTAGTTCCGGATACCCACGATACAGGTTTACCTAGTGTGGGGTCAGGACTATGTGTGTGGCTGTTGGGTGTATTTATATATATATCTATGATGCAAATATGATAGTGGAGTAGCGGCCTAAGATTCTAAGGCGACATAATGATTCAAATGTACTTGAAAAAATGATTCAAAATTCAATCAACCTCCGATCCCCACATTCTTAATTCAACGGACAGAGCTGAACATGTCAATAAATTAATACAATTATCACACAATTGGAACATTACACAGTCAAGTTTGACGTATGATATGGCTCTTGAACGATCCACTACCCACAATAATATTGTAATAATTAATGGCTTTAGATGTCAATAGAGCCGCATGACGCCCCCGGGTACTCCGGTATAAACGTTAGCCTATACTAGCGGATTACAATTTATTTATTTTTTATTAATTTTTTTTATTTTGTGGGTGCTTACTGCCTTGGAGGCGCAGTCGTAATACGACTGCTGTGCTGTACCTGGGTCGGGTAAAGTGGTATTGGTTTTTTTCTATAATAAATGCAAATCAACCCGGAGTCTAGAATTGTGCCCGATATGGCGATAGGCCTGCCCCTATCACATCATGGGATAGAAATAAGCTCGGCGAAATGGGGGTGTAGTAGTTACACCTCTGCCTACCCCTCGGCGAATACAAGCGTGAGTGCATATGTATGTATATTGTAGTACAGGTATTTAGCCTACCCACCGTATACATGATCGCAATTGAAACTCTTAAAGTAGAATGCTATCTAGAACTGAATTATGTGAAATATGTCTCATTATGTGGAGGGAAACATCTGGTAAAAATCTGCATACCTGAGAAGTCATTCATAAAACAATTCGAAGGTATGTGAAGTCTGTCAATCCGCATCAGGTCAGCTTGGTGGACTAAGGCCTTTTTTTATTAAAGTTGGGAAACCCTTTATGGGTACTACCCCACCGCATGGTCGGCCGGGGCGGTTATGTCCGACTCCCACGGACTAAAACCCAACTATGTTCCTCCGGGTGCGCTTGTTCCGTCAGGGCTGCGGGGACGCTTTTGTACTCTTCCGCGGCCCCAACGGCGCGGGCCCTCATAGAGGGCCTCTCCGGTTGGTGGGTGACGGGGGAGTTATCCACCCACCTATGCTCCGCTCAGACGAGGTTCTCACGGGAACACCGCGCCCATCACCTTGAGGCCTCAACTGTCGGACGACGGACTGGTGGACTAAGGCCTAGCCCATTGCTGGTACTATTATACTTATTTAATTGAAAACATATGTCTGAAATTCTTTCGATAACAGGTTTTGGTTAACATAACTTATTGATATAAAAAAATAACTTGTTGATTAAAAAGTTAAAAAAATCGAGTCAATACTATACTAACTTTGGGTATTACAATCGATAATTACAAACAGCGCTTTAACCCTCTGCAGTTATGTAATAAAAGATATATAAAACTAGCTCCGCCCGCGTGAACAGCCCTTTCCGGGATAAAAAGAAGTCTATAACCGTCTCAAATATAACTTATGTTACTCAGTGATAATGTAGCTTTCTAACGGCAGAAGAATTTTTAAAATCGGTCCAGTAGTTTTTAAGTTTATTCGTTACATACAAAAATGCAAATCTTTCCTCTTTATAATTTTATTTTACATATCTGTGTGTCTGAACCAGTCCTAACATCCACAGCAGTTCAGAGAGACGTTACCAACAGTAAATTATAACTACAATGTCGGATTGGAACACACATTAATTTATTACATACACACTTGCAGTTCTAATATTCGCTTTAATTTTGTGTAACTTCGGATTCGTGTTATTTGTTTAATTGCCACAAAGTTAAGTTTTATCCATATCCATATCCATAAATGGATCGCTTTGAAGACAGCAAGATCTGCAAACCATAGCATCTGCTATTCTATTCAAATTAGTTAGTGGTTAACCTAGTGTAATTTTTTTGAGTCGATTATTGCACAGCTTATTATAATATCTGTATGATTGTTGGGTGATCACACAATATCAGAATAATTATGAACGTGTTGCCGATGTTAAAAGAAAGGGATTGGGAAGGGGATTTGGGCCTTCGGATATCTCACTCATACAAAACGCAGTAGTGAGCCGCAACTTTACGTCGAGTCGAGCCGACCCATGCATGCTGTCGAAAAAACTCTCTACAGCTTGACTCTACCACTCAAAAATTTGTGAAGAGAGGAATGTGTTTTGACACTCCGAAAATGTCACTCACTGCACGAAACGTATCAGCAAGCTGCCACTTTACGTCTGTTTCTGAGACAGGGGTAGCCCAGTCGAGTCGAGTATTACTGTTATGTACGTGGATACCACTTTTTTTAAAGGGAATGAATATACATTAAAATCACACTGTCCCGGTTTTTTTTAAACCACTGGGATTTAAAAATGCCGTAGTTGTTTCCAACGACCATTATTCCGGGATCCCGGGCGGATCAAACAGTGCCGAATCCTCTCGTGTTAGATTCCCGGGATTTTTGTCCGGGAGCCTCGACTGTAGCATTATCGACGCACTCCCAGAAAATTGGCACGGTGGCAGGTGGTTTGCTTTGTAGAGAATAAAGATTTTATTCTGTTACACTGGCTTTGTCATCTAAAGTGGAATCGCGTGAACCGCTATTAATTCAAGTTTCTTGTTGAAACTGATTTGACTCGTCTGAACCTGTCATAATACAGAAGAATACCACAAACTGTCACATTTTGCATAAAATTTCCGAGCAACAAAGTTCGAAAGACTCGTTGACACTTGACAGAGGCTCGGCTTCCTGCTGAGTGGCGTTTCTATTAGGGCAATTTTCATTTGAAAATTTCAAACTTTGCCCCCACGACGATTGCCTTCGTGAGTAGTTTGATCTCTTTTCCTTGATAAGGGTGAATACCTGCAACTATTACTTGATATAAAACAAGGAATTACTTTAGGTGTGATTTAAAACTGTATTTACTGAGATTTTAATTTTTATTAATTTATCGTTTAATACCGAACGCGGATACTCTGTTAAAGTTAGTATTATTTGTTTATACTTAAATAATTTACAAACATACGTACCCACGACTGTTATCCTCGATGGGGTAGGCAGAGGTGTAACCAGTACACTTACATTATGTATGAAATTTTGCACATAGGTCGATTATAACCTGGATTAAGAGAAAGGCTGTTTATCCCAGAAAAGGCTTTTCACGCGGGTGGAACCGCGAGAAAAACTAGTAAAGAATAAATATATATTCTGTAAATATTTAAGTGGTTACATATTGTAGTTCAAAAGATAGCGCCGTATAAATGTAGGACAGACAGACATACATACTGTGTAGGATTATAAATAGAGTTTCGTTGGCACCCGTTTAGGTATGGAACTCTAAAAATCTGTAAATGCAATTTTAACTAAGATAGTTAAAAGTGAATTCCAATACTATTAAGAAAAAAAAAAAAAAACTGCAATATTAAACCGATTCCGAACGCATCTTTGTAACTGCCGGCTATATTACTTAAAAGCTTCTTTACGATTCAGTTCAGAGAAGCTTTTATTCTTGAAAAATCATCTTTTTGACGACGCAAGACTGTCTTAAGGCTTTTATGAGATCGTGAAATGTTTACTACAAGTGTGTAGGGGACTCTATAGCCATTTGTTGTCATATACAGTCAAAGAGCCATTCGGTGTATCGCATCGAATGTGGAGGAATAAATATTTTATTCCTTGTTATAAATTGTAACGGCTTTCCTTTTAGACTCAATAGAAACAAGATATGTTGTGAGAAGAGGCCAACTGAGTTTATGCGAATATGTTTATATGAATATTTGTATTTTATTTATTTAACATGGGTAAATATGTGAAGCGAGAGACTGCGTGTTCGATTCCCGTACCGAGACAAAATGTTTGTGTGATTCACAAATATTTGTTTCGGGTCTGGGTGTGTCGTAAAAACTACAAGCCAAATCTTCTGTAACAAGTGTTAAAAAGTAGGTACGTTGTACCGACCCCACTGCAAGTGGGACAAGGGCAGGTGAAAGAAGAAGAACATGGGTAAAAATATTAATTATATATTCCTATTTAAAAAAATCCTTATTAGGTATGTAACAGTAGTTAATATTTTTTTCTTAGTGTATTCTTATGCATAATTTATACAGCAAGCTACAGAAAAATGAGGTCATATTAAGAGGTTGTTACATAAATACATACATATCAAAATCTAAACATACTAAAAATTCGCTAAGTAGCAGTGTGTAAACACTGTTGTATTTCTGTTTGAAGGACACTTAAGGCAGTGAAATTACTGGGCATTATGAGATTTAACTTATATCTCAGAGTGACGAGCGCAGTTTAGTGCCATAGAGTGATTTGTATTTCAAAATTATCGATGGTGTTGTGTCTGTTTATGGGCAGGCGGGGGCGCTTTCTATTAGGCGAAAATAGAAAGGCGCTTTCTATTAGGAGCTTTCTATTCTTTCTATTTCTTTCTTTTATTTCTTTTTTTCTTTCTGACCTGCTCGTTTCGTCATTCAGGTTAGTAAAGAAAAAAAAAAACGGTAATTTTAATCAGTCGTTTATTACGATCGTTCCTATCCCTATATATTAAGTGAAGTGCGTAAGCGAGAATAACAATGCTGGAGTGAGACACAAGCTCAGCTTTTTATTATTTAGTGTTGTCAAAAGTTGCAAGTCGATTATCGACATGATACTCATTCGATAAAAAAGAAAATGCTTTATTTATGTCCTAGCAAATTGGATTTGATACTATACGCACTCACGCCTGTTATCCCCGCAGGGGTAGGCAGAGGTGTAACCAGTACACCCACATTTCGCCGAGCGTATCTACGTCCCACGATGTTATAGGGGGCGAGCCTATCGCCATACCGGGAACAAATTCCAGACTCCGGGCTGATATTGAGCATTTCGTAATAGAAAAACCCAATACTACTTTACCCGACCCGGGGATCGAACCCGAGACCTCAGCGCTAGCCTCTATCGTAACGCGTACGCATTACAACTGCTATTGATACTACGGGGGATAAAATGTTTCTATCGTTGCTTATATTAAATTTGAATGAAATTTGGAATATAGGTAGATCATGCCCTGGATTGGAACATATAGTAGGTACCTTATTGTCCAGGAAAATGACAGGCGGGCAGAACCATGAGCAAAAGCTAGAACAAAGTAATTAATACAGTTTGTAATAAAATAAATAGTTTCATACAACATGTCCCAAAAGTCCCGACCCCACAAATGCGCGCCAAATTATTTGCTGTTACATGAACACAGTATGTCAAACGTCACGTAACCGCGTACTGTGACGTTGTTGCGAAACGAGGGCTGGTCGTACTTAACGGTTAGTGAACGGACTTTAGTACGAGAAAGCGATGAAGAATGGTCTAGAAATAGTAAATACGACGTAGGTACAGCCTGGTACAGCTATATTGAGAGGTTTGGGAAATTACAAGATGATAAGTCTCTCGTATGCGAGAGGCCGTCTGGGTGGTTACCACCGCTTTGTCTATTTCTGCCGCCAAGCAGCAGTGAATAAGCACTGTTGTTTTCCAGTTTGAAGGACATTGAAGCCAATTAAATTACTGGGCATTATGAGACTTAACTTCTTATATCTCGGAGTGATGTGCACAGTCCAAAGCCATGCAGTGCTTTGTAATTCAAGGTTTTGTGTGGTGTTGCTTCTGTTTATGGGCAGGCGTGGCGCTTACCATCAGGCAAGCAACCAGCTCGTTTCGTCAATCGAGCTAAAAAAAATATAACGTTTGCAGTTGAATGAGAATTTGGTGCTAAGCTTAGTGCACTCTCGACTGACAATGCAACGTTCGGAGATACGGTTTTAAAATATGACCGAGAATCAAACTGTAGCTTCAGATGGCACTTGAAGTAGGTGGGAAGAGCTATAGTAGAGGTATCGTCTTCGTAAAAGAAAACATACGCATTCACGCCTGTAATCCCCGAAGGGGTAGACAGAGGTATAACCAGTACACCCACATTTCGCCGAGCGTATCTCCGCCCTACAATGTGATAGGGGGCTAGCCTATCGCCATACCGGGCACAAATTCCAGACTCCGGGCTGATACGGAGCATACGTAATAAAAAAACAATACGACTTTACCCGACCCGGGGATCGAACCCGAGACCTCAGCGTTAGCCTCAATCGTAACGCGTACGCATAACAACTGCGCCACCGAGGCAGTAAAAGAATAGGAAGTGCATAATATCATCTTTATTGAAAGTCAATCCATGGAATGTTGAGAGCGGAGCTGGTTTATACCAATAGTACAAATTACATGTCACGTGTGTTTTGTGCAATTGATTGGTTAATATTTCCGCTCCGATTCAAACCTCCTGGTTACAAAGAATCATCAAATCGGTGCATGACGAAGTTTTAGTCTTTCATCCCCGATTTCCCTTCCTTAAAGTTTAATTCATTGAAGTTAAAATGGGGCCAACTCTTTCGAATGAAAAAAAGGATCCTCCAAATCGGTGCACATTTGGCGGAGTTATACAAATTATTGGTTATACATACAAAATATTTTTATACGCGTCGAATTGAAAACCTTCTGCGTTTTTTCGTCGGTTAAAAACATAAACATTCAGCTAAAAAAATTGTGTGTAAAAAAGAAAGATGGCTGTACCCCTGAAACTGACGTGTTGAAGTAATTCCGCTTGGGTAACGTGAAATTAATTTAACAAAATGTCGGATTTTTCAACGAGTTTTATTTTGATCGCCAGTGTTACAGTTTCTGGGTTCGTTGCGAAATTCGGTTATTGTGAGATATAATTCAATATTTATAATATGTTTGGGTTGAAATATTTTTCAAATGGGCTTAGTTGTATATAAAATATTTCATTCCTTTATTATTTTTAAGCTCTTATAAATCGTCTAATTATATTTACTATGTCTCTTTCACTCTCTCTTCAGCCTGAATCTACTCAATGCTGAGCATAGGCACTTGCACTACAGACCATTCTGTTCTGTCCCAGGCAGTCTTCGTCAATTCTATTTTAAATGATTATAATCTATTATCATATAAAAAGTTTCTTTTATTGAAATAAAACTAGTTTATACGGATTTTATCGCGGTTTAATTTTTATTTTAGTCCCGACGTTTCGAAAGCTTTTCAGCCTTCGTGGTCACGGGAGAGACTGAGGTGTAGGTCGTCTCGAAAAGTTAATGTTACAATGGCTACCTTCATTTTAAAATTATACATTTATTTTTAATTATTTAAAAAAGTTAGTTGACACTAGTCCGATCTACGCAGAAAGAGCTCACGGTATCTTGAGGTCTGGCAGTTGGTCTTTTGGGTTCCGATTTAATTAAATGTATAATTGGATCCCAGGCTTGTGCAAGCTTCCAACCATCTTCTCTATTGAAATTTGGGTGTTTCTTAATTTCAATAGCCTCGCGAATCATCCTAGGTAGGAATCGGTGTTCTTTGGCGAGGATTTGTGGTTTGTCAAATCTAAGGTAATGTTTGGAGCCTTCATCTGAATGTTCAGCAACTGCAGACTTCGTAGAGCGTCGGTGTTTAACATCAGCTATGTGTTCTTTTACGCGGGTCCCTATGCTTCTTTTTGTTTGTCCTATATAGGAGAGTCCACAGTCACAATCTATTTTATATTTTATATAAACGTATAAACTAGTTTTATTTCAATGTGTAATATTCGCGTAAACCTAAGAAGTTTCTTTTATATCATAGGTCGGCAAACGAGCAAGTGGGTCACCTAATGGTAAGTGATCTCCACCGCCCATGTACGCCCACAATACCAAAAGAATTATGGGCGCGTTGCCGACCTTAAAGGAAAGGAATAATTAAGGGATTGGGAAGGGGAGGGGAATTTGTGCTTCCGGATATCTAACTCACCGTACGAAACGCAACAGCAAGCTGCTACTTTACGTAGGTTTTCTGTAAGACTGTGGTATCGACCCGGCGAGCCGGCTCATTCATGCTGTGTATACAATATAAAAAAGATCATTTATGAGGAAAAATAAAACAAAAAATTATGAAATGGTAAATATTAAAAAGACCTACGGCTGAGTTTCTTAGTGTTTTTTCTCAGACATATGGGCATTTACAAAGCGTTTCCAAGGCGTTTCGATGTAATATATTCTATTATTTATGAGCGTTCTTGGTTCCCGTTGAGGGTTGTGGGGTGGTGGTCAGACGGTGGGTAGCACCATATAATACCAAATACCATCAAATCTCTGGACGAGAAGGCGGGCCTGGGCTAAAACCAGAAAGAAATTAAATATTGAGGTGTGTATCTTAAATATTTAAGTGGTGTTCACGTGTGTGTGAATATCGGTCTGGGTGTAGGGGAAGATTGGAGCCCAAATAAAACCACGACTAACACCGAACACCCCAATTGCAAAATAAATGTTTTGATTTATAGTGATACAAATATCACGTAATTCAGTTGCTTGCTAAAGTTCGTACGCTTGTAGTATATTACGTGAACTGTAAACGGACCTCGGCGACAAGAGGTCCGTTTAATATTGTAGCACATATGTACCATATTATCGGCTCAGACCGTTAATAATGTACCGGATACGTGACGTACCGGCCATTGTGCAGGATTATTGTAATGACGTCATACTTTATAAATGTGGCGACTAAAAATATTATTTTGACTTCCTCGGTGGCGCTGTTGTAATGCGTACGCGTTACGACTGACGCTGAGGTCTCGGGTTCGATCCACGGGTCGGGTAAAAGGGATTTGTGCTTCCGGATATCTAACTCACCGTACGAAATGCAGCAGCAAGCTGCTACTTTACGCCAGTTTCCTGCGAGACAGTTGTAACGACCCGGACAAGCCGGCCCATTCATGCAGTAGACAAAACTGTGTACAGAATGACTCTATCACTCAAACTCTACCACTCGTACTCGTCTGTTGGAAATACCCCCACTATATCTACCTATGCTCATGACTTGTGTCAGTAATTATATAACACTACAAGGTTTTACAAGGTGGTAGGTCCTTCGTATGCGAGGACGACTGGGTTGGTATACCACCGCTTTGACTATTTCTGTCGCCAAGCAACACTGTGTAAGTACTGTTGTGTTCCGGTTTGAAGGACATTGAAGTTGAAATTACTGGGCATTATGAGACTTAAAACCTTATGTCTGGGGGTGACGAGCGTAAGCCAGTCTCATGCAGTGTTTTGTAATTTAAGTTTTGTGTTGTGTTGCTTCTGTTTATAAGCAGGCGTGGCGCTTATCATCAGGCGAGCGACCTGCTCGTCTCGTCATTCAAGCTAATAAAATAAAAACTAATTTAAATTGGCCCAAGGTACCTCGTACGGTATTGCAATTTTAAGTACATCACTAACAATGTTACCCACATTAAAAATGTTTCTCTCGTCACCTCGTATAAACTGTCAGTACGTCATATTAAAAAGTATGAACACATGAGTAATACTGGGTTATAGCGTCATTTACAAGTACATTGTTGTTCTGTTATTGCGTCAGTAATGCTTGTTAGGTATCGACGCTTGGTAGGATGTGGAATGTTGGTACAAAGATGGAGAATGAGCGATTCGATCAAAGGACTAGATATCAGGAAACATCTGCTAGGAAAGGTGTTACAGGCACGAGTTGTGAACTAAGATGGACAGTAGTAAGGTCAGTTAAGAGTCCAATAGGCAACGAGCATTGATTGATGAACCAATAACGTAAAGCGTCGGCGCCTCGTGTTACTTAGTTCAGCCGATCAGAACTACAAATTAGGTACTGCACAGGTGAAGTTTGTGCTCACGAAACGTGCCTTATATTAATTAGTGTGACACAAATATTGTTAGCGGAAGATCAGACAAAATACATTAATAGTCAAAGATTACATAACAATATAATATAAAAAGAAATATCCGGCCTTTGTTAAAACTTAGAAGTATAAGTGGATTTAATTTAAGCAGTTTAATGCTTGATTTACTCATTAGGAGTTTCTTACAGTACTGTGACAGAAACATCTCATTTTGAGACCGAATAATGCAGTCTATCTATCCACCTGTCTCATAGTGTTCTTTAAATTATTGTTTTTTCTTGTTGTTGTCTGTGGTAAATGTAACAGAAACATAAATAATATATTAATTAATCAATTAATTGTACTTTGACATCTTCTAAATAATAATAATTTAATTCAATTTAGTTACAATAAGCCGAATATAATATATGCATGCTGTAGTTTTCTGTAATTAGAATAACACTATTGCCTAATACTGTGATATTGTAATCTATAAATGTTGGTGTCTTCTTTGTTGTTAACTCTAAACAAATTAGATAAAATAGTGTTAATTAACTTTAAAGCTAATAGGAAGCGAGACTCGCGCGATGTGGACCAAAATGAGAGTTTTCTTTTACAGTTTTTTTTAGCACGGAATTGTGATAGCACTAGGCCAGATTGTAAGTACAGTTCAGCCTAAATATTATAATTTCGATAGTCCAAAGAGATAGCGTCCCTCGACAGTCGTCAGAATCATCACTACCGTTACAAATTGACTCCGAAACGTGACTCACGTGTCCGGGCCACTATGGCGGGTTTTTCACCATATGTCTACGGTAGTCGCTCAAAAATATATCAGGGTATAATTTATTAATTAGGCTTATGGCTCTCGAGTATTTTTTTATTAGCTTGAATGACGAGACGAGCAGGTCGCTCGCCTGATGGTAAGCGCCACGCTTGTTCGTAAACAGAATCAACGCCACACAGAACTTTGAATTATAAAGCACTGGACTGCGCTGGTCATTCTGACATATTAAGTCTCATAATGCCCAGTAATTTCACTGGCTTCAATTTATTTCAAAATGGAACACAACAGTGCTTATACACTTTTGCTTGGCGGCAGAAATAGCGGTGGTACCAACGGCCTCTCGCACACGAGGGAGCTACCACCTTGTAAGTTAGTTTTGCACGATGGAATCCTATCAGCACATTTACTGGAGTATTATACCGCTTACTGCTGTCCCTTACAGCGTGGTCTGTATATCCCCCAGGCGGCAATACAACACAATGCCGGGATGTATCCGAGTTTCTCGTATTTGTTGGCTTCTGCAATTGTCACCCTAGATACGTAAAACGAGGAACGATTGATGTATTTAATGTGTCACTAAATTGCTTTTATATATTTTACTAGCTGTCCCGCGCGCTTTCACCCGCAACTACAGCAGCGCCACCTACCGAGAGATCCCGAGACATAAGATGTTAAGTCTCGTAATGTTGTATAATAAAATCAATAAAGGTAGCAAAATTTATTCACTTAATAAATTCGAATGTAAAAATAAGACAAAACAATATCTGAAAACACTATATTATTTGGATTCAGAATCGCTTATAATAATACCAGCCCTGTATTATATACGTCCCACTGCTGGGCACGGGCATCCTCTACTGAATGAGAAGGGTTAGGCCTTAGTCCACCACGCTGGCCTAATGCGGGTTGGCAGACTTCACATACCTTCGAAATTCTTATGAAGAACTTCTCAGGTATGCAGGTTTCCTCACGATGTTTCCTTCACCGTTATAGCAAGTGATAATTAACAATTAATACACACATAACTTAGAAAAGTCAGAGGTGTATGCACTTGGGGCTGGTTTCGAACCTGCGACTTTCGTCTCGACAGTCCATACCACTCCCCGCTGAGCTATCACTGCATTGACAGAATCACACAGAATCGCTTCCTGTAACATAATTTTGTGGTTTTGCTACTGCTCAGCTGCGTGACGTTTCATACGCTGCTCTGCGTCGAAGTTGTGATGCAAATCTACCCTATCATCTGTGACACAAGTTTATCCCTAGTACAGGATAGGGTAGGGGCGTGTTGCACCGTATGATGACGGAGTGACGTCTGGCCTGCCTTGCCGGCTGTGCAGTACCTGTGTTTTTCCACTAATTGGTTATTTTGAAACAAATTTATTATTATTATTATTATTACCTATAATGTCCAGTAATTTCGGCGTCACGCGTCGCCGCGGCCGTTTCCCTGTCTCTATCGCGTATCTCAAAATATACCTTTACATTTGACGACACACTAGAATATAAAGTTGCAATAACAGAACTCGGTGTCAACTCGATCTATATGCGGGGTGTAAATCGTCAAACGTAGCAATTTGACTAGAATACGGTCTGTCCGAGTCTGCTTTATATTGGTCACTTTGCCAACAGAAAATGCACTTCCTGGTGGATATAAATCCAACAATGTTCGCACTCCAGTCGCCATCTTGGTGTAATCGACTGACTGCCGCATAATATTTGTGGTGGAAGTTTGAATTCATATTTTATTTCCATTTCAAAGTACCGACGCTTAAGTATGTTGTTTTATAAAAATGTGGTTAATGAGTTATGTGCAGATTTTAGTGTTATATTTCGAATTACTAGCGCTTCATTTATATGTAGAAATATCCATATTAATGTTTCTTACATACATACATACGCACACACGCCTGTACTCCCCGATGGGGTGGGGAACTACCACACCCACATTTCGCCGAGATTATTTCCGTCCCATGATGTGATAGGAGGCGAGCCTATCGCCATATCGGGCACAATTCCAGACTCCGGATTGATACTAAGCATTCCATGATAGAAAAACCCAATATTGCTTTATGCGACTCGTTGATCGAACCCGAGATTTAAGCACAGCAGTCAGCAGTGTACCGTGTACGCATTACAACTGCGCCACCGAAAATGTTTCTTTTCATGAGCTAATGGTAGGTGGATGGTAAGTCCCTTGTAACCGAGAGACTGTCTATGTAGGAACAAGCACTTTGTTTATTTCGGCTGCCAAGAAGCAGTGTATAACTACTATTGAAGGACACTGAAGGCAATGAAATTACTGGACATTATTAGACTTGACATCTTATGCCTCTGAGTGATGAGGGCAATCCAATGTCATGCAGTGCTTTGTTATTCAAAGTTTTTGTGGTGTTGTTTATGGGCAGGCATTGCGCTTACCATTAGGCATGCGACCTGCTCGTTGCGTTAAACAGACTGAAAGAAAAAAATGCATGTCTTTACGACGTTTGGCAGCTTCCGTGATTGAGCGGGCGAGTTGCCGGCTCTGAAGCGGTAGGCCGCGGCTACCATTCCCGCAATCAGACAATTGTGGATGTAATCCACAAATATATGTTTCGAGTCTGGGTGTTATGGGATCGTAAGTTCCTCCTGATTTTAAATATCCACGATACAAGTCAGCACTATCTGTGTGACTGTTGGGCGTAATTATTTATTATTTATACAAATATAACCCTGCCTCGGTGGCGCAGTTGTAATGCGTACGCATTACGACTGAGGCTGATGCTGAGGTCTCGGGTTCGATCCTCGGATCGGGTATAAGTGATATTGGGTTTTTCAATTATGAAATGCTCATTATCAGACCGGAATCTGGAATTGTACCCGGTATAGGATCGCGCCCTATCACATCATGGGACGGAGATGCACTCGGCGAAATGTGGGTGTACTGGTTACACCTCTGCCTACCCCTTCGGGGATTACAGGCGTGAGTACGTATGTATGTAAATATAACCCTCTTTTTTTCATTTAACAGGATAATTCCATATCCTATTCCATAAAAAAGGCAAAGGAGTTACAACTCGCATGACCATAAGTAATTTACTCACTCCCGAGGGGATTTAAAACAAATTAAACATAAGTTGGTGAGATTTGCATGCCGCCCTATAAATTTACGCCTAACCGCTAATAATTTTATCCAAACCAGTGAGGTGATGCATCTAATGTGCGGAAACGAGGGTGCATGTTAAATCCAATGCTTTATAGATTCGCTGAGGATATAGGACGCATACTTGCAGGGTTTTCTTTGAAGTTACTTTAGAAAAATATACATACATAGGTACATACACATTCTTTTTCTTCCATCTATCCTTATCCCACTCGCAGTGGGATCGGCGCAACATGCTTTTACACATGTTACAGTAAGATTTGACTTGTAGTTTTTACCACCAGTCACCTGCCTGACGTTAACCCCTCTGGTGGTACATACATACATACGAGAAAGGAGTGGTCATATTTAAGAGTCGTTACATACACTTGACAGTGAGTGTATATGTACTGGATCTTATCAAAATCTAATATGTACCTTAAAATTAATCACTCGTTAATTACGATCAATAAGATCGATATATGACTATAAATTAACTATTACCTACCTATACTTGCCTAGTTTACCTATGTATTTATTATTTTGTGTTTTAATGTTCCTCTTGGTATAAACTAAGCTGCTTTAACTCAAATTAAATTGTATTAATGTAGTATCAATATTGTAAACCAGTTTTGAAAAGAGCAACGTTAAAGTTTCTTGTCTGTTCTTCTCTAGCGAAACAGCTTTCCGAACTGGTGGTAGAGTTAAAATTTGACTGAATCTAAATGATGTATAACATTTTATGGATTCAATAAATAATTTGAATTTGAATATCATTTAGGGTTGTCTGAAGTTGCAAATCAAATATCAACATGTTACTCATTCGATAAAAAAAGAAAATACTATTATTTTTATGTCCTAGCAATGCAATCGGAATTGGTATTACGGGGAGAGAAATACTTATATTTAAAGTAAGTGGGCCACCAACGACCGTCAAATCTACGGTACGAGAAGGCCAACCCTGGAATTAAGCCGGGATTACTCCAGACAGAAAGAAGGAAAAGAAAGCACACCATACATTGCTTAAATTTGAACACACCTCTTTGTAACATGATGTATAATGGAATATAGGGCTCGAGGCCAAGGACGAGTTGGGATGTTAGCAAAGAGTTTTCACATAAGTTGACTTTGAAGCCAGTGAAATTAATGGTCATTATGAGACTTAACAACTTATGTCTCAGGGTGACGAGCGCAGTCCAGTGCCAAGCAGTGCTTTGTTATTAAAAAATCTTTGTGGTGTTGCTTCTGTTTGTAGGCAGGCGTCACGCTTACCATCAGGCGAGGGACGTGCTCGTTTCTTCTCTCAAGCTAATAAAAAAAAACTTCACAAACCGACTTTGTATTGCATTTGTCTATAATAAAATCACCTATATAACATAATTTCGTAACGTAAATTACTAAGTAGGTACGTACATAATGTAGAGGCACGTACTCACACATTAAATTCATTACACGCGTTTATACGAACATAGTATATAAGTATTGGTGCGTATTTTAGTAACATTTTGGGGATAGGGCCCCAATAAATATGACGGGATATATTTTTATTAGATGGTCAAGATGGCCGCGCGCCTGATGGTATGCGCCACGTCTGCTCATATACAGCAACACCACACAGAACTTTGGATTACAAAACACTGCATATAGCACATATGGAAAAAGCGTGACGCTTACCGTCAAGCGAAGTCATCTATTTCTGCCGCTCAGTAGCGTAAGTGTAAGCACTGTTTTTTCGGTTTGACGTACATTGAAGACAGTAACATTAAACAGCTATATCTTGTTCAAGCTATATTTGAAGATGTGATCAACCGTAAAAAAATAATGTGTTTTTTCTAATTGATGTTCGGAGTTTTAACGGTTAAGCTTGAAGCCATATGTGGCGGCAAACTACGTTTACCATACTAATAACTACTCACCATATTGTGTTTATGATACTCAGTTATAAATCAATGTATGAAACACATTTTGCCCATCTACAAATTACCAAATTTTTTGGAAAATACATTTTAGCTGCCTTTCTTTTGCGTTCGCACAGGCGTTGCAACTTGCAAGTAAATATATCACACTTAGCGAATTTTCAGCTTAAGATTGTAAGTACTTATGCGTTATTTGGACGTCTACTTTCTGTATGTAGTTATTCTGTTATATGTGTATGATGTAATATGGTATATATGTAATATTATTGTAAACTGTAATAATCTATTTTCATGTACCTACTCTTAGACAACCCTCTCTTATTCGTACTATTATCTCCATCCTATGGTTGTCTGTAAGAGATTGCCCTGAGCGATAAGGCCGCCAATTTTATTATGTTTAAACGTTTTTTGTCTTTTTAGTTTTTACTAAGTGTCTAATGTACAATAAAGCATTATAAATAAATAAATTCTAAATGATTAAGTTATTTCTTGGAGCTTTCCAATATATTTTAGATAATCTTCATAATAAAAAGATTGAATGAACCACCATGTAACTTTTTATCTTGGTGAACAAAAGCGGTAACTTCATGTGACTTTTACAGCACTGGAGTCCGGATGAGGTGGGTATGCGTTAGAGCTGCGTACCGCAACTTAGGAAAAATATTCTACATTTATATTTCGTTATTCCTACTATTTTTTTATTCATTATTCAGAATTCTTAGCTAGCCCGTGGAAAAATGATTCGACGCGTATCATAAGCAAAAGCGTAGCAAAAGCTAGTATGCACATATATAGTTACAGACGAACTGATCACTTACACATTTATATTCGGTTTAAAGTTAATTGATTTATATAACTCGATACAGGGCAATATGCCTCAGGGCAAACAATAAAGCCCCCTAACCTGATTCAACCCTGTAGAGATACATCGAATGGCGCCGTAGACAATTATTTTTGCCCTCATTCGTACATCCATCCCTCATAATTAGTTAAAGGGCAGACTAATTAATGGCTGCGAGGCCCTTGATAGTCTGAAAAGGTATTAATTTTAAAGGTCAACGAATTTGTATTTTGGATAGTAGTTCTAACTTAATTGTTTGGTGCTGAATGGCCACTCAGTTTATGGATTCCATTAGACGTAGTTCTTTATATTATGAAAAGAATATTTTTAAATGGACTGCCCTCATATACGATAGCCTGAGTAGGTATTTGGCTTTGTGAAAGGGATGGGAAGGGGAGGGGAAATGGGCCTCCGGATATCTCACTCACCGTACGAAGCGCAGCAGCATGCTGCTACTTTACGTCGGTTTTCTGTGAGACAGTGGTAAAGAATAAAGTGAGAAAGTGGCTCTACCACTCAATTCAAATTCTAAATGCAATTTGGTTGTAGTTTTTTACGACCGGCCGCCTGCCTGACGTCAACCCCCCTGGAGAAAACTTATTAATTATTATTTAAAAATATAAAGAAATTCTGCCTCGGTGGCGCAGTTGTAATGGGTACGCGTTACAATTGAGGTCAACGCTGAGGTCTCGGGTTCGATCCCCGGGTCGGGTAAAGTTGTATTGGGTTTTTCTATTACGAAATGCTCAGTATCAGCCCGGAGTCTGGAATTTGTTCCCGGTATGGCGATAGGCTCGCCCCCTATTCCACAAGGGACGGAGATACGCTCGGCGAAATGTGGGTGTACTGGTTACACCTCTGCCTACCCCTTCGGGGATTACAGACGTGAGTGCGTATGTAAAGAAATTCCTTTTCAAATAAAGAGTACATAATACAACTTACTAGTATTTAATAGTTGGACAGGATGGGATTTCTCATCGGTAACTTCTCAAGAAATCAACAGACTATACGTCTGTTGATACCTACCTATATATATATTTTTGGATGTATAACCACGCATACTATTTCACAGATTGGTCTGATTTGATAATTCTCTCTTTATTCGATAGGGAATAGCTCAAAATTGGTTGAGTACATTTAATTATGAAGAAAAATCTAATCTATCTACTATAATGTAGTGATAATTTAATGCACCTCACTTAATTCAATGAATGGTTAATTTAATTTATCAAAGAAACTCGCGTTTCATAATCTCGAAAAGTGTTCAAACTAATTTAGTGAAACATTCAAACTTAATCGCCACGATTAAGTTAACGTAACCACATGCAAATGGGCACCATCGGACTTGCTACACTAACCTTAATGTAGGGTTGTCAGATGTTAGATTTTCACCTTCACTATATTTTAGTATTTTTACAGCCTCCGTTGCGCAGCGGGCGAGTAGTCTGCTGTGAAACGAGACGCCGCAGGTTCGATTACCGCACCAAGACAAATGTTTGTGTGATCCGCGAATAGTTTCTGGTCTGGGTGTTGTGGGACCGCAAGATCCTGACATCTAGATGAAGTCAGGACTATGTGCGTGACTGTTGGGTGTATTTATTTATTTACATCACCATTTCGATCTCACAAATCATATTTATGCTGTACCTACTGTATTTACTCTACTGATTTTTTTTATTCGCCTAAGTTATGAGACAAGCAGCGCCATCAGGCGTACCTAGTAAACGTGGCGCTTACCACAGGTAAACTTAAAAAACTATCTATAAATGGTATCATTACATATATTGGTCGCTACAGACAGTTACGAATACTGCTAAGTAATAATAATAATTTATTGAAAAATGTTACAAAGTATCACAGGTTACTTAAGCTTAATAAGTTATTACTAATAAAATATTTCCACACTTTAACTTAATCTACAATATTTCCCCAGAAGGGTTAACGTCAGAAAGGCCGCCGGTCGTTCAAAACTACAAGCCAAATCTTTCTATAACATGTATTAAAAAGCATGTTGCGCCGACCGCACTGCTAGTGGTATAAGGGCAGGTGGAAGAACTATAATCTACAACATTTATTTAGCACTGTAACGCTCGGTTTCTGAAAGGCTGATCAATGTTAAATTAACTAATCAAATGTCAAATCTCATATCAAGTCGAAATTGAGTTGTTAGAAGCGTGGTCAACATCTTTGATTTGACACACATGTTAGCTAACATAACTTTCAAATTGATATGAAAAAAAAATATATATGTCAAGCGGCACTAAAGAGAGATCAAATATATATTTTTTTTCACTAATTAACGTTTCAGCAACTCGAATTGATTTGACAGCGATGTCAACTCTAAGTTCTGTTATTTGAATGTTGATTTGATTAGCCTTTCAGAAACGGGGAGTAAGTAGATTCTAACTTTAAACACACTAAGCGACGTTTATGTCGTGGGTAATTCACAGTCACTAGATTTTTCAAGTTAAATAGAGCAGTTTGTCAATTTTAAGAAGGTCACGGTAAATAACAAAACATAAAAACTAATTACTGGTATTTGGTAGGTACCTAAGCAAATTTATTTTTTGCGCGACTATACGGCCTTAAACATGTATGCGACCTTTTTTTACCTTTATTACATTCAGATAATAATTTATGCGTTTGTTTTTCTGGCAACCCTACCCTTAAGGGCTAGTCCGGCGCCGAAATAACGTAATTATTTTGTTAAGTAAAGCGACCACGTAGGAACCCTCGTTTATTGTAAGGGCACAAGATGAAACAAGATCGCTTATGTACCTACCTACTTTGAAAGTACAGAATTTAATTAGTACCTACATGGAATTATTATTTCATAGGTACTATGGGATGTTATCTCATAATACCTACGTAGTACGTACCTAATTTTATTCATTCTGCAAATCTGATTAATAGTACATGTGAACACCGTATTTTTTTTCTGTAGAATAATTATTTATATTTAGGTAATATAATAATATAATCTAAAATATTAAAAAACCCATTTCCACTAACAATTACTAATTTTAGCACATGACAATTTTGTATAAGATTTCACTCTATTACTATAGGGTAGGTACTTATCTACGTATACTGCATTTTCGAAAGAGTTAAAATAGTACGCACTCACGCCTGTAATCACCGAAGGGGTAGGCAGAGGTGTAACCAGTACACCCACATTTCGCCGACCGTATCTCCGTCTCATCATGTGATAGGGGGCGAGCCTATCGCCATACCGGCCACAATTCCAGACTCCGGGCTGATAATGAGCGATTCATAATAGAAAAACCCAATATTACTTTTACCCGACCCGGGGATCGAACCAGAGACCTCAGCGTCATCTTTAGTCGTAACTCGTACACATTACAAATGCGCCACCAAGGCAGTTAAAATAGAATGTTTCTATAACAGCGACGTGAATCCATATAGACGTGTAAAAGTGCCCGCCTAATTACTGGATAAATGATTTGTTTTGATAAACAATCCATAAATATTATTTTGAAAATTATTTCTCTTAAAGTATTCAAAATAACAATAAGCTTTTATAACGCGTTTTGTGTAAGTAAAACGCGTTTTGTGTAAGCAAAACGAAAGGTAAGAAAACATAAAAACAAAATAACGGACGTTCATTCTTCCATCTTTTTTGAGGGAATATTCTAATTAAAACAAGGTAATGCATACTTTTTTAATTAAGTTTGTGTTTAACATTTTATAAGCCGGACTTATTTTTTATCCTTTCTAAATGGTAATAAGGGCCTTGTTAATAAAGTTGGAATTAACGATGTAGACTGTAGGTACCAGAAGTTATGAAGTGAAATACTTACTTAAGGCGAAAGATCAGCACTGGTCCGCGAAATTCAATTTAATTTTGGTTTTTGAACAATTCAGCTCGATCCTTCGATGAAATATGGATACAAATCATTTTGCACAAATAATCACCATGGATATACGAAATAATAACAATGAAAACTACAAAAATTGCTATGTTCCGATTTTGTTTCCGATGCTGCTCGGTAAGAGCAGCCCCGGACCTACGATTTTTTCGAACTGGGACAGAAACTTGATAGTGGCGCCCCAGCGTGTGAGTTAAATAACTTTTTTTTTTTTCTATTTTATTTTGGGACTTTTAGCCAACAATGGTATGTCAGTCCCATCGTACCCTAAACATTACCTGTCGACAATAAAAATAATTTAAGGACTTAAAATGTTACATATTTATAAACATTTCAAATAATGACATAGCCGCTTCAGAAGTAGGTTCCGATAAGACACTGACGGAAGTGCCTATGTCATATCTATTTAACTTCAGTTTACGAATCAGCAATTCTCTTTCATCTTTGTATTTGATACAATCCATCAAGAGATGATGTACATCATCTATCACTCCACAGGCTTCACAGTTTGGCGAATCAACCTTTTTCATAAGAAATCCGCATTTTCTTGATGGATAGTGACCAGAACGAATTCTATGTGCTAGAACAATGTAAGACCTACTTATTAGTCTGCTTCTTAAATTACTTAAAAGAACTAAAAGAAAAGAAAAGAATGATGCACAAAGGGCCTGTGTGGTAACACAAGTCGTTTTCGCACAAGTTCCTTTCTCTTACAAGTCGACGATGAGCTTGAGGCTTCCGTATGCTAGGTGCTTTGTGGAGCAGGTTTTTTATATTTAATCATATTATATTATGATTTTGGCGCCCCCGTGAAACTGCCGCCTGGGGCGGGTGCCCCGGTTGGCCCCCAGATCCGGGCCTGGGTAAGTATGTACCTATTCGTTTATTACGGAAGACGTTAATCAATTATTAACATTTCCCACGGCAAATTTTATAGAATGAAGGAGCAACTCAACGCGAGAGGATGTGGTGCGGTTTGAATAATTCGAAATCCATTAAATGTTTCAGGTGTTTTTATGGAAATTAGGGAGGAGATAAAGCACGAGGAAAAATGCATGTAACGGGTGTTAATGGAATATTAATTAGAGTTGCCTGCCTCGATGGCGCAATTGTAATGCGTACGCGTTACGATTGAGGTCAACTCTGAGGTCTCGGGTTCGATCCCCGGGTCGGGTAAAGTGGTATTGGGTTTTTCTATTACGAAATGCTCAGTATCAGCCCGGAGTCTGGGATTTGTGCCCGGTATGGCGATAGGCTCGCCCCCTATCACATAAGGGACGGAAATACGCTCGGCGAAATGTGGGTGTACTGGTTACACCTCTGCCTACCCCTTCGGGGATTACAGGCGTTAGTGCGTATGTAATTAGAGTTGAAGTCGCAGCATCCAACGGCAGTGCTCCGTATTTTCTTCTTGAACGTAGAGAAAGCCATTAAATGTGTTGAGCTGCCGATTCCAAGCTCTGGTAACAACCAGGTGGTGCTGACCTATTCATGTGTATACAAAACTGTTTACAGCATGGCTATACTCTCTCGTAAAAAAATCCCGGCCTGTCTCGCCCAATTTGTGAAGCACGTTTTGGATGCGTTCATTTAGAAGTCTTTTTATGAGATACCCAAAACCTATAAACCTATATTATAAAGGATACCTTTCCAAGTGATGACAACGATTTTTTTCGATGCAAGTCAATAAAACAACAAAGTTATTTATCTTAAATAATTATATTTAGCGTAATACACAGATATCCGATAGATATACGATGATAGATATACGATCCGATAGATTACGTGAACAATAATTTTAATGAAAGTATAGCAATTTTGAAATAATAAATAGTATATTTTGCAACTGATTGATAGATTCATCCGAACCATGCATGATATACACAATTTGTACTTTGTAGTCAGCTACGGAAGAGTACCTTTAGCGTTGCGAATGCATAGGCAAAACAAAATCTGAGTTATAGGGGTGCCACATCACAGGACAATTTATTCAACTACTTAATACGCCTATCCAAACGCAAAGCGGATTCAATTGACAAAAATTAAATCAAAACACTTAAGTAGGTTTTACATAAGACTCAATCCTGCTCTCAATAAAAAAGATGGTATCTATTATGCTTTATTGACAAATATTCAAATATATTTTCCTTATTAAATAAAATCGTCCAGTCCAAAGGAACCAAGGAACTTCATACCATGCTTTATTGATCAACCAATATATATAATATTTCTATATATTTAACAGTTTTGTCTGCAACATGAATGGGCCGGCTCGTCCGGGTCGTTACCACTGTCTCACATAAAACCGGCGTAAAGTTGCAGGTTGCTGCTGCGTTTCGTACGGTGAGTGAGATATCCGGAGGCCCAAATCCCCCTCCCCTTCCCAATCCCTTACTTATCCCTTTCCTTTAAGGTCGACAATGCACCCATGATTATTTTAGTAATGTGGGCGTACATGAGCGGTAGAGATCACTTACCATTAGGTGACCCACTTACTTGCCGGCCTATACTATAAAAAAACAAAATTGAGGTAAATGGTGTATTAATGCCGAACAAAATCTAGGTTCCCAACATACACTACGCTAATTCGAATCCTTAGTCTATTTTTTTATGTCTTGCTTGTGTCGCAATATTTTCCGAGAAACATGTCCAGCGGCATCAAACCTCGACTCCAGGGAGTCTGTGCTGGCAACACAGACACGGTATATATTTTTAATATAACTCTAGCAATCTGAAATGACGCGCTCTAGTAGGTAGTAGGCACGTATAGTTTCTACATAATAATATTATTATCTCGACCGCTAAAATGTATGTGATCTATTAAATATCATCACTCTTCGCCCCCCTTATTATGTATGCAGCAAGATTCTAAATTGAGTGACAGTGCGCGTCATTTTAGACATTTTTTTTACATAACTTGAAAGAACTTAACAGCATTAACAAGAAAAATATATTGTGAATTAGTTTTAAAATAATAATATGATTATTATTAAGACTCTCCTTTTTGATATTTATTATTTAAAATATAAATTAGCAATACTTAATAACATAAATATGCCTATTGTAAAAAAATGTTTTTTTATAAAACTGTCAATTACATTTTTTACTATCTAATATTATAAAATTAAAATTTAATCCCTAATAATGTGTTTTGATCTCATTAGTCATAATATTCTAATTTATAATGAAAAAAAATGTTAGTATTTTTATAAATAAGTATACATTCTATAATCAAAATAATTCAATATAAAACTCAAACTTAACTCAAATTTTTTAATATCATGTGATAAATGAGCATATATAGTCCAATGGAAGTATTTTAAAAACAAACAATTTATTAATGAATTTTAAATTCACAGCCATTCCATAACAAAACTAGGAATGTATGAACAAACAAAAATAATAAATAATAATAATCTTATTTAATACCATATACGAATTGTGTTGTTAAAAATCCGTTTGTGTTATATACATATACATACATATGCCCTCACGCCTGTAATCCCCGAAGGGGTAGGCAGACGTGTAACCAGTACATCCACATATCGCCGAGCGTATCTCCGTCCCATGATGTGACAGGGGGCGAGCCGATCGCCATACCGGGCACAATTTACATACATACATACCCACTCACGCCTGTAATCCCCGAAGGGGTAGGCAGAGGTGTAACGAGTACACCCACATTTCGCCGAGCGTATCTCCGTCCCATGATGTGATAGGGGGCGAACCTATCGCCATACCGGGCACAAATTCAAGACTCCGGGCTGATACTGAGCTTTTCGTAATAGACAAACCCAATATCACTTTTACCCGACCCGGGGATCGAACCCGAGACCTCAGCGTCGGCCTCAGTCGTAACGCGTACGCATTACAACTGCGCCACCGAGGCAGTTGTGTTTTATATAAATTATGAAGTTACTTGTTACGCCTGACATGCATTACAATTTCTTCTTTTTTTTGTTAAGTACACTTAAACATTCATTTGTAATTATTTTTGAACAGAAACCTTCGCAGTCGTGCGTACAACAACTAATGTCTCATTACCAAAAACATTTATTTTTATATAGGTACCTACTCCATTAGTTTTATCTTTTATACGAAGACATTATATAGATGTATACGAGATATAGCCTAGTCTTTGCAGTCGCAAGTGCAGTTGTCTCTTTATAAACCGATTAATTAGTCAATTGTCATTGACAAGTCCTTTAAAGTAAATAAGTAGAAGACAGTTGTGTCTACACCATGAACAACCCGCGACCAGATGTGACTGGGGTATGGTACCTACATCTCACAGAAAACTGATGTAAATTTGCAGCTTCGTTGTTGCACTTATTTGGTACAGTTACTGATCCAAAATTCCAGCTCAAATTCCCCCCACCCACTTCCACTTTTTTAGGGTAAGCAACGCAAAAAATACCCACTTGTTAGTTTGCTGGGCTCTGCTATAAAAATATATGTATTTAAAACCTATATAGTATGTACTGTATGTATATAATATACTGATATCTATTTTAACAACACAATTGTAAATTACTTATGTTTATAATACTCATTAAATGAACGTGTCAATTTGTCCTTAAACTAAAACGATGTTGTCCGAGATCCGCAGTTAAAACTGATCATAATGCAACTGGTAATTTAAGCAGGAGATTCTATTTTTTTACCTTTAGGTATGTGTGTACAGTACTGTGATTATATAAAAATTTGCCCTTCGGAAATCATTATGGATTTGCAATGAATGTTCGACCACACAAGCCTGGTCAAAGAAAAATGAAGAAAAAAATAAGTAGAAAAAGAGAAAAAGATAATAATCTGTTGCAACAGTTCTACATCAGATCATTATCACGCGTTAGTATTTCTGAATTGCATAATTTTAATCGCAGCAGCATATACAGGCATTTATAATTTGTCACAATGTACGCGCATGATGGTTCCCCAAACTTCAAAATTTTTCATTCAATTTTCCACGTCAGTAAGAATTGCTTTTAAAATCGGAGACCTTGACCAGCAATGTACGTTCGGCTTATCACTCCTATGGAACCAATTACCTAAACGGTTTATTGAGGAGCTATTTTTCACACAACAAAGTGACACACTGCAACTGTTTGCAGTGTAGTCAAAATAACTTCACCCGTTGGTAGAAGTTGAAACCCTTAACGGTCGCCAGAATTATGGCAGCTTGAAACCGAAATGCCGGATGTGAATCGGTTGATCCAGAAAAGCGACTCGTCAGAACAAGCTACAATACTGGGGTTTTCACCATGCGTCTGTGAATGATCAGTCGGGTACAAGTAGTACCCTCCCACCAGATATGTTATGAAATTTAAAATTCATTTGCTAATCATTAAAACAGTCTTACCATAAAACAAGTGTATAAGATAATCTTTCGTTTGTAAAAAATTACAAATTGCACTTAAATCTAGGAAAATAATAATTTAAAATTAAAGTGTAGATAGCTCATTCTAGCTTGGACGACTTGACTCGACTCTGTGCGGCTTGGAGAGTGTTGTGCATAAGCATCGTGACCGTCATCGGACCCACACCACCGGGGACTGGGGTTATCGCTCCGGCAATTTTGCTTACCTCTGTTTGGATAGTTGATAAGTTTTAATTTGACAATAGTTAAAATCAATAATTATTATTGTTTCATTATCAACAAAAACAACATCAAAAACAAATTTTACCTTTTAGTAATATTTCAAAACTAGGTTTGAATCTATAAATACTTTTTTCGGGAATTAAAATTTACTGAATGTTAAAAAAACATCTAATAATTTCTGGAAACATCACTATTTACAAATAATTAAATGTCAAACTCACCATCATAATCAACATCGCCGACGATTTTAGACTTTCCGCTTTCATCAGTGACTTTTGTGATGCCTACATCGATGATTGTAGCGCCTGGTTTGACCATATCAGCTTTTATCAGTTTAGGTATACCTGTTATGGATAGGAAAATATTTAGGTATGAAAGGTTATGAAATTCATGTTAGAGAGACACGAACTTGGTATTTATGATATCTTTATTTGCTGCTACTGCTACGAATACAGATGAGACACCGGAGTTTAAAAAATAATAATTATTGAGAAAGCTTACCTGTTGCTGTTACAATAATATCAGCATGACGGCAGTAGAATTCCAATTGGTGCTTCGGTGTGTAGCGGTGGCAAATGGTGACCGTCGCGTCCATTCCCAAACCGCTATCGTGTTTCTTATCACTGTGCAGCATCATCGCTATCGGCATTCCCACGTTTTTTGACCGACCAATAACTACCGCGTTACGACCAAATGTTTCAATATTGAATCTAAAATATTTGTAATAAAATCGTAAATTATTGATGAAATATTATTATTTAGATACTAACTGCCTATGTTACTGCTCCGCTCCCATGTATTGTAGTGTAATGGTTATATAAACAAAATAAAAATGATAACAATAATGAATACTAATAATTATAAATAATATAAATTAATAATTAATTTCATTATAATTATTAATTTGATTAAAATTATAAGTACTTAGTATAATATTAATCATCGCCTCGGCAAAACATATATATGGTGTGAATATATCAATCAATCAAGACATTCTTTACAGGATCATAAACTGACATACCAAAGATTTTGTATATAAAGGTATTTTCAATACTAACCGAAAATTTTATTTAATTTTAGATAATCTTTAGATAATTTATAATATCTTCAAACATTTAAGAGCTTAATATGTCTTAATGTCTTAATATAATAGTAAATAATAAATAAAGGTTACCAATTAATTATTCAATATCTAGATAGTTCATTCAATGGAGATTACTTTGAGTAAAACTTAACAACGGATTGAAAATAGGCTAGAGTAGCAAAAATTAAAACACATACCTTTTCAAAATTTCAACAACAGCTAACGCAGTAGCGGGTACGATTGTAGGCATGTCGGTACACAATCGTCCAATATTCATGATATGGAATCCATCAACATCTTTCTCTGGTGTTATAGCATCACACACTCTTCTTTCATTCATCGTATCGGGTACAGGGAGTTGCACCAAGATTGCATCCACGTTATCATCAGCGTTCAATTGTTCGATTTCAGCAATCAATTGTGTCTCAGTAATGGTATCTTCACGGTTAATAGCAATAGCATCGATACCAACAAACTTGGCGGCTTGGATCTTGTTGTTAACATAGGTGCGACTGGCCGGGTCATTTCCAACTATGATGCAGCGAAGCGTGGGCACTTTATGGCCTAATTTCACCCAATCTGCTACCTTCAGTTTCAATTCTTCTTTTATCTCCAAGGCAAGTTCTTTGCCGTTGAGAATTCTTGCCATTATGCTATAAAAATGCATTAATATGTTTTTGTGTACATAAAAATCATTACAAAACCAAACACGTCAGCATTAAATCTGATTAAAAACACACACTACAGAGCCAAAGAAAATTAACACAATATTTTCTAAATCAATAGTAAAAAGATTTCAAGTGTTAAGACTAAAGCCACACACAAAAGCGTTATCAGATATATTTTACCTGGCAGAGCCCAAGGAATCAATATACGTATGACTTCTCATTTTGGTTGTCAGAAGCGAACTGACTAGACGAAGACAAATGATTTGCCTCATTGATTACTGTTGACGTACAGGGGTTATTAGGTCATGTCGTGTGTACAACTTATTCCAAATTACTGATAACAGTATAAAAATGGGATAAATAATGTAATTGGCTATTGTGATGTAACTGTCCCTAATTTCGTCACTTTATTTCATCTGATATGTAGTAGTTGTGTTTAAGTTGGACACGGAAGCAGAAATTATATTATCGTAATTTAGGAATTTAGTGACTTTGCTAACGCTTAATTGGTAATTGGGAATGTTTGAGTGGTAGAGCCACGCTGTAGTCAGTTTTATCTACAGCACGAATGGACCGGCTCGACCGGGTCGTTCCCACTATCTCACAGAAAACCAACGTAAAGTAGCGGTTTGCTGCTGCGTTTCGTACGTTGAGTGAGATATCAGGAGGCTTAAATTCACTTTTCCCTATCTCTTTATTAGCCCTTGCTTTTAAGGTCGGCAACGCGCCCATTATTCTTCTGGTATTGTGGGCGTATATGAGCGGTGGAGATCACTTACCATCACGTGACTCACTTGCTTGTTTTCCGACCTATTCTATAAAATTGTCCCTTTACTTTTAAAAATAACTAGTACTTATTCGGATACAGTATGATGCAACTTATTCGCAAACAAGGAATTGTTTTTTAATTAAATTTGTTATCAATACTTAGTTTTGTTTGTAGAAGATATTGGGTATCAGTATACTGGTGTTGTTTTTTAGTTCTGTTCGGGGGGTATATCGGTTAGTAACGTGTAGGTTGAACGATCACTCAGTGACGTCTTATGTGTGATAAATGCTAATCTAAATAATACTGTACAGTTTACTAGTCGGGTTACGACAGTGTGGGCCTACAATACAAACTTAAGTTGTACCACCGGATTCGAGATATACATTTCACTAAGGTCCCTAATAATTACTTGATTAGTGATCATTAATATAGCCAATTAATAATTTACTAATCTGATTGAACCGATTGTCAATTAATACAATCGCTTCAGTTGGATTTTGAACATCAACCATGCGATTAAAAATGATAAACACTATCAGTGATTGAAAATTGCAATAATAAATGGTAGAATGGATGTCTTCAGTCCAAAGGTAAGTAAAGAAGAACAAGTGTCGAAGGTTGGTAATGTCTCGCCTCTCGACAGTGGACCTAATTTCGGGCTACACATTGGGTGTAAGGGGAACGCTTCCGAAGCCGAAATAAATACGATATGCCGCTCACGTATCGCTTGCGCGCGACGGTCTACAACGAGTGTCAGCTGATTTTTTATTAGCTTTAAATTACGTTATTAAGAAAGATATGATTTTAATTATTATTTGAATAAAAAGTCATTGTATTTAACTGTCCCAAGAGATAAGGCGTGAAAAAAATTGAAGACTTAATTCGCGATTTTTTTTAGTGGTATCGTGTCTATAATCACTACCACCTGTCTTCGTTTTCGAAACGTTTCCCTTACATTCAGTATAGTATGTTTTTCCACGTCTCTTTTGTAGGATTACGTTTATACTAACGCTATTGGGTCCATCTTTAAGTATTAGTACTTAAATTTTATTAGAACTTACAACTTTCTAATATGTATCAAATACGTAAAGAACAATTATTCCAAAAGCTTCAATTTAATATTGTGTTGTATGCCCTGTATATGCACCGTTATATCGATTGAGAGCTTTCACAGTTAACAACGGGATACCGCACCAATTCCTTTGACGTTAGCCGAAAAACCAGTAGCGATCAGAGTGCATGCGTTGATGGAACAAAAAAATTATGAAGCCGAACATCCACATTCCCAAAAGTGCGTTGACATCATTTCACAACATAACTCAAAATAAATTAGAACCTGTATTACTGTCTCACTCTTCTTCGGACCTCTTTAGCCAATTGGTTCATAAACACGAACGGGTCCACATGTAAATTAAATTGTGTATACGCTACGCTGTAGACGCTTTTGTCTACTGCATGTATGGGCCGGCTCGACAGGATTATTACCACTGCCTCACGAAAAACCGACAGTGGCGCTTGCTGTTGCGTTTCGTATGGTGCATGCAATTTCCGTAGGCTTAAATCCCTTGCCCTTCCCCAATCCCATCGATCTTTGGTATTGTTGATGTCTCTTCTTTTTTACTTCGCAGAAACTTCGAAATAATTAGTTGTTCAATCATCCAATCCCCTTTCGCTTCCAAATATATGAATGTTAATGACAATATTTCGGACATTTGCCTTGTCAGTAAGGCATAAACCAGATTCTTACGAGGTTAAAGAGTTCGTTTGATATCAGAAAGTTCCAGCTGAACTCATAAAAACTGCTTAAATCCAGTCTCCAGTTCACTTGACACTAATTATATTGAAATATTACTGGATATTACCAGTACTGTATGAGTATTGATAAGGTGACATACTCTTGAAATAATGAATTGTACACAATTCCATTAACTATGTAAACTTTTGTAGGTATTGTTGGATCTTAACAGATTGTATTTATTTTTATTTTATAACAAAACCCACAGCCCTTAAAATTAACATCATATGAAAGTTTACAGACATATCTTATGGCCAATAATGGATTTACTTTATACAAACAAACTAATTGACTAATAGGATGATGATTATGTATCCGGAGGCTCAAATGCTTCTTCCCAAACTCTTAATTATCCCTTTCCATTAATGTGCGGTGTAGATCATTTATCATCAAATGTGCTTGTGTGCTGGTCTGTACCATAAAAAAGTGTCTAAATATATTTATTTACTACTTTATTAATATAATCATAATAGTCTATATATTAGTGAGAATGTTATATCATACAATACATGCATCGTCAAAACATTATGTCCATAACAGCTATATACCTTTATAGATATAGAACTTTATAGATACTTACTTACCACACCTGTATACACTTGTTTGAATATTAATATTAATTAGACAACAACCAGCCCTGTATAATATTGTCCCAATGATGGTTAAGGGCTTCTCCTAATAATGAGAGGTAACCACAACCATACTCGACTAATGCAGCTTGGTTGTAACATTTCAAATTCTATTGTAATTCTTGTGGAGAACTCTCAGATATACAGATTTTAACACAATGACTTCTTTCACCATTAAATCAGGTCATAATTAACAATAAATACACAGGTAAGTTTGAGTTGGGAATGGTTTCCGATGTCATTGTAAGCCATTCTGCTAAGTGTTTACTGATTCTTTCTTTTTAGATATTTTTCTTTTTACTAGCCCTGTATTATACATGTCCCACTGCTGGGCACGGACCTCCTCTGAATGAGACGGGTTAGGCCTTAGTCCACCAAGCTGGCCCAATGTGGGTTCGTAGACTTTACAGGTATGCAGGTTTCCTCACAATGTTTCCTTCACCTTAGATATCTACCAATAATTAAGTTCTTAGATATAAAAATAACTGTAGACCATAAAAATACTCAATATCTGTTATAGTAAAGATTTTGCAAATCTACTTATTATTGATACAATTTGTTTAATTAAATACAAGGAAACATGCTCCAAATGAGAAGCTTATATAAAGTGGTAGGTCCTTTATATATGAGAGACTACTTGTTTATTCTTGCTGTGAATTAAGTGAAATAATGAGATCTGATATATTAAAGCTTGACATTCAATATCTAAGGGTGATGATGCACTCAAAGCCAGTTAGTGCTGTTACTTTTATTCTTTTATCCTAGCTCGGCAAAGTGACTACTCTACACCTGATGGTAAGTGTAGTACAATACAAGAATACTGTCAACCTAAGACAGACAATGTGTGTCTATCGTAGGTCAGGAAAATTATGCCACCCAGATGTTAACATCTTGGTGGTGTAGCTAGTATACAACCATCAGATGAGTGGCTTGCTCATTTCCTCATTCAGGCAATACTATAATAATTGTTAACTTTATCTATGCAAGTTTTCTTTCTAAAGGTTCATGCACCAAGTACTTGTTTTATTGCTTTTTAGAATAACCTATTGATTGTTATAATTCACATATCATTCATATTTTTTTTATTAGTTGTCACTACAGATAAATACAAAGTACAATTAAATTTTCCACACTCAACAACATGACCTCTAATATCTGTATGTTGATACCAAGTTGCCGTTCCTACCAGCTTGGTGACTCAGCAACAAATTTTTTTTTCTTTGTAATTATTTTTATCATAGCTTCAAATTCTTTTTTTAAAGTTATAATTGACACTCTAAGACCTTTAACCAGACATTTCATAAATGGAACATATAATTTCTTTGTAATAGATTTTAGATAATGAAAAAATCTGAAAGAATTTAGTTACTTTCGCCTACGTAATTATTAAATGTATAAATACACGTCTAACGAGGAATCATACAGTTCACTAACGTAATTTAGAAGCACCCAGTATAATAGGATAACCAAAACTAAATTACATCATTGATATTAGTACCTTCTCACAGTAGCCTATGTATTAAGAATATTTGTTTTATTGGAAATTTACTTGTGCAATACTTTATCATATATTGTTTTGTAATAAATTTAGAAATATTAATACACTTGCAAATGATTGAAATTAAAATACTTGCTTACCTTTTTGATGTATGAAACCTACGACAGAAAGATGGTAACTTGAAAATGAATTTGGGCAATTGCAGTACAACAGAAACAAATAACATTTAACACTTATTGTACAATGTAAATAGGTATGTGCATAATTAATTAAAATTAATATTCACCAACACGACTGAAGTTTCGTAAATAAACTTTGACACGTGTTTAGGGCATGGAATATTTTCAGTCAAATTTCAGAACGAATCTTTCATTTCACAGTTCCAAAATAACCCATAACATCGAACTCAAGTGATTTGGTGAGCTAATATTCCAAACTGTTAATCTTATAAAATTTTATTCATAGTAAATAAATCAATTAAATTTTAACAATAATAAAATGAGTTTATGGTTTCCGGACGTTTCACACCAATATGTAAGATTTTTGGCGGGAATTTTGACATTGCAAAAGTTTTAAACACCGTAGGCCGCAGACTTGTTGATGACGTGCCCGGCTTTGTGCCCGGCTTTTAGGATAAGTAGGTATGTAGTCATCTTATTTCGATGCTATTTTTAACTGCTCCATACAAAGACTTTAATGTATACTACTAGACGGGCTGTTTAGAAATAAAATTGTGTCACATAACGCGGGAGTTTGACAGCTCACAGACAGGGAGCGCGATAGGCGTTTCAGTTGAGAGTAAGCGAGATGGTAACATTGAGTTACGGTCAATCGACCGCAACTTAGTGGTACAATTTCTATGCACCGCGCAGCTTGTCTAGTAGTATACATTAAAGTCTTTGGCTCCATATTGGATAATCATCCTTAGTATTTTCCAAGATAAACTATAGCACAGATTAAGATGTGCTCTAGTAATCTTATCTTATGTACATCATCAAATCGTATCGTATGTACTTACTGTACATACATACGCACTCACGCCTGTAATCCCCGAAGGGGTAGGCAGAGGTGTAACTAGTACACCCACATTTCGCCGAGCGTATCTCCGTCCCACGATGTGATAGGGGGCGAGCCTATCGCCATACCGGGCACAAATTCCAGACTCCGGGCTGATACTGAGAATTTCGAAATAGAAAAACCCAATACCACTTTACCCGACCTGGGGATCGAACCCGAGACCTCAGAGTTAGCCTCAATTGTAACGCGTACGCATTACAACTGCGCCACCGAGGCAGTCTTACTTAGTACTTTCAGTACTTACTGTACATACTTAAAATCCGCCATTTAAATGTGGGAAACTGATATGATCCAAAAGGAGGCGCGGTTGTGACGTGGTTACGCAGATAATACAAGTCAACGTCTCAAGACATTATTATGTATCGAAATGTTGCGATTACTACGCAATAATTACATGTAGTTTCATAGTGCGAGATAAGACTGCAACACATTTTACAATAAGTACATACATAATAATAGTTTATTATATTATGCTTAACAATATTGTAAATAATGTATCTCCGGGTAGTGTCGACATAGTAACAAAAACCGGTCAAGTGCGAGTCGGGCTAACTCATCGAGGTGCGAGGGTTCTGTAATCGGTTCTCACTCACATAATATTTTACTATTTTAACCGACTACAAAAATAGAAGGTTCCCAATTCGTTGTTTTTTTAATGTATGTTCCCCGATTACTCGAAGACGGCTGGACCGATTCGAGAAATTATTTTTTGTTTAAAAGGGTATTCTTCCCAGGTGGTCCTATTGGCACCAAGTCAGGATCGAGGACAGCCTTAAAATTTTCTAGGGACGTATAATGTTTTGTATATATTTTCTAAAACTATTCAAGTATTTGCGTCTGGTACTCATCATCTCATGTTGCTGAAATGGAAAATGTAACTCCTTAACTATGAGGAGTTAGTGGATTCTTTAAATATTATAGAATCGTATAGACCGCTACTTATGTTCCTTTGAGTTATTCAGGTGACGAGACGTGCAGGCCGCTCGCCTGATGGTAAGCGCCACGCCTGCGCATAAACAGAAGCAACGGCACCCAGAAGTTTAAATAACAAAGCTCTGCATTACACTGGACTGCGCTTGTCACCCCAAGACATAAGGTGGTAAGTAAGTCTCATAATGCCCAGTAATTTCACTGGCTTCAATGTCCTTCAAACCGGAACACAACAGTGCTTACACACTATTGCTTGGCGGCAGAAATTTGAATTTGGATGTTTGTTAGTTAGTCAAACGTTTAAAACTGCCTCGGTGGCGCAGTTGTAATGCGTACGCGTTACGATTGAGGCTAACGCTGAGGTCTCGGGTTCGATCCCCGGGTCGGGTAAAGTGGTATTGGGTTTTTCTATTACGAAATGCTCAGTATCAGCCCGGAGTCTGGAATTTGTGCCCGGTATGGCGATAGGCTCGCCCCCTATCACATCGTGGGACGGAGATACGCTCGGCGAAATGTGGGTGTACTGGCTACACCTCTGCCTACCCCTTCGGGGATTACAGGCGTGAGTGCGTAAGTATGTATGGTTTTGGATGAAATTTGGCACACAGGTAGACCATGACTTGAAGTAGGACATAGGCTTTTTATCCCGGAAAAGGCCGTTCACACAGGCGGAACCGCGAGCAAAAGCTAGTTATTTAAAAGAATTTTGATAACATAAACAAGGAAGTTATTTTTTGTTTTAATAAAAAAGCTAGTTAGTTTCAAACACCAATCGTTTCCCTATGGATACTTTAAGATAAGATACTGTATTTGTGGTAATTATGTACCTACCAGTGTTTGTACTTAAAATTAATTACTTAAATAAAAAAAAGAAACATTAATTTTACAGCCTCTGTGGCGCAGTGGGTGAGTAGCCGGCTCCGAAGCGAGAGGCCGTGGGTTAGATTCCCACACCGAGACAAAATG
Organism: Mimas tiliae; assembly: GCA_905332985.1. Classification (NCBI taxonomy): domain Eukaryota; kingdom Metazoa; phylum Arthropoda; class Insecta; order Lepidoptera; family Sphingidae; genus Mimas; species Mimas tiliae. The sequence goes on from HG995254.1 coordinate 12,212,942, forward strand.
TTTGTGTGATCCACAAGTGTTTGTTTCGGGTCTGGGTGTTGTGGGACAAGTGCCTCGTAGTTCCTGATAGCCAGGCCACGATACAGGTTAACCTAGTGTGGGGTCAGGACTATGTTTGTGATTGTTGGGTGTATTTTTTTATTTAATTGCCTGCCTCAGTGGTACAGTTGTAATTCGTATGCGGTATTAAAATCTACCGTTAAGGTAGATTTTGTGTTTAGGCAAGCAAATACCAATAATTGCACAGAATTTTTAACTGACTAAAAAAATAAATCCGAACAAATATATGTACATATTGATATCTGAACATATTATTATGAATGACAAGAAAGATTGATGGTATAGACAATAAATATGTCAATACTCACACAATTTCTTTTGAACTTAACCTCGTACACATGCACTGCACAACTGAGGTTATCAGAAAGTTCACGGTGTATTTATAGCCGTATCATTATGAGGTGTGTCATACGATAAGGTATAATAATAGGTCTTTACCTATTATTATAAGTATTTTTTCCATCATTTTTTATTTCTACGAGTAATAAAGTTACCACTCATGCTATCGATGCGTCTTCGCCAGCTCAGTGGCAATTTATCGATGCCTTTATTGAAGAATTCAGCTGGACAAGAGGCAACAAAATCTTCAAAGGCATTTTGTACTGCCTCTCGGGTATTAATTTTTATCCTGCCAATAAGTTGTCCAAATTACAGAACGGCAATTTCATAGGTTTATTATTACGTACTATTTTTAGAAAATGTTATGGAGAATGAACACGAATGAGCTCCTGTGTGATTCATAAGGTCTGGTATGAAGTACGCGACTGAGACAGAGAGACCGCGATGCGTGACGCGAGTGAATGTATGGTTTGTATAAAATTGTATGGAAACATTTTCCCCTGTCTCAAGGACGAGAACGTATGCAAAGCTGACGTATCGGTGGCATCGTGCGTCGCCATCTCTTGTCTCAGTCGCGCACCTCAAAGCACGCCGTTATCGAATAGGCACAGGGCAGATCTGATTAAAAACATGGGTAGTTAGTGTATAGACAATCAGGAAATATGAGCCTATATAATATGAAAGAGATATATAGTGTTCTGTGTTATGCATCAATTATCTATTATAGAATATCCCAAAGAAGGAAATCCGGCGTCGGATTAACGTTGCTGACGTTGGTAAACGTATATCTAAATTGAAGTGGAAATGGGCGAAACACTTGGTTAGAAGAGAAAATGGTCGATGGGGTAAGGCAATTGTGGAATGGTGACCAAGACTGGATAAAATATCTGTGGGCAGACCGGCAACCTAGCAGTAAGTGGCTATAAATCTGTCTTATTTTGAGTGACGCAATGTAATTTCTTCCAAACCTTCAATAACACGGGACATGGCGAGACGGACCGTGATTTTAATAAACTAATTAATATTATAATGCACAGGATGGTACTGAAAATAATTTCCATATTTTTAGTAGCGCTAGAAACAGCCTAGTAAAGCCTCGTCTAAAAAGTCACGAACCAAAGTGGCTTTCGAGTCATCCTTCTAAATTTAACTACAGTTTTTTCACAGAGCCCGGCTGTTTCGGCTGCGAAACTTCAATCTGGCAAGTTTGCGAGAGCGGGCAGACTACCCGATGAAGAAAATAACTTTCCATAACCGCTCAGTTGGTTAATATTCAATTAAAACTTTTTAATTTCTCAGTGAGGCCCTTAGCAATAATTTCTGTTTACGCTTCACCCGGTGAAAGATAAACAATTCAAACATTTCGCTCTGTTACTTTTTATTGGGTGTTTTAATGGGATTTCCATTGTCTATTGAAGGCTTTTCCTGTAAAGTTATCTAAAGGACATCGTTAGAATTTTTAGAGTCTTGAATAATGCCAGCTTACGCGTATTGATTATGGCATTTCACGTGTTTCGGTCGCGTGTTAGAAATTTATTATAATTTTTTTCGATGATTAAAATACAAAATATTTACCACATGTAATCCCCGAAAGGGTAGGCATAGGTGTAACCACTTCACCCGAGCGTATCTCCGTAGAATTATATGTATTTTGCATTTACTTCTTTTCTCATTCAATTTCCTCAAATAAGTAAACAGTTCGCACGATGGAGTAACAAAACATAAAGTCGAAGAATTTCCTTGAATTTTACAGGACAATCCTCGAATAAACTACAAAATATGCAATTATATTTGGCCAGTTAAAATTTAGTCACGCTATCCGTCCTCTACGCCACACTCTTGTCACTCATATTTTTTGTCTTTTTTTATCCTGGTATCCTTGTCTTGGTATTCACGACATGGCAGACAATGTTCATCCATTCAATATCTAGATACAGTACTACAAAGGCCGTAACGTCTATTGCAGTCTTCAAGTGTCATGGAAGCGTTCGCCTGTGCAATGGTGAACACAATAGTTTCAGTTCTTGTTATCCGGAGCCACAATGCTTGTCGAAGGTCAGACAGCTTGCTAGCCTTACAATAGGATTACTGATACTAGAAATGGTCTGGATCTGGCATTGAAAAATATTTTTTATAGCCAACTCTGGAAAACGAAAAAATTTGGTGGGATGATACCGGATACATATTTGTACCTTACTAGGTAGCGACCATCGACTGCCTCGGTGGCTCAGTTGTAATGCGTATGCGTGACGATTGAGGCCAACGCTGAGGTCTCGGGTTTGATCCCCGAGTTGGGTAAAGTGGTATTGGGGTTTGAAGTGAAACTTCTTTATCGGCGTATGGGAGAAATTTTATAGCAATGTAAAAAAAAAAATGTAACGTTTTTCTGTTACGCGCCATCTTTAATTTCTGGGTAACATTTTTCCGTTACGCGCCATATTTATTTTTTGAAGTGAAACTTTTTCATCGGCGTATGGGAGAAATTTTATAATTTTCTAACACACAAAAACAAACTGTAGAGGAACGGGTGCTAAATGTTTCTCCGGCGAAGGGGAGATCTTTAGTCAGATACTACTACTACGATACTAATCGTCGCGCAAACTTTGCTAGCGCGATTCAGGATCTGGTTAATGTTGCATTGTGCGGTGCGCGCTGCCGGTCAGGTACAACATCCGCCTGACTGAAGATATCCCCTTCGCCGGAGGAACATTTAGCACCCGTTCCTCTACAGTTTGTTTTTGTTAGTGTTTAATGTAATATTATTTCAAATTTTTTTAGTTAAATGTCTATAATGTGAAAAAAAGTTTCACTTCTATCGGCAGTCCCCAAAGACTGCCCCACATGTTTTTTTCTATTACGAAATGCTCAGTATCCGCCCGGAGTCTGGAATTTGTGCCCGGTATGGCGATAGGCTCGCCCCCTATCACATAAGGGACGGAGATACGCTCGGCGAAATGTGGGTGTACTGGTTACACCTCTGCCTACCCCTTCGAGGAATACAGGCGTGAGTGCGTATGTATTATATATTTTTTTAGATAGCCTTCTGATTATACTATCATAAATAAAACTACTTTTAACTACGAGGTGCCACATCCATTATTATTTCTTCTGTAAATATCTCGCTAAGCTTCTGAGCTTCGACATTGAAGTTCCCAATTGTGTCCAATATAATAGGAATAAATCGATACACCATGAAAGTGCTTGATACTGTTAACGAGATTTTATTATATGAAACTACTTTAATCAAAACATCATACTTATAGTTCCCATTAATTCAAGTTTTACTAGACAATTTTCCAGTAATTTTATACAAGAGCTAGGCATAGTGTGTAGTTACGAGACTATCCCGCCCACACATCCACCACTGTAACTCCTGTAAGTCAGGATCGACAGTGGCGTGCGCATATTTCGACACCGAGCAATGAAACTCGGCGAGTCTCTGGGAATGCCAATCTGTCTTTATCCCGCAACGAAATGAATCGAATAGAAAATTAGGGAGGAGTTGGAAATAATAATAATAGTGTGTAGTTAGGCTTATAATAAATATCAATCAAATTCAAAATAAAGAGCAGGTCAACAGGTTGCAGAAGCAACGCCAGACATAAGTTTGAATAACAAAGCACTGCATGACACTGGACTGGGCTCCTCAACCCGAGACATATGTTGTTAAGTCTCATAATGCACAGTAATTTCACTGTTTTTTAAATGTCCTTCAAATAGGAACACAACAGTGCTTACACACTGTAGCTTGCCGGCAGAATGATAAAGCGGTGTTACCAATCTAGACGGCCTCTCGGATTTTTATGAGTGGTAGAGCCACGCTGTAGATACTTTTGTCTACATCATGTATGGGTCGGCTCGTCCGGGTCCACCACTGTCTCACGGAAAACCGGCGTAAAGTAGCAGCTTGCTGCTGCGTTTCGTACGGTGGGTGAGATATCCGGAGACCCAAACCCCGTCCCCTATTGGCGCTATTTTTAAGCATACTTTTGATATACAGAGTACCTTTCTTAAGAAAGTGGTAGAGCCACGCTGTAGACACTTGCCTACACTTTCAACCGGTCCCTCGCATGCGAGAGGCCATCGGGGTAGGTACCACCGCGGCGCTTATAGGTATATACAGCCATCTTATGTAAGGACAAAATAATAAATACCCGCCATAAAAACCAAAATGGTAAGTTAAGTCAAAAGAAAAGCAATTCGTTAAAAAAAACAGTGATTTTTAATATCACAAGAGACTTCAGACAATGGCGCTGAAGTGAAAACCTTCGGAAAAATACTACTTATTTCCCTGGTTAGCAATTTTACGACCGCGACACTGGAAAATTACATTTTTATTACACTTTCCTATCTATTGTTGAGGATGTATCTTAGTTACTTGAGGGTCATAAATGTTAAATAAAACATTTTTTCAACTTTTTTGGGCAAAGATTAAGCATTTTATTCAGCCCCAAAGTATGTAAGGTTTTTGAATTGCGTAAAATGATAATTACATACTATGATTTTATTTCTATTCAATTTAGATAGGTGACGTCACAATGTTTGAAATGGTGATTGGCACCGTTATAATGTTTTTTAAATTTTGGAAATAAACAGTAGCTACAGCAGAAAAAACTCGTCAGAAAAATGAATTCAGAGTACAAATAAATTAGAAGGTTCCTAAAAACAAATGAAATATAATAAACCTTTTAAGCCCACTTGCACGATCATCTTTACCATTGAAACTTTAATTAATTTAATGTTTGTAAACCGTATTTCGATTGATTACCTCTGCAAGAGCGATGACTTGGAGCAAGAGCGAGATAACAAATTGCGGCGTCCATGCACATCAAACGTGCCGCGCCGCGCGCGCTCCTGACTTCAGCAATACACACAGTAATTCAGATGCAAATAACATTTTTTTAATATGTTCATTTACTAAGCTACCTGTATAAGGATAATATCTCGCTACTGTTTATTATTTTTTAATTTTAATATTTTTATTAAGCTGTCTATAGGTATGTATATCTTCACAACCCTAAAAGGGCCAACAGAGTTTTTGTTATATACCGTATATTGTGCCTACCCCTCCGTTGATACTGGGGTGAGATTATGTATGTGTTATTTCTTTGTCTCGTCATTTAGCATTCATAGGAAAATCCAAATTCACATACATCCAAACTTTCACATTTAGTAGTAAGATTAGTAAGTCTGTTTATGCAGACATGAAAACAACGTTACGTTTATTTTAAATAGCATACAATTTTATTGCCTCGGATACCTATTACCGTAACCACAGTTCGCACGAAACGCGCATTTAACAATTGCCACGGCGCCTAATTTTACCCGCGGTGTTTTCCTATTTTTTTCGTGGTCGACCAAAATTGCCCGGAATATATCGTAGTTGCCCAGCATGTGCGCTAAGCGGTTTTTAATGTCATCCGCCTACGGGGCAATAAACACTTGAATAACGCGGAATGAAACTTTGGCCTAGATGTTACTTTCGTGTATGGATGGAGCCATATTACGAACAGTGTTCTATTTTATGCGCTTGCAGCACTGTGGCCAAAAGGTATGTCATCAAGTAGATTATTGCAAGATCGAATGCTACTGCAAAAAAAACTGTGAATTGCGTAGTTAGGTATTTTTTATTTTAGTTGTTGGTGGATAAAATTTATTAGGGTCTATTCATCAGAACTTCACTTAACTTTAACTCCTGGCAAAAATATAGGTGTTATAAGTTTAACCTTTCTCTCTCTCTCTCTCTCCCCCTCTCTCTCTCTCCCCCCCCCCCCTCTCTCTCTCTCTCTCTCTCTCTCTCTCTCTCTCTCTCTCCTCTCTCTCTCCTCTCTCTCTCTCTCTCTCTCTCTCCCTCTCTCTCTCTCTCTCTCTCTCTCTCTCCCTCTCTCTCTCTCTCTCTCTCTCTGTGTGTGCGTGTGTGTGTGCCACACGTGTTTGTGTATAATAATAATTAATATTGGAATTTGTAGGTCATATCGAGCGGAAATATCGCAAAATAATATAAAATCCAGTATATACCATTTCTGTATAATGGCGAATTGGCTATTAGCGCTGGAACACAAAAAAATTGTTCAGAATTCAAGTTGAACTGTTTGTATTGGGCGGCATGAATCGTGAATATAGACGGTAGTAGTGGGAGTAGTTAAGAGTCGAATAGACGGCAAGCATCTTCTGACGATATTAGCGCTTGAAGCGTCAGCGCACCGCGCTTATTCATTTCGCCAATCAGAACTATGGGACTAAGATGCCTGGGTCGTTGCCGGTCAAATAAAATTGCAGCGACTCCAAAGAGATCCATAGAAATTGTTATTTCTGAATTTATAGTGTTTTTAATTTGAAGTCGGTTTCTAAGTTTTGTTAAAACTTATTTAATTTTTTAATTTTTAGTGGTTTTACAGCAATAGCATCAAAATTCCGATACAATAACACAATCGCGATGAGTGTACTATTGTCCATTGAGGAGTTTAACTAATAGAACTATTATAGAATATTTATAGATAGTAATTAAGTATAGCTACGTATTTAAAGCGCTTTATTAGTATAAAAGGTACATAAAGTTAATCCTTAAACCAATTAAGTTTTCAATTATACAGCGTGATACAGAAAGGTGGAGTCATTTTTATGGGTTGTTACATAAACCTCACAGGGAGTGTTTATGTACCGAATCTTATCATAATGTAGATATCCTACAATTTCAGGCTAATTTTAATCCCTCGTTTATTAAGATCGATCATATCACTACAAATTACCTCTGCGCGCTTGGTAACGGCTTCATTCGTATCAGCTGTTTATATTTAAGGCCCGTACCTATTATAGAATAACACTGAAGTGAGCTATTTGCTAAGTGTCAATTTCTGTACACATGATTGGTCTGTTTTTATTTGGCGCTAAAAATTCACCAATCACTTGTACTGAAATCCACACTTAGCAAAGAGCTCACTTGAGTGTCGTTCTATAATACGGGTCATAGTGTTGTCCAAAGTTGCAAGTTAAATATCGACATGTTACTTATTAGATAAAAAATAAAATGCTTTATTTATGTCTTAGTAATGCATACTGTAATACTTTTATTGTACTCTATACGTTGCTTATTGTACCACACCTTTCTGTAACACGCTGTATGTATATGTAATTCCCAATTAATATTGCGATTGCCTTTCCCTCTATTTATATTATCGGAAGTAGAAATTGAAGCGATCCTTTATAACCTCAGCACAATATCCAAAATAAATACCAGCGACAAAGTTTTTAATTTGTTTGAAAAAATTAATTCATCGAGTTCGATCACTCTTTTTACTTTAATAACTTCGCCTTAATTAGTTACCTCACAAAGAGTTCTTTTATGAAGTGTTTCGGACCTTTTTTGCTGTGTTATTTATTAGCTTATTAAACGATCCCCTTTAAACGATCTTTGAGTGTTTTTACCTTCAATTTCGGCCTTAAGAACCATTCGGACGAGAAAATTACGTTTATTTCATGTAAGGTTCGATTTTAAACGGTTTTCTGAGCTTTACGATCGACAATTTGGGGGAAAATTAAATGCCAAGTGAATTATGCTTTGTTTGACTTTTTGTGGAGTGCTTTGACCTGTAGGTACGTTCTACATTATAATTTGTAAAAATCCATCAAAAATATGAATGAATAAAACAGAGTCATGTTTTCAAATTACCTGAATACTTAAAATTTGAAGGCAAGATTTATTTGTCATTTTTAGTGTTGACGAATGACAAAAAGAAACCTTTATAATTTCTTCATGTCCGTCTGGCCGTCTAGATTGTCTGTCTGTCCGTGCGTATGTCACATCCATTTTGGTCAGATACTATTAGCACTAAATGGATGAAATATTGTTGGTGTATAGTTTGAACCGCTACACAAAGGTGTAGTAAAATAAGAAAAAATGGGGTAGTCTTCATACATGGAACTGTATAGTATGGATAGGTCCATAAAAATTATCCTCCTCCTTGCGTCGATTCCCCGATGCTGGGGGTCGTGACCCATCAAGGAACTAACTTCTTGCGTACGATGTTGTGCCACCCGCTCATGCTTTCAGCAATATGAACCGCTTTGGCGACATCCAAAAATTATATAGATGTTTCTTTAAATGAATTTTTATATAAGATTTACATAATTATTAATTTTGTGAAATAAGCTTGTCCAAAGTCGTAAATAAAGGTTACCCCTTCGACATTTTTAAACTACAGGATTGATAAATTCGGAAAAAAACACGGTAAAATAACATAAAAGGTAAGTTAGTTTCAGTATGCTAGGTTCTATAGTTTTCGACATAGTAAGACATGCACTTAGCTGGTTTTTTATGGCAGAGTCTGACAAACGAGCAAGTGGATCACCACCACCCAGAACACCCACAATACCAGACGAATTATGAATGCATTACCTCAAAGTAGGGATTAGGAAATGGGGGGGACTGGGCTATTTCGATAATTAGGGGATAGGGATTAGGAAATGGAGGGACTGAGCTTCGATAGTTTTTATTCCGACAGCCTCGTCTCGGGCGAGTAGGTAACCGGCTATTAAACGAGAGGCCACTGGTTCAATCCCCGCTCTGAGACAAATATTTGGTTCGGGTTTGGGATTTGTGGGATCGTTAATCTGTCGCAGATAGATACCCATGATAGATAAACCTAGTCAGAGATCAGAGATAATAATGTGTTACTACTGGGCGTATTAACAAAAAGTTATAATTTAAATTAAATAAATTACTGCCTCGATGGCGCTGTTCTAATGCGTACTCGTTACGATGAGGCTGACGCTGAGGTCTCGGGTTCGATCCCCGGGTCGAGTAAAAGTGACATTGGGTTTTTCTATTACGAAATGCTCAGTATCAGCCCGGAGTCTGGAATTGGCTCGCCCCCTATCACATCATGAGACGGAGATACACTCGGTGAAATGTGGGTGTAATGGTTACACTTCTGATTACCCCTTCGGGGATTATAGGCGTAAGTGCGTATGTATGTATGTATGTAAAAAAAAACTCAAAAAAAAACGAGGAAATAAACAATATCACAACATTAATGAGTAATAACGTCGCAAACAAAAACAATTTAAAAGATCACATACGCAATACTATTCGGCGAAACATAATTTTTATCTCAATTTAGATAGCCACATAAAAACACTGTGGGTGTTATATTAAAATAAACAGAAACTTTGTTGTAATGCGTATGTACCGAATTATTTATTTCTACATCCGTTACTCGATTACAACTTATGTCTCGGAGTGACGAGCGCAGTCCAGTGCTATGCAGTGCTTTGTAATTCAAGTTCTGTGTGGTGTTGCTTTTGGGCAGGTGTGGCACTTACTATCAGGCGAGCGACCTGCTCGTATCGCCATTCAAGCTAATAAAAAAAAATACAGCCACGTTGCAGACATTTTGGCTATGAATGGACTAGCTCGACAGTACCGCTATCTCACGGAAAATCAACGTGAAGTAGCAACTTGCTTTCGTACGGTGAGTAAGATTTCCTGAGGTCCAAATTCCCTCCTTCATAATATGTTATCTTTTTATTTAAGATCGGCAAAGCAACCTTCTTCCACCTGCCCTTATCCCACTCGCAGTGGAGTTGGCGCAACATGTTTTTTAACACATGTTACAGAAAGATTTGGTTTGTAGTTTTTACGACCGGCCGTCTACCTGACGTCAACCCGTCTGGGGAGAAAACACACCCATATCCGAAACAAATATTTGTGAATCAAACAAACGTTTGCCTCTTGCGAGAGTCGAATCCGCAGCTTCTTGCTTCACAGCCGGCTACTCTCCCACTGCGCCATAGAGGCTGTCAGCAAAGCAACCATAATTTATAATACTATTTGAGTTTAAAGTTTGACTGCCTCAGTGGCGCAGTTGTAATGCGTACGCGTTACGATTGAGGCTGACGCTGAGGTCTCGGGTTCGATCCCCGGGTCGAGTAAAAGTGACATTGGGTTTTTCTATTACGAAATGCTCAGTATCAGCCTGGAATCTGGAATTGGCCCACCCCCTATCACATGATTGGACGGAAATACGCTCCGTGAAATGTGGGTGTAATGGTTACTCTTCTACCTACCCCTTTGGGGATTATAGGCGTAAGTGCGTATGTATGTATGAAAAATTAAATAAATTACAAATTTCCACAAAAAAACTGAAGGAAATAAACAAATAAACTATAACACAACATTAATGAGTAATAATGTCGCAAACAAAAACAATTTAAAAGATCACATACGCAATACTATTCGGCGAAACATAATTTTTATCTCAATTTAGATAGCCACATAAAAACACTGTGGGTGTTATATTAAAATAAACAGAAACTTTGTTGTAATGCGTATGTACCGAATTATTTATTTCTACATCCGTTACTCGATTACAACTTATGTCTCGGAGTGACGAGCGCAGTCCAGTGCTATGCAGTGCTTTGTAATTCAAGTTCTGTGTGGTGTTGCTTTTGGGCAGGTGTGGCACTTACTATCAGGCGAGCGACCTGCTCGTATCGCCATTCAAGCTAATAAAAAAAAATACAGCCACGTTGCAGACATTTTGGCTATGAATGGACTAGCTCGACAGTACCGCTATCTCACGGAAAATCAACGTGAAGTAGCAACTTGCTTTCGTACGGTGAGTAAGATCCTGAGGTCCAAATTCCCTCCTTCATAATATGTTATCTTTTTATTTAAGATCGGCAAAGCAACCTTCTTCCACCTGCCCTTATCCCACTCGCAGTGGAGTCGGCGCAACATGGTTTTTAACACATGCTACAGAAAGATTTGGTTTGTAGTTTTTACGACCGCCCGTCTACCTGACGTCAACCCGTCTGGGGAGAAAACACACCCATATCCGAAACAAATATTTGTGAATCACACAAACGTTTGCCTCTTGCGAGAGTCGAACCCGCAGCTTCTTGCTTCACAGCCGGCTACTCTCCCACTGCGCCATAGAGGCTGTCAGCAAAGCAACCATAATTTATAATACTATTTGAGTTTAAATCTTGACTGCCTCGGTGGCCCAGTTGTAATGCGTACGCGTTACGATTGAGGCTGACGCTGAGGTCTCGGGTTCGATCCCCGGGTATGGTAAAAGTGATGTTGGGTGTTTCTATTACGAAATGCTCAGTATCACCCCGCAGTCTGGAATTTGTGCCCGGTATGGCGATAGGGTCGCCCCCAATCACATCATGTGACGGAGATACGCTCGGCGAAATGTGGGTTTACTGGTTACACCTCTGCCTACCCCTTCGGGGATTACAGACGTGAGTGCGTATGTATGTAGGTATGTATAATATGTATTTGAGTTTATTACTGGGAAACACTTACAATCAAGTGACCCACTTGCTCGTTGGTACGCCTTTGCTATAAAATATATGTATGCGTAATTTTTTTACACACGGAAGCTGAGCCATTGGCTAATCTACGGATCATACAAAATTCGTTAAACAAGACAAATGTAGCGTAAATGTATCGCATATGAAAAGCTGATTACTGTAAGATTAGCCCCCGCTCGTCTAACTAAAGCTCAATGAACCGGTGGTCTGTGTAACTGATGTATCTTTGAGCCGATTCGATAGCCCGATATGAACTGATATCATAGATTAAGAACGGAGAGCCGTTATTCGTGTATATGTAATAATAATAATAATACACATAAACATACATACAATACAACACACACAACACACCCAACAGTCACACACATAGTTCTGACCCCACACTAGGTAAACCTGTATCGTGGGTATCAGGAATTACGAGGGACTTGCGGTCCCACAGCACCCAGACCAGAGACCAATATTTGTGGATCACACAACCATTTGTCTCGGTGTGAAAAGCGAAATTCCACTCACTGAATCACTTACTGATTAATCCCGACATCTCATGATGGCCTACGACATATTGTTGAAGAATGAACTTTGGTCGAAATTGTCGATGTATGGGTTGAACAACAACCTTGTTCAAGCTCTGAAGTCTTTTTATATAGATTCCAGAGCTTGCTTAAGGATAAAATGTTTCACATCGAACGACGTTAGTCGTTTATAATTTATATCCTATACTAGCTGTCCCGCGCGGTTAAGATATATTGAAACGAGTGTTCATGTGGAGAAGCAGGTGAAAGGGTCAACCGTACTTGTGCCAACTTTAATGTATATGAAAGTGATAGTTGTGTGTGGCAGAAGACGAATGAAAGTAGAATTATTTTATTATTATAGTTTTATTATTATCGAGCTATGAGCAGTATATGTGATGTGACTTTGAAAGATAAAGCAAGAAATAGTGTGTTAAGAGAGCGGTGTTGTCTGAAAGAGGATGTAGTAACAAAGATCGAGAAAGGAATACTGAAATTGTTTGGTTGTTGATGAGAAGAGAATGGACAAAAGAAGATCGCCGAAACAAACATACATGGAGAGGACGAGTGTGAATAGTACAACTGAGAGAGGAAGATCTCGGCGAACGTTCTCTGAACAAGTCAGAAATATTCTCGAGACGGCTCAAAAAGAGTGGTACTATAAATCAACGTGCATTTATGAAGAATGTAAATCCGTTGTCTCTGCCTACCCCTAGGAGAATCAGGCGTAAGTGTAATTATATTATGTATCTAAAAGAGTCGTGTCTCCTTTGTTTAATCTGTGATGTTCACACGTCTGACTGATTCCGATTCGTTTCATACGCTTCTTGTTTTTAGACGAATTTATCTCCGATCAATCAGTGTTGTATGTATGCTTTGGGGTTTTTCTTCTTTGATTGTGTAACTGTGCTTCTTATTATATTTATAGAAAAGAATAAACATTGTACATCACAATCATTCTCCTCAGGGCAGCCTCCTTGGCGCAGTGGGCGAGTAGCCGGCTGCGAAGCGTGAGGCCGTGGGTTCGATTCCCACACCTTGACAAATGTTTGTCTAATCCATAAATATTTGTTTCGGGTCTGGGTGTTGTGGGTCCGCAAGTCCCTCGTAGTTCCTGATACCCACGATACAGGTTAACCTAGAGTGGGGTCGGGACTATGTGTGTGACTGTTGGGTGTATTTATTATTTATTATTATTTATTCTATATTACATTAAGTAATAACCTTATCGTTAGAAATTCCCGACATCAATTACAAAAATATTTGTAACTTTTAAATGGCTATACAGATTTCCTTTATTACAAAACCAAGAACCATTTCCATTTAAGCAGCCTTTAAACACAAAAATACATACAATTCGGTCCGTCCGTTTAGGTGCTACTATGCCACAGATAGTCAAAGGAGACAATCTTATAAAATCCGTATTTTTTAAAATAAAGTCATCCCATTAACCATTGAAAAAGAAACAAAAAGAAATGGCTGATAAGCCCGTGTCTTGATATAATATTATTAATATGTATGTTGATATTGTTAATATATTACTTTTGGTTGTAATCTGTTTTGTTGTCCAAATAAATAATATCCTTTTAAATTCCTTAGTAGGCAGACCTGTATTGAGGAAAATGTAAAAACATAAATTATGGAAACATTATTAGCTTCTGAGATTACTTACATATCAAAGGCAAATGAATGAGACTTCAAGCGTACAACATACCTAGTTATTTCCGATTTCTGAGAAAAGAAACCATTCCTAGTTGTTTTATAATTAGTTGGCAAGCTATTCATTATTATTATGGTTTTTAGGTATTCATGGAAGGTAGGTATGAATAAATAAATAATAAAATAACGGAGATACGCTCGGCGAAATGTGGGTGTACTGGTTACACCTGTGCCTACCTGCCTACACGAGGATTACAGGCGTGAGTGCGTATGTATGTTTGATATAAATAAATAATACACCCAACAGTCACAAACATAGTCCTGACCCCACACTAGGTTAACCTGTATTGTGAGTATCAAGAACGAGGGACTTGCGGTCCCACAACACCCAGACCCGAAACAAATATTTGTGGGTCACAGAAATATTTGCCATAATTTAAAATAAACTTCGATATGGTGAAAATAAGTCTTTACTTATGAGAATAGGTTGGATTTGCGCGAAAGGTCACAGCATACGTTATTACGTGCATTATTGATGGCAGCCCATTCAGTGGCCCATGTTCGTACAGACCGACACGCAAAGGTCTTTCCATTGTTACGTGTACTTAAAGCATTGTTTAGAATCTTTGGATACAGTAGTCAAGCAAGTCATTTGCTCGTGAGGTGCAACTCAAACTATTGCTATTTGTGAGCGACAAACACTATTATTTATTTATTTATTTTAGGATTATCAGAAGACGATACACTACACTAATTTATAAAAACATACGCAAACAAACAAAAAATATAGTGTTCTCCCATAAACAGGCAACCACAACTTACAATGGGTAACTAGCGCCGTAAGAGTAGTAGTTATTAAATAACATTAAATTAAGATAAATTAAAATAAATAAATTGGTAATTAAACATGCATTAGCCTTAACTAAATGTTTTTAGTACTTAACATGAGATCATCAATAGTTGAGTAATACTAAACAAAAACAAAAAAAAGACAAAACATTATGCGTAAGTTAAAATAGAATGTACCTGCGTTATATACGAAATTACAACAAGTGAGGCTTAATTTTCTTTTTAAATGAGTATAGTTTGTCGTGAAAAACTATAATATAATAATAATAATACCAGCCCTGTATTATATACGCCCCACTGCTGGGCACGGGCCTCCTCTATTGAATGAGATGGGTTAGGCCTTAGTCCACCACGCTGGCCTAATGTGGGTTGGCAGACTTCACATAACTTCGAAATTCTTATGAAGAACTTCTCGAGTATGCAGGTTTCCTCACGATGTTTCCTTCACCGTTAAAGCAAGTGATAATTAACAATTAATACACACATAACTTGGAAAATTCAGAGATGTATGCACTTGGGACTGGTTTCGAACCTGCGACTTTCGTCTCGACAGTCCATACCACTCCCCGCTGAGCTATCACTGCTATAAACAGTATTACTATGCTTTAAATTACGCACTTTTACAATTTTCGACTACTTCGAAAATATGGAAATGTTATGATTATGATCTAATATAAACCTGATACAACATTATATTATGTGCCTATTAGCTATTGCTCGCGGCTGCGTCCGTGTGAATATATATTTTTTTATTAGCTTGAGTGACGAAACGAGCAGGTCGCCCGCTTAAAGGCTTAAAGTAAGCGCAACGCCTGCCCATAAGCAGAATCAACACCACACATAACTTTGAATTACAAAGCACTGCGTGTCCCCGGCACTCGTCACCCCGAGACATAAGACATTAAGTCTCATAACGCCTAGTAATTTCATTGGCTTCAATGTCCTTCAAACCGGAATACAACAGTGCTTACATACTGTTGCTTGGCGGCAGAAATATCTGTCTTTTTCCGGAATGAAAAGTAGCCTAAGGTTTAATTTAGATTATGCTCTATCTGTGTGTAAAATTTTATCCAATTATATTGAGCAGTTATGGTGTGATGGATTAACAAATATCCAAATTCATAAACTTATTAATTTATACATACATACGCACTCACGCCTGTAGTCCCCGAAACGGTAGACAGAGGTGTAACCAGTACACCCACATTTTGCCTAGCGTATCTCCGTCCCACGATGTGATAGGTGGCGAGCCTACCGCCATACCGGGCAAAATTCCAGACTCCGGGCTGATACTGAGCATTTCGTAATAGAAAAACCCAAATTGTACATTTTTATACATTTTTAATATTAGTCCGCCTGACGTTAAACCCTCTGAGGAGTTGTGTTATTATTAATTAAATCAACTAACTTAAAATACATACATACGCACTCACGCCTGTAATCTCCGAAGGGAAGATGTGTAACTAGTACACCCACATTTCGCCGAGCTTATTTCCCTCCCACGATGTGATAGGGGGCGAGCCTATCACCATACCGGGCACAACTCAAGGCTGATACAAAGCATTTCGTCAATAAAAAAACTTATATTTTTTACCCGACACGGGGATCGAACCCGAGACCTCAGCACAGCAGGCATAGTGCGTAGGCACGTATTACAACTGGCCCACCGAGGCAGTCTTGACAGTCGGTGTTTAATACTTACAACTACACTATCGTTTCAAACGGGGCACCATAACAGTCAATAGTTTCTTGAAACATAAAATTTATATGAGAAATCGGAAAGCTATTTCAGTTGTTTTAATACACGTACGTAATTGGTACGTACGTTGTGGTTTATACTTCTAATCCGTTATTATATTTTCAAAATAGTAAACATGAATACTGCTATTAGTTCGTGGTATATTAAATCATACACAGTGGTGTGTCTTGTCATCACTCATGGTAATGACAAGACATAAAACGGCTGAAATTAGCGGTAGCTTTAACTTTCCTGCAAACGGATGTTGGAACAACCTCCCAACACCGTTTCGTGACCCGAAAACAATGCGCTCATTTAACAGAAAATATAAACAACATTTTCTCATTTTGCAAAAATCTGTCTCATAATCAAACCTTTGGTTGCATTCCGGCCTGTGGTGGATATGGGTTTGGATTCGTAATAACAGTGATACATGTGTTCTTCTTGTGTTTCATGTAGCATAAAACTGTCTCCAGGGTCCCATCTATCTCTGTATCAAAATCCATCAAGATCGGTTCAGCTGTTTAGGAGTGAAAGCGTAACAAACAGACTCACTTTCACATTTATAATATTAAGTTAGAATGTATTCCGACACCTACTGATAACTTTATTTTAATAAAGTACTACTTGCCCTTAAATTTCATAACACTATCCTTTACACCATGTATACAATGAACTCAAGAGACAAATTTCAACTATGCCTTAAATCTAAGACATTATTTGTGTAGAACTGCTGCGGATGCTCCTACGTTGTATATAAATTAATGAGATGCATTCTTAGCTGGATATTGAGACCCGACGCGTCGCGGTACTTCTTCGAGTAATGAAAACATTATTATACAAAGTATATTCTGTAGAGAAGTTGGAAACTAAATGTTATCCTACTACTATACAAGTTTGGATGTTTGTAAGTTTGTGAATTTGGATATTTGATAGTCAATCACGCCTTAACAGCTGAACGGTTTTCGATGAAATTTGGCACACAGGTAGACCATGACCTGTATTAGGACAATTATTATAAAAGGTGGTTTATTATAGTAAATTTCTAAAAATAAAAACCTTATTGAGTCTTCTCTTATAAGTATATTAAAATAATATTTCTTTGTTTGTCCTCCAAGCGTATTCGTAACGCCTTTCCGGTCACTAACAATTGTTCTCAAGAAAGTTAACTATTCATTACTCGGGACTGTATTTATTACCGTATCCTAAAGCCATAATAAACTTGATGTAGTAAAGATAACCCCCGACTTGCAACTTCGTTCCACAAAGTTATATTTCCTACTAGCTTGTGCTCGCGGCTTTGAAGTCTTTCTTATCATAATATTTCCGGGATAAATGTAGCCTATCAATCTCCGGCCCATGAACTATATACAAAAATCATATCGATCCGTTACTTTGTACCTTCGTGAAAGTAGTAGGTACAAACCCAAAAACCACATTTTCGCATTTTATAATATCTTCTTCTTCTTGTCGAATGGTTAGTGGCCAACCTAGTGTCAGAGTTTTTCAAGCCACCCGAAGGCCTCCGACTTGGCTTAACGACTGCTATCAATTGATAACAGCCGGGACCGACATTTTACGTGCCCTCCGAAGCACGGAGACGCTATGTTGAAATACCACTAAGCGGTCACCCATCCATAGACTGACCGCACCAAGGGTTGCTTAACTCGCTTATCGTTTACTGATTAGTGAGTACAACTAGCTATGAGCGCCTCTCTATTCTATTTTATAATATTATCTGGTATAAATGGGTTAAGTAAGTGGAGTGTAAGTGGGCAACTCTTAAGCCCAAAGCCAACCTCAACTGCACGTGGTCCACGATGCTGGTTAACGGACGAGGCAATGGCGAAACTTGGTTCCCGCTGCGGGTTGTGGGGGTCAGACGGCGGGTCGCCCTATATAATACTCAATACCATCAAATCATAATGAAAAAGAGGATCCTGACATTAAGCGTTACTGTCAATATCACTTTTACCCGATCCGGGGATCGAACCCGAGATCTCAACGTCAGCGTCAGTCGTAATGCGTACGCATAAAAAATAATTGACATGTAAAAGTGACATTTAAGAACCAACTTATAGAATAAATGATTTGATTTCCTTTGATTTTATAACGCCAGGCAGAATGAAAAAGATAAATGGGTTAAATAGCTACCAGCTATTCGAGTCGTAAGCGACCAATAGTCAAAGACTTTAATGTATACTACTAGACAAGCTGCGCGGTACATAGAAATTGTACCACTAAGTTGCGGTCAATTGACCGTAACTCAATATTACCATCTCGCTTACTCTCAACTAGAACCCCTTTCGCGCTCCCTGTCTGTGAACTCCCACGTTATGTGACGCAATTTTACTTCTAAACAGCCCCTCTAGAGTATACATTAAAGTCTTTGCCAATAGTAAATAAACAGCCAAACTGTTTCCTACCATGAAGAAGACTTTTAGGTAAAGCCCTTGCTTGTTTGCCCTCTAAAATTAAAGAAAACATTTATTATTATAACATTTTAAACAAACCATTTATCACGGTTTGATAGTAAAGTTGGACATTTTGGAATGGATTTGCTCAACGAAAATGCCATGTAAGAATTTAGAAACGAGTTGAAAATTACTTTATGATAGTCTAGTCTCCCTTCAGAGATGGGACGAAAAACACATAAATTTCAATAACTATTGTTTTGATTTCCAGACGATCCTATAGCTCGATTGAATTGCTATGAAATATGAGTTCGGTTTTTGTTAAATCAATTTCCAATACAATACCTACTAATACTAGGTGGTAAGTTTTTTTTTAACCATAGGCCGGCAAACGAGCAAGTGGGTCACCTGATGGTAAGCAATCTCCACTGCCCATGTACGCCCACAATACAAAAAAAATATGGACGCGTTGCCGAAAGGAAAGGGATATTGAAATAAAACTAGTAGTACTGTAAACTAGTTTTATTCAATGTGTAATATTCGCGTAAACATAGGAAAGGGATAATTAAGGGAATGGGAAGGAGAAGGGATTTAGTTCTCCGGATATCTCAGTCATTGTGCGACACGCAGCAAGCTGCTACTTTACGTTAGTTTTACTGTGAAACAATGGTAACAACTCGGTCGAGCCGGCACATTCATGTTGTAGATAAAACTGTCTACATCTTAGCTTTACCACTCAAATTTGTAATACTTTGAATAACTTCATGGACGTAACTACATATCACTGTGAAATTTAAATTAAACGCCGACTATAAACTGCGAGTTAAAAATGACAGTTCCAATTTCCACCTTAAACTTGCTCCGATGTTAAAGAAAGAGGAAATTAAATTCTTCACAAACCGTCACATAGTCTGAAGGAATTTCAATGTTATATAATAAAAACTTCTTTGAAATTATAAAGCCGTAGTTGGCTCGCGTGTAATATTTTGTTAATTAAGGGCGCATTTATATGAAAATTTCCGTCGGGTTTTGCGTTGCGCTGCGTTTGTACGGATTCCGCGAAAAGTTTGCGGAATTTTCGCATAATAATATTTATTTATCTCGATGGACATAAGTAAGTGAAGCGTAGAAAATTCGCTAGATCACATACACGCAACGTTTTAAAATTATTTACTGTTGTTGCTGTTCACTGTGGTAGATCATTTTTAACCGACTTCATAAAAGGAGGAGATTCCCAATTCAGAGTTTATTCTTTATTTTTGCCTTTTTTATGTATATATATGTGTACATCGATTTGTCCATCAATTTTGGACCGATTTTGTTGGGAAAAAATCATTCGATAGAGTTTAGCTGCGATGTAGTCCCGTATAGTCGAACGAAGTAAAAAAATGAAACTCCTCAACGGATGATAGAACAGTCATCGCGATTGTGTTATTGTATCTACCGCAAAAAATTTAAAAATAAAATAAGTTTTAACAAAACTTAAAAACTAACTTCAAAAATAACAATTGAATTTTTTTATCAATTTGTTTTCTTCCCAGAGGAGTTGACGCCAGGCAGGCGGCCGGTCGTAAAAACTACAAGTTAATCTTTCTGTAACATGTGTTAAAAGCATGTTGCGCCGATCCCACTGCGAGTGTGATAAGGGCAGGTGGAAAAAGAGGCTGAGTTATTATGGTCACTGTCAAAATAATATTTCATTTAGACTGGCAGGTGAAAAGAGCTGTGTAAAAAAATTAAAACACAAGATTACATTCATCCTGGTCTTTCACTAGACAGCTACAGTAGGCACTGATAAACCAGCATCCCACGCCGCGTGATTGAATGAACGAACGAATGAATAACCATTCATTCGTGAATGTATGAATCGTGTTCGCTTCATTGCACATTCATCATTACTATAACTATATATAGAGCTATTCCTGCATCAAAATAAGTTAATTGATTTTATTCATTCTTTGTTTTGAAGCTAAATTACAAGTTAGAAACCGATAAAACCTAAATTGCGTTATATTTTCTGTTTTCCGTTAAGGTGATTCCAATTTTCCCTCGTACTCCGTCATCGGATCTTAACTAAAATATGGGACCACTCCTGTATCTCTCTATTCTAAAAAAAAGTAACTGGCGCCGCCGCCGCTGCCGCTGCCGCTGCCAAAAGCTTGTCACGCTATCTCCTCCAAAACCGCTGGTGGTATGGAGTCGAGACCGATACCAATCGATGCAGAATAATGTGGGGAAGAAAGTAAGATATGTCTCATATTCGTCGGACTTTAAGTTTTTTCTTATTTTATGTTTTGTGGAAAAACATGGGCAAAGCCCCTAGTTGAATACAAAATTAAGAGACTTAACAACTTGTATCGGGTGACGAGCGCAGTCCAGTGCCATGCAGTGCGTTGTAATTCAAAGTTCTATGTCGTGTTGTATCTGTTTATGGAGAGGCACGAAGCTTACCACCAGGCGATCGACCTGGTCGTTCAGGATAATATTTAAAAAAAACATTGAAAGCGGCCTATTTGCGTTTCTGTTTTTTACCTTTACTAATTTTACTGGCTATATTTCCCATATCATCAGGAATAGTTAATAACTAATAGATAAATCTGACGAACATTTGCTTACTGGTGGTAAAATTTTGACACATTTTGTATGGAAGATCTGTCAAAATTGATAGTAAGCAAATCTATCTCTATCAACACTAATATTATAAAGAGGACAGATTTTTATTTTTGTATGTACCGAATAAACTTAAAAACTACTGGACCGATTTCAAAAATTCTTTTGCCGTTAGAAAGCTACATTATCACTGAGTAACATAAGTTATATTTTTATATGTATATCACGCTACGATCATGGGAGCAGGGCATAAGAAAGATGTTCGCGTGGGCGGAGCCGCGAGCTACAGCTAGTATAGTATATAGGGAATGACAAATTCAAATTCAAATTCAAATCAAAATTCAAATTCAAATCATTTATTCTGTAAATTGGATCATAAATATCACTTTTACATGTCAATCATTTTTTATGCTACATTATATTTAAGACGGCATTTCGGGGCTAGCCATGAGAAGAAATGCCGAAACAAACTCATGGGTTACGGCCTCTTTTAATGTCCAGACATTGTTTTACAGAATTATGCGAGTGTAATGTACAGAAATTCCTGGATTGGCCTTTTTAAGAAATGGCCAAGAGTATACCAGACATACTTGGCACTCGCACTCACAAAAAAAAACAAAAAATTAAATAAATGATATAAAAATTTAAAAAATCAACATGTCAGTATTGCCTTAAAATACTAATATTGCGCCAATAGAGCAGTCAATATTAAACAATATATTATATAAAAGAAGAGTCCTAGGTACAGCCAATTTTGTAAGGAGTGAGCGGCTCAATTCCAAGCTGATTTGTCTTCCAAGTAATCTTTTACATTATAATAACCTTTTTGGCAAAGCCTAAGTTTAATACATAATTTAAATTTATTAAGGCTTAATAGTTGAATATGGCTTGGAATTTTGTTGTAGAAACGTATACTTTGACACTTGAAGGAGTTACTAATTTTTTGAAGTCTGGTCATGGGCAAAATCAGTTTATTCTTATTTCTAGTATTTATCTTATGAATGTCGCTGTTAGTTGTAAAAGAATTAATATTCTTTTTTACATACATCAGGTTCTCATATATATACTGTGAGGCGAAATATATTAATCAATATATTTATTTCTTTAAATAAATCCTTTAGCGAGTGCCCACGATTTAGATTGTAAATTGATCGAATGGCTCTTTTCTGCAGCACAAAGATAGTTTGGATGTCGGCAGCATTTCCCCACAATAAAATGCCATACGACATTACACTATGAAAATAACTGAAATATACTAATCGTGCTGTTTCTACATCAGTTAACTAGTTAGCCCATTAGTTTGTGGGTTCCCCGTATGTGAGAGGCCGCCTGGGTAAGTACCAGTTATGTGTAAGCATTATAGTGTTTCGGTTTGAAGTTCCGTGAAACCAGTGTAGTCACTGGGCATTATGAGATTTAGCATTTGGTGTCTCGGGGTGACTAGCATAGTCCATTGTTCTCATAATTCGAAGGTATGTTCGGTGTTACTACTCTTTATGGGAAGGCGCGATGCTTACCTTCAGGCGAGTGAACTGCTCGGCTAGTCATGTAGAGCTATTAGAAAATGTAGATTATGCATATTGACTGCCTCCGTGGCGCAGCAGGCGAGTAGCCGGCTGCGAAGCGAGAGGCCGTGGGTTCGATTCCCACACCGTAACAAATGTTTGTCTAATCCACAAATATTTGTTTCTGGTCTGGGTGTTGTGGGACCGCAGGTCCCTCGTAGTTCCTGATACCCACGATACAGTTTTACCTAGTGTGGGGTCAGGACTATGTGTGTGACTGTTGGGTGTATTTATTTATTTATTCATTCACAGCACAATAGTATGCTGAGTGGTTATCTACCTGTCACAGCTTTGATGCGCAAATGCCAACATCGTTACTCTTAATTGATTCTTTAACTGTGATATACGTGCAAATACACATCGCGCGTTTTTAGAAAACAGTTTTTCTTTCTGTTTATGGAATTTTCGTTCTATAAGAGATAAAATCTATATTTAAACGATAAAATAATTCTAAATCGAGAATGTTCTAGAGCGACTGTCAAACTGTCTATATTGCCTTAAATTAAGCAAATCTATCTGCAATGCATATTTTCATATTTTATGAATATTCATGTTCATTCTATTTATTTGACTGAATATACGTTAAAGTTAGTTGCTATGTAGATCTTCTGTAAGCTGTGATGCTGGGTTCGAATGTGATAAAAAAAAAGAATATAATTTAGCCCTTAGGTAATCCGTGATTGGTACAGCCATACTCTACCAATTTAAAACTGTCATACGACTGGAAAAAACGTTAACCTGTTATTTTTCAAACGATTTAAAATGTTTATTAATTTCTAAAACTAGCCGACTGAAAACTCTATTCATCAATATCAAATCGTAGTGTCAATTTCATCAATTCGACACCGTTTTTGTCCGGAAAAAAGTCAAACTGCCCTAAATTTTAAAACCAATCGGAAAAAGTGTTCAGTTGGCAGCCATAATGTTGGCCATCCGCCAACACATACATCCAATATTTTAGACTCTGACGCTGTAGCAATAAAGTTTACATTTAAATGGGACAGTTTAAATTGTGAATAGAGATAGTTCGCCGACGTGTTGGTCAGATGTAGCAAAAAGAGATTTTTTGGTGATCGATCGCGGGCTTCATTCGCTTTTTTGTGCATTGTAAATAACTCTCATGCGGTTTCTTGATCTGCAGGCTAATTCTCGTAATTTTAAATGTTCAAAATATCATTCCGATCTAGTCTCAGCGTCAAGAAAGTTGCAAATGGCATTCTTTTAAACCAATAATCAACGTCAAATGTGAACATAGGTCGTAATGAGATTGAATGTAGAATAAAAGTTGACTCAAGCCAAAACGGTATAATGCTAATGCTAGGTGTATTTGACGTTGATTATTGGTTTAAGAGAATACCATTTGCAACTTTCTTGACGCTGAGACTAGATCGGAATGATATTTTAAACATTTAAAATTACGAGAATTGGCCTTCAGGTTTCATGAGAATTCCTCTTTATGATTCAGTAAAATAGTAGAGTAGTAAGTACAGAGTAACAATTAATTTCAATCTAGACCAAATAACTGTAACAAAATTCTTCATAATAAATTATAATCTAGCCTAACACCAATATAAGACTGAAAATATTATTCTCCATAACTTAATTTTCTACCCGTATACTTAATTTAACCTAACAATAATGTCCTTAGAACTTTGTCAGAATCTGTTAACATAGAAACACTTTGTTCATGTGTTATCGACCTGACCTGACTTACGATTGAGACTAACGCTGAGGTCTCGGGTTCGATCCTCCGATTTTCTATTACGAAATGCTCAGTATCAGCGCGGAGTCTGGAATTTGTGCCGGGTATGGCGATAGGCGCGTCCCCTATCACATCGTGGGACGGAGATACGCTCGGCGAAATGTGGGTGTACTGGTTACACTTCTGCCTACCCCTTCGGGGAATACAGGCGTGAGTGCGTATGTATGTATGTATGCCATAAAAAAGATGGCTTCCTTCTTTATAGCCAAACCAAACCATCGCCAGGATCTAACGCTGTTGCTGTAATGACTGTGATAAATCTTCGCAAAGATATTGGCGAAACCAACGTCTTGGCAAAAACTAATATTGTTATTTTAAAACCATTAAAGATAGGTGGAATGCAAGCTTGAGGCAACGTTGTGGCACATACGAGCTGCCAACGAGATAACGTTACATCATAACACATCGTCGTGAAAGCGCTGATGTCGCCCGCCATAATGGTCGCAAGTGGAATAATTTCAAAGAGATGGTATATAGCTGTGAGTGTTAATGCATTAAATATCGTTTGGTGTGAAAGGATCTTTGTTGTAGCGAGATGGTAATAAAGATGGTTTTAAGAGCTTATTAATCCTAATCTTATTTAGCCAAATTGCTATCGATAGCTTATCACCAGCTATGTAAAGTGACCTTTCTTTTATAAGCGGTTTTATAAGAAACTATTATTCCTAGACTACAAGAAACTACTGCAGTAAAAGCAGAGGTTTAGCTATATTCCGTTACTATTTAGATAGATAGATAGAATATTCTTTATTAGACACTAAATAAAGTAGGTAGCTTATAAACGAGGATCATACAGTAAGGGTGATACAATGGGTGATGGTGATACTTATAGTATTACGTGATCGACTAGAATTTAAAGTTAGTAATAGGAAATCATAAGGTAGTTCAGTTGTCGTCTCAGTATGTAGTACTCACGTTAAAAGGTCGCTGGTTCCTAGCTGGTTCCAGTTTAATAAGTGGTAGAGCGACCAATTTTTTCTACAGTATGAATGACCTAACACTGGCTGTTTACAAAAAGCTGACGTAAATGTACAGTTTGCTGTTGCGTTTTGTACTGTAAATGAGATATCTGGAGGCCTAAATTCCCCCTTCCCATCCCAGTCCCTCAATTATCCCTTTCCTTTAATTTTGACAACTTCCTTGAATGCTGCTTCCTTGATTGAAGCTTCCATGATTCTGGTATTTTGGGTGTTTAGAAGCGATGGACATCACTTACCATCAGGTAATCCACTTACTCGTTAAGGGATGTGCTAAAACGGATCCTTTATTGAGGCGTGAAAAAATATTGTACTAACCTAACCCAACAATATTTGTCTGATGTCTTAACCATTTTATCCTTACCATCAATTGACCCTCACAACCTGCCACGGGAACCAAGTTTCCCAATTGCCTTGTCTGTTATTCAACAGGATATATCACGTGTAGTTTTACTAGCTTTGAGCCCAAGAGGTTGTCCGCCCATTTACACTCCTTATCAGGCATTACAATAGAAAAGTTAATCACATCATCAGCGCACACTGTAGAAGCAGCCGGATCTCTCTCAACCATCCCAACATCGTCAAGCGTACCGCTTTTATCAAAAAATTAAGGTTACGTCCCCAGCCAGAACAGTGTCGTATAAACGGGATTATGGTTTACGCTGCTAATATAGCGGTATAAGGAGCTTGGCGTTTTAGTGTTGAGGTAAAGAAGCTGTATATAAAAACGATATTATAATGTTGTATTTAAATAATAATGACTGATACTTAAACGACTTAACAGGATTTCTTCAAACATAGTTTAGAACCGTTTCGAATCAGCTTTAAAAAAAATGCATTCAAAACCATTTTTTAGGTACAACGTTGCCACAGACAAATATATAAAGGTAAAGGGTAGGATATTATTATAATAGGTAGGAAGAAGAGCATCGATCGATAACATGGGTGGGTTACCAACCCATTATATTTTTTTGATTAATAAAAATAAAAAAGATTAAAAAAATACCTTAACTTATTTCGTACAGAACGGCAATTTCATAAGTTTACCTATTATTTATGGACCACACAATCATTTTGTATCGGTGCGGGAATCGAATCCGCGGCCTCCCGCTTCACAGCCGGCTACTGCGCCACGGAGGCTGTCAAAGCCAAAGCACAACAAAGTATTCTACAAAATATTAAATGTCACTTTTTCGCAGAATTCGTGCGTACCTGGACAATGAACTTGCACAAATAGTTGCACTCTCCGATTATATTATGAAGTCGCAAGTCTTAGATGACAGCGAATTTCTCCATATTTTCTATTTGATCTGAGGGGCTAGCGCGGAAACTTGCGAAAAGTTATTCGAGCTGTCATCGACAACAATTTCTATGAGATTTTAGTACAGCGCCTCTATCGTACGTAAAAGAAACCAATATATATGGAATATAGACCAATGATATTTAAGGAATTATCTATCGAAACCTTTACATTACGATTTCGATAGTTTTCCGAAAAATTTGCGAGAACGTATTCGTATCGAAATGTCAAAAAATTGTTTGAACCTTCATACAAACACTCGCGTTCTCGATTCGAATACTTATTCGTAAGTTGTTCATGCTCGCCCCCCCTGATTTATGGATTAAATGTCAAATGTGGACGTAATTTTAAGTGCTTATTATGGATAAAAAAGACAATCTGTTGATTTGATAATACCTTTTTTTATCATTTGATAAGCTAGTCTAAGTTGGCATAATTAAGATGTCCATAGGATGTTTTATTGTCTTAACGCTATAAACGTTCATCGTCGCTGATTTTTCTTAACAATTACTGCTATATGACATCATGCAGACCATTTAACACGCTGAAGTATGAAAACACTCAACCTTCTTCTTAAACATGGTCGAACTCAAATCTACATAATTCCAGTATTTTGGTCGCACCATATAACTTAACAGTTTTCATAGCATAGTATAGCTTAGTATCTATGAGCCTTCCCGCTGTGTCTCTCACATTACTCCAAGCACCTAGTAATTGGATCGAGCAACCGGCCACAGTTAAAGCCAGCCTTAATTGCAGGAACCAAGCCAAGATTTCCACCGAATCACCAGCGGTGAGCTGCCCAGTAATTAAACTATGTACTAATTACACTTTGCACTGATAAACAATTTTTATTGTTCACACTCGACCGTCATGTGTACAATGTTTACTATACGTGAACTTCTGCCAAGACGTTGCTCTGGAGGCCAATTCTCAAATTCAAATTCAAATTCAAAATGTTTATTTATGAAATCGAGTACATACATCGATCTTAGGTTACAGTAGTAAGGTTCGCCGAAATCTGCTTCTGAAGCATATAAATATTTAATAAATTTTAGTTACATAACTTGCTTAAAAATAACAAATAAGTTTGTAACTAAGTTTGAACTATTTCTGTTATTGCAATTTACACTTTATTCTTAGATGTTTACTATCCGTAATAAATAATAATATAGTTTCTATAAACTATAACTAACTATATATAAGTTTATTCAAAATAACACCTGAGTAATAAGACATTACTTAGTAGAAGTTGTGAGTAAATCTTGTAAATAGTCTTGTAAAGTGTAGTAACAATTTTCTGTTAGAAGTGTGTGTAGTCTTTTTTTAAATGAGTGGATGTCAAGGTTTTTAATGTTTTCATATAGTTTATTATAAATTTTAATGGCCATGCAGTATATACTTTTATGTTTTAACGTGGTCTTTGCTTCTTCGATACTTAAAAGATTATCTCCTCTTAATTTGCGGGTACGGTTTTGGGACTTAGTAATAAATAAATTAGGGTTCATTTTTATGAATATGGCAGCTTCATATATATAAATGGATGCCAGAGTCAAAAGTTTAAGAGATTTAAATTACATAATTTTAAATGTTCAAAATATCATTCTGATCTAGTCTCAGCGTCAAGAAAGTTGCAAATGGCATTCTCTTAAACCAATAATCGACGTCAAATGTGAACATAGATCGTAATGAGATTGAATGTAGAATAGAATTACGATCTATGTTCACATTTGACGTCGATTATTGGTTTAAGAGAATGCCATTTGCAACTTTCTTGACGCTGAGACTAGATCGGTATGATATTTAGAACATTTAAAATTACGAGAATTGGCCTCTTGTTAAGTGGCTTTAACTATTTTATTTTGTTCGTTTACTTAATATTCGTTTTTTTTAATTCGTGTCGGATGCAAAGATTTTGAATCAGTTTTATCATCCGAGTATTTATATAAGAGGTTTATCAGTTCCATGTCGATGGGTCAAATTATTTTGAACTTTAAATATGTGCGAATTAGGTTTGAAATACAATAATACAAATGTGTATATTTTTGGAGGTTCGTAGTTTAGTTGAAGATATTATTGTCATCATCTCCGGCGTCCATGAAAATGTTAGACTTGAATTTTTTATCACTTTTGGGGCTTAAATGTTGAGTCCCTATTCCTCAATACCCCATAATGCTATAATAATGCAAATATTAATAAAAATAAATAATCTGAAAATTAAACCAGTTTAACCATACATTTTCAGTATCTACAAATAAAATCATATTATCAATTTTTATAATATATTTGAAGCGCCACGTGAACCTTGGCTTAAGGTGAAACTCAAAGTCACTTATATATTCAGTAGCCGTTGCAACCAAGGACCATTTGGAAACGAAATGTCGCGATAAGTCTGTTCTTGTTGAGAGAATTTCACAAATCATAAACTCTGGATCGGTCCACACGGTCTCACGCGGTCCACTCAACCGTGCACTGATAACAGAATGTAGCTTCGGGGTATTCTAAAAGTTTCTTAGACTTTGTTCAGCAATTTTGAACAATCCTTTTAGTTGAAACGTGTACCTGGGCTGCGTTCTTCTAAGTTATGAGAGAATTAAAGTGATTGGTCGTTAGTTACTTTTCCCTCTTCTTTAAATAATAATGAACATGCTACTGTGTCCTACAGCTGTATATTTATTGTGCCAGAAAATTAGAAATATGTATGGGTAGGTAATAAGAATAGAAACTGTCATCAACTGACTGCCTCGGTGGCGCAGTTGTAATGCGTACGCGTTACGATTGAGGTCAACGCTGAGGTCTCGGATTCGATCCCCGGGTCGGGTAAAGTGGTATTGGGTTTTTCTATTACGAAATGCTCAGTATCAGCCCGAGAATCTGGAATTTGTGCCCGGTATGGCGATAGGCTCGCCCCCTACCACATAAGGGACGAAAATACGCTCGGCGAAATGTGGGTGTACTGGTTACACCTCCGCCTACCCCTTCGGGCATTACAGGCGTGAGTGCGTACTGTCATCAATATTACCATGAGACATAATTGTATAAATCAACCACATTAGAACTATTACACCTACCTTGACCCCACCTACCTGGTTGAACTCTGCATCATCTTATTTATGACCGGGAGCGTCTGTCTTTATACCATGTAGTATATGAAGTGATGTCATCCTATTGCTGGACAAAGGTCTCTCTTTCCCGCCTTAGTCCCTCTAAGTAGACTACGCATGAGGTGGCGTGAAAACCTCGATGCTTCCCCCAAAGACTGATGAGAGTTTGCTGATGACATTATAATTAATTTACACTGAGGTTTTCCAACTTACTTCTTTAAAACCTTAATTCCAAAGATGATTTAATTCACATCTTCACTAAGTTATGGATCTATCTACAAATCGAACTCATATCGTAAATCTGCTTCGATCTAATGCACTATGTTTATCTCGATACATCTGAAGGCACACTACATAAACTACGTGACTCGATAGAAACCGGCACGGGATCGCGCCGGAGGCTACAAATACTCTCCTTGCTTACACTCGGATCTCTCGTGCGCTTATCGGAAAAATCCGATCGGGCACGATCGTTGAACTTTGATTTTATAGTTTTTAGAGTGCCATCTTAAAATATTGCGGGAATGGAAGCTGGTTTGAGCGAGCACCGCTCAATTTCGATCAGATTGAGAGGTGTTTTGTTACATACATATAAAACAATGATTTATCTGCTAGAAAAGTGATAGTGATGATGTATGATCAGATCATTCTATTTTTATGTTCTCTAGTAACATTTATTTTTATTATAACATTAAAAGATCATCTCATGAGTCTAGACTACGAGGCCCCGTCATACAGTTTAAAAATGGAATCATAAGTCGCGGCCACGTACGAATATATGACGGTTTCATGTTATATTATCACGTAGGTATATTGTACGAGAAACTTTCCATTTAAATCCAGCCTTAATGCTGTTGAATTTAAGAGTGAGACAATATCTTAATAGATTTTATAAATACTCTGCCATTTAAATCCCATAAATTTGTTACATAACCACAAAATATTGGCCACCATAAATCGGAATACGTATTTGAACATTCCGTTATTTCTAAAGCTACACTCATATTTTTATATTTAAATTTCCAAGTTCTATATTTAAGAGACGGTATAGCTCCGATACGAACGTATTTTGTATCAAATCGCATATCTAAGTGTTCATTATCATATCGTATTGGCTCTGTTGTATAACAGAGGTTATTTTTGTTGTCATTGTGTTATTTAAATACACGTTTTATTTTCATGGCTATATCTCCGTCTCAGGCTTTCTATACTCAAATAGCTTTTGCTCGCGGATCTGCTCACGTTAAAGTATTTTTTCGGGTTGAAAGCCTATGTCCTAATCCAGGTTATAGTCTACCTGTGTAACAAATAGCATTGAACTCCGTTCATCTATTAAGTCGTGATTGATTAACAAACGTCCAAACTCATAAACATCCAAACTTTCACATTTATAGTAGTAAATAGTAAGAAGTAGGATAATAGAATAGGTTAAAGTAGTGCTTTATTGTCAGAAATAAAGTTATATTTTATTTGATTGAAGTCCACAACCTTAAAGCTAACCCGGCAAAAGCTGGCTAAGAAACACTCCAGATATTACCTACTGCTAGTTTTTTCATGGCAACGAGCAAGTGGGTCAGCTGATGGTAAGTGATCTCCATCGCCCATGTGCGCCCACATACCAAAAGAATCATGGGGGGATAATTAAGGGATTGGGAAGGGGAGGGGGTTTGGGCCTCCGAATATCTCACTCACCATACGAAACGCAAAAGCAAGCTGCTACTTTACGCCGGTTGTCTGTGAGACAGTGGTAACGACCCGGACGAGCCGGCTCATTCGTGCTGGAGACACAAGTGTCTACAGCGTGGCACTACCACAAATAAATGTAGAAATGTCGTAAATGTAGACGCACTGTTAGATATCAAACTATAAATGACAGTCTATGACTGCCTCCGTGGCGTAGTGGGCGAATAGCCGGCTGCGAAGCGAGAAGCTGCGCCGTGGGTTCGATTCCCAAAACAAATGTTGGAAACAAATGTTGGTGTGATCCACAAATAATTATTTTGGGTCTGGGTGTTATGGGACCGCAAGTCCTTCGTAGTTCCTTACGATACAGGTTAACCTAGTGTGGGATGCGGACTATGTGTGAGACTGCTGGATGTGGCTACTTTTTTTTTTTAAATATGACTTTGAAGAATGTCTGAACTTCAAACGAAGATGCC
This sequence comes from Mimas tiliae, assembly GCA_905332985.1. Classification (NCBI taxonomy): domain Eukaryota; kingdom Metazoa; phylum Arthropoda; class Insecta; order Lepidoptera; family Sphingidae; genus Mimas; species Mimas tiliae. The sequence goes on from HG995254.1 coordinate 12,245,312, forward strand.
TTAAATAGATAATGATTTCAGAAAACTTAATCTTTAATGTTACCATTGAGTCTAGCTTCGAAGGAAACAACGCCTACTGAAATATCAAAAGTCGTTAAAGATAATATAAGTTTTAGTATAAGAATAATTCAACTACTTTTCATCCTACGCAAGTCTGCCTATTTCTGCTCACTGGAAAAGTGATGGATGTGAATTATAAACTTTTCTAGCAGTTAAAATGGATTTAAACTGAATAGTTTGCTATTTGGAGAGTATAAAATAGCTACTATTAAATAATTTCAATTGTAAACCATGTTTCGTTCGGATTCTCATTGGTCTAGTGACAGCGTACTTAGATTGAGAAACCGTGAGAACCTGGGTTTAAATCTCAGTTTGGGCTCAATAATTTGTGTTTGAGTTTTCGATTCATAAAGCGCACACGAGTTGATCAGGATTAAAATGTGCACCCAGTATAGTTTGTATGTATGAACATGTTGGATGTAATAACAGTGCAGTTTGTATGTCAGTTTGACTGCTTCGGTGGCTCAGTCGTAATGCGTATGCGTTACGATTGAGGCTAGCGCTGAGGTCTCGGGTTCGATCCCCGGGTCGGGTAAAGTGGTATTGGGTTTTTCTATTATGAAATGCTTAGTATCAGCCCGGAGTCTGGGATTTGTGCCCGGTATGGCGATAAGCTCGCAACACATCGTGGGACGGAGATACGCTCGGCGAAATGTGGGTGTGCTGGTTACACCTCTGCCTACCCCTTCGGGGATTACAGGCGTGAGTGTGTATGATTGTATGTATAAATATGTTGGATGTAATAACATTGTAGTTATATCTGTATAATCGTACAGTAAGTACCTCCAGTATCGAGAATCCATATTCTCGATACTGGAAGATATTTCGAGGATCTCGATATTTTACTGCCCATGCAGTAAAATAGTATACATAGACAACTGAGAATAACTTATAATAGGTTTTTACCTATGTCATTGCCGTTCTGTACGAAAAAAGATAAAGTATTTTTTTTATACGCCACGCCTGCTCATAAACTTCTGTTTAACGTCACACAGAACTTTGAATTACAAAGCACTGCATAACGTAGGACTAACATAACATCTTAATTAAGTTCTAAAAAGCAGGATACAACAATGCTTCCACACCACTGCTTGGCGACAGAAACAACCAAAATGGTTTTACCAGACCAACTCGTATACGAGGGACCTCATCATCAACAATTTCTATGAGATTTTGGTACAGCGCCTCTATCGTACGTAAAAGAAACTAATATATATGGAATATAGACCAATGATATTTAAGGAATTATCTATCGAGCCCTCGATACCTTTACATTACGATTTCGATAGTTTTCCGTGCTAGCCCCTCTGGTCCCAATACTATTTGGGGTCGGCGCAGCATGCTTTCTTCTTCCATACATGTCTATCAGCCGTCGTCTCGTCATTCATCCCTCTTTCTTTCATGTCATTCCTCACACACTCCATCCACCTTTTCTTTTGCCTTCCTCTACCTTTCCATCCATCAACATTCATATTCATCACTTTCTTACCCTATATGTTCCCTCTCTTCTCATAACATGCCTATACCAAGACAGGCGGTTCCCGTTGATCTTGTCCTCCATAGGTACCACTTTCAAACTCCCTCTAACGTGCTCCTTCCTGTATACGATGTATTCGTTTATGTGGGCGCTAAACGTGATTTCGTTTAAAAAGACTAATTAATCAATAAAAAGATTCATGTCGGTACTGACACAAAATAAACTGTTTTTTTTTTTTATAGTCTAGGCTGGTAAACGAGCAAGTGGGTCACCTGATGGTAAGCGATCTCCACCGCCCATGTACGCCCACAATACAAAAGAATTATGGGCGGGTTGCCGACCTTAAAGGAAAGGGATAATAAGGGATTGGGAAGGGGGATTTGGGCCTCCGGATATCTCACTCACCGTACGAAACGCAGCAGCAAGCTGCTACTTTACGCCGGTTTTCTGTGAGACAGTGGTAACGATCCGGACGAGCCGGCCCATTCATGCTGTAGACAAAATTGTCTACAGCGTGGCTCTACCACTCGTTAATTACTGATTTAGGTACAAGTGTTTTAATAATGGGTTTTATATGTTATAATTACATCTAAAATACTGTAATCATTTATAACATGTTTATAATTCGTTTATTTATAATGATTTCCGATCTTAGTTTAAAGAGAACTGATTTGACTATTGTCGGACACTGAACTACTATAAATACCCCCTAAATTGTGATCGGGGGGTCATTTCGTCATCACTCGTGAGCAAGTAAACATCTCCAAACCAAAATGTGTGTTAGTTATTGTGACGTCATGGATTCCGATGGTGACGACAACTACCCAGGCGACCAATCGCCGACATATAAGAGGGACCTACCACCTATTCAATTCCAGAGCTAACGCTACGATGATAAAATCTTTAACATAGATACATCATTGAATCTAGAAGTAGAAGCACGTACGTTTATATTACCTTCTATAAATTTAACATCGGATATTGACATCTTATTCGCTGGACGGTATTTTACTAAGATAGGGTGAATTTATTTTGTACTTAAATATTAAGGAGTGGGCGCAAGCTTACGAGAATTCGTTTAATTTTGAATTGATAAAGTGTTGGAAGTTATTTTCCATTTACTTATGTTTAAATCGCAAATACTTATTTGTATTTAATAAGACTGTAGTGTATTTAGTTCTCATCTTCAATATGCCCTTATCCCAGTGGCAATAGGGTTGGCGCAACATGCTTTTTAATACATATTCCCAAAAGATTTGGTTAGTATTTTTTACGACTGCCGCCTGCCTGACGTCAACCATCTGGTCAATACTGTAGTGTGTTTAGTTAGATAAGCTAATTTGAAGACCTACGTTGAGTGGTAGGCCTTCGTATACGAGAGGTCTGGATTGGTGCCGACGCTTTGTCTACTTCTGCCGCCAAGCAGCAGTGTGTAAGCACTGTTGTGTTTCGGTTTTAAGGATTCAATGTCCAGTAAAATTACTGGGCATTATGAGACTTAACATATTATGTCTCGGGGTGAAGAGCGCAGTCCAATGCTATGCAGTGCTTTGTAATTCAAAGTACCTTGTGTACTTTTGTTTATGGGCAGGCGTTGCGCTTACCATCAAGCGAGCGATCTGCTCGTTTCGTCACGTAAGCTAATAAAAAAAAGAATATTTTTGAACTTGGAAGTTCATATTGCAGCTTACCTTAATAATATTTGTTTCGGGTCTGGGTGTTTTCTCCCCACAGGGTTTGACGTCAGGCAGCCGTCGGTCGTAAAATCTACAAGCCAAACCTTTCTGTAACATGTGTTAAAAGCATGTTGGGCCGACCCCACTGCGAATGGGATAAGGGCAGGTGGAAAAAGTGGATATCGACCGCACTGCTAGAATTCTCTCCAAAATTCCTAGATAATCTTTACAAAAGATACAGCCATCCGAATAGTTAATGCAGCCCGACAATGAAATATAGCACGAACGGTTCTCTCCGAAGTTGTGTGACGTTTAAAATATTTTTCCCGTAATGAAATCTTAAGTAACTTTGTTCAGGCAATTTTAGTATTATCAAACAAGAACGCAACTCGTATATTTCAATTTCTCACGGATAACTTTTGCGGTATTACCCCTCGATAAACTTCGTGCAGTATTCGATGCGTAAAACGTATATGCAGTACCGAGAAAGTAGTTTAAATGTCTTATGATTGGTATGAATTTGCAAATGATTGCTGTATTTACGTAGCCGCCACACAAATGTATTAGTTTATATATTGGCGTGTTATTGCTGTTGGAGTATAAGTGGACCCAAAGCCAACCTCACCTGCACGTACATACACTCTGCTGATTATGGGACGAGGCAATGGCGAAACTTGGTTCCCGTTGGGGATCAGACGACGGGTCGCCCCACATAATACCAAATCCACCGTTAGATGATGGTGGCAAGGCGGACCCTGCTATTAAGCCGGTATGGCGATGAGAAAGATGGGCGTCTCATTGGTCCAGTGGCAGCATACTTAGGCTGGGAAACCAGTGGGGTCCTGGGTTAAAATCTCAGGTCAAGCAGTTTTAATTTGTGATGGATTCTAAAATTTTGAAATGAGTTTCACGTGTCTGCTATTTGTACCCGATATAGCGATAGTCTTACCTATCAGATCATGACGCGAAAACAATTTCGGCGACCAGAAGATGTATTAGTCGCACCTCTGCCTACCCCTTTGTGGATACAAATGTGAGCTTAGGTATTGTAAACGACGCGATCATTCCCATTCTAAGTACACAGATCGTTCAGTAAGTCGAAACTTTCATCTACAACAGGTAGTTAAAGTTAGTTGGTCAGATTTGGCCTGAGAGTTCATCGACAAGTTAAACTAGAAGGTAAGGAATGTAACTTTAACTCACCCACTGTAACTTGGTCCCACTTCACAGTTGAAGTGTCGTTTGGCAACAAAAGGCTTTAAATTTAAGTGACTTATTAACGACTCGGGATAGGATATTATGAAGGTTCATTATTTTTACTTTTTTGACTGCCTGACACTGAATGTTTTGAGCAGTTTTCCACATCACACATGCTAATTAATTAAAATAGCCACGACACATTGTTACGTAAGGTCAGGACTTCTGAATATACAGAAATAAATACACCAGTTACATCCTGACCCCACACTAGTACTATCTTTGACGTGGGTATCAGAGACGAGGGACTTATGGTCCCATAACACCCAAATCCAAAATAAATATTTATGGGTCGCACAAACGTTTGCCTCGGTGCTTGGATTGAACCTGCGACTTTGAATTTCACAGTCGGCTACTGTCTACTGCGCCATGGAAGCTGTCATCATTATTTACTTCCTCGATGACACTAAGTGCATCACACGTTAAACTTTTTCTCGATTAATTCTTATATTACAGGGGACTCTTCTACTTTGAAACACTAATGCATTGTAAAAGCGTTCCCATGTTTCAAAGTTCGCTTGTCGTTGATAACTTTGAAGCCAGGTGAGACGCGGCTAAAGTTTATTTCCTTGTGCTTTAAATTTTAAACATAAATGAAATTTTAGAAGATTTTTAGAAGTTTGTAATCAATGCAATCTAATAAGAGGTTTGGATATTGATATTCGCGAAAATTTATCCAATTTAGTTGTGGACAGAATAATCAGAGGGGCTAGCACGAATAACTTGCGAGAACGTATTCGTATCGAAATGTCAAAAAAACAGTTTGAACCTTCATACAAATGTTAGCGTTTTCGATTCGAATACTTATTCGTAAGTTGTTCGTGCTCGCCCCCCAGTTTAGAGTTATTTTGGCGATAGTACCTATACCTTGATTGAGAATAGTGTTTCTTCCTGTCTTTCGATCTGTGTGTGTGTCTGTAGCATCACAGTGCCTATACGAATGGAACGATTTTAACGTGTTTTTCAAAACTGCAAAAAAAAACCATTAAGGTTCTCAGAATTTATTTGTTATGTATGTTGACTGATTTGGATGATTCTTTTGTATTTGATAGGGTTTACATCGGTGGTGGTGGAATTAAAATTTGAAGAAGGTGAGATTTAACCTTTTAAACAAGGAGATCAAAGCGGGGATGGAACACTAAAACTTGGTAATTTATGTACCGATTTAATAGATTTAATGAATATTACATTAATAAAAACATTAGACCAAAAACAAAACGACCGACTCAAGAAACTAAAAGCTAAAATTAAACTAATAAATGTTGAGTCGTTGGTATCAATCACTCAATTAAATTGCAATACTATTATATTATATATAATTGCCTAGTGTATTGTTGATACTATGTATGATGATTTATACATAAGTTGATTTTATGGTTTCTGATATTTAGGTATATACATATATGCACTCACGCCTGTAATCCCCGAAGGGGTAGGCAGAGGTGTAACCAGTACACCCACATTTCGCCGAGCGTATCTCCGTCCCTTATGTGATAAGGGGCGAGCCTATCGCCATATCGGGCACAAATTTCCAGACTCCGGGCTGATACTGAGTATTTCGTAATAGAAAAACCCAATACGACTTTACCCGACCCGGAGATCGAACCCTAGACCTGAATCGTAACGCGTACGCATTACAACTGCGCCACCGAGGCAGTCATAGTCATGATATTTAGGTATATTTCTTTTATTTTTGTACTGAGTGGTCATAAGCGCTACTTTAATTGCCTACGTGATTAATAAGTTGGTTTAATCGAAATGGATTTGATTTATTTACCTATGTTGACCCAAATTCTATGCACTTGCACCTGCATCATTTATTTATTGGCTTGAGTGACGAAACGAGCTGGTCGCTCGCCTGATGGTAAACGCCTGCCCGCCCGCCTGCACAGAAGCAACACCACACAGAAATTTGAATTACAAAGCACTGCATGGCATTGGACTGCGTTCGTCACCCCTCAAGTCTCATAATGCCCAGTAATTACACTGGCTTCAATGTCCTTCAAACCGGAACACAACGCTTGCTTGCAACACAATGCTTACACACTGCTGCTTGACGGCAGAAATAAACTCACGCATACGAAGGACCTCCCACCTTTTAAATGGACCCATCTGCTGATTTTAACGAGGCAATGGCGGAACTTTGTTCCTGTTGCGGGTTGTGTGGGTCAGACGGCGGGTCGCCCCATATAATACCAGATGCCGTAAAATATATGGTACGAGAAGGCGCACTCTGGCATTAAGTCGGGATAACGAGGACATAAGAAAGATTATTGTGAGATATGAATTCCACATTTTATCTTACTTGCAAAACTACTCATATTATGAGACGTAGAATAACTGAGATAATCATAAAAAAGTAATGACACAAGTTTTGAATTGCCCTCTCACTTTAACCCATAAAAGATCCAGATGGTAGATCATTTAAATGTGGGGATCGTTTATGGATTTTCAATTACCTTTTTTATTACCGTGATATGTGGCTTTATATGAATTAGCCAAATAGTTGCAGTAAGAATTATAGAAAATTTTATGTATCGATAAAAGGTAAGGACAAGGAAGGGGCAATAAAGTAATAAACTATATGCACTCACGCCTGTAATCCCTAACGGGGTACGCAGGAGTGTAACCAGTAGAACCACATTTCACCGAGCTTATTTCAGTCCCATGATGTGATAGGGGGCGTGACGCACACGAGTGCAGTCCAATGCTGGTGCTTTGTAATTGAAAGTTCTGTGTGGTGTTGCTTCTGTTTATGGGCAGGGGTGGCGCTTAACATCAGGCGAGCGACTTGTCTTTCAAGCTAATAAAAAATCATATACTTGTATATATGTTGGTATCCCATACATGAACCCAAAATAAAACCTACAAACATTTGTTTATCTCAACCACAACGGATGGTTATCGTGTGCAGTGCACAGTCCATTAGCCGCGCATCCATTGCGACAGAGCAATCATCCGAACAGCTCGCTTATATTGTTCAATTATTTAATACTAGTGTTTAGTTTTGATATAATTTTCATTTTAAGAGTGGTAGAGCCACGCTGTAGACACTTTTGTTTACAGCATTTATAGACCGGCTCGTCCGGGTTATTACAACTGTCTCACAGAAATCCGGCATAAAGTAGCAGCTTGCTGCTGCGTTTCGTATGGTGAGTGAGATTATCTCATAAAAATTATATTTTAGTAACAGAATTCGCTGCTTCTAAAGCTGGAGTTATTTAGAATCGTAAATAACGTTTCAACATTACTTTTTTTAGCAGAGGCTGGCAAACAAGCAAGTATGTTATTTGATGAAAAATAAACTCCTCGAACATCCAAAATATCTGAAGAGAAAAGGAATGGGTATTGGGAAGTAGCGAGTACATTTGGGTTTACGGAAATTCCACTCAGCGTACGAAACGCAACTGCAACTGCGACTTTATGTCGGTTTTCTTTGAGACTTTGATGTGGTAGTACTACCCCTGTCGAGCTGGTTCATTAATGCTCTAGACAAAACAGTCTACAGCGTGGCATTTAGATATATGGCAGTGTGTCAGCCAAGTTAGGAAAAGAACAGGGCGAGCACTGGCAGTGTGTAATATTGCAGGAACCAAATTAGCTACTTTAGATGCCCGATAACTCAAAACTATTAGACTTACACACTTGAAATACATGCATGTCTACACTTATAAATACTTACTTACTTTATGAGAGTATTTCCATTTAACAATCATTAAAGTAAAGCTACATCGTTCTTTTTAACAACGCTTTTCCAAGTAATGAGCAGCATTTATTCCTAAAGGATCCAGTTAGTTTTCGTGACCTATTTATCTGATTAAATCCGTGCGTGTAAGACAGACGGCCGGCCCGCGTTATAGCTAATTCGCATAATTTACCCTATCTAATCAACCAAGTGCTTTCAAGTACTACGCTTATTAGAGCGGCTGTGGTGTCTGCAAACTGACGATGTGGACGGGCAGTTTATTGCAACAGTTTTTTAAACGATGCGTGTGTTTTTTTAGAGAAGCTGGAATTTAACATGCGTCTTCTTTCTTTTTCAGTGTTCGGTATCTTTGTCAAGAAGTCCATTAAAACATGGCGGAAGGCCCCATATAGTACCAAATAACGTCAAAATTATGGTACGAGAAAGTGTACCCTGGCATTAAGCCGGGGTAACGCCAGGCAAACAATTAACATGGCTGCGTCGCTGACTTTTACGAATTGAATTGAAAATTAGAACTTCTTTGTTCCGGCAATGTCGCTCAAGGTACAAAAACAACAGCATACTGCCTTTTCATGTCGATTTTACATAAGTTAATGGCACCACCTCGATCGAGTCGGCATATTTATGCTGTAGACAATTTTATCTATACTATGGAATGGTCAGAACATCTCAGGTATGCAGAATTACTAACGATGTTTCCTTCACCGTTATGAATGAAATGATAATTGACAAATAAATACACAAGTAGTTTAGAAAAGTCAGAGGTACGTGCTCTTGAGGTTGGTTCCAAACTTGCGACTTTGGTCCCGACAGTCCGCACCACTCACTCCCCGCTGAGATATCACCAATTTCTTATAATTCAATACTTAAACAGCTATCAGAATCTTTGCACCGCCGGTCTGTACAGATATAATAATTATTGTTAGGAGTTATGTACTGCGAGTAGCCAACGTTGCCTGTTGAAATTAATTCCAGCTACAAAGTCGTAATATTTGCTAGCCGAGTGTTATTTGAAGCAACTGTTTCAAGTCAAAATAACTTAAGTGGTACGAAACGTTTAGTTGGTATTAAATAACTTGGTTCTAAATTATTCACTTGGTTTATTATGAAGGCCAATTATTTGTCTGCACGGAGCTTTGTATACATTCGTTTGTGACGGTATTTAATGTCACGTCAAAATCAAGATTATTCTACCGTTTTGATAATTAGAATCTGTTCTTATTTAAATGTCACGTCCGATCAATCCTGGATAACCTAATCATTTAAAAATATTTATTTTAAAAGATGACTAGCCATATGCGTGATGAGTCTTCCTAGCAACATCTCAGAAACCAACCAAAGTTCTTTAGACGCCTAAATACCAACTTCCACGTTTCTAACGCCAAAATGACGTGATCTCCAAACTGTTAAATAGCCTTATGCAATACCTTTCAGTGAAAATAATTTTATTTGTATAATACTGGGAACCCAAAGAGGTGACTTGCCGCCGACAGATCCTTTGTTTTATGCTAGAAATTGCATACGATTATGCCACCAAGAAGTATCTATATACTTGTTGGTTGTATCTAGTTGGATGAAACGAAACTGAAATAATCCAAGACATCTTCAGTGCTAAATCGATGACTTCATCAAACATGTGTAGATTCAAGAGTATCTTGTGCATTCTAAGAACTTATAAGATCTAAATAACGTCACAGATCTTTGTCACACAGAAAAATGGAGTGGAGTGGCGGCTTCGTCTAAATCCCCTTTCCCTTCCCAAACTCCAGTAATACATCCGTGATTCTTTTAGTATTGTGGATGTTCATGGGCGGTGAACATTTCTTAAAATCAGGTGAACCACTTATTCCTTTGCTGGTCTGTGAAAAAAGATGATTTATATCTCACGCTACTTAGAATGTATAGCTACTTCAGCGTAGTGATCGTGTGAGAGTCAAGCAACCAGTTCTACTAGACGGTAGGTCTCTCGTATGCGAGAGGCCGGCAGGGTAGATACCACCGCTTTGTCTATTTCTGCCACCAAGCAGCAGTGTGTAAACCTAATTGTGTTCTGGTTTGAAGCCAGTGAAACTACTGGGCATTATGATATTTAACACCTTAAGTCTCAGGGTGACGAGCGCAGTCCAGTGTAATGCTTGGTGTTGATTCTGTGTATGCACAGGCGTGACGATGGTAGCTCACCAGATGGTAAGCGTTTCAATTACTCATTTCTTCATTTATATAAATACAAATAAAGTTCTCCAATATTTATATTCTGTTCATATTACTTCAAAAGAACTCACTCAAACTATGTTATTTTGTTATACATAAACGTTAATTGAAGTCAGTGACTACCAGTTCTAAAACTTTACTGATATCTGAGGTATTATTATAAAAGTTCAGGACGAAGCAAGATCATTGCCGTTGGCCCCAGGGCAGCGACCAGCAATCTCATTAGTCAAAAAAGCCAAATATTAGAAGTGAAACGGCTAGAGAACCTTTAAGGGTTAAATAAAAAAATAAACTTTTTCGTTACATACTAATTTATTTATTGACAACCTCCATAGCGCAGTGGACAAGTAGCCGACTGTGAAGTGAGAGGCCGTGGGTTCGATTCCCGCACCGAGATAAATGTTTGTGTGATCCGCAAACATATGTTTCGGGTCTGGGTGTTTTCTCTATAGAGGGGTTGACATCAGGCAAGCGACCGGTCGTAATTACTACAAGCTAAATCTTTCTGTAACATGTGTTAAAAACATCTTGCGCTGACTCCACTGCAAGTGGGGTGCATAGAATAGAACCGATTCTGAAAACTCAACAATAGGATACATTATTCCTGAGTACTATAAGCCATATTCCATATACATACATACATACACACTCACGCCTGTAATCCCCGAAGGGGTAGGCAGAGGTGTAACTAGTACACCCACATTTCGCCGAGCGTATCTGAGTCCCACGATGTGATAGGGGATAAGCCTATCGCCATACCGGGCACAAATTCCAGACTCCGGGTTGATACTGAGCATTTCGTAATAGAAAAACCCAATACCACTTTACCTAACCCGGGGATCGAACCCGAGCCCTCAGCGTTGGCCTCAATCGTAACGCGTACGCATTACAACTGCGCCACCGAGGCAGTCATAGCCATATTTCATTGTGAGATAATTGAATTTTCACTAAAATATAGTCAGTAACGGGGGCGGAGCCGCGAGCAAATGCTAATTTAATATCAAAGACATGGCCTCAAAAATTATAAAAGGTTATTTCGAAATAGTATTCTATACAATTGTGATTAATTTTTACATTTTATAAAAAGTCATGTCGAGTGTCAAGGTAAGCTTTATATTCAACAAAAGGCATTCATTACAATTCTTTAAAATACGTTCAATACAGGCTAATGGTACTAAGTAATATCTAACAAGACCTAATTATAATTTGAATAAAGTAACTTAGAATACAAAGGTGCATATTAAATACATCTTTTGATTATTATCACAAAAAGCATTGTGCTTCGTTTTGTATTTTTAAACGTAAAAATCAGACGAGGTTTCCAATTCGACGCGTATATTGTTATTTTTTCATATGTAAAACCACGCATAATTTACAGTGTTCCGATTTTGATGATTTGGTAGGGTATAGTTCGAAGTTGGTCCCATTTAAGGGGATGAAATTAGGGATGAAATATTACAATTTCGGCATTTTAAATAAAATAAATAAATAAATACACCCAACAGACACACAAATAGTCCTGACCCCACACTATGTTAACCTGTATCGTGGGTATCAGGAACTACGAAGGACTTGCGGTCCCACAACACCCAGACCCGAAACAAATATTTGTGGATCGCATAAACATTTGTCTCGGTGCGGGAACCCACGGCCTCTCGCTTCGCAGCCGACTACTCGCTCGATGCGCCACGGAGGCTGTCGGAGGACCGACCGACTCAAAAATGGTAAATGTTATTTTTTACATTTTTGTTCTGTTCGACTCGGATTTATTTTCGTTGTCAAGCTTATTCATGGTAATATTTTAAATGAATACACACTAAAATATCTTTATTAAATACGTAATTTTATTAACCATAAACAAAGAGATAACAATAAAATATTTTACATTAAAAATTTCAGCAATAATACAAATAAACTTAATAGCAACACTTGCAAAAAAACAAACAAAACTCATTTAGCCCCGCAAATCTCCATTGAGCAGAACACTTTTCAGTTCCTTTGTTTGCATCACAGCAAACGAATGAGCCTATCTATCAGCGAGGTGAGGCGAATACCGACGTCCGTCATTAATAAAACCTAAAGTAATGAACTGAGAACTTTCTACGCACGTTTTTCATTAGACTCCGCGGGGTGTTGAATTTGCAAAATCAATAGAAATTAAACGTGATAGCTGAGGCATGGTTTACTACAGTGGGATGTATAAATGCTTTATTGTAAATAAATAATAAATATACCCACAGGCACCATATAGTCCTGACCCTACACAATGTTAACCTGCATCAGGAACTACGCGGGACTCGCGTCCCCACAACACCCAGATCCGAAACAAATATTTATGGCCCACATAAACAATTGTATCGGCGCGGGAATTGAGCCGCGGCCCCACGCTACACAACCGGATATTCGCCCACTGCGCTACGGAGGCTGTCTGTTTTCTGTCGAACGTCAAGAGACGCAATGTTGCTTGACTTTATTTTGGACTACACTGTACTTAACATCACGTCTAGTGAACTCACTTTTCAATGTCAGCAAAATAGCATACAACTCACTCAAACATTAGATAATGAGGCACAGCACAGACCATTGCTAATTTATACAAACTCGAAATATTTACTAGGTGGTAGGCCTCTCGCATAGGCTGTCTGGATGGATACCACCGCTTTGTCTATTTCGGCCGCCAAGCAACAGTGTGTAAGCACGAAGGACATTGAAGCCAGGGAAATTACTGGGCATTATGAGACCTAACATCTTATGCATCGGGGTGACGAGCGCAGTCCAAAGTTATGCAGTGATTTATAATTCAAAGTTCTGTGTTGTGTTGCTTCTGTTCATGGGCAGGCGTGGGCTTACCATCAGACGAGCGTCCTGCTCGTCTCACCATTCAAGCTAATTAAAAAAAAACATAAAAGATGTTGTGTTCGGAATAGAAATTATTGTTTATCTGGCGGTACTCATTATTCCAATTATGATCGGTTACCCTCATGTTTGTTAAGTTTTTAATCGGGCCGAGCGTTGGGATTGCTTTCGGCAGATATACGAAATGGACACTACGTCATCGGTCCCGGTCGTGTAAAGCAGCAGTGCTAAGCACGCGCGAATTTCGGTGGTTTTACGCGGTTTGGCGCTTTTAGGATCTTTGCTTTGATAGTGATAGTGATATTATTTGGTTCGGGATCAAAGACTTCATTGTATACTACTAGACAAGCTGTGCGGTACATAGAAATTTGTACCACTAAGTTGCGGTCAATTGACCGTAACTCAATATTACCATCTCGCTTACTGTCAACTAAAACCCCTGTCGCGCTTCCTGTTTGTGAGCAATTTTACTTCTTAACAGCCCGTCTAGCAGTATTCATTAAGTCTTTGTTCGGGATAAACTTTAATCCAGTAGAAGTGTGCCGGATAACCTCAGGTGGTGGCCGCGTTGGCGCTGGGTCCGCTGGACAGGACGAACATTAACATACACTTATTACCTATGTAGTTCCCTGGTTTACTGTAAGTTTTGACTACTCTTTGGGGACCCCTCTTTGTCTAAATAGAAAGTACTGACAGACAATCGTGTGGCCTATTCAACATTCGAACACCGAGTCGCAAGGTAAGTGGTATTTTTTTTTTTTTTTTTTTTATTAGCTTGAATGACGAGATGAGCAGGTCGCTCGCCTGATGGTAAGCACCACGCCTGCTCATAAACAGAAGCAACGCCACACAGATCTTTAAATAACAAAGCACTGCATGACACTAGACTGCGCTCGTCACTCCAAGACATAAGATGTTAAGACTCATAATGCCCAGTAATTTCACTGGCTTCAATGTCCTTCAAACCGGAACACAACAGTGCTTACACACTGGTGCTTGGCGGCAGAAATAGACAAAGCGGTGGTACCAACCCAGCCGGCCTCTTGCATACGGGGAACCTTCCACCTTGTAAAAGGAGATATCAATCAAACGTACCTACTACGTAATATGGGTTTTGTATCCTGGGTTGCCGATTCTAGTTTGTATGGTGCAAGTTGTATACAAAACAAATGTAGCAATAATATTGAGTATAATATCTAGTTGTCTAAACTGTCTCGACTGTTTAAACATAATACACTTTATTCCCAAGTACCTAACGTATTTTATTGATAATTCATTTTGAAAAGTTTTTAGTACAACGGCGTATACTTTAGCATTGTTATTTGTGCCGTTTAGCTACTATTTGGAATATTCATAACTGTTCCATAGCATCGTTGCAAGGACTCTTTAATATTTCACAATTTTTATGTCACGATCGGCATTTTCTATTGGCTTACTGCTAGTTTTTTTATAGCAGAGGCGGGCAAACGAACTTGTATCTTTTTTATTGGCGTGAATGACGAAATGAGCATAATAAATAAAAATACACCCAACAGTCACACACATAGTCCTGACCCCACACTAGAGTTGTGTGATCCACTAATATTTGTTTCGGGTCTGTGTGTTGTGGGACCAAGTTCTTCGTAGTTCCTGATATTCACGATACAGGTTAGCCTAGTGTTAGGTGTTTTTAATTATTTTAAACATTCATTGTTTACTGCTGCTTTATTTTTTGTGGCGCAATTGTAATGCGTACGCGTTACGACTGCTGAGGTCTCGGATTCGATCTCGGGTTGGGTAAAAGTGATATTGGGTTTTTCTATTACGTAATCCTATTCTATACGGATCTGGAATTATGCGCGGTATGGCGATAGGATCGCCCCTATCACATAATGGGACGAAGATAGGCTCGGCGAAATGAGGGAGTACTGGTTTTACCTTTGCCTTCCCCTCTGGGAATTACAGGCGTGAGTGCGTTTGTATGTAATTAATTGTTTACATTTATATTGTCAATTTCTGAATATCAAATCTCGCAGCTGACGTTGTAAAACAAAAAGTATATGATTAATGATTAAAGAGGTCGAATTTTAACCAGGGACCAGTAGAAAATATTATTCTCCAATAATTAACCATTCTAACTGATAATGGTTCTATCTTGCTTTATTTTATTTTTAATGTTCTTATCACCATGTGGGGCCGGTGTGTTTCCATTATTAGTTTTACAATCGGAGTTGCGACGTCAATCTTCAAGCGAAGTCTGTGGTTTTGTTGTATAATAGGCGAAAGCGCGGTAAGCGTGCGATGAACAATAGCTCAGCGGGAAGTTATACGGACTGCCGCGATGAAAGACATAGGTTCAAAACCAACCCCAAGAGCATGCACTTCTGACTTTTCAAAAGTGATGTGTGTATTCATTATAAATTACTAGCTTTTGCTTGCCTGAACCTGCGTGAACGACCTTTTCCGGGATAAAAAGTAGCTTATGTCCTAATCTAGGTCATGGTCTACCTGTGTGGCAAATTTCATCCAAAACCATTCAGCCGTTACGGCGTGATGGACTAACAAACATCCAAATTCACAAACTGCCAAACATCCAAACTTTATAAAATAAAAATTAAACCGCGATAAAATCCGTATAAACTAGTTTTATTTCAATCCAAACTTTCATATTTATAATAGTAGTAGGATCGCTTGAACAGGAAGACCACGGAAACATTGAGCATAAAATATCTACAGCAGGCTTGGAATGCACGACCGAGGCGAAAGATAAAGATAGTTGGAACAGACTGGAGAAGGCATATATACCCAAAAAGGGGTCCACATCCAAGAACGAGAGTTTTTACGAATTAGATTAACCCTACACGTGCCCCCCGGGTGGTGCTAAACGAGTGACAAACGCCGAGCATCAGTCGGTGGGAATTAACCTGATAACACCTGGTTTACTACTGGGTTCGGGTACTACAAGCCGTGAAAGGAGAAATGCTCTCTAAAAAAGTAGACTCGCCAACGCGCAATGGCCAGCGTGGCGTTTCAAGGCTAATTATCTTCATGTACAGTCAGAAGAAACAAAATGGCGTGCAATGCAAGAGGCCTACACTCAGTACCTATTCGGTGGATACAGGCTGAAGAAAAGATTATGTACCACTTATTATATTCATAAAATAAACTCTGCTCAACTCAATGATGACTCAATGTAAAAGGACACTTACAACTAAACCTCGACCATAGATAGTATTGAATATAATATTAACTTATCGTACTGTGATCACCTTGGTCATATTAAAAAAATATGTTTCGATAAATTTAAAGAATATTTTGATGAAAGAAGTAAAGAAAAAGGAATTTGGTTTAAGTTTATACAACAGCAGCCTGCTCGGATTCCTTGGTTTATGGAAGGCGAAATAAGTAGAAATCTTATTGTAACAGCGCATAGATTACGTTCAGGACACTATCCATCTAGAAAGTTTGGACATCTCATGAACAAAGTCGATACATTAAACTGTGAGATCTGTGGAACACTTGACGATGTCCAACACTTGTTGAAGGATTGTGTTAAATACCAGACATCAAGAGAGTTGCTAGTGAACAAATACAACCTTAATATGTATAACGTAGGTATGTTTATAAGTATTTTAGCGAAACCGACGTCAAATGTTGCACTTGACCTATTAGAGATGTTTTCCCAACAACGTCTTTGCCCACCTCTTGTTATAACATAGTCTGTAACATAGAATAAGATACGATGGGGCTAACATATTACTATGTAATAAAAGCCCCGAAATAAAAGTAGATTAAAAAAAAACTAAACCTCAAACCCCTTAATTATAGATTCAGACCATTTGCATTCAAACAGTTGATTCCATCGCTCGACAAAAGCACAATGTTGCACTCAATGAGCACGTTGAATGAATACTAAAGCAGGACAATATCTCATTTTGTTGTTACAAATTGTTCCCACAGCTCTGGATAAATCATGGGATAAAGCAAAAACTGTGGAACCAACTGTACGTGACTAATTCACTGACATGGAAAAGCTTTTACTAAATAACTATTGGGTGTGCATAAGTTGTATCCGATGGGTCATATCTGATGATGGGTGAATGGATTTATGTTGTTATTTGTCTTTATAACAAGTAATGCCTCACTGGATTTAAAATGCATCTGGGATTGCTTTTAGGCGTTTTTAATATGAAAATATATATTACAAAAATTATTAAAACAGCTACTGGCTGATCTTCATGTGAATTCCAAAATAGTAGAACCACGATGTAAGGTAGTTTATTTACAGCGTGAATACGTTGGTTTGACTAGTTTAAGAGAAACCTGACGTGGATTGGCAACTTGTTGCGTTTTGCACGGTAAGTGAGACTCCTGAAAGCCAAAATTCCCTTATTCAGATTCTCTGCTCATTTACTTTAAGTTCAGCAAAGTATCCATAATTTTTCTGGTGTAAGAGGTGTTGATGGGTAGTAGAGATTACTAAACTTCAGGTGTCTACTTGCTTCTTTGCCGGCATCTGCTATAAAAAAGATAATATCAAGATTATAAAAAGATAATCTGTGCGAGTGATAGAGCCACGCTGTAGACACTTTTGTCTACAGCATGAATGGGCCGGCTCGTCCAGGTCGTTACCACTGTCTCCCAGAAAATCGATGTAAAGAAGCAGCTAGCTGCTGCGTTTCGTACGGTGAGTGAGATATCCGGAGGCTCAAACCACCTCCCCTTCCCAAACCCTTAATTATCCCTTTCCTTTAAGGTCGGCAACGCACCCATGATTCTTTTGGTATTGTGGGCGTACATGGGCGGTGGAGATCACTTACCATCATGTGACCCACTTGCTCGTTCGCCGGCATCTGCTATAAAAGAGATAATATCAGAACTTAACTATTTAATTATTTTTTTGTCATGAATAACAGCACTTTTGTCTACTCCCATTACCACATCGCTTGTAGAATAATAATTATATAATATCAGCCCTGCATTATACTCTTCTACGGCTGATTATGGGCTTCCTCTATAAATGAGTAGGTTAAGGCCTTAGTTAACCACACTGACCTAATGCCGGTTGGCAGACTTCAGATACCTTAAAATTCTTATGGAAAAAAGCTCAGGTATGTAGGTTTCCTTACGATGTTTTATTCCGCGTTAAGGCAAGCGACAATTAACAATGAATACACACGTGATTTAGATCAGTCAGAGATGCATGCTGTTGCCGGTTTCGACTGCGCACCTTTCATCTCGACAATACATACCACTCCCAGCTGAACTATCGCTATTTTTTACTTCTAATATACTCAGCACAAATAAAATTAATCATCTTTCAACTTTTAATCTATGTAAGAACATCACAAACACTTCAATGTCATTCCGAAAACAATGGAAATGTGGGAACAGTTTTAATCAATCGTGTTGCAACGAGGTCGAGGCAAGTTTATAAATGTCGCTCCACCTGTCGGTCAAAAGTCAGAATGGACAGATGTGAGCCAAGAATTGATTCTAGTTCTATGTTTTTCTATTGCAATTGTTTTGGAAACTGCATGCTGAATGTTCAGAGCTTCGCACAGCTCGTCGGTCATATTTTAAATTGAATTGTTCTTAACGTCAGGTGCAGACTACGTAGCCATTATGAAAATGAAACTGTAAAAAACATTAGCAACGTTCTATCTGAGTTCTTTTTGTTCTTCATTCAAGATGATTCATCTATCAAATATCATGAACTAATTTAAACGGAATTAAACCTCTTTAGGAACAGGTCAGAAAAGAATGGCCAAGCATCCATCGTATATTCGTACTAATTACTAATAATCGAACATTTCCAAACCGCAATATTTACGTCATCATACTGTACTTCTGATAATAAATGACTTACTATGGGAATTAATTGATTAATCAGCAGAGTGTACCACGTGCTGATGCGGTTGTCTTCAGGCCTAAGATGTTACTGACCCACTTACTCATTATCGCCCTCGTGTTTCCGAAAATAAACGAAGGCCGCCAATCCGCTAAACTGAAATCGTGGTACTGTAAATAACTCAAATGATGATAATGATACTAGCCCTGTATTATACACGTCCCACTGCTGGGCACGGGCCTCCTCTACTGAATGAGAGGGGTTAGGCCGTTGTCCACCACGCTGGTCTAATGCGGATTGGCAGACTTCACACACCTTCGAAATTCTTATGAAGAACTTCTCAGGTATGTAGGTTTCCTCACGATGTTTCCTTCACTGTTAAAGCAAGTGATAATTAACAATTAACATACACGTAACTAAGAAAAGTCAGAGGTGCATGCTCTTGGGGCTGGTTTCGAACCTGAGACTTTCGTCTCGATAGTCCATACCACTCCCCACTGAGCTATAACTCAAATATTTCTAGATAAACAATCATACGGCATTATGCACGTGGCAGAGAAAACAAACATCGCAACGAACAAACACAGGACGAATGTTTTCGCAAGCAACTCTTGGGCCCTATGTGGCACAATCAGCCGTTTGCATTATGCATGAAACCATCCCAAGGCGACAGATGCTCCGCAAAGTTCCACAAGGAGTGATATTAATATTTGTTTGTCAGGTACTTTTACTTGAATTGTTGATCTTTTGTCTTACTCGGTCCCACGGTTCATGGATGACGCAAGGATATTGAACAAAACGTGTAAATTGAGCTTATATTTCGTTTGTATTTTATATTACAAAATTTTCATGAGTGGTAGAGCCACGCTGTAGGCACTTTTGTCTACAGCATGAATGGGCCGGCTCGTCCGGGTCGTTTCCCTCTCGCAGTCGGGTTGGCGCAACATGTTTTTAACACATGTTACAGAAAGATTTGGCTTGTAGTTTTTACGACCTACCGCCTAACTGACATAAACAACTCTGGGAAGAGAGCAATTTCAATGTCAGTAAACGTTGTCATTTAAATCGACCATTAAACTAAAATAGTATTTTGATATATCCACAGTACAGCTTGCAAAACAAACTATCAAGAAAACATTTTACGAATTCCGAAAATTATTTTTTTCTGTCTGCAAATTAATATACACATTTTCTTCATTTAATCGTCCGTATATAAAC
The DNA here is from genome assembly GCA_905332985.1 of Mimas tiliae. Classification (NCBI taxonomy): domain Eukaryota; kingdom Metazoa; phylum Arthropoda; class Insecta; order Lepidoptera; family Sphingidae; genus Mimas; species Mimas tiliae. Next base: position 12,265,603 of record HG995254.1, read on the forward strand.
AACATGACATCCAATAGACGAGATTTACGTTGGCGAGAATTTTGCCCATTTCCTACATCATTTCCTCCTTGCAGTTTCCGCATCACTTGGTTCACATTCACGATTTTGTAAACCATCTCTTTGCTTGTGTTTTTGCCATAAATCTCGCTAGCATACGTAATACGGAAAATCTTGCTTATAGCAAATTCTTTATAATAAACAAGTATTTTGGCATGCATCATCATGAATAAAGACGTTCTCGTGAATGACAGTTTCTGTTAAATTCTTGTCTAGGTCAAGCGATAAATTATCCATCTAAATTAATGAGTAATGAAATTAATCATCACAGCAAAAGTTGTGAAATTAATGGGCATTATGAGACTTAAAATCTTATGTCTCTGGATGACGAGCGCAGTCCAACACCATACAGGGCTTTGTAATTTAAAGTTCTGTGTGGCGTTGCTTCTGTTTTTGAGCAGGCGTGGCGCTTACCATCAGGCAAGCGACCTGCTCGTCTCGTCATTCAAGCTAATATTTTTTTTTTTATAACAAATAAAATGATGGTATTTATATTTTCCTGCATATTTTGAATTCCAAAAAAAATATGTCAAATTTTGAGACAGTGTTACGTGTCAAAATTGTATATTACCTTACAAAAAAAGTGGTCGTTACATAGTTAAATACTGTGTCATTATTTTGGTGTAGGAATCTTCAAATGCCAAAATGTAGAGCATATAAAAGAAAATGCATAGCTCAGATTCAAGAGTGTTGCAATAATCAATAGAGTCGATGTGCCAACCCATCAATTTATTGAACAGGCAAACGCTTTCAGCTAATGCAGTGTGAACAAAAATATTTCTCCCTAGCCAATGCTATTCCTATTTCAGATATATTTTCTTGCACAGTTATGCCATAAATAAGATATTGAGTAACACTAGTTCAATCTAGATATAATACTACTACTAATAATAGCAGATCCCCCCCCGATCCCAGATCGGGTAAGTCATGTTAGCAGTTAAAATCTGTAATTCCGCCATCAATCCCAAAGCACAGCCCAGTTCTGAATGTTTTTAATTAGCTTGAGTAACGAAACGAACTGGTCGCTCGCCTGATGGTAAACGCCAAGCCTACCCACCCGCCTGCACAGAAGCACAGAAATTCTTACTGCAAATATTTGGCTAATTCATATAAAAGCCACATATCACGGTAATAAAAAAGGCAATTGAAAATCCATAAACGATCCCCACATTTAAATGATCTACCATCTGGATCTTTTATGAGTTAAAGTGGGAGGGCAACTCAAAACTTATGTCTTTACTTTTTTATGGTGGTATTACAAGGTAGGTCTCTCGTATACGAGAGGCCGGCTGGGTTGGTACCACCGCTTTGTCTATTTCTGCCACCAAGCAACAGTGTGTAATCACTGTTGTGTTCCGGTTTGAAGGACATTGAAGCCAGTGAAGTTACTGGGCATTATGAGACTTAACACCTTATGTCTCGGGGTGACGAGCGCAGTCCAGTGTCATGCAGTGCTCGTTATTTAAAGTTCTATGTGGCGTTGCTTCTGTTTATGAGCAGGCGTGGCGCTTACCATCAGGCGAGCGACCTGCTCGTTTCGTCACTCAATCTAATAACAAAAAATAAAAAAAAATGATTATCTCGGTTATTCCACGTCTCATAATATGAGTAGTTTTGCAAGTAAGATAAAATGTGGAATTCATATCTGACAATAATCTTTCTTATGTCCTCGTTATCCCGACTTAATGCCGGAGTGTGCCTTCTCGTACCATAGATTTTACGTCCAATACAATGTCTTTCAAACTGGAACATAACAATGTTTAAACACTGTATGTATGTAGACAATTATATAAGATATATGATTAAGCTAAAATCCGATAGCTATGAATTATTATTTTCGACAACAAAATTTGATTCCATGAAAATAATTACTACTTTGTTCACAAAAAATGTTTTCAAAATATCAAAGGAGCCGTTTAATATACCTTCACGTACTTTAATATTCTCGTATTCTTCTATTACTTTCATAACAAGAGAGCGTACATTTCAGTTATGTGTTGTCAAATATTATAACATACGAATTTATTTACATTAAATAAATGGATATTTTCAAATAAATATGAGTAAGTTAATAATGGCTACATGGAATAAAGCTTTACCTTATTACCGATACATTAGGTTGCCATGGTGATGCTGATTAGACTCGACATTTCTTAACTAACTTTTGCTCGCGGTTTTTACGCGGCTAATGGAACCATATTACAGTCTGTCTGTCTGTCCTGCCTTTAAAAGGTGTCTTCTGATCCATAATAAATAATCGATTCTATTTGTTAGGACAAATAATAGAAATAACATACATAAGCACAGGCTTTTATTTCCGAAATGTTAGGTAGAGGTGCAACTAGAATTGCACCCACTTTATACCGAGCTTCTTTCCGTCCCATGATGATGGGAGCGTATCGCCATACCGAGCCCAAATTCCAATAAATGTGCGATTTTTCGAATCGAAAACTCAAACATATATTATGACTACCGACCAGGGAATTGAACCCAGGTCTTCACAGTTCTCAGCCTTAGTATGCTGCCATAAAAAGTGATAAAACAAAAACAACAAAATGTCATAATTGAAGAGTGGTACATACACAGTGATAATAACTTAAAGCATCAAATTAGATGCTTTTTTTGTTTAATTATGGCTTCGCATTAATATACATTTCGCCAACGAGAAGTATCCTACTACAAATATAAATGTGAAAGTTTGGATGTTTGTTAGTCAATCACGCTTTAACGGCTGAACGGTTTTGGATGAAATTTGACACACAGGTAGACCATGACCAAGATTTATTATCTCGGAAAAGCCTTTCAAACAAAAGGGTTTTTGTTACATATTGTATACAACAAACACAACTAACTATACACTAGTTAAAGAAATAATTAAAATAAAAGATAAACCCTACTGTCAGAATTCCCCCCAAAAATCCTACATGCTCAAAAATAAATGAGACTAAAGAGAAACAAATTAAGAAAATAAAGGCTCAATTGGTAGCAAATAATCAAGTATCGAATACGTGATGCACCAAAACGAAGCATACCTCGTTAGTGATTAGATAGGTAATTAATTTAAGCTTTTGATTGATGACCTGGTGCTGATGACGCATCGTATTCATCAGGGAATCGCATTACGTTTGAACGTCCTATTTCAATATTCCACTCTCGTGCTCGATACGATTGATCAAATTTCACGTTCACTGTGATTTTGTTATGTACTTCTCTATTTTTATCTGTTAGTTGATTGGATGGAGTTATTATTGAATATTTTTTATAAGCTGCGGTAGTTCGACGGGGAGTGGTACGGACTGTCGAGACCAAAGTTGCAGGTTCGAGACCAGCCCCAAAAGCATGCATCTCTGACTTTTCTAAGTAACGTGTGTGTGTTAATTGTTAATTATCGCTTGCTTTAACGGCAAAGGAAACATCGTGACGAAACCTGCATACCTAAGAAGTTCCCCATAAGAATTTCGAAGGTATGTATAATCAACCCGCATGAGGTCAGCGTGGTGGACTAAAGCCTAACCCCTCTTGTTCAGTAAAGGAAATCCGTGCTCATTAGTGGTTCGTGTATAATACATACATACTCACGCCTTTAATCTCCGAAGGGGTAGGCAGAGGTACAACCAGTACACCCACATTTCGCCGAACGTATCTCCGTCCCATGATGTAATAGGGGGCGAGCCTATCGCCATACCGGGCACATTTCCATACTCCGGGCCGGTACTCTAATTCACAGACACGAGATAAGAAGCTGCTACTTTGTGTCTGTCTGTGAAACAGTGGTAACAATTAACCACCCGATCGAGCCGGTCTATTCATGCTGTGGACAAATCTACAGCGTGGCTGGAATATTTAGATATGTAATTGGCAATATTGATGATCCGTATAAAAAAACAATTCCTAGCTTTGGCTTCCCTTTTAAAAAATGTATTTTTTTTTATAGTATAGGCCGGCAAACGAGCCGGCCCATTCATGCTGTAGACAAAATCGTCTACAGCGTGGCTCTACCACTCGCTATTCGTATCTAAGACATCAACTTATTCCACTATGATCTTTACAGTCTAAACTATAAACGTAACAAACGTGAATCCGAGACCAAAAGCGACTGTAAAACGAGCCAATGAAAACGTCAGTTATATCATAAAAGAAATATAAAAGCGCAAGTTGATCCGTGAAAAAAGAAATGGCGGATAAAGTAAAGATAAAAGAAATCTGGCGAGCAGGTGTGCTGGAGTTAGTGAACTCATGACGAGAACCGAAATCGTTCGGACGTGAATTATCTACAAGCGAGATTTATTCATATATTCAGAAAAAATACCACGCACAAGTTTATTTTACGAATGTTTTCGTTCGTGTTTGAATGTTTTTGTTGGATCGTGAACGTTTGTTTGCATAAAATAAGGCGCTTTTAATTATAAACTTGGTTTTCTAATAACAATCTGACTTGTTTTAACCGCCCACGCACTTAGTTTCATTGTTTCGCGAGTGATTTGAACAGTTGAAAATTCTGTCTCGACAAATTATTGGATATTGGATTACTAGTATTAGTTTAATAGGCATATAAAACAATATTTGGACCAATTACTTGGGTATTAACTCCACAGCAAAGAAGTTTTTTATTAAACATAATATTCTTACGATTCATGAAAATGTAAAGGTTTGGATTTTTGTGAATTTGGCTGTTTGTTGATCAATCACGCGTTAACGTTTGAATGGTTTTGGATGAAATTTGGCACACAGATAGATCATGATCTGGATTAGAACATAGACTTTATATCCAGAAAAAAGACGTTCATGCGAGCGGAGCCACGAATAAAAGTAAGTTTCTAATAAAAATATCATGCATGTATTCTTAACTGTCTGCTACAGCTGGGCACGGGCCTCCTGTACTAAGGAAATATGTCATACTTTGGTCCACCACGCTGGCCTAATGCGTTAGGTATGCGTTAATTTGTAATTCTTTAGAGAATTATGTTGTATGCTGGTTTCCTTGCGATGTTTTCCTTTAGCGGTAATAAACTAACAAAGAATATATACATATAACATAGAAGTCAGAGGTGCATGCTCTGTAGACCATTCCACCCGACAGGTGATCGTAATAATATGTTATATTCCAAAATATTAATATTAATACAAATCGTAATACAATTATTACAAAACAGATCTTAATCTAACTATAACTAATTAATCATTAATGTTTGCTTGCATCAGAGTACACAAACACCAGCAACACAAACTAGAACAAACAGAGTCACGATTCGCCAATAAACATCTACTAATGGCTTTACTAGCTCTCTTAATGTCCCAGACCTTCGGGCTAAGTGGCTAGCCAACTTCCCATAGTTTGCTTGCGTTTAACTTTTGTTAAATTATTGAGTACCTCCAGCAGGAAATTTTGTTGTTGGGTGAACCTGATTTACATCTGAAACAATGCAGTTGTTTATAAATAATTTCGTACTTGATATGGTTTTTCTTTAGTTATTTGTGTTTTTGTCAATTTATAAGTTTTTTTGTCAATTTATAAGACTGCCTCGGTGGCGCAGTTGTAATGCGTATGCGTTACGATTGAGGCTAACGCTGAGGTCTCGGGTTCGATCCCCGGGTCGGGTAAAGTGGTATTGGGTTTTTCTATTACGAAATTATCAGTATCAGCCCGGAGTCTGAAATTTGTGCCCGGTATGGCGATAGGCTCGCCCCCTATCACATTGTGGGACGGAGATACGCTCGGCGAAATGTGGATGTACTGGTTACACCTCTGCCTACCCCTTCGGGGATTACAGGCGTGAGTGCGTATAAGTTTTTTTTGATGTCGTGCAGTTGTAATGCGTATGCGGTACAACTGCTGTGCTGAGGTCTCGAGTTCGGGCCGGGTCGGGTAAAAGTTATATTAGGTTTTTCTATTTTATTTTATTTTATTTTTTGTATGTGGGGCTGTTTATTTCCCCACTCTAGTATATGGGTGGATAGGGCCTTTTTATATCTTAATATTTTCCTCAGTTGTGTTGTATGTTCCTCTTCTTCTCCTCTATCTGACTATGCGTTTTAATTTCTTACTTATTTGTCGAGTTACTAAATCTATGTGTTGAATTTAATTTAAGTTAAGTTTTTCTTCTTCTGAGTCGTTGACTTTTCCTATTATATACTGTTTACTATGTCTTTAACTATTCTTTTACTACTACTTTTTACTTATTTATTTGATTTTATATTTTTATTATTTGAATATTCTATATGCTACTACTCTTTGTTTACTTCTTGTATCAATAACTTTTCCTTTGTGTTTTTTTAGTTTCTTTTCTTCTACTGCCAATATTCCTTAGTCCTGTTCCATATTACATTTCTCTCTTCTTTTCATCCTAGTTCCACTGTTAAATTTCCTACTCCATCTGATATTACCGACTTTATTTCTATCCTTCGTAATTAATTTGTGCTATCTGTTTAACTTTATATGTCCATTTTATCTATGTACTATATTTATATAACTTTATGTTATATATCATAGTACTTATTTTACATCTTATAATATCCATCTTTTATTATTTACACTATCTTTATATCCATTGTATCTATTTTATCCCGCTATTCGTTGTACACTGCAAAAGGTGGCGTCAAAACCACTTTGCCGTTTCCTTTTGTTACAAGTTTGTTTTGTAGCGTTCCTCTCTCGATACTTCCATTCCAGGCCGAGTTTTTCTTTTGCTGTGCCATCTGGTTTTGCCGGTTTCATCTTAACAATAGCCTATGCACGATCTAGCCAGTGCGTCCCACTTTTTCCTAACTGGACATACCTCGCTATAGGCGTTATGGCCCACGTCCGCGAGTTTCGCCCTTTGGCAGTTGCAACAGGTCGATGGCTCTGCTGCTAGCCAATCCGCACACTCGGTCTTTTTGTGTGGCCCGCCGCAGTGACTGCAGGCCTCCAGAGAGGCATGGCAGAATCGCCTCCCATGTCCATCCCATAGCCCAAACACTTTGAGCATTGGACAAGGGGGGACTGGTCCTCTACCTTGACTCTCTGGACGTCCACAAACACTGTGCCGGTATCTGTGAAGATCCTCCAGATTTCGGGCGACACTCGCAGGATTATGTGGGCCATAAGTGGGTTCCGGGTTCTTCGCCTATAGGTGACCTCTAATCTCTCCTTCTCCTTTCCTATCCTATCCTATCCAGTAGGTGCCTGTTTTGCTTTTTTATTGCGTTTATTATTTCATCATCGGTGTGGCTATTCATTACGTGTCTTAGAATTACTAGTGGATCCTTATTTTTAATATCCTCGATGTGTAGGGTCTTCTCGTTCTTGATTATGTTGTTTTTAATTTTGATTAATTCTTGTTTGTCTTGGCATCCAACTATTACTTTTCTATCCTTTGCTTTCCTTATTCTATCTACTTTTATCCCTTCCTCCTTTGCTTTCACAGCCTTCCTTATCTTCTCCATCACTACCTCTCCCGTTTCTAGATCGTCGTTGGAGGTCACCACGATCGAGTGCAGAGCCGTAGCCACCTCAGTCGATTTGACTTTGGGGGAACCGGCTACTGCACTCGCATACGTCCTTTGGCTGGCCAGATCTTCACGGTGCCTACTCATTTCCTCACTTATTCTTTCCATCGCCTCTTTTGTTTCCTTCATAGCCCTTAGGTGTTCCTCTAGTTTTTCTGTCAATTCACTTTTTAATTCTTCTGTTCCCCTGCTTCCTGCTGTTTCCTTTACTTCTCTCTTTTCTTGCTCCGTCTGTGTCTCCTTTGTGTCTTCCAACCTCTTATATTTTCTTCCTTCCTCCGCATCCTTCACCAGCTGCATCATGCGTAATGCCGATTCTATGATTTCGTTTTTTATTTCTGTTTTTGTGTTGCGGCTCATATTAATAGACATTCTAATTCTATTTAGACGGGCAGAAGCTTCCGTTGTCCGGTCCTTATACATGCCTTTCGGCTTGGGCATCTGCCGCGCCTGCTCGGCGGGTCTTGGGTCCGAGCTGTCTAGCTTCGATTCAATACAGCGCCTAGCCTGCGCGACGGTTGCTCTTGCCGGTTCCTCGGGACTGAACTCCGGTGAAAGTTGTTGGGCTGCGCCTCTCTTCGCAGGAGTACGGAACATTTTAAATTGGGGGTAAGCGTCACAAAATGTAAGTTTGTAAGTGTATAGAGCTTACAAAGTAAAGGTCAATAATAAAAAATTTAAAATAACTTTTTCTTAGGGAAAAATGTCTCAGATATTTTTATTTTTATTTATTTCAGGTTTTTCTATTACGATGTGCTTAGTATCAGCCCGGACTTTGGAATTGTGCCTGGCATGGCGATAAGCCCGCCCCCTTTTACATCACGGGACGGAAATAAGCTCGGCGAAATGTGGGTATACTGGTTACACCTCTGCCCACTCCTTCGGAGATTACAAGCGTGAGTACATTATGCACCTATATATGTATAAATAAAAGTAGGAATTGGATCAACTGAAGTAAGGTAAGAGAAGTGTAGAGCTATTTTCAATGAAGCCTGAAATTATTTTTAATCAGAGCGTATTGTACTAGAAAGAAGTGGTGTGATATAGGGTATTGAAGTAAAAAATGATGTTATAATATCTTTCTGGAGTGAAAGACGATGTAGTAACGATAATTATTAAGAAAGGGGTTTTATGGTGGTTTTTATAGCATAGTCCGGAAAAAGAGCAAGTGGGCCACCTGAGGGGATCTCCATCATGCATGTACGTCCACAATACCAGAATAATAATAGGCGCGTTGTCTTAAAGGAAAGGAATAATTAACTCAACAAGGGTTTGGACACATTGTTTGGGTTATAGGACACTGATATAAGAGATACACAAAGCAATACATAATACAATATTTTTTAAGACAGTTAAAAACACGCAAGAGTGAGTACTAAACTACCGCATTCTTAAATGTAATCAGAGCAACAGGTCTGCAAAACCTCGCGTTAACCACACAGTAGTAACCAGATTTTCGCTGTTATTCGTAGTTTATTAAACCTTTGCTGCGTTTGTAAAATTAAAAACAAAATTCGTTTCTTTAAAAACGTGGCTGTGCTTCTTTTTGCTATTTTGCTGGTAGCATCGAATCGGTGATTGTGAGAATAGTTTATTAAAAGGTTACATAGGATTTAAATTATTTTCTCTTGAAATTAGACGTAACTAGTATATCGTAGTAGTATCGTATTTATTTTAGATAATCTCAGCCTTAGATGTCAACTATGTATTAAGTTCTTTAGAGGTATTTTGTGAAAGGAATAAAAACCATCAATAAAACAGACATTGTAAACATCGAATTCCTACATAATATACTATCGCTAACTTTATTTTAATAAAGGAAGGTGCACTTACTAATGTGTAGGTACGGCTTTATGCTAGACGAAGCAAAATCATTTTTAGCACTTGACAAAAAAATATTTTGCTAACAATAGATAAACTAGTATACAATTAAACCATTAATTAACCATTCTGGTTTGTTACTTCTGCTGCTTTTATTGTTCAGTGAACAATAAAGCAATAATACTTAATTGCATATCGAAAACCAATCAAAATTAACAAAAGACCTATTTACAAATACTAATGCTATTAGAATAAACAAAAGAAAAGTTGTAAATAAAAATTTAACATAGTTAGTGGCGGGAATGACAATGAAAAAAAATCGGCTATCGCTACACTATTAACAGAAGCGAATTTACGTGATTTGGATGGTTACGAAATCAGTTCAGTTATGATTAATGAATTAGGTGTGTGAATTTTGGTCATAATAATATATTCAATTTTATACAAATATTTACACGTACAGCTTTGGTGGCGCAGTTGTAATGCGTCCGCGTTACGACTAAGGCTGACGCTGAGATCTCGGGTTCGATCTCCAGGTCGGGTAAAGTGATATTGGGGTTTTCTATCATGAAATGCTTAGTATCAACATGGAGTCTGGAATTGTGCCCGGTATGGCGTTAGGCTCGCACCCTATCACATCATGGGACGGTGATACGCTCGGCGAAATGTGGGTGTACTGGTTACACCTCTGCCTACCCCTTCGGGGATTACAGGCGTGAGTGCGTATGTATTTATGTTATACGTAAACATTTATACCAGTCTAAGAATAAAATATTCACTTACAATCAACCTTTAAAAATACGTACGAGTTGTCAGACAAAATGAAGTCGGCTTCGCCTTCTTATTTAATCTATTCTGCTTTACCCGGTCTTCGGAATCCTCTGAAGTGAGATCACGGGCTCTTATCTCCTCTAGCTATATTAGTGAAGAAAATGTCATGTATTTATTAAGAATGGATTTTTATAAACACTGAATCTGTGGCGCAGCGGGCGAGTAGTCGGCTGCGAAGCGAGAGGCCGTGGGTTCGATTCCCACACCGAGACAAATGTTTGTGTGAACCACAAATATTGGTCTCGGGTCTGGGTGTTGTGGGACCGCAAGTCCCTCGTAGTTCCTGATACCCACGACACAGGTTTACCTAGTGTGGGGTCAGGACTATGTGTGTGACTGTTGGGTGTATTATTATTATTATTATTATTATTATGAATACAAATGAAGTTTATGTAAACCAACATCTTAGGTCCAAAGCCAACCTCAACTGCACGTGGTACACTCTGCTTAATGGATGAGGCAAAGGCGAAACTTGGCTCCCGTTGGGTGTTGTGGGGGACAGACGGCGGGTCGTCCCATATAATACCAAATACCGTCAAATCTATGGTATGAGAAGGCGGACCCTGGCATTTTGCTGGGATAACAGTAGGTAGAAAGAATTAATACAAAAATATTATTTACGTAACATAAAAACTCGACAGACATTTTAAAGACGGCATTAACATTTTAAAACACTTAATTTTATAGTGTGCTTCAACAAAATTTATCAAAAAGCAGATTTTGCTGGAATTTATTATGATTTCCTATTAATTTCTTCGTCTTTGACCCTTGCTGAGTTTTACCTGTCTCCATTGAAAATAATATATTATTAAAATTAAAAATATTTCGGCCTTTTCACTCGACGTTAAGCGTAATGGTCAAAATCATTAGATCTCGAGTTATACAAATGGAGGCAATTTGCTTACCGACCGCCTAGAGACTGCAATGGACGGACCAAGCAGCAGTTTTATATTAGGAATAAGAAGTTCGGGGTCAATTCGAACACTAAGATTTTTTGTTGCAGAATGGAAGCGCTTAAAGAAGAGCATACAACTGATGATGATGATGCTTAACTTATGGTAAGCATCATCATCGCCCATGAATTCCTGTAATTCTAGATGAATTGTAGGTGTATTGGCATTGGGAAGAGGATGTAGTTCTTGTGTTTTTTAGCCTGGCTCGGCAAAGTGACTACACGGGACCTGCAGGCCAATTCTCTTAATTTAAAATGTTCAAAATATCATTCCGATCTAGTCTCAGCGTCAAGAAAGTTGCAAATGGCATTCTCTTAAACAAATAATCAACGTCAAATGTGAACAAAGATCGTAATGTGATTGAATATAGAATAAAAGTTGACTGAAACCAAAGCGGTATAATGCTACTGCTAAAGCTAGGTGCATTTTACGTTGATTATTGGTTTAAGAGAATGCCATTTGCAACTTTCTTGACGCTGAGACTAGATCGGAATGATATTTGAACGTTTAAAATTACGAGAATTGGCCTTCTGATGTTAAGCACAATTTATTAGTCACATATCACAATAAATTTACACTAAAACAATACTATCTAAAAACCATCAATATGGTTTTGACATTTGCGCGTCGTGACTGACTGTTAAAGCAGTAGTAACTCGCCTATGGATCACAACATTCCTGAACAACGAAGATATATCTGGATATTTAGTAAGGGTAAAAATACTACCTACTGAAATAAAATCCGTGGCAAAATTTGATTAAATAGCTATATTTGAGGTAATTTTGCCCACCTACTTACAAGCTAATGATTTTCTTTAAAAAAGAAACCTCGCTGTAATTGCTGATTGACAAATTAATTTGCAAGTAGGTATGAAACATATTATAATAAACTTACAAGATTCTCAAATTATACGCACTCACGTCTGTAATCCCCGAAGGGGTAGGCAGAGGTGTAACCAGTTCACCCACATTTCGCCGAGCGTATCTCCGTCCCACGATGTGATGTATAGCCTATCGCTATACCGGGCACAAATTCCAGACTCCGGGCTGATACTGAGCATTTCGTAATAGAAAAACCCAATACCACTTTAACGCGTACGCATTACAACTGCGCCACCGAGGCAGTCTCAAATTCTCAAATTATTCCAACGTAAGTTTCAAATAGAATAACACGACCCAGTTCCAAACTTTACCTTTATCGGAACCCCTTAACGTATCACGTGGCGTGTCGATTGTCGTGCGATATTCGATAACTATGCTAAAGTCTCCCCAAATTAGAGAACGATGGTAAACATAGCGAACGCCCGATTTAATTACTGCCTCTTTCATCCCGGACAGATTTAAAATAGTGGTTTTGCGTATTCAGGTAGTGTGTTTTTCTATTTTGATAAAGGGATATCGGTGGTGTAGTTGTAATGCGTTCGTGGTACTGATGTGCTGAAGTCTTGAATTCGATTCCCGGGTTGGGTAAATGTGATATTTCTATCATGAAATTCAAAAGTCTGGAATGGTGCCCGGTATATTTTTATAGCAAACGAGCTAGTGGGTCACTAGATGGTAAGTTATCTCTACCACACATGTATGCTCATAATAACAGAAGACTCATGGGCGCGTTGACCAAAATGTTGCTAAATGAAAGGGATAATTCAGGGATTAGGAAGGGGAGGGAGATTGCGGCCTCCGGATATCTCACTCACCATATGAAACGCAGCAGCGAGTTGCTATTTTTCTATGACATATTTTATGTCAGGTTTTATTTTTCATATTTTATTTTATTTTATATTTTCTGTGACACAGTGGTAAAGCCCCGATCGAGTCGGCGCATTCATGGTGTAGACAAAACTATCCGCCTCGGTGGCGCAGTTGTAATTATAATGCGCAATAATGTCAGTCAATGGCCTACATACAAAATTCAACAGACTTAACACGCTGCTCCTTGGCGGTAGATTTAGATAAAGCGATGGTACCAACCCAGTCAGCCTCTCGCATACAAGTGGCCTACCCACCTATAATTTTTAACCAAAATCACGAAAAACACAGGCATTGTTATTGATAATGACTCAGCCGTCGGTTTTACACTACACATGTTAATTCGACTCCACTCATCGCTACGTTGAATTCAATTAAGTCAGCTTTTGTTGGCGTTAGAGTTATGATAGGTGCGTTCTGTCGGCCCTGTATTGTAAGGTTTTCGACATCGAGTTTTCCATACGTACTCCAATTATCGGGTCTCGTCATTCGTGTAATTAGTTGACGAGTGGTATGTAGATCGATCGAATGTTTACGTGTTAAGCCGGGTCTCTGGCGATTATATTTTGGTTAGAAATAAAAGCTTACATGGTTTTTATAGGCACGTTTTGACGACTGCGACCGAGATAGGAGACGCGACACTTTTGCTTTATATGCATAGGTTGGTTTGAATGGTAGAGCCACGCTGTAGACACTTGTCTTTGAATGCGCCGGCTCGTCCGGGTCGTTACCACTGTCTCACAGAAAAACGGCGTAAAGTAGCTGCTTGCTGCTGCGTTTCGTACGGTGTATCCGGAGGCCCAAATCCCCTCCCCTTCCCAATCCCTTAATTATGCCTTTCTTGTAAGGTCGGCAACGCACCCATAATGGGCGGTGAAGATCACTTACCATCAGGTGACCCACTTGCTCATTTCGCCGAGGGTATCGCTGTCCCATGATTTGATAGGGGGCGAGTCTATCGCCATACCGGGCACAATTCCAGACTCAGGGCTTATACTGAGCATTTCGTAATAGAAAAACCCAATATCACTGTTACCCGACCGGGGATCGAACTCGAGACCTAAACGTTGGCCTCAGTCGTAACGCATACACATTACAACTACGCCACCGAGGCACTCTTATTTAGTTCATTCAATTTTGTTAATAATAACCTAATTAATAATTCGTTCATTTATTAATTCGGCGATTCTAACTATAATTTGTGAGCCCAACTGCCAGTATCTGCATGGTCTACGTTTACTTACCACAGATTCAGCTCAACTCAATTAATGCAGCCTAAGCTGTAGGCTGTAGTAACAAACAATGGATTTAGACACTGTTCGATGGGTTAACACATCATCTACAATACTAACTGGTATATTGTGTGAACTGGTCTGCTCAGACTGTTGCATTGCTTGTTATAACCCATATATTATTTCATAGTATTATTTTATGCATCTTACTCGTGAGGATCTTCAAAAATCATTATAATTTTATTAATTTACCTTATAATCTTCCTAATTGGCACAAATTGGGGTGCTCTAACTTTAATTCAAAATAAATTGTATTAATTTGAGTGTAAATATTGTAAGTTGATTTGAAAAGAGCAACGTTAGAGTTTCTTGTCTGTTAAGTATTTTGATTAAGAGAAACCTTAGATTATATATCTAAGATAGAAACCTTATAGAAACGATAGAAACCGTTATAGAAACCCTATTTAAACAGTTGTCAAATGTTTATTAAAAAGTGAGTGTCGTTCGTAATAATTAATAGTGATGGACCCATTTTATCGATTATAACAGACGAGTGATTAAAATTAAATATTGGATATCTCGGTTTCGAAAAGATCCGGTACACAAATACACACTGTAAAGTGTATATAATGACTCTAAAATATGACCACACCTGTCTGTAACACGGTGTATATCTCTAGAGAGAGGGAGAGATGAAGGGATCTAAATTATATTAATAATAAATAATAATACTCGTACTAGCCTTGTATTATACACGCCCCACAGCGGAGAGCAGCGATAGTTCAGCGGCCAGTGGCATGGACTGTCGAGATGAAAGGTTCCGAACCAGCCCCAAGAGCATGCACCTCTGGCTTTTCTATGTTACGTGTGTAGTCATTGTTAATTATTGCTTGCTTTAACAGTGAAGAAAATATTGTGGAAATCTACACACTTGAGAAGCTATCCATAAGGATTTCAAAGCTATGTGAAGTCTGCCAACCCGGACTAAGGCCTAACCTCTCTCATTGAGTAAAGGTGGCCCGCTCAGCAAACTTATAACACCCGTATGTTTGCCGGGAATTAAAATCCACCGTCTTCTTCTTCTACCACTAGCCCTCATCCCACACGCAGTGGGTCGGCGCAACATAATTTTTAACACATGTTACAGAAAGATTAGGTTTGTAGTTTTTTACGACCGACCGTTTGCCTGACGTCAACTTCTCTGGAGCAAACATCCAGACCCGAAACAAATATTAGTGGCACAATATTGAACCCGCGGCCTCTCGTTTCAGAGCCGGCTATTCGCCCAATGCGCCACGGAGGCTGTCAAATTAAAAACCGTACAGATTTTAAATCTGTAATTTACAGTTTCCATACTGCGTGTTTCTTATTATACTGCCTTTAATAGTATTAAGTTAGTCTGTTTATCGTGCTTTTATACAGAGAGTGGGCAGTGGATAGAATTTAATTAACCGCTGTGCAGTCGGGGCCTGCTCGCCTCACGGACCTGTCTGTTGGGACGCTGCCATTCTATGATTTATGGGAAGAGAGATAGCGGACTAAGTTGAGGGAATATTGGAAACTCTTCTAGAAAGAGAAAGAAGGAAGGAAGTTTATTATTGAATCAATAATTACAGGGTTCGTCTGGGTCGTCACCACTGTCTCACAGAAAACCGGCGTAAAGTAGCAGCTTGCTGCTGCGTTTCGTATGGTGAGTGAGATATCCGGAGGCCCAAATCCCCCTCCCCTTCCCAACCCCTTATTCATGCCTTTACCTTATATATATACGAGCAAGTGGCCCACGCCTCTTTCTATAACACGTTGTATATGTATGTATTTATTTAATACAATATTTATTGTGTGTATATATTTCCTCTTAAATTGTATTTTATGTTTTCTTTTATGTATGTTTTATTCACTGCCCTCTCTTACTTCTTCTTTTATCTCCATCCTATGGTTGCCTGTAAGAGATTGCCTTGACCAATAAGGCCGACAATTGTACTATATTTTTTGGTATTATTATTTTTCATATACGTGTACTCTAGTGTTGTACAATTATTATTTTACTAGCCCTGTATTATACATACACGGGCTTCCTCTACTGAATGAGAGGGGTTAGGCCTTAGCCACCAGACTTTGCTGGCCTAATGCGCGTTTCACATCACACACAAAACTTCTCAGTTATGCAGGATTCCTCACGATGTTTCCTTCACCGTTGTACAAATATAAAATACTTATATTGAAAGTGAACTCGCTAATCGCTGTATTTTGTGCTTTAGCCACAGCCGAGTCCATACAATACTGTACCACTCTATGTCTACATAAGTTATAACCCACTCCTCATAGTTAAGTTACTGCTTGGTTTGTGGGTCATCGTAACGTCTTGGGGATAAGCGATACAGGAAAACAGAGCACTCGTGCTTGGCCAAAACATTGTTTTCTTAGGGCACTCTATCGATGAAATTTTCTTATGGATATGGGTACTTTTATCACTAGTTTTGCTCGGTTTTAACCATTTTGAATTTTATTATTATTTATCATTTCTTATTATTATTAATTATTTATTGCTATCATTATTACTTATTATTATAGGATACACATTACTTATATTAGGAAAAACCTAAATGAAACAATAGGTTTAATAATAAAGGAAAAAATGTATCTATTACAT
Source organism: Mimas tiliae (assembly GCA_905332985.1). Lineage (NCBI taxonomy): Eukaryota > Metazoa > Arthropoda > Insecta > Lepidoptera > Sphingidae > Mimas > Mimas tiliae. The sequence continues at coordinate 12,282,384 of HG995254.1, forward strand.
TTAGCACGTAAGTTTTCAATGTTGCCACATCATTAATAATGGCAGGTGTAAAACAAATAAATAAAAAACCATTTTGAATGTAGTAATAACTGTGGGAAGATATCGGTGATGAAAAGTTAGTAAAAATTATTGTTAGACATTGGTTATATTGGTAAAATGACGTTGAGGAGTTTACGGAGAATGCCCGCATGCATTTTTGATATCATTGAATAAACAACTGCCTCGGTGGCGCAGTTGTAATGTCTACGCGTTACGACTGAGGTTGACGCTGAGGTCTGGGGTTCGATCCCCGGGTCGGGTAAAAGTGATATTGGGTTTTTCTATTACGAATTGCTCAGTATCAGCCCGGAGTCTGGAATTGTGCCCGGTATGGCGACAGGCTCGCCCCCTTTCACATTATGGGGCGGAGATACGCTCGGCGAAATGTGGGTGTACTGGTTACACCTCTGCCTACCCCTTTGGGGATTACAGACGTGAATGCGTATGTATGCTCGCACGCCTTTTTGATGTCACTGATTCAAGTATTAGTAGAGCATTTAAGTATAAAAATTTAAGCACACATTAAACGCTTCATCAATGTTAGATCGGTCAGGCGCATATTATCTGCGAATCAGAACTAGCGAGGCCGCGCGCGAAATTCTTCGAAGTTGCGCGAGCCCTCGTACTCCCCCACGCTGAGAGGGCACGCACTGGTTATCAGGAACTACATGACAATGATCTAAAAATACCCAGACCAATTAAAAATATTTGAGTATTACATTAAGATCCCTCCAAATATTGAAGAAGGCAAAACCATGACTGTGCGATTCTGAAAATACTCCCACCATATCAAGGATCTCTAAAAATAATTTTGAATGTGATATAAAACATGGATTATTAATAAGTTTTTTCCGCTGATCGACCATTGCAGTGAGAGACAAAAGGTTGACGAGAAAAAGACAATCCAAGCCCTCATAAAACAAATAAGTCCCAATTAATGTCGTCACACTTTTTTTACGAGTGCGCGTGTCAGCGACAACCCTAGCATCTCGTCAGGCGTCTGTTTGTCGAGGAACTTAGGACGTAAATTAATTAGCCGTGGTGGCACGCTGCCCTCTTGGAATGAAATTAAATGAGGAAATACTGTACCAAGCCCGTACTCAGTTATTATAAAATTAATGATTGTTGACAAAGGATGTCTGGCGTCGAGTTCTGTACACGTGGAATCCTTGGCTGTATGTAGGATTATGTACATTACTACATAATAATAATACTAGCCCTGTATATAACGTCCCACTGCTGGGCACGGGCCTCCTCTACTGAATGAGAGGGGTTAGGCCTTAGTCCACCACGCTGGCCTAATGGGGGTTGGCATACTTCACATACCTTTGAAATTCTTATGAAGAACTTCTCAGGTATGCAGGTTTCCTCATGATGTTTCCTTCACCGTTAAAGCAATTGATAATTAACAATTAATACACATAACATATGAAAGTCAGAGGTGTATGCACTTGGGGCTGGTTTCGAACCTGCGACTTTTGTCTCGACAGTCCATACCACTCCCCGCTGAGCTATCACTGCTCACATTACTACAACACGAGCGAAATAACTTGCTGGACTGAAGTTAGTTACGAGCTATGTCACATTTATTGTTTTCAGAGATAACAGGGTTCGGGGAGGCGTAAAGGGCAGGCGAAGTGTCTAACTTCAGTCCTGCCAAGTTATTTCGCGCGTAATGTACGTATGGGTTTATTTTTTTTATTTCGAGTAACTTATAAAACATACAATCTTAAGAGTATTTTGTACAATAGGTCAGGTGTCTTAAGCTAAATGTTGGTGGACAAAAAGAATACTTAAAAAAAGAAAGGTGGTAGGTCCATCGTATGCGGTTGGTCCCACCGCTTTGTCTATTTCTGCTGCCAACCAACAGTGTGTGTGTTCATGTTTGAAGGAAGCCAGTGAAATTACTGGTATTATGAGACTTAACACCTTATGTCTCGGGGTGACGGGCGCAGTCCAGTATCTTTAAAGTTCTGTGTGGCGTTGCTTCTGTTTATGAGCAGGCGCGACGCTTACCATCAGTCGAGCGACCTGCTCGACTCGTCATTCAAGCTAATAAAAAATAAAATAAAAAAAGAACAGAAAGTTCAGGATGTAGGTAATGATCATACAGATACGAGTGTGATGACTATACGGTTAGGTTGTAACAGGCAACCTCACGATAATGATATGGGTGTTTCAGACCCATAGCTTCGTAAATTTTACGTTTGAATAATTTTGGTTTATCCGAGAAAATATGTTGACGTCTTTAGCTCTAATTAAAATTTTATATTGTTGTAATCTATTTAATGTTGTTTTTATTAGTTAACCTGTATCATCCCACTGCTGGGCAAAGGTCTCCCTCCTCTCTTTCCATATATCGTGATCCGTTGCCACTACAAGCCATTGTGGCTCAAATGCGTCCAGATCATCTCGCCATCGCTTCTTAGGACGACCGCGTCGTCGCCGACCATCAGGTATCCATTCGGTCACTAACTTTGCCCAGCGTTCTGGACTCATTCTGGTCACATGAATGCAAACCCAAATTACTTTTATATCGTTTTCGAGAGAAAGGAGTGTCCCTACATCAAAGACTAATCTATACTACTAGACGGGCTGTTTAGAAGTAAAATTGCGTCACATAACGCGGGAGTTTGACAGCTCACAGACAGAGAGCGCTATAAGGGTTCTAGGTGAGAGTAAGCGAGATGATAATATTGAGTTACGGTCTATTGACCGTAACTTAGTGGTGCATTTTTTATGGACAGCGCAGCGTGTGTAGTAGTACAATTAAAGTCTTTGACTTACATGGACGGGGTAATTTTAGAGATGGATTTATACAAATTTGTTGCAGCAGGGTGGGACAGTCTAAGTTGCCATAAATTAGATTATTTATGAAGGAAAATCTGATTCAGCAACTCTCTACGGTCTTTAAGACTATGCAGTTTAAAAAAATCCAGACGTTCCTTATAGGAAACACGATAGCGTGATGATAATGACTTTTTTATAGCAGAGGCCGGCAAACGAGGAAGTGGAGTTGAAAAGTGACAACTTTTTGGCGGGGAAAAAATACGCGAGAGGCAGTACAAAATGCCTTTAATGAGTTTGTTCATCGGGCATCGATAAATCGCCAGTACACTAGCAAAGGTGCATCGATACTCGATATCATGGATATTGATTAGTATAAATAAAAAATATGTAAAAGAAGCTAACTTTTTTCGTACAGAACGGCAATTTTATAGGTAAAGACCTATTATTAAAACGTTTTATAGACTCATGCAATTTTTCAACTGTTCAGAATTTAGATCCGTATTTTTTAATATGTAATTACAATTCCCCAACAGAATGACAAATCAATGCACAATGAACTTAATATATTATTCTGCGGTAAAACTAGTCATTAAGCATGTAAAAAATACAATTATTTAACCTGTCACAAAAGAAGCCACATTAAAACGATTGCTTCATACGCCAAATTTGAATTTTTCAACAAAGTTGCGGAGGCGTTGTACACAGTACTTATTTGTAATGCAGTTAATACTGTTCTGGAAGGATGCCAGAGCTAAAACTACCTATTTTTAAAAACCTGAGCTACCTGCGCCTCCCGTTCACTGTCCAACTACAGTCGCTGATGTTGGAAGTTATTATACAGATTGCTCTCTTAACATCACTGCCTCGGTGGCGCAGTTGTAATGCGTACGCGTTACAACTGAGGCTGACGCTGAGGTCTCGGGTTCGAACCCCGGGTCGGGTAAAAGTGATATTAGGTTTTTCTATTACGAAAAGCTCAGTATCAGCCCGGAGTCCGGAATTTGTGCCCGGTATGGCAATAGGCTCGCCCCCTGTCACATCATGGGACGGAGATACGCTCGGCGATATGTGGTTGTACTGGTTACACCTCTGCCTACCCCTTCGGAGATTACAGACGTGAGCGCGTATGTATGATCTCTTAACATTAAAAGTGGTAGAACCATGCTGTAGACAGTTTTGTCTATAGCATGAATGAGCCGGCTTGACCGGGTTGTTACTGCTGTCTCACAGAATGCCAATGGTAAGTAGCAGTTTGCTGTTGTGCGGTGTACTGTGAGTGAGATATCTGGAGACTCGAATACCCCTCCCCATCTCAATTCCTTAATTATCCCTCTCCTGTAAGTTTGGCAGCGTGCACATGACTCTTTGGATATTGTGGGCACTTATGCGCCGAAGAGATTTACTTACAATAAGTTGAGCTACTTGCTAGTTGCTAGTAGCTTTCGCTGGTACTTATTTTAAGACCTATTTTGACCTGTTACGTCAGCTGCGAGATTTGATATTCAGACATTGACAGTATAAACGTAAACAATAAATGTTATATATAATTTAATGTATTTGATATAGATATTACTTAATAGCTTTCTTCACTCCTCCTCCATATAAACTTTAACTATGAAAATCTCACATCCATGCGCGTATATTGCTTTAAAAGTATAATATTTTAGAAGTACACTAAATTAAGTCTGTTAATAAAATAATAAATACTACATCGGATCTTATGTCAATGTCCTGACAACTGCAACATAATTTAATATTAGTTTACGAAAAACATATTGCGAAATGAGAAGTTCACTGATCTATGCGGTTGCCAAAATAACTCTTGAGTTTAATAAAACTTGTACGGTGCAGAAGAAAGCTATTTGTAACTTGTCTACGTTAGGTTAGAAAAGTTTTATTGTTAATACATACTGACAACGAACACATTTTAGTAGTGAACATGTACTGAACTTAGATGAAAAATATGTAGTATTATTTTACTTCTAGGTGTGAGCCAGAACAGCGGTGTAAAATTAAGTTAATGGAATTTAAGGCAGCAGTCCACAAATAAACTTCTCCCATTTATCCCAGAGTGGTAGAGCCACGCTGTAGATAGATCTGCCTACAGCATAAATGGAGCGGCTCGAGCGGTTCGTCTCGAGGCCCAAATGTTCCCTCCCCTTCCCAATCCCTATGCCTTTCGTTTAAGCGCACTTATTTTTCTTCGTATCAATATCGTATATATTTCGTATTCAAATCCCATCCCCTTCCCATTCCCTTAATTATCCCTTTCCTTTAAGGTCGGAAACGAAGCCATAATTCTTTTGGTATTGTGGGTGTACATGGGGGTGGAGATCACTTACCATCAGGTGACCCACTTGCTCGTTTGCCGGCCTATGCAATATAAAAAAAAAGAACTGACAAACATACTCATGAGGAAAAAGACCAAGTTTTAAAATAGTTGTAACAAAATTTATTAAACTTCTAGAAAAGTTTGCCAAACATAATCTCGAAACATATTTTTATACGCCACAAAACTTTATTTTTTGTAATGTATGCAGATCGAATAACAGCTAACGACTCGTATTCTCAATATGCTTAATGCATAAACCTAACATTGCTTCGAAAAAACTGAACGTAAACCCGAAATAGGTGAGATAGTCATAAACGTCGCTGATTATTATTGTAGTTTAGATAAAGCTGGCATCAGACTGAGTTTATGTTTTTACAACTGAAACCAACTTGCTGCTGGGTTTCGTAAAGTGAGTGAGATGTCCGGAGGCCCAAATCCCCCTCCCCTTCCCCAATCCCTTAATCATCCTTGTCCTTTAAGGTCGGCAGCGCGTTGATTCTTTTGGTATTGTGGGCGTACATGGGCGGTGGAGACCACAGGTGAGCCACATGCTCGTTTCCAGCCTATGACATAAAATGAGATGAAATTACTTATTAAGTTGGAATAGTCTTTGTGTTCAGTACGAGAAAATTATTCCAAAATAACCTTCTTTATAATCTACAGCAGAAACGTGAGACAGTCTCATTAATTAAATAGCTAAATCAAATCTATACATTAATAAATGAGCATCAATGATATTGAAGTACCTTTTTTTGTATTGATTATAATGGGAGTGGAATGAAGATTTTTAAGGAAAATTATATTATTCGAAAAGTTACCGGCCAATTGATTAGCACAAAAAAATCGTGTGTGTATTTACTATTAAGGTATACATTAAAATATATTCTTGGAAATTGTGGTGTTCCGTATTTATAATGTTTCTATCTGGCCTCCGATAACTCCCTTACAGCCAGACCAATCCATTCACATATCTGTAGGCCAATTCTCGTAATTTTAAATGTTCAAAATATCATTCCGATCTAGCCTCAGCGTCAAGAAAGTTGCAAATGGCATCCTCTTAAACCAATAATCAACGTCAAATGCACCAAGCATTAGCAGTAGCATTATACCGTTTTGGCTTCAGTCAACTTTTATTCTACATTCAATCTCATTACGATCTATGTTCACATTTGACGTTGATTATTGGTTTAAGAGAATGCCATTTGCAACTTTCTTTCATTTTAAATTACGAGAATTGGCCTACTGAACACTACACACGGATACTACGTTATTGGTATATTAATACCTCGCCGGTCGGCAGGAAGCTGGGCTAGCTAGTGACGAATGTATTTATAAGGTGTTATTTGACGTAGATGTCTTACTTATTATCATCTACCTACACCACACCTGTAGGCCTAGTATGAATTACAAATACGTTCAAAGTTTTCGAATTCGTTTAAAATTACTACCGTCGTAGTGTTAAACTAGTAATTCAAACGGTAACAAAGGAAAGAATAGCTTGAAAACAAATTTCATATTCGCCTAATATAAAATAAAATTAACCATATTATTAATTTTAATTCATCATAGTTCCCACTAGTGGCTACTAATACTTGACGTATCGAGAGAAAACGAAAACTTTGATCGTTTAGGAAAACTATTAACACTTGTACTTGTTGACAGGGTCGTTAGCATGTTTGTACATCCAATTGCTGTATACCACATAAATAAACTCAAAGATCAAGTATTATAATCTTCATTATGCTAAGTGTGATTCAACCTTAAAGCAATACGGCCGATATCGGTAGGTACGCCACAAAATAAATGTTACCCACGAAATCAGTACATTTGTATTCAAATGATTATTGTGCTGGTCATGATTACATTTATTTCGGCTATCGACAGTCCCAGTGTTGTTGGTGCTAGGTATTCTTTCCTCTGAGTGTTTGCATAATCTGTTCGGACTTTGGTTTTATGTATTAAGGATTCTTTTGAGTAAGGTATGATAATGATGCTTTTGAATGTAGCATTTACATTTTATTGTGTTTCTGCAATTGTATTAACGGTATGGTTTTCAGGTGAGATGTTTTTTATTGTCAGTATGTTTTCTTAATATCACACTTTGTTAAAATCTTCTAACTATATACCTACATAAAAGTGAAATTACAACTACTTCAGCAATACAATTTTATACGAGATCTCTTGTAAAATAATTTAAAATCTGGAAATATACATACTTAAGCTTACGCCCGTATCACCGAATAGGTAAGCAGAGGTGCAACTAGTACACTCACGCTTGGCAAACTTATTTTTATCCCATAATGTGATAGGTAGCGAGCATATCGCACCTTCTTCTTCTTCTTATCGAATGGTTAGTGGCCAACCTAGTGTCAGAGTTTTTTCAAGCCACCCGAAGGCCTCCGACTTGGCTTAACGACTGCTATCAGTTGATAACAGCCGGGACCGACATTTTACGTGCCTTCCGAAGCACGGAGACGCTCACTTGAAATACCACTAAGCGGTCACCCATCCATAGACTGACCGCACCAAGGGTTGCTTAACTCGCTTATCGTTTACTGATTAGTGAGTGCAACTAGCTATGAGCGCCTCAAATCGCACCATCGGACACTAATTCCAATCGCAAAATAAAATTAGGAATTAGTGAAATGTCTGCAAGGCAGGCGCCAGTGACGCTGTGTCTGTGTGTAAGTACTACACGCTATTTAAATTTATTGGAGATTTGACAGTAGTGTCATTAACGCATGACGTCACTGTTAATCTAAGCATAGTGCTGACAGACGCGAGTGTCACTAACGCTATAATGTCTGACGCTTGACGCAACCATCGGTAGTCTGCCATAAACGTTTAATTTACTGAAATAAAACAGCATTCATTACATCTTTCCACGATTCAAACATGGCTTGCGTGAGTACCACTACATCTGTAGAAATAAAATCTTATTTCGTTCCATTTGCGTGAAAAAGCACGGCGCAGTTATAATTTCCCTCTCGTTTTGAGGCCGCTGTGACGTGACCTCACAGCGAGTACTTAGTCACTTCACTATTCAGAGAGCCTCTCTTAAAAATCAACGGGATTTTATCTAAGTACATGAGATGAATGTTCTTTTGTATTTTGTTTTCGATGTTTTCTGTTAGAAAAAAACAATGATCTAAAATATTATATTTCACACAGAAGCAATTGAAGAAGCTCTTCAAAGGACCTATATCAAGAACGACGGCTGGCTTGGTTACTGATGTTCGCTCGATACGTATACACTACGAGTGGTAGACACTTTTGTCTACAGCATGAATAATATTAATCTAATATTTATCTTTATTTTATAAATGATCGATGACAATGATGCACGGTTTAATTCTAATGAATTTATGTTTGCATCAATAAAACCTATTTTCGATAAAAAAGGATTATTGTCACCAAGCCTGCATACGACCCAGCGGGTCACCTGAGGGTAAATGATAATATGTTTAAATATATAAATATATCTTTTAGAATCATCGAAATAAGATGACAAGAACGATAAATCTCATATGAATCTGCCAAAAATACGGCTCCACTTACTTACACATGCACATCATAGCAACAACAACGTGAAGACAGTCTATGCCTCAGTAAGTCTGCCACAAAAAAGTAGCAGTTGTTAAACTCATCTCAAAAACTTGTGTGGCTCAAAAACTCGTGAAACTCAAGCTAACCATTATAAATGAAACCTATTGGTATTCCACCGGAGTTTCATATTTTCCAACCGCATCTTATCTATAAAATATGAAACGGGTTATATGGGGAAACAATAACGATATATCGTCGACTAAGACCAAAACACAAACGCGTCATACATAATTGGTCAATTGCCTTTATCCTGACAATAGCTTATTACATACATTTCACTTATTCCTAAAATAAAGTATTAAGGCCTAAACAAATACCACACAAAACGGAAACTTATTAGGGGTCATAAACGGCCCTATTTGCTATCAAAACACGACCTAAAACCTTTATCACGTACCTTTTGTGCGTGCAAAGTTGCTGCCGTTCTGTTCTGGGCGTTTATTTGCGCCGGGCAGCGCACCTGCCTTCCTTGTATGAAAACTGGCCTAAGTAAACGAATGCTTTAGTTTTTCGAGTTATGAGGCGTGTGAATCTTGCATGGAAAGATTCGTGACGATATTCAGGGATAAAAGGGTAGTTTTTTTATGTTTAATTTCATACATTATTTTATATGACTGCCTCGGTGGCGCAGTTGTAATGCGTACGTGTTGTGATTAAGGCTAACGCTGAGGTTTCGGGTTCAATCCCCGGTTCGGGTAAAAGTGATATTGAGTTTTTCTATTACGAAATACACAGTATCAGCCCGAAGTCTGGAATTTATGCCCTGTATGGCGATAGGTTCGCCCCCTATCACATCATGGGATGGAGATATGCTCGGCGAAATGTGGGTGTACTGGTTGCACCTCTGCCTACCCCTTCCGGGATAACAGGCGTGAGTGCGTTTAATATTTTATATTTATCAAACATTATATAAATAATAGATCTTCGTGTTTCATTCAAAGAACTTCCCACAAACATAACTAGAATAAACTTTCCTTATCCATTTGATCCAATTAACGAACCGTGGTTATTTTCGCAGAATTATTCATAAAATTGTTATTATCTTAGGTATTATCGTGTTATTATTCTTGTCAGCCTCCGTGGCGCAGTGAGTGAGAGCTGGCTGTGAAGCGAAAGACCGCGGGTTAGATTCCGATATAAATGTTTGTGGATCAAAAATTTGTCTCCGGTCTGGGTGGTTTCTCCTTAGAGATGTTGACGTCAGGCAGGCGGCCGGTCGTAAAAATTATAAACCAAATCTTTCTGACACGTTAAAAACCATGTTCCGGCGATCCCACTGCGAGTGGGATAAGGCCAGGCTACATGGTAATGCTAAGGCATTACTACAAAATAGCACAATGAAACATCAACAGTTTTGATTATATTTATTTTACAAATGTAAGCATAAATAAACTAAATGCACTAATTAATATACACTTAATTACAATTAATCTATGGCTATTGATTTATATTATTAAAAAAAAGTACATTCAATTTTATAAATAGTGTAAAACAATGCGACCCGCAAATACGATTGAACAATTGATGTTTTGTGTTAAAATCTAGATTGTAGTTTAATTTTTCAACTAACAATACGGCTATTCTGCTAATCAAATCATTTTAGTTAACAATATACATTTCCCACTAATTTAATTTGAAATGAATATCAAGAAAGCATTTTATAAAGTACATCATAAGTTAAGACTTCTTTAATTTTTCTAAGTATGCACGTTAGATTATTTATTATATAGAGTCATTATGTTTTTGAGTGGTAGAGCCACGCTGTAAACACTCTTGTCTACAGCATGAATGAGCCGGCTCGTCCGGATCGTTACCACTGTCTCACACAAAACCGACGTAAAGTAGCAGCTTGCTGCTGCGATTCCGATTCCTATAATTTTCCCCACCCATCTATTGGATATAAGTAGGCAGAATATTAAAATAACTTAACCTTTAAAAATCTCCAAAACGTTTTTAATGAAGCTGCTGATGGGCTGGTCGCTGCATCGGGTCAAGGTTACCTAGCATGAACACCCTCGATTAAATTACCTTTCAAATGAAAAAAACCGCATCCAAATCAGTCCATTTGCTTGCTATGATGCTAGAGACAAATACACAGACAGGCAAATGTGTCTATCTTATAACACCCGTCTTTTTTGCCGAGGGTTAAATAAAATAAATGTAAGATGCGAAGCTAGCCCGATGCACACTATATTCAGCGCGCCTTTATTCAACTAAGTACAAGGCACCGGCTTGTGGCTGTCACCTGACAACTTCTCTTAAGCATGCCTTTCATAATTTTCTTTCTTTCCTTTATCTTGCGCTTCTTAGATATTATCTTTTATCTATTTGCAGAATTAAAAGCTGTATTAAACGAGCGCCTTTATTAAAATTTCCACTTTTGTTCGCGACAAAGTTATTTTTTTATGGATATTGAGTTTAATTTTATATTCAAATTGTTGAGTGTCTCGAATGATTCTATAGGAAAAATACCAGGTATAATTGATTGAAATAATTAAAAAATAATGGTTGTATCAGTGGCCCACGAATATCAAAGCCAACCTCATCTGCACGTGGTACACTCTGCTGGTTAACGAGGCAATAACGAAACTTGGTATCGGCTGCGGGTCGTGGGGGTCTGACCCCATCTGACCACAGGCCCGCATAATTTGATTTGGCAGTATTTTGTACTATATGACCCGCCGTCTGATCCCCACAACCCCCAACAGGAATCAAGTCTCGTCATTGTCTTGTCCGTTATTCAGCAGTGTATCAAGTACTGGCGAGATGAATTTATTTTGTACTAATTCGTGAAAACATAGAGCACATTTATTCAGTCATAGCCTACGGTTTCAGCACTATAAGTGACTGTATGATTAAGAGCAAAGCCACACGATGCGTTAACGCCGCACCGTAATGAATTAGAGATATAGGGTGCCACATGGGTGGTGCGGCACCTCAGCGCAACGCTGTTTACCGCCACAAACAAATACTGTGGTGGCGGCACGTAGTCACTTCAGCGCCGCAGCGCATCACCCCTCCCCGCCTCATCTCTCAGGTCGCAAGTCCGGCGCGCTTGCGGTGCGACGCCGCACGGCGACCTAACGCGTCGTTTGACATGGTATAGTGATTTATATGTAGGATGACGCAGCGGCACCGCTCCGGACGCCACACCGCACCGTCAATGCATAGTGTGGCCTCGCTCTTATACTTTATTAATTACGTCAGCAGTATAGTATAGTACATGTGCAATTTAATTTAGATACTTGTGCCACATTTTATACTTGTTTTATATAAACACTTAATCGAATGTTTATCGTGGAATCCGCTGCACTGTAAAAGTAATATAGCGACGTATAAACAGATGTAGGTATACCTCTCCGTACATTTACTGACGAGGACTTAGGTAGCTCGTATAGAGCCGAAGATAAAGCGATTAAAACATACTGAGTCGGTCATTTAAGTAAATAAATACACCCAACAGTCACACATATAGTCCTGACCCCACACATAGTCCTGACCCCACACTAGGTTAACCTGTATCGAGGGTATCAGGAACCACGAGTGGCTTCCTCCCACAACACCCAGGCCCTAAACAAACACTTGTGGATCACACAAATATTTTGACTCGGTGCCGGAATCAAACCTATAGCCTGTAGCTTCGCTATAAAATAACAAAAGCACACGACTGTATCCTTGAAAGGCTAAGCGACTAGTGCAGAGTGTAAATCGCCTAAATTAAATACTTATCATTGGTAATATGCATGGAAATGCGAATCCATAATAAACAACAACAAAAAACTACAAAGACAAAGATGTCAAAAATGTAACACCCTTCTGTTTTGTCACGGGTTCCATCTCGGCTCGGACCAAGAGGGTCGCAAAATCTTACTACTGTCGGACCATAAAGCTGTGGAATAATTTACCGGCGCACGTATTTCCTCCTTTCTATAACATGGGATCCTTTAAATGGAGTGAGAAAAAGCAATTAAGCAGGCCGGCATAATTCTGCCGATCTGCGATGGATTCAGTGTCTATCGTTGGTTGGCAGTATTCATGGATTGCGCTACTCTTACTATCAGTTGTAGCGTAGTTACTTTGCAAAGCTAGGATAAAAAAAATCGCTCACGCTCCGCTCATCACACCTCGCATCGCTCACAAGGGGCACGAAGTGAAGTGCCCTCGCGATTGTAGGTCGACGCTGTTTACACTAATTGCTGAGACACTACCACCACTCCGTGTTGTCTGAGATTTTGTTTTGAGAGTCACCTGGCACTCGGATAAAGATTGATTGGCTGAATTACGTTTTAGAGACTGGCTTTGTTTCCACACAATTTTTATACTGTTTTTTGAGTGGAGAGCTACGCTGTAATTTTTATCTACAGCATGAATGGGCCAGCTTGACTGGGTTGCTACCACTGTCTTACCAAAACCAACGTAAAGTAGCGGTTTGCTGGTGGGTTTCGTACGTTGAGTGAAATATCCTAAATCTCCCCCCTCCTTCCCAATCCTTTAATTATCGCTTTGCTTTAAGATCGGCAAGACGTCTATGATGACCGTCTGTGACCCAATTGCTCATTTGCCAGCCTGCGCTATAAAAAAATAAAGGAATTTTAGAAAAAAAAAATTACTGCCTCGGTGGTTTTAATGCGTATGCGTTACGACTGAGGCTGACGCTGAGGTCTCGGGTTCGATCCCCGGGTCGAGTAACAGTGATATTGGGTTTTTCTATTACGAAATGCTCAGTCTCAGCCCAGAGTCTGGAATTGTGCCCGGTATGGTGATAGGCTCGCCCCATATCACTTCATAGAATGGAGATACGCTCGACGAAATGTGGGTGTACTGATTACACCTCTGCCTACCCCTTCGGGGATTGCAAGCGTGAGTGTGTATATATGTATATGGATTTTATTCGCCGCGAAAATTCTGCATCATTCAGTTTTCTGTGAGACACCATGATCGAGGTCATTGGGCTTGTTTTTGTAGACAATACAAATGAAATTGTTTAGGTATGATGTTGCTGCGTAATGAAAGACTCAATCTTAAATGATAGTGTGTAGTTTGAGATAGATCGTTATAATAACGCGCTGGAATTTGAATCCGAAATCCTAGCAAATTACAGGGTGTAGGAATTTTCGAGGCCTTGTGACACCATAGCCCGAGTTTCCTGTGCCGGCAATATACGGAAATTCAATATTTTTATTTGATTTTTGTTTGCATTTACTGGCAATTATAGAATAATTAATATTATAAATGCGAAAGTGAGTTTGTTTCTTTGTTTGTTACGCTTTGACGCCTAAATCTCTGAACTGATTTGGATACATTTTGATACAGAGATAGATGGAACCGTGAAGACGATTATAGGCTATTTTTATTCCGGTTATAAGCTACTTTTTTATAACATAGGCTGCCAAACGAGCAAGTGGGTCACCTGATGGTAAGTGGTCCCCTCCGCCCTTGTACACCCACAATACCATAAGAATCATGGACACGTTGCCGACTAATAGAAAGAAAGGGATAATTAAGGGATTGGGAAAAGGAGGCGGATTTGGGCCTCCGGATACCTCGCTCACCATGCGAGACGCAGCAGTAAGCTGCTGCTCTATGCCGGTTTTCTGTTATACAGTGGTAACGACCCAGACGAATGGGCTGGCCATTCATGCTGGAGACAAAACTGTCTACAGCGTGGCTCTACCACTCAAAATATCTTATCCCTGATAAGTCTGTTCACACGGGCAGAGTCACGAGCAAAAGCTATTATTTGATAAATTCAAATTCAGGTGGTTAAAAAATAAAAAACATATTATGAATAAATAAAATGTTATACTTTCCGTCACTAATTACACTCTAACAACAAATACAATTTGCTAGGTAGTTTCTGCAGACAGTGGAAGGAACATCGTACTATTATAGCTAGAATCTTCTCACCAACCGCTATATTTTATTGCGTTTTAGTGTTGTCTACAAGTTAATCCGACATATCTCTCGCCTCATCCCTGAAAAGACATTATTATCAAGAAACATGTGAGGCAAAGGAATTTATTTCATTAATCCTGTAATCCTAACCCTTACTCATACGAGTACGGATATTGAGATAAAATAGTAAGGGTCCAATTTGTCATGTGTAATTTATGAGAAAATAAAGTTGGTGTCTTTTGTACCGATTGGCTCGATTATGGGCTATCGACTTTCCTCTCGAAGCTTTGAAGGGTTAATTATTACGCTGTGCCTTTGAATTATAGTCGGCCATGGTGATTCGTTAGTGAAATTGGGACATGATTTATTTTAATCCTTTGGAAATTTCCATAACATTGACATTTTCGGGTTGGAGTACATTTTCGGCCATTTGGTTTTAATATTTTTAATACTTTGATATGTTAATAAAAATAATTTTATTGTATTCTGGTTTCTTTTTGTTTGCAGCTTCGTCTACGTGGCTATCTTTCCCGCCATATTTCGGGGATAAAAGTAACTCATGTCTCTAACTGGTCCTTAAATTATTTCTATGCAAAAATCGTGTCCGATGCTGCGTGAAAGAAGAATAAACTAACAAACAAACTTTCGTTTTAATTATACCCAATATACTTAAAAATATTGCGTTTTTGTAAAAATAGGTCCCAACTCACTAAAATGTTGGTTTCATTTAGCTTTATGAAATCTTACTTAGCAAGTAAAACATTTTTAAAGATATTTTTTTATATTCCATGGTAGATTTTCCCTTAAAAGTCATAAGCGCAACAAATGCATCATTCATTATGATAACTATTTTAATAAGTTATTAAACAGAACAATAATCGCCAGACTATCTGAGCGAGTTTTCAACTAGGATCCTGTGAAATGTGCTCGAATGTGCAAAACTTATTCAATTCATTACAACTTGTGCTCTTTGTTGAGTTACACTTTCATTAGACTAGTGCAGTTTCGTTTTTATTGCAGATGTGTTAGTAGATAAAGTGTTTAATTTATTCATCGTGGTCATGGGACTCATGGTCAATAATCATTATTTTGTTATAATGTTTCTCTTGGCATAAACTGAGCTGCTTTAACGCAAATAAATTGTAATGTACATAGTATCAATATTGTAAATCAGTTTTGAAAAGAACAACGTTAGAGTTTCTTGTCTCTTCTTCTCTAGCGAAACAGCATTCCGAACTGGCGGTAGAGTTAAAATTTGACTGAATCTAAATGATGTATAACATTTTATGGGTTCAATAAAGAATTTGAATTGAATTGAATTTGAAAGAAGAGCACTGGAAATTGCTACGTAACGTTTCGTGAGTAAGATTATATAAAGAAAGAAAGTGTTTGTTTAGTGATTTCTTAGGTTACGCGAATATTACACATTGAAATAAAACTAGTTTATACGGATATTATAGCGGTTGATTTTTTCTTTTAGTCCCGACGTTTCGAAAGCTTTTCAGCCTTCGTGGTCACGGGAGAGACCCGTATAAACTAGTTTTATTTCGATATTTTGTTTGCCACACGACATACATTATAAAACTTAAGACTTCCCCCGTATTCATAAACGTTACTATGACACCGCATAGTGAGCGCGAACGCATAGTGAAGATGTCTCTAAACGTCATTGGTTAGTTTTTGGCGCTAAATCAAAACGGACCAATCATGTATACAGAAATCTACACCTAAGAGCTTACTTGAGTGGTGTTTGTGTATACGGGCCTTATGCCCGAATACTGAAACGCTACTCAACGAACGACTGTCTGACAACTACTTGAACTATGAGTGGTAGAGCCACGCTGTAGACACTTGTCAACAGCATGTATGGGCCGCCTCGTCCGGGTCATTACCACTGTCTCACAGAAAACCGGCGTAAAGTAGCAGCTTACTACTGCGTTTCGTACGGTGAGTGAGATATCCGGAAGCCCAAACCCCCTCCCCTTCCCAATTCCTTAATGATCCCTTTCCTTTAAGGTCGGCAACGCACCCATGACTCTTTTGGTGTTGTAGGCATACATGGGCGGTGGGATGACTTACCATCAGGTGACCAACATGCCCGTTTGCCGGCCTATGCCATAAAAAAAACTTACTATCATACAATTTTGACAGATAATAGCATCATAAAATGTTACGATCTTAAATGCTAGAGTTGCGTTTCAGTATTCGGGCGTAGTGTCTTAAGTTGCGCTTGTTACAAAACGTCAAAGGAAACATTACTTATCAAATAAAATATACAATATTATTTACAAAATAATTGTTAAAGCTTATTTTGTATAGCACAGACCAGCAAACTGATGATCTGATGATAAAATAAGAATAATCTCCACCGCCCAAGTACACCTACAATACCAGAATAATAAGGACGCGATGCCGACCTTAAAGGAAAGGGATTGGGGAAGGGAAGGGAGGAATTGTCCTGATCTCTCACTCACGGTATGAAACGCAAAAGCTAGCTGTTACTGAAGTAGCAGCTAGCTTTTGCTAGGTGAACCTCAGTTTCTGTGAGATAATGGTAACAACCTGGTCAAGCCGGCCCATTTATGCTGTAAACATAACTGTCTACAGCGTGGCTCTACCACTTATAAAAAAATAAGAATGCTTATACACTGATGTTTGGCGTCATAGATAAAGACGATTTCATACTCAGAAATGTACAGAAGGACTATTTATTCAATGTAGTCCTACAAATTAACTATTCTCAGATATTTCATCACAGCGTTACATAGCAACTAAGCCTATTTGCAGTCGCTAGTGTAAACACGCCATTATAATTCCACAAAAGGCCATTCGGTTTTATTCGAGTATTGTTTGGTTAGGAGCGGATTTAACCGGTTTTTGCTAGTTACATAGTATCATGACACTTTTAGTATACCAACATCGTTGCGGGCTATGATTTCTTTCATGAAAAATATTTTTGTTCTCTCACACTTAATTTCGTAAAAGAACTCAGGGAATCTCTATTTTGCTGTTATTTTGCCTGAATAAAGATTTGAACCTAGGGTCCCACCGTTTCTCAGCCTACGTAGGCTGCCTTTAGACCAATGAAGTGAATTATAGAAGAGGCCTACATATACAACGTGTTACAAAAAGGTGTGGTCATATTTCAGGATCGTTACATACACCTGATAGTGAGCGCCGAATCTTATCAATATCCAGACATGCTAAAATAGTATATTGAGAAACAAGTGCGACAAGTTGTCGATTGCCCACGAAAGCGAAGTGCCCTCAAAACAAATAAAAAGTTTTAAAAGAAGAAAAAAATATATTTTAAACAATAAATAAAAATTAATTAATATTAATAAACAAAAAATAAATTTTTTCAATTTTTTAAAAGGACGAAGCCTTTTCGGACCAGAAATAATAGCTGAAAAATTAAGCATTCAAAAAAATTAATAAAAACTTTCATATTTGGGTCTCGATACTTGAGGAACTAAATTATTTCTTACTTCATCGGCTTTTTTCAGGATTTCAGGTGGTGTGGATTCGTCGCTCGAACTTTCTGGAGTTTCCGGTATTATTTCCGACTCTATATTCATTTTTAAACTAATTTTAATTTAATTACAATTTTATTTATTAAATTAAACTGTCAGACGCGTCAACCTCAATTCAGTTTTAATATGTCGATTGTGTTTTTTTTTGTTATTATTTTTTTAATTTTAGCAATTTTATCTAAATTTGCGTGTGCCAAGAATAATTTACGTGCGACAAGTAAACTTGTCGCACTCAAATAACAGTTTTATTTATGAAAAAACTCACGCGTAATTTTAAAATGGGCAAACGGTTCTTTTTCAAACGTAACAGCGAGCGTCAAGATACTACTTTTCCCGCATGAGTAATACAATTTACAATTTAACCACTCATTTATTACGATCGATAGGATTGATCACATCATTATAAATTATTTGAATTAGGTACGTCTGTGCGAATAGTATCAAATGTTTATCATTTAGTGTTGTCTAAGTTGCAAGTCCTATTATCGACGTTACTCATTTATTAAAAAAATGCTTTATTTATGTCCTAGTAATGCAATCGGATTTGATACTATTGGTGAAAAACTTAAATCATACGTTGCATAAATTTGACCACACCTTTATGTAACACGTTGTATAATTACTTAGCTTTATCAGTGTTTCACCACTTTTAATATGAGATAAAACTCTCTGCTAACTTTGCTCGCCTCGTCTTTGTGTTCAGTGTAACAAGCGCGTAATTTATTTTACGATTATCTTGCTTCACAAATCAAAAGGCAACTATATACTAACAACTTTTGTGATATTCTCTGAAATTTGTACAGCCAAATGGGCATTATAATGAGTCTAAAACATAATATATTCATGTACTAGAATAGCTAAGATTTTCTTATAGCATAGGCTGTCGAACGAGCAAGTGGGTCACCTGATGGTAAGATCCGGAGGCCCAAACCCCCTTCCCTTTCCAATCCCTTTCCTTTAAAGTCAGCAACGCGCCTATAATTATTTTGGTATTGTGGGCGTACATGGGCGATAAAGATCAGTTACCTTTAGGTGACCCACTTGCTCGTTTGCCGGCCTATGCTATAAAAAAGTGATCTCCACCGCTAATGAACATCCACAATACCCGAAGAATCATGGAGGCGTTACCGACACAGAAAAGGATGATTAAGGGATTGAGAAGGAGAAGGAGATTTCGGGCTCCGCATATCTCACTCATCGTATGAAACGCAGCAGCATGTCGCTACTTTACGTCGGTTTTTTGTGAAATAGTGGTAAGACAGCGTCAAGCAGGCCCATTCATGCTCTAGACAAAAAAGCGTGGCTCTACCATTCACATATTATGGCTCTTAACATAAGGCGAGCACTTGCTTGTCTTGTCATTTAGGTAGTAAAAACAGAAATACTTAGTTTAGACAAGCTGCACCGTACATAGAAATTGAACCACTAAGTTACGGTCAATTGACCGTAACTTAATATTACTATCTCACTTACTCTCAAGTAGAACCCCTATCGCCCTGTCTGTGAACTGTCAAATTCCCGCGTTATGTGACGCAATTTTAGTTCTAAACAGCCCGTCTAGTAGTATATGTTAAAGTCTTTGATAAAAAATAATAAATTGGTGTATTCTTAATATTTTAGTAAGTCTTCCAGCCGACATTATTCAGACTAATGATAATAATGGATAATAAAAAAGTGTCATTTTATACAACGCTAAAAACATAAAAAGTCCCTGTTTTATCTAACGCGTTGGACCTATTAGAAGTACATTAACATCACTCATTTAGACTTTTTTCGGGAAAACATCAATCTTCCCGGCAATAGTAAATCCATTTGGCCGTGATCCAAGCAAAAACAATGAGAATCCTTTGTAAAAAAATAAACTATTGAACATTAGCTCCCGCCAACTTATTCTCAAGCTATTATTGTTTGTTCGAGGATGTATTAATTTATAATGTCTCTCTCGGATGACTGTACTTGTTTTTTGGATACTGGAGCAATAATAAAATTATCCAATTATTTTATGTTGTCGCCTCATTGATCTAGTGGCAGCGTACTAAGGCTGATAACAGGTCTGGGTTCAATTCTCAGGTCAGGCAATCACAAATTATGTTTGAATTTTAGATTCGAATAATCACACGAATTCTCCGGGGTTGGAATTTGCTATAGGCTCGCCCTCTATCACATGGGATGGAAATAAGCTCGGCGAAAAGTGGGTGCATTAATTACAACTCTGTCTACCCCTTCGGGGATAAAGGCCTAGAAAATATTATGTTCTTTGCATTCTAGTCTTATTAGACGTTTTCACTTTTTTTATTCAGGTTGACACACACATGGACTTCTGCAATGCCAGAGCACAGCCAAGCCGCTGCCTAGCACTTCGCCCAATCTTGAGCATCCTCGGTAGTAAGACTATTAGCCCCCATTTCCGCCTCTAAAATATCAAGTCAGCGCTTTTTTATCGTGTAGTACCGTCAATCACCGCGTTTGCTGACTTACTTCAACGGTGTCCTTAAAACCAAATTAGACCACCAAGCGACATTCCTGGAGTTTATCTGCTATTTCGCTATCACATGGCTGACGCACCTGTACGCATATAACCTACACCAGAAAATCGTATAATAATTCACAGCAGTCTAAATCAATGGTCTTTCTTTCTTTCTACCTGGCGTTATCCCGGCAATTGCTAGGGTCCGCCTTCCCACTTAGACACCTCCACTTCGCCCGATCTTATGCATCCTCTGTAGTAAGACCGTTGGCTCTCAAATCTGCCTCTAATACGTCAAGCCAGCGTTTTTTAGGCCGTCCGCGGGATCGTACTCTTGGTACGTTCTGGCACAGGCACTTGCGACCGACGTACTCCTGTGGTTTCCTTAAAACGTGACCAAACCACCTTAAACGACTTTCCTGAAGTTTATCAGCCACGTCGCGGACACCCAGGCTGCCACGGATGTACTCGTTACGTATACGATCTAGTCGTGTAACGTTGCACATCCACCGCAGCATCTTCAGTCTAAAGTTCTTTCAGTCTAAATCAATGGTAATCTTTTTTATTAAATGCCATCTACTGATCATGAACACTCCAATACTACTAGCCCTGTATTATACATGTCCCACTGCTGGGCACAGGCCTCCTCTACTGAATGAGAGGGGTTAGGCCGTAGTCCACCACGCTGGCCTAATGCGGATTGGTAGACTTCACATACCTTCGAAATTCTTATGGAGAACTTCTTAGGTATGTAGGTTTCCTCACGATGTTTCCTTCACCGTTAAAGCAAGTGATAATTAACAATTAATATACACGTAACATAGAAAAGTCAGAGGTGTATGCTCTTGGGGCTGGTTTCGAACCTGCGGCTTTCGTCTCGACAGTCCATATCACTCCCACCTGAGCTATCACTGCATTTAACACTCCAATAACAGAATAATAATTAAATAACTGACCTTTACACTAAAGAATGGGGATTGAGGGTGGGTATTGAAATTTGGCGTCCAGTAATCTCACTCACCGTATAAAACGCAGCAACACAACTTCACTTCTTTTCACAGAAAAGATGCAACCCTGCCAAGTTATGTCATAAGGCTTATGCCTGTAAACAAATCTGCCTACTTCGTGGCTAAACTAAAACTAACCACTTACTTTGGTTGTTTCGAAACCCTATAGAATTCGAACCCAATATATTCGATGTTCAATAGAGTTTATCAATTTTTTGTCGTAGAACTGTCTAGACTATCGCATGACCCAGAAATCAAAATGGTACACTTCAGAACTTTTATTTTTCACGCATAACTAAACTGATTTCGATTTTAGTTGTAGACGTCTGGCATACATATTCATACTAGTTCGTCCCGCCCAAAAGTTTTTACTCGAAAGTACTGTCCCCATTTCAGACGAAAGTAAAGTAGGCGGAGAGTTTATGTGTGAACAGTTTTCGATCGATTTCAAAGAGAAGATTCTGAATTCGTTTGTATTTTAACCGACTTCAAAAAAGGAGAAGGATCTCTATGCGGCGGTTTCTTTTTTTGCTATTAATGTTACGCGATACCTCTGCCAAATATATACTGGGTAGGTCCATCGAAATCAGATGACAAGAAACGTAACTCAAGCAAAACAAAGACCCCAAGACGCCCAAGTGGGCGCTGCTATAAAAGTCAGAGCAGCTCGTTCATTCATCAATTCATAAAAATTTATTCATGATCTCTAGTTGACACTTATTACGTCAAATTTTTTGCGCGGTGCAGAACGTCATATCTCGATTTAGAAATTTAATATTTAGACATTAACTTTTATGAAATAAAGTTGATTTTGAACGTTCATTAATTTTTGTTACGTGTAACGTAAGAAACGTACCAGCAAGCTGCTTCTACACGTCGGTTTTTTATGAACCAGTAACAACCTGATCGAGCCGGCCCTTTTTTGCTGTAGAAAAAACTGCCTTCATCATGGCTTTACCACTGAACAATCTGCGTCACGCAGTGCTTCGTATTGTTTCCTGACGAATATAATTAAATAAATAGAATAAATACACCCAACAATCACACACATAATCCTGACCCACACACACTAGGTTAACCTGTATAGTGGGTATCAGGAACTACAAGGGACTTGTGGTCCCGAAACAAATATTTGTGGACCACACAAACATTTATCTCGGTGTGGGAATCGAACCCACGGCTTCTCGCATTACTGTCGGCTATTCGCCAACTGCGCCACGGAGGCTCACCGAACTTAAGATACACGCCTGTATCCCTGAAGCGGTAGGTAGGAGTGCAACTAATGCATCTAGACTCCGCCGAGCTTATTTCCGACCCGTGTTGTGATCAATCGATGGATGGGGGCGAACCTGACGCAAATTAAAATCTTGAGTAACTCTTACGTGATTTTTTCGAATTGAAAGTTTTTACCCGTCGCGAAATTGTAACCTAGGACCTCGCGACTTCTTTGTCTAAGACGCTGCCACTAGACCAATGAGGCGACCTGTATTTACCTGTTTTTAACTACAGACTGGAAGTTATTACTATTACAAATGTACTAATATAAAAGTTTGGATGTTTGTAAGTCCATCACGCCGTAACGGCTGAATGGTTTTTGATGAAATTTGCCACACAGGTAGACCATGACATGGATTAGGACATAGATTTTTACTTTTTATCTCGGAAAAGGCCGTTCACGCGGCCCAAGCCGCGAACAAAATCTAGTAAAAATATTGGTAAAATACAACAGCAAAAGATCTTTCGGGGTTGCCAGCTCTTTGAAGTTTTGTTTATAATTTTATAAAGTGATTAGAACATTCTGGTTCTTAGAAATAATTATTTTATATCTGATGAGTTTGTTGGCTTCAGACTGGACCTTTATATAAATACTGGGGAAAAGAAATTCCTAGAATCAAATTCACGATACAACGTCGCTTTGAAGTTCATTGGATTCTGTGTAACATTTTTAATTTTATGTTAGAGTAAAATAAGGTTAGGAGCCTTGATCGAATTTTCTATATTATTACTAATATACCTACAACTAAGTATTCCTAATTCATAGCAAATTTTGTAAAAATAAAATTATATTTTACATACGTACTCACACTTGTAATCCCTGAAGGTGTAGGCAGAGGTGTAACCAGTACACCCACATTTTGCGGAGCTTATTTCCGTCCCATGATGTGATAGGGGGCGAGCCTATCGCCCTACCGGGCAAATATCCAAACTCCGGGCTGATACTGAGCATTTGGTAATAGAAAAATCCAATAACACTTTCATTCGACCCAGGGATCGAACCCAAAACCTCAGCGTCAGCCTCAGTCGCATTACAACTGCGCCACCGAGGCAGTCAGTCGAGCTTATGATGATATTTTTAATAGCAGAGTTCGGCAGACGAGCCTACGGATCATCTGATGGTAAGTGATCTCTACCGCCCACCATTAAACTATAACATTACATTATATACTATAACATTACTATATGAAAACAGTGCTTATAATGTGTGTAAGCAGTAGGGCGAAAAAATCATAAAATTTGATTGCTTCAAATTTAAAAACGTCGCTGAACGTATGATGATTTCATGTAAAAAGCTACCTTAAGACGAATTTTTAAGGTTCAATTTGTGTTTATTTCATCAGAACTTGTGATCCTATTCTTTATTTTTTTATTTTGATCTATCGACGACACTTTTTAAATTAACAATTGCATGAAACTGTGTATCTTTGGCAATAAATCATGCTGTGTTACATACTTCAGCAACTTAGATTAAATACCTACCCACTCACGCCTGTACTTCCCAAATATAACTTTCATCGCTTATCCTTACTTATTCCATTTTAAATAGGTATAGTATATTCTCAATTTTTTATTCTAGTTTTGGGTCAAGCCCCAAACCAAAATCCTGGATCCGCCACTGACTTCAGATACTTTCGAAATTCTTATGGAGAACTTCTCAGGAATGCAGGATTCCTCACGATGTTACCTTTACGGAAAAAGCAAGCGATAATTAACAATTTTAATTTAATGCCTATGGTCCATATCGAAAAACAGAGAAAAAATAACAATAATAATAATACTTAACAATCCTGGACTAATATAAAAATATTGTAAACTTTATAGTTGCCCAGTGTATTTTGACGATGCTATGTATGTTATGTATATATTAGCTGATATGATTTCTGTACTTACATAAGTTTCTTTATTTTGTACTGACTTGTCATAAGCGCTATTTTAATTGCCTACATGATGAATACAACTATTTCATTTCATAAAACTATTTCATTTCATTTCATTTCAATTGATACACACAAGAGAAAAATCAGAGGTGCATGCTCTTAGAGCTGGTTTCGAACCTGCGACTTTAGTCTCGACAGTCTGTATCACTCCCCGCTGAGCTATCGCTGCTAACCACATCTACTCATATAATATAGTGTTGGCAATATAGTTGGGTGTTTCCTATGTAACGTTAACTATTATTGGCCGACTAATACAATTTCCCGCTCCAGCGGTGTCCGCGGTCCCCGGGTCTCAGAACAATTAGTGCTTACGACATTATTTTTGTCAGCCCAATTGTACCTTTTGGCTTGTCTATCTCTGTGTAACGAACGCTGAAATTCGCCTGACCTCTAGGGAATGATATAAAGTCTGGAGTTTTTTTTGTGTTTGGAAATATGTGGTTTAACGGTATTATTAATATACTAGCTGTTGCCCGGAACTCCGCCCGCGTGAAATAAAACGTAGCCTATAACCGTCTCCAGGGTCCCATTTATCTCTACATCAAAATTCATCAAAATCGGTTCAGTGATTTAGGCGTGAAAGCGTTTTTCTCATAAAAAGTATCCTATGTTACTTCTTATACCTACCTCCAAGAATATGTGTACAAAGTTTCACGATGATCACGAAAGCGTAACAAACAAACTTACATTCACATTTATAATATTAGTATAATAGTATGATTTTCATATTTTAATGTGGTTTACATCGAAACAAGATAACTAGAATGATAACTCTAATATTAATATTTGTCTCGGTGCGGGGATCGAACCCGCGGCCTCACGTTTAACAGTCGGCTACTCGCCCACTGCGCCACGACTATATGAAGAGCTATTTTTAACCTAAAAATACCAAAGAAGCAGACGGTTTACTAGGTGGTAGGTTCTTCGTATGCGAGAGGCCGTCTGGGTAGGTACCACCGCTTTGTCTATTTCTGCAGTGTGTAATATAATAATAGTAATAATAAATAATAATAATACTAGCCCTGTATTATACTCGTCCCACTGCTGGGCACGGGCGTCCTCTACTGAATGAGAGGGGTTAGGCCTTAGTCCACCACGCTGGCCTAATGCGGGTTGGCAGACTTCACATAACTTCGAAATTATTATGAAGAACTTCTTAGGTATGCAGGTTTCCTCATGATGTTTCCTTCACAGTGTGTAAACACGGTTTTATTCCGGTTTAAAGGACATTGAAGCCAGTGAAATTACTGGCCATTATGAGACTTAACACCTTATGTCTCAGGGTGACGAGCGCAGTTCAATGCCATGCAGTACTTCATAATTCGAAGTTCTGGTGTTGCTTCTATTTATGAACAGGCGTGACGCTTACCATCAGGCGAACGACCTGCCAGTCTCGTCATAAAGCTAATAAAAACACGTGAGATCAAAACAAAAAAAATATATACTTTTTCCATCAAAAGTCATTAGGGATGAGTGTCGATTCCAAGCTCAATAATGGTATAATTTAGTGATTTTTTTATCCATTCAAGCCAGTGATTAGGCCCATCTGTATAAAGGCACAATAATTAAAGTGCGCAGTCCCCTGGGTCAGACCTAAATTTAATTACTTATTTGAACCCAAAGTTACTGTGAAGGTTGTGGAGGCTTACAAGGCGCATCGAATTTCTATTCAATTACATTCGTGGTGTATGAAGCTCTTAGTTTGTCTATTGAGTTTGATTTATACTGGAATTGAAATTCTAAATGAGATACGAATATGTGTGAACACACACGTTACAGGAGAAAAGGTCACTCGTATGCGAGAGGCCGTCTGGATTGATACCACCGCTTTGTCTATTTCTATCGCCAAGCAGAGGTATGTAAGCACTATTACGTTTCGGGTTGAAGGACATTGTAACCAGTGAAATAACTAATAAATAATAATAGTAAATAAATAAACCAACTGTCACACACATAGTCCTGACCCCACACTAGGTAAACTGTATCGTGAGTATCAAGAACTACGAGGGACTTGCGGTCCCACAACACCCAGACCCGAAACAAATATATGTGGATCACACAATAATTTGTCTCGTTGTGGGAATCGAACCCCAGGCCTCTCCCTCCTCTTCCCAATCCCTTAATTATCCCTTTCCTTTAAGTACAGCAACGCGCCAATAATTCTTTTGGTATTGGGTGGTCGAGATCACATACCATCAGGTGACATACTTGCTCGTTTGCCGGCATATGCTTTAAAAAAAAGAAATCCGGCTCCTCGTCATCTCGCCAGGTGAATAAAAAGCATCCCAAGCGCTGAATCCTACGAAACATGACTTAGAACCAAATCTTCCTTTATCAAGAGGTTAATGGCTTTTATATCGACAATAAATGTTACTATCTGCAGTAATTTGGGTTTTTTCATTAATTTACCTTCCATTAAAGCCATTTCCATTATGTAGTCGTTAGACCGCGCGGGTGATAAATTAGATTTACCAAATGAGTTCCTTTTTTCGATTATTTTTTTATGTACGCACTATTTCGAATTAACTACGTGTATTTTTTTGTTTAATAATAGGAACGTATTTTTTAACGGACTTCAAAAAAAGAGGAGGTTCTCAATTCGGCGCGTTTTTTGCTTTTTTTATGTATGTACATCGGTTTCTCCGCCAATTGTGGACCGTTTCTGTCGGAAAAAAATCACTCGATAGAGTTTAGCTGCGATGTAGTCCCATATAAATTTGGTTAAGATCTGATGACGGAGGAGTAAAAAAATAAAACTCCTCAACGGACAACGGTACACTCGTCGCGATAGTGTTATTGTATTAACTTTACATGCTATTGCTGTAACTAACACTAAAAATTTAATAATAAAATTCCTGTATCGCTAACGGTCAAATAAAATTGCACCGACTCCAAAAAGACCTATACAATTTGTTATTTTTTACTTTTCAGTGTGTTTATTTCGAAGTCGGTTTCTAAGTTTTGTTAAACGTTATTTTATGTGTAATTTACATATTGATAATGCTAGTGAAATCTTATACATTATTGTTATATCAGTCCTGTATATTATGCATTGCCCCACTACTGGATACGCACATCCTCTACTATGTAATAAGAGGGATTAGGATTTAGTTCACCACCCTGGCCAGGATTGATAACCTTTTTTTATTAACATGTCGATGTCGGTCGCTCACCTAATGGTAAGTGACACGCCTGCCCATAAACAGAAGCAACACCACACAGTACTTTAAATTCGAAAGCACTGCATGGCACTGGACTGCGCTGGGCATTAGACAGCCTCCGTGGCGCAGTGGGCGAGTAGCCGGCTGCGAAGCGAGGGCCGTGGGTTCGATTCCCGCACTGAGACAAATATTATTTTGTGTGATCCATAAAACATAGTTTTGGGTTAGGGTGTTGTGGGACCACAAGTCCCTCGTAGTTCCTGATACACACGATACAGGTTTACCTAGTTTGGGGACAGGACTATGTGTGTAACTGTTGGGTGTATTTATCTCTCTATTCTAAAAAAAGTAACTGGCGCCGCCGCCGTTGCCGCTGCCACAAGCTTGTCACGCTATCTCCTCCGAAACCGCTGGGAGTATGGGGTTAAGACCGATACCAATCGATGCAGAATAATTTGGGGAAGAAAGTAAGATATGTCTCATATTCGTCGAAATTTAAGTTTTTTTTTTATTTAATGTTTTGTGGCAAAACATGGGCAATGCCCCTAGTTAATTAAAACAAAACAAAAATGCCAATATAACATTATGATATACTCTTAAACATCCATCTAAAATAAAAAGCCTAATGACAAAAATAAGTCCTTTAAAACTCAAAAGCCCAAAAGTTAGAAAATAAATCGAAATGAATTATTTGGAATACGAAAAGATGGTCTAAAACGATTCTTGTCCCAATAAGGGAGGAATAAACGTCTCCAAATTATTTATTTACTTTGACCCGTGTTGGCGGCACTTAGGTGAAGTTGTGGCTTGGTTTGACCTTACAACAATAACAGACAATACGGTGGCTACCCACTGTTGTCTTTGGTTTTATTTGTACGTTAGAAATAGGTTATTCTATATAAGGTCCAATTACTCTATATACAAGGTGGTAGGCCCCTCGTATGCGAGAGGCCGGCTGGGTTGGTACCACTGCTTTGTCTATTTCTGCCGCCAAACAACAGTGTGTAAGCACTATTGTGTTCCGGTTTGAAGGACATTGAAGTCAGTGAAATTTCTGGGCATTATGAGACTTAACGCCTTATGTCTCGGGGTGATGAGCGCAGTCCAGTGTCATGCATTGCTTTTGTTATTTAAAGTTCTGTATGGCGTTGCTTTTGTTTATGAGCAGGCGTGGCGCTTACCATTAGGCGAGCGACCTGCTCGTCTCGTCATTGAAGCTAATAAAATTACTCTATATAAGGAACCTACATTGATACATAACATCACGCCTATATCCCAAAGGGGTAGACAGATGTGCAACTAGTGCTATCTCCACGTTTCTTTGAGTTTATTTATGCCCCATGATGTGATAGGTAGTGAGCCTCTAGCCTATATAATGAAAGTCAAGCCGAAAAAGCCGCAAAACGTCACAAAACAGATGTAAATAAAGCAAAAACTAATAGCAGTGATAGCTCAGCAGGGTATGGACTGTCGACACGAAAGTCGCAAGTTCGAAACCAGCCTCAAGTGCATACACCTCTGACCTTTCTAATCTATGTGTGTATTAATTGTTAATTATCACTTGCTTTAACGGTGAAGGAAACATCGTGAGGAAACCTGCATACCTGAGAAATTCTTCATAAGAATTTCAAAGGTATGTGAAGTCTGCCAAGCCGCATTAAGCCAGCGTGGTGGACTAAGGCCTAACCCCTCTCATTCAGTAGAGGAGGTCCGTGCCCAGCAGTGGGACGTATATAATACAGGGTTAGTATTATTTAAAGCAAAAACTTGAATAACAATCTCACAAAACGCTCAAAAAACAGCAAAAGAACTATGTTAGTGCCTACAACATAACTCAAACAGTAGGATAGCGAAATGAACAAAAACGCTGTTAAAATGTAGTGAAGCGAGCAGGACAAACGGCTGACGTCGCTGGATTCATGTCACTGGCACACAGTGAGACGTCTTGTCGAGCTGTTCGTTGTTTGTTACAAAGTTTTTGCAGAAGTACGGGCTAGTTAGGCTGTGTAAGGTTTCTTTGTATTGCTTGAAATATTCTTATTCTCTATGTCCATCTAATAAACAAAAAAAACATGTACAAAAGAATCTTTATTTTTATTTATATTGGCTTAAATGACTACTATTAATGAGCAGGTCGCTCGTCTGCTGATAAGCGTCTGCCCATAAACAGAAACATCGTCACACAGAATGACAAGACGAGCAGGTCGCTCGTCTACTGGTAAGCGCCTGCCCATAAACAGAAACATCGTCACACAGAATGACAAGACGAGCAGGTCGCTCGTCTACTGGTAAGCGCCTGCCCATAAACAGAAACATCGTCACACAGAATGACAAGACGAGCAGGTCGCTCGTCTACTGGTAAGCGCCTGCCCATAAACAGAAACAACGTCACACAGAACTTTGAATTTATAAAGCAGCATGGTACAGGACTGCGCTCGTCACCCCGAGATGTAAGTTTTTAAGTCTCGTTACGCCCAATAATTTCACTGGCTTCAATTTCTTGGAAACCGGAACAAAACAGAGGTGACATACTGTTGCTTGGTGGCAGAAATAAACAAAGCGACCAACCCAGGCTGCGTTTCGCATACGAGGGACCACCTTGTGATGTACAAATAGCGGTCTTATCGCTAACTGTGATTTCTTCCAGACAACCTTTCGATGGACTGAATTTAGTAGGAGATAAGGAGGGCGATCGTCAAAAACGTATAGATAGAAATAATGTACATAATATGCATGTATATATGCGAGTATTAAAGTAATTTGCTTTGGTAAGTATGTTTTTTCTAGACCAGTAAAGTAATTACATTGGACCTGAAGGCCAATTCTCGTAATTTTAAATGTTCAAAATATCATTCCGATCTAGTCTCAGCGTCAAGAAAGTTGCAAATGGCATTCTCTTAAACCAATAATCAACGTCAAATGCACCTAGCATTAGCAGTAGCATTATACCGTTTTCGCTTCAGTCAACTTTTATTCTACATTCAATCTCATTACGATCTATGTTCACATTTGACGTTGATTATTGGTTTAAGAGAATACCATTTGCAACTTTCTTGACGCTGAGACTAGATCGGGATGATATTTTGAACATTTAAAATTACGAGAATTGGCCTGCTGATTTATGATGACCTGAAGTACAGTGCAGTCCAAATATAATGCCAACCGTTAAGACATTGCGTCCCTCGACGGTCGGCAGAATTATACCGGCCTGAAGTTACTGGATTTACACTGGCTGACCCCGGATCGCGACTCATTTGTGACTATGGCGGGTGTTTTCCATGTCTACGATGGTTTCTACCCAGTTAGGTCAAAAATGTTTCGGCTACTCTCTGGCTACCTTATCGCGGCTCGTTCAGGAAAATCGCGCTCCGCGGTCAGCCATTGGTTTTTTTTATTAGCTTGAATGACGAGACGAGCAGGTCGTTCGCCTGATGGTAAGCGCCACCTGCTCATAAACAGAAGCAACGCCACACAGAACTTTAAATAACAAAGCACTGCATGACACTGGACTGTGCTCTTCACCCCGAGACATATGGTGTTAAGTCTCATAATGCCCAGTAATGTCACTGGCTTCAATGTCCTTCAAACCGGAACACAAAAGTGCTTATACGCTGTTGCTCGGCGGCAGAAATAGACAAAGCGGTGGTACCAACCCAGCTGGCCTCTCGCACACAAGGGGCCTACCACCTTGTAAAATATGCAAATTGTGCCATCGAAGGCCACGGTGTCTCTTAACAGTCGACATTATACAGCGTGTTACAGAAAGGTGTG
Organism: Mimas tiliae; assembly: GCA_905332985.1. Classification (NCBI taxonomy): domain Eukaryota; kingdom Metazoa; phylum Arthropoda; class Insecta; order Lepidoptera; family Sphingidae; genus Mimas; species Mimas tiliae. The sequence goes on from HG995254.1 coordinate 12,314,200, forward strand.
GTCATATTTGAGAGTTGTTAATGACACCTGATGGTAAGTGTTTATATACCGGAGTTTATCAAAATCCTAATCTTTCACGCACATTTTAATCACAGGATTATTAATATCGATCACATTCACATCGCTATATAAATTATTTGCATTAACTCTGCGCTCCTGGTAGCTGCTTCGTTCATATCAACTGTTTATTTTAGTGTTGTCTCATGTTGCAAGTTGAATTTACCTTTTTTTTTTGTTTAGTCCTAGCGGTGCAATTGGATTTAGAACTATGGGGGTGAATACTTATGTTGTTATACTATATTATCATGTTGCTTAAATTTTACCACACCTTTTTGTAACCCGGTGTATATAAAATAAGAAATGATTATTAATAAGTGAGTTTAATCACGAAATAGGGATTTCGAAGCAATTTATTGCACAATATTTTATGGTATATCCTTCCTTATTCATGTTACCTTCGACGTGGCGTCAGGAAAAAACGGTTTCCACTTGATTTAAATAAACATTCAGGCACAAATAAAAGATGCAATTTTTTCTCGAAGTAATGTAATGTAACACATTCAGTTGATAAATTATCACGTGGGTACGCCTATCACATTCAATTTTCCAAAATAAATAGCTTATGCCAGCGGCATTGGGGGAATTATTTACAACGGTAACCCCATAGCTGGAATTTTTAGTGATGTGTAAAGTTATTTATCGAGTTTTTGAAATATCGGGACGATAAATAATACGACACGCTGAGTAATTATTGCAATTTATGTTAATGGGAAATATTACAGATTAATTATTTCCCATTTCAATGAAGAGAGTTTATAGTATAATACATATATGGAAATATAACAGAAAACTCTTAATTACAAAGCCGCGTCATATAGTTTGAAATAGAATTGTATAACGCAGCCTAGTAAATGACAACTATCTGTTATATACTCGCCTTTAACGTTCGAGAAACTTTAAGCATATAAATGGGGTTTTATCGGTTGAATAAATGCAAACACATCAGGATATAATAAAAAATTATAGATTTAACTAATAATGACTGTATATTAAAATATTGTTATTATATAAGTGCATAATGTTATTAAATATCATAATTTATCTCAGATCATAAACTTTGGCTATTAGAAAATTATTCTCAATTTACAAAATAAAATATAGGTAAATAGAAAAGAAAAATAGTTTTTTTTGCCGCGAATTTACTAGCCGTGGTTGGTTTTGTCATTTTATCATCCATGTAATTAAGAAATGAGACTCTTAAAATTGAAGATCGATTTATACTAGGCATCTAAGCCTTTAATCTTTCAAATTTTGTCAACGACACTCTTGGGGTCTCTAACAAGCATCGTTTAACTAATAATAGTTCGGTGACAAGCAAAGGTCAAAGATCTATGAAGGTTAAAGCTTAATCGTAATGATATTTGAGAGAGCTTAGCAATATTATGTATGCATACATTAAACATTTTAAATAGATTATATTAAAAACAAGTTTTATTCCTTCGTGTGTTTTATATAAAACGTGGTAAAAACTACTAATATTGTTTAGAATTTTATTTTTGTTTTGAAAATATGCGTTAATTTTCATTTTAAAAATAAATTTCATAATACCCGGTTTCGTTATAACAGGGCTCCATATATGCTTGTATCCTTTCTAGGTGGGCACCTCAATTTATTCATGAGACTCCGTGTTTTTAAGCCGCAACATCATTATGGTGTTTGGCACGTTCAATTACCCAATAAACTTGATGTGATGTATGAAAGTTGATGAATATGTAATTTTGTAATATTACATAAAACTTTTCCTTGAATCAAGACGTATTTTGTATTTAATATATTTGTTTGTGTTGTAAATCACCGACCTATTTTCGGAAATTCGGGTCATCTCATTATTATAATATACCTAATATGATTTGAGGTTTGTTTGTATTTTTTCGAGGTCTTTGTCGCTGGAGAAGTAAATAAGAATAAGCTGATTATGATTATTGAAGAGAAGATTTCGTTGTGAAATAATTTCGTCCGAATTCAACCTAATTCCCTTTATATTTATATAAATATTTTTTTGTTTCATATTTGTATTCATAATCTTCGGGACAGCTTTGATGAATGTATAGAAAAAAGAATGTTTTATTTCGATACGTAAAATCTTATGCCTATCGCAGTGATACCTGTTTGATTTAAAAAATTAGAATTATTATTGGCAAACAAATTGTACTGGTACAATGTAGGCCATTGTATTTAGCATACGGCGATACAAATGCCAATGTTTTTTTTAAATCAATGGAAAAACGGCACACGATCGTGAGTGTATTTTGAACCGAATTAAACGGAAGACGTACTCAATTCGTTTGTTTTAATTATATTACGAGATTTCGCCACCAAATGTGGACCAATTATAATGATTATTTTTGTATTCGTTAGGATTTAGTAGTCCCACATTTGGTTAAGATCTGATGACGGATTATTGACTCTGTTTTATTATTATTAATTTTAAAATGTCTTTCGAAACAAGTAAATGTTAGGCCAATGGAGCTATTTACAACTATAATATTTATACCGTGTCTTCGAACATGTAATCACAATGCTTTCACGCAACACTGCACATCTAAGTGCGGTCAAGCCGTTGTCATGCCAACTGGCTCTTGTAAATTGGCCTAATGAGGAACTAATATGTATTAGCCAGGCACGGTCCATGGCACAAATTAATTAAGCCCGGTCATGCACCATAAATCGCGGCTGAGTAACACATTACACGAACGTTTATCTATAAATATCGTGGATGGCATAATCAAACCTAGTTAGTTAATTGATTATGCGATTAATCCTGTTGGATGATTAATGTTGCTCGTCTTTTGTTGAATGTTGTTTTGATATGGGCGAATGTTTGGCCACATTTGTTTTAGTATCCGTAATTAACTTTGATGTAGTTTTACCGAACAATTTGTTAGATACATTATATCTGTACTCTGAGATCATTGCATTAAATACCTAAATATATATTTACACCTGATGGTACTTTAAATCTATGAATGAGGAATGAACACGTTAGAGGGAGTATGAAAGTGGCAATTATGTTAGATGAAATGAAAGGAAACCGTTTGTCTTGATATGGGTATGTTATGAAAAGAGTAAACATAATATTTAGCTAAGAAATGAATATGAATGTTGATGGAAGGAAAGGTAGAGGAAGGCCAAAGAGAACGTGTTTGAAGTGTGTGATGAGAGAAGAAGGGGTGAATGACGAGACGACGGCTGATAAGCATGTATGGAAGAAGAAAACATTTCATGCCGACCCTAAATAGAATTGGGAGCAGGACAAGAGGATGATGATGGTTCTTTAAATCTAAATTAAAATAACAACATTCATTGAAGATTTTCAGAATCCTAAATTAAGATCGAGCCTAGAATCTCACAGTTCCCAACCGATGTTCCTACACTATTGTAACTGGACCGAAAAGAAAGTTCTTTACACTAGTTGATCCATTTGTTGTTTTCTGTTGAAGAGTTTCCCATTATTACGCGTATTCCATAATATCGTCATCATCTCTCGACATCAAATTTAAGAAACGTATAGTATATGTCGGCGCCGTATCAGAGGTTCCTCCCAGATCCATGATATAATGCAAAACACTGTCCTTTTATAATGACTTTATTCGTTACCACACGAGTTATAGAAAATTACTGTACCTTGCTGCTGAACAGCAATGGTTTAAATAGCAATTCTTACAATAGAAATCCCTTCCATCTATAGTGACAATCAATCATATATCTGTATTTAATTTGAAACTAGTTTAAACAAAACAAATAAATATTATAAAATTTAAGAGTTCTTTAAACATATAATTGGACAATTGTTATACATCACAAATCAATTATAAACTATTTTATAACAATAATTCAATAGTAGCGGATGTTAGCAACACACAATTTTACAATGAATAGGTGGTAGCAATAAAATCGTTGCTTTTACAGTCTGCGCGATAAATTAAAATCATACAAATATGTAAATCACATCAAAGTAATTTAGCGTAGATTTAAAGATAGTTCCTAATTAAATAATTCGTAATTTGAACACATTTCCGGTAGTTGAAATTAACTTTGTAACATAGCAGTATAAACAAGTAAAAAAAAATATGAAAGCATGTAGATAAATTGCCAAATAATTTGAAATTATTATTGGAATTTATTTAACTACATAATTACATCAATGTCAATACTTCCGGCTATAATAGTTTTATTTTTATTTGTCAATCAATAGAGGGCGGTCTGAAAGTGCGCCCATACGGCCATACTGACAGAAGCGCGTTCTCGGCGCTTCTCTTTTTAATAATAGAAATAATCGTAAAAGAAAACAAATCCATGGCATTAATTGAGAATCAATTTCCGTGTGTAAAAATAAAAATAAATATAAAGTAAATAAATATATTCTGCGTAAACAAAGCATAAAAAGAAAATTCGAAAAAAGATAAACAAATCCATGGCATCACCGTTCCTCGGATCTAGCCACTCAAAAGGCATCACCCATCATGGGGTCTAGCCACTCAAAAGGCATCACCCATCACGGGGTCTAGCCACTCAAAAGGCATCACCCATCACGGGGTCTAGCCACTCAGACCAGGTTGCAAGGATACGCATGGTGGCCAACCAGCGTTTGAGGAAGGATTTTGGATGGGTAAAAAAAAAGAAACAATAAAAATAAACATTAAACGCATTCTGAGGTGGCATTTTCCTGATCTATAAGCATTTCCGAGTTACTAGTACTTGCCCATACGGTTGATTCTCCCGAAGTGTTCGCGAAAGGATGTTCTAAAGCTAAAGGGGCGGGTCTTAAAAAAAAAAATCGTGACTAGCAATTTTACCAGAATATCCACGGAGATTGACATGCTTGACTCTATAACGGTCATTCGGTAGTATTTCTAAAACCTCCATGGGTCCTTCGAATTTTGGTCCTAGTTTAGTTGTGTGACGTTCATGGCGACGTAATAGGACAAAGTCACGACTGAGTTTTAGCTTTTCCCTTATCAAAACGAGTCTTGTCCTGCAAGGATCGCTCGTCCATCCTATCTTTACACGCTGTTCGCAGCAAGTCGAGATCGTCGGTCATTTCGTCATCGTCTATTTGTAAGACCTTAATACCTGGCGGAGAACATTTTTTACCAAAAAGAACCTCCATTGGACTTTTACCCGTAGTTTTGGATAAAGTGGTATTAATTGCCAATTGTAATTCTTGGATAGCTGAATGCCAGGGTTTATTAAGCTCTACAACAGACATGTTGTCTTTGATTACTTTCATTAGGCGTTCTACCTGCCCGTTTGCTCGACTAGCCCCCTTGGCCACTACGTGATGTTGGATACCGTACCGCTCACAAAAATTTCTAAATTCCGCTGACGTCATGCTCCTGTCTTGGTCGGTTATAAAACGCGTAGGCGTACCGAAGATGGATGTTAAATTTAATAAGCATTTAATTGCGGTTTCAGTAGTACGATTATTTGTGTAGATCATGTGAACATATTTAGTGAATCCGTCAATGAAAACAAAAGCATATTCTGCTTCGTTACGTTTCCCGTTCATCCGATCAGTAATATCACCGTGAATCGTATGAAACGGAATGCCCACCTTATCTATAGGGTGTAAAGTTACTTGGCGTGCACCAGAAATGCCTTTACGCACTCTGCAACTAACAATTTTCAACGAAATTTCTAACTAACCGTGACATGTTCGGGAACCAGTACTGTTCCCGCAATTTTGCCAACACTTTTTCCCAACCAAAATGCTGCAGTATATCGTGATAGTGATTAATTAAGCTCCACCTATAGGTGCGAGGGACAATAATAAGTTTATGGGTTTTATTTTCAATCTGAACTTTGCGTCGCAATAATTTGTCTGGAGAGATGACATAGGTGTCGGCAACAGTTTGAGGAATGGAGTCACCCTTTAATTGTTCAACAATATGGATTAATTCAGGGTCGCGCTTTTGTTCTATAAGTACCCAGTTGTGATAGAGGGAAACTGCGTTAACTGACAGCTTTAAAGCTTTATCAGGCTTTACAGGTGAACAACTTTTATTCGGGGAATGACAAGAGTATAAATCATCAACAGGATTACGACTAAAATAGTCTGCATGCGCCAAACGACTGCCTTTGCGGTATTCAACATCGAAGTTGAAATTTGGTAAGTAAGCCCACCAACGGTGTACTCTTGGGGTCAATTCTCGCTTGCGACTAGACGCTTTTAATGAATTACAGTCTGTTACGACTTTGTAAGTTCTACCATGTAAAAAATGTCTAAAATGCTTTATTGCTCTTACAACTGCTAGCGTTTCTAATTCATACGAGTGATATCTGCTTTCGCAATCCTTTGTTCGCATACTGAAATAAGCAATAACTAATGGGTTTTGAGCCTGTCTTTGAATTAAAACTGCACCATAGCCGATCGAACTGGCATCGGTATGAAGCTCTGTTGGCAAATTTGGATCAAAAATAGTAAGAAGGGGATATGATGTTAATCGGTTAAACATTTGATTTAGTTAATTCATATAAAGGAGCCATTACAGACAGAAGTTAGGGACAAATTTGCGAAAATAACCAGCCAAGCCATTGAACTGACGAACTTCCTTTGCATTTTTAGGGGCCGGTGAATTAGCTAGAGCTTGAATTTTCTTTGGGCTTGGTTTAACCGTGCCATTCTCTATGATATTTCCCAAATACTCGATTTTTGTTTTAAGGAAAGAGCATTTAGAGACATTCAGAGAAAAACCGGCCTGCGTAAGTCTAGTCAGGACCAGTTTTAGATTGTAAAGACAGTCATCAATAGTTTCAGATATAACCAAAATGTCATCAATATAAACTAGAGCAATATTATCCCTATAGTCACCCAATGCTATGTTTATAGCACGTTGGTAAACCGAGGGAGCGTTGCAGAGACCAAACGGCATGCGCAAATACTCATATTGCCCATTAGGGGTTACGAACGCAGTCTTTTCTATAGAGTCGGGGGCAATAGATATACCGTGAAATCCAGAAGCCATGTCTAAGCATGAAAAGTACCGTGCCTTCCCTAATTTATCAATTTGGTCGGCAATAAGTGGTAACGGGAAATGATTCCTAACTATGTTGGAATTTAATTCACGAAAGTCTATGCAAAGTCTGTCTGTACCATCCTTTTTTTTTTACTAGTAATACTGGGCTGCTAAATGGAGATGAGCTATCGCGTATAATAGTTATTTTTTTAAATCTTGAACTATATCTCTAACTTTTTCACGTTCTACGGGTGACAAGCGGTCGCCTCTGAACGATTTTATCTGGATTTTTCAACCTAATTTTCAACTCTCCGGTTGTCACTTGTGTAACGCGATTACCTATCGTGATTTTTTTTTCTAAATTCTGTAAGTAATTCCTTAAGATATTGTAACTGTTTAAGATCAGATATGTCTGTATCAAGATTGAGTTGGATCACTTACGTACAGGCATTCATTAACAAAAATGTCACGTTTTATAGAAATGCTGTCCTTCCTCAGTGTTACACTGAGACCAGGGACTTTTAACAGATCAAATCCAATAAGAATATCAAATTGCATTTGCGTGTCACGGACTACAAAGAATTCTAGCTCAATATGAATTCCGTCCATTGTTACTAAAGTAGAAATACTTTTATTGGATGTAACAGGGGAATCGCCTATACCAGAAAACATCACGTTTATACTTTTACGTTTACCGGGTATAGATAAAGAAATACTTTCCCGCATTAAAGAGCAATCAGCCCCAGTATCGAACAGACAAGAATAATTCCTATCTCCTATGACAATGGTAGCCATGCTACGTTCCGATGTGCCACAGTAAATAATAGATTTATTATTTTGCAGTTTATTTCTTTAGTCATTCTGACGACGGAAACAAAATTTCTCAATGTGGCCTTTATGATAACAATAAGTGCACTGCATAGTAATAGGGTTAGAAGTACTACCAGTACTAGTACCAGATTGACCAGCAGTGTTTGATTTGATTTGAAATGTAGGATCAGATCTAGAAACTATTCTTTCCTTACAGTCATACGAACGGTGCCCTGGTTTATGGCAATTATAACAAGTAAGATCCTTTTTAGGAGCGTTACTATTGTCAGGGACACGTATTTTTTTTACTATCGCTTCGATCATTACCGTTTCTAAAAACCTGTTCAATTTTAAGTTTCCGAAAAGTTTTCAGAATAGAAATTAATTTGGGCAGAGAATCGGGCGTATTACGCAGTAACTCAGAACGAATAGATTCAGGATAAATACCTGTTATTATAGCCTCGACCATCTCCGTGTCCGATGCTTCCGGCCTCACACGTTTGAACAACGTCCATGCTGTAGTTGCGTACTCTGCATAGCTGTCTGCTCCATCCGAAGTGTAGCTCCTCCATTTCTGGGCGTCATCAGCATATCACTTGTTCCATACTAAATGTTGATTCCGGAGGTCGTGGCACTGGATTGTCAGTGTGCGATCCCACCGCTGCTGTCGGCGCCGTATCAGAGGTTCCTCCCAGATCCATGATATAATGCAAAACACTGTCCTTTTATAATGACTTTATTCGTTACCACACGAGTTATAGAAAATTACTGTACCTTGCTGCTGAACAGCAATGGTTTAAATAGCAATTCTTACAATAGAAATCCCTTCCATCTATAGTGACAATCAATCATATATCTGTATTTAATTTGAAACTAGTTTAAACAAAACAAATAAATATTATAAAATTTAAGAGTTCTTTAAACATATAATTGGACAATTGTTATACATCACAAATCAATTATAAACTATTTTATAACAATAATTCAATAGTAGCGGATGTTAGCAACACACAATTTTACAATGAATAGGTGGTAGCAATAAAATCGTTGCTTTTACAGTCTGCGCGATAAATTAAAATCATACAAATATGTAAATCACATCAAAGTAATTTAGCGTAGATTTAAAGATAGTTCCTAATTAAATAATTCGTAATTTGAACACATTTCCGGTAGTTGAAATTAACTTTGTAACATAGCAGTATAAACAAGTAAAAAAAAATATGAAAGCATGTAGATAAATTGCCAAATAATTTGAAATTATTATTGGAATTTATTTAACTACATAATTACATCAATGTCAATACTTCCGGCTATAATAGTTTTATTTTTATTTGTCAATCAATAGAGGGCGGTCTGAAAGTGCGCCCATATATACGATATAAGTATTTCAAATAATACTAAATCCAATTGCATTGCTAGGCCATATAGAAAGCAATAGCTTTTTCTTTTAATAGTAATGTGATTAATCTTATCGATCGTTATAAAGCCTGGAATTTTAAGAAACCTAGTTTAGTAGATTTTGATAAGATACGGTACATAAACATGTGTATATAGCAACCTTAAATATGACCACACCTTTCTGTAGCACCTTGTATATCGACGAATTGAGATCCTCCCCATTTTGAACTCGGTTAAAAATATTCAACCTTGTCACTCTAAACTCAAAACTGTCCAAAGCGTGTCCTTAACCCTATCTTAAATTGGTAACATTCCCTCAGAACAATTCCAATTTAATCCTAAGGCAAGCACAAACTGAGCCAAATTGTGTGAGGAATCCGGGAACTTTGGTCCATCTTTAATTAATATCGGAATAGTATAGGGACTGGGGTTGAATTCTAAATGTGTGACCAGATTCGGTGGATTGTACGCTGAACTATTTTAAGTTTGCAGCCGCTATTGTTTTGACAGGACTGGCGTTTGAGGTTTGGGTAAAGGATTCCAAGATGGAGTTGGATTTAAACAGAAGTATAAATTACTAGCTGACCCGCGCGGTTTCACTGCGCTCCCGTGTTTTATGCAAGGGGACCATTGAACCCCAAAAAAACCTGTTTAACGAATAACCTGACCGAAATACCTACCTGATCTGACCAAATTTCATGATCGTAGCTTTAGTAGTTTTTGAGATATGGTGATTAATCAATAATTAGTGAGTGGTATTTCGCTTTTACAAAAATCAAGCCACATAAGCTCACGCTTATATTCTCGATGGGATAGGCATCTGCATACCGTTTACACCAACAAGTAGTTTAAAATTTTCGAGCCGGTTTTATATATTTTGTTAAAAATATATTATTTTAGTGAAAGCAAAATTCATCAAAATTAGTGCATTAATGACTCGTTTCCAATTTCATCCGTATGGATGGAGTTTTCCTTTAACTTAAATGAGACCAACTTTCAACTATACTCTTTGGAATGAAAAAATAATCATCCAAATTGGTCCACATATAGTGGAGAAATACGTGGTAACACATAGAAAAAATATATACACGTCAAATCGAAAACCTCCTCTTTTTTGTCGGTTAAAAAACCAGACATTCAAATTCAAAATATTTATTGAATCCTTTAAATATTATACATTTAGATTGCGTCAAAATTCTACCGCTAGTGATTTCTTAGGTTTACGCGAATATTACACATTGAAATAAAACTAGTTTATACGGATTTTATCGCGGTTTAATTTTTATTTTTATTCCCGACGTTTCGAAAGCTTTTCAGCCTTCGTGGTCACGGGAGAGACTGTCTCTTAATTAAACCGCGATAAAATCCGTATAAACTAGTTTTATTTCAATTCTACCGCTAGTTCGGAATGCTGTTTCGCTAGAGAAGAACGACCAAGAAACTCCAGCGATGCTCTTTTCAAAACTAGTTTACAATTATAAGAGCATAAATGTATTACAATATTTAATTAGAGCAGCTCAATCAAGAAATTACAGAAATGGTATCTATGCATTGGATTACATTCTACAGTGTGTCTCAGTTCTATTAAACTAATTTTAGTTAAGTGTTGATTATTTTTGTTCGTTACAAGAGCGTTTTTACTATTATTACGGCTTTACAATAACAATTAAAAGAAGCTAAAACTTATCAAATACTAATAAATATAAATTAATTGACTGCATCGGTGGCGCAGTTGTAATTTGTACGTGTTACGATTGAGGCTGACGCTGAGGTCTCGGGTTCCCCGGGTCGGGTACAAGTGGTATTGGGTTTTTAGATTACGAAATGCTCAGTATCAGCCCGGAGTCTGGAATTTGGTATGGCGATAGGGTCGCCCCCTATGACATCATGGGACGGAGATACTCGGCGAAATGTGGGTGTATTGGTTTCACCTCTGCCTACCTTCTTCGGGGATTGCGGGCGTGAGTGCGTATGTAAATTAATTGATTCTACATTGTAATGAATTTTCGAAAACTATTTTTATCTATAAGGCTTCTTATTTTAAAAAGTTGTTCCCATTTTATGAGACGTTTCTGCTCCAGACACGTTTTTATTTAAAAACTAAACCTAACCAAAACTCTCTGTTGAATAAGAAAATACAGAAAATAAAATACCAGTAAAGCTACACGCGTCCTTGTTTCTAGCCTGGATTTCTCTGAAAAACGTACATGTATCGGAACAAGTCAGATTTGAAATCACTTATATCAAAACGTAGTGATCTCTCATCACCCAAAAAGGAAATTAAGACGACTTTTTGTCCCATTTTAGTTTCATAGACGTTTGCACATTTAAACAACAAAAAGAATGAGAGAGCGCCACGAAAAATGCAACAGCAGCTTTGTTCGAAAGAATTGAATTAAAAATGGCGACTGGATATTTCGCTGTTTTTCGTGGAGCGCGCTCGAATGCCCGCAAATGGACAATTAGCCGCTTTGCAGGATAGCGGGTAAAGGCAACTTGTACTTTTTAAATGAAAACATTGTAATTTTTGGCGGATACAAAATAATCTAGGGTCGGTTGGTTTGAGCTCTTTAGCAGTACTATTAACTATTTAAAGTATTTGAAGATCTTCGAGTGGATACTTTTAACATAGCAGTTAAAGAGGGGATCAGGAGTTTTTGTTTTAACGTTTATTATGTTTTGCTTCACTTAAACCTCACATAAAATTCTATATGTGTGTTAGTGTTTAACAATTGGAAGCACCATCTATCAGGGATGGATATCTGTTATGGAGTGCAAAGTAGGATCCTTGCGAGAGAATCCATTGAAAATTAATCGATAGCTTTTGCTTGCTGATCAGTTCCGATAGTCTTTTACTGTGGTAACATTTTATAGCATATATTATTATTTTTAGTACAGGTTTTCTTAGTATAATACTGACACTTGCATCGAAATTTGTTTAACTATTACGTGATGTGTGAACGAGTTAAGTATTACAGACAGCAGAGACTTAGTTGTTTTAATAAATTACCGTATATTATTATAAAGTTCTTATAAAATAATTATAGTTAAAATATATTTCAATAACAATTTACTTCGGCACTTTATTTCGTAATTAAAATTTCAGTAAAATTAAAATCGTGTCTTGCATTTTTAACAAGGATTCAGAGTAATCATCTACTTTAGAACTTTTTTGAGCGGTGCATTAATATTACTTGTTAATATTAACTAGAATATTAATGAAATATTTTATCAAGGTGAAATTTATTACCTACTGATTTTTTTAAAATATAATTGTATTTTACTGAAGCCTAAATATAAATGAATGCTGTAAGTATTGAGGATTAAGTTATGAGCATTCATACAAAAATACAACGACGTTGAAGTATCGTGCAGCAAGATTTTTAAATAAATTATTTGTTTCTAACTTTTTTTAAGTAATCACAGCACATTTTCATATATAGGTATACACGTGAATAGTAATGAGTAGTTTTATAGGAAAATTGAATAAAAAAGTGGTATCATAAATATGTTTTTTAAGACTTTTTCTGCATTATTTGAGAACACTTATAAAAAGCTATCAAGACTTAAAGTTCCGTAATGAAGCTATACTTTATATTATTTTTATGGCAATACAGATACTAAAAGAGGGTAAAAGGTGAAAGGGTACAGGAAATTCTTGTAACCCAAAGTCATTCTTTCGATACGGCCTTTTGTTGCAGCCCTTTTATTTAATTTGCCTTTTTTATCACAGTTGGTGAACATTACTAAAATCAACTTTTATGTAAAAATGTGACGTTACTATTAATTTTTAAATTGCATGTATTTTTGTTGTATATTATTTTACAAAATATCCGATGTTCCGCGTTGTTTATCTGCCGCGTGTAATTTATCGGGACGGAGCTGGCAGCAGCTCGGGTAACTTCGTTATCTTTCGGCAACGCTAAAACGTCACATTTACGTATCATGGCAAAATAAAAACACAACAGAAGACACTATAGTTATTTATTTTATGCTATGATTAAATAGCAAGGATATTAAATATTTGTATATTAACAGCAGCGATAGTTCAGCGAGTGGAACAGACTGCGGAGACGAAAATGGGATATTCAAAACCAGCCACAATAGCATACACCTCTGACTTTTCTAAGTTATGTGTATAATCATTGTTAATTATCCTTTGCTATGACGGTGAAGGAAAACTTTATACATGAGAATTCTTCATAGGAATTTGGAAGGTGTGTGAAGTCTGCCAACCCGCATTAGGCTAGCGTGGTGGACTAAGGCCTAACCCCTCTCATTCGTATAGGAGGCCTGTGTCCATCAGTACAATACAGGGCTGATATTATTACATTGTTACTAGCTTTTGCTCACGAATGGCTCCGGGATAAAAAGTAGTATATGTCCTATAGGATTAAATATTTATAAACTCAATGATACCACAGCAAATGTAATAAAGTTAAATGTTGGGTCATTATTCTTATAGTTTAGTGAACTTTGGATGTCTTCATTATTGTATTGAATATCAGCTTTGCCCGCAGCTTCGCGCTCGTATTTTTTCTGGGTTAAAAATTAGTTCCTATACGCTTATATTCCCATCGCCATTTCACTTCTGTCTTATTTTTCTTTATTCCTGCCTGGCGTTATCCCGGCTTCGTGTCAGGGTTCGTTTTCCTTCTTAAACGCTTCCACTTTGTCCGATTTTGAGCAATCTTCGTAGTGAGATCATTGGCTCTCATGTCTCTAATAGGTTTTTTCACTATTTTATGCATGGAATAAAAAATATCCATTTTTAGTGGTTATCTATGTCATTATAGGAATAATCTGCCAACATTTTAACTTTTAAGGCCAGCGGTTTAGTCTGGGCGCTGATAAGTCAGTCTGCAGGATTCAGAAAATTTATATGTATTCATTTGTTGATTAATTAAATAATAACCTAAAAATGTTATTTTGTGAAAATGTTTCGACTGCCTCGGTGGCGCAGTTTTGATGTGTACGCGTTACGATTGAGTCCAACCCTGAGGTCTCGGGTTCGATCCCCGGGTCGGGTAAAGTGGCATTGGGCTTTTCTATTACGAAATACTCAGTATCAGTCCGGAGTCTGGAATTTGTACCCGGTATGGCGATAGGCTTGCGCCCTATCACATCGTGGGACGAAGATCCGCTCGGCGAAATGTGGGTATACTGGTTACCCTCTGCCTACCACTTCGGGGATAACAGGCGTGAGTGCGTTTGTATGTATGTATGTATGTTGTTTAGTGTACTTGCTACACCATTAATTTTGTTACACTCAACGCCTATTAAAACAAATAAATTAAAATAAAACTAAAGTTAGTCGCTTCTAAATAAATAGGCGTCAGTGAGACTTCTGTAAATATTTTTTCTTCCCGCGACGCGACGGAAGATGAGGAAAAACACTGAGCGTCGTATACAGGGCAAATTTAGTTAGCATAATACTTATAAGATTGCTAACTTCCTTGAATAGGCACTCTAGGCTTAAGCCTTGCTCGAGAGGCGGCGGATTCTTATAAAATATGAGATTCCAATGATGTGCCTTTTAGACGGAGGTGTTCTCTTAATTGAATCTATAGACTGTATTAGAGGCGTGAGAATGGAAAATCTTATTAAATTACTTTGTAAATTCTACGGGCCGTATATATTTTAGGTTGTTGGCAAAGATTAAATAAAATAAGTAAAAGCTAAATTATTATTAAATGTTTCACCATTTATACTATAGTAAATCAATTATTTTTAATCGACTTCGAAGCGGAGGTATTTTTGTATGTTCGTGTATGTCCAAACCGATTTTCATGATTCTTTTTATATGCGATAGGGTTGATCGCATATAGAGGTTGGGTTATAACGTAACAATTTCTGTATTCGAAAATATATTTTGACGCAGTTTTCACTCACTACGAGCATGCAAACTTGGATAGTGCGTTAAGATTAATAAAAATTTTAAGCTAGCAAAATTGGTAAGTTAGCCCAAAAAAATTAATGTTTCAAGTGAGTTTGAAAATTAAAATCCCCTTCCCAATCCCTTAATTATCCCTTTCCTTTAAGGTTGGCAACGCGTCCCTGATTGGTATTGTGGGTGTACATGGGCGGTGGAGATCACTTACCATGAGGTGATCCACTTGCTAATTTGCTGACCTATGCCATAAAATACATCATTCACGTGGGTGTCAGTGGAGAAGTTGATAATACTACTTATCGATACCACGTAATTGTTTTTCAATACTATACAAAGGAGATAAACTTATAACGATCGGCCCACATAGTCACGAGCAAGCATTTGTACATAATAAAAACAGACGTAACCCAATCAGTCGCACAGCAATAATGCGGATAAACAAATTTGCGGATATTACGTTAACATCACTATTAATGGGCCTTATAAACGCCCTTTGTACAAATTAATAAGCCAATACCGATAACTAGCAATATTCGCAAATAGTATATTCTATATCACTTTGACAATATCACGAATGTGACAGATATGAATAGAGACATGAAAAGGGTCGGTAACTACGCCCTAGGGTTGATACTGTCGGATACTAGATATTCTGGTGAAATATCGATATATCGATTTTTAACATGTGTGTGTGTGCATAATTTGTCAGTGGCATTGTAGCGCCTAAATGAATTGACCGATTTGAATAGTTTTTTGTTTGGAAGCTAGTTAACTCGCGATTGTTCTTAGCTATTAGTTTGAAAAACTATTTAGGCATTTAAAAGTTACAGATGTTTTTCTAATTAATTTCGATGGTTTTAAAAATATCAAAATAGGGCAAGTCGCAGTAAAAAAAAATATCCCACCCAGAACCCAGAACATCGTCGGTTTCAATGTCAAATAACGTTACAACTACATTAACAATGCGACTCTTTTTATCCACCAAAAAGAGAGGTGTTATACGTTCAACCCTTTTGTCTATATATCTGTCCGTCTGTCCGTCCATCTATTATGGACGTTTCCAATATTCTATCTATCTAAATTTTGACACATTTTGTATGGAAGATCTGGCAAAAACCTTTTGGTAGTAAGCAAATGTATCGATAGAAAGAATATAGGGTACGGTCATTAGTCTGTTGGTCTGCCTATCTGTGTCATCGTAGTGCCTACACCAGAGGTTCCCAAACTTTGTCATAGACCACTTTCAAATTTTAGCTGGTTCCGGTGGACCCCCTGCAGCTACATTTCTACCATATTCCCAAAACTCGACAAAAAATGTGAAGATTAGATCTAACTATGGACCCCCGTCGAGTCTGGACCACTTTGGGAACGAATGGCCTACACGAATGAACCAACGTCTACATATTTTTTTAAATTTTAAAACTTTATTTTTTTAGCATTTGCCGGCAAAACGAGCAAGTCACCAGATTGTAAGTGATCTCTTCCATGTACGCTCATAATACCAAAATTATCCTGGACACGTTGCCGACCTTAAAGGAAAGCGATAATTGGTGGGATAAAGCATATTTTTCTAATTAATATCAGAGAATTATTCATCGTGTCATTGATTTAATTCTTTATTTTTATTACCGACTGCGAGACTACAAAGGCAGTTACTACGGTATAAGCAGATGAGCATATTTAAATACTACCTACGAAACGACTATACCGTGCTAGGGATGATACCCAAGTAAAAGCAGTTTCAACATAAGTACTCGATAAATTTACTCGATGTGTTTAAAGAGGGTACAATGACCAAGAAGCAAGAGATACTAAAGAAGACTACTCACGAGATGGCAGGACGATATAGCAAAGACCAGCCGGTCTTAAATGGATGCACGTCGCCCAGAATAGATATGGCCACTTTTGGAGGAGGCCTTTACCCAAGGAGGGGTTTAATTTAATTAACTTAATAAACATTTATATAATATTAGTAACAATGAACTAACGTTAATAATAAGCTCTTTAGTCAACTAACAAAACCTTCATAAATTAGTATAAATACTTTAGAAGATATAGTGGTGTTACATAAAATGTGTATCAATTTTGTAGCAAGAATCAAAAGTTTACATACGCGCTCACACCTGAATCCCAAAGGGGTAGCCAGTACACCCACATTTCGCCGAGCGTATCTCTGTCGCATGATGTGATAGAGGGCGAGCCTATCGTCATATCGGGCACAATTCCAGACTCCGGACGGATATTGAACATTTCATAATAGAAAAACCCAAAATCACTTTTACCTGACCCAGGGATCGAACCCGAGACCTTAGCGTCAACCTCAGTCGTAACGCGTAGGTACGCATTACAACTGCGCCACCGAGTTAGTTACGCTTTACTTAAATACAAAATTGAGCCCATTCAAATTTGAGTATACTTTTTTTAAGCGATCATAAAATGCGATGTATGTCACAAATGAACAAGACCAAGTTAATTATTAAACTAGGTACTTGATAATTTTTCTTACTTGATAAAATATCGGCTATTAATTGCTAGTGGAACTGAGAGCTGTAATAGATACCATGCATACAGGCGATTATGTCATAAATTCAATCCTAAATATGGACTCAACAAAAATGAACGGCTCATTTTTTTTCTGTAATTACAGCGGGTAAAGACATCAATATTCCACCTAATAATATAAAATATCCATAACCAACAATTATCTATACAGGCATACGCTAACCGTAAAAGTCCTTTAAATAATTAGACAAGTCAGATCTAGTGTAGGCACTTTGCCATCCCAGAATAAAAGAGCAACTATTGGTAACTAACAATGACAAATAACGAATCACATAAATAAACTAAAATCAAGTTTAATCCGATTTTAGTCGAAAATCAGCCTTTTTTAACATAACTGAGTTAAGTCCTTACTGACTTAAGTCTTGTCGCAAACTAAATGACAATGAAATAAAATTTACAGATAATAATAAAAATTAAATAGATTAATTATCTGTGAATGAATATAAATTTGAAATGTATTCTTATAAATTTAACTTTCAAACTTACGTTACTTAAAATGTAACTTTAATTTGACTTTAATAATTTAAATATTCTAATATTAATACATAATTTTAAAGAGTTCTACCAATTTAAGTATCCTAACTTATTTTAGTCTTAACAAACTAAGATATTTAAGCGGTTACACAACCATAAGACTGCCTCGATGGCGCAGTTGTAATGCGTACGCGTTACGGCTGAGGCTGAAGCTGAGGTCTCGGGTTCGATCCCCGGATCGGGTAAAAGTGATATTGGATATTGTATTACGAAATGCTCAGTATCAGCCCGGAGTCTGGAATTATGATCAGTTTGGCGATAGGCTAGCCCCCTATCACAGGATGGGACGGAGGTACGCTCGGCGAAATGTGGGTGTACTGGTTACACCTCTACCTACCCCTTCGGAGATTACAAGCGTGAATACGTTTTTTTTTGTGTACACCTCTACCTACCTCTACAGGGATTAAAGGCGTGAGCGCGTATGTATGTACAATCATAAGAGCGGAATAAACTATTTCAATTAAATTAAGTTAGTGACAACAGAATAGTCACAAATATCGTCAATAGATACTTTCAAAACACGAGCAACAGAGAAAACGTTGCATTATTTCTATAAACTTTAAACCAGAGTACAAGGAATTCAACGAGCATTTTGTGAGCAAAATACATATAAATTACAAGCAATATCAGTTTTAGACAACCCTATTCAATGCACGCCCCACACTTATGTTATCCAATTGATATTACCACAAAAATTGCTATTCACAAAAATATCGAGTCACCTATCCCCTCTAAGACTAAATTTACATACGGGCTTGGTCTTTTTAGGGTCTTTATTCGGCGGTTTTAAGGGTCAAAATGGAGAAACAATTTGGCCAAGTGGCTTATAGTGAGCGAGGCGGCGAAATCCCTAGGGCGGTTTTGTGATGGTGAAAAATCGTGCGACGTTTATGTAGCTTTAGTTACGAGATGCGATATACCGCTATGGTTTGTATGTATGTATACGATGATTTTTTAAGGCATATGTCAGTAAACGAGCAATAGGGTTACCGATGGTAAAATACCAAAAGAATCATGGGCGCGTTGCCGACCTTATAAGTAAGGGATAACTAAATGATTGGAAGGGGAGGGGGATTTTGGCCTCTAGATATCTCACACACCATACGAAACGCAGCAGCAAGCTGCTACTTTACGTAGGTTTTCTGTGAGAAATCCTTTAACTCGCGTATTAACTTTGGTTAAAGGTAATTTACATTACTCCACCAATTTATGCTTAGGTTGAAACTTATTTAAAATTTTCCGAAATTCATGCTAACTAAACGAGCTTTTAAACAAAAATATCAATTTCCAATCGGTCCATTTTTTAGTTTAGAAGGTGGTAGGTCTTTTGTATGCAAGAGGCTGTCTGGGTTGGCACCATCGATTTGTCTATTTCTGCAGCCTAACAGCAGTGTGTAAGCACTGATGTGTTGAAGTTTGAAGGACATTGAAGACAGTGAAATTATGAGACTTAACAACTTATGTCTCGGGGTGACGAGCACACTCTAGTGTTCCGAAGTTTTTTTATAATTCAAAGTTTTGTGTGCCGTTGCTTCTGTTTATGGGCAGGCGTGGCGCTAACCATTAAGCTTATAATAAAAGTGCCACAGATCGATACGCATGCACACACACCCAACTCGCTCACATACACATATAGACATGTTATAACACACCTTTTTTGTCGTTGGTTAAAACTAACACCCCTTTACCGAATCCCTAAGGTAGAGGGCGTTTGATATTCCCATTACCCTACGGAAGAGTTCAGTACCCCAGAGTTCCTTGCCCCTGAACATTAGCAGCTATCGCACGTATGATCCAGATTAAGTATGTATTTCTTTGTAACTGAGTATTAAATTCCACATTGTGCTTGGCTTAATGTTCTTTATGTACTAATATGAAATAAAATATATAGAAGCTGTTGGTCCTTATCTCGATCTTATAAGGTTGATAATGGTTATAAAGGTTGGTCCGAATGATTGGTTGCATATTTGTATCGTACACAATACGCTGCTTAAATGTTACCACACCTTTCTGTAACACGTTGTATATACTTTTGACTGCCTCTGTGGTGTATTAGACGAGTAGCCATCTGTGAAGCGAGAGGCCGTGGGTTCGATTCCCACACCGATTGTGAGTGGTAGAGCCACGCTGTAGAAACTTTTGTCTACAGCATGAATGGGCCGGCTCGTCCGGGTCGTTACCATTGTCTCATAGAAAACCGACGTAACAGCTTGCTGCTTCGTACGGTGAGTGAGATATCCGGAGGCCCAAATCCCCCTCCCCTTCCCAATCCCTTAATTATCCATTTCCTTTAAGGTCGGCAACGCGCCCATAATTTTTGTATTGGCCTCTAGTATAAAATATCGTTTTATTATTTTATTCCTGTCCATTTTTTATAATACCCAAGTCCATTACCATCGGTGGGCGTTGCGGCCGTTTTATTTGAGGAACCCTTCAAACTTCTACCGGTGCCGTGGAACAAACAGCTTTCCAACTCGGCCGCTTCGAAAAATGCATTTTATGGAAGTTATGAACTCTTGGAGAAACTCATCGTGATTCGGAACACGGAAAGAAAACGCTGACGTGGTCGATCCTCAACTCGATGGACGGACCAGATTAAAGACTCAACAGTGGCCTAGTTCCATAAAGTTGTGAGAGATGCGATGAACAGAAGCCGATGGAGAAATATCAGCCGACCAAGATGCAGACTGTCCGGTGATGACCACGATCTTCATTCATGATAGCCGACTACAGAGACAGAGAGAGAGAGAGAGAGAGAGAGAGAAATGGCGAAAACGGACATACATAAACGCCTAGGATTATTCTCAATCTTTCAATTAAATTTTTTTTCATCCAAATTTTTCCTCAACTATAGGATCATTCTGTTGGCCTAGTACAACTTTTGATAGTTTACGAATACGATATCAGTTTTCATTTTATTTCCAAGCTTCGAGCAGTAGTAGCCACTAGCGGATACTATGACGAAATTACTCAAGCTATCCATTTTAGTACGAGTCATTTTATATCATAGTCGAATATGAAATTAGTTTTCGAACAAAAATTTTGCTTTTTTACAGTACGATTTTACTAATTTCACATTCATCAATAGTAATTATAAACAAATTCGAAAAGTATCGAAGTATGTTATTGGTACTAGAACTACTGTGATTAAGATTTTTCCATCATCTGTAACGGCGCAGTGGGCGAGTAGCCGGCTGTTAAGC
This sequence comes from Mimas tiliae, assembly GCA_905332985.1. Taxonomy (NCBI): domain Eukaryota; kingdom Metazoa; phylum Arthropoda; class Insecta; order Lepidoptera; family Sphingidae; genus Mimas; species Mimas tiliae. The sequence continues at coordinate 12,335,616 of HG995254.1, forward strand.
GAGAGGCCTTGGGTTAAATTCTCGCACCGAAACAAATATTTGTGTGATCCATAAATACGAGTATTTGTTTCGAGTCTGGTTGTCGTGAGACCGCAAGTCCCTCGTAGTTGGTGATATCCACGATACAGGTTAATCTGGTGTGGGGTCAGGACTATGTGTGTGACTGTTGGAAGTATTTATTTATTTCTTTATATTTCTATATTCAAGAATCCTAAAGTTACAACTTAGAGAGCTTCAAGTGGAATGCCAGTATTTGTATAAATTACTAATAACATTTCCTTACTCAACTTCACCCAAACCACTAATGGGCACAACCACCCTAAAACGCAATAATTAATTTGAAAAACCATTCCTTCCGCAAATAATTGCAAAATAAACAAGTCACGTGATGAGCGAAGCTTCGCCGCTAAGAAACAGCAACAGTTCCCAAGGCAGTAACAGTAGCAAATGAATTTTAAAGGCAACTACACTAGACACTTGAATGTTTGCATAATGCATAAAAGCCAGGCCTTGGGGACCGATCGGACGGGATGCCTCCAGATATTTGCGGGTAGAACGAAAATTTAACTTTCAACTAGCGGTGGAAAACATTTTTGAAATTTTATTATGTTCGAAAATTGTTTGTAAGATAAGATCTTGGAGATGTTGTTTATTCTGTAATGGAATAGGGGATGTCTTTATGTGCATTTATTTAAGAGCACTTTGGTGAATACTACCATTACCATGGGCCTTGTGTTATGTTATTTGTTTTACAAGGTAGAGGTCACTCGTATGCGAGAGGCCGTCTACGTTGGTACCATTGCTATGTTTATTTCTGCCGCCAAGCAGAAATGTGTATACATTTTTGTGTCCCGGTTTAAAGGACATTGAAGCCAGTGAAATAACTGAACATTGAGATGAGAATTGAGAACATGAGACTTAAAACCCTATGTCTCAGGGTGACGAGCGCAGTTCAATGTCATGAAGTACTTCATAATTCGAAGTTGGTGTGTTATGTTTATGGGCAGGCGTGACGCTTGCCATCGAGAGAGCGACTTGCTCGTCCCGTCATTTAAAGCTAATAAAAAAACAGCGTTTCTCACGTGTGTTTGTCAAAAGTCGCGCCTCTTGGTGCGGCGAAATGGAAAAATAAAGATGCACTAACGCATCTACTTAAAAAAAACGAGTCGAAATCCAACCTTTCTCTAAGTTGATTCAAAATGTTACAAATATGCACTTTGCATTCCTTACAAGTCCATCACGAAAAACACAACAAAACACTTGAGATATAACTCGCCAAACTCAATCTAACTTTAAACAAGTTGCCATCGGTTGACGACCGCAGAAGACTTCTATAAAGTGATATCATTAATAACGGGAGGTTACTTTTATTTGTTGAAAAGTGTACTGCACTTTACAAAAGAACATACTGGGGTAATCCTACTACTATTATAGATGTGAAAGTTTAGATTATTAGTTCCCAAAGTGGTCCCCCAGGGGTCCACGGTAGACTCGACGGGGGACCATAGTTAGATCTAATCTTTACATTTTTTGTCCAGTTTTGGGAATATGGTAGAAATGTAGCTGCAGGGAGGTCCACCGGAACCAGTTAAATTTTGAAAGTGGTCTATGAGAAAAAAGTGTGGGAACCTCTGATTTAGATGTTTGTGAGTTTGTTAATATTGATGTTTGTTAGTCAAGCACGCCTAAATGTTTAACGGCTAAATGTTTTTGGATGGAATTTGGCACGTAAGTAGACCATGACTTGGACTAGTACATAGGCTCCCGGAGAAGGCTGTTGACACTCGAAAGCATCGAGCAAAAGCTAGTAGATCATAAATCTAACATCAGAAATTCTAGTAAAACAGTACCTAACAGTCTTAGAAAGTGCTATAAAATAACATGAGCATAATTATTGTGTCATCAAAAACGGCGTTTTCATGAGCTGTCAACATAACAAACTATATTCATCCAAGACATTCATTACAAAAGAAAAAATAACACCATTTATTAGAACCAAGTTCGTTATTTCGGGTAAACGTATGGTGCAAGCAAAAAACGCCATTTTATAAAGCGAAACTGTATAGACAAAACTGTTTAAAGTATGGCTCTACCACTCAGTAACAGTTTTCTATAACAACAACTTGTCATACGAGAAACTGTCTGTATAAATGGGGCTTAATTGGAGAGGCCCATAAAGATACTTTAAAAAGAAGAAAGAGCATATTTAATAGAGGTACCACTTCTTGGCGGTTTTTTGTGAGAGTGAACATACGCATACATACGCACTCACGCCTGTAATCCCCGAAGGGGTAGGCAGATGTGTAACCAGTACATCCACATTTCGCCGAGCGTATCTCCGTCCCACGATGTTATAGGGGGCGAGCCTATCGCCATACCGGGCACAAATTCCAGACTCCGGGCTGATCTGAGCATTTCTTAATAGAAAAACCCAATACAACTATACCCGACCCGGGGATCGAACGCGAGACCTCAGCGTTGGACTTAATCGTAACGCGTACGCATTACAACTGCGCCACCGAGGCAGTGTGAGAGTGATACTCTTCTCGAATCAGCTTATCGTGCTATATGCTATTGGCTAAGACGTGGTTCTATAGAAATTATAAGCTTGAACAGTGCCGGTGTAATACGAAATCCCCTCCGCTCATATCTTCCACCACATTCACCTTTGAGACCACGATCCGAGTCACACTTAGGGAACGCGTCACCACTCTAATGGAAAACATCATGAGGCCTGACACCGCTCTCCCTCGCGTATCCCCCAAATTATATAATAAAACAACGAAATGGATAGGCGCATTCGATACGGGACCTAATGGCCCTGAGGCGGTAAGTATCAAATAATATCATATTTTTGTGTTGCGTGGGTCATTCTCAATTATCATTTGATATGGATGTTTTAATTTATCCAAGAAACATGAGTAACGGTAGAGGAAACCTGAGAGTTCTCCTGAAATTATTTCGAAGGTTCGAGAAATCTTATCCGTATCATGTCAGCATGGTGGACAAAAGGTTAGCCCCCTCTCGTTAGTAAACTAGGTCCGTGCCTGACAGTAACTATGGTATTATAAATAATACTGGGCTGATATTATATTATTCAGTTAAGTTTTATAATTGAATGAAAGAAGGATTTTTTTAAATCTTTTTTACGTGATTTAATATTTCTTTAAATCTACAATTGAAAGAAACTTCAATTTGACTGTGTTTCAGATTCAATGACGAAGATACATTTACTGATTAGCTACGCCAATAGTCATAAGATAAACTAACAAAAGACTAAGAAAGAAAAGAAATTTTAATAAACTAAATTCACTGTAAAAGCTATCACCGACAGAACTTAAAAAATATTTTCTTTTTATACACAAATGAAGTTTTATTTCTTTTAAGACGATACTTTAAAAGTCTAATATTCTCTGATGGATTCTGTAATTTGATTTTTATCATTATACCAGACTATTAGTTTTTTGTTCGTAATTGTGGCTGTATAAAAAGCCTGAAAATGTTTCTGAAATTAAAATTCTCTAAGTGGTAGACCCACGCTTTAGACTGTTTTGTCTACATCATGAATGGGCCGTCTAGACCGGGTTGTTAACAATGTCTCACAGAACCCAACGTGAAGTAGCATTTGGCTGTTGCGTTTCGTTCGGTGAGATATCCGGAGGCCCAAATGCCCTTCCCCGTCTCAATCCCTTAATCATCCCTTTCTTTTAAGGTCAGCAACGCGTCCATATTTCTTCAGATATTGTGAATGTTCATGAGCGGTGCAGATCACTTACCATGAAGTGACTCGCTTGCTCGTTGGCCATCATTAGCTATAAAAATGTTGTATATCATGACTGTAACATGTGTGATCTCACATTGGTCCGTGGGCCTCGCGGAACTGGTTCAGAGATTAATAATTAACTTTATAACACTGACGGACAGACAACGCACAACCTAAACTGGTGTCTGCAATATTGCCTGCTAGGAGCAGTTTTGCAGAGAAGTTCCTTAATATGCCGTGGGTGTACCAATATAATTTTTGAAACTCATGACCTATTGAGGAAAAAAGAAGAACGAAAGTAATAATGAGAAGACCATCATTTTAGTAGCGTGGAAGTTGGTATTTAGGCTATTTAAGAACTTCAAAAGATAGTACCTAATAAAAAATATGTTTTGACTAATCTAGTGGTTGTTTGGGTGCAGGTTATCCAAAACTCGAACATTTGAGAATAGTCGGATGGTGGCTGAGATGTTGTCGATAGAATTCCCTACAGACATACATAGGTTTCAGGCAGTCCTAATTCTATATTGATGATGTCCTCCACGACGTATCCGTCGACGGCGACTCTTACTCTCTTCGTTTATGAGATCGGATATGGCTCGAAAATCCGAGTTTTGTTTTAAAGGTCCGGTTACACGTGGCACAATATAATTGTCCGGCGCGATCATACGTGTAATTGTAGATGGCCTTAGGACGAGTCTTGCGATGTTCGCGCTTAGCATCAAGGTCTTTGAGTCGGGCAGTTTCAAAGGCATCCGTACCTGCTAGGACAGCCTTCCGCCATTCAGCTCTTATGCGTGCTAGCTCTTCCCAGGTGTTATAAAACCAAACGGTTTTATGTTAGATGTGAAAGTGATCTGAAGTGCCGCTTCAGAACATCCTTATACCGCAGGTACTGGCCACCTGATTTCCGTTTACCTGTAGAGATTTCCGAGTAAAAGACGGACTTAGGCAAACGGTCGTCATTCATGCGAACGAGGTGTCCACACCATCGAAGTTGGCCCTTCATAAGAAAGTTTTCCATTCCGAAAATTTTAGTGCGGCGTAGTATTTCGGTGTTTGGGACTTTATCCTGCCACTTTACGCGAAGAATTATTCGTAGACATCTCGTGTGGAAACTGTCCAGCCTTTTGATGTCACTCTTATAGAGACACCAGTAATTGGAGTCTCACCAGTTAATTCTGTAAAGGTGCTACTACTAAACGCTCCACAACACCCCCAGAATCATAACGGTTCTATATTAACCTGGTAGTCAGTTTTACTCCGTCTTTCTTTCTTTCTGTCTGGCGCTATCCCGGACTGATGCCAGGTTCCTCCTACCAATCATGATTTGACGGTTGATTTGGTATTATTATTAATAATATTATGTGGGGCGACCTGACGTCTGACCCCCATAATCCGCGATGGGAGCTAAGTTTCGCCATTGCCTCGTCCGTTAATCAGCAGAGTGTACCATTGACTTTGGACCTAAGATGTTGGTTGATGTTTGCTTGTTAATCCATTACTTATAGTCCGTCGTCAAATCTTAATATGGGATCACTCTCGCAGTAAACTTCGATTACAAATTTTAAAAACCGGTATACATACATAAATACAACTGAATTGAAAAACTCATCATGTGGAGTCGTTTAAAAAAGGTATCAGAACTGAGCTCTTCTCGATGATCAATAGACTCTTCAATCTTTTTAAAAATATTACTCGAACATACCCACGAGACAGTTTCAGTGTTGCAAACGTCATTCTACTGTGAATAATGTAATGAATAAAACATTTATCTCAATTACTCGTGAAAAATAAAAGACATGAGACGCGCCGGTCATTACGAAAGGTCGACCATTGTAGTGTATTTTTAAAAGAAAACATTAAGGTATTTTTTATAGCAGAGGCTGGCAAACAAGCAAAGGGTCACCTGATGGTAAGTGATATCCACCGTCCATAGACACCCACGATCCTAAAAGGATCATAAATTAAGGTATTGGGATTGGGAAGGGTAGGGGGGATTTGCGCCTCCGGAAATTTGACTCACTAAACAAAACACAACAATAAACTGCTACTTCGGGTTTCTGTAAGTTAATGGTTTTAAAAGTTGCTATTCACAGCAAGTTGGTACCACACCAGTCGAGCCGGCCATGTTGTCGACTCTATATGTAACGATCGCCTCTTTGAAAAAAGGCTTATCTACATTTACACAATACCTACATTTTTAACACCTTCGCCTTTACCTAAAACATTCTAAATTTATAAGGAAAATTGTGCACCTAAAATTACATCTTTATACCTTCTAGGAGGATGAAATAAACCCGTTATAATACACAACATTCTCAGAATGTGTGAGCATGCTTTTAGAATATTGGTATTCCGGCTCACGTACCCGCGTCTCGTGGAAAAAGGCACTTAAGCCCCATTCTACAACTAGTTGTTTCCATATAATAGTAAATAAACCTAACAGTCACATACATAGTCCTGACTTCACACTAGGTTCACCTGTATCGTGGGTATCAAGAACTACCCGTAACAAATATTTTCGGATCACAAAAAAGATTGGTCCTGGAGCGGAAATCGAACCCACAACTCCTCGCTTCGCAGCCGACTGCTAACTCACTGCGCTACAATCTTATGTAATAATTGGGGCCGTTCGCGTGCGATGGTGGTTGCGGTTGGTTGGAGACTTTATTAGATTTTTAGATCGTTTACAGACGGGACGAGCAGGTCGCTCGTTTGATGGTTAACGTTACGCCTGCTAATAAACAGAAGCAACACAATAAAAATGACGAAGCGGCTAGATTTTTGTTCACACAATCAAACATCAGTGATATGATCTGTCCTTCTTTCAGCGAGGCTTAAAAAGAGTTTTCCTTCAAACGGCAGGCAGTGGATGGGCTGTGTTCTTGCTTTGCTGAGGTCCATGGGCGACGGTAACCACCTACCATAAGGTGGGCCGCCTGCTCGTCTGTCTATTTGGGCAATAAAAAAATATACTTGTATAAAATCAGTAATGTCATGCGATGTATTGTTGCCCGGTATATTTCGAGCTTATTGTACTGTCCTAGATACAGCTGACACTATCTGTCCGCGTGATATACGGACGGTTTTTGCACAAAAAAATTACGCCACGAAAACCCACAGTTTTTTGTCAACCATACTATCATGACTCCGTGAAAAACTTGCGAAACTTTTTGCTTGCAGCGAAGGTTAGAGCGATTCGGATAACAGAGCGATGAGCGAGTAAAAGTGACATTTGGTCAGTCTATATTTTTTATTTATTAACTTTAGATGACGCGACGAGTAGGTCGCTCGCCTGATGGTAAGCGTCACGCCTGCCCATAAACATAATCAACGAGAATCAGAACTTCGTATTATTAAGTACTGCATGACACTTAACTGCGCTCGTCACCCTGAGACATAAGGTGTTAAGTCTCATAATAGTTCTCCTAGTAATTTCACTGACTTCAATGTCCTTCAAACCGGAACACAACAGAGCTTACACACAGCAGTGTGTAAACGCTTAGTGGCAGAAATAGACAAAGCGGTGGTACCTACCCAAACGGTCTCTCGCATACGAGGGACCTACCACCTAGTCAAATAGAATATATAAAAGGCAGTATTTACTGACTCATCATCCCTCGATCCAAAGCGTTACGCATACATTAAAGGCATCGCGCTCACGCTCCGTCGATCTGACTGCTGTTTTAGTAGTAGTAGGAGTTCGTTTTACACGCTCACCGCTCTGCTTCACTCATCGCTGTAACCATGGCCGTAGATTAAAAGAAACGTAGCCTAACTTTTTTTAAAACGCCACGTAGTCACGTATCAAAAAGAGAAAACTTACATGTGTTAGTTAGTTGTTATTTGGCTGGATGCTTGTTTGTTTTTACAGCGAGTAATGTTTAGGAGTTTTGCTTTTTAAAGTTTGCCAAAGGAAAATATTCTACGTTGGTTCTTTTTCAATTTCCGCTTTAACTTGATTCTGTTTATTTTATAAGTTGCAGTTCGTATGTTTGTTGAGTATTAATGTAAGATTTTTTTATTCGCTTGAAAAGCTAGACGCAGAGGTCGTTCGCCTCGGTCGGTCGGGCGTTCGTCAGAACTTTGAACTACAAAGCACTGTTATATGCACGACACTGTAATGTGCTCGTCACTCTAGATATAAGATGCTAAGTCTCATAATGCCTAAAAATTCACTGGCTTCAATAACATTTAAACCGGGATACAACAGTGCTTATACACTACTGCTTGGTAGTGAGTAGACAAAACGATGGCACCTAGTAACTTTATATTTTATAGTATTTTAAAATTCTATTTCTATCCTTTTATGATATCGTGATCTAACAGTGTCTGGAAAATAAAATTTTAACTAGAATTAACAGATACTTATATTTCAAATGAAATAAATTCAAACCTCGTTATTTTATATTTTACAGTAGAAAATTCTATTTCTCTCCTATTAAGATATCGTAACTTAACAGTGTTTAAAAATACATTTTTAACTGGAATTAAAAGATACCAAACTTTCAGTTAAAATAATTAAACTCGCCTCAAATGTTTAAAACAAACTATAGAATCATCGAAATAAGATGACCTATGCCCGATTTCAATAAACGATCTGGGATTGAGTCTTCCGGTCGATCCCACAAATGAGCCAATAAGAATACACTTTAAAAGTCACGCGTAAAAATTAGTAAGTTTGATTGGTAGATTTTCCGGATCGATCTGGAGAATCAAACCAAGATTGTTAATTGAAATCGGCCATAGAACAATAACTCTCATATGAATCTGCCAAAAATACGGCTCTACTTACACATGCAAAGGTAATCACACGTAACACTCATACACGCAACAAAAATTAATGAACGTTAAAAACCAACTTTATTTCACAAAATTTATTTTTTATTTTATTTTATTTTATTTTTATTTAGGCATAGTTACAGAGTAAAAACTACAATATTGCAAGAGAGAACTATAAACAATAACAAGAATACTAAGTTTCAACTCCGATGATAACTACGCACAACTTTACAAGTTATACCTTTACCAAAAACTAAAATATAAAAGAAAATATCACACAATCACTTTCATTGAACAGTTCTTAATGTAAGTATTGAGACATGAAAAAATATCCAGTTCCTTGCTAAGATCGTTATGTGCTCTACACATACGTAGAATTGGATCATAATATGCAACATTATTTGAGCAAGACGGTGTGTAGAACAATTTTTGTGTGCGTTTGCTTCCCGTTTTTAATGAGAGATGGCTTAACAAATCACTGGTGTCCCATTTTGCGTTGATTATTTTGTGCAGTACAGAATATGAACTAATCCTGCGCCTAAATAACAGAGAGTTCAAGTTAAAATGCATCAGTCTATCCTCGTACGTAGGCAATGTACGTCTCATGCCAAATTTTGAGCTTAAATGTCGGAGAAAACGCTTCTGAACGGCTTCTATTCTGTCTATGTGATTCTGATAAAAGGGGGCCCATACTACAGAACAGTATTCCAATACACTCCTAACGAGGGCAACAAATAATGTTATTAGGGTAATAGGTTTCTTAAAAGGCTTGGACATTCTGAAAATAAATCCCAACGTTTTATTAGCTTTTGTCACTAAATAATTATAATGGTGTGTAAACGTTAGTTTTGAATCCAGCCACACACCGAGGTCTTTGACCACATTCTGACGCTCTAAAGGCGTATTATTAATGTTGTAGGGGAATAATATGGGAGAACGCTTCTTAGTAAAGGTTATAAAATGGCATTTGTTGATATTTAACTCCATGTTGTTGTTGACACACCATTGCTGAAGGCGGTCAATATCACATTGAAGTTTTACGCAATCTGCATTGGTGACAATTTCTTGGAAAATTTTAAGGTCATCAGCGTAAGCCAAGCATTTACATTTCAAAGAGTTTATGAGGTCATTGATGAATAGAATAAACAAGAGCGGCCCTAAATTGGAACCTTGCGGTATACCAGAAGTAGGTTCAAATGGGAGAGAATCATAACCGTAGACCGCGACAAGTTGTGTCCGGTTCGATAAATAAGAGGCGAGCCAACGCAAAAGGGACCCATGTATGCCAAGATGATAGGCTTTACAGCAGAGTATGTCATGACTGACTCTGTCAAAGGCCTTGGCGAAATCAGTATACACCGAATCGACTTGTATTCGTTTGTTAAAAGCGGAATTCAAGTAGTGGACATAAGTCAGTAGGTTAGAAGAAGTTGACCGCCCCGTAACAAATCCGTGTTGCTTATCACTAATTATGCATTTTAAATGGAAGTAAATGTGTTTGTAAATTAAACTTTCAAATATTTTTGGGAAGCAACTAAGGATACTGATGGGTCTATAATTCTCCACGTTCATCCTGTCTCCCGATTTGTATATGGGTGTTATTTTACTTATCTTCCATAACCCCGGAAATGACCCAGTATTAATACTTTTATTAAAAATCATTACTAAAGGTTTCACCAAGGATTTAGCGCAGTTTTGAATAAGAATAGGTGGGACACCATCAGGACCAGCACCTTTGTTAACATTAATTGACTTTAGTATTATTTCGACGTCGTTGTCCTCTATAGTAATCGCTGAAATGCAAGTATTAGATTCTATAAAGTCAGGTACATAAGTATTGGAACTAGAAGAGATATATACAGAAGCAAAATGTTTAGCAAAGAGGTTCGCTATTTCGGTTCCATTATCAGCATGAATATTTTTATAATACATTTTTCTCGGGAAGTCGTTTATGGATTTTTTAGATTTTGCGTACCTCCAAAACGATTTAATATCTAATCTTAAGCTATCTTCGGTTCTAGCAATATAAGTCTTAAAACAAAGATCGAACATGACTTTAACTCTGGTCCGAAGCATGGAAAATGTATCGAAGTCACGGGGATTACCGTATTGATTGTACTTATTATGATACTTGTCTTTTTCTCTAATACCTTTAATTAGAGACTGGGAGAACCAAGTAGGCCAAGAATTATTTGACTTACTTAGGGGAGTATTTTTATCGATAATTTCCCATAGTTTATAGTAAAATAATTGTAAATAGTCGTCTGTGTCAAATTCCGAATATTGTTCCCAGTTTATTTGCGAAAGTTCCTCATTACAGTTTACAAAATCGCAGCCTCGGAATCTGTACTTATTTATGTTGTTTTCTTTAAGTGTGTGTGCCTTTTTGTGTTTAATAATTACATCGAGGGGAGGATGGTGATCGTCTCTACGACTTAATGCTTTTGCCTCATTAACAGAGACTAGCACTGTAGAGCTATGTAGTATTAGATCTAGTATTCTTCCGTTTTTATTCAACACTGGATTTGACTGGACCAGATCGCACCTACTCATAAGTTCATATAAGACTTTAAACTTATTATTTGCCATAACAGTTTTATGCGAGTTAGACCAGTCGACATCGGGTAAGTTAAAATCACCCAACATAATTGTAGGAGATGACGTCGACAACAAAATGCGTTCAGCGTTATCAAGGAAGTCAGAGTAATCTTCATAGGATATGTAGGGGGGTAAATAAACCGTACATATGTTAAGTGTGAAGTGTTTTAGGCGCAATGATACCCAAACGTCTTCCACGGATGTTAGATATTGATTGTTAGGTGAACAGAGAAGGCATTTCTTAACTCCGATAAGTACACCCCCGCCATGAGTCTTTTTGTATGCTGATAAGAACTCCCGAGTGCGGTCTTTACGGTAAACGACATATCTATGATCCAAAAGTTCTGCAGAAGCAACAGAATCATCAAGCCATGTCTCACACAAGCAAATAACATCATAATTACTAATAGAGAATGAGTTGTAAATTTCTATAGTCTTTGTTTTCATTCCTCTAATATTCTGATAATATATAGACAATTTATCCATAATTATAACTACAAAAAAGACATACTATAATATTTTGCTGAATAACTACAATGAAGAAGGGTATTAATTTAAAGTATCCAAAACCCGTTGGTTCTTCACGTAGATGAAATGTGAAGTTTCGTCTTTGCGTATAAAAATGCGGGAATTGCGAACCCACACAAACTTATACGATAGTTCCTTAGCTCTGATCCGTGTAGCTGCGTGCAGTGCCTTGTTCGTTGGGGAAAGATGTTCAGAAACATAGACGGACCTGTTATCGCCACTAATGCCCAGTTGTGATGAACATAATTTGTTGCTAGGGTTTTTCTTGTTGTAACGTGACACTGCTGAGTAGAACTCATCGCGGCAACGCATACTTCGCAACTTTACCACTATAGCCCGCGGCCGTTTGTTGTCCTTATTGATACTGGCTACACGGGTACAGCTCAAAATGTCAGTGTCATTTATCTTATAGGATACTACATCTGCGATTTTATTAACAATAGCGATCACACTCTCAGTTTTGTGTTGCGGCACTCCTTGAATCTCAAGATTGGCATCTCTTGCGTGTTGTTCCAATGCATTCATCCTTTCAGATAGCACCAAAACAGTCGAACGTAGATGATCGCATTCTGACTGTAGATTTTTATTGTCGTTCAGGATTACATTGGTAGTTTTTATCAAGTCATCGTACTGGCTGCTTACATACTGTACTGAAGACTGCAACTCTCCTAGTACCTTGTTTATTGGAGCAAGTTCAGAGCGTATAGCTGATCGTATTTCGCGTCTTATTAGTCCTATGAGATCGCTATCAGTTTTCGAGAAATGAGCAGTAGCTGATAATTTGTTGCGAAGCGTTACATTACCATGCTCACTTTCAGGTGAAATTAACTCAGGTGGTGTGCTGTAAGTCATATCCCTGCGCACGGGTGTATCCGAGTTGTCAGCCTTCGGGCGCAAATTGACGCATGCTGGGCATGTCCAGTCACGCCTGTTACTTTTGTCTCTTGCTCCGTAGTAACTGGAAAATTATAGTCTAAATTATGTATGGAGGTGGTTTCGGAGCTCACGTAAATCAGTTAAAAACGATGACAGCAACTAATAAGTATACCCGTATTTACTACCAGAACGTTAGAGGACTACGAACGAAAACTGGCACCTTCTATAAAAATCTTTTATCGTCATCTTATCATATGTTTGCTATTACGGAATCCGGCCTTAATAATTCGATACATGATGGTGAAATAGTACCACCCAGCTTCTATATAGTAAGATGTGACAGGCAGGATGGACGTAAACAAGGAGGAGTGTTTTTAGCAGCAGCGTCGCACCTTAAGCTTAACCGCGTTTCTGTTGGCAACGTGGACACCGCCTTATTTGAAGTCGTCTGTGCTACCGTCTACATCGGAAATTATTATATGTTTTTATGTTGTGTCGTTTATATTCCTCCAAAATGTGCTCCTTGTGACTATATGCATTTATTCCGTATTTTGGAAAATTTATCTGTCAAATACGATAAGATATTAGTGTTGGGTGATTTCAATATGCCGTCTACAACAGTAGAAATACAGAGTTATTTTGAATATGTGAACGCGTTCTGTGGATTTCGGCAGGTAAATAATATATGCAATATTAATAATCGTACTCTCGATCTAGTGTTGACAACGTCATTACCAAGTGACTTGGAGGTAAAATCGTCGGATGAATCATTAGTGGATATTGACGCACACCATCCCCCGCTTGAAATTAACGTAACACGGACGACGAGTCGAGCTCGATTGACGGACACGGCTCAACGACAGTCTGATAAAAATAACTTAGTTCGTAGTAACATAGGCGATAGCAGACATAGATGGAATTTTTACAAGGCAGATTTTTCGACCTTATACAGTAATTTAGGATTAATTAATTGGGATATTTTATATAGTATTAATGACTCAAATATTGCTATTACATATCTATATAAGGTCCTTAACCAGGTTTTTGACAATTCTATTCCAAGAATAAATCACAGAGTATGTAGAGATAAGAGAAAATATAATTACCCTGATTGGTATACGTCGGAATTGATAAAAGACCTAAAAAAGAAATGGATACACCACAAATTATTTAAAAAAACAGGCACACAAAGTGATTACATGACATTTTCTCATTATCGTTCTCGAGTAAAGCGTAAACTTTCATTAGCATATGATTTATACCAACGACGATTACAGTCACATATAAAAGAGGATCCTAAGTCTTTCTGGAAGTTTATCAGATGCAAGCAGTCCAGACGCAATAGAACAGAGGTATCAAAGGACGGGCTAGTACTGGGGGAAACGGAGTGCGCAGAGTCGTTCGCTACATATTTCCAGTCGGTGTATAGCGGTGTGAGGCCTACACTGGACCCTGTGGCGGCAGAGCTCGAGGCGGGTGCGAGCGCGGGCGCGTGCACTGTGCACGTCGCGCAGTTAAATGCGCGAGATCTGCGCAACGCTCTCCGTCGCATCAAACCTAAACATTCTGTTGGCCCTGACGGCGTACCGCCGTATATAGTTAAAGACTGTAGTACGGTTTTTGAATGCCCCTTATTGCACATATTTAATTTATGTTTAAAGGAGGGTCGCTATCCAGATATCTGGAAAATTACTCGAGTAATCCCGGTTCCGAAAGGAGGACCGAATTCAGATGTCAGCGAATACCGGCCGGTTGCTGTGCTGTCTGCGTTTGCTAAGGTATTTGAAACTGCGTTATATACAAGCATTCTTAGTCAAGTAAGCTCGCGGTTGACCAACGCTCAACACGGTTTTCGACCAGGTAGGAGTACGGGGAGTAACCTGCTTTCTTTCATGACCTATCTAACACCAGCTCTGGATGCGGGGAGGCAGGTGGACACCGCATACTTTGACTTCCGGAAGGCGTTTGACACTGTTGATAACGACGTATTGTTGAGGAAATTCGCTGCTATGGGTTTCACTCCACATCTTTTGAAATTCTTTGCAAACTACCTTGGTGAACGAAGACAGTACGTAGAATTTGCCGGATACGAATCGAGACCGTACTACACGTTTTCCGGCGTGAGTCAGGGAAGTAATCTGGGCCCGTTGGAGTTCATCATAATGATTAACGATTTGCCGTCGGTAATAGGAGAGGCAGAATGTCTGTTGTTTGCCGACGACCTCAAGTTATTCTTATCGATAGCGGAGATCTCCGATTGTGAGCGGCTTCAGCGGGATATTGATAGAGTGGTGCAGTGGAGTGAGGTCAATAAGCTATATTTCAATGTGGCTAAATGCGGTGTGATGAGCTATAGCCGCGCGCGCTCGCCACTCAATTATCAATACAGGATGGATGCGGGAGTCATTCCGCGCGTTATTTCCATAAAAGACCTAGGAGTCCATATGGTACCTGAGTTAACGTTTCGTAAACATATCATGGAAATTTGTGGGAAATCTTTTAGGAACCTAGGATTTATTTTGAGACAATGCAAACAGTTTCATAATACTTCAGTTATCAAAATTCTATTTAATGCTCTAGTTCGTAGTCGCCTCGAAATGAACGCCATAGTATGGAATCCTCACGAGGCAAAATATAGTCTTATGGTCGAAAAAATTCAAAATAAGTTTACTCGTTTTTTATATTTGAAAAAGTACGGGGTGTATCCATACTACCCGTTGATGTATCCTAGTCTGTTCGTCATGGGCATGGTAGGATACTGCAGACTAGAGGTGAGAAGAGATGTCGCGCTCGTCAAATACGTGTTCAGGGTGTGGCGCGGTTGGATACATCATCCGGAGGTGCTGTCCGTGCTGCAGTTGTGCGTGCCTCACAGACGTGTTGGTACTCGTCGCTGTGTGCCGATGTTTAACGCGGTTGCAACGAGGACAAACATCTTAAGATTTGCCCCATTATCGCGAGCCATAGGATTACTCAACATGATTTCCGAACAAATTGATATATTCAATTGCAACTTGCCGAAATTCACTGAAGTAGCGCAAAAATGTGTCGAACACATTTCGACTATTTAATAAATGTTGTTAGATCTCTGTATATCTATAGATATAATAGACACACCGCACGTGTGTCAAGCCAAGTTTATATTATACTGCATGACAGTTAATTTTAATATAACCCCGCATTGGCCTTGGCTGTTATGGTTTTAAAAAAAAAAAAAAAAAAAACTATTAAATTTCTAGATCGAAATACGACGTTCTGCACCGCGCAAAAAATTAGACGTATTAAGTGTCAACTAGAGATCATGAATCAGTTTTATGAATTGATGAATGAACGACCTGCACAGACTTTTATAGACCCGCCCCCTTGCACAGAGTTTTGGTTGGGTCATTGTTTTGCTTGAGTTACGTTTCTTGTCATCTTATTTCGATGTATATGATAGAATTTTCAAAAACTTTCTTCTGATTTCTCTTAAGTGCGCTCCCGGGTGCGCGTCAAGTTCAGTTGTCGATGCGAGTGTTACAAACAAAGCATAGCTTTCAAGTTATTTACAGTGGAAATGTACGCGAAATGCTCGAATTTTTCCACTGAAGACTTAAAATATAAGTTTTGAAAAGTGACAATTTGGATAGGTAGATAGTGAGTTTTATTTCCGCTAAGTAAACAGAATATTTGACAAGATAATGGGACTTTTGTTTTAAAGATTTCTACTCTTTACTTCTTCCTAGATTTTAATCTATATTTTAGTTATTGCTGAGTGCTAGAGCCACGCTGAAGACAATTTTGTCTATAGCATGAATAGGCCGGCTCGTCCGGGTTGTTACCATTGTCTTACAGAAGACCGACGTAAAGTAGCAGCTTGGTGCTGCGTTTCGTACGGTGAGTGAGATATCCGGGAGTCCAATTCCCTCTCCCCTTCCCAATCCCTTAACTTCCACCTGCCCTAATCTTACGCGCAGTGGGGTCGGTACAACATGTTTTTAAGACATTTTACAGAATGATTTGGCTTGTAGTTTTAACGACCGGCCGCCTGTCTGACGTCAAACTCTCTGAAGAGAAAACACCCAGACCCTAAACAAATATTTGTGGAGCACGCAAACATTTTGTCTCAGTGCGGGAATCGAAACCGTGACCTCTCGATTCACAGCCGGCTACTCACCCACTGCGCTACGGAAGCTATGTAAACTACAACCTAGGTTAACCTACTACTAAGTAGTAACTAGTAGGTTCCTTGTATGCGAAATGCCGTCTGGGTAGGTACCACCGCTTAGCATCATGAGACTTAACATCATATGTCTCGGGATGATGAGTGCAGTCCAGTGCCATGCAATGCTTTGTAATTCAGAGTTCTGTGTAGTGTTGCTTCTGTTTATGGGTAAGCGTGACGCTTACCATCAGGCGAGCGACCTGCTCGTCTTGTCATTCAAGCAAATGAAAAACAAACTTCATATATAATTTAAAATAAACAACCATGTCTCATAACTCACTAATGGAACCTCCATACAGCCTTGTAGATATTAAACGGCCTAGAAATTTCCACTAAAATTTATTTTTAATCATATAAACTACGAATATTCGTTAACGAAAATTATTAAAAGCTTAAGTTGAGCGAAGAAACGTAATAAAAAAAAGTACTACGCTAATAGGTACAGACAGAAATAGTATCTTCAAGTGTTGCCAGTGGTGTTCCAGGATATGATAGAACACAGACCTGAAGAGGCACGGTTGTAAGTGTCCCTCTGGCGGGAAGATCTTCAGGCTCGTATTCACAAACAACACTTATTTGAGCTCTATGATAAGTGTAAACTGTATACATGATTGGTCTATTCCTATATGCGCCAAAAACAAACTAATGACGTTCAGAGAAATCATCACTATGCGTTCGAGCTCACTATGAGGCCTCATAGTAATGTTTATGAATACGGGGGTCAGTCAGGCGCTGACCAGTCGCGGCCCCTCGGGTGGTTTATGTTTGGAACTTGTAAATACGCGAAGCGTCGCGGAAACTTTGCTAGCGCGATTCAGAATCGCTTGAAGTTGTACGGTGCACACTGTTTACAGCCAAAGGTTTGCCATCATAATAGAAACAAAACTTATATCAGGTAAACCATATTACTTTCGACAAGGAGCTCATATTTATAGCAAAAGGCGGATAACGAGTATGAAGGTCTGTTGGTAAGTGATCTCCACTGCCCATGAATACTTACAATACGGGCGTGTCGATGGAAATTACGAATGGGGAAGTTGGATATGACGTGACAATTATGGACGTGTCACGGACCTTAAAGGAGAAGGTTAATTAAGGGATTGAGAAGGGGCTCAAATCCCCCCTGATATTCGGATATCTCACTGACTGTACGAAAGGTAACAGCAAGCTGATAATTTACGTAGTTTTTCTGTGAGACAGCGGTATCAATTAGTCAAGGCAGCTCATTCATGCTGTAGGCAAAAGTCTCTACATTTTGTTCACTACTTATGAATTGATCATAGGGTCTTTTATTCATACAGGAGTGTAAATGGCTCACTAAAACCTTAGGACCAAAGCAAACCTCACCTGCACGTGGTACACGCTGCTGAATAACGGACGAGTTAATGGCGAAACTTAATTCCCATTGCGGGTTGTGTGGGTCCAACGGCAGGCCTTCCATTTGAAGATATTTGGTATTGTGTGGGGACATAATACCAAATATCTTCAAATGGAAGGTGGACCCCTGGCATTATGCCGGAATTACGTCAGGCAGAAAGAAAGACACATGACCGGGCCTGGCCGTAGCAAGACCAACTAGAACTTTGAACCACAAAATACTGCAGGCAATGCACTGTGCATGTCATCCCGAGACATAAGAAGTCTCAATTCCAACGGATAGTCATTTTACTTGCTTCAATGAACTTCAAACCGGACCATTCTCCACCATCCGATTACATCCGAAAAGGTTCCAGTAAAAAGGCTCCACGCACACTGATTTATGACATTACTTGTTCAGGTTACCTGGCCATTAAATATTCAGTGAGCTACACCCGAAACATTTGTTATTAGATTTAGGCATTCGTTAAGCTTTACCCGTTTTAAATTTTCATCAAGCCCATATATATTTTATTTTGTAAGCAATTATAGTAATGGATGTTGTAATAAAATATTGAAAGCGCGTGCTGTACATCTCTTTTGTAATGAATAAGTAATGGCGCGTCCGGTGATGTAGGCAATATTATTTTTGTACGTACGCTTTAAGTTCACGTGGTAGGATTTCGAGGTGAGTTGAAATCGAAAATCATGAAGTTTTGTACTTATATAGGAATTGATACTCCTCTTTCTGAGCTGAATTGTACTGGGTAAAAGGGGAATGCTTCCGAAACTGAAATGGTAATAAAACACTACCTTTATATAAAATAAAAACGCTGTTCCTTTGCTATTTATTTCTCATTTTGGAAATTTGATATTTCGGAAACCCGCAATGTAAAGCGTAGTAAACTCGGGGTTAATGAGCGCACGCATCCCCAGTAATCAATGGCTAATAGACAAAGCGCGCGTGCCGTTCGCGCACCGCTTATGTGCAACCGTTGACTCAGAGTGTCAGTTGTTTTTTATTAGTTTTGCCCACCTGATGGTTGCCTATGGACACCAAAAGTGCCAGGAACTTAGCCAACTTGCTGCCTTCTCTGATATTATTTTTTCATTTTATAGATACCATGCGAGCTCTCGACTTCAGCCAGGCGGCCGGTCGTAAAAACTACAAACCAAATCTTTTTGTAACAGGTGTTGAAACATGTTGCGCCGACCCCACTGTGAGTGGGATAAGGGCAGATGGAAGAGAAGACAGATATGATGCGTGGCCGGTACTTTTCCACTTAATCTTTGGTTATTGAAGTATGTTGGTCTCTTACCACCGTATAAAAAAACATAGATACAAATAGTGTACAGAGCAAGTAATAAAAAGTTATGTTGCATGGATAAATTACATTTTTCTGTTATACGTCCAACCCGAGAGTAATATCTCGGTCCAGACTTATACAGTAAGTCGATGACCTAAACACGACTCCACATTATGCAAGCAGCGTAACATTGAATGGGGTTGTCAGATTAAAATCTTAAACTTGAATTGATTCACGTTTCACTTTGATTACTCGCTACGAAACAAATACAGCCGAGACTGACAATTGCACAAGCTCTTTTAGACTCCTCTCTACTCGATTCTTCCCTCCACTAGTCTCTTGCTCTATTCTCCTTTTTCTTCATTGTTTTTTATAGCAGTCGGCAAACGAGCAAGTGAGTCACCCATTGTATGTGATTTCCACCGCCCATGAATATCCACAATACCTGAAGAATTATGGATGTGTGGCCGATCTTAAAGGAAAGAGGCCTTTAAGGAATTGAGAAGAAAAAGGAGGTTTGAGCCTTCGGATACAAAATACAAAACTCACCATACAAAACTCAACAGAAAGCTGCTATTTCACGTTGGTAAACTATACTAACGTTTATTGACAAATTTTTGGTAAAGTTCTGGCAAATTTTGTACAAGTATCTTCAACACTCGTTTCAAATATTTAATATTGTTTAACACCGATGGAAAAAATTGTGAAAATTCTCAATTTAGTAGAACAATCAATAAAGAAAATAATATAGATGGAACTTAGATAGATTAAATTCTAAATTAAATTCTAATTCGTATAAGTAGTCTTCAATTTAAGGACGTTTAGGCTATATTAAACTTATTTTTAGCATACTCTACTATTATTGGGTATGATATAATTTGAAAAACCATCAACGAAATAGGTTCTTATCATAATGATATGTAAAGTGCCCCTCAGCTGGTAGTTTCACTTAATGAAGTTGTGGTTATCTGGAAAATATCACGATGAGTGGTAACCCTCAGGTAAGAAACTTTCTAAGATATGGATATTTTGGAGTAGATTTTATAAATCCTATGGATAAAAAGCAAAACGAAGTATTATCTTAGTATTCATACCAAAACTGTTACGATATCACTTCACAAAATATATAAAGTGACACCCCTATCCCCGAAGGGGTAGGCTGAGTTGCAAATATTGCACCCACCTTCGTCAAACTTATTTCCATCCCATGATCCAGTGACGAAGCTAGCATAATATCAGCCATAAATCATCTCAGGTAACTTATATGTAATTTTTTGATTTTTCGAACACAAATTGTGATTGAAACGCAGGACCTCAGACTAAGTATGCTGCCCCTAAATTAATGAAGCGATTACACAAAATGGTTGATAGTTGGTCGCGTAATATACGCGTGTATTGATATGTACTTACTTCTTCTTCCTCCTACCCTTTTCCCACTCACAGTGGGGTCGGCGTAACATACTTTAAACACATGTTACAAAAAGATTCGGCTTGTAGTTTTTACGACCGGCCGCCTGCCTGACGACAACTCTTTTGGGAAGAAGACACTCGGACCCGAAACATATGTGGAGTACTACAAACATTCAATCATCTACAAACATTTGTTTCGGTGCAGGAATCGACCCCGCGGCCTTTCGCTTCACAGCTGGCTACTGCGCTACGATGGCTGTGATTTCCAGTTAGAACGAATATTTGAATTTTAAATCATATTCATTTTATAAATCCTAGAAAAAAATTAAAGCAAATTCCAGTATTTTTTTATCATATGGCAACACAAAGTGCACTCTCGGAATTAGCTTGCATGAAATTAGTGTTTAGATTTAGTATATAGACGGACACTTTGCATGTTTTAAAACGTTTAAAAGTATATACTTCAGTCGTAAATATCCACCGCAGGCTTCTTTTAAATTTTCTAGAAACTATTAAGGATAAACAGTAAACCAACTCAAATTATGTTTCTTTTTAAACTACTTACATTAGAAAGCTTAAGAACTAGCATATATTATGGAAGTAAAAATAAGTTTTTATTCATAAGAAAATTGAAGAAATGGATTTAAATTGTAATTTTTCTACCGACTTAAATAAGGAGGAGGTTTTCAATTCGTCTTTTATTTTTATGGTATGGGATATTAGCACCAAATATAGATCGATATAGTTTTATTTTTATTAGCTTGAGTGATAAGACGAGCATATCGCTCGCCTGATAGTATCCGCCACGCCTGTCCATAAACAGAAGCAACATCACACAGAACTTTGTATTACAAAGCACTATATGGAACAAGACTGGGCTCGCCACCCCGAGACATAGGATATTAACGCCCAGTTTCTGAAAGGCTGATCAAATCAAAATTCAACTAACAGAACTTTGATTTGACATCGCTGTCAAATCAATTCGAGTTGCTGAGACATTATTTAGTGAAAAAAATCATAATATTTTATGTCTCTTTAGTACCGTTTGACATTCGTTTTCCCATATTAATTTGAAAGTTATGTTAGTTAACATGTGAGTCAAATCAGAAGTGTTTATCATGCTTCTAGCAACTCAATTTCGTCTTGACATTTGATTAGTTATTTTTAACATTGATCAGCCTTTCAGAAACCGGGCGTAAGTCTCATAATAATCATAATGGTACCAAACCAGACGGCCTCTCACATACAAGGGACCTACCACCAAGTGATGCTGTTTTTGTGTTTGATAGGGTTTTTTTTACCCTGAATAGGCCCGTAGAATTTTATGTGAGACAGTGGTAACGACCCGGTCGAACCAGGTTATTGGTGCTGTTGACAATACTGTCTACAGCGTGGTCCTTCCACTTCTAGAAAAATGAAAATAAAGGGGTAAAGTGCAGCTATAAATATGATATTAGAAGTTAATGTATCAAAAATCACAAACAAACTTCATGTGAACTAATTGGAAGCGATTTAAAACTAGCGCTGTAACAATATTAAGCAATATGCTTAATCCGAAGCCTCACTTAGGGAGGGTAGCAGACAAATTGCGGCCAGGGCTGGCATCAGTCAAGTCATATCAGGGTTTAGTATAATGAGCGTTTTCTGAGTCCGTGGCAAATGTTTTTGCTCTTTTATCGAGCTCACTCCGCTCCCTAATTGGAAGACATTTTTTATCTTCCGCATTTTATTCGAAACTTTGTTTTTTATGATCCAGTAAATAATGACATTAAGAATTTTAGCTCAACTAAGCTACACTAAAATTTATTTTGTTTTACATTGTTATAAGTTTGAGTGTTTTATTTTTGTTGATAGTAGGAGATTAAAATACAACTCACAGATCAAAAAGCACCGGATTTTAACCTCTGACTAATAGAAGTTTAAGGGTGTAAATTGGATATCAATTTCTGTTATTGTTTTGTGTAACTGACCGCTATCTTTCTTTTGCCTAAAAAATTGTTTTAAGATTATAATTTGTCTTTTATGTAGGTTTGTTATTTCTATTAATCCTCTGCCTCCTTCCTTTTTGGAAATAATAATTCGTTCTATTGCAGATTTAGGGTGATGATATCTGTGTTGTGTAAGAATGGTTCTGGTCTTAATTTCTAATGCGTGTAAATCTGTCTTAGACCATTTTATAATACCAAAAGAATAAGTTAGTATGGGTATCGCGTATGTGTTTATTGATTTCAGCCTCCGTAGCGCAGCGGGCGAGTAGCCGGTTGCGAAGCGTGAGGCCGTGGGTTCGATTCCCGCACCTTGACAAATGTTTGTCTGATCCACAAATATTTGTCTCGGGTCTGGGTGTTGTGGGACCGCAAGTCCCTCGTAGTTCTTGATACCCACGATACAGGTTTACCTAGTGTGGGGTCAGGACTATGTATGTGACTGTTGGGTATATTATTATTATTATTATTATTATTTGAACAAATGTTTACTCCCTAAATGCATTTTACATAGTTAGTGAATTCTATTGCTGTATTCCTGTTTGAGTTTATTTTTAACGGTTTTATGTTCCAATAAGCGCGCTTGGTTGTATCCTAAGTACCTGTATAGTTCATCACTTTTCATTGCTTCTATTACTTCTTCATTGCTTAAATCATAGTCTCCTCCTACAATTTTTCCTTTCTCAATGTTTAATGTTCGGCATTTGTCTAAACCAAAATCCATTTTTATGTCTTTTGAAAATATTGTAGTTATATCTAATAGACCGTGTAAATCTGTATACTTATTAGCGTAAAGTTTTAAGTCATCCATATATAATAAGTGTGTAATTTGATATAGTGTCGTTCTATTATTTTTTTTTGTCAAAACCTAACTTTGATTCATTTAATGCATGGGATAATGGATTCAGAGCTAGACAAAACCACAAGGGACTTAGTGAATCCCCTTGGAATATGCCTTTTTTAATTTCTATTCCATCTATACATATATTTGTTGTATTTGTTTGCAGTTTAAGTGTAGTTTTCCAGGACAACATTGTATTTTCAAGAAAATTTACGTTTAACGGGTTTATTTTATATATATTTAAAATATGGACTAGCCATGAGTGTGGTATGCTATCAAATGCTTTTTTATAATCAATGTATGCAATATATAAATTTTTCCTACATTTCTGTGCGTGTTTTAATATAACGGAATCAATAATTAATTGTTCTTTGCAGCCCATATGATCCCGCCTACAACCCTTCTGTTCTTCTGTTAGTATATTATATTTTTCGATATGTTTAGTGATTTTACTGGCCACACATGATGTTATAATTTTGTACATGGTCGGGAGGCAAGTAATTGGCTTATACTGTGATGGGTCCTGAGTCTGGTTTGATTTGGGTATCTACATACATACATACGCACTCACGGCTGTAATCCCCGAAGGGGTAGGCAGAGGTGTAATCAGTACACCCACATTTCGCCGAGCGCATCTCCGTCCCATAATGTGATAGGGGGCGAGCCTATCGCCATACCGGGCACAAATTCCAGACTCCGGGCTGATACTGGGGTATTTCGTAATAGAAAACCCCAATACCACTACCCGACCCGGGGATCGAACCCGAGACCTCAGTTTTGGCCTCAATCGTAACGCGTACACATTACAACTGCGCCACCAAGGCAGTCATGGGTATCATATAAGTAATTCCTTTTGTTAGGAATTCTGGAAGAGTTGGTTTACCTTTTAAAATATCGTTGATTTGTTCTGCTAAAGTTCTGTGTAGTGTGTAAAGTCTCTTTATCCAGAAGTTATGTACGCCATCTATGCCTGCTGCTTTCCAGTTATGTGTTTTATTAATAATATTTCTAATTTCTAGTGTATCTATATCTTCAAACGGCATTTCTTCTATTGTTTCTGTCTGAGCAACTTCTTTTTTTATCCATTCAGCATTTTTATTATGTTTTACGTTATCTGACCAAACATCCTTCCAGAACTCCTTTAAAGACTCTTCAGACGGAGGACGTAGATTTGTGTTAGAAGTACCTTTGAGTTTTCTATAAAATTGTTTCTCACTTGTTTTAAAAAGCCTATTGTTATCCTTCCTTTCTTTTGCTTTTTTATATCTTCCAAGCCTATGAATTTTTACTAAAAGCTTTTGTTTTAACGTGTCCAAGTAGTCTTCTACTCTTTTATTAAAATTTTCATGGGAACTATGTTGCTTTGTTTTGTCCATGATTTGTTTGACTTTATCAGCTAGCTTTTTTGAGGTGTTTCCATTCTTATGTTGTGTTAACCTACCTATATCTTTTCTTAATTGATCTATATCTTTTTCTAATGTTTTTTGCCATAGTGGTTTTTCGTTTATTTATTGGTGTGGGATCTTACAAAATTTATTTTTAATTTAAAATATGTTACAACGGTAAGAGCTACGCAATAAATTAATGTATGTGTGTCAATAATATTTTCTAGGGCTGATACTTTAGTGGGGATAATGGTTCGATTAAATATATTTATAATCTCTGATAATTCTCGCGAAGATTTTATTTTTGGTATTAATGGTCTTACAGTAGGATCAGTTCCATTGAATTTGGCTATATTTATCTCTAACTCATTAGTTAGAGCTTCTACTAATGCGGTATCAGATATATTTTGTTCGTGAATTGAAATTCTATTTTGATACTGATTGCTGTTTTCTGTGTCAGGCTGTTGCGGTGTAGGGTATATGGTCGTTGATTCCGATAATGGCGAAGGATAAGATTGTGTGGATTGATTGAGTGATTGTGTTATATGTAATATGTCTGTATTTTGTATTCTGTTTATTTCCTTCTCTTCCTCTACCTTAAGTTGCTCTGCTACCTCTAGTTTATTATTATTATTATAGTTAGAGCCCATTTGCCAGTTGCCAGTGCCCAGGGCTCAGTCACTAGTCGCTAGTTCCTAGTGATCAGTTTACAGTCGATAGTCCAAGAGTTCTATACGCGGTAGCTCTGCTGGTTTACTATTCGGTTCTAGTTCTAGTAGCAGCTTGCTGCTGCGTTTCGTACGGTGAGTGAGATATCCGGAGGCCCAAATTTCCCTCCCCTTCCCAATCCCTAACTTATCCCTTTCTTTTAAGGTCGGCAACGCGCCCATGATTATTTTAGTATAGTGGGCGTACATGGGTGGTGGAGATTACATACCATCAGATGACCCACTTGCTCGTTTGCCGGCCTATACTAAAAAAGTAAAATCCTATTTATTGATATCTTCCCAATCCCAAAGGCGGAGAGACACGCTGACTTTCCGAAAGAATAATCTTAATGCGGCTTTTGGATCTGGAATAAAAGCCCCACAGTGATCCGCGCATATAGAACGGCCCAGAGAGGCTCTTAATACAAAAAAACCGTTGGTTCTTCGAATAGATTGGACTATAATTGTTAGCAACCAACAACCGGGAATGATTGCTTTTTAAGGTCTCATAGAAATGGTTTTTAAAACTATCCTCAAGGATGGTTCACCGAAGATACTTGAGGAGTTTCAAGTGGTAGAGCCTCGTTATAAACAGTTTCGTCTACATCATGAATTAGCTTTCAATTATCATAATCATCATTATTTAATCATCATCACCGGTTGGGTTCGCTTTGACTGGCTCATCCCAAAACGCGACTCGCCTGAATGAGTCACTACGTATGGCGAAATTACAAAGCACTGCAAGGCCGAGTGCGCTCGCCAGAGACATAAGTTAAGTCTCATAATGCTCAGTAATTTCACTAGCGTCAATGTCCTTCAAAACGGAATACAACAGTGCTTACACGAGAGATCTAGCACCTTGTAAAAATGTACTTTTATATTACTTAGTAAAGGTTTTGTAATTGTAAAATGATCTCTCAATAATTGTGCAAAATTCTCGTTAAAATCAAATCTGGTTGTGCAAAAATTATCATTGAAGGAATTTCGGTAGACACTGAAATACAGTTTCATCTTTTACTACGTACTATATATAGCACACCAAGTAAATACAATTCACAAGGTGGTAGATCCGTTGTATGCGAGAGGCCGGCTGGGTTGGTGGTGGTTGTCTACTTCTGCCACCAAGCAACAGTGTGTAAGCACTGTTGTATTCCGGTTTGAAGGACATTGAAGCCAGTGAAATTACTGAGAATTATGAGACTTAACACCTTATGTCTCGGTGTGACGAGCGCAGTCCAGTGTCATGCAGTGCTTTGTTACTTAAAGTTTTGTATGGCGTTGCTTCTGTTTATGAGCAGGCGTGGCGCTTACCATCCGGCGAGCGACCTGCGCGTCCCGTCATTAAAGCTAGTAAAAAAAATAGTAAGTACATAAAAATAAATCCCCATTCATGTAAACAAAATTAAATCTCGCGACAGCTCTGTATAATTGGCTTAACCAAAAAACTGCCACTATATTTGATTTCATTGTTGACTACAAAGCAGGCTGTGAACATTTCCACGGAGCCACTACCCTTTTTAATGATATAAAATTGCCACAAAATTCAGGCCACGGTTGTTATAAACCTAATGCGCTATTTGTCAGCTCTGTTATTTACGAGGACGACGCACCCCAAAAAAACATTTCCCCGTTTTTTATTATTTTAATTTGTCCCCACCTGGGGATCGTCACTATCGCGTAAAAATTCGTGGCACGTACAGAAATCGTAAATTAGCGTTCCCCACCTACAGTTTTCCAATGAAAAATCCAATTAGTTTGCGCGGCGTGCGGGTCGCACTCGCCGTACATCACTATCTTTGATAACGACCAAGCTTTTTCGGACAAATTCAATTTTCGAAGCCTTTTCCTCAGGGCCGTATTATGCGAGGGTCATTACGAGACGGTTGAGATGAATGGGATATCAAGAGGTAAATCAAGAGGAACTGAAAGAAATATGGAGTTAAGGAACTTGTAGGGAACAATAGATATAAAAGAGTATAATATCTAGAGTGGTAGAGCCACGCTGTAGACACCTTTGTCTACAGCATAAATGGGCCGGCTCTTCTGGGTCGTTACCACTGTCTCACAGAAAATCGGCGTAAAGTAGCAGCTTGCTGCTGCATTTCGTACGGTGAGTGAGATATCCGGAGGCCCAAATCCCCCTCCCATTCCCAATCCCTTAATTATCCCTTTCCTTTAAGGTCGGCAACGTGCCCATAATTCTTTTGGTATTGTGGGCGTACATGGGCGGTGGAGATCACTTACCATCAGGTGACCCATTTGCTCGTTTGCCGGCCTAATGAACTAAATCTGTTATTAATGCAATTCTATTGCTCACTGTTCCGAGGCGCTTATAGCCATTTGCACTCACTAAATGGTAAACCATTAGCGAGTTAAGCAACCCTTGGAGCGGTCAGTCTATGGATGGGTGACCGCTCAATGGTATTTCAACTCAGCGTCTCCGTGCTTCAGAGGGCTCGTAAAAAGTAGGTTATCAGCTGACAGCAGTCGTCAAGCCAAGTCGGAAAACAAGTCGGAAAACAAGTCGGAAGCCAAGTCGGAAGCCTTCGGGTGGCTAAAAATTTTTGACATTAGGATAGTCACTATGTATTGGCCCCAATTAAATTTGTAATCTTTACTTATGTATATTAATTAATTAATTATAGGTATTAATTATTTAAATGGACCACGAACAAATTATTATTAACTAGATTTTACTTGCAGCCCCGCCCGCGTTAACGGCCTTTTCCGGGATAAAAGTAGCCTATGCCCCTAATCACGGTCATACCTGTGTACCAAATTTCATTTAAAACCGTTCAGCCTGATTGACTAACAAACATCCAAATCCACGAACATCCAAACTTGCACATTTATAATAGTAGTAGGATGTAACCATCTGCATCAGTACGAATTACGTAATGCAATTATCATTTAATTACGTAAGCTGTAACATATTGTGTACTTTGTGCTATAATTCAGGCAAAGTTGCCCTTAATAAAGTTTTTTTTTATTAGCTTGAATGACGAGACGAGCAGGCCATGGTAAGCGCCACGTCTGCTCATAACAGAAGCAACGCCACACAGAACTTTAAATAACAAAGCACTGCATGACACTGGATAGCGCTCCTTACCCTGAGAGGGTGTTAAGTGTCATAATGCCCGGTAATTTCACTGGCTTCAATGTCCTTCAAACCGGAATATAACAGTGCTTACACACTGTTGTTTGGCGGCAGAAATAGACAAAGCAGGGGTACAACCCCAGCCGGCCTCTCGCATACGAGGGACCTATCACCTTAAAAAGTGGGTCATAGCCGCCCATGATCACTCACAATACCATAGAATCATGAATGTGTTGCCAATCTTTCAGGAAAGGAATGGAGGTAGGAAAAGAAAAGGGAGATATAGGCCCCGAAAATCTTCGAAAAGCTTCGTGGCGCAGTGGGCGAGAAGCCGGCTGCGAAACGAGAGACCATGGGTTCGATTCCCACACTGTGATGTTTGTGTGATCCACACATATTTATTTCGTGCCTTGGTATTTTCTTCTCAAAGGGGTTGACGTCAGATCGTAATAAATACCTCATCCAAATCTTTTTGTAACATGTGGTAAAAAGCATTTTAAGCCGACCCCACTGCAAGTGGGATAAGGGCAGGTGGAAAGAAGAAATAAAGTTCTGGCTAATAGGAAAAAACTAAATATTCCAACGCCGGCTCTGGGTCTAACTACAAATTAGTTAACTCTTCTTTTTCGAGAGGTACTGTCAGTTGGTACGGGAAATAGATTAATTGGAAGCCAACCAAATTAGTATTTTGTTTACGTTATTGAAATATATTTGTTATTTAACTGCCTCAGTGGCGCAGTTGTAATGCGTACGCGTTACGATTGAGGCTGACGCTGAGGTCTCGGGTTCGATCCCCGGGTCGGGTACAAGAGCGTTGTTCCAAAATCTCATAGAAATTGTTGTTTTCGCAAGTTTTCCGTGCTAGCCCCTCAGGTCGAGCCGGCCGGTCCACAGCATGGCTCTACCATACGCACTCACGTCTGTAATCCCCGAAGGGGAAAGGGGTAGGCAACTGCCTCGGTGGCGCAGTTGAAATGCGTACGCGTTACGACTGAGGCCAACGCTGAGGTCTCGGGTTCGATTCCTGGGTGGCGTAAAGTGATATTGGGTTTTTCTATCATGAAATGCTTAGTATCAACCCGGAGTCTGGAATTGTGCCCGATATGGCGATAGGCTCGCCCCCTATCACATCATGGGACGGAGATATGGTCGGCGAAATGTGGATGTACTGGTTACACCTCTGCCTACCCCTTCGGGGATTACAGGCTGAGTACGTATTATATGTAGATAGATGCATATATTAAAAGCGATGCGGCTCATTGCACAATCTGTAACACCAAATGTAGCAAAACCGTTCAATTATTTATTTCCAAATCGCCTTGAACCAAACTGCTAAGCCACCAAAGTCATTCTGGATCGTTCTCACCCCGTTGATATTCAATTTGATCGTAAATTTCCAACCGCCTGCCAGTTTTAGTGAATGTCAAAAGGAATATGTAGATGGATTGCGGCGAACGATTTTCGATTATATCATGCGGGCCCGTATCTCGCACGTCTACGAGAGGAAGACAGATGGCGGTGGCGTCGCTTATCTGAGCCCTCGGTGGCCTTTAAAAATCCTCGCCCGCATTTTCTGGTTAGTTTTTTATTGGTTTCGAGCTTCCTCTTTCACGTGAACAAAGGATGTCACGTTGACTGGCCGTACTTCATCGGGAGATGTTATGCCTTTTTTATTGAATGACGAAACGACCAGGTCACTCGTATGATAGTAAACGCAACATCTGCCCATAAACAGAACCTACCGTATATAATAATAATATAATAATACTAGCCCTGTATTATATACGTCCCACTGCTGGGCACGGGCCTCCTGAATGAGAGGGATTAGGCCTTAGTCCACCACGCTGGCCTAATGCGGGTTGGCAACATTCGAAATTCTTATGAAGAACTTCTCAGGTATGCAAGTTTCCTCACGATGTTTTCTTCACCGTTAAAGCAAGTGATAATTAACAATTAATACACACATAACTTGGAAAAGTCAGAGGTGTGTGCACTTGAGGCTGGTTTCGAACCTGCGACTTTCGTCTCGACAGTCCATACCACTACCCACTGAGCTTTCACTGCTTTTTACAAGCTACAGTAAACAGAACTTTAAATTACAAAGCAATGAACGGCATTGGACTGCGCTCATCATCTCGACACATAAGATGTTTAAGTCTTATAATGCATGTCCCTCGTATGCTATAGGCATTCTGAGTTGGTACTACTACCTTGTCTATTTCTGACGCCAAGCAGCACTGTTGTGTTTCGGTTTCAAGGACATTGGAGCCCAGTAAAATGACTAGACATTATGAGAATTAACATCTTATATCTCGGGGTGACGAGCGCAGATCATTGCTATACAGTGGTTTGTAATTCAAAGTTCTGGACGGTGTTCCTACTGTGTTCGTCTCGTCAGTAAGGCGAAAATTACTGAGAATTATTATACAATACAATAATGATGGCAAGGCGGCCATGCGACTAAGTGTTACCGTCCCCGTTTCATAGTGTTAATTTCCCTAGAGCACTCAATCCTACCGGGCCATCAATCTCAATCAACCCGTAACGTAACCCTTTCATGTTAAGTTATTTTCGAAACGAGAAATGTCCGATTTTTAACAAAAGTATTTTGCGTTTACTTTTCAGTTTTTGCTTTAAAATCCGATGAATTTAAATAGGGCAAATGAATAATTGGGTCTCTTAATAGCGTACAATGTATTTATTCCCAGTAAGATAACGCCTTATTAAGACGGATAAGCGATAGCTCAGTGGGGAGTGGTATTGACTGTCGACGCAAGTCACAGGTTCGAAACCAGTTCCAATAGCACACACCTCTGACTTTTCTAAGTTGTGTGTGGATTAATAGTTAATTACTGCTTGTCTTAACGGTTAAGGAAACACTGTGAGGAAACCGGCATACCTGAGAAGTTTGTCATAAATAAGGTTTTCGAAGGTATGTGAAGTCTACCAACCCGCATTAGGACAGCGTGGTAGACTAAAGCCTGACCCCTCTCATTCAGTAGTGGAGGCTCGTGCCCAGCAAAGAGACATTTTTATTTACAGCGTTTTTCGAGTTGGGTTTAATTTTAGTCGAGTAAGCTGTGGTCAAAATGAGACACTAAACTGGTATACATACCGCTTACAAAATTACTTGAACTCAATTATATTCAATAAAATTTATTTATTCATAAAGTTTATAAATGTCTTAAAATATAAACTTTCCGGCGATTATTCACGAAAACAACGAGTGGATAAAATATATTGACGTTTTAATTGACGACTCAAACGAGCCAATCTGAATAATTCAATTTATTCCGTTAACGCCAATTAACATTAATTGACAGTTAGTAATTTTTTAGAACTCGATTATTTTTACACTTATAGCCACTTAGTGTTTCATTTTGAAAGAAACGAAAAGAAAGAAAAATAGCTTTATTGTGACCAGCCACATTACAATAGAGTAAATAAACTAAAAAAAAACATGCGTGGCAGTCTTTGGGGACTGCCGATAGAAGTGAAAAAAGCTATTAGATTATTATTTTTGAATTATTTTTGATTTGTAAAGTAGTGTTAATGACCAATTGAATATATATGTAGAGAGATATACTCTTTTTTATATAGGTATATAGTGTACATTAATAACGCACGGAGGTATATCTATGTACATATATACACAGTATACATATAGCTCATGGGAAGGTGCGGTGACGATGACGCTATTTTCAAGTTTTTGTTCACCCAAAAAGCGAAACTATACATATAGCTCATGGAAAGCGTTCGGTGACGATGACGCGAGCTCCATGATTTTTGTTTACCCAAAAAGTGCTCAACGCGCCTAAAGAAGTTTTTACTTCAAAAACTTATACTGTGGTGTGCTCGTAACAAAAATGCCATAGCTGAGCATATGTTGGCTAAAAGACCAACACTGATCTTCCGCTTGAGCACTTGGTGATGTCACGGTCATTCTCACTCGTTCACGCACGCAGTTCGCGCCATGGAAGTAGTAATAGTAGTAATAGTACCGCGACATAATATTTGAAGCAGTCCAGTAAAAAATGTTTGATTTAAAAAGTACATACAAAATATCTCGAAGTTTATTTCTAGCATAACCCGGTAAACGGGCAAGTGGGTCATCTTATCATAAGTGATCACCACCGCCTATGAACGACCACAATACCAGAAGAATCATTGCCATTCCTTAAAACAAAAGGGATTGGTAATGGGAGAGGATTTGGGTTTCAGATAACTCTTACCGTACGAAACACAGCAAACTGCTACTTCATGTCGGTTTTCTGAGACAGTGGTAACGACCCAGTCGAGCCGGCCCATTCATGGCGTAGACAAAACGATCTACAGCGTGGCTGTACCACTCAAATATGGTGTTATATAATAATAATAATAATAATACACCTAACAGTCACATACATAGTCCTGACCCCACACTAGGTACACCTGTATCGTGGGTATCAAGAACTACGAGGGACTTGCGGTCCCACAACACCCAGACCCGAGACAAATATTTGTGGATCAGACAAACATTTGTCAAGGTGCGGGAATCGAACCCACGGCCTCACGCTTCGCAACCGGCTACTCGCCCGCTGCGCTACGGAGGCTGTCATATGTATGATCGCTTTTGTCTACTGTGTGTGTGTTTGTCTGTGTCACCGTAGCGCCTAAACGAATAGACCGATTTAAATCTATTTTTTGTTTTAAAGCTAGTTTAATCGACATGTTTTATATTATACGTATTTAAGTAACATATTAGGAGTTAAGTTTGATCTCACAAAACCGTTTATATGCTTTCATCTCGTACAAGAGATTAAACGCAACTTTTTCACGTAATTATCGTAGGCCAAGCTTTTTCTGAAAAGCCCAGACGTAATTAATTAGTTCATGCTCAAATGGACAAAGCTTTCTTCTTCATCAGGAATGAAGCACACAAAATAGCCGAATCTTATTCGCAGTATTGCAACTAGATGAATCCAAAAATTAAATTCGAATCCTTAATGCCAAAGGTAAATTAATTATATGTTTTAAAATCACTTATTCAGTTCAGCTTGTAATTAAAATCTGGTAATACATTTTAAATTTATTTCTTTGCTGACTTTACGATGTTCATTAAAAATTAAACGTAAATTTTGATCATCAGCTGTAAATAAAATATTTATTTAGATTTTTTATTTAGATATTATTAAAATTTAACCGAGTGTGCACGGGCTGAGAGTATTTCTTTATCTGTCGTGGTAATAGGTTAATTATTACAAGTGATTAAAATCTATGGAGGGGTAAGTCAATGATGTTTTTTGTTTTTTATTAGCTTGAATGACGAAACGAGCAGGTCGCCCGCCTGATGGTAAACGCAACGCCTCCCCATAAACAGAAGTAACGTCACACAGAACTCTGGATAACAAAACATTCCGAGACATAAGATCTTAAGTCTCATAATGCCCAGTAATTTCACTGGCTTCAATGTCCTTCAAACCGAAACAATAGTACTTACACACTGTTGCTTGGTGCCAGAAATAGACAAAATGGTGGTACCAACCCAGACGAGGGAACTACCACTACTGTGTACTATTTTGCAGACGGCAAGACAGATTAATGACAACTAGTGGCCCGTAGTGGTCGAAATTTGACCTCTATCACCATAAACTTTTTTTTCTGTAACGTCAGCTGCGAGATTTGATATTCGTTGACAGTATAATAAACGTAAACAATGAATATTTTATTTATTTTAATATATTTGTTAAAGATAATATATATTAATAGTTTTCTGCACTTTTCCTCCATATAAACTTTAACTGTACCAAATCTCACACTCCTCAGTGCGCGTATATTGCTTAAAAAGGGGTCCAAAGTTTTCTCTTCACGTATCGATATATAGATAGAAGAATATAATATACAGAAGAAGATAATTAACGTTCATCGAAATAAGATAACTAGAACGTTAACTCTAATATTCATGAATCTGCCAAAAATATGAATCTGCAAAAAATACGATTATTTCATAAAAGTTAATGTCTAAATATTAAATTTCTAAATCGAGATATAACTTTCTGCACCGCGAAAAAAATTAGACGTATTAAGTGTCAACTAGAGATCATGGATAAATTTTTATGAATTGATGAATGAACGAGCTGCACAGACTTTTATAGCCCCACCCCTTTGCACAGAGTTTTGGTGGAGTAATTTTTAGGCTTGAGTTACGTTTCTTCTGATCTTAATTCGATGTCTACGTTACCAATATACCAATGTGGCAATTTGTCAAATTGACTTTTACATCCGACACATGTATAAAAAACACACTTCTAATTCAACTACTTTTACGCCCACCTTTTTACTACTCGATCAAATTCACTCTAATATAAAACACACGAAAAAATTACATAATAAAACATCTCGGGCAAGTAAAGCCGCGAAAAAAGCCGTATTATGCTCGTAAAAAACTTTTTTACTTGATTACGTGGGGGTACCTTTACCACTCGGTTGTAGATTAAAAAATGTAAAATCCGAATGGCGAGAGGCTTTACTTTACGCTTGTAATAATTAAAAATAACAATCTTGATACATATTGTGTGGCTTTGGAGGTTTCGCATAATGCTTTCATTGTATCCTATTAAATATTATATTGCAATTTAACAGGTAATAATAAAAATACTAGAACAGCCGAAAAAGATAAAATGAGTAAATACCTAGATCTGGTACACGAGGTTACTAAAATGTGGGTTGTGGACTCAACAATTAGTGTCCCGATAGTTGTTTCTGCCCATGGGTTGATACCGAAGAGCCTCGATCAACTTCTCCAGAGGCTCTCAATTAGTCATTGGATCAAGAGTCAAATGCAGAAAGCGGTGATATTGGACACGGTACGCAATTTGAGAAGGTTTCTCACTCTGGAGTCCTAAAGCACCGGTGGCTTGGATCCTAGGCCTCGCCATTGGACGGTGATATATTTTATATTTTTAAATGTTTATTTTTATTTTTTTAAGAAATTTTATATTAAAAATGTAAAAATACATTTAAAATAAAGGCACTGTAAAAAATACTAGCCCTGAATTATAAGGGTTGCATTACTGGGCACGAGCCTCCTCTACTGACTGAAAGGGGTTAGGCCTTAGACCACCACACTGGCCTAATGCGGGTTGGCAGACTTTACATATAATACCTTCGAAATTCTTATGGAGAACTTCTCAGATATGCAGATTTCCTCACAATATTTCCTTCACCGTTAAATAAAGCGATAATGAACAATTAATACACACGTAACTTTAGAAAAGTCAGAGGTGCATGCTCTTGGGGCTAGTTTCGAACCTAAGACTTTGGTCTCGACAGTCGGTACCACACCCCGCTGAGCAGTCGTGGCTTTCTCTTATATTGCAATTTATGCATTGAATAATTAATGTTGTGTTGGAGTTAACCTCCGTAGCGCAGTGGGCGAGTAGCCGGCTGCGAAGCGTGAGGCCGTGGGTTCGATTACCGCACCGAGACAAATGTTTGTGTGACCCATAAATATTTGTTTCGGGTCTGGGTGCTGTGGAACCGCAAGTCCCTCGTAGTTCCTGCTACCCATGATACAGGTTAACCTAGTATGGGGTCAGGACTATGTGTGTGACTGTTAGGTGTGTATTAATTATTAAACAAACTAAATGAGTCAGTTAGCTTGTTTCCTAAACCCAATCGCATCATAGTAAGGTTGAGAATATAAATATAAGACTTTGTATTTCTCTTAATAAATTGAAGCCAGATCAAAAGTATTAATAAAGTAAAGTATTTAAAAAGTATAACAATGTTGGACTTGTTCCTAAATTAAGTAAAAAAAATTTTAAATGTATAAAAATAAACGGTGGCCTTTCCTTTCAGAATCGCCTACTCCCGCACTGAGCGATGGAGGCTGCTAAAGTTCATCATTTTTTTTTAATATCATAGGCCGGTAAACGAGCAAGTGGGTCACCAGATGGTAAGTGACCTCCACCGCTCATGTACGCCCACAATACTAAAAGAATAATGGATGCGTTGCCGATTAAAGGAAAGGGATGATTAAGGAATTAGGTAGGGGAGGGGGATTTGGGCCTCCGGATATCTCACTCACTGTAGGAAACGCAGCAGAAAGCTGCTACTTTACGCCGGTTTCCTGTGAGACAGTGGTAACGACCCGGACGAGCCGGCCCATTCATGCCAGAGGCAAAACTGTCTACAGCGTGGCTCTACCACTTAAACCCTTAAGCCTTAGTCCACCACGCTGGCCTAATACGGGTTGGTAAACTTTACATACTGTCGAAGTTCTTGTGGAGGATTATTATCACTGTGGAATTTCCTCACGATGTTTACATTTACCATTACAGCGATCACAATGAATATACACAAGGTACGTACCACCTTCACCCTCGCATGTGAGAGGCCGTCTAGGTTGGTACCACCGCTTTGTCTATGTCGGCCACCAAACAACACTGTGTAAGTACTGTTATGTTCCGGTTTGAAGGACATTTAAGCTAGTGAAATAACTGGACATTATGAGACTCAACATCTTATGTCTCGGGGGGAGGATGCGCGAACGAACTCTAATGCCATGCAGTACTTTGTAATTCAAAGTTCTGTGTGGTGCTGCTTCTGTTTATAGGCAGGCGTGACGTTTACATTCAGACGAGCGACCAGCTCGTTTCGTCTCTCAAGCAAAACAAAACACATCCATATTCCACTTTTATCATCAATTATATCTGTGATTTTTACATTTTGCCAAGTCCATTAGCTCTTACAATACTCATACATACATACATACATACATACGCACTCACGCCTGTAATCCCCGAAGGGGTAGACAAAGGTGTAACCAGTACACCCCCATTTCGCCGAGCGTATCTCCGTCCCTTATGTGATAGGAGGCGAGCCTATCGCCATACCGGGCACAAATTCCAGACTCCGGACTGATACTGAGCATTTCGTAATAGAAAAACCCAATACCACTTTACCCGACCCGGGGATCGAACCCGAGACCTCAGCGTTTACCTCAATCGTAACGCGTACACGCATTACAACTGCGCCACCGAGGCAGTCAATAAAATACTCATATCGTGCAATATCCCAGGGTCCCATATGGTATGTCGTGCGAACTTCCGCGACATTGTGCTATCAATCAAAACGAATAAGTTATACACATTTTGTACGAACTTTGGCGACATTATATTCGCGTGATCATTACGTTATAAAAGTCACGAACATGAGTATCGGATTATATTGATATGTATAATATTGTGTTCACTTAATTCGATCGGGTGATGGTTTAATCATGTAGTAGTAGAGGAGGCTCGTGCCCAGCAAATGATCGTATCGCAAGGCTCATATTATTAAAATTATTGTTACATTTAAAGATATAAAATACTAGCCTTTGCTCGCGGCTCCGCCCGTTCAGTGATAATGTAGCTTTCTAACGGCAAAAGAATTTTTGAATACGGTCCAGTAGTTTTTAAGTTTATTCCTTACATAAAAAAATAGAAATCTTTCCTCTTTATAATATTAGTGTAGAAAACCATTTGTACAGTCAACACCAAAAGTCGATGAACACATGCAAACCAACACCCCTATACATTATTAAGATGTACACAAGTCGCTCAAAATTAGAGTCAAGTTGGTCGAACATCGTAAAAGTTCTAAATTAGCTAAGAACCTGATAGTCAAAAGTAGCTAAATATAAGCTTACGAGCATGAGATACATATTATGTACAATATTAGGTAACTCCTAATATTGTACATACATAGATACGCACTCACGCCTGTAATCCCCGAAGTGGTAGGCAGAGGTGTAACCTATACACCCACATTTCGCCGAGCGTGTCTTCGTCTCATGGTGTAATAGGAGGCGAGCCTATCGCCATACCGGGCACAAATTCCAGACTCCGGGCTGATACTGAGCATTTCTTAATAGAAAAACCCAATATCGCTTTTACCCGATTCAGGGATCGAACCCGAGACCTCAGCGTCAGCCTCAGTCGTAACGCGTACGCATTACAACTGCGCCACCGAGGCAGTCAGTTGTGTTATTTTGTGTTTGGAGGAAGCATAAATTTTGCTATACTGCCAATTAAAATTGGAAGCATACACTTTGCTATATTGATACTGACAATTAAAATTGAATTTTATTTCCAAATATAATGTAATGCAATAATGTTGAGTTACTTTTGACAGTCTGGGGACGAACTTTGACCTTTTATGATGATCCTCCAATTTTCGTATAACTTTTATTGTGCGATGTATATATGGTTTTTTGGAAGTCTGAGTGTGTTCAGTAACTTTTGGTGTTGGATGTACAA
The DNA here is from genome assembly GCA_905332985.1 of Mimas tiliae. Lineage (NCBI taxonomy): Eukaryota > Metazoa > Arthropoda > Insecta > Lepidoptera > Sphingidae > Mimas > Mimas tiliae. The sequence continues at coordinate 12,374,741 of HG995254.1, forward strand.
GGGCAAGCGCATATCGCCCTTTGTTTTCAGCACTCGCATAAATAAAGGAAAGAATTACACGTAAGACGCGTTTGTAAAAAGGCCTAATTTCGTACATACCGCAACAAGTTAACGCAGATTTATTAGCCGTAACGATCCTTGTAAAATGGTTACATAAATCACTGAGTACGCTCCACGGAACTTCAAGTAAGGAAAAGATAAATTTTATGAAAGAACAATCCGGTTTGATTTAAGAATACGTAGTGTTTTGTTGAGAATTTTCTTTTGTTTGACAACCCTACAGTCATAGTAAACTATACATTAGAAAAGTATTAATAACTAGATGACCCGGTCAACTTCGTACCTTAAATTTGATTGTAACTCTTCATAATCGATTATCAATGAAAATGGATGTTCGCAAAAGGTTATTAATAAAAAAGTAAAAAAAATACGCAGTTGCATATCGTAATCGTGACAGGTGGGTGAAATTAAAATAATATTATAATTTACTTACACATGCATGCTCGTGATTCGCCTCGCCACTAGTTACTAGCTTTTGCTCGAGGCTACGCCCGCGTGAAGGTCTTTTCCGGCATGTAAAGTAGCCTCTGTCCTAATCCCAGGTCATGGACTACCTGTGTGCCAAATTTCACCCAAAACCGTTCAGCTGCTAAGGCGTGATTGACTAACAAACATCCAATTCCACAAACTCGAAACTATAGCTTCATGGTCTCCTTCATCTCGACTCTGACTAAGAGGTTCGCAAAATCTTACTTCTGTCGGACCATAAAGCTTTGGAATAGTTTACCGGCGCACGTGTTTCCTCCTTCCTATAACATGGGAACCTTTAAACGGAGTGTGAAGAAGCAATTAAGCAGGCTGACATAATTTGCCGATCTACAATAGATACAAAGCCAGTCGTTACTATTTTTGGATTGTGTTACACTTACCATCAGGTGTAGCGTAGTCACTTTGCCGAACTAGAATTAAAAAAAACATCCAAGCTTTACATTTATAGTAGTAGGATAATATCCTTCAAACCGTAATACAATAGTGCTTACAAACTGCTGCTTACCGACAGAATTTGACAAAGCAGTGTAATCTACCCATATGGACAGCGCATGGAAACGACCTACCGGCTAGAACTCATAATAATAGCCGCAATTTGTTGTTCAGGATTAGAACCCATATCTCTTCAATAGGGGTCGTATATTACTCCACCCACCGAGCTACAAGTAAGCCCACAATATAATAGATTTCTTAGAAATGGATTCCAGAAAATATAATATCTTGTGAACTTATAAAGCAATTGCAAATATCAATCCCCACGTATTTGCTCCATATCTGCCTTCGCAGTTCGCTATCAAATGAGATATGTTCAAACATGCTCTTTGGGTCTGATGTGTACACGTATTTTCTTGCTTTTAATACAGGTTCCATCTATGCTATATTGATAAATATAGTTCTTTATATACATTCATAAGCTCACGTCTTTATATACGAAGGTGTAGGCAGAGGTACAACTTATATAACCCTCGTTCGCCTATCGCCATACCGGACACTAAACCCGATCAATTCGTGTATGATGTTCAAATCGAAATCTCAAATATAAATTGTGATTGCCCGATCTGGGAATTAAAGCCAGGATCTCACGGTTCTCAGCCTTAATATGTTGCCACTATACCAATGAGGCGATAGTATAGTTCTTTAAATTGGTATTTTATATCCATGCCTGTATCTCCAAAGGAATGAGCAGAGCAACAATTCATCGAGACAAGCAGCTCGCTCGCTTGATAGTAAGTGTCGGGTCTACTAATAAACAGAAGCATCAGCTTTGAATAACAAAGTTCTGTATAGCACAGGATTGTGTATGTCACCTCGAGACATAAGATGTTAAGTCTCATAATGTCCAGTAATGTCATCGGCTTCAATGTCCTTCAAACCGGACTTACGAGATATAATAATAATAAATAATATACACCCAACAATCACACACATAGTCCTGACCCCACACTAGGTTAACCTGTATCGTGGGTATCAGGAACTACGAGGGACTTGCAGTCCCACAACACCCAGTCCTGAAACAAATATTTGTGGATCACACAAACATTTGTCTGGGTGCGGGAATCGAACCCACGGCTTATCGCTTCGCAGCCGGCTACTCGCCCGCTACGCCACGGAGGCTGTGAGATATATGTCGATTGCTCTATAAAAAATATTATTTATACAACGTGTTATAGAAAGGGGCGGGCAAATTTAAGCAATGTATAGTGTAGGATATAAGTATTTTATCTCCCATAGTACCAAATCCGATTGCATTGCTAGTACAATAATTATAGTATTTTCTTTTTTATCGAATGAGTAACATGTCGATATCGACTTTCAACTTTGGACAACACTAAATGATAAACAATGATACTATAGACCTCCTTTCATTTAATTAATTTATAATTAAAAAATCATTAAACAGTAGTCAAATGTCAATATTTATTTAACGCAGTCAGTTCGGCAAGTTCTAATTTTATGAAGTATGATTACAAGTTAAAAAAATATGTTGTATTTGACTAAAAACAAGTATGTATTGGTGTAACTAATAAAAGTTTTTAAGAGGATCGTCGACTGTAATAAGCCAAATTCATAGATAGAAGACCCGTGAATGAAGTCTTTAAAATGCTTCTAGAGGATGGTACCTATTTGTCTTCAACACACATTCTCTTTCAGGTGTTAATTTGTGTTTAAATTACAAGTTACGTACGTATGCTCGTAGAATTACGTACATCTTATTCAAGTTTAATAAAAAGTGAGTGTCGTTCATAATAATTAATAGTGGTGTCACCAATCTTATCGATCTTAATAAACGAGTGATTAAATATTACGTGGAATTTTCGGATGTCTTGGTTTTGAAAAGATCCGGTACATAAGTACTAATTGTAAGGTGTATGTAATGACCCTAAAATATGACCACACCTTTCTGTAACACGTTGTATATTGTCTTCTCTACCAACCACGAGGAGCTGTTTAATCACAAATCCAAACCCCAACTCTGTAATTCTAACATTTATTGTGGCTATGTAAAAAATTGACAGTAATCATTAATGACCGCACGCACATAGGCGTTTCCATTGTTGCCCTCACTAATTACCGGCCACTCGACATTAAAAACGTATAATTTATTTTGACTACAACCGTTAATCGACGCCTCACTTTGCGTGGTCGTAAATATATGTCACAGGAAAAAACGTGCACCAAATATTTACTTTCAATTTCCGAACGACGTGTGTAATCTTTAGTACCTATGAAGTATGTCCCTGTGGGTAATATTTATAAAGAAAAAGGAAAAGAAGGTAAGACGTAAGCTGATAATAAGTAGATAGTTCTGTTTTAAGTTGACGAATATATATCATACTAATATTATAAATGTGAATGTAAGTTTGTTTGTTACGCTTTCACGCGAAAACGATTTAACCGATCATCATGAAACTTTGTACACATATTCTTAATATATAAGAATTAACATAGGTTACTTTTAAGGAAAAAATATATATATTTGTTTGTTACGCTTTCATGCCTAAATTACTGAACGTATTTTGATGAATTTTGATGTAGAGATAGATGGGACCTTGGAGACGGTTATAGGCTACGTTTTATTTCGGAAAAATCTATTCACGCGGGCGGAGCCGCGGGCAAAAGCTAGTATACTATATAACTATAGGTTATAAATATACTGCTTCGGTGTGACGCTGAGTTCCCGGTTTCGAACCCCGGCTCGGGTATAAGTGATATTGGGTTTTTCTATTACGAAATGTTCAGTACCAGCTCGGAGTCTGGAATTGTACCCGGTATGGAGATAGACTCGCCCCGTATCACATTATGGGACGAAGTTACGCTGGCAAAATGTGGGTGTACGGGCACACCTCTTCCTATCCCTTCGGGGGTTACAGGTGGGAGTGCAATGTATTTAATCCTATATAAAAATACATATATACATATAAAAATCCGAACAAAAAAGAGAGGTGCTTGTTATAAAATTTTCGAAAGAGAATTTGTTCCGTTTAAAAGTTAGGTTACCTATACACGATCATGTGTCGTAGCGTGTTGTCACGCATTAAACTATCATCAGTAATATCGAAGCCACTTCTTTTCGTATAAGTTTTGATAGTTTTCGAAAACGATGGCCGTTTCCGGTTTCTCTCCGTTCATCGAGTAGCAGTAGTAACTAGCGATAGCTATAAAAACTAAGTACGAGTACCTAATTTTATATTATATTACTCAAATCCAAAATTAGTTTTCGAACGATCCTTTCCTTTTTCACAGTACAAATTACTAGCTTGACATTTGATCAATAGTAATTTAAAGGTAATTTGTTAAGAATTCGAAAACTATAAACGTATTTGTAACTCGAACTTGACCTACTGATACATCACGACACGACACTACACTGTAGTATGAGTCCATCTTTTCACCCATTCACGATTACTATACAAATTCTTCTTCAAAGTTACATTGTTAGCGTCTCAGTTATACGGCACCATTGCACCTTCATTTGTTTCGGGATAAACATCAACTTCAGTCTCAATGGCGACACAAAAACATTTTACCCCATCCAGGCCCATTCAGCCTGAGGCGGGCGTATTCTGGAGGCGAAAGTGTCGAAACACACGCATTTACGACGCCTCTGCGGCCTGGTGACATCAAAAACCGCTTAGCAAATCCCAGAATACCACCGCGGGACGACCAACGTGTATACTTTATGTCTGCCTGAGTTGTAAAACGTTGGAGTATCCCAGAAGGATAGTGTTCCTTGTTACATGATGTGGTGAATTTTCATGTAAAGGAAATGTAGGTACGTATTAATGTACGTACAATTTGAAAGCATGTGTACCCTGGGACGCCGTGGGCCTATATGTTGGTGAATAGTGACCGCACTCGACCTCCATTTAAACTGCCAACTATTATACTGAACTAATGTTGATTGTTATATCTTTAGTATTAAACTTGCTAACATTATAGTAAAGGAAATTCATATTATTGTTCAACGCCACATTTTTAAGGAAAACTTTTTTCTTGTTGGAACGGAACCCTTATAGAATCACTTTGCAACTGTTTATCCGTTTGACAAGACCTTTTATCTCAGGAACTGGTAGAGATATTAAGTTGAAATTAATATCAAATACTAAAGTTCAAGTTCTCAAAAACATGACCTGGATACTAGCAAACTCCCTTACAAAAACCTATAGGGTTATTCCGTATGATTTAGATTCATATGCATTCACTCACGATTGTAATCCCCGAAGGGGTAGGCAGAGGTGTAACCAGTACACCCACATAGGGGACGAGCCTATCGCCATACTGGGCACAAATTCCAGACTCCAGGCTGATACTGAGCATTTCGTAATAGTAAAACCCAATACCACTTTACCCGACCCGGGGATTGAACCTGACACCTCAGCGTTGGCGTCAATCGTAACGCGTACACCTTACAACTGAGCCACCAAGGCAGTCTATCTGTGATCTAGATTCATAGAATTCAATAATTAAATATCACAGCACAAGTAAAGTAAAAAACCTGGCAATTAATAATTTGTAGTAACATAGAAAAAAAATATCGGGATGACGAGCGCAGTTCAGTGCCATGCAGTGCTCTACCAGAGTTCTGTCATCTGTGTGACGTTGCTTCTGTTTAGGGTAGGCGTGATGCTTAACATAACCGAGTTAAGCGTCACTATGTTAAGCGTCACACCTACCCATAAACGCGAAGCGATGGACCTACTCGTTTCTTTACAAAGTCACGCACACATAATCGTACAAAAATGAACCGATGTATCTATAATTATCTTAAGTCTCCGTGCTTCTCTGATGCTTTATTATCCCCTAATAAACCCTGAACATAGTACTTAAGTGCATCGTTTAATTTACTACCAGTTCGCATTTGCGAAGAGGATTAATAACTCCTTAATAAACCAGATCATCCTCTGAACCAATCTATTGCGTAAAGTGTATTTCGCTAACTGGGCCATGATGAACTTGTACCATTTATCAAATTTAAAGGGTTATAGATATTCTAAAGTTGTTTCGTATCGTTAATTAATAGGTTTGTTGAACTTTTCTTTAAGGAAAATTAGGTTGATCATCTGTTAAAGTAGCTAAAATTTCAGAAATGTAACTTCGAATCAGCGTAAAAAGGCTTAATACTACTTTAGTTCTAACCCTTGAAGATTGCCAAGGACTATTCCAATAATTCTAATCTATCTTATAAAACCAGTCGCAACTTGTTCGCGTGACACGTAATCTAGGACTAGAAACTGTATATAATATATTAGCAGGGTAACTCCAAGATTTACAGCGATACAATTTGTATTTTCCAATCACTTCACAGAATATCGGTTTTTACTTTCAACCAGTAATCCTTGAGTTTATGCAACACACTTTCTGTCCAGAATGAATCCGTTCGCCGAGTCCCTCCCATTAAGTAGCCTTTCTTTTTAACTATCCCCATTTAAGTATTACAAAATAACGAAACCTTACACATACTACCATGAATTGTTGATACAAATTAATATTTTACTGACAATCCTCATTTTAATAATGCACTGATCTTACCATCGCGTGATAGTTTGATCTAGACAAATAGAAAACCAATCGTCATTTCATTCGTCGACAGCCTCCGTGGCGTAGCGGGCGAGTAGCCGGCTGCGAAGCGAGAGGCCGTGGGTTCGATTCCCGCACCGAGACAAATGTTTATGCGATCCACAAATATTTGTTTCGGGTCTGGGTGTTGTGGGACCGCAAGTCCTTCGTAGTTCCTGATACCCACGACACAGGTTAACCTAGTGTGGGGTCAGGACTATGTGTTGGGTGTTTTTATTATTATTTTTATTATTATTTTATAATAAACAAAACAGTGCAAAACATCCAGCATTGGAAGCCAATAAAACGGAACGTTAACTACATTAAAAGGGGGTCCGATGTACAAACATTTCCTGGCAAATTAACTAGGAGTCGATCAGATTTCCGAATTAAACGGTGCGGGTGACTCCATCGCGATGCCAATCAGGGGATACTCTCTTTACTCCCTGCCCACTTGTAATTTACCATTTGAACGCGTGCACAGAATATGGGAATGTTCAACTATATTGACAAATTACAGGGTCTCGTGGGATGTGCGATGCAGACAATACCTATACCTACAGTACTTTTCAAGTTTGTTATCATTTGACACGTTTCTGTCGAAATAAATAGCACGAAAGGACGACGGAATATTGGATTTAAACAATCTTCCTGATGGGGGTCGTAAAATTAGACTAAAATAATTATAAATGAAGATTTAAGGCGATTAACGTAAAATATTGATGTTTTAGAAAAACACTTTACAATAACATAAAATAAGAATGAATTAAAAGACTAACCAATTGTCTAAAGGCATTATAATTAGAACCAAAGACCAAAAAGCCAATTATCAGAATCTAAAACACAAACATTTGGTCAAGATATTTCATCTGCAAGCCACAAAGTACAACAAAGAAGATAAAAAGTTGACCGTAGTTAAAGTCAGCATGTCGTGACTCGTGCAACAATAGATCTGTCGTTACAGAGACATTTAGAGTCTCGTACTAACATAAGTTAGACACGCGCACCGATGAGGTCCCACAATGCGCCTCATTGAGGGCATTATCGGTTCGGTACAAGGTACAAGAGATAAAAATAAGTAATCCTAGAAACATAGGTCATGTATCCTTAGGGATTATTTTGGCGACGGTATCCAAAAAACTGAATGCAAAAAATAACATTACTTCTAGCAATTATGAAACATTGTCGAATAAATCCCAATAACACTTACATAAAGTTAGTAAGGTTAGATAAGGATTTAATTTTTACTCATCTGTTTTGTAGATGGATTATAAAGAGAAAGGGGGCTGCAAAGTTTGCATCGGAAATACCTAATCTTTTTCTATGAAATTTACTTCAAAATATTTTCTGAGTAAAAACAATTGGTATGAAACAAATCAGTTGATATATTAAAATACCTGGAACTTCAACTCTGATCAACTTATATTTATCCGTTATAGTAGTTTCATAGTGTATATTTGTAATAAATACGATTCTGTGAAACGAGAATACAGACAGAATATTCCAGAATGATGTCGGAGCAATATTGCGAGCTCATTCAATTGAAGCATTTATTCTATGAACACTGCAAGTTGCAACTAATAAAATAGGCTATGAAACTACTTGTACAATACCTCTAGTGAATAATAATACCCTCTTGATACAATTTGTTACAAATACCTCAGGCGCTATTTAAGTATTTCAAAAATAATGTGTTTCTTTGCAACAAACAGAACTAATTATTTACAAATTATATCGAAGAATGACCACTATATGAGTGCAAATTGCGAGAATCGTGGGCTACCAACATCTCAGATCCAAAGCCAACCTCATCAGCATGTGGTTCTGCTGGTTAACGGATGAGGCAATGACGAAGCTTAGTTCCCGTTGTGGGTTGTGGGGTCAGACGGCGGGTCGCCCCATATAATCCCAAATACCATCAAATCTATGGTACGAGAAGGCAGACTTTGGCTTAATGCCAGGCCGAAAGAAAAAGATTTCGAGAAGATCACAATAAAATTTATTTCCAAGGCGTGCAGCGGCCTTGGAATTAATTTAAATTGGATAGCTATTTCACATTGAAGTAAACATTGAATTGAAATGGTTCCACAAATGGGAGCTGATCACCCGTCTGTGCAACTCACAGACGTCCTTACGATAAATTGAATTGACTGAGAGGTACCAAACCTTAAATTCTATCGCCAATCCTTACCTTAAAGTTCGCAACAATGCATCTAAAATTTCTCAAGTATTGTGGGTGTTCATAGATGGTAGTAATCGGTTACCATTGGGTGATCTACTTGTTCGCTTGCTTACTTTCTCCTTTAAAAATATACTCCGTGTATTTTTTTTCTGGAATGAACACTAAAAATAGTTTACAGTTGTTGTATTTATACATTCTTCATTTGTATTAGCAAGTAGATAACATATACCATGCACTCGATAGACAGATACACTAATTACTCTTCTGCTAACCCCTTCAGAGATACATGAGTGAGTTAATAACAAAAACATAAAGCCATTTTTGGACATAGTACACATGGTATCTACTATATCTTACCCCCCTCTTTTACCTTGAACCACTACTAAAACTTTTACGAATATAGGTAGCGTCGTAAAGCCAGTAGTAAGACTCGAGCGCGTTCGCTTGGACGTGATACGTCACATTCATGGTGCTTGATGGATTTATGAGCACTCGATAGTTTTCTTATGACTTTGTCACATGTCATATGGCAGTAAAGTTTTTTTTTTATTGTATAGGCCGACAAACGAGCAAGTGGGTCACCTGATGGTAAGTGAACACCACCGCCCATGTACGCACACAATAACAAAAGAATCATGGGCGCGTTGCCGACCTTAAAGGAAAGGGATAATTAAGGGATTGGGAAGGGGAGGGGATTTAGGCCTCCGGATATCCCACTCACCGTACGAAACGCAGCAGCAAGGTGCTACTTTACGTCGGTTTTCTGTGAGACAGTGGTAACGACCCGGACGAGCCGGCCCATTCATGCTGTAGACAAAATTGTCTACAGCGTGGCTCTACCACTCGTATTATGTCTTATCCAACGTCTTTTTCAAGTACTCCGTTTTCGTAAGGAAATGTTTCAGAATCAGAGGTTTCCTGGCCTCGACTTATTTAATTACGGGACAAAGAGTCATTTGCAGGCGATGTTCATAGTCATTTTGTTAATCCAGCCAGTATACAAAATGTCGATCTGTAATTTATAACTTAGAGAATCAGTTAACATTTCTGTCATTGATCTTCAAGTAGGTAATTAGAATCAAGAAATAAGAATCGTAGATAAAATATTGAATTCAGTTATTTAATGAACTATCTAAATCAACACCACAGCAAATGGCTTATGGGAACTTCCATTTCAGTTGATCTAACGACATTATGAAGTCCTAATTGGAAATGTATATAATTTGTGTTAATAATTATAGAAGGGGCGTCGACAATACCTTTGTCCTAATAGACTATGAAGACAATACCCCTTTAAACTCCATCGGGACTCAATTCAAAATGTTCCAAAACTTAATATCAACTTCCCTTTCGGAGTAAGCGTTAAACAAACTCACCAAAAGTTTGGCCCAAGAGTTTGACAAACCTTTGACTTTATGGCTCGGAATTCATATTAACCGCTATCTGGTAAGATTAGAAACCCTGTGTGGGTAATTTCGTATGAGTTAGTTTTAACCAAACAAAGATGGACGTGGAAGTAGATTTGTGAAGGAAGCGTCTTTGTGAAGAGCATACTTGGTACATTTGCTAACGTTTTCAGTCAATATCTGTGAAATAAAAGAATAGCAAATTATACATATCATTTATACGTTTTCTAGATATGATTCAAAAAAATACAAGGCTTTCTTCTATTAACACTATTATACTTAACTCTGACTATTAAGAATATATACTTAACATGTTTTTAATTTATTTTTAGATCTGTATGAATTCAGCAAGCCGTGGCAAATGAAATAATTAAAATTTCATTTCTGAGCACTTATTGATATTTCCCTATTCTTTTAAAACGTTGTAAAGTTAGGGTAACACAATCGTCTTAAATCCAATATCAATATCATCCAAAATCTTGTCGTTTCCAGTGAAACTCTACATCTCAGGCAAGTCCCTTCAAAGTATACAATCTTATTGGATCAGGCCTCAGCTAATGTTTGCTTGGTCCAGGCGAAACTGCCCAAAATCAATTTTATGATCCATTCTCTTCAGTTGACCCAACAGAATTCGTTATCTACTTTACTTAGAAGATCTTACATCATGTGTTTTTAGTGAATTTCCTAATAACAAAAAATCTTTATGGTTAACGTAGTTAAGTTTGAAGAAAATCTGTTCAACCATTTAAAATTTAAAGATCTTTTTTTTATTTAAGTCGGGGATTTTTATTTCCAATATTTACAGATACAACGTGATTAATTTAAAAGTAAACTTTATAAAACAAATCTTCTTTAAGAATAAATAGGTCCTCTCTACTGATGAAAATGATATGAATGATATGTTTGAACACCCAGAAAACTGGGTAACTTAGATGATGTAGATTCGTGGAATGCGAGATTCCATTTGTGTATCTACCACCGCTTTGTTTAAGCAAGCATTGCTATATATTGGGTGTTGTAGCTACAATTTTTAGGCAGGCATGACACTTACCATTAAGCGAGCGATCTGCTCGGCTCGTTATTAAGATAGATAAAAGAACTTAATTACATGATTTAGAGTTTAGACGTTAAGCAGGTTCAGAAGAATTGTATAATACTCTCTCCATTTAGCGACTGTGTGGTACCGGGTTGGTTGCAAACCTTAATACCTTCAAATGGTCCAACTTCGAGATTAAATTGAGTTTGCAATTTTAACAGATGTCTGTGCAACTAAAGATGAACTTCTGCATATAAGATCCCTGAAGACATATTTTGGATGTCATTTACAACCCCTTGGTTAAAATGTGATACTTAGTAGGTTTTTTTTACGAAATGTTCAGGAGCAGCCTGGAGTCTGGAATTTTGTCCGGTATGGCGATAAGTTGGCCCCTATCACATCATGGGACGGAAATAAGCTCGGCGAAATGTTGGTGTACTTGTTACATCTCCATGGATTATAGGCGTGAGTGCGTATGTATGTATATGTAGTTCAAACAGTAATCATCGTAATTGTCTCCAATCTAGAATTCCACTGGAACTTTTTATGTTAGAAAACTCACACATGTTTAATGCTAATACAAATTTTATATGATACACAATATAACGCTGAAAGTGTCACTACGGGACGTGATGCGACATAAAACGTACCGAATTTGCTCGAATACTGTCGAGGGAAGATATTACTTATTCGGAATATATCGGAGCGTATGCTTTTGAAGCCGTATTCTGATTACGATGGTATATATTATTTGATGCCGATACGTCATTGAATGTTACTTTACGTCTTTTTGAGGAACAGTTCTAAATAATGCTGGATATTGTGTTATAATGCGAGTTCTGAGGGGCTAGAACGAACAACTTGCGAAACCGTATTCGAATCGAAATGTAAAAAAATGTTTGAAGATTCATACAAATGCTAGGCGTTCTCGATTCGAATACTTATTCGTAAGTAGTTAATGCTCGCCCCTCAGAGAGTCGTATTCAACATACAAGCTCATGCTTTTATTCCCAAAAGCGTAGACAAGGTATCAAGTAATGCACCCATGATTCACCAAACTTATTTTTGTCTTATGATGTGATAGGTTGAGCTGCCATATCGGGCACAAATTCCAAGCCTGGGTAACTCCTGTGTGATTTGTTGAATCTAAAATTTCAAACACTGTGATTGTTCTACCTAGGATTTGAACCCAGGATCTCACCGGTGACATAGGCTATACGTGTGTTACCACTGTCATCTTATTGGTCTAGTAGTAGTGTTACTACTAGATCAATAAGACGACTGTTAATATTGAAACAATTTGTTTATAGAAATATATTCACTGTTTATTTTAGGCCCATTACACTTATCTATTATGTTAAACAATATTACACAGCAAAAACATGACATTGTGCGGCGCAGTCTTGTGCAAGAGAGAGTTGCCAGGAAACAGGAAAAGGGAACATTGTAAATGTAGAGTGTTGCCACTACTCACTCTCAAAATCTAACAACGACAATGGTAATCAATTCTAGATATACCGTTTTGCCACGGTCTTGTCACGGTCTCTAAGTGGTCCCTTTTTTATTGCTTGGATAGGCAGATGACCGTTCATAGACATTGGCAATGCTGGGGGTACACCAAGCCGTTGCTTATCGTTGAAGGAAAACTCTTTTTAAGCCTCGTTTGATTAAGGACAGGTCATAGAGATGGAGTACATGTTTTTAATCCGAGTATACTTAACAATGGTGACATCAAAACTTGTTCCGTTGATCCTTGATTGCTTATTAATGAATATGCACAACACCATAATGTCAGTAGATTTGGAACAATCAATAAAATCTAATACAAGGTCTAAAAAGTCAAAGTTCTAAATCCACGTTGAAACCTTAGTATCATAATATCTCTGAAATTAGACTGTTTAAATATTTCGTAAAACCCTATCTATAAGACTTTCTTGATTGAAATGTAATAGACTGACTACAGTCTATCGGATACATCCATAATAAGAGTGCAGGTGCGTAGCAAGCTATCGAATTTGGTCGTAGACACAAGGAAATTGCGTTCGATCACCGATACAGGATAAATTTCTTTATTTTTCTATGCATACGCGTTTGTTCCGTCTCACAAAAACCTTTATACACAAACACTTCTAAATTGCTTTGTCTAAACATATATACATTTGCGGTTGAAATGTCGTGACTACATTAGGTAAAATAGCAATGCCGAAGGGTGAGTATGCTAAACTATTTACTCAACAATATCAAAATATCTATAGAACTCCGTAGAAGATTTGAAATTTTAAAAGAAGTACTTAGAAATACCCGTTGTGACTGTAAGTGAGCGGTTGATGAGTGATGCGTCGTGTTTACCTTACTCTCATTTAGTTTTTATGATAAATGTGTTTTCAAAACGAATGTCGATGGATCAGTCGGTGTACTGAAAAACTTACACTTTACACACAATTTAAAATCACTAACTGCTGCACTTTTGCTAGTTATATAACACATTAGATATCTTATCTTATTTCACAGTAATCTCCGCAGTATTAATTTATTCATCGTACTCATGAGGATCATGCCCAATAATCATTATAATTTCATTATTTTACTTTATAATGTTCCTCATTGGCATAGGTTGAGCTGCTCTAAGTCTATTCATAATTAATAGGCTAGTTGACACATTTTTAAAATAGGCTTTATTTTGTTACTGAGGCTTTTCTAGACCGTTTTTTTATTTTTCTGAGACTTATAAAACAACAAAACTTTAATTCAAATTTATTTTTTTCATGAACATATGCAAACGCCGTCGGCCATGTTGGCCTATTGATTTTATCTGTGCAATGACGACACATATTATTAAATAAACACGCGAAATAACCTATGCGAGCTAGATATCGACTGAAACTCTAATTTATTTTTGCGAAGATCACTTCGATGTAAGTACTTACCTACATAATAATAATAATAATAATAATAATAATAAATACACCCAACAGTCACACCCATAGTCCTGACCCCACACTAGGTAAACCTGTATCGTGGGTATCAGGAACTACGAGGGACTTGCGGTCCCACAACACCCAGACCCGAGACCAATATTTGTGGTTCACACAAACATTTGTCCCGGTGTGGGAATCGAACCCACGGCCTCTCGCTTCGCAGCCATCTACTCGCCCGCTGCGCCACGGAGCTGTAATATCTTATTATTTTTGCTACAAAAGACCACAACATGCGATTTTCGAATGACATTTAGTTGTTTACATAGTGACTGACGTCACGATTATGGCGGTAGCGTTTTCGAAGAAATTCAAATAAACATAAAAAAATATATTTTGTAATTTGAATTTTAAAGACATCTTCTACTTTAATCTATTGAAATTGATATATTTGGGTTCCATAAACCAAATACTGTAGGAAATAAACAATTATTTATAAAAAAAAATGGTTTTATAATGGCCGTTCCCAATATTAATCTTCAATTTCACGATAGATAGCTATCGTCAAACATCCGTATTGTTCTATCTACTGCTTGGAATCGTCCCTATTTTTTAGATATGCACGTCGGATACTATGATAGCAATAGATAGGCCGTCTATCTGGGCCCTCTTGTGCGTTATGTTCATACAAGCTGAGAAAGAGGAACTATTGTTTAATTTATGTTAGAAAATATGAAGATATGATTTAGATTAGAAATATAAGTTTTAATTTAGCATTTATCTATAATTCTTATTTTTTACCACTGTTAATTAAATATTAATAACGAGAAATACTTATTATGTTGCAAAACACAATGTAATAACTAAACGTTTTACAGTCAATTGATTATACTCTGAATACAAGTCGTTTGAAAAAAATCCCAAGCGAATTTGGGGGATTTTACTGAAGTGGGGAATTATTTTGTTCGCATTAACAAATATTTATAGGTCTCTTGCACTTAATTTAATTATCAAAACGGTGCATTATTTTTATTTATGGGAATTTTAGATTTTTTTAATATTTTCTTTTAGATTTTTACATAATTTATTTAGTTTTTTGTATTGCAGTGCAAGTGCCATGTAAGCCTTGTATACTCATGGCTATTTCTTCAAAATGCGTTATTTATTTCGTTTTTTTACAGCCGAGGATATCTGTTTATCGGTCAAAATCTACCGATAAAGAAAAAACTAAATAACTTTATCGACAGATAGCACATAAAAAATATTGGGACGCTTGAACTGTCATTTTCATAGTGTTGTATATCTATAGTCAGCTATCAGTCCTCTCATCAGTAGACAGCAATGAAGAATAGGATTACCTATCATTAGTAAGTTTATTGGGACGGTAAAACGGAAAATAGATAACATTTTCTATCGCCGGTATAGCAAAACTAGAGATAGACAGAATATAGGGAACGGCCATAAGTCAACTAGCCTATTGTATTATCGTAGTGCAAATATTGTAAATTAATTTTTTTAAGAGCAACGTTAGAGTTTCTTGTCCGTTCTTCTTTAAACAGATTTCCGAACTGGCGGTAGAGTTAAAATTTGACTGAATCTAAATGATGTATAACATTTTTATGGATTCAGTAAATATTTTCATATCATTTCACTAAAAAATGTCTATTAACATACATTTTTAGAATTTGATTATTTACACACTCAATCCCATGTTAGGGACTGCTCCGAGTACAGAAAAAGCTTTTTGCTCAGTTATTAAGTACAAAAATTTGCTTAATTCAAGTCTCTGAAAAATAATCGAATTCATAGAAATATCTAATGAATACTTAAAATTAATTGACTGCGTATGTGAGTAAAATGAACTTAATAAAATATGCAACCGTATGACTAGAATAATATATACCAATGAAAGCAAACAAGTAACAAACATATTTGAGTTCTAAGACCTTAAAGACCACGTGAAGTAGTATGGTAACAATAGTTAATGCATGAATTGTAACCAACATTCTGAAACTAATTAAGCTAAGAAACAAGAAATGAACGTAAATAATAAACAAATACGTCCAACTTAACAGAGCCGTCAAAATAATCTGAAACTCAAATTCAAACAAACAGGCTATATTACTTTCGGGACCTTGCAACTTTTATGGTTTCCCGGTTCAGCAGGGTCACAAACATCTAAAATTTCGCAACTGTTATCGCTATGGACCTACATAATTAATGCTGATGAATATTGAATTTCGTGCGATATGAAATATTTTAAAAGGGGACGAATAGAGTGAAGCAGATTGGATCAGTTTTCAGAATTTGGAATACCTTGAGAGACGTGTTAAAAGCCACATAAGGCATGTGTGTCATGTTTCAACAAGAGTTAAATTCTGAGCCTCTAATGGAGTCAACTCATTGCTTAACTATATTTTAGTGTTTCAGTATAATCCAAATGTATATTCAGTATAATGGAAAACAGAGTTCGATCAGAAAATCTGCATTTAATTTTTATGCTGAATAGCTTTTGCTCGCGGCTCCGCCCGCGTGAACAGCCTTTTCCGGGTAAAAAGTAGCCTATAACCGGGACAAAAGTAGCCTACAACCTTCTCCAGTATCCCATCTATCTCTGTACCAAAATTCATCAAAATCATTTCAGTGATTTAGGCGTGAAAGCGTAACAAACAAACAAATTCACTTGCGCATTTATATTACTCGTATTAGTTAGGATGGTCATCGTAACTTCAATGAACATCATTTGTATTCGATACTTTACTGGGTGGTAGATCCCTCGTATTCGTAAGGTCGTCTTTTTCTACCGCCAAGCTGTTGTGTGTAAGCACTATTGTATTTTGGTTTGAAGGACATTGAAGCCAGTGCAATTAATGAGCATTATGAGACTTAACATCTTATGTCTTGGGATGGTGACCGCAGTGCAATGCCGTGCAGTACTTTGTAATTCAAAGAATGGTGTTGCTATTATTTATGGACAGCAGTGGCGCTTATCATCAGGCGAACGACCTCCTTGTCTCATCATTGAGTTGTATAAAAAAACATCTGTGTCAAATGTTCAAACTTTAGATTAACCGATGTTATCAAATTAAACTGTGGATAAATTTAAATTAATCCTAACAAAACTGGAGCCTCTGCCTTCGCCGGCCTCTGCTGAAGTTTCATTTATAGTCGATATTTCATTACAGTCTTTACTGGTCCGTAGTGTTTTTAATTAATGAAGACGCACTGGAACGAATTAATGAGTGTTTCACCGGCGATAAAGCGGCGTCAAAATTTTAGATTCATTTTTTTTATCGTGGTTAATGAATGAGACTGATATATGATATAATTTAATGATGGCTTGTTAACTGATGATTATCAGTTGTTTTTTTACTAATCCTGTTTTATATAGGTCCCACTGCTGGGCACGGGTCTCCTCTACTGAATGAGAGGGAGTTAGGCCTTAGTCCACACGCTGGCCTAATGCGGATTGGCAGACTTCACAAACCTTTGAAATTCTTATGGAAAACTTCTCAGTTATGTGTTTCCTCACGATGTTTCCTTCACCGTTAAAGCAAGTGATAATTAACAATTAATACACACGTAACTTAGAAAAGTTAAAACTGTATGCTCTTGGGGCTGGTTTCGAACCTGCGACTTTCGTCTGTTATTTTTCGTAGACTAATAGATTTGTCACTAGTGTTGCAGATCTCTCACTTTTGCCAGAGCCCTTTCAAAACGCATCCTGCTAACTCAAATTAATTTTTAATGTTACAAATGAAATATTTTTATTACTGCACTGTAACGTATTTTTGATATCGCATTTTTACAACCACATCCAGCTTTTTTAATTCAAACCCCGATATTTGGAATAACAAATAACACCCAACAGTCACACACATAGCTCTGACCCCACGGTAAGATACAAGTCTTGTATCTTGGGTATCAGGAAGTATCAAGAGACTTACAACACAATACCCAGAGCCGAAACATATATTTGTGGATCAGACAAATATTTGTCTCAGAAAAATGGATCTGAAAGTAAGTATATGTGTCACTTTCTCGTAAATAATCTCCATCAATAATATCAATGGGCCATGAAACCAGAAGAATCATGGGTTACCTTTGTGGAAAGGAAAGGTAATTGGGAAGAGCAGGGATCGTGTGGATGGATATCTTATATGCCATACGAAACGAGAGGTACGGATCAAGTGGTAGAGCCACGCTGTAGACAATTTTGTTTACAGAATGAAGGGGCTGGCTCGTCCGGTTCGTTATTACTGTCTCACAAAAAACCAACGTAAAGTAGCAGCTTGCTGCTGCGTTTCGTACGGTGAGTGGGATATCCGGAGGCCTAAATTCCGTCCCTTTCCCAATCCCTTAATTATTCCTTTCCTTTAAGGTCGGCAACTTGCCCATGACTCTTTTGGTATTGTGTGATCACTTACCATCAGGTGACCCACTTGATCGTTTGTCGGCCTATACAATAAAAAAAAGTAAAAATAGAGACGCAACAGCAAGTTATCACTTCAAGTCGGTTTTATGTGAGACAGTGGTACTACCCCTGTCGAGCTGATCGATTCGTGGTGCAGACAAAACTATTTACAGCGTTGAACTTGGCTTTACAACTTACAAAACACCTGCCTACACTCGGAAAAGTAAATTGTTACGTCTGCCTACCCAGTTGAGCATGGCATACTCCCCAAAATTCCATAAGTAAATAATAAGACGGCAACGTAAAAGACACATTGCAAGACCAATTTAGAAACTTTTAACAATGCTTTTAAGTTAGCGTATTGTAGGAAAGTTCTGGAAT
This sequence comes from Mimas tiliae, assembly GCA_905332985.1. Lineage (NCBI taxonomy): Eukaryota > Metazoa > Arthropoda > Insecta > Lepidoptera > Sphingidae > Mimas > Mimas tiliae. The sequence goes on from HG995254.1 coordinate 12,393,681, forward strand.
GCCGTAATTATACTGTAATGGATATTCGGAAACTTTTACAATAGACATGTGGTACTAATAATAGAAACTGGGCTTTAAATGATAATTCCTACAAAATTACATATATAAAAGAAATGTAGTGTTTGTGCAATAGTGTTTAAACACTGTTGTGTTTCGGATTGAAAGACATTGAAACCAGTAAATTACTGGACATTATGAGATGGATGGATGATGGATGCACTTCAAAGACATGCAGTGTTTTGTAATTCAAGTTAATGTGATATATGAATGTATATTGTATATGTGTTTATAGGAAGGCAGGGCGCCTACCATCAGGCGAACGATATGCAATTTAATTATCTATGTGATTTTTTTATGTTTGTGAATTTGAAAGTTTAACCAATCAGGTTTGAACACGGCTGAACGAATTTGGATGAGATCTGGCATGAGTAGACATGAGGGGCATTTATATCCCGGAAAAACACATTCACACGAGTAGAGCCTTGAGCAAACACTAGTTATATATAAGACGTCTTGTATTCTTGAAGAGTAGACAGCGGTTCGGCAAATTTATTTCCGTCCCAAGATGCAATAGAAGGATAATCTATTTATAATAATTGGTACAGCCACGCTAAATATAGTTTTATCAACAGTATAAAGAAATAAAACAGACCGGCTCGTCCCGCACGGTACCACTCTCTCAGAAAACCGGCGTAAAGTGGAACCCCCACCAAAGCAGTCAATATTTTTAAATTAAAAACTTCCACCTCGAAAATGCGAGAACAATAATTAAAATCTATAGAATTATGTTCGATATACGAGACCAAAAAAAAATTCAAAACTGTCGAACAATTTTCATCAAAATATCGTTAGAGTGGGAAACAAAGGACAAAATTGGTTTAGGACCGAAAAAGTTTTCCTTTGAGAAGGTCATTTTAATAACCGAAACGGTTTCGCGATAAAAATGTACCCACCCTATATGCTTAGGGTTGATTTTTATAGCAGGAACCATTGCATATGAGCAAGTGGGTCACCTGATGGTAAGGCAACCTAAAATGGCAGCTTCCTGCTGTTGTCATTCCAACTCGTGGTCACTTTGCAATATCACTGCAACCTCTAATTAATTATGAGCAGCAGAGCTATTGTGTTATGAATTCTTATACTGTCGACTGACTGAGTACTGAGAAGTTCTCCAGTACCCATTTCTCAGTGGAATACTGAGTAATGAGTGAGTGGCAACTGACCTCCATTTACGGCGACGATCTCTTTTATACGATCTATCCACATTTCTACTACTATTTTGTACCGTTATGAAGTCAAAGTATTCAATTTTTCTTTTCTTAGACATCCTCAATTATGCAATAAAAATGATCCCTATCAATACAATCTGATAGGGGCGTTGTACAGATCATACATTTGTATGATCATATTTTGATTTTGATATTTTTATTTCTATACTGTATAAGATAATAATATACCTATTAGATTTATTAAACTGTACGTAGGTTAATAGTCGACGCTACTGCATTACTGTAGCTACCCTGTAAAAGTAGCCATAAGATTGGAATAAATAAACATATATGTATACGCACTCAGGCCTGTATTCCCTGAAGGGGTAAGCAGAGGTGTAACTAGTACAGTTACACCCACATCTCGCCGAGCGTATCTTCGTCCCACGATGTGGTAGGGGGCGAGCCTATCGCCATACCGGGCACAAATTCCAGACTCCGGACTGATACTGAGCATTTCGTAATAGAAAAACCCAATACCACTTTACCCGACCCGGGGATCGAAACCGAGACCTCAGCGTTAACTTAATCTTAACGCGTACGCATTACAACTGCGACACTAAAATAAAATTACTCGTACTAGGGCTACAGGGTGCAGTCGGCGAATACTGCAGTGAAACAATGACTCAATTCATAGAAGTCTTTCATAAAATCAAAAAAGATACAAAGAGCAACCGCAATGCAGACATGATTTATGGCGCCCGGAGAATATAAAATAATAAGATTTCAAACAAACTTAAAGGAGTTCAAGAGAACGGGAGTATGGGTGATAAATGACGATGTCCGTCGTAGATAACAGCGTATTGTCAGCCGCTGTAGGCTCCAGTCATTTGTCATGTAGGCAAATGGTCTTGACAACACAATTTTTTATCAGTTTATTTAGATTTTTTTATGGAGGAAGTCGAATTGGAGCGATACGCTTAACGTATTTTGTAACTACAAATTTCTTTGATCGATTTTGAGCGTTCAATTCGCTTGAAAAAAGTCGTTTGTGAAGCATCGTACTGAAAGGAATTGCCACAAAACCGGTAAAACCTTGACATAGACCACATCCATGTGGGTCCGCCCGCGTGTGCGGCCTTTTCCGGGATAAAAATGTCCTAATCCAGTTCATGGTCTTCCTGTGTGCCAAATTTCACCCAAAACTGTTTAACTGTTAAGGTGTGATTGACTAATAAGCATCCAAATTCACAAACTCACAAACTTTCAAATTTAGAATTGTAGTAGGAAGTAGAATAGTAGGATTAGAAAACACGTATAGTATAATTTTCGTTATCACAAAATAATTTTTGTTCTTGTAATATACGTAATAAGCCTACTAGTTATTTTTTTTGCTAAGAACTGATGGATTTTGAGAGAACAAAGCGCCTGGATTGCTGCATTCGCATTAACTTGGAGTGCATTAAGAAAGCTCTTTGATACCAGACATTTACGTATTGAAAATCGTCTTCTTGCGGGTAATATTAGTAATACGAATATCAGATTTTAATTTTCAAGGAAAGTTTTTTCTTATTTTTACCGACAAAAAAATAGGAGGTGGTTCTCAAAACAGTGCATATCTTAGTTTTGTAAAGTTTATTATAGTGCAACCGATGGGATTGAAGCCTTAGTTAGGCCAATCATAATTTGTATTAATTAATTAATTACACTGAATATGCTTATAGAAAACGTACCCAAATAGCCAAATGTCAATAGATATCAGCTTCTTTTTTTGAATGAAAAATCAAGAAATCCAATAACTACCTAAAACGTCCAACGTATCAAACGCAAACCCCGTAAGTAACAAGATTAATATAAAGATCGTATAAATACTTTAACAAATCGAAGATTCTTGTGAACTCTCTTAGAAACCAATCATTTATTTGTTACGAGAATTCAATCATGAAGTCTGCGAGACTGATCCATTAAGTTGTAAACATAAGTTTCGTAATATCATCGTGATACGAAGATTCCTTTTGTGTCCACTTACAAAGGATATCCGAGTAAAATTAAAGGGTCCAGTTTCATTACTAGTTACCTAGGGCGAGTTGGAAAGTTTCTTTGGACGTCTGAGATGTCTGGATACTGGCTTGTACTGGTTCTTAAGTTAATAATAAAATAGTTGTAGAAGTTAGCAAATAGTCTATTCTGATATTCATGAAATGCGGCTAGTCAATACATTGGTACATAACCGATGCCACAGACAGATGACACACATACATACACGCACGTAAGTACGCACGCACGAGCTCTGAGCTCTCGAGGTGAAGTCAAGGAACAGTCTTTAAGCCACTATCAAACTAATCAAATTGGTGTTGTACCACGAGATATCACGGCATTTTTAGTGGGGCGAAAAAAACCGGTCAGTCCAGGGGTCAACCGAGGTGGAAGCGCTGACACTGGTTAGTAAATCAGGGGGCAAGAGGCGTCATATTATAATCTCTCTCCATTTTAAAGTTAGTATCCCGCCGGCATTACCTTATTTATTATACATACATACACACTCACGCCTGTAATCCCCGAAGGGGTAGGTAGAGGTGTAACCAATACACTCACATTTCGCCGAGCTTTTTTCCGTCCTATGATGTTAAAAGGGGTGAGCTTATCGCCATACGGGGCACAATTCCAGACTCCGAGCTGATACTGAGGATTTAGAAATAGAAAAACCCAATATCACTTTTACCCGACCCGGGGATCGAACACGAGGCCTCAGCACAGCACTCGTAGTGCGTAAGCATTACGACTGCGCAACCGAGGCATTCAATATTATTTTCATTCGATTTAAACACAATTATTTCGAACAAAACCTCACTCACAGATTTCAAACGTGTCACAAAACAAAGGAAGCAAACCAAAAAACTACAAACTTGTTATGAAATTCAATAAAACACTAAAAGGAAATTCGATGTCTCCTTAGAATAAGCTGTTTACAAGTCAATCTAACTGCGCCGATTGTGGCCCCTGTCCAATAGATATGTGAAACAGAAAACTTCGATAGTGGCGTATAAAGGCAATAAAAGTTGTTCGCAATTCGGCTTTCAAACATGTTGTATAGAGCAACTTTTTGTTTCATTTTAGTTTTGAACGACGTATCCTCCCCTCCAGTTTTTGATAGGTTTTATTGCTTAATCTCTAAAATGAACATTGTATTAGAAAGAATAAAAACGCCCCAAATCTTCCTTCTTCCTCTATCCCGTTAAATGTATGCTAAGGTTGTGTGGAAGAAGTCACCGTTTTTTTAGGGCATAGGTCGGAGACGACCAAGTGGTTTACCCGATGGTTAGTGATCTCCACTGCCTACAATACCAAAAGAAGCATGGGCGCGTTGCCAACCATAAAGGAAAGGGATAACTAAAGGATTGGGAAGGGGAGGGGGTTCTGGGCCTCCGCATATCTCACTCACCGTATAAAACGCAGCAGCAAGCTGCTACTTTACGACGGTTTTCTGTAAGACAGTGGTAACGACCCGAACAAGCCGGCCCATTCATGTTGTAGACAAAAGTGTTTACAGCTTGGTTCTACCACTCAAAAAAGTGGATCGTTCGCGATAAGTCCACCCATTATATCACATTTACTGTATGATCCGTAACATAAAAACATGTTACTTTATTTGGTGTACAATAAAGAATATGTATTCCATCTATCTATTTTTGCAACACATTCGTAATTCCTCACAAACACGAGTCAATTGGCCCTAAGATTCTGAATATGAAAACATATCTCACAGAAATTCATCGTGAAGTGGTAAATCGGTGTTACGTTTCGTATGAGAATGGTTTTCTTTTCTATTCAAGTTGGCGACTTATCTTCTGGTATGGTAGATTTATAAGCGATGGGAACCAACTAACTATCTGGTGAACTACTTGTTCGTATGCCGGGCGCTGTTAGGTATACAAAAACACCATCACTAGTTGCAGTGTGAAATACAGTACCCGCCACTTTAATGTATTTATTAAAGGAAAACAGAGACCTTTATATTTGCGGTATTAACGCCCGATTTCTGAAAGGCTGATCAAAGTAAAATTAACTAATCAAATGTCAAATCTCATGTCAAGTCGAAATTGGGTTGCTAGAAGCGTGATCAACACCTTTTTTTTACACACATGTTAGTTAACATAACTTTCGAATTAATATGAAAAATCGTTTGTCAAACGGTACTTAAGAGACATCAAATATTATTAATTTTATCACTAAACAACGTTTCAGCAACTCGAATTGATTTGACAGCGATGTCAACTCAAAGTTCTGTTAATCGAATATTGGTTTGATCAGCCTTTCAGAAACCAGGTGTTAATCTACCAAACTAAAACCATGACAGACAACAACCGAATCGCCGAGGCAACACAAAACAAAAGACTATAAAAATATACATACTACTTAAATTGGCTAAACACAATTACCGACATTTTATATTGCTACGACGAACTGAAAATTATTCCAAAGCCGTTTAGAATTCGTAGTTGAAAATTGAAAATGTCTGTCGAATTTGTCTAGACTGTCTGGCCTATCACTCGATAACACCTGGACTCAGTCCCATGTTTCAGTCGAATTTATCCGAACGCTTTCGTACCGTAATAGTAAAACAACAATAAACAATACAAAAACAATTTAACGAGTCTATAATTTCAATGTTGTGTGAGCAAATACTACACTACCCTTTCAATAAAAGATGGAAACTTCTGTTACTCATTATTTTATAACACATAAACAACCGACATCAACAGTTACGCTGGGAAGTCTAAAATAAAAATTTCTAGAGGTCTTTTGGGGTTAGTATCGGTGCCGCTGCTGCCTAACTGAAATTGCACCGACACCAAAACTACCTCTTAAGTGTTATTTTTTACTTTACAGTGTATTTTTTTAAGTACGCAGCTAAACTCCATCGAATGAACGAAACCCGATCCACAATTAACGGAGAAATCGATATACATACATAAAAAAAAACACGCACCGAGTTGAGAACTTCATCCTTTTTTGAAGTCGGTTAAAAATTAAAGAATCTTTATAAACTAAAGAAGAAATAGAAAATCTAAAATAGATGTGCACATTTGGCATTGCTACATATTTCGTTAT